>JAIXND010000795.1:9041609-10467148 GCA_023646645.1 Varanus salvator macromaculatus
CAAAGGCGCCAGGCCCTGACGGGTTACACCCGAGAGTACTTAGAGAGTTGGCAGGGGTTCTCTCACGCCCACTGGCCTCCATTTTTGAGGCCTCGTGGAGAACGGGTGAAGTTCCAGAGGACTGGAGGGTGGCATCGGTGGTCCCAATTTTCAAAAAGGGTAGTAGGAAGGACATGGGGAATTATAGACCAGTTAGCCTTACGTCCATTGTAGGAAAAACAATGGAAAGGCTCATAATAGAGAGAGATCGAGTGATGCTAGATAGGGAAATTCGCAGGCGACACTAAAACTGGAGCAGTGGCCACAACTGAGGAGCAGGTACTGCAGATCCAAAAGGATCTGGACAGACTATGGAAGTGGGCAGGAGACAACAGGATGGCGTTCAATGTGGAGAAGTGCAAGGTCTTGCACTTGGGGCATAGGAATAGCTGTCATAAGTACAGGTTAGGGGACAAGTGGCTGGAGAGCAGCACTTGTGAAAGGGACCTCGGGGTACTGGTTGACCGCAGGCTAAACATGAGTCAGCAGTGTGATGCGGTGGTCAAGAGGGCGAATGCCACCCTTGGTTGCATAGCCAGAAGTGTGGCTTCTAGATCAAGAGAGGTATTACTACCACTCTACATGACTCTGGTGCGCCCGCAACTGGAGTATTGTGTTCAGTTTTGGGCCCCTCATTACAGAAAGGATATAGCCAGGTTGGAGTCAGTGCAGCGTAGGGCCACAAGGATGGTGGCTGGTTTGCAGGGGATGGGGTATGAGGCGAGACTGAGGGAACTGGGTCTCTTCAGCCTGGAGAAGAGGAGACTCAGAGGGGATATGTTGGCAACATACAGGTATGTGAGGGGGTGTCACATGGAGATGGGGAGAGGCCTGTTCTCCCCTGCAGAGGAAAGCAGGACACGCTCCAATGGAGCAAAGCTCAGGGAGCCAAGGTTCAATTTGGATGCCAGGAAGCACTTCCTGACAGTTAGGACCCCGAGGGCGTGGAATGGGCTTCCACGGGAGTTCGTTGAGGCCCCATCGGTGAGGGTGTTCAAAGATAGGCTGGACATGCACATGGTGGGCATGTCATAAGCGGAGCCGGCTGGTGCCGGAGGTCAGACTAGATGGCCCAGGAGGCCCCTTCTGACTCGCTCTGTTTCTATGTTTCTATGCCCTGCAGCATCCTCTATATTTGGATTCAAAAGAGTAGTTTTTTATTTTGGATTTCCAATTCCACCCATGCTGTGCAATTAAACTTTACACAAAGTTAAAGTTTACTTTCAAAAAATCTCACTAATTTGTCTTCTGAGAAATGAATGTTTTCTGGCTAACCAGGTCCATCAGGGCAGCCACATTTTAAATGGGCAAACCCCATTTCTGGGCAGCCATTTAGTGTGGGGGCCCATGACACTCCCTCAGATTTCCAGTGTGCTCACTGAACCAAAAAGGTTGGTGTACATTAAAACATGGGCTGGAGGTGTTGGGGAGTTATTGCCTAAAACATAGGGAAGGCCCAGCATTGGGGAAGGGGAGGAAGGAAGCTGGCAGGGAAGGCAGTGTTTCCCTGCAAAAATGCACAGATGAGCAGGTTCTCTATTGTTCTCTCTCCCCATGGCAGGCTGCAAGATTCCATTTATCTGTCATGCAGCTATTAGTGGAAGTTGCCTGCTCTAATCTCAGGACCAGTAAAAAGTAATAAATAAATAAATAATAGAATTGCTTGGCCAGCCCAAACAAACAAACAAACAAATAAAATGATAGACTTGCTGATGCCCATTCAGGTGATAGATGGGGTCCTTGAGCGCCACCCCTGAAGCTTCTGCAGCCCCTGCTCCCTTTCTCGGCTGTTTGCAGGGCTCCCTTCCTCAGCAGCTTTCCCCAAAGCAGGAGTTGGGTGGAAATTGCTAATGAAATTTCATTTTGTTTTTTAGCAGAACAGATTTTAACATTGGACCATAAATTAACAGGCCAAACTTCTTCACAGCACACTGCATAAATAGGCCAATTAAACCTCCATGCACGCACACCCATAATATATTGATCCAATAAGAATGACAACGATAATGATTTTCACATTACAAAAGCCACTTTGCCTCTTTCAGAATTTGTCTTTGGCTGCATCATCTTTCATGCGCTTGGAGAACTTTCATAGGCTGAAGACCAAAAGTCCTTCTAAACAGCGAGCCGTAGTTTGAACCTACTTTGCTGCATCCAGAGGCATTTATGTTAAGCAAAGAGAAATGGTTGCAACTTGATGCAAACACTGAAGCAAACTTGCATCTCCTCCAAACAACATGTGCAAGAATCTGAAAGCTGAGGAGGGCAGCCATGTTTGCTCCAGAAGCTAAATTGCACCCCCACGAAATGAAGCTAGTCAGCCTGGTGATATTGGGGGTGGGACCTCACACCTAAAGCCCTGCCTCCTCCCAGGGTGGGCTCACCAAACTCACTTTCCCCACTTGCACTGAGTGAAGAGAACAGATGCAGAACCCCTTCTGGCCAGAAGGCCAAATTGAATTTCTAAGATGCTCTTGGCTCTCTTGCTCATTCTGGGGTGGCTGGGGCTTGAGTCAAAAAGGGGAGGGGCAAAATATTCACCTAGATCAGCATAAAGCTGCTACTGCCCAGATCTAAGCCTTAGGAGGAGAATTTTAACTTTTCTGAAGTGGGGCAAGGGACATCCAAAGCTGGGAAAGCACTAGTTGGTAGGAGGCTGGAGGACAAGAAGGGGAGCCAAGGAAGGGAGCATGACTACCTAGGAAACCCAAGAGGGCCAGAACTGGACCTCAGGGAGGATGGATTTTGCTTAAGGGCAAAAGGTTCAGCTTCCTCAAAAAGCAAGAGAAGACCTTACTATGAAACAGCAGCATAACACACAGCATGTAGTCCACTGCTTCTCAGAACATGGTTGCTATAAGTAAAAGGGAGTATGGAGAGGGCTGGTGGCTTACCGTATGTACGGCCTGGTGGTACACATTCTCCTCTCTCTTTGTCAATATGTTTGGGTGTGCATGCAGAAGGTCAGAGGTGCAAACTGGCCCTCACAAATGAAGAGAAGGCTCCTGCCACTCAGGTCCTCATTTGTGGTGGAAACAAAAACAGGCCTGTGTTCTAGTGCACACTGGGCTGCTAACAAAGGTGGGGATGTGCAAGGAGGAGGAAGAGGAAGAAGAACCGCAAATGGCTGCCAAAAGTCACGTCCCAGTATCTAGCTATCCCTGTGACCCATACTGAGTCTGTCATTTGCTACCCATGGTGTGGTATGTTTTCTCATCCTCATGTCTGCAGAATCCATGGTATGGGGGAAAAGCAGGCCCATTTCTGAATCCACAGGTGAAATTCCCAGAAATCCATTCTCATCTGAATCCATTCCTGGCTTCTCCAAACATCCTGACATGGAATCCATGCATACAGCCAGCCCTGTACATTTGACACTTAAATGCAAGCTAGAAACTCTGTGCAAGCCCTTTCAGCCTTAACCTGCAGAATATCAGAACTCCAACCCATGGAATTGTTATCTGACTTTAGCAGCCACCGCTGCAGCTGTTGTGAACATGGATGCTAAATTCTCATGAGAAAGGGATGCAGGGATAATGCATTCCCAGGCACCAACTCCCCATGTGGAGATTATTCATTCAATAACCCCTACCCAGAGAAGTTTTTGCTATATGGATGTGATGCAGCCAGATGTCCCCAGGCTTAGACACCCCTCCAACACCCACACTGAAGGGGAGAGGGAGAGAAAATGTGGGCTAGATCATACACTGCTACTGTGTTCAGGGACATAAGGCGCTCCATTTCCACAATGGACACTGGCTTTGAGCAGTGGGAGAAAACCAATGGTGCATTGTAGAAGAATCATTAATTCCCCCTTTCATTAGCAAAGAGCCTCCTGTGTAAGCTCTCATTTAAATCCCGTTTGGGAGATGTAGGAGGGAGACCTGCAGTTTGCAGATTGGATTATGCTTGACTTAATGCAACACAGGGGTTCATTCCTCATAAGACCTCTCTGTTGGGGAGCTTGGCACCATCCCCACGGTTTATTTTGCGTTTATGGTCCCCTGGTCAAGGCCAGAATGACAGAAGTTTTACCATGTTTAACCTTCCCCGCATCACATCCATCACTGAGATAATGTACTCTAGTTTCGGCTCTCTCTGTGTGCATCCATACAATTTCCCACTGCTAAATATTGCTTAGTCCTGGTGGATCATTTAGGGATGCTTAAATGGTGACTACTTGCCAGGTCTGGACCTTGAAGCAGTTTTACATTAAGGCACATCGAAAGCACATGCGAGGAATCAGTTGGGGTAACCAGGCCAGAGCTGTGTGTGAAGACCACATGCCTGGCTGAATCATTCCATGTCTATCCCACATTTCTTCCTCTTGCATGGGAGTGAAGGTGGCTTTCTTGGCTCTCCTCTCCATTTTGTCCTCACAACAGTCCTGTGAGGTGAGTTAGGTTGAGAGTCATTGACTGGCCCAAGTCATCCACTGAGCTTCAGAGCTGATAAAACCTGGATCTTCTGAGTCCCAGCTCTGCTCTCTAACCACCAAACCACACAATCTCTTAACAAGCATGACAAGGGGTCTATTTATTTATTTAAAGTTTTTATATGCTGTCCAATACTGAAGTCTCTGGACAGCTTACAAAAACCAAAACAACTACATAAACAACACAACACACTGCATCTGACCATTAATGATAAAATCAAAGATAAAACCAATTAAATGTTAAAATATTGGGAAAATAAAAAGGTCTTTTCCTGACACCGAAAAGAATAAAGCAACAGTGCCTGGCAAACCTCCCTGGGGAGCATGTTCCAAAGTTGGGGTGCCACCGCCAAAAAGGCCCTTCTTCAGGTAGCTACCCTCCTAATTTCCTTCAAAGATGGCTCCTGGAGAAGGACCTCTGCCTCAGTTCTCAAGGGGTGGGCAGGCACATAGGGAAGAAGGGATCCTGAAAGCACACGAGTAGACTAGATGCACCCAGGGGGGGATTTGAGGATGAGGGGCAGCAGTAGCCTAAGCAACCCCAGTTGCCCTCACTGGGCAAATGTATAATGCAAGTGCACCCTTCACTATGGTGACGCAACCTTGTGCTTGCTGATTGCTCACTGATTGACCAGGGTGTTGACCCAGACCTCTTTACAAAACCACCCTGACAATTTATTTATTTATTAAAAGTTTTTATATGCCATCCTATTATAAAAATCTCAGGATGGCTTACAGTGCTTTAAAAACAATTTAAAACAACAACAACTTCAAATAGACAAATTAGAACAATGATATATAAAACAATAAACAGTAAATCACAAAGCAAAACATGAGCGATTGAACATTAAAAGCTATTGATTTTAAATTGCCATTTAAATAAAAAGGTTTTGACCTGGCACCAAGAAGAGCATAAGCTTGGCACCAGGCGTACCTCTCTGGGAAGTACATTCCAGAGTCTGCGTGCCACCACAGAGAAGGCCCTACTCTGAGTTGATGACCTCTTTTAGAGAGGGTTCTCGGAGCAGGGCTTGTCCTGCAGATCTTAGGGGGTATGAGGGCGTTTAAGGAAGGAGACTTTCCTTCAGTTATCCTTCCTTCAGGTATCAGGTATAATTGTCAGAAGAGGGCAGATTGCAGGCTTCAGAAAAACACTTGATTTATTTTTACTAGAGCTTCATGGTACACCAGTTCAGGGCAAAAGGGGGACTCGAGAGAGGCATAGAATGAGTACAGCCTTTTCAAACACAGAGCCTTCCAGATGTTCTGAGCTACAGCAGCCAACAGGCCCAGCCAACATGGCCAATGGACAAGGATGATAGGAGTTGCCATATAAAGCACCTGGAGGGAATTGGGTTGGGGAAGGCTAAGCTAGTAAAATTAAGAAAGAGGTTCCATCAGAGCACAAGGGTTGAATCAAGATCTGTAAGAGTTCTGTGGGAACAATAATGCTCAGAAGGTTCTCTTACAACCCTTTCACAGTCTCCAAACAACTGGGAGCAGGCTTAGAAACCCCCGCACTACCACCATAGCTCACACTTCACTGAAACAAATCAGTGAATGGGAGAAACTGATTCAGCCACATCCTTTTAAGGGGATGGTAACCCAAACTGGGCTTGCCCAATGGTTGGGCTGGTCCTATCAGCAAAATCAAAGCAAAACATCTGCCAAATTCTCTTCCCATCGAATGTACGATGATGCTACTGAGATTGCTGGGGATAAGTTCTCCACTGCAGCAGGATGGAGGTCAAGCCAGGGTATTGAAGCTGCTTTTGTTTGTCCACCAGTGCCTCAAGGTGTTTCCCTCTTGCTAACAGGAAGCACTGGGAAGTGTTTCCTGGCAATTTGGTGTATTCAAGACAAGAGGACAGGGTTCCACCAAAAAGAAAAAGCAGAGTTTTTTAATGTTCCATATCTGGTCCTTGGGTTGTGAGGCTAATTAGTACAGCCTGGGGGGAAGCGAATGACACTTTACAATAATTGGCTAATCATTAGTCACTGTAAAATCATTAATCACAACAGGGGAGCATATTGCTAATGCAGTTCTAAGAGGCAGCCACAGCAGTGCCCTCATTTAATGGAAAGCTCAGTTAATGGGGAGCCACAGGAGCTGGGAAACCCTATCTGAAGAGGAGGATCCATGTTGTGCTGAATAGCTGCCATCCATCCAAGATGCAGGCAGGCTGGGGTACGGATTGTGTTGCTGCTTTGTTGGCGAGAATGGGTTCTGCACCTCTTCCCCGCAAAGAGCAAGGGGACAGCATCTTCTCTTTGAGAAAGGGCTAAAATGTGTGCAACTACTCCTTTCTAGTGTATGTGGGCAGCACAGTGGAAGAATAGATTTTGTGGAGGTTTATAAGATGATGCACAATCAGTTTGACCTGTTGGCCACCTTTCTGTGGAAAGCACATGCCCAGTGCAACTCATTCAAAAATACCAGGCTGAAGTCCCATAGTAAGATAAGCCGTAAAAGTGAACAGTGACATTCCATCAACATGTCCACTAAATAGAAATATCAAGGGAACATTTCAACATACTCATCAACGCATTGCATTTTAATCAATTCAATATTATGCTGCTACCATTGATCATGGTATGGGAACAGTCATCTCCACTCCCAGCTCCTCTCTGGCCACCTTTATAAAACTAGTATTCCAGTTCCATCAATGAAAGACACTGACTGTAAGTGCAGGACAGACAAAGAAAAAGACTTCACACAATATATTATTAAAGAAGGAATCCATTCCTCTAGTGTGTCATGGAGAATACTAGCCTGAAAGATGCACACTAGCTACGTGCATGTTCTAACTTGCTGTCCAATCTTGTCATCCCACAATCCTTTTCTGACTATTTGCCACTTGCCTGAGCTACTCTCCCATTGGGTCCTTTTCCCCACATTGCAACTGCATCCCCCAGACTTGCTTCAGTTATGCCAGTCCCTCAGCCAAGTCTGTACCACACTTTCTCCAAGTTGTCATGAGCTGGTCCCTCCCCTCCAGTTCCAAAAAGTCAAACAGTCCTTTAAAGTGCACTTCTTTTTTTCAGACTTCACAGATAACAGAACAGTCTGAGCTCTAAAAACACTTCCACAAAAACTGGAAAGAAAAGCTTCTGCTCCTGTATAGAGTTGAATCCAAAAAGTAGCTTCCTCTTGGTCCTCCTCCCCCGCCCCACACTCCGTTTCAGTAGGGTTTCTGGATCTTGCTGCTAGACAGCAAAATGGCACCAACAGCAAAAGCCCAGCAACTGAGCAGCTTCTGATGCCTCCTCCCTGGGTCAAGGACCAGGTCTTGCCCCTGCTCCCCATCCCCTCCCCTCCCCTCCCCTCCCCTCCCCTCCCCTAAAAACCCTTCCTCCCCTTCCAAAGCAGGCTGATTCTTATACCCAGCCTAGGAAACATCACTAGAAACACTTGAAGGAGCTTCAAAGCCTCCTCTTTGCCCTTCCTCCTCCTCAGAATTGGATGATGGGGACTCCCATGAACAGTCCACCATGTCCAAGAGATGGGTCCACTCTCTGCAGGTGCTTCCACTGCTCAACTGCCTTCCTACCTCCGCTGTATTGGCAGGTGCACCCAATCACTCTGGGAGCCTGTGAGGCCCCTGCCATGGTTATATGGGGGTGAGTTAGAAACAGAGCGAGTCAGAAGGGGCCTCCTGGGCAATCCAGTTTGACCCTCAGCTCCAGCTGGCTTGGCTGACGACATGCCCACCATGTGCACATCCAGCCTATCCTTGAACACCTGCACTGATGGGGCCTCGTCGACCCCTCGTGGAAGCCCATTCCACACCCTCGGGGTCCTAACTGTCAGGAAGTGCTTCCTGGTATCTAAATGGAACTTTGGTTCCCTGAGCTTTGCTCAGTTGGAGCGCATCCTGCCTTCCTCTGCAGGGGAGAGCAGGTCTCTACCCATCTCCGTGTGACATCCCCTCACATACCTGTATGTTGCCAACATATCCCCTCTGAGTCTCCTCTTCTCCAGGCTGAAGAGACCCGGTTCCCTCAGTCTCGCCTCATACCCCATCCCCTGCAAACTGGCCACCAACCTTGTGGCCCTACGCTGCACTGACTCTAACCTGGCCATAGCCTTTCTGTAATTAGTGGCCCAAAACTGAGCACAATACTCCAGTTGTGGGTGCACCAGAGTCATATAGAGTGGTAGTAATACCTCTCTTGATCTAGAAACCACACTTCAGGCTATGCAACCAAGGGTAGCATTCACCCTCTTGACCACCACATCACACTGCTGACTGTTTAGCCTGCAGTCAACTAGCACCCCGAGGTCCCTTTCACAAGTGCTGCTCTCCAGCCACTTGACCCCTAACCTGTACTTATGACACCTATCCCTATGCCCCAAGTGCAAGACCTTGCACTTATCCACATTGAACACCATCCTGTTGTCTCCTGCCCACTTCCATAGTCTGTCCAGATCCTTTTGGATCTGGAGTACCTGCTCCTCAGTTGTGGCCACTGCACCAGTTTTAGTGTCGTCTGCGAATTTGCTCAGCAGACTGTTCACCCCTTCTTCCATGTCGTTAATGAAAAGATTAAACAGGACTGACCCCAGGACAGAGCCCTGGGGGACCCCGCTTGTCACTGGCCACCATCCCAATGATTCCCTGCTAATGGTTACCTTCTGCTTTCGGTCAGTCAACCAACTAATCCACCGAAAGTGCTTTGATGTATCCCAAAACTCCTCAGTTTCTCCACCTGGATATCATTTGCTGGTGTACATTTGATGGGCATTCCCAGCTGTGACCAAGTATAGCCAGCTGAGTTAAATACATCAGGGCTAAGTGAAGAACACATTCATTTGCTTGATGTAATTGCTGGTGGGGTGGGAGGATAACAGACCCTATTAACTGCTTCTAATTAAGTACACTTTGGTTAAAGCTCCCATACACAGAAGGACAGGGCATCATTCTAGGAAAATTTACAACAGCATGATGGGTGTCATCCATTCATAATAGGCACCCTTTGAATGTGAACCCTATCAGAAACCAGCCACTTTAACATTCAAGTGATCTGAACTTTTTATGTTGTTAGAGTGAGAGTGAAATGCCCTCTCCTCCACTTCAAATAACCATGGAAACACTTATTTATTCACCAACATGCAAAATTTAAAAGGAAAAGTACTTGCAGTTTGATTGGTTGGCTTCTCTTTCCAGCTGAATAATTCACCAAGATGCTATTGGAAGGGTGAGCCTTGGATAAGTGGGAGCTCAGTGGGAGAAGAACCCAGACCAGCCCTCTGCCTCCAACTCAGTGTGCTTGCACACATGTGCTTTTGTGCATGTGTAAGAAGCCAAGATGCAGTCAGGACCACTCCAGCAGATTTATCCCTGTGGGGTCCTTGTCAAGGCCAAAAATACCTGATCCAATTGGAGCAAGTCCCCACTCTCATTCCCTGCACCACAATTGGCATTCTGATGCATGTTTACTGCTTGATTTACACTTTTACACTGGCTGAAGCATTTGCAAAAGATTGGATATGACAGTTCCAGGAAATTATGCAGGGTGTGTGTGTAATCTGAACATCCAGTGCTGCTTGTGTTATCTTGTTTATGGGCCTCCTTATCTATTCAGCAGGCAAGGGGCAGGCCACCTGGCTCAACTTCTGCTTTTTGCTTCTAGTGCTGAGACAAGGGATGTTCTCTGAGAACATCACCAACTTCTCAAAAGGTGGAGCCAATGGAAGGAACTCCTGGCCATCATTGCAACCCACCCACAAGATGGAGTGACAATCACTCATTTGGAGGAGAGATGTAAAGGGGGCTTCAAGGAATCCATAGAGGAGAAGGCTAAGTACTAGTCTTGATGGCTATGCATTACCTCCGTTGTCAGAGGCAGTCTGTCTCTGTACATCCGTTGCTGAGGGAACAATGATGTAATCAGCATACAGCTAAGGAATTCTGGGAAGTGAGAGATCACTGTGAGTGATACAGAAGTTGAGGACTTCATCTTTACTGGCTCAAGACAGAAGAATGAGAGGAGATATGATCATGCTTTTCAATTACTTGTCATACAAAGGAAGATCATGATCTCTTCTGGATCATCCCAGAGTACAGGACATGGAATAATGGGTCCAAGTTACACGAAGCCTGATTCCAGCTTTGTTGTTGTTGTTGTTGTTGTTGTTGTTAGACGCGAAGTCGTGTCCGACCCATCGCGACCCCATGGACAACATTCCTCCAGGCCCTCCTGTCCTCCACCATTCCCCGGAGTCCACTCAAGCTCACATCAACCGCCTCTGTGACTCCATCCAGCCACCTCATCCTCTGCCATCCCCTTCTTTTGCCATCTATTGTTCAGTCTTGTCATCTCTTGTTTGACCACATCCAACTTGCCTTGATTCATGGATCTGACATTCCAGGTTCCTATGGAGTAAAGATCTTTGCAGCATCGGACTTTCCTTTCACCTCCAGATACATCGGCAACTGAGTGTCCTTTTGGCTTTGACCCAGTCGCTTCATTCTTTCTGGCGCTACTAGTACTAGCCCTCCGCTCTTCCCCAGTAGCATATTGGACACCTTCCGACCTGAGGGGCTCATCTTCCGGTGTCATATCGTTTTGCCTTTTGGTACTGTCCATGGGGTTTTCATGGCAAAGATACTGGAGTGGGTTGCCATTTCCTTCTCCAGTGGATCACGTTTTGTCAGAGCTCTCTGCTATGACCTGTCCGTCTTGGGTGACCCTGCATGGCATAGCTCATAGCTTCATTGAGCTACGCAAGCCCCTTCGCCACGACAAGGCAGTGACCCAGCTAGACATCAGGAAAAACTTCCTGACTTAGAGTCAAGCAACAATAGAAGCAATGACATAGGGAGGTCAAGGGCTCCCCAACACTGCTGATATTCAAGATGCAGCTGGATAACCATCTGTCAAGAATGCTTGAGCCTGGAATCCTACATTGAACAATGAGTTGGACCCAATGGCCTTAGTGGTCCCTTTCAACTCTGTTATTCTATGATTCTATGAATACGAATGGGAGGGTGTCCTATTCCTCTTACGTCCTACTTATGGGTTTTCCACAAGACAGCTGGTTGAGCACTGTATGAACAGAATGGTGGTCAAAATGGAGCATGGTCTGAACTAGAAAAAGGTTTTCTTATGTTAGATCCAAAGTGATAAACCTAAGTCATGCCAACAAATACAGATCTGACAGCAAAGCCCTCCTTTGCCAGGACAACCTGCTTGCTGCAGTCTGCCACCAAGGGATTTCTCATCCCAGATGAGCTGGTGGGTGACACACTGCAGGCCTAGGTTTTGCCTTATTGGCAAAAGACCAAGACCATGCCTGATCCACCTTCATGTGATGTGGCATGTAAGACAGAGTTATGAACAAACTGTGTACTCTCAGTAGCTGATTATGACAGTGAATTGGGCAAAGAGATCCTTGAATGAAAGCCCACCATGACTAAGCTTGAGAAGCTGAGCTGAACCAGCTCTGTGCTTTTACCTACCTGCCTTATTCATCACCTAAGTCATATTCAAACATCTTTTTAAAGAAATCCAGCTATGCCATCTCTGAACACCAAGCCATCCTGAGTATATTCTGTGCACGCTTGCTGTGCATTTCTAATCCTATATTCCCCCAACTGTAAAATTTTAGAGCTGTAAGCAACCTTGGAGGTCATCTTGTTCCACCTGATGCTCAGCACTGCAGGTACAAAATCACTGAGATGGCCATCTAGCCTTTGACCCCAGCCAGTATCTTATGGGATTACCACCATAAACTCAGATATTACAAGGCCACATTTGATCTCTTGAGTAGCAACAATATTGAAAATGAGATGGAATACATTTCTGGCCAGCCTGTTCATTTTGCTTTTGCTTTTAAATGTAGTGAAACAGAGGGACATTTGAATCACCTCCCTGTGATTTGGGGGTGAAGCAGGAGCAACATCACTACAAATCACTTTGAACCACAAAATGTCTATAGAAATCAGAGGGTGTGAGTGGACTTGCAGTCTTAAATAGGCACACGTGTGTGCAGCAATACCGTAGAAATTGAGGGTGTGAGATCATAATGTGCAATAGTGGTGTAATCCGGAAAAAGAAGCCATCAAGCCTCCACTGAAGACAGACTCTCAGCATGGGCAGTCAACATCTACCTGGAGCAGATTTTCTGCGAGGCTGAGTCAGAGACCCCTGCTTCTGCCCACTGCTGCTGTCCAAGGTGCTGCTCCAGCTGCGATCCATTAACAACCCCTTTGGGCCTTATCAAAAGAGTTCATCTCACACTCCAATGGCCAGTGAGGTGGCTTTATTTTAAAGTTGAGTGTGACACACAGCGTGTAACCCAATGTTTAGTAGAGGTGATCCATTAGGGAACACGATGGCACAGAGGTTTTTTATAGCCTTAATGTGCAGCTGTTCTCGCAGAGCTGGCATGGGGTCGGCAGTGTAAATTCTTAAAGTGGAAGGAAAATTTTGCTGCTGGGGGCATTTATGGGCTGGCTGAAACCAGATGCACTAATAAAACTTTTGGCAGGAAAAGCGAACAAGCTGTCTTTGGCAGAGGGGGAGGCAGAGAAGAGGAACTGATGGATGAAAGGGAAGACGGAGGAATCCAAATGAGAAAGAAAACAACATTTGCTAACCAGAATGATGTGCCAGAAGTGGGATGCAAGCTTGAGACACTCTCACAAGAGCTGGGCACTGGAAATTTAATAGGATAGACACACACACTTGGCTGCCTGGAATGCCACTTCCCCCACTGGGGATCCATTCCCAAAGGATGTATTGGGGTCAACTGTGGTCATGGATTAGTGTGGGAAAAGGCAGTGCGCCCATATTGTAGAGCAAGGAGGTGTGGCACCCCAAATCTTTTGTCTACAATTCCATATTCCCTCATGCTGGGTAGGGCCAGTAAAAGCTGCCGGCCACTACGATCAAAAAGACCACACATCCCTCCTTCCCACACAACTTCTTCCTTGTAAACCAGTTTGTTTGGGTATTGTAAACTTCTTTTCCCATTCACAATGACTTCCTCAAGCAAAGGCACAATTAAAAGTAAACAATACTGAAGAGTCATAAAAATAATAAAATCAGGAGAGACAAAAGACAAGATGAGACTGTGCCTTTCAAAACACAAGGATTTGGAAAGGCCTACCTGGGGAAAGACGATTTTAAGCACCCACTTAAATGGCCATGGCCCTGATCCATTGAGGCACGTTTGGGAGGCTTATGCCAAAAGGTTAGGAGCCACACCCAAAGAGGCATACCAGCTGAACAGGTGGAAGAACCAGCAAAAGGGCCTCATCTCCGAATTTTATTCTCCCAGTATTTTAACGATTGATTTTATCCTTGTTTTTATTACTATTTTAGATGCAGCATGCTGTGTGTTGTTTTTATGGTTTTGTTCTTGGTTTTCTGTTCCTTGTAAGCCATCCAGAGACTTTTTTAGTAATGGACAGCATAGAAAAAATTTAAATAAATAAATATTTTTTAAAAATCTGGGAAGTGTATTTGGAAGGGGCCACTCCTTCAAGCACACTGAGCTCAGACTAGAACAGTTTTTAAGAGGTAGGCAACAACATTTTTGCTTTAGCTTGGAACAAGCTGCACAAAGGTCCAGGGGCCATATGCTGCTGCCAGTGATGCTACCGGAGCCTGTTCCATTGCAAATGATGTCCCCCCCTCCTCTACTGTCACCACTCGTGCTGTGCACTGAAAAGCTCTTTGAGCAAGTTGCAGCATTCAGACCCTCAAAGGCAGAGGCAACCTCAGGTTTGCTTCTGGTAGCTACCACCTTTGGGACTGGGGCCAGCTCTCTCCTAATACAGACAGTTCTGATCTGGAATGGGACATAAACAGGGTAAAAAGCGGGGAGGAGTTGGCGGGTGACTCTGAAATTTATTTGTTAGATTTATATCCTGCCTTTTTCTTTTTTTCAAGAACTCAAAGCAGCTGACATCATTCGCTTCCTGCTCTCCATCATATTTCCACAACAACAACCCTGTGAGGTAGGTTGGGCTGAGAGTCTGTGACTGGCCCAAGGTCACCTAGTTGGCTCCATTGTTGAGTGGGGACTAGAACTTGGATTTCCTGAGTCCCAGCCCTGCACTCTTAGCCACCACACCACACTGGCTCTCAAAAAGTGAAGCTTAACAAGTGACATTAGTCAGGTAGTGACTAAGAACCAATCGGTCTTCGCACAGGGGAGACATTGCAGGATGGGGCAGGGGAGTAATACCTAGTAAGGTGGTGCCAGAACAGATGGGCAGGCCAATTACATAATAGCAGATGTTCCCACCATTTGCCCCACAAGTGGAGCCAAGATTTGGGGAAAAGGAAGAGAGGATGGGGGCATTCCAGGTCAGAATCAGCTCTTCACATGGATAGAAGCTACTCCCACAGATTGGAGGGATCATTTTACAACTTGTTAACAGCTCCCATAGAAAGCACCCTGAATCACAGCAAAGCCTGTTAAACTACAACAAAGGGTTATATTTTGTGTGCTTTTATTTGGACTTCTAGAAAAGAATGAGGGATGTTCTCTCAATGCCACCCCACCATGTTCCATACAAAGTGAAAACCAAACCTGATGTGACATTGGTTACCTAGCTTGCCCCTTGCAGTTATTTTTTTTCTTTTCAAAAATGCTAGCAGTTAGAGCTGAGCTAACCATGTTGCAATTGTAGCACAGACCCCATCATAATGGGAATCGCTACCTGCTAGCCTCCATGGGATACTGTGAATAAGGCCAACCAGAGCTTTCCTCCCATGACAAGTATCAGGAGTCATCCCAAATAGGATCACAATGGAGGCAAAGGGTTGAATTCACCCCTCCACATGGCACAGTCCTCGTGTGTTGCCCACAAACGACAAACTTTAAAAAAGAACTTGTAGATACACAATGGAAACTGCAGGACAGGTGGGCAAAAGGCAGATTTCTAGATGTTTTGGACTACAGTTCCCAAAAGCCCCAGCCAGCATGGCTGATGGCCAGGAATGCTGGCGGCTGTGGTCCAAAACATCTGGAGACCTACTTTCTGTCTACCCCAGAACTACATGACCAACACCTCAGCTACATAATGTATTTATTTATTATCCTTATATCCCACCTTTTCCCTGCTAGGAACCCAAGGCAGCTCTAGTTTGGCCCTATAAGACACTAAAGTCTCCATGGGGCAGATAACTTATCAGGACCTGAAAGGCTGAGGATTCCCTCCTAGAAAGTTTCAAAAGTTGTGGGGAAGCATCCTTCTCTTTGCCTCAGACACATTGTGGCTCTTGAACGTCTCTCAAGGTGCCACAAAGGGAGAACCCCTGCTCACCCCTCTCTCTTCCTGGGGGTATCTGTATATACCAGAAGATCAGCATGGCATATGTGGTGGTGGGAGGTGTATTTTGGCTAGTCACAGTTGAGTATTAAGCCACACCAAGCTTGGTGGATCACCTTGTCATACCACAGATGTGGAATGTCACATAAAGGGCAGACCTGGCTTGCCTCAGAAAGAGCCTTCTAACAATGACTGGATGGTGGCATCTTCCAAAGCCTTGCTCATCAAGGATTCAAACCGAATCTTGAACAAAAGCTTTTGTTTTTCTGCTTGGAAAGAACAAAAAGGAAGCAGGCAGGCAGCAGGGGGTGGGGTATTACTTGTTCAGAAGAAATGATTGACTAACTAAACTGATTGAATCAAAATGCTCTGAGACCCCAAGCAAAACGCATCTTGATTGCATGAAACTAACACATACTGGAGTGAATACCTAGAAGGAGCTTTGCAAGTGCTGGGTTTCTCTGGGCTTTTCTGCTCTTCAGGTGCAAAGTGGGGGAGATCCTTACTACTTTATCCACAGTAGGTTTCAGCATCAAGTATGGGTACTGGTACTTTAGCTACATTTCTATACATGCAAAGGTCCTTCCCCAGCATGTAAAGAGGTGCACCTGGTTCCTGCTTTATATTCCTTTTTGCCCCATGTTTTTTATTTTTTTATTTCCCCAGCATGTCCACAGCTCAACTTTTTTGTTTTAATATTGCATTTTATCTTGTACTGCTGCTATTCCTCTAGACTGATTCAGTTGCAGTTACAGTCATTCTGTTATTTTATATTAACTTTTGTTGACCTGTGTTTTTAATTTTTGTTACCCACCCAGAGAGCCTTGGTTATTGGGCAGCATAAAAATGAAACAAACGAAGTTCAGCTTGTCTCTGCAGCTAAGCAGCCTCTCAGGGTCCTAACTAAGCAGCCTGTGGAAATGATAACCCTAAATTTACTATAGGGCAGGACTGTCAAATGAGGACCAGGAAGAAATGGCTCCCAATTCCTTTGCACCCCCAGAACTCTTATGATAACCCTGGGTCATTTTCTTTAACATTCTTTCTCAGAGGTGTTGGGAGGATAACATAGGGGGATACCATGCATGCTGCCCTAAATTCCTTGGGGGAAGGACAGGATAGGAATAAGAAGATTACGCAGAATCTTTGCTCTATCTCCATGTGGCTGCCCATAGTATGATATTTAGGAACGTATTGAATACTGATTGCATCCAATGTTAGGCAAAGTGAAGTCTCATTCATCTCAATGGGTCTACCCTCAGTTGAACTAACTTTGGATCCAACTATTAGCCTTCTCCAGAAAACTATAATTAAGCCAGTTTAAGTATCACAGACTTTAGGTTTGCCAGAATCAGAATGGAGTGATCCCACCCATGGCCAAATCCAGGCAACCATGAAAGGGTTGACTCATTACAACTCATGTTGCTGTAGTTGTTTATTTCATTTGTATACCAGCCTGTAGTGGAAACTTTCTGGGTGGTTTACAACAAATGTATAAAACGAAACAACAAAATGTAATACAAATAACTAAAGCAACAAAATAATGTAAATTAATTTTAAGTAGCTTAAAATACAGTAACAATACAATAAAAAGACAGAGCAAGTAGAAGGATCGCCAGGACAATCCCCTCAGGCCTCTAAATAACAAGATCTTTAAAGGCCTCTGCATAGAGGGCTGTTTTGACCTGGCACCAAAAAGGTGGCAAATCTGGTGCCAAGTGGGACACAGGTGGGAGGTTGTTCCAAAGACAGGGGGGCCACCACAGAAAGGGCCCTCCCCCTAGTTGCCACCCTCCAAACCTCTGTAGGGTTGGCACTCAGAGGAAGGCCCCAGAAGTTGAGCACAGTGTTGCTTGCAATGTGGCATTGTGGAAAAGAAAGAGGAAGCTAAGTAGGGCCAGTTGAGAAACTTGCAGCCCTCCTTCTCCTCTGCCTGGATTCTAGCTTTCTTTCCTTGATGATTCATCCCCAGCTAGTTCAAGAAATGCAGAAGAATAAATAGAGTCTCAGCATACAAGATAAGGATGCAGCTCAGCTTTGCCTTTCCTTCAGTATGCCATTCAACCCCCAAATTTCCACAGCCTAAGGCTACTTAAGTACCACCACCTCCTGGGATATTCAATCTAGCATTAATTTAGATGCAACTTAAATTCAATTCAAATTAGCTTTCCAAAAGCAGTGAAGCAAACTCTAGTCAAAGTAAACTCAACTTTAGCATGAATCCATTTAATACATTTTTGCACTTAATTTCACACTTGCAAGTTCACTGTTCTGCATTGATAAGCAGAAGGGGCAAAAATGTACAGGAGGGATTGATGAATTCTGGAGGACACTTTCATTTCCAAGGGTGGTCATCAAAAGGAAAGGGGACTCAGAGCAAAATACAGACACTGCCTTCAGAGGAACAGCACTGAGGTCGCAAGAAGCTGTGGCACACTGGCAGCCAGATCCTTGGTCCATGTTGTTCAGCCCTGTCTACCCATTGGCCACAGCTATCCATGGTTTCCTGCAGGACTCTTTCCTAGCTCAGGGGCAGATGTTCAGGATCAAACATGGAACCTCCATGTGCAACGCATATTCGTATACTTGCCACTGAGCTATTTCTGCTGAGGTCAGTCAGAGCACATGTCTACTCTGCTTAGTTCATAGATTTGTTTTTATTGATTATATTTAGATCCCACCTTTTTCCTTTCAAGGAACTCAAGGCAGCTTATACAGCATTCTCCTCTCTCTTGACTTCATCCTCATTATCTTACCCCCTCAGCCTTAAATGAGTTAAGAGGAATATCCACTTTGTGGGGAAGATGAAAGACTGGGGCTGGTGGCACTGGTCACTGGCATCCCTTTGCACCATCACCAAAATAACAACACTGATGTCCATTATTATAATAATTATTATGCCCATTCATTTGCCAGGGTAGCAAAGGCAGCAGTACTTTGAGTGAGGCCATCTCTGCCCACTGTCACACATTCCCTGGGATGCCTGTGCTCACTGTGGATTCCTTGGATGGAGCACTTCTGGCCCAGGAACCAAATATGCACCCACTGCTAAAACCTCCCACTTCATTGCTCCCCAGCCATGCCTTCTTCCCCTTCCTCCTCCACCTTCCACAATCTGTCAATCATTATCATTATCTGGCGCCAATGTTATATTATTTTTGGCATCAGGCAAAACCCTTTTTATTTTCCCACTATTTAAATGTTTAATTGCTTTTCTGGACCCATTTCAGTCTGGCTTCAGACCTGGATACAGTGCTGAATCTGCCTTGGTCGCCCTGTACGATGACCTGTACAGGGAGAGGGACAGGGGGAGTGCGTCCCTGTTGGTCGTCCTGGACCTCTCAGTGGCTTTCGATACCATTGACCATGGTATCTTTCTGGATAGGCTGGCGGGATTGGGAGTTGGAGGCACTGCTCTGCAGTGGTTCCGCTCCTATCTCAATGGCTGTCTCCAGAAGGTGGTGCTGGGGGACTATGGCTCTGCGCCATGGCAGCTATGCCATGGAGTTCCTCAGGGGTCCATTTTGTCCCCCTTGCTATTCAACATCTACATGAAACCGCTGGGAGAGGTCATCAGGAGGTGTGGGCTGCGGAGTCATCAGTACGCTGATGACACCCAGCTCTACCTCTCGTTCTCCACTGATCCAGGTGAGGCAGTGGCTGTGCTGAACCGGTGTCTGGCCGAGGTAACAGGCTGGACGAGGGCCAATAAACTGAAGCTCAATCCAGACAAGACGGAGGTCCTGTTGGTGGGTGGGTCGGGCTTCGGGGTGGGGGACCTGGGCCTTGTCCTAAATGGGGTTGCACTCCCTCTGAGGGACAGGGTCCGCAGCTTGGGGGTGCTCCTTGACCCTGAGCTGTCATTAGAAGCTCAGGTGACGATGGTGGCGAGGAGCACTTTCCATCAGCTTCAGCTGATCCATCAGCTGCGTCCCTTTCTGGAGAACAACTGCCTAGCGACAGTGACCCATGTGTTGGTAACTTCCCGACTTGATTTCTGTAATGCGCTCTACATGGGGCTACCCTTGAAGACAGTTTGGATACTTTAGATGATGCAAAATATTGCTGCCAGGTTGCTGACAGGGACTGGGCATTGTTCTCATATAACCCCAGTTCTCCATCAGCTTCACTGGCTCCCTATTGAAGTCCGGACCCAATTCAAGGTGTTGGTTATCACCTATAAAGCCCTTAATGGCTTGGGACCTGGTTATCTAAAGGAACGTCTGCGCCCATATGTGCCCTCCCGCCCTTTACAATCGGCAGCAGAGGCCCTTCTCCGGGAACCCTCCATGAGTGAGATTAGGAGGGTGGCACCCCACCTATGGAATGCACTCCCCAGAGAGGTCCACCTGGCGCCGTCATTATTTGCTTTCCAGTGCCAGGTGAAGACCTTTTTATTCAAAAGTTATTTTAATTGCTAATTTATTATTATTGTATTTATAGTATTTTAATATATAACCGAGATGGGCCAGTTTTAAATGTTGTTTTATATATTGTATTGTATTATATATTGTATTGTATTTGATCTTGTATATGTTGTAAGTCACCCCAAGGCTTTGTTGCAATGAGGGCAGCATAGAAATGTTATAAATAAATAAACAAACAAATAAATAAATTTTAACTGGGGTTTTAGTATATTAATGGTTGGATGCTGTGGGGTTTGTTTTGTTCTTCTTATTTATTGTAAGCCATCCCGAGATGTTTGTAGGAGATGGGATAGAAAAGCTTTTAACTAATAAATAAATAAACATACAACCTGCCTTTTTGTTTTTCAAGAAACTCAAGGAGATTTCCATCATTCTACTCCTTCTCCTCCCAATCTTATCCTCACAACAACAACAACCTGAGAGGTAGGTTGGGCTGAAAGGCTGTGACTGGCCCAGAGTCACCCAGTGGGCTCCATGGCTGAGCGGGGACTAGAACCCGGATCACCTGAGTCTCAGTCCCAGCTCTTAACCACCGCACCATAGTGGCTCTTATCATTAGATGGCTTTAGCATGTTTTGCCCTATTCTGAAATATTGAAATGCCCCTCCTCAGGCTTGGTTACTGACTGAAAGAGTTTCAAGCTGAGATATACTAGATGACTGTGCATATTTTGGGCCCCAATGTCTTAACCTTCAGCCCAAGTCATCAGTGAAATGTGAACTTCTCCATAAACTTAGGAGCAAAGAGCCATGGGGGCAGAGCACAGGGACTTCAAACCTGGCACCAGCCCCAGCAGAATTGACTACAGACGATATAATCCTTCTGGAGTTTGCAGAAAGGGGGTAGAATCAGTTTATGCTGGTCTACACCAAAACTTTTTGGCTCATCTAAAAATGATCTGCTGAAAAACCTTACTGCTATTTGGAAATTTCCAGCTCATCCTTCACCTCACAACTGTGAAATGTAAAATTAATGCAAATATGATTTTTTTTTTGTTAAAAGCAAAGAAAATGAGAGAAAGAAAAGGGAAAATCATAATCTATCAATGCAAGCTGAACTGCCTAAAGTGAACTCTGTGTTGAATTAATGCTTTTTTATCGATATTCATATTAGCTCATCTGAATTCAAATTCATTCAGATTCAAAGCAGTTCCAGCTCCATTTGAATTTGAAGCTGCCCAAAGGAGGCGCATTTGAATCTGAATGTTTGTTGAAGTGAGTCTGTACCAAATCTGAATCACAAATTTCATTTCAGCTCCAGTGACAATTTGGCCACACAGCAGTTGGCTGACATGGTCCACAGCACCTGCTGCTAATGCAGTGACAGCACAGTGGGCCACAGCGAACAGCCTTGCTTAGACAAAACCAGGCTTTCAAGTGTCGGATGTAATGCCATTTAGCTAAACAAATAGCAAAATTGCAGGATGGGCAATAAGTACTTAAAAACTATCCAGCTGATTAATATGCAATGTAACAACATGCAACCCCTCTTGTGTTCAAACTTGGGCTTGTCAAGTCCTTCTAAAGCAGCCTTCTCCAAGCCGGTGGCATCCAGATGCATTGAAATACTGCCTCCATCATCCCCAGATAAAGGATGTAGCCCAACACAGAGCATTAGAGGTTCATGGGGGGAGTGAGGGGAGAGAGAGAGAGAGAGATGCCTTTCAGGGAGACTTGTCCACCATCACTGATCTAAGTGAGAAACCCCTAGGTCCCCTGGAACACAATGACTTGGTTCATACATAATGACATCCTAAAGTATAGGCTGAGTATGAACTGTGGTTGAATTGTGAGCTGTTGTTATGGGACAACCCTGCGCTATGGCTTAACTATGAATGGTTAACTACAAACAGCCATGAAGGGCTGTTCACATGGTGCAGCAGCACCCTTGGGTCATTTAGCCCATGGTGACTACATGCAGTGCATGCATGTGCCATTTGAATATGCATTCCTTTTCAGGGGTTCCCCTGTCAGACGAACCTGGTAAGAGTAGGCTATATTAGAGTTAACAAACCTTACATAATTCGTGGTCTGTTTTAGGGTTCTTCATCGCTTGCATAACTCATGTTGGCTAGATTTGCATGATACAAGAACCCTTGAGTGGGAGCTGAATGTCAGACCTGACCGCCACAGAAGGTTCATCCTAAACCTTGCCAGATTTCACAACCCAGCAACAAATGATGGGATGTCTTCCTGGGTTGTTCGGGGTTAACGACTTGTTGTTAAACCATGGTGCATGGTTCATAAATAA
Organism: Varanus salvator macromaculatus; assembly: GCA_023646645.1. Taxonomy (NCBI): domain Eukaryota; kingdom Metazoa; phylum Chordata; class Lepidosauria; order Squamata; family Varanidae; genus Varanus; species Varanus salvator. The sequence goes on from JAIXND010000795.1 coordinate 9,064,049, forward strand.
CCATGGTTCATAAACAATCAATGACTACTCACAGTTAGCCCGAACTCTGGGTGGTCATTGCATTCAGATTAAGCCAGAGAATAAAATTGGCTGCTAACACTGGAAAAAAAAACAGAACTCTTGATCAGAGTGGGCAAACGGTAGTCTCCAGATTTTTTTTACTTCCTCCCAGAGGTTCCACCAGCATGAGAATGCTAAGAGTTGGTCCAAAACTTCCTGCCCAGCTGATCCAGACCAGCTTTAGAAGCCAGCCCAAATAGTAGGACAATGTGGCATCCTGCTCCAAGTGTGTTACCGTTCCCAGCATTTCTGACCATTAGCTAGGCTGGCTGAGGCATCCAGGAAGGTACCAGGACTGGGAGGGCTGGTTAAGGCCTCTCCATTTTATAACTTCTTTCTGGGAAAAGTGCTTTTGCATGGACAATATGGCAAAACCAGCACACAGGATCAAGCATGGGATCAAGGATGTGTCTTCTGCAGTATGGAGTGACATGATTGAAGAGGTCACTGCACATCCATGCACACACCTCCTCACAATCAGATTCTGAGCCATCCCTTCCACAGAAGTGCTTTCTTTGCACAAATGTACACTATGCAAAGCAGTGCAAGACTATGCATTTCAGTTCTTCGGCAAGGGAAAGGATGACCAAAGAAGCACTGACTATCAATATTATTTGAAGTTCTGTGTGCATGTGATCTCTAAGGAACTAATAAGTGAGGTGTAGTGGTTTGAGTCCTAGACTAGGAATTGGGAGATCCAGGTTCTAGTTCCCACTTGGCTATGAAGCTCACTGAGTGGCTTTGGACAGGTCACTGACTCTCAGCCCAACCTATCTTACAGGGTTGTTGTGAGGATAACATGAAGAACAGGAGGATCATGTAAGCTGCCTTGACTTCCTTGCAGGAGGAAAAGCAGAGAGGCGGGGTGGGGGATATAATGTAATAAATAAATAGCCAGTTGGATGGCTAACCACTTGGCTGTGGAGAGTTAGAGATGGTTTCCAGGTGACCAAACACTAGCTGGGAAGCTTTTTAAGAAAGCCATTTCCTCCTGTTTATTTGAGTTATACCCAACCTTTCTACCAAAAATGGCACCTATGGCAACATATAATCACTAATAAAACATGAATAAAATACTTTAAAAAGGCATTAAACACAATCAAAAATGCAAAAGCTACAAATGAAGAAGTAATTGGTTTAGATGTAGTGATATGACTTTTCTGCAATTTTTTGAATTTCAAAAGTTTCTGGAAATTTTCCTTTGCAAACGGGGAGTATACATTAAGCTATTTTACACTGGAAGATTTTCGGATGCACTAGTGATCTAATTAAGTTTTACTTTTATTTAGTAAACAAAGATTATAAACCCCCCCCTACCTTAAAGAAAAGCATGGTTTAAATAAACATGGTTTGGTGAATCGTGGATTATAATTATATGAAAACCCATAATTATAGGTTAACTATGGATTGTTGAACATAAACAACTAACAATGAGCTCATGGTTTGTTACTGAATTGTGAACTGTGGTTTGTTTAAGCCATGCATTTTTGTTATATGTAAGGCCAGAATTATGGGTTGTTCATGGGTTATTTTACTAGGCTACATAGGCAGCCAGTAAGAGCAGTAAAAAAAGTAATCTCCTTTCATGCCTGCACGGCACTGCAGTGCTGCAAAGGTGGTTAGGATACAAGGAGGGAAAAGGCAATGGAAGGTAAGAAAGAAGTAATACAAAGCATGGTTTGTTCAATCATCTGCTAGACAAACCCTGGGTAGGACAAAACCATGCATTTAAGCAAGTCTTACATACAATGTTATAGACTCCCAATTATTTGGGTCTGTTATGCCCCCACCCTGCCAAATACATGACCTGAAATATTCAAAGAAAAATCACCATTAGTTCAATTTCACATTGAGACATATGTGTATTTCAATTGTGTATTTGTATAAATCCACATACTTGCTGAGGATAATCATTGGAAAAACATTAACTGCAACTCTGAGATTACCAAACTTGCCTAATATTATATTGACATTCATTGTTACTTCATTGTTACTAATGAATTAAGAAATGGAAATATTTCTGCAGAAAGAGAAAGCTCTGAAATATGTCCTGGAAAAACGTTGACACATTTTCTGTGCCATGCAATTATTTAAAGCTCACTCATGCTATGATTCTGTACGGCTGCAAAGCTATGTGCACACAGCTGAACTGAAAGGTACTTCTGAGGAATCATATGGTCTGTATAGTCTTTCTTCAAGACCTTCAGCAAATGAAGAGTCACCCACCCTCTAGAGAATTGCCTCTATGTAAGTGATCATGTCCATCCAAAAAGGACTGGAAGCAGAATGGCAGGAGGTTCAAGACAGACAAAAGGAAAAGCTTCTTCAAGCATCATGTAATCAAACTATGACAAGATGTTATTTATTTCAGTTGAGAGTTAAATCCCATCTTTTTCCTGTAAGGAATGCAAGGCAGCTTACATAATCCACTTCCTCCTCTCCATTTTATCCTCACAACCATCCTGTAAAGTAGGTTGAGCTGAGAGACACTGACTGGTCCAAAGATTGAGTGGGAATGAAAGACTAGAACCCAGATCTCATGAGTCCCAGTTTAGCACTGCAAGGTGTACTAGTGACCATTAACCTGGATGGCTTTAAAAATGACTTGGACAAACTCATGGAGGGTAAGCCTGCTAATGGCTGCTGGTCATGATGGCCATCTATTCCCATGAACAACAGAGATCACATGCCTCTCTGGCTGGAGGACCTGAGCAGGAGGTGCTATTGCCCTCATGCTTTGCTCCTGGACTTCCATTAGAGGGCCTGAGAATGCGGGAACAGTGAAGGGAGTGGTGTCAATGACAGTGACGTTCCGCCCCACCTTTTACACTGAACTGTCTAGCCAGTCTTCCAAACTATCAGCTATTCCTGCAGCTTAAGTAAAATTAAAAACTGTCCCCATTCCCTCCCCTTTAGACTTCTCCTTTCCTTCCTTGTACCATCCTTTATTAAAGATCAACTATCTCTATGTCAAAACATTCAGCAAAAAAGGGATAAATTAATAGTTGCATAGAAGAAATATGTTAGAAAAGATGTTTCAAAGATATTTTTGTTTTTCAGCAAAAAATCTCTTTGATGTCTCAGCACTGAATTGACCTGTCGCTTTCTTTGGAAACAAGCAACATTAATCTATTGTCATAACAAGTGATGTTCAAACCTTGAACATGCTTTAGCTCTTCTATCTTTCCAAGAACTTATTAAAAGAAAAAAGAGACCATCACAATCCACCATCTCAATCCATAAGTGCTTCTTAAATCAAGCCTGGACCTGAGAGAAGTTGCTGTGATGCAAGACAAGAGGGTTAATTTCAAGCAGCAAAATATCAGCAAAAGGTAGCTTTTGGTGGACAAATTGGCAAAATAACAATCTTGATGAAGTCAAATCAGTTGACCAATTGATTAAGAGGCACTTGATTACATTTACATATTGGCAAAACCTCAGTGTAGAGGTCTTTTTGACCACATTGAAATAAATGACAGCTAAGAGACTGGATGTTTCCAAGAAAACAAATTCCAGCACTACAGTTCAGAAGTAAAATGATCCTGCATACAAGGAGATCATGCTTTTTTTGAAATGTATATCTTAAGCTCTCCAATACATAGCCAGCCATTTTGTCTAAAGGAGCTGTCCACAGTGCAGTAATGCTGAACTTTCAGAATGAACTAAAGGATGACAATGCCTTAGAATAGGGGCCAGCAGCTGATGCCTTCAAGATGTTTGGGATTGCACTACAACTCCTATAAGTCCCAACATGGTTAATGGTCAAGGATTATGGAAACTGCAGTCCAGGAAAAAAAATTTTCAAGGCAGCAGGTTGCCTAACCCCCTGCCTCAGAAAGTGAAGTTATTTAATTAACAGTGGGGGATAATTGTCATCTACTGAGCTGAAAGAAAAACAAAACTTAAAATTCTACTACACATATGACAACACCATGGAAAGTCAGCATTGCATAGCGGTCAGAGTGCTGGACGGGGGACTTAGAGGATCCAGGTTCTAGTCCCCACTCAGCCATGGATTTCACTAGGTGATTTTGGGCCAGTTACTGATTCTCAGCCTTACCCACCTCACAGGGTTGTTGTGAGGATAAAATAGGGGAGAAGGATGCTGGAATCCAATTTGGGCTCCTTGAGGAAAGGTGGGATGTGAATATAACAAATAAATCCAGTTTTTCAAAAGTCTTTCTGGTTTAGTCCCTGAACTTCACAGCGAAAGCCCATAGTCCTGAATGCATGGGAAAAATGCATGAGGGTAACTGCACAGCTGCAAATCCCATGCATGCTTAACCTAGAAAGGATGTCTACTGAACACAAGATAGCAACGTAATAAATGAATAAGTAAAAACACTAAGTCTAAGACAGGGATACACACAAGTACATATGTATCAATATGACGTCTTGCATGCATAAACAGACAATCACAGAACTTTCATATTGCACAAGAGGAAAAAAGGCAGGGTATATCTGCAGTTAATAAAAATAATCATCTTTTCCAACCTAGTTTGAGGAAACTGTCAGCTGCCAATCAGAGAACACAGAGAGTTTGCAGGTAATAAGAAAGCAGCTGGTAATGGATGGAATGCATAATCCCACTCTACCTTAATCCAGAATCACTCCCATCCTGCCAGCAACCAGCATCCTTCACTGCAGAAGGACCTCAGAACTTCTATTTCTTCCCCATCCCCTCCACTCTTTCCCTAGCTATGAATAACCAACCAAGGTCAGGAGTGGAGCAGCAGAAATCTCCCCAAGAGATTCAGAACCAATTCATGAAATCAAGAGAAGACTTGAAGATCAGTTCTTCAAGGATTGCATGATCTTCTCTCAAGGCTTCAGAATGATGCTTGAATGCCCTCTCATCAGCAGTAAACCCAGTTTATGCCAGGGGAACATCTAGGTTGGAATCAGTTTTTTACTCATAATAAGTTTTTCCTCATAAGAGGCTTGTTGCAAGGGGTGGCATACAAATATGTATATAAATAAATAAAGTAGGGGAACATTAAAAAAATGTTTTCTGACATTGCTACAGTCCCAAAACATATTTTGGGGGGTGGTATAGTCCCTGTGCTTTTCTAGATTTCTCCAGAACCATGTCAAGCTCTTCAGAGAGCTTCCACAGGCAAGAAATTCCATTGGTGAGAGGCAAGGAAAGAGATTTGCATAGGTAAGAGTAAAAGCAGCTTTCGAGTTGCTCACTCCTTATGCATGCCTGTCCCTGTGTCTCCGCATGTGAGAACACTTTAGCTTAAAAATTTAAAAAGTGCACATTCCAGATCATGTAGGCATCACATCAACATTACACATCTGCAAAGTGCAAAAGACAATTTAAGCCTCATGTGCGAAAATGCCCTTATGTCTCTACTGGGGTGAGGATGGGCATGTTGTGCCAAAGCAGTAGGAACTAGCACTTTGAACTGAAGGAAGCAACATTCCTATTTCCCCTCTGGGCCCTTCCATTGTAAGACAGACATTTTAGCTTCAGCTTAGTTCACACCAGGTGAATGTAGTAAAGAAACAATTGCACATGAGGAGATAGATTTGCTACAACCTACAGACTGGATTCCTCTGAACAAAGCTGGTATTAAGCAAGGCTCCCGGCTGCCAAAGCAGCCTGTGGTGAAAAAAGAACAACCTATGTCCATTTGTACCAGATGTCATTTTGCTTTGTTGCACTCTCCAAACAGAACGAAGGACCACTTTCATTTCAGGCTTTGCTCATTCCATAGTAGCTCCAACCTTGTTTACCTTGCACTCCCCACTCCCCATGACTTTGGTCAATATCTAATATTTTCAAGGTAAACATACTTCCATTCTTCCAAGCCTAAGATCTGAGACAGGTGGAAGACTAGAACAGCATCAGTCTCTTAAACCTACCCTCCCTTCTGTAGAAATGAGCAAAATTGGTGGTACGTTCCCATAAACAGATCTTTCTTAGATTGCATTTTCCTTCACTTAACTGAATGCTTTACCACTCAGTTTCCAGTGATTAAATATTGATCATTCTGAACAATGGCATACATTGCTTCCCATTCATTTTTTAATTAATGCACCAAATATTTTAGCTTGGGATGATCAAAGTGACATTTTGGGAGACGGTACAATCTACAGACAGACCAATGTTTATAAACCAGCCTCACTTGCTGTTATGGTCATTCAAAGAATTTCAGCAGAAGTGCAGCTACACAGTAATAATTCTGCAAAATAATTATCAGCTGATGATGCACGCCATTGGGAAGTAGCTCCAACCTGCGTCAGCCTCTCTATTCCTAAATCTCTGCAAATACACATCTAATCCCAAACAACCCCAACCTGTTACTTCTGTTCTGTACTCCTTTTTAATATGAAGGAAGCCCTTTGTATGCTTGTGAAGGTGTGTTTAAGATCGTACCAGCATTGTGCTACCAATCTGGTGACTTGAAAAAAGGCAGATTAAATATATCAGCCATCAGAGAAAGGGATGCTTCTGAAGCTTTAATTCTCTGGAATTTTCTAAGTTCTGGCTTTAGATCTTTACTCATTTTGTGACATTTCTGTACCCCAGTATTCTGCACTCTTATTTGCTTGTATCCAATCTTATTCTAGTTTAATTCCCATGCATTCCAGTGGGTCTACTCTAACAGGAGATGCAGCGCTCTGCATGCATCCCGTTTGCTGAGAAGGCAAGCTCACATGTAACTGGGACACAGGCAAAACTGGGAAAATTCCAGGTGGCTGGAAGTATGATATCACCACATCACGCATTTATCTTGTTGTCCTCTGCCCGCTTCGTATCATCAGGATCTCGCAGTTTTCCTCCTCGCTCTCTGAAGCTGGCTCCCGTTCGCCCACCGCCCAGGTAAGACAGAGCAGACGCAAGAAGGGAACGGCTGTAGAGGCTGAGCTGCAGGGCTGCGTGCCAAACTTAATGGAGGACACCGAGATTTTTCACATTCCGGTACGCCAAGGCCAACATTCCCCGCAGAGTCCCCAAGCCCCTGTTGCGCACATCCCCCATGCCAAAATATAAAGCCAACGTTTTTCTCCTTTAAGACCTGAAAAAAAGTTTTCTTTTGCAGAGAAATCTACTCAGACAAGCGTGAAAGAGATGGGAAGGAGGGAGAGGAAGGGGGAGGGGAGAGGGGTTGAAATGAGCTGCTCTTTCTTTCGGCGTATTTAACGTAAATACAGCAATCCAGTCCAATGAACCCCGGCGGGGCTGTGAGGAAGCAGCAACGCTTTGGGATCCAGGAACGGGTTCTGGCTGCGTTCGAGCGGGCAGCTGGGACAGAGCCACCCCGAACGCGACCGGGCTTGCAAGCAGCAAGTGCCGCGCGGAGCACAGCGAGGCGAGACGCTTCGGCGTCAAAAGGCTGAGAGAAACTGGGGGCGGCGAGGAATCCGGCGCAGCCCCGGCTCTGCCTCGCCCGAGCCCCAGTTTGCCTCATGGGGACTGATCGCCCTTTTCATTCAGAAGGTGCGGGGCAACGAGCCACAGAGATCACCTAGCCAAAATGCGTTGCGTGGTGGGGTGGGGGGAGCGGACGGGACACCCCGATGCTTCGCCACCCCAATTCCCGAAGCTTATAGAGAAGGGTCCATTCAGATGGTTTGGACTACAACTCCCATCAGTCGGAGGCAGTAGGCAGAAATGTTAAAAGTTGCAGTCCAACACATCTGAGGGTGCGAGGTTGCCGGGTAGGGGAATAGAAGAAACTCGAGGAAAAGCTTTGCATGGGCCGAGGGCAGCGTAGGAAGCTGTTCAAATTGTGTGCGTGGCGCGGTGGGGCGCGGGGCGCGGGAGAATAGAAGACTAAAGTGGTCCGAGAGGCAGAGAAGACACCTAACCCCGACCCGCAGCCACTCAAAAGTGTTTGGCAAGTCTGACTAAAGCGGGTGCGCTTTGCTTAGACACCCGACTTCTCCAAGATGAGAACACGAACCAAGTCCTCGAATCGCAATCCGATCTCACCCCGAGATCGAAGGATCCCCGTGTTCCCCTTTCTGCACACAACAGGAAAGAAGGCTCCTGGAACCCGATCCCACCGGGGACAAGGGTCAGAGAGTGGCACCCTGAACGCCGGGCTGGGGCTAGCTCGGACAAGCCACGGGAGATCTTTAGAAGGGGCCTTGAGAGGGGGCGGACTATGGAGGGACAGGAGGGGCGAGGAGAGGCCCTTTCTCTCCTCTGCCCCACTTCGCCACCTCCACAAAGGAGGTAAAATTAAAAAGCTGGAAAATAAGTTCTCTCTCCGTCCTCACCACATCTCCCCCCAGCCCAGGCGTCGGCACAAGAGGGAACAAGGATGGCAGGAAGCAAAAGGCAGATGTCCGACGTGAGCCAGGAAATTGGGACCAAGCCACCTTTCAACCTCTCGCGCCGTCCACACGCACCTGCGCGCGCTACCACGTAACCTCCCCTGTGAGGAAACGGACGTGCAAGGCTGAACTTCGAGTGCAGCTCCCAGCCCCGTCGGAAGGGGAGACATTCTGGGGAAGCCTCGCGGAAGATCCCAGCGGACGCAGGCGGAGGGAGAGACCTCAGCACGGCAGCCCTCCTTTGGCGCAGCCGGGAAATGGAAGGGGAGGAATTGGAGACGAACGCGAAGGAACACCCTCTCCCCGCGAGAAAACCGCTCAAGTTTCCCCGGCGGCCTTCTAGGCGCGCTCAGGGAGGTCAGCCGCGCAGCTAAGGGAAGCGGCCTCCAAGCGGCGGCCGGAGGGCAGCCGAGACCCGCTCTCAGGGGCGGAGAGGAGGACTCACGCTTCTCTCGGAGGTGCCGGCCTGGGAGACGGTGCCGTTGAGCCCCACGAGCGAAGGCAGCGTCTGGGACATCCAGTTGGTGACCATGGCCATAGTGCTGAGCACGGCGCCGATCTTCAGCAGCGGCACGGTCATGTCGCCCCCTGCCTCATGCCCCTCGCCCTCCGGCGAAGCCCGCAGCGCAGCCCTCCTCCCGGCTCATCTGCCTGTCGGGGGGGGCACCGCTCCCCGTCCCGGCCGACGCGCGTCCCTCGGCCGCGGCGGCAAAGCCGAGAAAGCGGGAGCCTCGCGCGCCCCTTCTTATAAACGCCCCGGCCGCTCTGACGTCACGCCGCCGCTGGTCGGAGGCCACGGCCGGCTCAGCGGGCGACGGGGGGGGAGAGCCCGGCCCCGAAGGGGGCGGGGGCGCGGGCGGGGGGCCGGCGTTGCAGCGGGGCGGCGACCGGCTCCGGGCTGGCAGACGAGGCTGCAGACGGCTCCTGGCAAAGCGGCAGCCTGCGCGCGCTTAGTTCGCAGCAAACCCCCAGCGATGCCAGGGAGGCTCATTTCGCAGTAAACGAGGAACTGGGTCGTGCCGCATGGCGAAAGGCAATTCGACAAAACCCTCTCGGAATAATGGACAGGAATAGGGGCAGGAATAAGAATGAGAATGAGCATAAGAGATGGAACATCTGACCTCACCCTGGAACTCCCGCGCCATGCAGACTGCTTTGCGCCATGCTTTTCTGACCGCGCTAGGTCGCGCAGCGTCTTCCCCGCGCTCGGTCTGCAGACGGTCCCTGCGCACCCCCTCCAGCGGGTCGCGCTTCTCTCCAGCTGGGGAACGCAATGAGCCCCGCGTTTTCCGCCCATATGGACGGCCTATAGCCCCATAACCCTTCCAGTTCCGCGTCCACCTCCCTACTTCCCCGCTGCCCCTTTACTTCCCCTTTATCTTGAGATTTCCTCATTCTTCTCTTAGGAGCGTTGTTTGCTTGACCTGCACCCTTTCGAGTCAGTTCCACGGTGCCCAAGGGATTCGCTCCTGGCTGAAGGGGCTTTGCAGCTGTGCAGCACCGTGATAAACCAGTTTGCTAGGCAGGAGGAGAGCACCAGTGTGACCCAGGCTAGAGGGCTGCGACTTGGGAGGTGGGGCTCCAAATCCCCCATGAAGCTCCCTGGGGATGTCCCTTTGGGCCAGTCGCTGACTCTCAGCCTGACCTACCTCACAGGGTTGTGGTAAAGATAAAATAGAGAGGAAAAGAACCACATAAATCAATCTGTGCTCTTTGGAGGAGCCAAGGTGGAGTATCAGTGTAATCAATCAACCAATAAACCAGACGTATTTCCTGTTACGTGAACTTAATTTTGCTGTCAAAGCCTAAAAACACTAACTTGGAATAAAACCTCGCATGCAGAAGACTGGGCTGCACAGATGCAAATCCTATGCATGCTTAACCTGGAATATATACCCACTGAACACAATCAGGGTATGTCTGACTAAACAAGGGATCACCCCTTGCTTGCCATGGGCCAGCTAATAGTATCTTATGCTCTTCAATACAGCACATGATTTGCTTACTTAGGATAGCAAGTGATTTACATGCTAATGTTCATAAGATCCAACACAGAGGAGACCACTTACTCGGTCTCCTATTGGGCTCAGTGAGTAGGTTTGGGTTGCAGCACTAAAATAATATAACCAAGCTGTTGAATGTGTCTCATATCACTGGACAGAGCCAGCTTGCTTTGGAATATCACTCAAGAACTGCACATTTTAAGTAACAATCCTCCCCCCAACACACACATTTGCAAATCAGAACGGTATGGAACTAATAGTAATAATGATGGCCACTGTTTAAAACCTATTAAAGAATTGTTTGGGGATCAGAGGGAGGAAGGGAGGGGGAATCAGGAATCTTGAAATTTACACAAATGGTGGAGCTGTGAATTTTGTTAATGGTTCAAGTGCACACACTTGCAAGTCTGTCTGACTTCTATGTAGCCATGCAGATGGATGCACCAGCACCAAATATCCCTCTCCAGCAGAGCCAATTCCCTGCTTGTCAAAGAACCTACCAGTTTCATTCTCCACTTCCCCAAGAACAAAGGGGTGGGGATTGATGAGTTATTTGACAAGTAGGGAATATGGTTCTGCTGGCGTAAATGAACTAATATGTCAAAAGAAAGAAACTGACAAGGATATGCATAAGAGAGGGGTATGTATTATGTTTTAAATGTAGTTTTAAATGTTGTTTTATATATTGTATTATATATTGTATTGTATTTTATCTTGTATATGTTGTAAGCCACCCCGAGGCTTTGTTGCAATGGGGGCGGCATAGAAATGTTTTAAATAAATAAATAAATTTGCAGGGCTATAAGGTGGACAGGTGGACTTGCCAGTGTGCTTTTAAAAAAAAAAAATTGCAACACCACTGAAATGCATTCAGGATCCCCCATCCCAAATTTGCACAAATTGCTACTATTTTTTTAAAAAGGAATCCATTTATTAGCTTGACTCACTAAAGAATGAGTCAACATCCATGTGGAGAACAACAATGAAATCCATAGGACTAAGCTGGAAAAAGTTTAGAGAAGCCACTGAGTTTTCATACCTCAAATGGAATTCTCCCACAGCTCTACATGGATGGTTCTTCTCCTGTTTGACCATGCTACTGGTCCTCTTGCTTTCTCTCACTCATCCACAAATGAAATCAGTCAGGTAAGGCAATTATCACTCTCGTTGCACAAATCAAAACCCTGAAAGCTAAGTCTGAATGTCAAGTAATTTGCCCAAGGCCATCCACTGGAACCCATGGGCAATCTGGGATTTTAAGCTTGCTGTCCTAGCAAAGCCCAAGGCTTAATGTCATCCAGGACTGCAATTACAGCACCAGTGCCAAGGCACAGCCTAAAAAAGAACTAGCATACACAGTTTCTTCAGTGAGTAGCAGATGTTGCATGGGAGCTGGCCTTAACAGCCACAATTTAGGTCTTAGTACCCATCAGAGCAAAGTTATAGATACAGATATAAGAACGTTGTCTTTCAGAACCTTTTTGAAAGGTCTACATACAATTTTCTACAGGTTATTTGGGATGTGCTGATTTTGTTAAACTGATTTTGTCTATGTTTTGGGAATTGTCAAAGGTTTTTCATTCCGTCACCTGCTCATTGATAAAATCAAATTTGTGCAGTAGCATTAATGCACATTTGCACACACACCAATTTGTGTATTTCCACCCACTATACTGCAAAAAGGCCAAAACAAAAAAACAAAAAACCATCAAGTCCGTGGAAGTCATGTTACTGGTCCCCTGAGAATCTGCAGACTGGATCTATATAAATCTGAACTGATTTGAATCTGTTACAGATTTCTCCAGCATCCTTTGGGAGGTGTGAAAACTTGGAAAAGAGATAGGACGTGGCAACTGTCCTCAATCTGACATCTGCTGTATTAGGAAAAAAACATGCAAATCAAGTATGCTACTGACAATTTGCAATTCACTTCAGTTCTCTTGTCCATCATATTATTCCCTCTGTGCAGAACAAGTTGCTGTCCAGAGCGATAAAGAGTAAGATTAACAGCAGGGAGGGGAAATGTGTGCCTCTCCAGATGTTGCTGGACTTCGACTCCTATCACCGCACTATTGGCTATGCTAATCCAGTGCTGATTGTAGTTGCAGACCAACAACATCTGGAAGACCACATGGCCACTACTACATTAGAGAGTGGATTGCATATATCTGGGGTCCTAGGAGTGATGCATCTTCTCTCTCTCCCTCTTTCCCCCACCCTATTGATCCTCCAGGAAAAAGAGCTCAATCAGTCATCCTCAGCTGGCCATCATCCATTTTGGACTCCATCTCCCATTGCCTCCAACCAGCACATCAGTGGTTGGGTGATGGGAATTGCAGTTCAAAAGGACATTAAGTTGGGTAAGCCTGGCTTAGCACCATCACAACTTCATGAATCAGCACCATTTGGGTTCTCCCTCCAAGTCTCTTGAGCCAGCCAGCTATGAATCCAAGTCAGTGCTCCTGCTATGTTCTTGTGAACCCAGGCTGAAGCCAAATCCCATGGATCCCTGTCATGTTCTCTTAGACCAGAGCAAGAATACATTCAAAACCATACCATCCATGCATGAAAGTGCATGCAGTGAGCCATATGTAAAAGGCCGTTCTTATTAGGGTTGTTCCTCAAAGGTGGAGTTCCCCCTCCCTTTGCCCCAGGTGGCTACACTTTACTATCTTGTACGCACATACCTGGGAGTAAGCCCCATTGAATGCAGTGAGATTCATACTCAGAGATAACTATGTCTAGGGTTGCACAGGATGCAGCTTCAACAATGTTTCCTTACTGGAGTTGGGCTATGGCTGATAGCAAAGGCAGAAATCAAGGCAAGAACTTTATCATCTTTCTTTCCTGCCAGGCTACCCAGTTAAAGTAAAGCACTTTCCAGGCACATTAATACAAATGGGAAAGGAAAACTTGTGCTCATTACTGGAATCCTGTGCACACTTTCTCAAAAGTATCAGAATGGGGCTTACCTCCAAGTCTGTGCTTACCTCTTAGGGCACAATCTGATGTCTCCAGCATGCATGGAGTGAGGGATAGCACCCCCAATCTCTACTGCTACCATTCCTCACCCCATGTACCTTCTCTGGGTGGCTGGTTTTGGCAGACTAGATTTGGCACCAGAGAGAAGGAAGGAAGGAAGCTGTGGTAAGGTGATGGCCCTGATTCTTTCCATGCTGGCTGGTGGGGACAGGGGCTCAGCCTTTGGAATCCCAGCTCCAAGGTCACAGGATTTCAAAGCTGGGGCTCTGAAAAATCCTATGCCCCGCCCCCCCAGACCATTTCAGGAGGCCATGGGATTTTGCTCTACCAGCTGTTAATAGGGCTTCATTTTAGCTGAATCACTCTCTCCATTTCACATTTAGAATGTAATTTTTCACATTATTATAGTTTCTGAAAGAAAGAAAGAAATGCAAATTGGTCTATAATTCTATAGGGCTGATGAGGAGCATCCTTTGATGCCAATTTGGTGTTTCAGAACTAAACCAGGTGTGGAAAGCAATATTTATAAGCAAGGAGTACTGAGTAAGATTTATGTCCTTGTTGTGAGCTGTCCAGAGACTCAGAGTGATTGGATGGCCTAGAAATATCCCGAATAAATAAATAAATAAATAAATGTACATGGAACTCATATCTTGCCAACTGCAACAACCTACACATGGATTATATTAAGGTCTCTAATAGAGATGCTCCTTCATGGATCACTGCCTTGTCGTGGCGAAGGGGCTTGCGTAGCTCAATGAAGCTATGAGCTATGCCGTGCAGGGTCACCCAAGACGGACAGGTCATAGCAGAGAGCTCTGACAAAACGTGATCCACTGGAGAAGGAAATGGCAACCCACTCCAGTATCTTTGCCATGAAAACCCCATGGACATGAAAACCAAAAGGCAAAACGATATGACACCGGAAGATGAGCCCCTCAGGTCGGAAGGTGTCCAATATGCTACTGGGGAAGAGCGGAGGGCTAGTACTAGTAGCGCCAGAAAGAATGAAGCGACTGGGTCAAAGCCGAAAGGACACTCAGTTGCCGATGTATCTGGAGGTGAAAGGAAAGTCCGATGCTGCAAAGATCTTTACTCCATAGGAACCTGGAATGTAAGATCCATGAATCAAGGCAAGCTGGATGTGGTCAAACAAGAGATGACAAGACTGAACATCGACATGTTAGGAATCAGTGAACTAAAATGGACAGGCATGGGTGAATTTAGTTCAGATGACCATCAGGTATACTACTGCGGGCAAGAATCCCTCAGAAGAAATGGAGTAGCCTTCATAGTCAATAAAAGAGTAGGAAAAGCAGTACTGGGATACAATCTCCAAAATGACAGAATGATCTCAGTTCGAATCCAAGGCAAACCATTCAACATCACAATAGTCCCAAGTCTATGCCCCAACCACTGGTGCTGAAGAGGCTGAAGTTGACCAGTTCTATGAAGGCCTACAACACCTGCTAGAATTAACTCCAAAAAATGATGTCCTTATCATCATGGGGGATTGGAATGCTAAAGTAGGAAACCAAAAGATAACTGGAATAACAGGCAAGTTTGGCCTTGGAATACAAAATGAAGCAGGGCATAGGCTGGTAGAATTTTGTCAAGAGAATACGATGGTCATAACAAACACTCTTTTCCAACAACCCAAGAGACGTCTCTACACATGGACATCACCAGACGGTCAACACAGAAATCAGACTGACTATGTGCTCTGCAGCCAAAGATGGAGAAGTTCTATACAGTCAGTAAAAACTAGACCAGGAGCTGACTGTGGCTCAGATCATGAGCTTCTGGTGGCAAAATTTAGGCTTAAGTTGAAGAAAGTAGGGAAAAGCACTAGGCCACTCAGGTATGACCTAAATCATATCCCTGATGAATATACAGTAGAGGTGACAAATAGATTTAAGGAATTAGATCTGATAGACAGAGTGCCTGAAGAACTATGGACGGAGGTTCGCAACATTGTACAAGAGGCAGCAACTAAAACCATCCCAAAGAAAAAGAAATGCAAGAAAGCAAAATGGCTGTCTGAGGAAGCTTTACAAATAGCTGAGGAAAGAAGGGAAGCGAAAGGCAAGGGAGAAAGAGAAAGATACAAACAATTGAATGCAGAATTCCAGAGAACAGCTAGAAGAGATAAGAATGCCTTCCTAAATGAACAGTGCAAAGAAATAGAAGAAAACAATAGAATAGGGAGGACCAGAGATCTCTTCAAGAAAATTAGAGATATGAAGGGAACATTTCATGCGAAAATGGGCATAATAAAGGACCAAAATGGCAGGGACCTAACAGAGGCAGAAGACATTAAGAAGAGGTGGCAAGATTACACAGAAGAACTATACAAGAAAGAGCTTAACATCCCTGATAACCACGATGGGGTGGTCACTGACCTCGAGCCAGACATCCTGAAATGTGAAGTCAAATGGGCCTTAGGAAGTCTGAGCAACAACAAAGCTAGTGGAGGTGACAGCATTCCAGCTGAGCTATTCAAAATCCTGAAAGATGATGCAGTTAAAGTGCTACACTCAATATGCCAGCAAATTTGGAAAACTCAACAGTGGCCACAGGATTGGAAAAGGTCAGTTTACATTCCGATCCCCAAGAAGGGCAATGCCAAAGAATGTTCAAACTACCGCACCATTGCACTCATTTCACATGCTAGCAAAGTGATGCTCAAAATCCTACAAGCTAGGCTCCAGCAGTATGTGGACCGAGAACTACCAGAAGTACAGGCAGGATTTCGAAGAGGGAGAGGAACTAGAGATCAAATTGGCAACATACGCTGGATCATGGAGAAAGCCAGGGAGTTCCAGAAAAAGATCTACTTCTGCTTCATTGACTACGCTAAAGCCTTTGATTGTGTGGATCACAACAAATTGTGGCAAGTTCTTAAAGAGATGGGAGTACCAGACCATCTTATTTGTCTCTTGAGAAACCTGTATGCAGGTCAAGAAGCAACAGTGAGAACCGGACACGGAACCACTGATTGGTTCAAAATTGAGAAAGGAGTTCGGCAAGGCTGTATACTGTCACCCTGCCTATTTAACTTATATGCAGAGCACATCATGAGAAAGGCAGGGCTAGATGAATCACCAGTTGGAATCAAGATTGCTGGGAGAAATATCAACAACCTCAGATATGCAGATGATACCACTCTCATGGCAGAAAGTGAAGAGGAACTAAAGAGCCTCTTGATGCGGGTGAAGGGGGAGAGCGCAAAAGTTGGCTTGAAACTCAACATTAAGAAAACTAAGATCATGGCATCTGGTCCTCTCACTTCCTGGCAAATAGATGGGGAAGAAATGGAGGTAGTGACAGATTTTATTTTCCTGGGCTCCAAGATCACCGCAGACGGGGACTGCAGCCAAGAAATTAAAAGACGCTTGCTTCTGGGGAGGAAAGCTATGGCAAATCTAGATAGCACACTAAAAAGCAGAGACATCACCCTGCCAACAAAAGTGCGTATAGTCAAGGCTATGGTTTTCCCAGTTGCAATGTATGGCTGTGAAAGCTGGACAATAAGGAAGGCTGAGCGCAAAAGGATTGAGGCCTTTGAGTTGTGGTGCTGGAGGGGACTCTTGCAAGTCCCTTGGACCGCAAGGCGATCAAACCGGTCAGTCCTAGAGGAGATCAACCCTGACTGCTCTTTAGAAGGCCAGATAGTGAAGATGAAACTCAAATACTTTGGCCACCTAATGAGAAGGAAGGACTCCCTAGAGAAGAGTCTAATGCTGGGAACAATAGATGGCAAAAGAAGAAGGGGACGGCAGAGGATGAGGTGGCTGGATGGAGTCACTGAGGTGGTTGGTGTGAGCTTGAGTGGACTCTGGGGGATGGTGGAGGACAGGAGGGCCTGGAGGAATGTTGTCCATGGGGTCGCGATGGGTCGGACTCGACTTCGCGACTAACAACAACAACAACAAATAGAGATGAGGCCATCTAGTGAAATGGCTGCATATTTAGAGATTACATGCACTGCTTGAGCATAGCCCTGACATTACATACCATCAAATCCAAGAAGAGATGCAACATCAAAATATTCTCCCTTTCTTCCTGTTTCTTTCTTTCCCTCCCTGCCACTTGCCAGACTCCCTCACACAGAAAACCTTTTGCTTTGCTTCCCTTACAAGCATTTCCAGATGATGAGAGTGACATTTTTAACCACAAATTGATTCAAATGCAATTGGGCCAGATAAAATTGCTTCATGAGGCCATTTCTGCCTTAGAGTTTATTCACATCCTATGCATCTTTCCAGAAACTCCTGGGAAGCTCAGTATTGCCATCAGGGTAGGACTTTGGAGCAGAAGCCCATGTCTCCACTCAGCAGAATACTTCAAACATCACAGGGATAGTTCCCCGCATTTGGAAGTAAGTGGTGGTTGAGTCAGAGGGGACCAACTAAATGGGGAAGACAACTCTGTGGGATCATTAAGTCTAGATCAGGCTTCCATGAGCTGGTGTTTTCCCAATGTGTTGGCCTGCAGCTCCCATAATTCCTTGCCATTGGCCATGCTGGCTGAGAATCATGGGAATTCCAGTCCAGGGCATCTGCACGGCATCTGCAGGCACCAGCTTGGGAAAAAGTGGTCTAGTTTAAAGTTCCACACAGGCCTCTCTTCCAAGGTCACACCAACTTAGTTTACCATACTGTATGCTTTCAGGCCATGCCCTGGTATTTATAATGCTTTTATATCATTCAATAGCTGAAGCTCTCTCTTAACTGTGTCTCAGTCTTTCAGCCACTGGACAATTCCGTACAGTGCTACCAATCCAAAGTCCTCATCATAGGGTGGAAAGAGCAACATAAATGAACAGAAAGCCACGAAAGAGAGAGAAGGGATTGTTTTGTATTTTAAAATTACATCATGTACAATTGCCACACTGGAAAAGGCATTGTTTGCTTTGCAAACGTCTAGCTGGTACTTCATTTTGTGAAAGAGGGCGCTTTGGATTTAACATAATCAAGAATCCCCCTGCAATTAGTTCTTGTCATGTATCAAGTTGACAATCAGAGCAAAACATCCACAGAGGGTCCCCTGTCACTCCCTTAAAAGTCATCATGATAATAACACTCTTTAGCAAATTGAAGTCAGCTTAAATAATTTTTTCACTTGATTCAGACCAGGGCCAAATGCTACAGAAGTAGCCAACTGCCATCAATGGGCCTCTTCTGAAATTAATAAAAGATCCTGCTGCAGGTTTGGTTACTGTATTCACATGTTAGTGTGTTTGGTCAGGTGGAAAGACCACACAAACCAAGCTGATGTGGGAAATTCCAATATGATTTCAAGCCTTTCAGACATTGTGACTGAATGAGAGTATAGAATTCAGCCTTGGGTGAGCCTCATCTGTGCCATAGCTCAGTGGCATAATGCATGATTTTCATGACAAGGCCTCATGGTCTATCTGTAGAACAACGACCAGAAGTTATTAGGCCATCTGTGCCTGAGAGCTTGAAGAGTTGCAGCCAGTGGACATGGGTGGCACTATCCATGAGATGCCAGGGCACACTACCTGCCCTGTGCATAGAACTGGTCCTCCCAATCATCTTAAATTCCAACTCCCATCAGTCCCAGCCAGCATGGTTAAGAAAAGTGGTAGTTGAAGTCCAACATCTGGAGGGCCACTGGTTTCCCCACCCTTCTCTTAGCATTTGTGCAGATTTATTCATCTATTTATTTTGAGGACAGGTTTATAAGTTTTCTCTTTTAGACCAAGCAGCCTCTTTCCCATCAAAGCTCCTCCTGCAATAGCTACTCAGCCTTGGACCTTCCAGGATGAACAAAGAGGATGAGAACAAGCTACTTTCTTAGGGTTAGGACAGGGAATGCTTTACACAGGGCTTACCCACAGAGGACACCCTCTGTGGACACCCACAACTCAGTTGCTTTGGTGAGAAAAGGTAGGGACAGAAAGGATGTTCTCCCAAGGAAAACCTTTGGTGGGCCAGAGGTCAGCTTCCCTTGGCCAACCCCTGTCACGATATCTTCAACATCTTAATAAGTTTCCCACAAATCAATCCCTATTCTTAGCCCTGTTCACATCTTCAAAAAGAGTTATCTGCATATATGTGGCCTATGTAGATTTGGAATCAGGGGTGAGGAGAAAGGTGGAATTGCAGTGCCGGACTGCTAATTCACTTGAAGGTTTGAGGAACATCTTCATGTGGACAACTCAAGTTCCACATGCATAGAGTTGTGGAATATATAAATGAACTCTCAAAAGTTGAAAGCAAGGGTGCTACTAATCACTGAAGAGTGTTACCAGGATTGCTGTAAAGCACCCAGAGAGCTTTGGCCCATTGATTGGCATAGAAATCAAATCAAATCAAATCACCAACAGCATCACCATCTCATGCTGTTTTCATGTATTTCAGGACAAAGAGGAGGTGAATCGGTTCAGCCTAACCACAGAACAACAAGCCATGAACTTGTGGCTTGGGAAATCACCAGAAGAGGCATGCTTTTTGTGGTACTGTTTAAAGGTTTACCAAAAATAAACAAGTGGTGTTGGCTCAGCCCATGTTCAAGTTTACTGGAAAACAGGGTTGGAATAGACAGCCAGGGAAGAGTTTTCTTGCCATAGCCGTATTTCAGCAATAGTGGTTACAAAATCTCCTTCCTTGAAAGATATTCATTAAGTCCTGGCCAGCATCTACTATAGAGGTCTGTAAACAGTTTCTTCTCAGGCTGCCTATGGCAAGGAAGAATTCCCTGCAGGCAGGCAGGCAGGAAAATTTGACAACAGTCAATGGAAATTTGGGTTTTCTTTTAGGTCAGAAATTTCTAATGTAATTATGTGCAGACCAGTCAGCTAGCTAAAACCATTTAGAGGAGAGCTTTTTCTTTTCCTTTATTTACTCACAGGACTGAATGAAGGAGCAAGATATCTTGTCTTAGGGCAGTCAGCAAGGCATGATGGTCACCTTCGATTCTGTAACATCTGTTAGGAGGCTCAGTACAGAGAGTGCAATAAAAGCCTGAATAGAAAATAGTGGCTCCTCACTTATACCTATAAATGAGAAAATTATGAATCTGCAGCCATTCAAAAGCGCTAGAAAATCCTGCAGGGACGGGGGGGGGGGGGGGGGACACGCGCGCGCGCGCGCGCACACACACACACACACACATGCGCGCGCGCGCGGCCCCTGCTCCAAACTCAAATACAACAGAGACATCTAGTGGTTGCTGTGATGATCTCACCTCGAGGCCAAAGATATCTTTCTTCTAGTGACAACCCATTTTTCCAAACTCACAATCCACCTTTTACTTCAGCCTCCGGCCTGGGTCCCTAGAAAACTGGGCTTCTTCAATAGTAATGTAGAAGAGGGAATTTCAATAGGTGTCATTCATATGATAAACAAAACAATACCAGTGTCCCACAAGCTGCTTGAATTACATCTCCTATAGCCCTAACCATTGTCCATGGCCCTGTGGCTGATAGGCATTATAGTGCAAAGCTGCTGGCAGACATCAACTTGAGTTAAGCATACATACATTCCTAAGGGGGCACTTTGTATTCTTTTTTCTTAGTATCATAGCCTGCTTATATCTCTGTACTCACATCTGACAAGAAGGTTGATTAATGTTCCAAGAGTGCACAGTAAGCTTGATGGGAACTGTTTATCTGAACCCGGGTCTCCATGGTTGTTGGAAGTAACCCACTACAACCCAAGGGAAAGCCAAATGGAGGTCCATGAGCACCAATATACTCCTAGAAATCTTTCCTGGCACCCACCAAGGTGCTCTACCTCTCCCTTTTTTAAAAGTACATGTTTTAGCACATGTTTCACACCAGCAGCTGGGATTGCTGTGAAATAAGTTTCCATTCATGCTGGAAAGTAAATGCAAAGATTTTATGTGTCAGAGGCTGAAGGCTCGCCTATGCCCTGTCCTCAAGTCTTTTTGCCAGCTGCCTTTGACCACACTTCCCTTGGCAACCATTTTGTGGTGGGGCTCAGGATGGTTTCTCAAATGGCTGAATGTGCCCATGGCTGCAAATGCATGCCTACCCCTGCTCTAACCACTACACAACACTGCTTCCTTCAGGTTACATTTCAGCGATGATCAGGGCCACCCAGCTGGAGCTCCATTGCCTAAGCCAGGATGAGGGTCTCCCTGGCCAAACTGCTTGGAGGTTTTGATAAGATGATATCTGCCAGATAAGCTGAAGGCCTCTTTGGTGGTGTCCTCACCACCACCAACACAGGATCAAACATGGAACAGTCTTGTTGTTTGTGTGAGCGGCTTTGCCTGGAAATGAAGCCACATGAGAGCTGAGTCTCAAAGTTCTCCACACAATCTTTGGGTAGAAAAATTGGGGGAACCATTCCCTTGAAATTCTCCAGGGCAAGAAGGGAATCACTTGCAGTTTCTTGACAGTGGTGGGCTCATCTTTATCAATGGCATTAACGCATTCTCCTCCTTTTCTCCTAAGTTTTTTTTAATATTAAATAAATATTGCTTCCACCTTCATTGGCAGCCTGGCAACCATCGCACATCTTTCACATTGCCCTGGACCTAAGCACTGCAAGGGAATAGTCACCAGCCAAAATAAAAAGGGATTTTTTTTTCCCTCAGGGGCCTTCTTTTTGGGAAAGGATGATAAAACAAAAACTTCAGACAACTTCCCAGTGGGAAAGAGGAAACCTTCTGGGTAATTTTATGTCAAACTCAGCATCTGTTAGGGGAGTAGGAGTAAGGGGGGAGGAAGTGATTTCCATTTATTTATTGCAAATTAATCCTGAGCATGGCTTACAAGAACAGAAGAAGGAAATGCCCAACTCAACCAGGGTAACGTATCACACACAGAATAGGGCCATGCGTCTCTTGGCCTTCTGCACCCTTATCCATCACTGCTGCAGTCCCATTTTTATAGCTTTGTTCCTCTGCCAGCAGAGCAGGGAAGAATGCCAAAATAGAACCACTGCTTGCTTTGCTTGCTGCATCTATCATGGAGGGGGGGGGGGCAGGCAGCAGAAGCTCCCCCCCCCCGACCTTTTATTGGCAGTGCATAAGAGGGCTGCCGCTATTATTGGATAGCAGGGAGAATGTTATTACAGCTCTAAATAAAGTGACCAATTAGAATTTATCATTGCATCCTGTTATTATATTGCTCAGTCGATTGAAGGATATCATGAAAGCATTCAGCGAGAGAATCAATTGGGGATGCATTGACTGCAAATAGAATAATTTTAGCAAAATGCTGGGGTGGAGGGAAGAGGGGCTAGACTGTGATGACTTATGCATCAGATGTGGGATACAAGGAGCAAAAACAAACCCAGCCACCCCAAAGAGGGTGGATAGCAGCTCTGAAGATGGACACCCCCAAAGCAGGCTGCAGGGGAGGCCGGTGCAGTGGCTTTTCCTTTGAGCTTTGGGGGAACTATCCATGGTGCATCATGTGGTAAACTTAATTGGGAGATGAGGTTCAGCACTAGGGATAGCTCCTCCAAAGCTGAAAAGAAAGGCTGCAATGGATGAGGACCTCCACTGATACAGGGGTCACCAGCCACCCCTGGTGAACTCCCATATCCAAAGCACTGACAGCAGTGGTACAGCCAGGTATTTTGAGCCCCTGGAATTATGATCTCCTGGGCACCCCTTTTAGATGGCCATGTGCACTACTTCTGTTGTGAAGCACAGAGCGGTAACATATTCCTCATCCCATCCCACGCCTGGCCCCATTCCATCCCTCACAGCAATTCAATATTCCTGACATGTTAGAGCCAAACAACAGAAACACAAGGGAAAAAAAAACTGTTTGCCAAAAAAAGAAATGCTCTGAGCACTCACAGCTCTGCATTTTAAGCTCACCTAAATCATAGCACAATCATGACAAAAGGGCTAAAATGGAATTTGCTTCTGCTTCTCCAGATGCAAAACTCATTTGCCTGGGGGAAAGCACCATTTTGTTGTTGGAAAAGAAATACATTTAAAGTTTAAATAAATCACCATAAAAGGATAATTTGTACTCATGTAAATGCCCCAGTGGGTCCCAACAAGTCCAGGCCATCCCAGTGGCTGCTGCCAGGTCTGCTTGCTGTGCCCCCACCAGCCATCAGTCCCTGGGTGGTCACCCACCTGGGCTGCAGAGGCCCTGGATGCTGCCCCAGGATCCAACATGAGTTGCATTGCTGTCTGATGAGCTCATTTGACATAAGGAAGAAGGAACGCTTCCCTCCATCTCATTGTGTTTTCTCATTTGTTCATTTTGTACTTTCCCTTTTATGGCAAGCAATGGGAGGGAAATATTTTAAATCCCCCCCCAAAAATTTTTTAAGGGGGGTTATTTGGGGACTGGGAGAGCTTTGACTTCCACTGGTCTCTTTTTACCCACCCATGAAGCACTTCCCGATCTAGTCCCTCTATCTTTTTCCTCCCCAGTGTTGAGACTCATGGATGCAAAGGATGTGGAAGTTTCTATGCAGGCTGGGGTGTGTGTGTGGGGTGGGGGGGGGTGGTTCTGAGACTGGCACTCCCCCTTCAAGGCTGAACCATCGCTCTGGCCTGGGAACAGGAGAGCCATCCAATCCTATGGGTCTTGGGACATCCTCCAAAGGACTGTGTGATTGCAACATAAATGTCTGTGAGGAAACAGGGCAATGAAAGCACTGAATATGTGCTAATTACCCTCACAGCTTTCTGTAGCTCGAACTGGAAAAAAATCAAAATTCTGTGCCAAGGTTGCCCTAATTCTACAGTATGCTAAATTATATGAATTTCTGTAATGTACCTTTTCTGCATCATTTATTTATTTATTTATTTAGAGAACTTCTATGCCGCCCCATTCGCCGAAACCTCGGGGCGGCTCACAATCATAAATAAATAAACACAATATAAAACAGTATAATTTAAGTCGCCCTGGCCAAAGAATAAAATAAATAAATAGTATTAGCAATTAAAATAACATTTGAATAAAAAGGTCTTTGCCTGGTGCTGAAAAACAAATAACGACGGTGCCAGGCGGACCTCTCTGGGGAGTGCATTCCATAAATTGGGCGCCACCGCAGAGAAAGCCCTCCTCCGGGTACTTTGCCTCCTAAAGTCTTTCACGGAGGGTTCCCAGAGAAGGGGAATCCTGCTGATCTCAAGGGGCAGGCAGGCATATATGGACGTAAGCGCTCCTTCAGGTAACCAGGACCCAAGCCATTAAGGGCTTTATAGGTCATAATCAACACCTTGAATTGGGTCCGGACTTCAATGGGGAGCCAGTGAAGCTGACGGAGAACTGGATTCATGTGAACATAACGCCCAGTCCCTGTCAGCAGCCTGGCAGCTCTATTTTGAACCAATTGAAGTATCCAGATCGTCTTCAAGGGCAGCCCCACGTAGAGCGCATTACAGAAGTCAAGTCAGGAAGTCACCAACGCGTGTGTCACTGTCGCCAGGCAGTCGTTCTCCAAGTAGAGGCGCAGCTGGTGGATCACCCGAAGCTGATAGAAAGCGCTCCTCGCCACCACTGTCACCTGAGCTTCCAGGTGCTCTTGCTAATTATTCTGCTCTTGCTAATTATAAGAAGGACAAGCAGTGAATCACAGTGCTGAAGCTCAGTTCTTTGATCCAGCTGCATCTCTGGCTTCTGAGATATATTAACTTGGCTGAGTTCATGAGAACTTCTGACTCAACAACTCGCACTCAACCCTTGACTGGGTTTTTTTCTGTTGTCTGAGCTGAGTCAGAGAATAAACCCACCCAAAGCCCTCTATATGGACTGCTACTCCCATCAGCGCCAGCCCCCAGAGTCAAGGATGATGAGGTTGCCATCCAAAACATCTGGAGGGAACCCAGCTGGAGCAGCTAGATGGATAAATATGCTGAGCTGGTGTGAGACAGCAGTCTGTGCCTGTATGCGGGGAAGGAGGCAGTACCAGAAGTTGTGCCAGTGAAATGAGCTGGGCCTTTGGGAGGCTGTTGGGGGCTAGGACAGAGCTTAGGCCTTTTTCTTCTGGCTGCCCCTGTGGTCACATGCATCCACTTGCACTGCAGCCCAAGCAAAGGCCTCCTTTTTAAATAGCTCCAAGTAGGTGTGCATGTTAAAAAGAAATGACACAATGATTTAATGACCAGAAGAGCTGCAATCTAGGATATGCTGATTCTACTGCACTGCAAGTGCTGGCTTTCCTACAGCTGCTGAAGCAGCAAAAGGTGGACTCTTTCAAATGCAGTGCCATTCATCAGGCACTTTAAAACAAAACTCTAAACACCAACCACACTGGCAACCTATCATGGAATGTGTATCCACAGCCAGTAAACTACAGTTTGTGCAACGGCTTTGCAGAGCTGCACTTTTTGTTATCAGTCAATGGCGGCAATTTGCACACAGTCATCAGCAGGGTCATTTGTTGGGTTTCTGCAGCACTTATGGAATCTCACCAAAGAGAACCCACCACCCGTTCCAGCCAACCTGAAGCGAGTCTGCAGAAAAAGCAACAAAAGCAAACGATGGTGTTTTCAAGAGACATCTTGTTTCCACATCTCCAAAACAGAGGCTTGACCTGGAACAGCTTCAGAGGAAAGCCCACTTCATCCCAGGAAGCGAGAGACCCAGACGGAGGAGACCCAATTCTGTTCAAACTTAATTTGAAACCAATGCATCTCCTTGTTGATTTCAATGGGTGATGCAGCCTCAGCTTGTGCATGTTTACTAAGAAACAAATCCCACCAAGTTCAACGGGCCTCATTCCCAAGCACGTCTGCACAGTATTCTACCACAGAAATCCATAAGCCTTAAGTTAAAGTGCTTCATTCAGGGTGGATCATACCCAGTGGCATTAACCAACACAAATGAAACCATCTAAGAAGGTGGTTTTACTGCATAGAGTCAGAGCATCCATCTATTGAGCAAGTCAATGAAAGACACCTTAATAGCTTTGATCCTTCATGTTCGGATCAGCTATCAAAGGGAACATGAGCACAAAACATCAGTAACAGCCTGGAAAATTTACCAAATATACTGCCTGCTCTATCCCCTCTGTAATCCTTCTCCTTACTACTCAAGAATAAACCCCACTTGAATGAACAGAATTTACATATCCTTAATTGATTGCACTGTTCTATCCATGCAACACAATCCTACATATGTTTGCTTGGATTTTAAACCCCACTGTGACCAAGATGGAATTTACTGCCAAATATGTGCTCCTGAGATTGCCACTTCGGTGCAGACCATTCACATTGATTGGAACGTGTCCAGGAAACCAATACAAACAGACTCGCAAAGTGCTGAGTGCTGGAAACCAAATCACTAAGAAACTCAGAGAATTACATACAGTGAATGGGCGATCTTAGTGTGTGTTTAAAAACTTTGAAATTAAACCTTTGATCAGTCCTTTGGAAAGGCAAGGAAAATTGCTCAACAAAAAGGAGTATTTGCTTTGCCTGCTGAAGCTTGGTTTAAATCCCAGACATTTCTGCTGTCTCAGGCCTTGAAAAGCCATGACCAATCTACTGTGGACAATGCTACTGATCAGCTATGAGATATAAGGTAGCATCATTTGAGCATATGAAGTCTGGCCTTGCTCATCTTTAAGCACCCTTACATTGTTGGGACTACAACTCTCATAAGCCATGCCAACTGCAGTTGATAGAAGTTGTAACCCAACAAAATAAGGGGAATCCAAGCTTTAGGAAAGGCAGACACTGTGTGAGATCACCAATGGTCCATGGTAACAGGAGCTAGTAAATTCAAAACTATAATAAACATATACAGGTTCAGGTTAGTAGTACTAGGAAGGAGGGATTAATATGGCACTTCAGAGTTGCTCCAGAGCTGTTGTAACTGTCTGTGTTTGTTTCCCTCATGTACACACACTTCCTCAGCTAGTCAAGTGGCAGAATCTTAGAGTTGGGCAGCACCTGATAGCTGACCTCGTACATTGACTCTATGACCTGGGCAAATGCCCATCTTAAACACTAAGCAGATTGAGCTTGAAACTGAGGTGTGATCTCAGCCAGACATGGCTATCAGCTGATGTGAATACCAATGAAAATAGTTCTCGGGCTGACTTATAGGACTGTTCTGCTCTGTTATTTCAGTTTTCCTCTATACAGATTCTCAGGAAGATGCCCTGACCAGCCTTCACAGGAAAGCCTCCAAGTCATCTGCATTTCTGGGACAAGGGCCAGTGATCCTTCAAATGATGGGTCTAGGCTGGCAAAAGGATACAATGTGGTCCATTGTGACATCACAGGGATTCAGAAGAGAGTGGGCCAATGGGGCAACACCACGTTGCATAGCAACGTGACTATAGCATGGCATTAGGCAGGATGCATTTTGCTAGACATAAAATATAATTGCTCCTATCACAAGAAGAAATCCTACACCCCCATTCCCATGAAAGTTGATCTAGACGGTATCTAGTGTCAAATGGCATTTATGCCATACTTATTCATCCTTCCTACCATCCTTCAACTCTCCCTAGAGCAGTACATTCAACCTAATCAACTAGTCCCCTGGGAGTTTCAGGGTAATGGTAATGCTAAAGATGCCCATTAAAAGACTATGAGTACCAATAATAGCCAGCACTCAGACCAGAATTTAAGACAGGGGTGGGAGACATGTGGGCCTGTATGTTCTCCCTGCTCTTATTGCAGCCCCACTTTCCCCACTAAAGCAATAGCCTCCTTTTGCCTCTGCTGCAGCTGCACCATCACAATTCAGCAGCAAAATGCCTGCTGCCCTTTTAAAAGGAGCTTGTTTCTCTTGCCACTTGCTACCAAATACAGGAGGTGTGACAGAGCACGTAGGAGCAGCAGTGCAACTTCAACAGGATCTAGGAGAGCCAAGCAGCCCTTTGACTCTAGAAAGTTGCCCACTCAGGTATGACTTATGTATGTGCCATCTCTTTAGTTGGCAATTATTCTTGCAGAAGTGTTATGGTGCCTCTTTGTTGTCTTGCCTCCTTTAGAATGAGACACTCCTACACCATGTTTTGTAGTGAAATGTTTTCCTGATATAATGTTGGGAGATTTCAGGTTTTATGTCATGGTAAATTTCAGTGCGTGCGTGTGTGTGTGTGTGTCTTCCTTGTCTGTCTTTCTATCTGTGTGTCTGTCTGTCTCTCTATCACCTCTCCCTCTCCCTCTCTCCTCCACTCTCTCTATATATGTATATGTATATCCAAGAGTATATCTCCAATAATTTCTATCTACTTAATATATATTGTCAATAACTCATCACCTCATTAATCAGCATAAGGGGTTCTGCTCCCCACTTCCCCCAGGAGGCTTTCTGAATCTCTTGTGCAAAATCTGTGAAAAGCTCATGCTACAGCAGCCCTGAAAGAAAAGGTATCAGGCAATAACTACGAATGTCAGAGGCCCTCCCAAAACAGCCATTCTGACCCTGGAATGGTACAAGAGGCTCTGCTCTCCCAGGAATAACCAGTGCAACATGGGAAGGGGAAAATGGAGACTTCTTGAAAAGTTCCATTCAACAGTCCTGCACTGCCATCCTGTGGATACAACCTGAATTTCATCTCTTTTTGCCATCCTCCTCCTCCTTGTCATCATCATTCATGACTCCTACTTCATATTTGGTTTCTTCCCTGAGACAGAACAGCCAAACAACAGCTTGTGTCCCACTAATTAACACGGAGGGATAGTTTACCAGCACATGATTAGAACAGTTTTAATAAGATTCTTATTATGCCAAATAATTCATTGGGCATGCAGCAGATGTCAAGCATGTAATCATCCTAAGCACACAGACACACAAGTCATTTTTGCTTGTCTCTTGGGAGAAGACCTTCCACAGAAGTAGCGATGTGACACCATCACTGCAAACCCACTAAGAGTCTGGAAACACTTGAATAACTGAATTACTATGCATTTGTTATGGCATAAGCTTTGATAGACTAACATTTGTTACTCATTCCCCAGATGTATCTTAGGTGCAACAGTGCAGCTTTATCTACATTGTCTTCTATTATCTATTATCTACATCGCTTCAGTAGAGCCTGAAGTGCTTGGAAGGTAAGCAAGGTCGGGTCTTTTTGAAACCTGGATGAGTGACTTAAATGTTGTGAACTTCTCAAAGAGCTTTCACAATGGGCATCATAGAAATGCAATTATTGATGATGATGATACTAGTGTGGAGCAAACCATATATATGTACTCTATAGAGCTCCTTCTGACATAATTTTGCTCTAATCCTTCCCCAATCTGGTACTTTACAAATGTGCTGGACTGCAGTCTCCCATAATTCCCACTGGCAAATTTGGGAATTATGGGAGTTTGCAGTCCAACACATCTGGAGGGCACCAGGTTGGGAAAGGTTGTTTTAACCTGTTTTCCCCCTCTGTTCCGTTGCTCTGTTCCCTTCTCTTTTCCTGTCAATTCTCATTTGTTTTGGTGGGTTTTCCTGTCAATTCTTGTTTGTTTTGGTGGGTTTTGGCTCTGGCCTCTTGGCAGAGCAGCAGAGCAGCAGAGGCACAGGCTGGGAGAGAGGGCTGAGTGGCCAGGGGACTGGCGAAGGCAAGGCAGGAGCTGGGCAGGGGAGCAGAGGGCCAGGAGCAGCAGAGAGGAAGGGGGCGGGGCCAGAGAGGCTAAAGGGGGCGGGGCCAGAGAGGCCAGAGGGGCCAGGAGGCAGCAGAGGGGCGGGGCCACCGGCCTGAGGGGCTGATAAGGCCGTGCTCAGCCACTGCCAGCCCTTTTGGTGCTGGCCTCTTGGCGTTGTCCCTTGTTGTCCCCCGCTCTGGACAGAGGGCTGAGGGAGAAACCACGGGAGGAGCAGCTGCAGAGACATGGAGGTATGTCACCCACAGGAGGAGGAGGCCAGCACGGCCTCCTCCTTCTCCTGGCACCAATCTGGAGCTGGGAAACAGGTTCTCTCCGCTTGGGGAGGCTGGGGCTGATGAGGCCTCGGGGGACCAGAAGGATGCCCATCCTGGGACATCAGGAGGCAAGGGGGTCGCTGCAGGAGAGGCGAGGACCAGGGCACGGCTGCCCACCAGCACCGGGAAGGTGCGGCGGCGGGTGATTGTTGTTGGGGACTCCCTGCTGAGGGGCACTGAGGCGGCAGTGTGCCGCCCCAGCCTGGAGACAAGGGAGGTTTGCTGCCTGCTGGGCGCACGCATCCGGCATGTGAAGGACAGAGCGGAGCGTCTTGTTCGCTCCGGGGTCAGCAGCCGCTCCTGGTGATCCATGTGGGCACAAACTACGTGGCCAGGCAGGGTGTGGTTGGGATCACCAGGGACTTCGAGGCCTTGGGGAAGAAACTCAGGGAGCTGAAGGCCCAAGTGGCCTTCTCGTCAATCTTACCTGTCCGGGGGCTTGGGCAAGGCAGGGACAGGACGGCCTCCGAGGTGAACGACTGGCTTAGGGTGTGGTGCCAGAAGGAACGCTTTGGGTTCCTCGACCACGGCACTTGTTTTCTTGCCAATGGACTTCTGGGAAGGGACGGGTTACACCTCACGAGGATGGGGAAAAGGTCCTTTGGAGATGCTCTAGCGAGCTTCATCCGGAAGACTTTAAACTGAGCCAGTGGGGGGTGGGTTCAGGCCCCCCAGTAACGTGTCTGCACTGGACAAGTGTGCGGGGAGGATCAGGGCTCTGGGAGCAGGGTTTTAGAGGTACTGCAGGGACTGACAGGACTCCTACAGAGAGGGGCCAGGTACCAGGGAGGATGGGAGGAAGGAGGATGCTGGGCACTCCAAGGAAAGGAAGCGGTGGGAAGGAGTTGAGGTGCATGTACACCAATGCTAGGAGCATGGGTAATAAGCAGGAAGAGCTTGAAGCTCTCCTGGGAATACGAGGATACGATCTGGTGGGAATCACAGAAACTTGGTGGGATGAAAGGAAAGTCTGGAATGTGAACATAGAAGGGTTAGAACATAGAATAGGAATAGCTGTCATAAGTACAGGTTGGGGGACAAGTGGCTTGAGAGCAGCACTTGTGAAAGGGACCTCGGGGTACTGGTTGACCGCAGGCTAAACATGAGTCAGCAGTGTGATTTATTTATTTATTTATTTATTTATTTATTTATTTAAATATTTATATGCCGCCCCTTGCAGCAGCCTCGGGTGGTCAAGAGGGCAAATGCCACCTTTGGTTGCATAGCCAGAAGTGTGGCTTCAAGATCGAAAGAGGTATTACTACCACTCTACACGACTCTGGTGCACCTGCAACTGGAGTACTGTGTTCAGTTTTGGGCCCCTCATTACAGAAAGGATATAGCCAGGTTGAAGTCAGTGCAGCACAGGGCCACAAGGATGGTGGCTGGTTTGCAGGGGATGCCGTATGAGGCAAGACTGAGGGAACTGGGTCTCTTCAGCTTGGAGGAGACTCAGAGGGGATATGTTGGCGGTATACAGGTATGTGAGGGGGTGTCACATGCAGTTGGGTAGAGACCTGTTCTCCCCTGCAGAGGAAGGCAGGACGCGCTCCAACAGAGCAAAGCTCAGGGAACCCAGGTTCCATTTGGATGCCAGGAAGCACTTCCTGACAGTCAGGACCCCAAGGGTGTGGAATGGGCTTCCACGAGAGGTCGTTGAGGCCCCATCGGTGAGGGCGTTCAAAGACAGGCTGGACATACACATGGTGGGCATGTCGTGAGCGGAGCCGGCTGGTGCCGGAGGTCAGACTAGATGGCCCAGGAGGTCCCTTCTGACCCGCTCTGTTTCTATGTTTCTATGTTTTCCGGTCAATTCTTGTTTGTTTTGGGATATTATTCCCTGTAATATCCCAGCATCCCTTGAGGTTGTTTGTCTCTTTAATATCTCATGGAAGCTTTGCCAGGAGAATAGTGAAACTGTCTTCTCCTACTGAGTGTTTTGTTGCCACACATTTACAGACAAGCTGCTTGGCTGTTTGGAGTCTGCGCACTTGGACGGGAATGAAATATCTGCCATTTGCAAAGCCCTGTCCAAGGCAGGAGGTGGGTCTGCCCTGCAAACATGCCCAGTAGTTTGGCGGGTGAGGGGAGTAATTATGTCAAACCAAGACTAATGTAGTTACTAAACCTGACTAAACTGCTGTCACTTCTCTGTCTCTGAGTGTGCCTGAGTCTGTGGAGACCTGTCCAGCCAGTAGCTACAGGCCAACAGCACTTGTCCCTGGGGCCATTGCAGGCAGCAATGTCCTGACAAGAGGGAGAGTGGTCACACTGGCTGCTCACATTGGACAGAGCACCAGAGGCCTTCCTCATCTGTTGTTCACTCCAGGCTAGGGAAAAAGAGACAAGTTTGCTGGCAAAAGGGTTTTGAAGGCTGAATTCTGGGCAAGGTAATCTAGAGTGCATGCCTTGCTGAAGTGTGTCTCAGGCTCTTTGGCCTTGCAGTCCTCTTCCTAGAGTGCTCCCACTCTTCGCATGGTCCATGAGGTTGGATTCTGGAGGGGGCATGGTCCTGTTGGGCCTCTGTGGTGTGCACCAGGTCAGAAGAAGGGGGACAGATGGGGAGGAGGGCTTGTCTTTCATCTAAAGAGTGGGGGAAGAGAGTCCAGCATGACCAATTAAGTCCAGAATATAAAACTTCCTAACCACACCATGTAGCATATAAAATAATACAGTCTGCATTAATGTAGCATGAAGGCATTTTAAACTAGAGGGGAGACCACCTTCTTTCCTTTCAAAGTCTGCCTGTTATTTTCATGAAGTCTGGAATCAATATTAAGAAGGAAGCTGGGCTTGGTGGTCTCCACAATCCCTTCCAATACTATGATTCTATGAATAAGTCCTGAGAACGCCAACATGCCTACCAAGAAGGAAGCCTCACTAGATTCAGTGGAATCTCTCCTAGTTTAAATGCACATAGCAGCTTTTCTGATCCTAGTGCCTGCCAGCTCTTCTGGACTTCAGTTCCCAACAGTCCTGGTCAGCAAGGTTAATGTTCAAGAATACTGGGAGTTGTCATCCAGAACTGCTGAAGGGACTGCGGCCCCAGGGGCTCCATAAATATCTTACACCGAGAGCCTCCAAGGTTTGAGCAGTTCCTGCTCCTCTTCCGGATCTGTGGCACTCCCAAATAATGGCTGGTACCCAGATCCAGCTAAAATGTGTTTCCCACGCCTCCTAATTTTCCTTTCAGTTCTCTTCTCTCCTTCCTAAGCAGTCAAGAATTAGTGGAGATTCAGTTTCGGCTAGCCATCGATAGGTGGCAGCATCACGCTGTATTTTGAACCAACTGCATTCAAAGGTGCAGTGTGACTTTTCTTAAAACACACGCACGGGGGGGGGGGGGTGGCAGGCGGGCACAAAGAGACATGGCACGTTTTCAGAACTCCCAGCAAGTTTGTTTCATTTTCACTTCCTCCTTGTGCTTCTGTTGGGACGCCTGCTTTAGGACCCAACAGATCTGAAGAGAAACAGATTGTGGAATTCCACTTTAGGCTGTAGCAAAATGTGCCCCAGTGATTTCCGCAAACCTGGATCGATATGACCCATGGTGTTTTCCAGAGGTGTAACATTTCCGTTGGCACTGTGTCAGGAAGAGGCTTGTGAAAGTTTAAGGCATTTCATTTCATTTTCCTTTATTTCAATTCTAGAGCACCTGGGGCTAAAGCACTTGGAGGAGTTTACAAAAATCAGAATACAAAAATATAAGGCGATAAGGACATCCTCTAAAAGTCTGAGTTCTGCACATGCAACTGGGTAAGTGTTTCTCTGTGCCTAACACAGTTGTCTACAAAGAAAGTCCACACACCTCAAGATGCTTGTGTAGTAATACCCAGAAGGGCACAGCTGTTCTTGACACAGGTTCTGCACAGAGCAAAGTTGAGCAATAGAGCTCTATGACAATCCAAGTATGTTCCATTTGGAACTATTCTTTACATCTCACTATTCCATTAGAACAACACTAAATAGATTCTTGCCCTTAGCATGCTGAACCTTCATGTGCAGGGTCCTTGGCTGAACTTCCAGCTTCTCTGCTTACATTCCGTTTATGTGAATTGGGAGTCCAAGATGCTTGGCCCAGGAGTTACATAGAAACATAGAAACAGAGCGAGTCAGAAGGGGTCTCCTGGGCCATCTAGTCTGACCTCTGGCACCAGCCGGCTCCGCTCATGACATGCCCACCATGTGCATGTCCAGCCTGTCTTTGAACACCCTCACCGATGGGGCCTCAATGACCTCCCGTGGAAGCCCATTCCACGCCCTCAGGGTCCGAACTGTCAGGAAGTGCTTCCTGGCATCCAAATGGAACCTTGGCTCCCTGAGCTTTGCTCCATTGGAGCACATCCTGCCTTCCTCTGCAGGGGAGAACAGGTCTCTCCCCATCTCCATGTGACACCCCCTCACATACCTGTGTGTCACCAACATATCCCCTCTGAGTCTCCTCTTCTCCAGGCTGAAGAGACCCAGTTCCCTCAGTCTCACCTCATACAGCATCCCCTGCAAACTGGCCACCAACCTTGTGGCCCTATGCTGCACTGACCCTAACCTGGCTATATCCTTTCTGTAATGAGGGGCCCAAAACTGAGCACAGTACTCCAGTTGTGCGCGCACCAGAGTCATATAGAGTGGTAGTAATACCTCTCTTGATCTAGAAGCCACACTTCTGGCTATGCAACCAAGGGTGGCATTCACCCTCTTGACCACCACATCACCGAGGTGGTGCACCGAGGCTGCTGCAAGGGGCGGCATAAAAATATTTAAATAAATAAAAAATAAATAAAAAAATAAAAAAATCACACTGCTGACTCATGTTAAGCCTGCGGTCAACCAGTACCCTGAGGTCCCTTTCACAAGTGCTGCTCTCCAGCCATTTGTCACCTAACCTGTACTTATGACAGCTATTCCTATGCCCCAAGTGCAAGACCTTGCACTTATTCACATTGAAAGCCCTCCTGTTGTCTCCTGACCACTTCCATAGTCTGTCCAGATCCTTTTGGATCTGGAGTACCTGCTCCTCAGTTGTGGCCACTGCTCTAGTTTTAGTATCGACTGTGAATTTGATCAGCAGACTGTTCACCCCTTCTTCCATGTCATTAATGAAAAGATTAAACAGGATCGGCCCCAGCACAGAGCCCTGGGGGACCCCACTTGTCACTGGCTGCCATCCCAATGATTCCCCACTAATGGTTACCTTCTGCTTTCAGTCAGTCAACCATGCCCTAATCCACCGGACAGTGCTTTGGTGTATCCCAAAACTCCTCAGTTTCTCCACCAGGATATCATGGGGCACTTTGTCAAAGGCCTTGCTGAAATCCAGGTATACCACATCCACTGCATCCCCTCCATCTAGCCATATCAAAACCTTGTCATAGAATTCCACAAGGTTTGTCTGGCAGGACCTGTTTTTGTGGAAGCTGTGTTGTGTGGCTGTCAGCCTCCCTTCCCTATCTAGCATCACTAGATCTCTCTCTATTATGAGCCTTTCCATTGTTTTTCCTACAATGGACGTAAGGCTAACAGGTCTATAATTCCCCATGTCCCTTCTACTACCCTTTTTGAAAATTGGGACCACTGATGCCACCCTCTAGTCCTCTGGAACTTCACCCATTCTCCATGAGGCCTCAAGAATGAAGGCCAGCAGGCGTGAGAGAACCCCTGCCAACTCTAAGTACTCTCGGATGTAACCCGTCAGTGCCTGGCACCTTTGTAATATCCAATGCCCTGATGAGCCCCTCGACTTCAAGGGGGGTGACTCTAATCTGTGCCCCTAAGTCCCCAGCCTCATCTAATCTCCTATGCGGATATCCCCCATCCTGCTCTGGGGAGAACACAGAAGCGAAATAGTCATTTAGCATCTGTGCCTGTTCCCTCATATCAGTCACTGGATCTCCTTTCTCCTTATTTAGTGGTCCCACCACTTGTCTCCCCTTCCTCTTCCTATTAACATGCTGAAAGAAGCCCTTTTTGTTGCTCTTGATATTCTTGGCAAGTCTCAGCTCTTAATCAGCCTTAGCCTTGCAAAGAATCCTTCTGCAATGGGCCTCCTCCCTCCGATATACCCTTTTGTCTATTTGTCCCAGTCCCCATTTCCTATGGATGTTCCTCTTTCATCTAATCCCTCTAACCACCTCCTTTCACATCCATGGCTGCACTCTCCTCTGCTTCCCCACCTTACTGACTAGAGGTATCGTCAAGGCTTGCGCCTCCAAAACCTCACTTTTGAGTGCTATCCACCCCTCCTCAACTCGCTCACCTTCCAGTAACCTATCCCAGGAGACTTTCCCCAGTCTGGCCTTCAGTTAGCCAAACTTGGCCCTCTTGAAGTCCCAGCTTCTAGTGCTCACCCTGCTGCACGTCCCCAGTCCCCTGATCTCAAAGCAAAGGATGGAGTGATCACTGGCATCCAGAGCTCCCCTAATCTGCACTTCATCTATCAGCTCCTCCCTATTGGTCAAGACCAAGTCAAGGATGTTTCCCCCCCTCGTCACCTCTTGGACCCTCTGTGTGAAAAACCCTCCCTCTAGAGCTTCTAGGAAGTGATGTGACCTGGCTGTCACTGCCAAGTGAGTCTCCCAAGTAATATCCGGGAGACTGAAATCTCCCATAACTACTGTGTCTCTCCCCTGAGATATCCTTAGAATCTGGTCTGTCAGGACATCATTCAGGGTCTCAAGTTGACCTGGAGGGTGATAACATGCCCCCACTGTCAGTTCTCTTTCCCTGTCAAAACCCCTAAGTTTCACCCAGACTGCGTCTACCGAATCCCCATCTGTGCTGCATTCTATCTCACTGCATCCTATCCCTTCCCTGACTATAAAGCCACGCCCCCACCTCTCTTTCCCTTCCTGTCCTTTCTAAAAAGGTGATACCCTTCTATGTTCACGTTCCAGACTTGCCTTTCATCCCACCAAGTTTCTGTGATTCCCGCCAGGTCATACCCTCCTATTCCCAGGAGAGCTTCAAGCTCTTCCTGCTTATTACCCATGCTCCTAGCATTGATGTACATGCACCTCAACTCCTTCCCACCGCTTCCTTTCCTTGGAGTTCCCAGCTTCCTCCTTCCTCCCATCCTCTCTGATACCTGGCCCCTCTCTGTAGGAGTCCTGTCAGTCCCTGCAGTACCTCTAAAACCCTGCTCCATTTGTTTATTTATTTATTAGATTTATATCCCACTTTTTTCTTATACCAAACTCAGAGTGGCTTACACCATTCTCCTCCCACTATTCTCAGTCTTATCCGCACAAATCTGAATTAGGTTGGGCAGAGAATCTGTGACTGGCCCAGAGTCACCCAGTTGGCTCCATGGCTGAGCAGGGACTAGAACCCAGATCACCTGAGTCCCAGTCATGTACTCTTAACCACCACACTACACTGGCTCTCTGTACACTTTGTTCAGAACACACAAAATGTATTCATTATAGGCACACATCAACTGTCCAGCAGCCTTGTTTTTGGAGCCTTTATGAAATTGCATTTGTGAGATTATTAGAAAAATGCTGCTACTGTTGGAACCAGTTCAAATCTGGATCAGATTTGGTGGGGGTATAGGATTAGATGAGCAGATAAAACCCCAATAGGGAGTAATTATCAAGGGCTTTATTAAAAAATAGCAAAAAATTAATGCCGGAAAGAACCATTTTCAACTAATATGTCACTTTGGGAGGTATTACTGGGGCATGCTGGGAAATATAACCTTTTTTTCTGTCTAAATCTGGATACTGAAATGATTCTAAGCTCAGGCCCACAGGACCAAAAGGAGGAAAATTCACAAATGTGCATATACTAGTTACATATGCTGCAAAGTCTGTGTGCATGTCTTTAAAGAAGGCTGTTTCCTAAGGAGGCCTGTACCTGAGGAAAGGAATATATGGACAGGTGGAGGGAAAAATGCTTAAGTACAAAGATTCAAGGGAGGCAACAGGAGGTGAAACACACATGGACAAAAAGCAAGCCAATCCAGAGGACTCAGATGCAACAGCCTCTTTATTCCAGCCTCAGGAACCCTGGACCTTTATTTCAGCAAGCACCCATGGAGAGCAGGGTGCTGCAGCTGATGGCTTCCTTGAGATTTGGGGCTCCAGAGGAAAAATGCAAGTCCCTAGTCCTAGCAGGTTGCTCTCTAAACATACAAAGGATTCTGTTTCAAAGCTGCAGTCTTATCCACATTTATTGGACAGTAAGTCCCATTGAATTCACTGAATTTTACATCCAAGTAGACATCCACAGGATTGCACTGTGCTAGATCACTGATTAGAACAATCTAATTCAGTTAATCACTTAAATGATGTGGAAGCATTCCTAGAATCAGCAATACTAATCTGAGCACTGTTAGCAGAGGCCAAACAGTCATAAGATAGTTCACAGTCCTAGTTCCAATCCTAGAAGCTGCTCCTAACTCAGAGCACCCTCCCCCATGCTCACAGCTGCCACAGAAAGACGTCTGAGGTTGCAAGAGTGACCTCAGAGATGGTCTGGGAGTGGGGGACCTGCTGTGCTTCCTGCTCCTTCCTGCCCACTCCAGGGCCAAATGCTCTGCAGGATGCAAAGCACACAGAGGTACCACACAGAGGATGCTGCATCCTTTGAGTTCGGAGCATTGTGGGTGGCCTCCCCAGGTGGCACTGCCCATTATCTTTCCATCCTTTCCATCCCTCTGTCCAAATCTTGGGTTTCTGTGACTAAACTGTTATCCAACAGCTGGATATTATCTGAGAGCTGCTCATTTCTCTTGGCCTTTACTTTTTAATTTATAAAATGGAGGTAATGGTGAAGTAGCCCACCAAGAAGATCAGGGAATGCACAAATATCAGAGATGAGTAATACATCCTTTTAATAACAATAGACCCGAAATTTTGGCAGGCACATCCCATAAATAGCAGCCTCTCAACCTTAAGCATGCACTGTTACAGCACTGGAAAACTGAGAGGCAGAATGAAATGTAGGGCATAGCCATGGGTTTGAGCCAGACTTAAGTCATGTTTACTCTGGCCCTGACAAAATAAATGGGACAAATTAGTCATGGCAAGTCCAATGGACAGTGCAGTGCTATTCATGTCTACTCACAAAAATAAGTCCCATGGAGTTCAGTTGGGATAACTCCTAGGTAAGAGGGTATAAGATTGTACCCTAGTCTGGATCCAGCCCTGTATGTTTTCTTTTTGGGTTGCACAGATGTTGACTTATCATAGGAAGTCTCTCTCTCTCTCTCTCTCTCTCTCTCTCTCTCTCTCTCTCTCTCTCTCTCTCTCGTAGTCAGGAAGAGTCAGAAGAAAAAGAACTAGATAAAATCACTGTAAATTGCCACTGATAGAGAAGTCAGTTCAACTTAAACTGAAGAGGTTTCCTGGCTTTATAAATTACATAGTTATGCTACTGTATTTTGAAATATTGTCCTATTGATCTGTTGTATTGGTTCTCCCTGCAGTTATTTTACTTCAGACTCCAGTACCCATCTACAGTCAACATGGCCACTGGTCAGGAATGCTGGGAGTTGTAGTCTAGGAGGGCACCCATTGGGGAAATTGTATTCATGTGTAGTTCTAAAATATTTGCCATGACCATCCACTTTTACAATATAATTAAGAATTAATGAAAATATCAAATCTGGACTTAGGCCATATAGAGCAAGATACTGTCTCAGCCCCATCACATATTCCTGCATGCAGAGGAGGAGAGAGAGAGAGATCAAAAGTATCCCCCTAGAGGCATATAATTACATTGCAAGTCAGCCACTAGACTCCCAAATTCTCCATTCTTGTCCCACACAAGCCCTGGGGAGACTCTTGCTGAGTTGCTAATCTCAGCCCCCCCCCCCCCCCGAGCCTCCAATCCTTTTCACTTTACTGGCCAGCCCCTTAACATAATTACAGAGAATCTGCATGTAAATTGCTCATTAATTCAGGCACATCTGACAGCATTGGGAAGCAGTGGGACATATTAGGAAATGAAACTCAGTAATAAAGAGAGAAATGAGAGGGGTTCTCCAAAGAGCAGCCAGGGAGTTGGGTGACACTGACCCACAACTGGGCACTGGGGAAGAAGGAGAGGAATATACCAAAATCTCCCAGTCATCTCTCTCTTTCTCTCTCTCTCTTTAATTAAAGGAGAAACAAAACAGATGCTTAGCAGGTTGGTGCGTAAGAGCTATCCAGCACAGCAAGTGGGCTTCCATTTTATACAAGTGTTGAAAAAGCAGACAATGTGAAATTAGACACAGTTTCCAGAAGAATCTCAACTTCCTCTTTTGTAATATCAGTTAATGAATGACTACAAGAACAGCAACAAAAAGATAAGGAAGAAGTTTCTTGCCCTTAGGACTATGTTGGCAAGGCCTGGTGCCATCTCGCAAAGACACATTTGAGCCACAAGGTGGGGAAAGACAGTTCAGTGCCTCCTCTTGGATCTGACTATTCCCCTTGATGAGCAGGGTAATAAATTGTACCCACTTCCACTCCCACCAGTAAAGAATAAGTGATACAAAATTAAGACAACGTAGGGAAATGCAGATGCAGCATGATTATCTTTTCCATCCAAAATGGAAAGCCAAGTGCTACATTCAGAAGAAAAGACCCCTCTTTTATTTGTTCGTTAGATTCCCCTCAATGTCGCCTATGCATGTGGAGCAGTTTGGGGTGTTTGCTAGAGGCAAAATTTCAGTGCTCTTATCATTGATTTTTCACAGAGAACCACTTTAGACAAGGAGCTCCCAATCTTCTTTGTTTAATTAAGAGAAGACAGCTCAATGGTAGATGATTTTCTTAGCTGAAAATAGGAAATTGCCTTATTCCAGGTTAGCTTCTTTCTGGACCTAGCTGGCAGTTGCTTTCTGTAGGCTCACAGAGATTCGTTTTCCCATCGCTTGCTACCTGACCTTTCTTAACTGAAGTACCAGAATGAGAACCGGGAGCCTTTGGTCAGCAAAGTGTGTGTTCTGCCACTGAGCTACAAAGAGCAACTTTGGAGAAAGCTGCAACAGTTTCAAATGAGTCTGGATTTCTGTGTCTCTGGCTTGCAGATTCCACTGCAGACCAGCTTTTCTCTGGGGCAGGTAAACTTTGCAGACTTGTATGCCATTAAAAAAAATGGTGGGGATTTGTCAAATCTGAATTAGCATCAGTGCATATTAGCACAAGTGTGCATTAATGCAAATGTGCACATGTATAATTAGAATCAGATTCTCATACATTCCTAAACATGTCTGAATGTATGAGAATCTGATTCTATTCCTAAAAGTGAGTGGATGATGGAAAGAAAGAGTCCTGACAATGTGCAAAACACAGACGGAATGGATTTCACAAAGTTAGTCTCTCCCTTGCTCCAATTTTTCTCTTGAGCTGTGGTCCCTGGAGTAGCATCCATAAAATGAAAGTGGTAGGGGAGGCCAACACCGCAGAGGTGCAGGTATTAGCATTCTTGCATTGGTAATGCATGACCAAATGTGACAAAAGATGACTGGCTCAAATTGCTACCCCAATATTCAAATATGGGAGCTGGCCAGGGTGTGGAAGGTCCACTCCATACTGAAGTATCAAGGGGCCAGACTTTCTCAACCAGATTCCCTCCAGGTGTACTCAGCTATGTTCCTATCATCCCCAGCCAACAACCAACTTTTTCTAATTGGGTCCCCTCTAAATATATTGGACTGCATTTCCCATCACTCCCAGCTAACCACAAGAGTTGCAGCCCAACATATGGACACATTTAGAATGCGTCTGGTCAGAGAACCCTGTCCTAAGCCTTGGCAAACCTTGAGAATATAAACAGGGCAGCAAAATCACAGCAGGGCAGGGAATGTAACATGTGCACACACACACACAGAAATCCAAAGCCACCAGCAAAACTTTCCCATTGATTTCAGTGCATCCCTACACATAGCAATGGAGCCAGTTTGGATCAACAGCCCCAAAACACATTGCCTGCACTGGAAGTGTTGAATTGCAGAGAACAATCAAATCCCCACAGAACATTCATGGCCACCCACATAACTTTTATCCCGCCAAGGAAAGGGAACATAAAGCTACTAATTATATAGTGAAATAAGGAGCGGGTGGAGTTTCTCTGACATGGTGTACTTGATTTTCAGAGGAGAATCTTAAAACAAAAGACATTAAAAATGAAAGCTTATAAAAAGTGTGTGCGGGGGAGTGAGGTGGCACAAAAAGGATTGAATAACTACGCCCTAAAGCACTGGGGTTTCCCTCTTCTTTAAAGTCAAGCTGTAAAATAAGAGTGATGACTCCTTTCCATAGAACTTCTCTAAGAGTTTCAGGCTTCTGCTGAACCTTGAGCTTGGGCTGAATGCAATACAGGACTGCCAAGCAGCAGGGCTAACTTTGTGCTGAGCATGTGGCAAACCAGTGGAGCTAATATAAATGCACACATATACATGCAGAGAGAGAAACAAGCTTCCCCTACCATCCACTGCTAACTCCTCCGGGTTGATGTTGCCCCTTCCCCAAGTCATTCCCAGGCTCTTCGATCAGCATTATCTGCCCTAGATTTTTGTACTATTTCTCTCCGACTCAGCATCTTTCTGTATCTGCAATTTACAATGCTAACCAGCTGGAAAGAAAGACAAGCTCATAGGCTAGAGGTCTGCCCTCCAGAGACCTCCCTGCAAAGCATTGTGGGTATACTAGAAGACTGGTCTCAGACACACTCATCTTCCCCAGAGAAATTAGGGGAAGGG
Source organism: Varanus salvator macromaculatus (assembly GCA_023646645.1). Lineage (NCBI taxonomy): Eukaryota > Metazoa > Chordata > Lepidosauria > Squamata > Varanidae > Varanus > Varanus salvator. The sequence continues at coordinate 9,106,921 of JAIXND010000795.1, forward strand.
CCATAGCTCAGTGGTGCAGCATGTGCTTTGCGTAGGTTGGTTCAACCCAGGAAAGGCTGGGAAAGAAAGCTGCTGCCAGTCCATGCAGAACAGAAATGGGTAATTTGTGGTCCTCCAGATGGTTTGGACTAGAACATCTATCCACCCTAGCCACCCTTACCAATGGTGAGCAGTCATGGAAACTATAGGTCAAAACACCTGAAAAGCCACAAGTTGCTTGCCCTGATGTAGTCCAGGAATGAGGAGAAGGTAGATCTCCAGGTATCTTGGACTTTAACTCCCAGAAGCCCTGCCACTATGGCCAGTGGTAAAGAATCCTGATAGTTGGAATCCAAAATGTCTGGATATTTCTAGATTCTGCCCAATCCTGATGGAGACAGATAGGAAATTAGATGGACCAGTGGTTTGACTTGTTATAATGTAGTATTCTCTGTTGTGACTTCTACTGGTGTCTTGATCTTCTGCAGCACCAGCATTTTTACTGATTCTCTTAGGATGATGTGATTGTTCATTTCATTAAGAGTTGGGGAAACCATGTGTCCCAGGGTCTTACTGCTTCCATGGTGACAGAGCAATGGAGATGTTGGAGGTGGCCGCTTAATTTTTTACATAGGCCACTCTGAAAGACACAAATGGGAGCTGCTGGATTGGAGACATGCCATGACCATCTTCCTCTTGGTTTTCTCCTTCACCTGTTGAGACTTTCCAACTAAGGGAGATGCATAGACTGGGAAGAAAGCACTGTAGACAGTTAGGTCAACAGTGCAAGACCCACAACTTCTGACAATGTTCTTCAGTCCACTTCAGTCACTTCAGTGTGGAGGTTCTACACAGTGGGACACAGACAGGGTTTAGTATGCAAATTCTCTGCTCCACAAGCACATTGGCCCTGGTGGTCTCCCTTCATGTCCTTGTTGTCTTCCCTGGCTCAGTGGACAGGCTTCTAGAGATAGAGGAGGCTTTGTTGTACATGTGGAGGATGGATGACTGAGGAAGATGGAATTTGAGTGCTTCCCCCATCCTCATGTATACAACCCAAAGGCACTGGGTTGAGAAGGTTCTTCAGAAGGTTCTTGTTGAGTCCATCTTATCTCCCTTCAGAAGCCTAAACATAACAGTCCAAGGAGGGCATGGACAGGTTGGATAGCTGAACTCAGCCGTAGGGTTTGGAACACGAGAGAAATCAATGATCAGAAACCGGCAGAAGAGGCAAGTGTGCAGAACTAGATATATGCATCCCCCAAATGATGACAGAATTATTAAGAGGGCAAAGACCTTCAGGAGTGCCTAAATTGGTGGACAAAGCACAAGGGTTGGGGGTTCATCTGCAACGTCCTGTGAAGCAGGGGACCGCCTTCCATTTCCAGCTCCAAACCCCAGAGCCATACAATCTCAGGGGGAAATGCTCCTCATCTGAACATCCTCAGTGCACTTCCAGCCTCCAAGGGCATCAGATGTTCAGAAAGTCCCCCAGGTTATCATCACACAGCTTATAACCAAAGAAGGATCACACTTGCTGAATCCCATGACAAATCTGCACCCTCCATCTGTGATTTAACTAACCATGTTTCAAACCCCAGGATTGGATTCAAGGAACCTTTGTACTGTCAACTCCTTTATCTTTATCCCCTGGATATCAGACCATATATCTGCACTAACATTTATCTTCTCTTAAAGAAAGAAAGAAAGAAAGAAAGAAAGAAAGAAAGAAAGAAAGAAAGAAAGAAAGGGGAGGGGAGGGGAGGGGAGGGGAGGGGAGGGGAGGGGAGGGGAGGGGAGGGGAGGGGAGGGGAGGGGAGGGGAGGGGAGAAAGACAGAGAGCAGCAGCAGCAGCAGCAGCACAGAGGTAGCACAAGTGCCATGCTAAGAACAGCTGGACACTGTGATATGTATATATTACCCCAATGAAAGTGATTTGCATACATTTGCTTGCTTGGCATTTTCAGCTTCATTGTGTATAAAAGGCAAAATGCTCTTTGGGTGCTGAGTCCTGCCTGCTCTTATAATTGGAGGCTCTGTTCAGCATTCTTCCCACTTTCTCTCTGGGGTGAGCAACCTGGTGGGCTCTATCCAGAATAGCAAGGGATGATGTAGTCCAATAACATCTGAAGAGCCACAACTGGCCCATCCCTGCCCTAGGCAAAGCCAACAAAAGAATAAGGGAACAAAGCCCTCTCCCTCCAGGTGAGTAAGCGTCACTCCCTTTGTAAGCCTCACCATCTAGAATGCTGACCAAACGCACACCCAAAGGAGATATGGGGGCTTCTTCTGCAGCTTGATGGGAGGAAGAAGACCCCCCCCCTTTGCCAGAAAAGCAAAGGACTACTTGGCTACAGGAAGCCCTGCACAGCTCTTGGCATCCTTATGAATAAGGATGTTAAAGCCAGTGCACCCCCCCCCCCGAATATTCAAGAAGCCAAGCCACCTAATAAGGAACTGCTGCTGGGCAAATTGTGAATAACAGAAACCACACATGCTGCTCTGCCTCCAACAGAGGCTCCATTAAGACCCAGAGTTATGCAGCATGAAATTTTAAAAAGCCATTATCCTTGCTAGGCAGCCAGTTACAGGGAAAGCCCCCTACACCAATAGGGTCAGAGATGGAGGGCAGAGGTGTACTGGAAACAGCTGGACTATGCACAACCAACACCCATGGCAAACACACGCATTGTGTGTGTTTCTCTGGGACAAGCCTTTTGATGCATGGGTGGAACTGCTCAGGCCAGCAGGTCAAATCTGGCCCTCCTGAGGTGCTTATCCAGCTCTCCAGGATTTTCTAAATGGTTGCATACACGCACACCCTTTCTCTCGACCACCAATAGCTGGGTGGTTTTCTGGCTTTGGAACAGTTTTTGTCCCATTCTGAAAGGTTGAATCGCCTCTCCTAAGGTTTAGTAACTGGAAATAGTAGCTAAAGGTAAAGCTTCCTACTGGGGGTTTTTGGAGAAGGACATTTGTGGGACTCTCATCCACAGGAATGTAGCTAACAGGAGAATCTTCAAAATAGAATTTAGCCCCTGAGCTGAAAGAGATTCAAATTACCTCTGTTAATGGCTGCAACACTAGGAAACTAAAGCTTTGGTCAAGTGATTAGAGGGGTCCAATTTTAATCAGAGATGGGGAAATTTTTATTGGTGAGGGTTTATTACTACATACATAGCAACAAAGTAGGTTTACACATTCAAAGAGAATCCATAGCCATGCCTCGACAAGTGTACTACTATGGTACAAACAGCTCACACTCCTGTTTTTTACTGTTTACATCTTAAGGTCACAGTTTAAAACACACTTAGAAACCAAATACTTTGCATCAAGCACCTGCTTTGAGGAGAGGCAAGGCCTTGTTCACCCATTTCTCTTTCCCCATTGCAGCCCTCCATGACACCCCAATAGGGTAACCCAACTGTTCACAGCAGATTTTTAGGGAGTGGGTGGATGGGGAAGATGAGGTCGCATCAGTCCATAAGTGGAACTCCACTTACAGAAATCTGGAAGCAGCCCAGTGTGCCCCATAAGCAATAATTGTGAGGTGTCAGTCTAACCACTCGGGTTGCCCCAATGTTTAAAATAATCCATGTGAAATATTTCAGGTCATCTGAAAAGCTATGCTTGATTAACTGGCCGACAGATTTTAAAGCAAAGCAAAGCAAAGCAAAGCAAAGCAAAGCAAAGCAAAGCAAAAATATATATTGATATGCCAGCATGCAAGTGAAGGCAGAAAGCAGCATCCTAGAAGGATGATTTTCCATTGAGACAGAGGAAGTCAGTGCCAGCTACTCTCAAATGCTGCTTGGACACTTTGGGCTGGCTAGCACTGGCACTCACCTGGGATCTACATGGCAGGAGTGGCAAAGGTCTCTCGTCACTCTTGTCATGAATCTCACTAGCTAATTCCATATAACTGAGATGGAGTCAGTCAACCAGGTACAGATGACACACAACAACCCACCATGGGTACAACAACCCCTAGAACAAACTTTGGGTTGTTATGGGTGGCTTCTTGCCCACACTCAAGCTGATGTTCCCTTCTACTATTCTACAATTCTATTATTCCATCATCTCTCTCATATTGGAGGGAATCTTTCTTTTTAGATGGTTTCCACTATGTGACACATGCTTGAGAAGAATATGCCTACCCCTTAAATGAGTGTCATTGTTCTATCCTATGCAAAGTCACCCAGATTTAAATTGACTTCCTGGACAGATTAGTCAACAAAAGGTTTGATCCTATGCAAATATGAACAGAAAAAAGGCCTAGAGCTCCCAGCATGCCCCAGCAAGCTATAAAGTAGCCTTTTTCTGTTTAAGCTTGTATAGGATTATGCCCTAAAACTCATATGATTAATCAATGAAGTTATATTTTAAAAGAGTGACAGCCCTACTAATTACTACTCTACAGGCTGCAAACTTTGTGACCCGGTGGAAAAACAGGGAGGGTTGGGCTTAGCACCTTGGACACTTGCTCAGACTGCTGAAAGGACAGGCTAGCCTTAAGTAAAGAAATAATCCCCATTCTGGAAAACCAGTCCAGGGTGGTGTTAAAAAGCAGAGATATCCATGAACTTTGTGAGAGTCAGTCTTGGCAAAGAATTCTACAGGGTCAATAAACTTGCCTCAGAGGAGAGATGAGTGTTACATTCCTCTGATTTTTTCTCCAGCTCTGAAGAATCCAAGCTGGAGAAAAATGCCACTTTTCCCTCTGCTTTGCAATGGAGTTATGTCACTCCATCATATTGCACAAAAAGCAATAAGAGTCCTCCATGAGCAAAGGACCCTTGCAGGGTTGTGGGACAGGCAGGCAGGGAAGCCCATCCCTTGTAGAGCATCTGGAAAGTCATTTCATTCCATGTTTACAATAAAATTGAAAGTACGATCTGTAGAAGGAAAGAGAGGAGTGGGGAGCCCTGCCCATGAAGAGGGCCCAAACAGGATGCGCTTCCCACCGAGCCCCTTTTCGTTGTTGTCACAGGCCCTTAAATCTGATCCTACTCATGTAATGATCTCCTCATTCCCTGACATTAAGTAATGATAGTTTGAAGAAACTGGGGGGCAGGGGTAATTTCTTCCAAGACCTATGATCAACATGAAAAAATGATCCATCTGATTTGGTCTGGGGTTCGTTTAGGAATGGTAATCCATTTGTATTACAAATGCACCCAGGGACAAACGGTACTGGGTTTTGCTAGGGTGTACGTATGTCCCCAGTTGGGAGATGTGGCCAGTAGTTCCCTGCTGGGAATACCTGTTCATACACACATTGCCACCTGCTTTCTTCATTTGCTTTTCTTATATATACCTTGGGGGCTATGCTTAAAACAGCATAGGTGCGTGCACTGGTGAGAAAGGAGGCAGTGGGTCTTAATCTGTGACCAGTTTCTATATTCTATCAAAGAAAACAACAATGCCTTGCAGCTCCCTCCCCTGCCCACACACACAGGTGAAGTCTTCTCCCCACATTCCACTCCGAAACTCATCTCCCATCCATTATCTTAATCAAAGTGAACCTGTCCGATGCCTTTCAAAAGCAGGCCTGGGAAATACAATTCAGAACTTGAATGATTTCTCTCCCAAAAGGAGATGAAGAAAACACAATGGATTGAATGAACTGAATAGAGTTTGGCTTTGTGAGTCACTCTATTGGTCTCAATAATGCCTTCTTGGTATTTAACCCACTATTGTCTCAAACTTATTTGATGTGCTAATTAGAGCTGAAACACATACACCAAAGCAACACTCTCTTTCAGTGAGGGACAATGTGAACTGAGCCATGCTCTCCCAAGTCATTCTTTTGCAAAGCCTGTTTATTTGGGCTGGATATGGGCAGCCTAAAGAAAACCAAATATAAAAATAGGATTCTCAGGGTTATGCATTCATTTTATATTGAGAAACTGCCTTTTCCACCCAAATGGTTTGCAACCTGTTGTTTTGATCCTCAGCCTTTTACTAGGATAGGATGGCTTAGAAACCTGAATGCAAATATTACAGAATGCAAGTTTGCTATTGTGGGGTAGTGGATAGTGTTAGGCTGGGAGTCAGGGCACCTGAATTCTACTCTACAGCTCGCTGTAGAGGGCCAATCACTGATTCTCAGCCTAGTCTACCTCGCGGGGTTGTTATGAGGGCAACATGAGTTAGAGCAGGGTCGTGAAGACTGCACTGGATTCCTGGGAGGAAAAGGAGGATAGAAATGTAATACGTGAATAAATTTGTTTTATTCAGAATTTGGGTTCAACTACATGCCATACCTCCTCTTCTTGGATCACTGCCTTGTCATGGTGAAAGGGCTTGCATAGCACAATGAAGCTATGAGCTATGCCGTGCAGGGCCACCCAAGATGGACAGGTCATAGCAGAGAGCTCTGACAAAACATGATCCACTGGAGAAGGAAATGGCAACCCACTCCAGTATCTTTGCCATGGAAACCCCACGGACAGTACCAAAAGGCAAAAAGATATGACGCTGGAAGATGAGCCTCTCAGGTCGAAAGGTGTCCAATATGCTACTGGGGAAGAGCGGAGGGCTAGTACTAGTAGCGCCAGAAAGAATGAAGCGACTGGGTCAAAGCTGGAAGGACACTCAGTTGCAGATGTATCTGGTGGTGAAAGGAGAGTCCGATGCTGCAAAGATCTATACTCCATAGGAAGCTGGAATGTAAGATCCATGAATCAAGGCAAGCTGGATGTGGTCAAACAAGAGATGAGAAAACTGAACATCGACATCTTAGGAATCAGTGAACTAAAGTGGACAGGAATGGGTGAATTTAATTCAGATGACCATCAGGTATACTACTGCGGGCAAGAATCCCTCAGAAGAAATGGAGTAGCCTTCATAGTCAATAAAAGAGTAGGAAAAGCAGTACTGGGATACAATCTCCAAAATGACAGAATGCTCTCAGTTTGAATCCAAGGCAAACCATTCAACATCACAGTAGTCCAAGTCTATGCCCCAACCACTGGTGCTGAAGAGGCTGAAGTTGACTGGTTCAATGAAGGCCTACAACACCTTCTAGAACTAACTCCAAAAAATGATGTCCTTATCATCATGGGGGATTGGAATGCTAAAGTAGGAAACCAAAAGATAACTGGAATAACAGGCAAGTTTGGCCTTGGAGTACAAAATGAAGCAGGGCACAGGCTGGTAGAATTTTGTCAAGAGAATACAATGGTCATAGCAAACACTCTTTTCCAACAACCCAAGAGACGACTCTACACATGGACATCACCAGACAGTCAACACAGAAATCAGATTGACTATGTGCTCTGCAGCCAAAGATGGAGAAGTTCTATACAGTCAGTAAAAACTAGACCAGGAGCTGACTATGTCTCAGATCATGAGCTTCTGGTTGCAAAATTTAGGCTTAAGTTGAAGAAAGTAGGGAAAAGCACTAGGCCACTCAGGTATGACCTAAATCATATCCCTGATGAATATACAGTAGAGGTGACAAATAGATTTAAGGAATTAGATCTGATAGACAGAGTGCCTGAAGAACTATGGACGGAGGTTCGCAATATTGTACAAGAGGCAGCAACTAAAACCATCCCAAAGAAAAAGAAATGCAAGAAAGCAAAATGGCTGTCTGAGGAAGCTTTACAAATAGCTGAGGAAAGAAGGGAAGTGAAAGGCAAGGGAGAAAGAGAAAGATACAAACAATTGAATGCAGAATTCCAGAGAACAGCTAGAAGAGATAAGAATGCCTTCCTAAATGAACAGTGCAAAGAAATAGAAGAAAACAATAGAATAGGGAGGACCAGAGATCTCGTCAAGAAAATTAGAGATATGAAGGGAACCTTTCATGCAAAGATGGGCATGATAAAGGACCAAAATGGCAGGGACCTAACAGAGGCAGAAGAGATTAAGAAGAGGTGGCAAGATTACACAGAAGAACTATTCTATTGCAAGGGGCGGCATATAAATTTTTAAATAATAAAATAAAAAAAAACTGTACAAGAAAGAGATTAACATCCCTGATAACCACAATGGGGTGGTCACTGACCTCGAGCCAGACATCCTGGAATGTGAAGTGAAATGGACCTTAGGAAGTCTGAGCAACAACAAGCTAGTGGAGGTGACAGTATTCCAGCTGAGCTATTCAAAATCCTGAAAGACAATGCAGTTAAAGTGCAATACTCAATATGCCAGCAAATTTGGAAAACTCAACAGTGGCCACAGGATTGGAAAAGGTCAGTTTACATTCCCATCCCAAAGAAGGGCAATGCCAAAGAATGTTCAAACTACCGCACCATTGCACTCATTTCACATGCTAGCAAAGTGATGCTCAAAATCCTACAAGCTAGGCTCCAGCAGTATGTGAACCGAGAACTACCAGAAGTACAGGCAGGATTTCGAAGAGGGAGAGGAACTAGAGATCAAATTGCCAACATACGCTGGATCATGGAGAAAGCTAGGGAGTTCCAGAAAAACATCTACTTCTGCTTCATTGACTACGCTAAAGCCTTTGATTGTGTGGATCACAACAAATTGTGGCAAGTTCTTAAAGAGATGGGAGTACCAGACCATCTTATTTGTCTCTTGAGAAATCTATATGCAGGTCAAGAAGCAACAGTGAGAACTGGACACAGAACCACTGATTGGTTCAAAATTGAGAAAGGAGTTTGGCAAGGCTGCATACTGTCGCCCTGCCTCTTTAACTTTTATGCAGAGCACATCATGAGAAAGGCGGGGCTAGATGAATCACCAGTTGGAATCAAGATTGCTGGGAGAAATATCAACAACCTCAGATATGCAGATGATACCACTCTCATGGCAGAAAGTGAAAAGAGCCTCTTGATGTGGGTGAAGGAGGAGAGTGCAAAAGTTGGCTTGAAACTCAACATGAAGAAAACTAAGATCGTGGCATCCGGTCCTCACTTCCTGGCAAATAGATGGGGAAGAAATGGAGGTAGTGACAGATTTTATTTTCCTGGGCTCCATGATCACCGCAGATGGGGACTGCAGCCAAGAAATTAAAAGACCCTTGCTCCTGGGGAGGAATGCTATGGCAAATCTAGACAGCATACTAAAAAGCAGAGACATCACCCTGCCAACAAAAGTGCGTATAGTCAAGGTTATGGTTTTCCCAGTTGCAATGTATGGCTGTGAAAGCTGGACCATAAGGAAGGCCGAGCGCAAAAAGATTGAGGCCTTTGAGTTGTGGTGCTGGAGGAGACTCCTGTGAGGCCCTTGGACTGCAAGGCGATCAAACTGGTCAGTCCTAGAGGAGATCAACCCTGACTGCTCTTTAGAAGGCCAGATCCTGAAGATGAAACTCAAATACTTTGGCCACCTAATGAGAAGGAAGGACTCCCTGGAGAAGAGTCTAATGCTGGGAACAATAGATGGCAAAAGAAGAAGGGGACGGCAGAGGATGAGGTGGCTGGATGGAGTCACTGAGGCAGTTGGTGTGAGCTTGAGTGGATTCCGGGGGATGGTGGAGGACAGGAAGGCCTGGAGGAAGGTTGTCCATGGGGTTGCGATGGGTCGGACACGACTTCGTGACTAACAACAACAACACAAGCCATACCTATTGCACCCCCGCCCCACTATCCCATGTGAATTAGCACTGTGTCCTGGAGTAGAGTGTGGTGGTGTAAGCTAGTGACCTGCGACAGCAGAGGGTTGGACCTGATGGCCTTCTGGCCCCTTCCAGCTCTACTCTTCTGTGATTCTGTGTGCAAAAAGTGAAAACAGATAACCACATCACAGGACAGGTGCTTTTTAAAGCCCTCTATCTTAAATAAGAATCAGGAAAGTTGCAAACTGGACTTCCAAATGGCCGTTGGATATGACTAGGAACATGGGCTGAGTCAAGGAGAACTGGTCCTGGTCCATCTAAAGCAGGCTTGTCAAACTTCTCTCTCCTCAAGTGCCAAATTCAATTTTGGGTGAGATCTTGGAGGTGGGGGACACACCTTCCAGCACTAGGGCCAGTCAAAGGCAAAAAGGGTGGAGGCCGAAATAACAGCATATTAGGAGAGCCACTTCAATGTTTTAGAATGAGGGTGGAAAGTGCAGAAAAGCCAGGAAACCACCCAATGATTGGAAGTGGGAGGATAGGGGGTGGGGACAGGGAAAGATGGCCATCAGGGAATCCTAGCAGACTGGGTCAGGGTCCCATGGGGTAGCTCTCTCAGGTTTCAGGCATCAGCTTTCCCTCCCTTACGGGGAGATACTACTGATGGAAACTGTCATGTCCCGCCTGCAATGCACATGTGACCACACTGCCCTGAGTGTGCTGTCACTGTCGCCCTACGGCTTTCCCACATCCCCTAAAAGCACTGGAGGCATGTGGCACAGGCGCATTCAGCAAGGCAAAAACCAGGAGATCATAAAAAGGGCCTAAAGAAAAGCTTTTATTGTTGCCCTAATGGTTTTCTATAGGTACTTGAGAGTCCTTTTTACTGTCTCTCACTGATTTTTGTTTTAGATAGAAGTCTTCTCCTCTTTTTTTTTTTTCACAGTCTTGCAGATAGATTGCATTTCCAGACAGAGGCATAGGTCCTAAGTGAGCTTAAGCAAGCTAAGAGAGGGACCTTTTCCTGGAGCCCCTGCACCTCCTGCTGCAACCCGGGCCCCATCTGCTGCTTCTGCGGGCACCCTGAACAATGTGGGTTGGGGCAGAGGGGCAGCTCTGGGAGAGAGGAATTGCTCCAAATCATCCTGAGAAAAGTTAACAAGGTTTGGGAGTGCCACTCTCATCAGCCCCGGCCAGAATGGCCAGTGGCTGGGGATAATAGGAACTGTTGCCCCAAACATTAGGTGAATGCTTGGCCTGGGAAGGCTACCGTACAGACTGCCTTGATTCTCTCCATGTCACCTTGTTAGCACACCCAACATGCATTACTAAAATCACAGGTTCTATAAGCAAAGGTTACCATCACCAGCCTGCTTGTAACCTTCTGAAAACCACAGACTCTTTTGGCCTTTTGCAGGAACTTGGGCCAATTCCATCTGCCACATTCTGGTTGCAGTTGCAAGGAACGCAACCTTTCTTCTTCTGAGATGAGCCAGCATGGAAGCTCAGGGCAGCTAAGCATGCTGGGCTGCTTTCTTTGAGAAGAGGGAAGGCTTACCAAGAGATCTGATTCTGATTCAGAGCAGACAGAGCAGTAAGACAGAATGGTGCCTCTACGCATGCAAAGAGTTTTAACTACGAAGTAACCATTGATGAATTGCCATCCACTTGCAGATATCCAGTAGGGAGACAAAGCTGAAGCGAACTGCAATGCTGCTTGCTTTGATTCAGCTCCAAATCTCAGTTTGGAAATCCAAATTATCATACCTCCCATAGATTACTATTGGAAATAAACAAGCAGCTGTAATCTTTTTTTCTGTTTGTCATAACTGGATGAACTGTTCAGGCATAAAAGTCCCTTGTAAGGGAATTACAGCTGCCTAACATCAGAAAGGTGCAAGGATTGTTGTGTAACATGCCTTTATGTGTGGGTTTGTTTGTTTTTTAAACAGAACTGTTAACAAAGTCTCTATTTCCTACCAGAATCGGATGAGATTTTCAGGGAGAGTTGCCCCTTCTGACAGGATCCAGCCTGCAAGATTTCAGATGAATCCATGCAGGGAGCTTTGTGCAAGAACAGACCTTACAGTTTGGAGGTTTCCATAACACAGCCCTGCATTTTTTAAACAGTAATTCTTTAAAATGTCATACAATGTAGATTTGCCTCTAGTTAAGAACACTGCAAAAATTCAAAGGGATCAATGCAGCATTTTTTGGATGGAGAGTTTTCAAAAGGGGGAGGGATGATTTTCTTCCCTTTAACCAGCCTCCCGTGGTGGGTTTTGCTGTTGAATTTTTCTGTTTGTTTGCTCTTGGCCATTTGTACAAAAATGGCACAAGACGTATCTCAATACAAGGAAATGCAAAATCTCAGGTGCAGGGGCTATGCAATTATGAGTAATGAAAAACTTTTTTGTTTTCTGTTCACTCAGCACCAAAGTCACAGAAAATATAGTAGGAGAGGGGTGGATGATGGATGGCACGCATACTGTGGCAGAAGAACTTGAACTTTCATTGTGTTCCAAGCAATCAGATATTGCTCCACCCTCTCAACTCCTGGACTTCAGCAAGTAACTTATATCATTCCTGATTCTGAGGGAGAAACGAGGAGGGAGGGAGACCACTAGCAATGAGTTCTAAATACTGAAATGGTCCTGCAATATATTACATGTCTCCCTCAAAACATTGTGATTGGAGAAACCTAGTAAAAGCCATTCACTGCAGTTCAAAGCCAGAACTACCAGCCAGCAACAAAACTACAGCTCCTCCTCTCTTTCCATCTTCTCCTCAGCCATGTGTTTTACTTCTATGGAGAACTTGAACAGTAAGATGTCGGTTTTTGGAGTCATGCGTTCTGTGTCCATAACTGAGTTCAGAAAACATTCAAGGGCTGAGGGTGGGCTGTCATTAAACTATAGATTCTTGTTGAAATGTGGGTTATTGTGCTGTGATACCAAGCCATGGTTTGTTAACCACAACCAAGCATCCACAGTTCACAGCCCAACATGCCTTCTGTTCATGGGTTCCTTGTGGTTAATGAATCATGGTTTGTTAGCGCAGCTGCGTTCAGACAACACAACAACCCACATTTTGGCAGTAACTCATGGTTCAGCAACAACCCACATTCAAACCATACTCAACTGCTGAGTGTGGGTTATTGTGTGACTTGATCCTAGCCTCTGCCTGGGTTCACACATTACAAAAACGCTTTCCGGCATAAGCCTTCATGGGTTCATTGTGGTGCAAATAACCTATGGTAAGCCCAACAGATTGTTGACCTCACCAAGGGTTGTTGGCCCATTCCCTACTCTCCCCGCCCCACACACACACACAGTTCTCCTGTGGGTATCCCAGGGGGTGCTGAAAGACTGTTGTCTCTCCATCATGTCTTAGAGCTGTTTTTGGCTTGCTGAAGCTACTTTTCCCTTTCTCTCTGGATAGTACCAGGTAGCTGTGAAGCTGCCTTCATGATCCCCATCTTGGCAGCTATGAGCAGTCCCTCCAAGGTGGTGCACTAGCATTTTGGAGATGTTGCCTCTAGTTGCCCACTCTTTTTATTTAAACAAAAATCCCCTCTCTGATAAATGTGTCTGTTTGCACATGTTATTTTAATTTTTTGTCCCATTTGTGCAAATCTGAAAGTGGCATTGGCTCACTCACAGCTTTGGGACCATTTGACAACTTGCCTTCTCACAGCTGTGAAATGGGTCCAAAGGGGGAATTAATTTACCTGAAGTCTCTGGTGGACAACATACAAGGAGGGTAAGAATACAAGCAAGACCATGCTGGATCAGACCAATGGTTCATCTAGACCAGCATTCCATTCACATAGTGGTAAACCAGCTGCCCACAGAATTCCTCAAGCAAGATGGATACAAGAGTCCCACCTGTTCAAGCGCCCCAGCAACTGGTGTACACAGGTGTGCTTCCTCTGATAACAGGCAGCAAATAGTTGGCAAGGCCAGTAGCCACTGGCCAGCCTCCTCCTCCATGAATTTGTCAAATCCCCCTTTAAAACTATTCAAATGTACGGTGATCATCACTTCCCATGGCAGTGAATTCCATAGTTTAACTAAGCAATGGGTGAAGAAATGGTTCATTTACTCTGCCCTGAATGTCCCGCCAGGCAGCTTCATCACATTAGCCCAAGTTCCAGTATTATGGGAAGGAAAGAAAAATGTCTTTTTCTTCATTTTCTCCACAGCTTGCATAAATATAAACCTTCTATCATGTCTCCTCTTACTCACCTTGTTTTCCAAGCTAAGCCATTTGAGTCAAAAAACAATCCCAATTATACATAGAAACATACAGAGTCAGAAGGGGTCTCTCGGGCCATCTAGTCTGACCCCCGGCTCTAGCCGACTCCGCTCACAACATGCCCACCATGTGCATGTCCAGCCTACTTGGAACACCCTCACCGATGGGGCCTCAATGACCCCCTGTGGAAGCCCATTCCACACCCTCAGGGTCCTGACTGTCAGGAAGTGCTTCATGGCATCCAAATGGAACCTTGGCTCCCTGAGCTTTGCTCCGTTGGATCGCGTCCTGCTTTCCTCTGCAGGGGAGAAAAGGTCTCTACCCATCCCCATGTGACATCCCCTCACATACCTGTATGTCGCCAACAGATCCCCTCTGAGTCTCCTCTTCTCCAAGCTGGAGAGACCCAGTTCCCTCAGTCTTGCCTCATACGGCATCCCCTGCAAACCAGCCACCATCCTTGTGGCCCTACGCTGCACTGACTCCAACCTGGCTATATCCTTTCTGTAATGAGGGGCCCAAAACTGAGCACAATACTCCAGTTGTGGGCGCACCAGAGTCGTGTAGAGTGGTAGTAATACCTCTCTCGATCTAGAAGCCACACTTCTGCCTATGCAACCAAGGGTGCCATTCGCCCTCTTGACCACCGCATCACACTGCTGACTCATGTTTAGCCTTCAGTCAACCAGTGCCCCGAGGTCCCTTTCACAAGTGCTGCTCTTCAGCCACTTGTCACCTAACCTGTACTTATGACACCTATTCCTATGCCCCAAGTGCAAGAACTTGCACTTATCCTCATTGAATGCCATCCTGTTGTCTCCTGCCCACTTCCATAGTCTGTCCAGATCCTTTTGGATCTGAAGTACTTGCTCTTCAGTTGTGGCCACTGCTCCAGTTTTAGTGTCGCCTGCGAATTTGCTCAGCAGACTGTTCACCCCTTCTTCCATGTCATTAATGAAAAGATTAAACAGGATCGGCCCCAGCACAGAGCCCTGGGGGATCCCGCTTGTCACTGGCCACCATCCCGACAATTCCTCACTAATGGTTACCCTCTGCTTTCAGTCAGTCAACCATGCCCTAATCCATTGGACAGTGCTTTGGTGTATCCCAAAACTCCTCAGTTTCTCCACCAGGATATCATGGGGCACTTTGTCAAAGGCCTTGCTGAATTCCAGGTATACCACATCCACTGCATCCCCTCCATCTAGCCATCTTGAAACCTTGTCATAGAATTCCACAAGGTTTGTCTGGCAGGACCTGTTTTTGCAGAAGCCGTATTATGTGGCTGTCAGCCTCCCTTCCCTATCTAGCATCACTAGATCTCTCTCTATTATGAGCCTTTCCATTGTTTTTCCTACAATGGACGTAAGGCTAGCAGGTCTATAATGCCCCATATTCCTTCTACTACCCTTTTTGAAAATGGGGACCACTAATGCCACCCTCCAGTCCTCTGGAACTTCACCCGTTCTCCACAGGGCCTCAAAAATGGAGGCCAGCGGGCGTGAGAGAACCCCTGCCAACTCTCTAAGTACTCTTGGGTGTAATCCATCAGGGCCTGGTGACTTTGTAATGTCCAATGCCCTGAGGAGCCCCTCGACTTCTAGGGGGGTGACTCTAACCTGTGCCCGTAAGTCCCCGACCTCATCTAATCTCCTATGCAGATCTTCCCTGTCCAGCTTTGGGGAGAACAGAGAGGCAAAATTTAGCATCTGTGCCTGGGCTTGGTTAGTAGGAAATCCCCGCACACACGCAGACACACACAGTACCCACCCAGGGGTCCCCATGGCTACATTTCTGCATCTCCAGGCTTCCAGGTTTGTGCAAAAATGGCCACAAATATTTTTGTATAATGATGTGTGCAGATATCTGCTCATATTATAGGCCACTATGAAAAAACAAGATGAGTGGACTACCATGGGCTGCCCTTCCAAGGAGCACCTGGAGGCACTGCTTAAAGGGATAGCTGGATTTCATCATCTCCCCTCCCCCCCACAAAAAAAACAAGTTTAAAAGGAAAAATAGTCACATTGAGCCCCAAACAGTTTGCAAAGACAGAGGAAGACAATGCCAGCTATGCTGAACTGCTGCTTGGACACTTTGGGCTGGCTAGGACTGGCACTCACCTGGGATCTACATGGCAGGAGTGGCAAAGGTCTCTTGCCACTCTTGCCATGGATCGCACTAGCTAATTCCATATAACTGTGATGGAATCAGTCAACCAGGTGCAGATGACACACAACAACCCACCATGGGTACAACAACCCCTAGAACAAACTTTGGGCTGTTGTGGGTGGCTCCATGGCCACACCCAAGCCACCCTGGGGAAAGTGGTGCATGTATGCATGATGCAACAAGCCATGATGCTATTCACAATGGATTGCCCTGCCATGCAAACCCAGCCTCTGTGTTCCTGCAAATCCTCAAGGGCATTCAATTTCTGATTTGCTCTGCTTCAGAGAAGACCTGCTTAGATTCAGATGTCTCCCAAATTTGTCTGAATTAACCTGTTTTGGCTGTGGATTTGGAGTTTCCCCCCAGAGTTTCCCCAGATCCAGTGCACAATCCTAATATCTGGGATGAAAGGCTAGGGCTTCCCCATCAAAGAATGTGATCTGGGGGAAGGTCCAAGATCTGAATGCAACAGCCTCCTTAAGGGATCCTCAGTCTATGGCCAGCTCTTCCTTTTTGCTGGCAGTGCCTTCCTACGATTGAGAAGGCACTTGCAGCAAAAGCTGGACCACATTTCTCCTTTCCCTCCATATCAGGATGGGCATCAGACAGTAGGGCTGCCAGCCTTTCCATATAGTCCAATTCATCTTCAACCCGTGACAGCTGCTTTGGCCTTCATCCCTGGTTCTAAATCCTAAGCTTGTGGGGACTTCCATCCTGATCATTGCATCCTCACGTGCAGACATGAAGAAAGCATGGCACCAAAGGGTTCAAAGGAATCACAAGAACACATGGCGGCATCTTTGATGGCATGAAGACCATATGAAGATAGTCGGAAATGAAAGCCTGGAAATATTGCAAGAATACATTGCTCACGCTGAGAAGCACTGATGAAAATAGGCCAAGGAAACACATTTTTAAAAAGGTTACGGATACTCACCACACTCTTCCTATTATAGGAATAGATGAATTTTTAAGAACATGGAACATTGGTAGCCACCATTATGATGACTCTGAGGCATCCTCTCGCGCACACACAGAATAAGGGCAGAGTAGAACTGCAAGTGGGCCTATCTGTCCCCTGGAATAACAGCAAACAGTCCCAAATCTGCAGGGTCAAGTACTTTCTTAATGTGGGTGCCTTTTCCTCACTTTATAACAGAATTCGTACCCATTTTGACAGCAACTGTATATGTTGCCATTGAAGTAAAGCACCTTCGATCGCAACTGTCAGCTTCTATGGGAGGAAAGTACTGAATAACCCTAAGCTACATCTGCTTCCTTCATAAATCATGAAGGCAGTCCCAACGTGCAGACCTCAATCCTCTTGTTAGAGCAAGAGACAGAATCAGCATTAAATATATGGCTTGCTGTGTAAAAGTGCTACTGAGAGACTCAGGCCAGCTAACTCCTGAGTAGGCATGTGTAGACTTGATATTTGAGGTGCTGCTGGAAAGTGCTCTGAAGGGTGCAGTCCAGTAGCCTCCTGACATGGTCTGGGAAACCACAGGATTTTTTAAAAAAATATTTATTTTATTGATTATTTATTAAACTTGTATTCAACGATAATCCAAGTGATTATTTATTTTATTTTATTGATTATTTATTAAATTTATATTCAACTATAATCCAACTATAATCCAAGTGAAGTCCTCTCCCCTTCATGCTCAATTTCCAAAAGCTGAATGCCTGTGCCGTCCCCTCACAGCCAATGTGGGAAGAACCATGCTGCTTCTAACCGTCCCAGGTTGCAACTTGGATGCAGGGGAAGGAGCATGCTGGGGGCAGGGATGAGAGGAGGCTAGAACCACAGAGTCCTGCCAATTCCAGGTGGTACCCCAGCTTCTTTCACTGGCCCAAAATGCAGATATCTTGAAAACAGCCATGTAGATAAAATGCAGGCCATGAGGTGTGGCAGAGATCTGCCACAAGGGCAATAGGATTGCACTCTGAGTCAGTCCTTTCCATTGTAAATGAATAGCAAAAGAATTTGGGGAGCAGATTATTTTTCCACCCCACCTTTTTCTTCCTTAAGGCCCCACCTTGAATATGGCTTACAGTAGCTTCTCTGCAATAGAAGCCAGCCCTCTGGCCAAAAAGGGTTCCCCACCCCATCCCAAGGTGAAAATATATGATAGGCTTGCGGGATGTAAGCCTCTGAAATTTCAGCAGCTGGGAAAGGGGCCCAATAACATTTTTACTCATTTGTAGTTGCCCTGGTTGTTTATAAAAAAAAATAACCAATCACAAAATAAGAAATTATGGGGTAGGGGAGGGAGGGAAATGATGACCATTACTCACTTTGATTTTGGATAGATTAGAGAATTTAGCTGTTTTCTTGGTGTAGTGTTTGACCCGTGTAGGTGCAGAATTGTAAAATAAATAGTGGTAACTAGAAAAGAGTGGAGTACATACAATTTTGCCTTGTAACATTATTAGAAAGTGCTGGCTGTTTTCCTTTCAATGAAAGCTGGTTGCCTTAGGGAACTGGGTTTGGTGCTCATTGCCACATTCAGGCAGTCATCAGCCTGACTGAAAGGCTGCCCTATTGCCAGTGATTTTTCTACACTTCTCCAGCCAGGTGGGATAAGGACAGCCCTGCCCTTTTAACCCATTTCTCTAGCTTCTCTTCAGATCTAGCATGTTTCCTGGAAACACAGCAGCAAACTAGGAGTAATTCAGCCCCTCCCCGCCCTTTCATCCTGGCCTTTTTCCATGAATTGTGCTACTTTTATTTTAGGGCCATAAACCTATTCTCTTCTCCTATCAGCTGCTTCGGACTTCACCACTCTTAGGCCATTTCCAAGCAACAGAGTAGGAGTTCAGTGACCACAATCAGTTACAGCTTCCAGAAACCTTCAAATGGAAAAGCAGACTCAGAACCTGGCTTTTGCTGCTCCATGCAAACATGGAACGCTTTCCTCTTCTTAGTTACTGGGGTGCATCCACTGAAGTTGGCAGCTCCACTCCAGGTTTTGGTCAGAACTTTTGAGGAGCTGAGTGCTGAGCCCTATCACCTCCCCAAAGTAGCTTCAGTAGCATGGACAGCTTCTTTCAAGTTCCTGCTAAAATCTGGAATGCTTGTGCTGCCCCACTGAGTTTGGAGCCCCCAACATAAACAGGCGAGAGCCAGACGTCACTTCTTTGTGAAGGGAAGGGCTCTTTCCATTTGCAGAGGGAACCAGGGTCTGGCAAAGACTCCACACTGGAGGAAACAGGTAGATGGTGGTTTTTGCCAGTTCCTCCTTCCCCAAGTAGCCCCCAGTGCCACCCCCCACACTGCTCAAGAGTGCCCCATGTCCCTCTGGAGCAGTTTTTCAGGGGGCTCCAGGAGAAAGGAAGAATCAACAAAAAGGAGCCCTGGTATCTTCTTCCACCACCAGCTGAACTCTGGATCCAGCCCTCTGTGCCTCCATCCCAAGACAGTGAAAAGTAACTCAAGGGCCCAGGGTCCAATGTCCACCTCCCAAGTCACTGTCCACACTGGAGAAGAGAGGGTTAAAAGGCTTTTGCCTGCCTGTTCTCCGAGGAGGAGTGGGGAGAGTCAATGAGGCCAACTCTTTGGACCCCACTCAATGGAAAGAGGCTTTTTAAAAAGATGTTTCTTTTATGCCTCTGTTGATAACAGCATTGTGTTTGATAACCTGTACATGATGTAATACATTTTTCCCTTTGAAAGCACTGGGAGGTTCTGTTTAAAAGTAGACACTACTGTTCAATACTGGGCCATCAGCAATGAAGTAAATTGGAGTGCGTAGGGGACACATGTAGTTCTCCAGATGCTGTGGACTCTAAATCTCATTATCCCCAGTGTACATGGTAGTAGTAGTTGATACTCCACAACATTTGAAGAGCCCACAGTTTCCCCTACTCCTACAATACAGAGACTTTTTCCTTTCAAAACAGAGGATTTTTTTAAAAAATTCAAGCTTTCTATACACAGGGAACCTTTTCTGCTGACTTGGTTCACTTGTAATTGCAATCCATGTGTTATTTTACCCACAAATGGCCAGAATCTGTGAGAGCAAGTGAACATGTTGCCCCAGTTCATTTATTTTTTATTTATTTGATTAATTTATAAAAACACATCCAATAGTCCCAACCAGGACTCTCTGGGAGGTATACATCCATCAACAATATTATACAAAATTATACAATAGTAATCAAATAAACATTTTAAAACTATTAAAAACATAAATGAATGCAATTAACCTCTGCTTAGTATTTTACAAAATTTTACACTTATCAGTTCTGCTTTCAATTTCCAACCTACAATCTTTCTATTCATAGCTTGTTAGGATGATGTCACAAACCAAACATTCTGGGTTGTTTCAGGATTAAATCATGGGTTAACTCAGCAGTGTTTAACCCCCAAATAAGTCAGTGTGTCCAGGTTCAGGCATCATGCTAACAACCTATGAACAGCTCAATTAATCCCATTTATCTCTCACATCCCATGGTTTAAACAGTCCATGGGGTTTTCATGATACAGAAAGTAGCAATTGATCTGTTTGCCATAGAAACTGAGAGTATCTGAATGCCAACCTGCAGGCAAAAAAGATCTCAAGATTGCAAAGGTTGCTGGGGTACTTCCTAAAGAGCTCACAGTCCACAAGGAGCATCAGAAAGACCTCTCATTGACTCAATCCAGCTCTGGAAGCATGGCCAGGAGCAGGTGTGAACAACTTAACAACCTCTAGATGTTTGGGCTGACAATTTCCATCAGCCTTCTCCAATTGCTATAGGTGGTTGGGGCTGTTGGGAAGTGTGGGCCAAAACATCTGGAGGGTCACAAGTTGGTCAACCTTGGCCTAGAATGTGAGGACTGCAGCAAGCTTCCATCTTAAAGGTTCTACCATACTGTTTATTTGTGTTTGTCCTAGAGCCCCCAATCCATTAACTGAACCACCCAAATAGTGGCTTGTGTGGATGGGGGGGGGGGCAAACTTAGAATTAAGGACCACAGACCCACTGAACATATGTTCTGTTCATTGAACTTTCAGAACTGAGTTCACAGCCTTTTTTGCACAAAACCCATTCTTTGTTTCCTCCTTGCTGGCCTACTTCAATGCAAATCTCACAGATAGCAAGTGTGGAATAATAGTCAGAGTAGTGGACTGGAACTTAGACTATCCAGGTTCTGTTCCCCACTCAGTGAAGCTCACTGGGTGACTTTGGGCCAGTTACAAACCCTCAGCACAACCTACCTGATGGGGTTGTTGTTGTGAGGATAACATGGAGAGGAGAACTTTATAAGCTGCCTCAGGTCCATTGAAAGAGGAAGAAGGGTGGGTAGATATGATATAATAATAAAACACCTATTCAAAACAAGGGAGATTGGGAGCAGTGGGCCACCTATCCCATGGAGAAAAAAAAAATCTGCCTTTTTCTGCTTCTCACATCAAAGAATCTGCTATGGGATTCCAGGATTCCTCAGATCACTGAAAGAAACACCACTGTAAAGTTGTCTCACCACATACACAGAAGTTCATTCTAACAGAATGCACATTTCTAGGAATCAGTTTACACAAACACTGACAGAAATATGCATCAACTTTCTTGGCCATTGTGAATCGGTGCACCGATGAACCACTCTTGTTAAATCTCCAGCTTGTGTTCCAGCTTGTTTGCAGCATCATCATCCACCCGCTTTTGAGAACATTTTGGGTGTCCCCACACATTTTTCACAAGACCTGGCAACTCATCAAAGTTCCTGTTTCAGCTTTAGGGTACAAGAAATGTACAAACTTGCAGCTTCTGCTATCCATGTCCCTCCACCCGTTATTATGCTAAATGCAAGTGGGGTTGAAGCCTTCTAGTGTGATCTAGCCGAAACTTTTGCCGAAATCTATTTAATCATTGCTTCTATCATTTGATTGTTCTTATTAGGCATACCCTCCCCTGCCCTAGAGCTTTGACTAGAAGGCAACTCATAAATTGAACAGATTGATAGACCTGGATAAAGAGATGGAGAGGACGGCCCTGAATATGAATGCGTTTCAGGACACAAAAGGATGGCCTTAAAAACTGTATAAAATGGACCTTAGACAGGAACTTTGATGGGCATCTCCTAAAGCATGGAGTGATAGTAACACTACCAAATTCACAACATGGGGGCGAGAGGGAGAGAACTCTCCAGCACGGAGACATGTGAAGGTGGGCGTGGACTGTAGGAATGGGGCGAGATAGCAGGAGAAACCTCACTAGCTAGCATGGACAGTGATGCGCACTTGCGCTCAGGCGAAGGTTAACCCCAAGAGTAAATGGGCTCTATTTTCTTGCGGAGCTCTGGTCCAATGCCCCATCCCGTCACCTCCATCACCAGCGAACAGAAAGAGAAAGCCAAACTCCGCCCTGTGGACCCGAGTTGGCACACTTTCCTACAAAAGAGCAAGGGCGCTAGAGTGGGGGGTCGACTTCCCCCTCATCCTGGCTCGGGAGAGAAGGCGCCAACTCGTCCGCCGACACCTCTAACTCACCCCGGACGGCAAAAGAGCAGGTCCCACTGACCCCCTTCCGCCCCCCGCCCCCCAGCAGGACAGCCGCGAGAAGAGCCAGCCGCTCCGGGCGCGCACGGGCGCTCTGGCTCGCTTACCTGAGCCGCCCGGGAGACCGCGACCAACAGCAGGAGCAGGTCGGCGAGGAAGCGCATCGTGCAGGCGCCGAGCCCAGCCCAGCTCAGCCTTGGGCGAGATCCAGCCAGCTGGCTCCCCCCACCCCCACCCCGAGTCCCCGCCCGCTCAGCGGCTCCTCCGCATCCCCGCGCCAAGAAGGAAGAGGCGCCCGCCGCCGCCAGACTCCAGCGCGCCCCAGGCGGAAGGATGGATCGGCGGAGAGGGAGGGCGCCCGCTGGCCTCCCCTTCTCTCCCCCAGCCAACAGGCAAGGAAAGGCG
This sequence comes from Varanus salvator macromaculatus, assembly GCA_023646645.1. Taxonomy (NCBI): domain Eukaryota; kingdom Metazoa; phylum Chordata; class Lepidosauria; order Squamata; family Varanidae; genus Varanus; species Varanus salvator. The sequence goes on from JAIXND010000795.1 coordinate 9,129,751, forward strand.
GTGGCCGCCTGCCGCGGCGGCTGCTGCTGCCGCCACCGCCACCGCCACCGCCGCAGCTGCAGCCAGGGGGCCCAAGACCCAGCACGGGCAGGCTCCGCCTCGCGCTGGGCCAGACCGGCAGCGCGCCCCGTGCGTTCTCACGGCCCCAGCGCCACCTTCTCCACCGCAAGGAAGCCGGGGAAGACGGCGGCGGGATCCCACCTTAGCGCGGGGGACAAGGGGGAAGGGGGGGTGTCCCGTGGCCGCTCGTCTCATTGGTCCTCTCCAGCCGATCACCTGCCAATACCGAGCGCTTAGGGGGGCGGAGGGAAGCCCCTTCCTCAGGCTGCTAGGCTACGTTACCGATTTATTTCCATTATTATTTTCTATGTCCAAGGAAGCGTTGCTTGAGAGGGTCAGAGCACACGCACACACGCCCCCTCCCCTGCCGAAGTGGCGCGATCGTGCTCGAGGATCAGGGCCACGCATGTAGCAGATCGCCCTCGGTGTGAACAAATCCTCCAGGAACTTAGCGTCGCACTCGTACTTGGGATGGCTGTGACCGGGGAGAATTCCCTCACGGCCTATAAGAAGGCGCTGAAGAGGGATGCATGGGTGTTTAGTTGCTGAAATGCATGCTTCCTTCGGTTCTCTGCTTATATCACAATCAGGAGGAGGAGAGGGGAGGAGACCAGAAAAGAAAGAGGAGCCAAACACGTTTTCCCAGGCTCTAGTCCCTCTGTGCCCACCACAGGCTTTCCGGGGCCACGCTTGATCCGTATTCTGCTGAAATGTACCTCCAGGGGAGCTGAAACAAAGTTACCCAGGGTTTTCTCTCTCTCCCCCATCCTGTCCTCCCTTCCCCGCAATTTGTCATGCAACCCTATAGAGCTGAACTTGTAATGCTAACGTATTGGGGTTGAGGGCCCTCTGAAAGATCACATCCTTCCCCCTGATTTCATTCTTCTGGAGTGACTTCTATCAACTTTGGTTCTTCAGGAGCACAGGACTAAGGGGTGGCAGCACAGTCAGGTATATGTTATTGGGAGGGCTGGAAGATGGCCTTGAATTATCACTGGACTGGGATGATGCAAGTGTGGATGGACGGTGTGATGGTTCAAGCAGAGATGGTGTGGAAGGCGTGGGGGACCTCAACACCAGTTCCAGCACTAGTTTAGACCAGCATTAGGGAAAGCAGGGTGTAGTACAGGACTGAGCAACCTGATGCCCTCCAGAAGTTTTGGACTACAAATCCCATAATCCCTGACCATTGGCTATGCCAGCTGGGGCTCATGTGAGTTGTGGGCTAGCACATCTAGAGGACACCAGGTCCAACCAGCTTATACCTGGTTAGCCTAGGGACTCTATCCCTTTGGGAACACATAGCGATAGAGAATACAATTGGACGCACAATCTTGGCCTTCGTCTCCAATGAAACATCCTTACATTTAAGGATATTTTTCTGGTTCTTTTATTGCTGCCCTTCCAAGCTCTGTCTTATTCTAATTTCTTGGCTGTAGTCACCATTTGAACTGATGACTGAGCCAAGGTATGTAAAATCTTTCACAATTTCAGTTTCTTCATCACTGTTGACCTTCAAGTTGTGTAATTCTCTAGTTGAGATTCTTGTTTTTTTTAAATGTTCATCTACAGTCCTGCTTTTGCACTTTCTTCTTCCACTTTCATTAGGACTCATATCAATTTGCTGCTGCTTTTTGCCAGTAATATGGTATCATCTGCATATCTTAAATTGTTGATGTTGTCCTCCACCAATTTTCACTCCTTCCTCTAATCCTAATTCAGCTTTCCTGATGAAATCCAGCTTTCTGCATTGTGACAGGAAGATGAAATACATCCTTGGCTGACACCTTTGCCTATAGGAAACCATCCTGTTTCTCCTTATTCTGTCCTCACAGTAGCTTCTTGGCCACAGCACAGGTTACACATCAGGACCCATTTCTTTCAGGACCATCCATGGCTTCTTGTGATCCACACAGTCAAAGGCTTTGCTGTAGCCTATAAAGCACAGACATGAACCTCATTAAATGACCTGTGATCAAGTCCCTTTCACCCCAATCTACCTCACAGTGTTGTTGTGAGGATAAAGTGGAGTATTTATTTATTTATTTATTTGGAGTTTTTGTATGCTGTCCCATTCGCATGAGCCTTGGGACAGCTTCCATACAATAAATAAACAAACCGTATAAATAATGCACATAAAATCCAGATTCACCCTGGCTGTAAAATTAAAACCAATAAATAATATTAAAATTTGTTAAAATATTGTTTAAATAAAAAGGTCTTGGCCTGGTGCCGAAAAACAAATAATGACGGCGCTAGGCAGACCTCTCTGGGGAGTGCATTCCATAGGTGGGGCACCACCGCAGGGAAAGCCCTCCTCTGGGTACTTAGTTTCCTAATGTCTTTCACAGAGGTTTCCCAGAGGAGGGCCTCTGCTGCCGATCTTAGGGGTGGGAGGGCAAATATGGAAGCGGGCGTTTCTTTAAGTATCCAGGTCCCAAGCCATTAAGGGCTTTGTAGGTGATAACCAGCACCTTGAATTGAGCTCGGACTTCGATGGGGAGCCAGTGAAGCTGGTAGAGGACTGGGGTTATGTGAGAGTAATGCCCAGTCCCTGTCAGCAACCTGGCTGCTCTGTTTTGCACCATCTGAACTATCCAGACCGTCTTCAAGGGCAGCCCCACATAGAGCACATTACAGTTATCCAATCGGGCAGTAACCAATGCATGTGTCACTGTCGCTAGGCAGTTGTCCTCCAGGTAGGGACGCAGCTGATGTATTAACCGAAGCTGAAGGAAAGCGCTCCTCACCACCGCAGTCACTTGAGCTTCCAAAGACAGCTCTGGGTCAAGGAGCACTCCCAAGCTGTGGACCCTGTCCTTTAGAGGGAGTGCAACCCCATTTAGGACAAGGTCCAAGTCACCCACCCAGGAGCCCAAACCACCCACCAACAGGACCTCCGTCTTGTCTGGATTGAGTTTCAGTTTATTTGCCCTCATCCAGCCCATTATCTCAGCCAGGCACTGGTTCAGTACAGCCACTGCCTCACCTGGATTGGTTGAAAAGAGAGGTAGAGCTGGGTATCATCAGCATACTGATGATTCCACAGCCCACACCTCCTGATGACCTCTCCCAGCGGTTTCATGTAGATGTTGAATAGCAAGGGGGACAAAATGGATCCCTGCAGTACTCCATGGCATAACTGCCATGGCGCAGAGCCATAGTCCCCCAGCACCACCTTCTGGAATCGGCTGTCGAGGTAGGAGCAGAACCACTGCCAAGCAGTGCCTCCTGCTCCCAGTCCCACTAGGCTATCCAGAAGGATACCATGGTAGATGGTATCAAAAGTCGCTGAGAGGTCCAGGAGGACCAACAGGGACGCACTCCCCCTGTCTCTCTCCCTGCACAGGTCATCATACAGGGCGACCAAGGCAGATTCAGTACCATATCCAGGTCTGAAACCGGACTGAAATGGGTCCAGCTAATCAGTCTCATCCAAGAGTGCCCATAAAACACTGAAACGGAACACAAATATGATACTTAGATTAATGAAAGGTCAAAGCGGCTTCCAGATGGAGGAAACGAAGCCAAGTCAACAGACATAGTGAAGTTATTCTTTTCCTTCCTCCATTTTCTGTGGAAAGACGTGGGAAGGGGGAAATGTTGGAAGAAATGGTGGGAAAATACAGGAGCATTAGAAATTGAAGATGATACTGTATATGTGAAAGTCTGTGAATGCAGCAGAACAAGTTGCATGGTAAAACATATGTCTTGAAACGTAACAGAATAGCAAGCACAGGAATGGGGGTTTTTTGGCTCTGGAATAACATTTTCAGTGGACTGGAGGGAGAGGAATCTGCCCCAAAGTTGAGGACCGGAGAGCTGGGATGGAAGCTGGACACCTGGGACTACTTCCACCTGTGATGAAGCTGTCTGTAACAGGTAGGGGTCATCATTGCATATTTCCCTTTCCAAATTTTAGACTATCTTTTGTATTTGTCCAAAGAGACCCACACCAGCTTTTCTTATCAATGTAAGTGCAACACAATATGTCTATGTAGGAGTAAGCCCCACTGAATTCAATGGGCCTTAAGTCCAGGAAAAGGTCTATAGCAGTCTTCCCCAACCTATGCCCTGCAGAAGTTTTGGGTGACAACTCCTAGAGCTGGCTTTGGCATGATGACAGTTGCTGTCCAACACATCTGGGGAAAACTGGTGTCTAGATCACAGCCTCAGTGGTTCAAAAGAACCCAAATCCCTTTATCTTCCAGCTGTAGTCATCTGTTGCAGATTGGTTATGGATGAATTCATTATCCTGGATTTTTCAGAAGGAGAAATTCAGCAAAGCAACAATAAAATGCCAGTGGAATTGAACACACCAAGGAAAGGACCAGACCATCAGTAGATGCTGGGGACTCCATAGTCAGTGGGGTGGTGTATTCATTCTGGGGTTTAGCCTTAACTTTTAAGGTGCTTTCTGTGGTGCTGATCACTACTCCCAGCATATGTTCAGCAGCTCCTTTAGAATTCAGATTGAAACCCAGTATGGATACACCGTCCCACTGGCACTGGGGTCACCATCCACAGCTGTTGCAGTCTCTGTCTTCTCTTCAGAGCAGCCAGCCAGTAATGATGGCACAGATGGTTAGCAAACCAGGTGGCAAGGCTGCAGAAAGAGCCTAGTGCTTCATCCTTTCCCTCTGCCAGATCCCAGAATGGCTGACCCTGGTGGAGTCTCAAAGCACGAGCCTGGATGTCCCCTGGGGCAAACAAATGAATGAAAAAAGCCCTGCCGTCACTTCTCCCTTTTCTTCTGATAAACTGCAGGTTAATTAGCCATGGAAGAAAGGGAGGTCACCCAGACATTGAGGCCGAAGGGCAAGCTGAGGAGCAAATTCAGAGAACAAGTGGTGAGAAGATGAATGAACTCATGTCAGATAGTGCTGCATCCTTCAAATATTTCAGTGCCATTTTTCATATCCCTCCATTCTTCATCATTTGTCAAACTCCTGACAACTCTACCCTGAAATGCAGCTGCAGTTGGGAAGCTATTGTTAGCTTTAAAATATGCCATGCCATGCTGTGCTGGCAGCGCCTGTACAAACAAGCAAAGCAAGCAAGCAAGCAAACATGGCACCGACTTTCCAATGAGCAAGATGCTCAAGTCCTAACTGACTTTCCGCTGTGTAAATCAGCCCTTGCATAAATACTTCCTCATAAATATATAGCTTGCATTCTGAGAGCATCAATATATTCCTGGCTGCTGTGGTGCTCATGTATCTTAGGCACACATCTGTGGCCTGAAATGATAGGAAACCAGCTACCTTCAGCGAACAAACACGCCACTTTTTGACTATTATAGGTCAAGACTGTCAGTAGGTGAGTACCTATCTTACAAGTGCCTGCACTGGAACACAATGGGAAGAAGACCTTTGCCTGCCTGATGTCCCATTTTCATGCTCCTGGCCACTATAGGATATTTGCCTTCTGTCAGCAAATGTTGTAAGCCGCCCCGAGGCTTCAGTGCGATGGGGCGGCCTATAAATATTTTAATAAATAAATAAATAATAAATAAAATCTGCCCTGGAAACCCCACAGCCCGACATTCTGTCCCACTAACACTTTTTGGCTTGTTGCACTCTTCCAATAGCTGTTTTGCAACATGTTTCATATCCTCACTTTGGAGAAACTGACAGAGATGCCCCCTTTTCATTCTTTTTTAAAACCCCAAAAGTATTGGAGTATATGTAGATCAAATTTCAGCTTTCTAACTGTTGGGGAATTTTGCATCCCTGCAGGTGAACCGCCCAAAGAACTTTTACAATTGGATGATATAGAAATAATAATAATAGCAATACATAATTACAATTATCTTTTCCATCCGCTTCATACACCTACTGCTTACACAGCTACCTCTCATTTCCTTCCTTTGTGGCATGCAGAATTTCCATAATGTGAGAAATCAAGCCCTCCAAAAATTTATAGGAGGACTGGTGCTTTTCATGTTGTTCATAAATGATTTGGAATTAAATCCATTCCATCTGTTTTGCTGATGGCCAAGCAGCTTTTGTTTCATTGTCTATGCATTGATGGAATTAGATTTTTCTATGAGAATTTCATTCTTTTGTAAATGCACATTTGCACACATGCGCGTTGCTTAATGCTCATTGGCACAAATGTGCGCTGACACAAATGTGCCCTTGTACAAATGCACATTTGCAAATGAATGAAGTTGCATGAATCCCTCCACCGAAACAAGTAAAAAAGCAGTCCATCAATCCATAGAATTCCCAGCTAGATTACATAAAAATCCAAAAGAATTCTAATCCATTATAGATGTTTCTAACAAATTAGGGAGGAGCAGTGAGATGCCCATGTTTGCTAATGACCCCAAATTATTTAGGCTGGATAAAGCAAAAAGGGATTGCAAAGAACTCCAAAAGAATCTCTCCAGACTGGAAGGAGGGGCAATAAAATGGCAAATGCAATGCAGTGTGAGTGTAAAGTGATACACATTAGGGCAAGAAGTACTAATTTCACATATACAGTGATGGGATTTGAGCTGGTGGTGATTTGAGGCCATGGTGGAAAGCTCAAGGAAACTGTGGATGTAGTGACAGCTGCAAAAAGGATGAATTCTGTGCCAGGAATAATTAGCAATGGTGGGAACAAAAATAAAGCTGCCAATATCAGCATAGTAATCAGACTTGCAGTACTTTATCTCATCCTGGTTGCATTATCTTGGAGAACTGAGAAGTGTGAAATAAACAAACAAAAAATCCCCTATGCCAAAAAGTTAGCCCATCTAAGAATGCTTAGTTTGAGCAGTAGGTGGGAAAATATGATGGAGGGATTGAAAATTACACCCAGTGTGGATCAGCTGGAGAGAGAGAAAGTCTACCATTTCTCACACTTCCAGAACTCAGCAGGATTATTCCATGATGCTGATTGGTGGCCGATTCAGGACAGAGAAAAGGAAGGACTTCTTCACACACACCACATGAACTGCCACAAGAGACAGTTATGGGCCCCAGTTTGGATAATTTTAAAAGGAGATTGGCCCAATTCATGGAGGAGAAGGCTGCCAGTGGCTACTCAGTCCTGATGGCCACGTGCCCATTTCTGGGGAACATGAGTGAGTGGCTGATTTTGCCTTGTGGGTTTTGCAGAAGCATTTCGTTCATTGCTGGAGGAAAGAGGGTGCTGTAGAAGCTAAGTTTTTGGTGGTCTGATCCAAGGGGGCTCCTCTTATGCCTTTCCTAAGGGCACAAAAGGGTTCAGTTGCTTTTTTCTTCCCAAGAATTGAGTGGCTTCAGTTGTTTTTCTGAAGCAGTGCTAAGAGCACTTTGCTTTCATGCCTAGGTACATGCACTTTGAAGTGTTACTGTACAAACTTGTATCTGTTCACTCTGATATTTTTTTACTCTTTATTTACTTACTTATTTCCATCCCACCCCATAGCCAAAGCTCTCTGGGCAGTTTAAAACAATCCATAAAAACAAACAATAACATACAGTACAAATACCATAAAATCAAAACAGCTTTAAAACATTTAAAACAGCTAAAACATACCGTAAAAAGGACACTGTAAAAATAAAAACACCCATCAAACACTGCTGGGATTTCTCCAAGATATAAATTTCATTGTATTCATCTCTGTATAGGATTGTGGTCTGGGTGTGGCAAATAACACAGAAGGAAACAGACATCATGTAATGGGTATCAGGAATCTAGACACAGTTGGTCTTGAACTGGTGGCTTGCTGGATTTTCAGGCTGGATTGGTGAGTATTTGGTCTGTGCACCATAATCCAACTCTGGTCAAAGAGTAGGACTGCAGGGAGACCAGCTGTACTCACAAGAAAGCCTCCAAGCACCAGTAGGTCACAGAAGTTCAGCTGAAGTTCAGAAGTTCTCTGACACCTTTAAAGGTCAGGATTCCTTGCCAATCTGAGAGCCAAACTGGATGCGACAGAGGCAATTCCATGCACATCAACACAGAAAGAGAGGGCAGTGTCCAACGGTAAAAGCAAAAGAAGTGTGGCCCAGCCTTCCCTGTGTCTGTAACATACCTGCTTATGATTGTCCTGGAAAATGGAAAGATGGATTAGACTTTTCCAAAATAAAACAAAACTTAAAGGGGTGCACATACATCTGCCTCCACATACACACAGCTCTTTATCCTCTACCAAGCTCCAAAGTGGGAATTGTATTCAGCTGATGGGGGGAAAGCACAGGAGCAGAAAGTTTAAGGGAGGTGTGACCCTTGAAGGGAAAAGGGTTGGGGTTAGCATTAGCTGGGTGCAAACAAAACAACAATCCCAGTTTCAACAACTTCCCATCGGTTCAACAATAACCCATACTTAACCCAAACTCATCCTTGAGTGTGAGTTATTCTGTTGCCTGAACCAAATCATTGTGTCCAGTTCTGATGCTTCAATTTTAAGAAAGTCATTGAAAAAGTAGAGCGATCCAGAGAACGGTGGTCAGGATGGTGAAGAGTCTGAAGTCCAACTCCTATGAGGAATGGTTACCCTGAGCTGAGCAGGTTTACTCTGGATAACAGAAGGTTAAGGATCCAGAAGATGGAGCAGAGTTCTCTCTTGCTCCACAGGGCATGAAAACCAGAAATGGAATGGAAGCAGAGGTTGGCTAAGCAATAGGAGAAACTTCCTAACATAGAGAAATGTGCATTCTTGGTGGGGATGAGGTTCTTCTTTCCTGGAAGCATTTCAGTAATTGCTGAGTGGCCATCTGTCAGAGATGATTTAGTTGCACCTTGCTGAGCAGGACCTGCATTCAGGAGGGGGTTGGACTAGATGATCTCCAAGGTGCTTTCCAACTCAATGGTTCTATACTATTTCACCAACTTTAGCTATTTTAAGTGCTCTTGAAGTTTCTTTTGGAGATTGGCTTGGTTAGAAGGCCAATCATCTCCAAACACACACACACACACATATATCTGTTTCCAGATGTGGCCACCCTCCACAGACCTGGCTAGCCCTGACACTGTTGACCCCAGTTCCATCTCTGCCACAACAGAAGGCCGCTGGCTCTGCCTTTCCAATTTTTTATATTCTAGTATCTCTGAGACTCTGCTGAATAGGATGTTGAGCTCTTGGTTTCCTCAAAACCAGGCCTTTCAATTGCAGGATAAAAGGGAGGGCGGGAAGAAAGAAATTCGGGGTTGGGGGAAAGAGGTATTCTTTGTTCTGAGCAGGGAAGGAAATTCACAAGGTTTTGTCTCTTCCCTGGAACGACAGTTTGCTGGAGACAGCCCAGTAATTATCTCGTTAAAACATACTGCACCTGAGACCGCCCCCTCTATGCTGAAGGCGTGTCCCTTGGAGAGGTGGGTGCTGAGGAGAATGTGCCTCAGTGCAGCATGAGGCACCATGCCCAGAGTACCTCACCCCATCTTCTCTTTCATGCATGGGTCTTGCAGTTCCACCAGGATGGGCACCGGCTTCCAGTCCAATCCAGACCCTTAACCAGTCTGGACAGCTTAGGATAATTTGGGGTAGGGCTGGTGTGGTCCTCCAGAGACTGTCAGACCCCAGGTTCCATCAGTCCCAGTAAATGGCCAGGGAGAAGAAGACTTGTAGTTCAAGAGCAGCCCTCACCACAGGTCAAATGATGCTTAAAAGGGACTGAAAAGCTTTACAACTGGAGTACAGGACTGGGGGCCAAATCTGGCCCTTCAGAGCTCCTGGAAGTCCACACCCCCTTCACTAGCCTCACCCCTTCCTGCCAACTTCCACGCCTTTGGCAGTTTCACTGCTTTGAGTGGGTTCCCCCACCCACCCTTCTAAAAGGTTGAAGTGCTTCTCCCACAACTTAGCAACTGGCAGCAAAAGCTTTGTCACGATGAGCTGCCTCACCCTAGTTTTGCTAGTTCGACCCTGTCTGTTGCTGGAACACAGCTCCAAAGAGCTGCTGCAACATGGAATTTGGCTCTCAGGCTGACAGGGGTTCTGCCCCTGCCATTTCTGGGCAGAGAATCCAACAGCCTGCCAGCCTCACACAGAACCCATCAGACCCTGAAGTCATACGACTGGAGCAGCCTGGCCCAGCCATTTGGGTTGCAGCTTCAGCATCCCTGAACATGAGCCATGCTGGCTCGGGGTGAGCATTGCTTGCACTGCCCAGCCTGTCCTCATGCTGGCTGGGGATGAGGGGTTCAAGCTCACCACATCTGGAGGGCCCTAGGTTAGGAGAAGCTGCTGCCAGAGATGGGCCCCCACACACCACCCAGATCACGGCACTCCCCAGGCTGCACCTTCCCCTCCCTCTCTTCCTTCCCCTCCGTTGGACTTTATATTCCCCCTCAGGGAAGGGGGCGGATCCTTCTCCTCTGGTAGCACACTGAGGCTGCCGTGTGTGTAGCAACAGGGTTCATCCTCCAGCCATCCAATGTGCAGGATCATCATTGCCTGCAGCAATCAAGGCAGGATGCATGAGTGAGCTAGTGTGAACTCGCCCAAGGAGCCAAGACCTGCCTTGCTGAAGGAAGGCCAGCAGTGCATTTCTACTGGCTGCTGTCAATATTTGGAAAGGCATCATCGCCATCAACAAACAGACCTATGTTCATATCTTTTACTTTGTCCTCCGAGTCCCCTTGCAGCTGTTAGCCATTATTCTTATGAGCACAGTAAGCATTTATGATGCCATCCGGCCAGGCAGATAATTTTAAATGATTAGCATAAATCCAACTGGAAAATTGGTCTCTACAAAATGATGCAGCTACAGGTCTTTTCCTTCCCTTCTCTGCACTGTCAATCTGACACCAAACTCACAGAAATTGAGTGCTGACAATCTCTATCCATTGTGGGATTGTTCCCTGGGAATTGCTGAGGAGCAACTTTGTTTTATCCCTCCACGTCTTAGCAGGGGCAGCAGATTTCCATTAAAAATGGCCTTCCTATTGTAATTTTAGCAGGATCTTGTCATATATTGCATTTTATATAATCAATGCCTCACTTTAAGGCAGTGCCCTGTTGAAAAGTTTTCCCTCAGCTCTTTTGACTATTCTTATGCAATTGGATAAAAAGAAAGGACATTTCTTTTGAATCAAAAGAGAAGACAATTTTGGAGAAATTCTCAGGGAATGATTTCTAAATTTTTGTGCCTTCATTGCTTATGACGAGGGCCAGGAATGTGAATGAGTGTCCAGTCTGTCACTGGACAATTGTCCCTCTGAAAGCCTGTAGTCACCCTCACTTCCCACCCCTCCATTAAAGCCTGGGGTGGTGATCATTAAGCTACAATTTATACCACAGGGGGCTTTTCACTTCAAGGCAGCTTAGGTGGCTGCAGAGCAAGGCTGAGATATGTAGAAGAATGAGAAAATAAACACGGTGTCCTTGGTCACCATTGTACTGATTAGGAGAGCCAGTATGGAGTAGAGGTTAAGCACACAGCACTGGGACTGAGGGGATCAAGGTTCTAGTCCCTGCTCAGCCATGGAGCCCACTGGGTGTTTGGGCCAGTCACAGACTCTCAACCCAGCCTACCTCACAGGGTGGTTGTTGTGGGAATAAGATTGAAAGCAGCAGGAGGAGAATGTTATAAGTTGCTTTGAGTTCATTATTTAAAAAGTGCCACATAAATGCAAAAATAAATAAATAAAATATAAAAAATGCATATTAAATAAAATATAAAAATACATATTAAATAAAATATAAACAAATACATATTAAATAAATATAAATAAATACATGGATATAACATGAATGAATGAATAAATAAATATAAAGTAAGTGAATAAATAAATAAGGAGACCAGGGTGGGCTGACTCAGTGCTAAATATGAAGTTTGCCCCAAATAATGCACAAAATGCCTGCAAGATGTTTCAGTTTCTTTAAAAGAAAAAAAAAGCCAGGCTATAAATCTACTAGATAAATAGATAAACACCACCATAAGAAATTTGACATAAATTAGACAATATCCTGAGAATAAGGCAAGAAAAATATGAAAGACTTTGTCACAGAATTAAAACACTTTAAGGAAATTGGAAGACAGCTTGTGATACAGTAATAGCATCACATCTTCCTTAGAGGCAGACACATTGCTCCTTTCCACACCTTCACCTTCACTCCTACAGTATTCTAAGAAACTCACTAGTAATAAAAGGGCACTTTGCAGAATTTCCTTTAATTTTTCCTCATTATTGTACTTGTTTTGATGTGGCTTCCTTCCCAACCCCTCCAGCCATGCCTTGGAACAATATTAGGATAATGGCCTGGCTTGCAACAGTAGCAAAAGATATATTTTTTTTAAAACCCTCATGAAAAAAGGGAATTGTGGTACAACTGTCAAATGATAACATGTGAGAAACAGCTGGAGAATCTCTTTTCTTCCTGGATAAATTTTGAAAAATTTCTCTCCAAATTTCTCTGCCCATGTTCATGTTGAACATTCCAGGGTGGCAAATGTTCAGAGGTTATCTATACACTACTTTAAAGTAATATCCTTCCCCACCAATGTTTTTCTGCAATCATATTTTATTAATGGTTACACTGCATCACAGTTTTTGTAGTATTAGTTAAATAGCATTAACATATCTCATCATTGCAGATGATTTAACACAAAAAATTGTGATGCCATTAGAATGCAAATATTGCAAGATTTGTGAGAAAAAGCACAACTCCAGAAAAGCATGGTCACAATTGCCTGATTTTTTCCCATCAGGATTTCCACATCCAGCCTGAATTGCTATTTTTGTTGTAGTTTGAGATGATGGAAGAGTTGAGTAGCAAGCCTACTGTTTGCATGGTATTTTTATACTGAACAAATTGATGTACGTCAGCTGACACAGAATGATCACAAATATTCAATCTGCAGAGGAGAAATGATCATTTCTAAAATGTTAACTTCCTGGGCAATTTCTGTGATGGAAATGAAAGGACAGTGTCTGTTAAGCAGGTCACACTGGCACAGGTACTGTGAGGCCTGCATACTATTGAAGAGGATGGGAGAAATAGGCCTTCCTTGTTTTCATCCTTCCAAATGGCTTGACCTGGCTTATTAAAGTCACTCTTGCCTATCCTGCCTGGCCCTGGAAGCTGACTTAACCACTCGTGCCTGTTTTCTCATCCATTGGGTCATGTGTGAAGGAAAGTCATCATTTCTTTTTAGTGCCATGTTTTTTTAAAAAATGGTGTTTTAATAGATCTGTTTTTGCATTATGTTTTTAAAAGTCTGTTTTTTATTCTGAGTGCCATTTTTGGCAGAAAAGGTAGGATAAATAAATAAGTTTTAAAAAATACTGTACAGCTGGCTTTAAAAAGTTCAGCCCTGGACTTCTTTCCATGTTACTTTTAGTTTCTGTTCAATATTCTTTCCAGCGCTGTAATCTGTGATAAAAGTAAGCAAGAGCTTGATGCATGGATCCCTTAATGAGGCCCCTGCACAAATGCAGGACTTTTTGGTGGTCGGTTATTAGATTCTTAACTGTGAGGATTCCTCTGTGTTGTCACTGTGGGTTTCCTTTCAGTGTTCTTGTTGTTACTGCAGTTCACATATGTTGCCTCCTTTCCAGGTCAAGCTAAGCAACTGTGGCCCTTGCAATGGTTTGGTCTACAACTTCTATCAGTCCCAGTCAGCATAGCCATGGTAAGGGATGATAGGACTGGTGTATCCCCCATGAAGAGAATTGTTCATGCTTTGGTTTACCGAGCCTCTATTTCCCTCAGGGGGCTTCCTGTTCTCTCGAGGCCGGGGCTGGAGTGTCTTCACTTGGTGTTGGGTGACGGAGACAGATTGGGGATTCTGTTGGTGTACCGTGCACCCTTCTGCCCAACAGACTCCCTGCCTGAGCTGTTGGAGATCGTCTTGGACTTGGTGTTGAGGACTCCCAGGATGTTGGTCCTGGGGGACTTCAATCTCCATGCCGAGACTGTTCTGACCGGCGCGGCTCAGGACTTCATGGCCTCCATGACAACCATGGGGTTGTCTCAGCATGTCACGGGCCTGACCCATGAACGTGGACACACTCTGGACCTGGTTTTCTCAACAGGACAGGAAGAGGGGGATCTGAGGGTGAGGAACTTGTGTCTGACACCCCTGTCATGGTCAGATCACTTTCTTGTGAGGTTTGAGCTCGAAAGTGGCTTTTCCCTCTGTAAGGGTGTGGACTCGATTGTGTTGGTCTGCCCCCAGAGCCAGATGGATCCGGATGGATTCCTGAAGGCCCTGGGGGAATTCCCGGTTGATAAGGCTGGTGCGCCTGTCGATGCCTTGGTCGAACTGTGGAATGGGAAAATGACCAGGGCTATTGACACGATCACTCCTAAGTGTCCTCTCGTGCCTGGCAGAGCCCGGTCATCCCCCTGGTATACATCTGAGCTACAGGTGATGAAGTGGGTTGGGAGATGTCTAGAGTGTAGGTGGAGGAAATCACGGGATGAATCTGACCGAACACACTTAAGAGCCCATTATCAGGCCTATGCTGTGGCCGTGAGGGCAGCAAAAAAGAAATTCTTCTCTGCTTCCATTGCCTCCTCACAATGCCGTCCGGCAGAGCTCTTTCGGGTGGTACAGGGGCTGGTTCATCCGGGCCCAAAAAAAGATCTTGTGGCACCCTCGACGACCCGCTGTGATGACTTCGCCAAGCATTTCAAGGAGAAAATCACTCAGATTCATCACGAACTGGACTCCACTAGTGACTCAGAACCTTCAGGGGAGGTGCCAACGTTGCTGTCTGGTCCACAATTGATCGATGAATTTCAGTTGCTGCGGCCTGATGATGTGGACAAGGTGCTTGGACAAGTACGCCCTACCACTTGCTTACTAGACCCATGCCCTTCCTGGCTACTTAAGAAAGCCAAGGACGGATTGGGACCTGGATCCTGGAGGTTGTCAACGCCTTTCTAAGGGACGGCCAGGTACCTGCCACTTTAAAGGAGGTGGTAGTCCAGTCAGTCCTAAAGAAGGCATCCCTGAATCCAGAGATGGCTGCCAATTATAGACCAGTGGCCAACATCCTGTTCTTGGGCAAGGTGTTAGAGCGGGTGGTGGCGGGACAACTCCAAACACTCTTGGATGAAACTGATTATCTGGACCCATTTCAGTCCGGCTTCAGACCCGGGTTTGGTACTGAATCTGCCTTGGTCGCCCTGTATGATGACCTGTGCAAGGAGAGACAGGGAGAGTGCATCCCTGTTGGTCCTCCTGGACCTCTCAGTGGCTTTCGATACCATCGACCATGGTATTCTTCTGGATAGGCTAGTGAGATTGGGAGTTGGAGGCACTGCTCTGCAGTGGTTCCTTTCCTATCTCAATGGCCGATTCCAGAAGGTGGTGCTGGGGGACTATGGCTCTGCGCCATGGCAGTTATGCCATGGAGTTCTGCATGGGTCCATTTTGTTCCCCTTGCTGTTCAACATCTACATGAAACTTCTGGGAGAGGTCATCAGGAGGTGTGGGCTGCGGAATCATCAGTATGCTGATGATACCCAGCTCTACCTCTCTTTCTCAACCAATCCAGGTGAGGCAGTGGCTGTGCTGAACCGGTGCCTGGCTGAGGTAATGGGCTGGACGAGGGCCAATAAACTGAAGCTCAATCCAGACAAGACGGAGGTCCTGTTGGTGGGTGGTTCGGGCTTCGGGGTAGGGGAACTGGACCTTGTCCTGAATGGGGCAGCACTCCCTCTAAAGGACAGGGTCTGCAGCTTGGGAGTGCTCCTCGACCCAGAGCTGTCTTTGGAAGCTCAAGTGACTGCGGTGGCGAGGAGCGCTTTCCTTCAGCTTCAGTTGATCCATCAGCTGCGTCCCTACCTGGAGAACGATTGCCTGGCAACAGTGACACATGCATTGGTTACTTCCCGATTGGACTTTTGTTACGTGCTCTATGTTGGGCTGCCCTTGAAGACAGTCCGGATACTTCAGATGGTGCAAAATAGAGCTGCCAGGTTGCTAACGGGGACTGGGCATTGTTCTCATATAACCCCGGTCCTATACCGGCTTCACTGACTCCCCACTGAAGTCCGGGCCCAATTCAAGGTGTTGGTTATCACCTATAAAGCCCTTAATGGCTTGGGACCTGGTTATCTAAAGGAACGCTTGCGTCCATATATGCCCTCCCGCCCCTTGAGGTCGGCAGCAGAGGCCCTTCTCCGGGAACCCTCCGTGAAAGATATTAGGAGACTGAGTACCAGAGGAGGGCCTTCTCTGCTGTGGCGCCCCACCTATGGAATGCACTCCCCAGAGAGGTCCACCTGGCACTGTTGTTATTTGTTTTTCAGCGCCAGGCCAAGACCTTTTTATTTAAAAGTTATTTTAATTGTTAACTTATGAATTGTATTTATGGATTTTTTAGGTATATGCCAAGATGCTTCCGGTTTTTAAACTTTAATTGTATAAATTGCTTATTTATGTTTATTT
This sequence comes from Varanus salvator macromaculatus, assembly GCA_023646645.1. NCBI lineage: Eukaryota > Metazoa > Chordata > Lepidosauria > Squamata > Varanidae > Varanus > Varanus salvator. The sequence goes on from JAIXND010000795.1 coordinate 9,146,133, forward strand.
ATTATTGTTGTAAGCCACCCCGAGGCTTTTTGCAAATGGGGCGGCATAAAAATGGTTTAAATAAATAATTGTGATGAGGCGACTGGGACAAAGGGAGCTAAGGTGTGACTGCTGTGCTTTCCTTTAGATCCTAGTGAGATATTCATTCATTCATTCATTCATTCATTCATTCATTCACCTCTCTCAACTGCACTCTACCTGAATACTTCAGTCATGATCTGGGGCCAGCTTCCAATTGCCATCTCCAAGGGAAACCTGGTTGGTGACAGCAAGAAGGGCCTTTTCAGTGGCAGGCCCCCAGTTATGGAACATGCTCCCCAGTGAGTCCACCCTGGGCCAACTTTAATATCTCTTTTATGCTTGGTTATGACTGCATCAATCAGTCATTCAATCACAAGACAGTTTAACACAACCAGGGACTTGCTTACTCAAAAGTAGGCCCTACAGCATTCCAAGGGGGTTGCTCACAAGCAAGTGGATAGAGGATTGTGGCCATAATAAGTCTAAATACCCACTGGAATCAAAAGAAAAACTGAGCTCCAATTCATGACATAAGATGTGGCTTGTACCTGCTGGTTATACACATCTCCATTGCTAGGCAATTGTGCAGAAGAATGTCACAGCTAGTCACATGTTGAATTTTACATTCTCAGTTTGGCTTGCAGAGCGCTTTGCTGCCTGGGTGGTTGGAAGCCTTTGCAGGACTTGTTTCCTTGAGAAGAGAAAGCACTGAGGCATGTGTGATCCTTTTGAAATAGCGTGCTTCTGCATTGACAGGAGCTGTTACAGGGGGTAGCTGCAAACATCCAAGCAGGCAGTGCTGGAGAGAAAGCCTGCTGAAATCCCAATGTCCTTTCTCTTCTGCTAGTTTCAAAATATATCATTTTTGTCAAGCGAACACTTTAGGAGGATATGGAGGACTGTGTTTTGTTGCTGCCACCATCTTTCATCTGTTTGGACCTGGCAATGTGTGTTTGTACACTGATCCACATGCTTTATGCCCCTGCCGTGCCGTTCTTTTGCAGCAGAGTTGAAGAGAAGGTTGTATGAAACCCTGGATTCACCACCATTTCAAAGTGCTTGTGGCAGGGAGGCAGACTTATCGCATCCTGTCTGTACCCTACTCCAATCCCGCAGATCCATGATTTCTTAATCCCCATCATGGTCATTGATACCCATGTAGTTGCACCAGCTCCAGGTCTGACCCTGGCGCCTCTCCAACAAACAAAAGGGTCAGCCTTCTGATGCAGTCCAGAAACTAATCAAAAGTCCCTCCAAATTGTCCATTCAGTGAATGCTCAGTGGCTCCAGTCTTGCATTTCAGTAGGAAAGGGGAAAACTAGGAGAGGAGTCAATGCAGGAAAGCAGCTGGAATCTACAAAAGGGAGTGCTCCATGCTGAATCAGTATTTCCAGGTCCCCATTTTTACAGCTTCTACAAACATCTACTAAATTGCCCCCCTTCATTTTTTTTCAGCTAAGAAGCTGCATGTACTTTAGTCATTTACTTATTAAATTGATGCCCTGCTCTTTCCTGCAAGAAATCCAAGGTTTCTCTAATCCTCTTCTCCATTTTATCCTCCCAGCAACAACCCTGTGTGGTAGGTGAGGCTGAGATTCTGTGATTGGCTCCATGGCTGAATATGTTTTTGGCTCTGGCCTCTTGGCAGAGCAGCAGAGGCACAGACTGGGAGAGAGTGCTGAGTGGCCAGGGGACTGGCGAAGGCAAGGCAGGAGCTGGGCAGGGGAGCAGAGGGCCAGGAGCAGCAGAGAGGAAGGGGGTGGGGCCAGAGAGGCTAGAGGGGGCGGGGCCAGAGAGGCTAGAGGGGCCAGGAGGCAGCAGAGGGGCGGGGCCACCGGCCTGAGGGGCTGATAAGGCCGTGCTCAGCCACTGCCAGCCCTTTTGGCACTGGCCTCTTAGCATTGTCCCTTGTCTGCGGCCCTTGTCTGTGGCCCGGGCTGCCTGGGTACTCCATTCCCTGGGGGGGGTCTAAGGTTTTGTTTATTGTTTTATTGCTTTGTTTTTCTTTCTTTCTTTGTTTCTTTTGGTTTGTTTGTTTGTTTTGGTGCTGTGCTGTGCTTTGCTTTGTTTTTCCTCCAATTTAAATTTCATTTTATCCTTGTGTGTGTGTGTGTGTGTGTGCGCGTTTTTGTCTGGGAGAACAGGGCGAGTGAGGGGTACTGCACGACAGACAAGGTGGGGGACCAAGGTAGGGTCTCAGAAGTGATACCGATGGCAGACCAGGAGATGGCCTTGGCAGGAGTCACTGGTGCTGCTGTCCGCTGTGACAGCTGCGACATGTTCACCCTTCTCCTCCAGGAGAAGCAGGGACACATTTGCCCTATGTGCAAGCTGGTGGTCCTGCTAGAGGAGGAGTTGAGGTGCCTGAGGGCTGAGAGAGCTCTCCAGACCCCCTGGACAGAGGGCTGAGGGAGACACCACAGGAGGAGCAGCCGGGGAGACATGGAGGTATGTCACCCACAGGAGGAGGAGGCCAGCACGGCCTCCTCCTTCTCCTGGCACCAATCTGTAGCTGGGAAACAGGTTCTCTCTGCTTGGGGAGGCTGGGGCTGATGAGGCCTCGGGGGACCAGCAGGACCCCGAGCCTGGGACCACAAGTGGCAAGGGGGCCACTGCAGGAGAGGCGAGGGCCAGGGCACAGCCATCCACCACCACTGGGAAGACATGGCGGCGGGTGATTGCCATTGGGGACTCCCTGCTGAGGGGCACTGAGGTGGTGGGGTGCCGCTCCAACCTGGAGATGAGGGAGGTTTGCTGCCTGCTGGGCACACACATCCGGCATGTGAAGGACAGAGTTGAGCGTCTTGTTCGCTCCGGGTTTCACCAGCTGCTCCTGGTGATCCATGTGGGCACAAATGATGTAGCCAGGCAGGGTGTGGTCAGGATCACCAGGGACTTTGAGGCCTTGGGGAAGAAACTCAGGGAGCTAAAGGCCCAAGTGGCCTTCTCTTCGATCTTACCAGTCCGGGGATTTGGACCAGGAAGGGACAGGAGAGTCTCCCAGGTGAACGACTGGCTTAGGGTGTGGTGCCAAAAGGAACGCTTCGGGTTCCTCGACCACGGCACCCAGTTTCTTGCCAATGGACTTCTGCCAAGGGACGGGTTGCACCTCACGAGGATGGGGAAAAGGTCCTTTGAAGATGCTCTAGCGAGCTTCATACGGAAGACTTTAAACTGAGCTGGGGGGGTGGTTCAGGCCCCCCAGAAATGTGTCTGCACTGGACAAGTGCGGGGAGAGGATCAGGGCTCTAGGAGCAGGGTTTTAGAGGTACTGCAGGGACTGACAGGACTCCTACAGAGAGGGGCCAGGTACCAGGGAGGATGGGAGGAAGGAGGAGGCTGGGAAGTCCAAGAAAAGGAAATGATGGGAAGGAGTTGAGGGGCATGTACACCAATGCTAGGTGCATGGATAAAAAGCAGGAAGAGCTTGAAGCTGTCCTGGGAATAGGAGGGTATGACCTGGTAGGGATCACAGAAACTTGGTTGGATGAAAGGCAAGACTGGAATGTGAACATAGAAGGGTATCACCTTTTTAGAAAGGACAGGATGGGAAAGGGGTGGAGGTTTCAATCCCCCGGATATTAGTTGGGAGACTCACTCAGTGGTGAAAGCCAGGTCACATCACTTCCAAGAAGCTCTAGAGGGAGGGTTTTTCACACAGAGGGTCCTGTGTGGGGGGGAAACATCCTTGACTTGGTCTTGACCAATAGGAAGGAGCTGATAGATGAAGTACAGATTAGGGGAGCTCTGGATGTGAGTGATCACTCCATCCTTTGCTTTGGGATCAGGAGACTGGGGACGTGCAGCAGGTTGAGCACTAGAAGCTGGGACTTTAAGAGGGCCAACTTTGGCCAACTAAAGGCAAGACTGGGGAAAGTCTCCTGGGATAGGTTACTGGAAGGTAAGTGAGTTGAGGAGGAATAGATGGCACTCAAAATGAAGGTTTTGGAGGCGCAAGCCTTGACGATCCCTCTAGTCAGTAAGGTGGGGAGGTGGAGGAGACCGCTGTCAAGGATGCGAAAGGCAGTGGTTAGAGGGATTAGACGAAAGAGGAACCTCCGTAGGAAATGGGTACTGGGGCAAATAGACAAAAGGGTATACCGGGAGGAGGGGGCCCATTACAGGAGGATTCTTTGCAAGGCTAAGGCTGATTACGAGCTGAGACTTGCCAAGAATATCAAGAGCAAGAAAAAGGGCTTCTTTCAGCATGTAAATAGGAAAAGGAAGGGGAGACAAGTGGTGGGACCACTAAATAAGGAGGAAGGAGATCCAGTGACTGATATGAGGGAACAGGCACAGACACTAAATGACTAATTTGCCTCTGTGTTCTCCCCAACGCAGGATGGGGGATATCCGCATAGGAGATGCAATGAGGCCAGGGACTTATGGGCAAAGATTAGAGTCACCCCCTGGAAGTCGAGGGGCTCCTCAGGGTATTGGACATTACAAAGGCACCAGGCCCTGACGAGTTACACCCAAGAGTACTTAGAGAGTTGTCAGGTGTTCTCTCACACCCGCTGGCCTCCATTTTTGAGGCCTTGTGGAGAACGGGTGAAGTTCCAGAGGACTGGAGGGAGGCATCAGTGGTCCCAATGTTCAAAAAAGAGTAGTAGAAGGGACATGGGGAATTACAGACCTGCTAGCCTTATGTCCATTGTAGGAAAAACAATGGAAAGGCTCATAATAGAGAGAGATCTAGTGATGCTAGATAGGGAAGGGAGGCTGACAGCCACACAACACGGCTTCTGCAAAAACAGGTCCTGCCAGACAAACCTTGTGGAATTCTATGACAAGGTTTTGAGATGGCTAGATGGAGGGGATGCAGTGGATGTGGTATACCTGGATTTCAGCAAGGCCTTTGACAAAGTGCCCCATGATATCCTGGTGGAGAAACTGAGGAGTTTTGGGATACACTAAAGCACTGTCTGGTGGATGAGGGAATGTTTGACTGACCAAAAGCAGAGGGTAACCAGTAGTGGGAAATCATTGGGATGGTGGCCAGTGACAAGCGAGTTCCCCCAGGGCTCTGTGCTGGGGCCGATCCTGTTTAATCTTTTCATAAATGACATGGAAGAAGTGGTGAACAGTCTGCTGATCAAATTCACAGTCGATACTAAAACTAGAGCAGTGGCCACAACTGAGGAGCAGGTACTCCAGATCCAAAAGGATCTGGACAGACTATGGAAGTTTGCAGGAGACAACAGGATGGCATTCAATGTGGATAAGTGCAAGGTCATGCTTTTGGGCATAGGAATAGGTGTCATAAGTACAGGTTAGGGGACAAGTGGCTGGAGAGCAGCACTTGTGAAAGGGACCTCAGAGTACTGGTTGACTGCAGGCTAAACATAAGTCAGCAGTGTGATGTGGTGGTCAAGAGGGTGAACACCACCCTTGGTTGCATAGAAACATAGAAACAGAGCGAGTCAGAAGGTACCTCCTGGGCCATCTAGTCTGACCCCTGGCTCCAGCCGGCTCCGCTCACGACATGCCCACCACGTGCATGTCCAGCCTGTCTTTGAACACCCTCACCAATGGGGCCTCAATGACCTCTCGTGGAAGCCCATTCCACGCCCTTGGGGTCCTGACTGTCAGGAAGTGCTTCCTGGCATCCAAATGGAACTTGGTTCCCTGAGCTTTGCTCCGTTGGAGTGCGTCCTGCCTTCCTCTGCAGGGGAGAACAGGTCTCTACCCATCTGCATGTGACATTCCCTCACATACCTATATGTTGCCAACAGATCCCCTCTGAGTCTCCTCTTCTCCAAGCTGAAGAGACCCAGTTCCCTCAGCCTCACCTCATACGGTGTCCCCTACAAACAAGCCACCAACCTTGTGGCCCTATGCTGCACTGACTCCAACCTGGCTATATCCTTTCTGTAATGAGGGGCCCAAAACAGAGCACAATACTCCAGTTGCGGGTGTACCAGAGTCATGTAGAGTGGTAGTAATACCTTTCTTGATCTAGAAGCCACACTTCTGAAAGGGACCTCGGGGTACAGCTTGACCGCAGGCTAAACATGAGTCAGCCATGTGATGTGGTGGTCAAGAGGGCGAATGCCACCCTTGGTTGCATAGCCAGAAGTGTGACTTCTAGTTCAAGAGAGGTATTACTACCGCTCTATACGACTCTGGTGCGCCCACAAATGGAGTATTGTGCTCAGTTTTAGACCCCTCATTACAGAACGGATGTAGCCAGGTTAGAGTCAGTGCAGCGTAGGCCCACAAGGTTGGTGGCCAGTTTGCAGGGGATGCTGTATGAGGTGAGACTGAAGGAACTGGGTCTCTTCAGCCTGGAGAAGAGGAGACTCAGAGGGGATATGTTGGCGACACACAGGTATGTGAGGGGGTGTCACATGCAGATGGGTAGAGACCTGTTCTCCCCTGCAGAGGAAGGCAGGACGCACTCCAACGGATCAATGCTCAGGGAGCCAAGGTTCCATTTGGATGCGAGGAAGCACTTCCTGACAGTCAGGACCCTGAGGGCGTGGAATGGGCTTCCACGAGAGGTCGTTGCAGCCCCATCAGTGAGGGTGTTCAAAGATTGGTTGGACATGCACATGGTGGACATGTCATGAGTGGAGCCGGCTGGAGCCAGGGGTCAGATTAGATGGCCTGGAAGGCCCCTTCTGACTCGCTCTGTTTCTTTGTTTCTATGACTAGAACCCAGGTCCCCCAAGTCCTGCTCCAATGTTTTCACACTATGTTACACGAGTTCTTTAACTCATCCTCATGCTACCCAAGTCTGTAAAATGCAAGCTGGTGACTGAAGACAGTGTCTCTGGTCATATACAGAGTGCACACTTCCCACTTCAATTATCATTGCAGGTAACCCCTCACATATTTACAATTAGAACAAGCCTTCCAGAGAATACGCTGTTGCAGGTGAACCTAACACCACCCCCACTCCAAAAAATCTTTCTTGATGAAGTAAGCGTCACATGCCAGGCAGGCAGTATTTTTAAAAAGTAAAACATAAAAATCCCCACAGACTGTGGAGATTTGAAGGCTCAATTAGCCTGGAAAGAAATAGCTCCAAATGAAATGCTTGACTTGAGGTAAGATGAAAGCAAGATTGATGAGGAAGGTTATCGTTTCTTGCTGTTTTCTTCTGCTAGCTGCAAAGGTGAAAGTAAGGGAGTGCCATAATTGTATGCCAATTCAGCAGAAGAAATTAAGACAGCCAGAATGTCAGCATAACAAGAACTGGGAGGACTTGGAAACCTCACCCCAACTAAATCTTCTTTAGGTATAACATGTATATACCTACGTGATCACATCACAGTGAAGGGTTTGCACAAGAGAACCCACATTTTCTCCCAAATACATATTCAAAAACCATGCCCATGTGACAGAGTCTCAGCAACCTGGAGATTGCTACTTCCACCTTTAATAATGGCATCCTTCTTTTTGAAATTTATATCCCACCAACGTGGTTTTTCAAGCCTCCAGGGCAGCTGACAGAACATTAAAGGGGGGGGGGGGTGTCAGCAAAACAGCACATGAATCACCCACAGTGTATTTAAACCAAGAAACAAAAAGCAGTAGCGTGGCCATAAAAAGAAGAAAATCTTGTGGCTATTGAATCTCAGCACTGAAAAGTAAAAGAAAGTCACACAAGGCTGGGGGAGCAATGGAATTCTATAGGGTGCCTGAAACAGAAAGGCCTTCATACACCATTCTGCAGTGAGGTATTGAACCTTGGGCCCATGGGCCAAATCTGGCCCTGTGAGAATCCCCAGATGGCTCCACACACTCCCTCTGGCCTCACTCCTGTGCTAACCACCAATAATTTGGTGGTTTCCTGGAGTTCGAGTTGTTCTAAAAGGGTTAAATGCTTCCTGTATGGCCAAGCTGCTGGTAGTCAGAGGTTTGCACTAAACTAGGGTGGTATATTTGTTGCTTTGGTCCAGCCCCTTTTGTCTCTGAAAACCACCACTGAAATATAGGTGCGGGGATTATATTTTGGAAAGTTCCCCTGTGTGGAAAATTCCAGGAAAGCTGAAAATTAGCTTGGCAGGGAGAAGGCTAGGCAAGATCCTGTCTTCTTAATGTGCTGGCTTGTGAGGACTTCTGTGTACTTGTCTGTTTATCAGTGGGAGCATTCCAAGATTTCCCGCCACCAATAGTCTGAAGTGGCTCATTCTGCAGTTTGTGTAGACCAGAGGCTGGATTTGTCAAGTGTGGCCTTCCTGGACCTGAACAGAGCATAACTTCACTCTTGGGCACAGGAGTGACTGAGCCATCTTCAGGCTTCTAAGATGAAAAACAAATGAAATTAAATCTAACCATCTATTGGCTCTTAATCTGTTTTTGGATTCGTTGTGAAATCAATGTGCCTTTCCTTGGGCAAGTAGGTCAGTCAGATGGAAAAGAGGTTCCTGCGCCTTTAATATATGTTTAAAAGAAGAATCGGTATTTGTAGTTTGGCATGCAAAGCGCAGAGGTGCAAAGGTGTGCAAAGGTGTGCAGGAGCTCTGCATCATCCTTTACACCTGGCCAGCCTCTGGGCAACATTAGAAATCTCTCCAAGCAGCAGAATATGACTACAGTGGGAAGGGAAATCAAGGACTCCTAAGGATAACTGCTTAAAGGCTTGTCTTGCCAGGTAAAAGGGGAGCCACAAGGCACCAGCCATAGCTTGGCTGACAAGGCATTGAAGCCGAGGTTCCCCTTGCTTCTCTGTTGCTGTAGATTTAACTCCCTTTCAAGAAACTGTGGAAGAGAGGAAGAAACATGGCGTCGGGACAAGACAGACGTGTCTAACGGGGCTCCGTTAGCACGCTGGTTATCTTACTGGCTGCGGGCAGGGGTTATCTTACTGGCCCGGTCCAAGCCCTGTAGGGGTGAAGAGAGATTGCTTGGCAAATTCCCAGTAGGTGTCTGAACAGCAGTTCGGAGCTTACTGAGGAAAATTCAAGCTTTTCTCAGCCGGAAGAATACAGGAGGGAGTTTGCCCTCTACAAGTCCTCGACATGTTGAAATAGACTATCTTAGTTATTACCATCAGATCTACTGGAAACTATTTTTATTTCTTTTTTCTTTTGCAATAATACCCATGGAAAAAGTCACATTGTTTATCAACTGATTTAAAAAGAAGAAATTGAAAGCCCTTTGGGTGAAGGATGGGAAAGAATCCCCCCCCCCCACAGAACTTAAACGCGACATCTTACATGAAGAGAGATAAGACTGTTGTGTAAGTAACCAAAAGTTTTTTTTTCTTTAATCTCTCCAAGGGCAAGACTTGAACTAATAAATTAATGCTTAATTATATGATGGATGCAATCTTCTAGCTTATTGGATGGATGCCAGATACCGGCCATCTTCCTTCATCTCTTGAAGTGTTTTGACCTCTGCCAAGGTTGTAAAATTACTGCTAAGATGGAAGCGTTTAATTCAGAAACCAAAGACTTTTCAAAGATAATTTTGGAAATACATAACTCCTTAAAAGCCATACTAAGTTTCCAAGAGAATCTCTTAATTAAGCAACTTGACGGTTTACTAATGGAATCAAAAGTTAAGAATAAGCAAAGTATCCAGCAAAATATCCAGCAAACAGAAGGGAAATTTGAAGCTGAGAAGATAAAAAGGGAACTATCACAGGATGGGATTATAAATCAACAACAAGCAGCTGGCCATTTGAATGCATCAAAAAAAATAATTGGAGTACAAGAAATAATGAGTGGACACGATCTAATACAAGATTTATTACAGGCATATCTTTTTGTGCAAATGGAGAAGCTGGCGCAATTACAGGAGTGGAAAAAGAAAACAGTTAACCATTCTAGGCGATTTTATAACTTGAAGTCAGATATATTTGGTAGAGGAGTAAAGAAGAAATTTAAATTTAAAGTGGAGATAGGAGAATTCTGTTCTTGTTGCTTCAAAAAGGGGTGATGCATGGAGATTGGCGTGTTCATATGTAACAGAAAAAAACGTGCTATTGTTTTTGGTTAAGCATTATACTTTTGTTTTCATCTGTATTTGAAAATAAGGGAATTTATTATAGGTATTAAGGTGTAAGCTAAGATGAAATATACAGCTACTATCAAGCAGGGTATAGAGTTGTTAAGCTGTTATTAGAGAGGATAAATGGATGTTTTTGGATGTTATTTGTAATCGTAAGGAGTTATTTTTCTCTTTTTGGTTCTTCCTTTCTACTTCAAAAAGGGATGATTTAAATAGACTGATATGTCGATATGAGATAAAGAAAGACCGATTTGATGACTCAGCTTAATGAAAGTGTTAAATGGGTATCTCTGACTATATCTGAAATGGGAAATAGGAGAACCTATTTTATAACTAAACACTATATGGAGTTAACTATATTTGTTTAAGTGGAGTTTAAGCTATGATGAAATATTTGTGAGTCTAAAGAGGATTGGTTTAAAGATATTATTAAGCAGCGTAGTTAGGATGCTCATTGAGATGTTAAATAGATTTTTTTGAGGTTACTATTAATTTTGATAGCGAGGAAGGCATTTTGTATAATAACAAAAATAATAGATAAGTCTTTGAAGTGTTTAGAAATGTCTAGAGGAAACTTCTTATTGAAGGAGAAAAAAAAAGATGTAATTTCACCCAGGTTGGAGAAGCTTCCCTTGAATAATGGACAAGAGAAGCAGGACTTTTCAAGAGAGAAAGATGGGATTGATGCTCTGGAAGAAGGAAGATTGTGACTTCTATCAAATTTGAAAATATACTATGAATTGGCTGAAAAGACAGGACTTGTTTCTAAAAAAGTTTTCATATTGTTATAAAAAGGAGTATAATAAGACTATAGTATGTTAAAAGATATGTTGTAGGGGCTGGTCCAGTAGTGTTTGTGATGATGGATATGTGTAGCTCGTAGTTTAAAAACTCCAATAAAATTTATTTAAAAAAAAAACAAACTGTGGAAGACCATAGGAGGTCCTGGGTGGCTTTGTTACATCCACTAGACCCCTGTGCCTTTTGAGAAACTGGGGGCCATTGCTAATTTTAATCACTGGGCTTCCTTTGATCCATTCACTGACAGTCATTCCAACATGGAGTGCTCCAGATCAATGCCAGCCAGCATGGCCAGTGGTCAGGAATTGTACCACCCCCAGTCAGCATGGCTCATGAATTCAGAAATCCTGCAAGCTGTGGTACAAAATTTCCAGACTGTGCCAGCTTTGGGAAGGATACACTAGACAGTGGTTCCCTCTTTGAAACCCAGCAATTCTGACTAGCTGCATTACTTTCCTTGCATGATCACTTGTTTCTTCATTTTAAAGGAGAGATGTAGTCCTTATCTGCAAGCACACATTTTGTGGTGAGAAGAAAAGGAAAGCAGCAACCAAGGGGAATGCACTTGGACTTTGTTTAACATGCCCAACACTTGGCAATTGTCCCAAGACCCAATAAGGGGGCTCCACCTGAAAGCTGCTGGTAGCATTGCCCCTTCTTGGTTCAGAATCGGCCACATCAGGGGCCACAGGCACAAGTTCTGATAAGACAAGGTCCTGCAGCTTCAGAGATGGAGTGGCACAATCCCATGATGGCCCAAGGGATGCTGGAAACATCTGTTCTCTATGCATGTAACTTTCTCCTGCCTGTCTCTCACTGGCTGCACCTTCAGATCTTTCCACTCCCAGCAGTGAAGATCAAGTTGCTTGAGCTTGTACCGATATTCTGATTTCTACCAGGAACTGCCACAGCTTCTTATGAAAGACACTTAAAGAAGCCACTTTGGGCAGAGAGTACAGCAGGATCTGCTGGTGGGTCTCCCTCCAGTATCAAAGGAAGTATGCCAGTGTACACCAAATACTGGGGAATATGGGCAGGAGAGTGCCCTTGCACCCTTGCCCTCATGCCCTGTGTGGGTTTGCCATGGGCAGCTGGTTGTCCACTGTGTGAACAGAATGCTGGGCCAGAGGAAGCTTGGTCTGATCCAGCAGGGCTCCTCTGATGTTCTTCTGCCTGGGTAATTTCAATTAGATCATCAACAGTTTAACAAGAATAATGAAATTATTCCCACTCATACCAGAAAACTACCAGTAGATTTAGCTATACTAAACATTATACTAAACTGAACTTTATTTATTTATTTATAGCCTGCCCTTTTCCTACAAAGGGCTCAAGGCAGCTTACATCCTCCTCCTCCTCCATCTTATCCCCACAACAACAACCCTGTGAGGTAGGTTGGGCTGAGAGTCTGTGACTGGTCCAAAGTCACCCAGTTGGCTCCATGGCTGAGCGGGGACTAGAACCCAGGTCGTCTCAGTCCCAGTCCCATGCTCTTAACCACTACACCGGACTGGTTCTCCAGGGGACTAAACTGTAATCAATAAAAACTGTGCTTTCTGTCCCCAGAGCGGCTTCAACGAAATTTCCTGCACATTTTCATGCATTGTCTTCGCAGCTGCAAGACAGCCTTTCGCAACCTGGTGCTGTCCAGATGTCGGAGACGGCATCTACCAGCATTTCTGATCATTCACCATGTTGTCTGGGGCTCATGTGAGCTGAATTCCAAAACATCTGGAGGACTCCAGATTGGGCTTTTCCAGCCTCAGACTGCCCCAATCTGTATCTGATAACCAGGGGGACTATCCTTGTGCAATGCAAACACAGACCTCCAGAACGCACTGTACCCAGCTTTCTAGCCTCCTTGCTGATCACATCTGGCACAGGCAGCCAGATGTGTTGTTCACAACTGCAAGCAAGAGTCGCCCTGGCTTTCCAGGAGGAGCCCTGCTTTGGCTGGTGAGTCTCGCTGCCACTTTTCATCTCCAAATGCTGCTGCAGCCAGCAACTAGTTTATCAATCAGTAAGGGGGAAGTGACAGCACAGAGATTAATCTCCACCCCACAAACTCGGCTGCAGAAGTAATGGCCTTGGGGCGGGGGTCTCTCCTGCACTGAAGATGGAGCTGTCTGTGGCAGTGGAAGCAGCAGCTGCTGGAGCTGACAAGTTGATTTGTATGGATCATAATTTGAGCCGGAGAGAACAGCTCTTGTGCTCGCTCCCCACAGCTGCTCCCATGCCTTTTAAAGAGAATTGAACCTATCGGAAAATAGTCGTGGATCTTCCAGAAGAGGGGTGGCTGGCTTGAGCACCACGGACAGCTCCTTAGTCCCCATGTGGTGCTCTGGCCGGGATGGAGGCAGTAAAGATGTCACAGTGGGGAAAAGGTCTCTCATTTCTCATTTCAATTCATTTCTCCATCTATTGAGATTTATAGGCAGCATGGTGTGCGCCCTGTGCCAAATAAAATACAAGTTCCACACCAAGGTGACCCAGATTCCATGATCGGAATACATTATGCAAAGCAGGCTTGCCTGGGCACTCCTATTGGACAAAGGTGAGCTTTTTTCCTGGGAGCAGAATTTCAAGGCGTTTGGGCTATTGAGGACCTTGTACCACCTCTCCCAACCTTGTGCTCTCCAGTTGTTTTGGATTACAGTTCCCATCACCCCTGCTTTGCTGGTTGAGACTGATGGGAGCTGTAGCCCAACATAGCTGGAGAGCTCTAGGATGGGGAATGCTGATTCCGTAGCTGATGTTGAGGTTGTGTCCACCGGCTATCCCCATAATGCCTCCAAAGAGATGCCCCACTGATCTGGTAGGAGGGTAAGTGTGTGGTGAATACCTGCCTGTTTGGCCAGTCCTGATGGGCCCCATTCAGGCTACACATGCCAGCAATCCTAACTCAAGGGGCACTACCAATGCTGTTGTCCCTAACATTACTTTTTCTACTCCTACAGTTGCCAGCGTATCCAAGGAAAGGTAGAGCATTCCTTCAGACCAGAGACAGCAGGAATAGTGCATCCTTCCCCATATCATTGACTAGGCCAATTCGGGAATGATGGGAGTTGTATTCATAGCTGGAGGGTACAAGTTTTTGTTAGGCTGGTGTAGTAAAAAGAGTGTCAAATTTAGACTGAGGGAACTGCTATTCAAATCCTTACTGAGATATACATTTCTCACTGGGTCACCTTGGGCTAATCTATGTCCCAGTGGGAGGGCCAGTTCTAACATTAGGTAGAGTGAGTTGGCTGCCCCCAAAAGCAGATTTTGTGTATCATAAAAGGGCAGCAAATTCTAAGCTCTTTAATGTATTCTGATTGTGTTTCTTTTCAGCCAGGAAGAGGCACTTGAGAAGTTTCCTGCCTCTGGTGTCAAAATAACTTGACAGACCTATAATGCTATTTGTTGTTGCTGTTATTGTTTATGTGCCTCCTTCACTAAAATCCAAACAAATACTCTGCATCTTGATGTGGGGGCAAGTACATTTGCAGATCTTCTGGCTGGAAAATGTTTGGGACTAACCCTGCCTCCTGGGAACATTTTAAGGATCAACAGAGACAAACCACATGTGCTGTAAGAACTCCTTGCAAGAAGGGCAATAGATAGATGAATCACGTTTCCAGAGTCCCCAGTATACAAGCTATCAGCATCTTCTCTCCTCTGAATCATCTACCACTTTGGCCATTGCATTTTTCTAGAATACTTTCCAAAACAACTCCCCGCACACCCACACACCTGTGTCTACATGGTGGAGTTGCTTTGGAATGGAGCCTCTTTTCAATTCTTTAGAGAGGATAAAGCAAATGCTTTGCTTTTTAGAATGAAGCTTTTTAGAATTCTCTGCACATTAGAAATTCAGGTTGTGTCATTTTGGGAGATTCTGGAGTGAAATTATAATATTGCTGAATTCTGAAGAGAACGGATGGCGTTGCTGATGGCAGAGTCCTGGAGAGCTCAGAGGAAACTATTGCAGCAAACTGGGCTGCCCAGAATTTTGTGCAAATGGAGACAAGTGTCCAAATTGATTTTCATATGTGACAGAAGGCTATTTGAACCTCAGGCCCTGGTGGAATAATTGCTTCGCTCTCCAGACAGATACTTTTGAGAATTGTGAAAATGGAAAAAAAATCTGTCTGGATCTTGGAGGAGAAAGTTCAAAAGCAAAATATTGGACACTGCTTTGGATGTTATCAAAGAGAAGTATGACAAGCAGGAGCTGTCGCGGTGTGATATGTCATTTTGATCAGGGACTTCAAATGTGATTATTAGAAGGAAGGAAGGAAGGAAGGAAGGAAGGAAGGAAGGAAGGGAAGGAAGGAAGGAAGGAAGGAAGGAAGGAAGGAAGGAAAAGGAAGGATGGACCAAAATGGGACACAGAATGTATTTTCAAAGGTGCCAGGGAAACACTTTCCTTTCCACTGAACCCAGTGTTTCAGAACTAAGGACTCCTTCTTTTGGCATTTGGGTTCTGGAGACAGCCTAAACCCTGATGGTGTAAGTGGGAAAAAATCAGCCACCAACTTTGAAAGCTGGCTCAGGTTCTTTCCAGAATGTGAGTTTTGTCAAATTGCCCCAGATGGAGGAGCTTTTGGTTCTGCAACACATTGCAAGTCTTCCACTGGCCCATGTGACAATGTATTCTCTTTTCACATTCCAGCTTGAGTTATTTTTGCCACCTCGCAGCTCGAACAGAGATGCAGTGTCATACGTTTTGTCTTGGCCTGCTTGGGACAGAGAGCGACAACTATCCTGTGAAGTGTTGTTTCGTCCATTTGCACATCCACCCTAACACCATTCTCTGGTCATCGCTACGCTGCCACCTCCATGTTTCTGAGGCAGATGGGACCACAGTCCCACTGTCAACTTCATGTCCTGCTTGTGGATTTTCCTTTTTTTTATAATACGTTTTATTCAAAATAACCCTGAAACAAAGAAAAACTAAAAACAACATCAATCATCAGAAACATCAGACCTGCTGGGTCAGCCCCCACATTTTTTCTATTTATGATAACTTAAAAACATATTTAAATCTATACTAAGTCCTGTTTCTCTAGCCAATAATAAAAAGAGTCTTGTGGGTTTTCCATGGGTAAGTCTGCTTGTCCACTGTAGGAAGAGAATGCTGGGAAGGTATTATAATTATACTGATTATCCTTATGATCTGTTTATTTCGTAAATTCAGGTGGTGCTTCCCACTTCAGAAAGCAACTTCAAGGTGACTGTCATGCACAAATACAGAAATCTGTCATTAATATAACAGAGCAAGCACAAAATCCAAGTCACTATAAACCAAGAGCACAAAGAAATCCAAACTTGCTGCATGGATATTTGGCTTGATCTGGCACAGCTCTTCTTATGCTCTTAAGGGTGAAGATGTACCAAATGCTCTGAGGGTAGTGCAGACTGTCTGAGGACACCCTGACACTCCAAAAGCACTCCTGCACTGCTTTGTGACTGAGCCTATGGGAGCAGACCTTGGCACAGAAACTGCGCTGCAGATTCTCAGGAGGGTAGCAGGCTGGACCAGGGCGAAGCTCCTCTGGGGCCAGCCTTGTGATGGAGGCCCCACCGATTGGCTGGCCTCCTGGCCTCATCAGCAGACATTCCAGCAGGCTTTCCCTCTCCTCCATCCCCCAGCCCTCCTCCAAGAGCAAGTGTCTCCTAAGGTGGCCACTTAGGAATTGCCAAAGTAGAGGACAATGCAGGACACATGTTTGCATAAAAGTGGTATCTGCCAATGTAGACCAGTGACTGCAACTCTAGAAACTCTAATTTTGATTTAAGTAGAGATGCAGTACATGGCACCCTAGTGTGGAAGACTGTGGCCAAGTGACTTGTGTGCTTTGCCCAGGTGCTCATTGTGGATAGGCAACTTCCAGATCTGCCCGCCCACCCTCCTTCTCCTCTCTTTCCCCTTCTCCCTCTCCCTCCACCCCTTTGCACCAAGCTTGGACTCAGCTCAGCTCTTCAAAATAGTCCTCCAACAGGGAGCCCTTCAGGGTGAGGACTGCCTTCTGTAAAAGAGGACACCTGACCACATGCTGTCATAAACAGAGATATAGGAAGCAGCAGGGTTACTTCAGGAAACCAGGAAACATGCTTTTGGCTCTTTTCCTTGTACGGCTGTTTCCAGCCCAGGTGGTGAGGATAAGAACACCAGTGATATTTGGCCACATCACAGACAGGGAACCTGTCCCTCTCCGTGAAAAGCTGCACTGAAAAAAATCTTGCACAAACAGGAGGGTGAGATAGGCTGCCTCTCCATACAATGAAATACTCAGAAGCACAAGGCAGATGCATAAGGAGATGAACATATAAATACAAGAGGTGAAGGAGGGAGGGAGGGCAGGCAACTGACTACAAAACCAGGGGGAAATAATCCACAGAGCAGCCAGCACTGCAGAACCTTCAGGCCAAAGTCGGGGAACCTGCAGCAACAGGGGGACCCAAATGAGCACCGAGAGAACAGCAGGAAAAGAGGGCCACAGAAACAAGCTCCCTTTTATTCCTCTTGTCATGGTTTAAATGAGTTTAAAATGCAAAGAAACTGAAATGTTTAAAACTGGCATTTAAAATGCAAATGCATACATTCACAGTATTTTCATAATTAGTCAGGGCTGGCAAATTTTGTTGTTATTGCTCTAACATACCAAAGATGTTAGTTGTAAAACATGGGATGGTGGTTGCGAGGGGAGAAGAGAAATGTGAGTTGAGTGTTTCACAACTGAAGTAATGCCCATGGCCATCTAAAGCAACACACACACACAATCACAAGGAGCTTTTGTGCACTCATTCCCTGCTCGTGGTTGATTATAGGTTCTTTAGATAACAATGTGGCCCTGAAGGGTTGCCTCTGCTTTCGAACAGCACTTTCAGCAAAAGTTTAGAGCAAGGGGAAAGGTGATATTCTTTTTGAAAGAAAATACTTTTCCCACTTGTATAGTTGCACTATTACACTACAGCACAACACCATTTACAAGTGGGAAAGCAGGGCAGGAAATGCTCTCTGATCTCAATTCAGCAACAAAATTGCAGTACGTGAAACAGATTAGCATACTGGTATAGAAAAGTCACATCCTTTGAGTAGAGAATGAGGATGGTCCCTTTTGCTGCGACATCTCCCCTTCCTGACGGTCTACATGTCCAGCTTTCTCTTTAGCAGCCACTGTTCCCATCCAAAGAAGCCCATGCTAAGCAAACTCTTTCAGCTTTTGCAAATCTGGCTGCTCTCCTTGACCCATTTTCCACACAGCTGCAGTGGTGCACTCTGCCTCCCCCTCCCACACGCCAGATCACATGGGACCTTTGTCAGATGTGTCCCTTTCTTTCTTTGTCTCTCCACCTCACCCACCCAGGTTTTGCTTTGCTTTCTTGTTCCTTTTGGTTCATTTAGGGCATGTGTCCTCAAACTATGGCCCACGGGCCGGATCTGGCCCACCATGCCCATTTATCCGGCCCCCCATAGAGGCTTTGGACTTGCCATGTGCACACCCAGTGGCGGCTTGCTCACAAGGAGATCATTTTGGACTCACTTGGAGAAAAGGATCTCCTTGCGAGCAAGCTGGCGCCTCACCTGCACATGGCGACTCACTCAGAGAAAACAATCTCTGCGCACACATGCCCCTGCCTAGCCACGTGTGCATGCGCGCATGCACCCACTCCCATCCTGTGCCCCCCCGCCCCGGCCCATGCCCCTTGCCCACACCGCCTTGGTGGCCCATGCCCATCGCCGATACCTTTCAACTGGTCCTCTGTTCAAAAAGTTTGAGGACCCCTGATTTAGGGAGAGGGATTCTTCAACTAACATAAAAGCTAAGTGCTGCCCCTGGTCTCTTTCCACCTGGAGATGTGAGGTGTTGGAATTCCTGGCCAAGATGCCGTCAGTCATCCTCCTCTTGGAGTTGGCCTCCTTCATCTTTGCTCTGGGCACGGCTTCTTATTTGTTCACCTTCTCCCTTTGGACCCAAATGACACAACCACCCAGAGGGAGAGCGCTAAGCAAATGAAGAATACTCACTTTTGGTACTGCTTTGATGCTCAGAGAGGGCAGATGAATAAGCAGAAAGAGTGAGCAGATCCCCTCCAGTGGAGCGACGCTTGGCAGCTGCCCCACAATGCTAACCCCTAACTCCAGCCCCATGGATTCTGTACTAACATCAGTGCTGTCTGACAGATGAAATCAAAAGAGCATGGGTGATGCACAGCACACAGAGAGACATTCATCAGATTGAAATGTGTCTGGATTGTCTCCTTTTTCAAAAGTTGAGAGCGTCGGTGTTCTTTTCGTCATGTGAAAATTGCACACTCATCCACACACACACGCACGTACACTGTACCTCTTTTAAAAGTGTCAGGGGGCCTGATAAAATTGCCTCATGTACTGGATTGGGCCCGTGGGGTGTCTGTGAGCCATCAATGTAATAAACATTATGCTGGTGAGTAAAGTTCACAGTTGTCTAGAGAAACACCCTGAGCCACAAATGGTCTGAGATTATAGCATGGTGTGATGGCAGAAATACCCGGGGATTCGTTAAACTAGTCCTGCAGATGCTCTCTCTCTCCTTCCTCTCTGCCCCCTCCACCTCTTTAGGGCTGGACCAAGGCATTTTGTTGCCTGAGGCAAAAGACAAAATGGCAGACCTCTCCCTTTCAAGAACTGAAGCTGACCGGATGGGCAGCTGAACATTGTCTCCAATACTAGCAATGGGGCAGCATCTGCTACCCCACCTTAAGGTGGCAGGTTAGGTTAGGGGTACAGGGCAGCTATGCAGCACTTACAGCTCTGAGAGAAGGGAATGGCTTGGGGGTTTCAGGAGGAAAGGAGGGCTGCTGTCCCCCACCCAGTATCTGTTGCTAGGGGCAGGTGACTCTGAAGTATTCAACTCCTTTGCACTTGGAAGATTTCTGCGGACTTCATGGGTACAGGAGCTGAAAACAGACTGGGGGTGGGTGCGTTGTGGGTTCTGCTTTTAAAATAGTCAACCATTTGCTTTTTTTTTAAGGCAGGGAAATGTAAAATCTGACCACAATTTGGGTGAATTACAACCACAATTTGCATAAAATACTGCTGCAATTTGCCTAAGATATGACTGCAATTTACACAAAATTGACCACAATTTGCATACATTGTGGCTGTGCTTTACGCAAATTGCAGCCACATTCTGCAAAAATTGTGCCTGAATTTTTCATAAATTTCTCTGACTTTTTCTTTTTAAATGCAAATTTCAGCCTGCTTTAAAAGCATATATCTGCATGGGGGGTGGGGGTTGACTTGTGTCACAGTGATTTGGATAGATGGAGTGCTAAGCTGGGCCAGCCTTCTGGGTTTTGACCTCCCCCACCCCACCCTGCAGTTCCCTGCACATCTCTACCTGTTGCCTGAAGCAGTTGGTTCACCTGGTCTATGTGTAGGGCAGGCCCTGTCCCTCCTTCCCTCTCTCTCATGCACACACACACACCCAATGCACAGCAACCAACGATGGTTTCAAGTTCTTGCTATAATAATACTGAAACGTAAAGCAGAAATGGATGGATGCATGGATGGATGCATGGATGGATGGACTGATGGACAGGAAGAACAGTCAGTCACCTGTGCCCCACCTACAGTCTGAATCCATGCAGTGCAGACACAGGTGACCCTCTCCGTGACTCAGCCTGACTTCTCTGCAGGCTCATTTATTTCACCTTCTTAGATCAAGTCAAGATGAAGCCCAGTCATGCTGGCATTTACACACTTCCCACAGAGTCTCTACAGGACCAAGACAGGCTCTTCCAGCTGATTCACATGTCCATGTTTGTTACCGTAGGATGTCTCCTTGCTTGATCGTTTTCTACCACTCAGTGGCTCTCAGGGAAATGTGTGGACTTTTTCATCTCTAAGCATTACATTTAGCTGTCATCTGAGATCCGCTTCAGGCAAAGTAAAGCTTCCAAGAAGTGCTACAATCCAGAGATGCCATCTTTCTTCCCCAAAAGAGCTGAAGGAACCCTACATGGTTCTACAAATGTCTCTCTCTCCATTCTCTCCAGGACCTCTTCTTGCAATGATACTAGGAGTTAGATTAAGTTGTGAAAGAACCACTGGCCCAGGATTACCCACCGAGCTTCATAACTGAATAGGGGCTACAGTCCGGACCTCCCCAGTTCAAGTCGCACACTCCAACCATTCTGGATTTAAAAGATAGAACTGGAGTTCTGCCTGCAGAGAAAGGTGGGTAGCAGGAAGGCAGAGTATGAGTGGCCACACCAGTTCCTGAAGTCTTGTCCTTTTGAAAGAAGAATGCAGCATCTCCAGGTTGCAAAGAAGAATGCCTCCTATGGCAATTCGGTCTGGAATGGCTTGCCCAGGCATGGAAGCCATTATAAGGCGTCTCATCCAATGCCCATATTGTTACCTGTTCACTGCCAGTCAAAGCAGACAGATTGGTGTTCAGTCCTTATGACTATTCTTCTACATCCTACAATTACTTCACATTGTACTGCATTGCATTCTTTCAACTATTTGAACTATATTCATGCGGGAGGAGGCTATCAGGGGCTACCAGCCTTGCTGCCTATGTACTCCCTCCTCTAGCAGAGGTGGCATGCCTGCCTGCTCCCATTGCTGAGGAGTTTGGGTAGGCACGCATCCTGCATTAAGGATCCTGTGTGGAGCTTCTTTGCCACAGAGTGCTGGAATAGATGGATCTTTGGTCTGCTCCAGCATGGCTTCTCTTATGTTCCTAGCATGGCTTCTCTTTTGGCTCTGGCCTCTTGGCAGAGCAGCAGAGCAGCAGAGGCACAGGCTGGAGAGAGGGCTGAGTGGCCAGGGGACTGGCGAAGGCAAGGTTGGAGCTGGGCAGGGGGGCAGAGGGCCAGGAGCAGCAGAGAGGGAGGGGGCGGGGCCAGAGAGGCTAAAGGGGGTGGGGCCAGAGGGGCCAGGAGGCAGCAGAGGGGCGGGGCCACCAGTCTGAGGGACTGATAAGGCCGCGCTCAGCCGTTGGTGGTGCATTAAGGGTGACGTGACAAGGGTGTCATCCCTTGACTGTGGCCCGGGCTGTCCGGGGACTCCCTTCCCTGGGACGCAGAGGGGTTTTTTTTGTTTTTGTTTTGCTTTGTTTTCCTTTCCTTCCTTCTTTCCTTCCTTCCTTCTTTCTTTGGTGCTGTGCTTTGTTTTTCCTCCAATTTAAATTTAAGTTTATTTTAAGTTTATTTTATAAATTTAAGTTTATTTTATCCGTGTGTGTGTGTGTGTGTGTGCATGTGTGCGAGGGGGTTTTTGTCTGGGAGAACTGGGCGAGTGAGAGGAACTGCAGGACAGGCAAGGCAGGGGGCCAAGGTAGGATCTCAGAAGGGTTCCCAATGGCCGACCAGGAGATGGCCTTGGCAGGAGTCACGGGTGTTGCTGTCCGCTGCGAGAGCTGCGATATGTTCGCCCTTCTCCCACAGAAGAGGCAGGAATACACTTGCCCTCGGTGCAAGATGGTGACCCTGCTAGAGGAGGAGGTGAGGTGCCTGAGGGCGAGAGAGCTCTCCAGGCCCCCCCGGAGCAGCCCCCCTCTGGACAGAGGGTTGAGGGAGAGGCCACAGGAGGAGCAGCTGCAGAGACATGGAGGTATGTCACCCACAGGAGGAGGAGGCCAGCACGGCCTCCTCCTTCTCCTGGCACCGATCTGGAGCTGGGAAACAGGTTCTCTCCACTTGGGGAGGCTGGGGCTGATGAGGCCTTGGGGGACCAGCAGGACCCCCAGCCTGGGACATCAGGCGGCAAGGGGGCCGCTGCAGGAGAGGTGAGGGCCAGGGCACGGCTGCCCACCAGCACCGGGAAGACACTGCAGTGGGTGATTGTTGTTGGGGACTCCCTGCTGAGGGGCACTGAGGCGGCGGGGTGCCTCCCCAACCTGGAGACAAGGGAGGTTTGCTGCCTGCCAGGTGCATGCATCTGGCATGTGAAGGACAGAGTGGAGCGTCTTGTTCGCTCCGGGGGTCACCAGCCACTCCTGGTGATCCATGTGGACACAAACGACGTGGCCAGGCAGGGTGTGGTCGGGATCACCAGGGACTTCGAGGTCTTGGGGAAGAAACTCAGGGAGCTGAAGGCCCAAGTGGCCTTCTCGTCGATCTTACCTGTCCGGGGGTTTGGGCCAGGAAGAGACAGGAGGGTCTCTGAGGTGAACAACTGGCTTAGGGTGTGGTGCCAGAAGGAACGCTTCGGGTTCCTCGACCACGGCACCCAGTTTCTTGCCAATGGACTTCTGGGAAGGGACGGGTTGCACCACACGAGGATGGGGAAAAGGTCCTTTGGAGATGCTCTAGCGAGCTTCGTCCGAAAGACTTTAAACTGAGCTGGGGGGGGGGGGTTCAGGCCCCGCAGAAATGTGTCTGCACTGGACAAGTGTGGGGGGAGGATCAGGGCTCTGGGAGCAGGGTTTTAGAGATACTGCAAGGACTGACAGGACTTCTACAGAGAGGGGCCAGGTATCAGGGAGGATGGGAGGAAGGAGGAGGCTGGGAAGTCCAAGAAAAGGAAACGATGGGAAGGAGTTGAGGGGCATGTACACCAATGCTAGGAGCATGGGTAAAAAGCAGGAAGAGCTTGAAGCTCTCCTGGGAATAGGAGGGTATGACCTGGTAGGGATCACAGAAACTTGGTTGGATGAAAGGCAAGTCTGGAATGAACATAGAAGGGTATCACCTTTTTAGAAAGGACAGGATGGGAAAGGGGTGGAGGTGTAGCTTTATACATCGGGGAAGGGATAGGATGCAATGAGACTGAATGCAGCAGAGATGGGGATTCGGTAGAGGAAGTCTGAGTGAAACTTAGGGGTTTTGACAGGGACAGGGACCTGACACTAGGGGTATGTTATTGCCCTCCAGATCAACTTGAGACCCTGGATGATGTCCTGACAGACCAGATTCTGAGGATATCTCGGGGGAGAGACACAGTAATTACGGGAGATTTCAATCCCCCGGATATTAGTTGGGAGACTCACTCAGTGGTGAAAGCCAGGTCACGTCACTTCAAAGAAGTTCTAGAGGTAGGGTTTTTCACACAGAGGGTCCGAGAGGCAATGAGGGGGGAAACATCCTTGACTTGGTCTTGACCAATAGGGAGGAGCTGATAGATGAAGTACAGATTAGGGGAGCTCTGGATGTGAGTGATCACTCCATCCTTTGCTTTGGGATCAGGAGACTGGGGACGTGCAGCAGGTCGAGCAATAGAAGCTGGGACTTCAAGAGGGCCAACTTTGGCCAACTGAAGGCCAGACTGGGGAAAGTCCCCTGGAATAGGTTACAGGAAGGTAAGCGAGTTGAGGAGGGGTGGATGGCACTCAAAGGGGAGGTTTTGGAGGCGCTAGCCTTGACAATACCTCTAGTCAGTAAAGTGGGGAGGTGGAGGAGAGTGCCGCCATGGATGTGAAAGGCGGTGGTTAGAGGGATTAGATGAAAGAGGAGCCTCTGTAGGAAATGGGTACTGGCGGAAATAGACAAAAGGGTATACCGGGAGGAGGGGGCCCATTGCAGAAGGATTCTTTGCAAGGCTAAGGCTGATTATGAGCTGAGACTTGCCAAGAATATCAAGAGCAACAAAAAGGGCATCTTTCAGCATGTAAATAGGAAGAGGAAGGGGAGACAAGTGGTGGGACCACTAAATAAGGAGGAAGGAGATCCAGTGACTGATATGAGGGAACAGGCACAGATGCTAAATGACTATTTTGCCTCTGTGTTCTCCCCAAAGCAGAACGGGGGAGATCTGCATAGGAGATTAGAAGAGGCTGGGGACTTAGGGGCACAGATTAGAGTCAACCCCCCTTGAAGTTCAGGGACTCCTCCGGGCATTGGACACTACAAAGGTGCCAGGCCTGATGGGTTACACCCGAGAGTACTTAGAGTGTTGGCAGGGGTTCTCTCACGCCCGCTGGCCTCCATTTTTGAGGCCTCATGGAGAACGGGTGAAGTTCCAGAGGACTGGAGGGTGGCATCAGTGGTCCCCATTTTCAAAAAGGGTAGTAGGAAGGACATGGGGAATTATAGACCAGTTAGCCTTATGTCCATTGTAGGAAAAACAATGGAAAGGCTCATAATAGAGAGAGATCTAATGATGCTAGATAGGGAAGGGAGGCTGACAGCCACACAACATGGCTTCTGCAAAAACAGGTCCTGCCAGACAAACTTGTGGAATTCTATGACAAGGTTTTGAGATGGCTAGATGGAGGGGATGCAGTGGATGTGGTATACCTGGATTTCAGCAAGGCCTTTGACAAAGTGCCCCATGATATCCTGGAGGAGAAACTGAGGAGTTTTGGGATACACCAAAGCACTGTCTGGTGGATTAGGGCATGGTTGACTGACTGAAAGCAGAGGGTAACCATTAGTGGTGAATCATCAGGATGGCAGCCAGTGACAAGCGGGGTCCTCCAGGGCTCTGTCCTGGGACCAATCCTGTTTAATCTTTTCAAAAATGACATGGAAGAAGGGGTGAACAGTCTGCTGATCAAATTCGCAGACGACACTAAAACTGGAGCAGTGGCCACAACTGCGGAGCAGGTACTCCAGGTCTGGACAGACTATGGAAGTGGACATGAGACAACAGGATGGCGTTCAATGTGGATAAGTGCAAGGTCTTGCACTTGGGGCATAGGAATAGCTGTCATAAGTACAGGTTAGGTGACAAGTGGCTGGAGAGCAGCACTTGTGAAAGGGACCTCGGGGTACTGGTTGACTGCAGGCTAAACATGAGTCAGCAGTGTGATGCGGCGGTCAAGAGGGCGAATGCCACCCTTGGTTGCATAGCCAGAAGTGTGGCTTCTAGATCAAGAGAGGTATTCCTACCACTCTACACAACTCTGATGCGCCCGCAACAGGAGTATTGTGCTCTGTTTTGGGCCCCTCATTACAGAAAGTATATAGCCAGGTTGGAGTCAGTGCAGTGTAGGGCCACAAGGTTGGTGGCCAGTTTGCAGGGGATGCTGTATGAGGCAAGACTGAGGGAACTGGGTCTCTTCAGCCTGGAGAAGAGGAGACTCAGAGAGGATATGTTGGCGACACGCAGGTATGTGAGGGGGTGTCACACGGAGATGGGTAGAGACCTGTTCTCCCCTGCAGAGGAAGGCAGGACGTGCTCCAACAGAGCAAAGCTCAGGGACCCAAGGTTCCTTTTGGATGCCAGGAAGCAGTTCCTGACAGTCAGGACCCCGAGGGCGTGGAATGGGCTTCCACGAGAGGTCGTTGTGGCCCCATCGGTGCGGGTGTTCAAAGACAGGCTGGACATGCCAATGGTGGGCATGTCGTGAGCGGAGCCGGCTGGTGCCGCAGGTTAGACTAGATGGCCCGGGAGACCCCTTCTGACTTGCTCTGTTTCTATGTTTCTAGTCTTTCAGCCACTAGTAATCCACCCAGAAAACAGCTGTTATGGGGAAGATTAAAAGTGCAATAAATAAATACATAAACCGGATGGAAAGATCAATGACCATGAAAGAAGAATATGTGTACGCAAACTGGTATTTATTGATGGAGCCTGTATGGCAAACCATTTCTAACCAGACCAGGAAATACAGAAGCCTATTTCAGATGGTGGGGCTGATTTTATGGTTGGTGCCTCCAAGGGTTTGGCTTACTGTAACTGAGCCTCCAAAAACTGAGGCTTATGAGGACCCAGTGTAAAGCAGGAAAAGCAGCAAAGGTGATTTCCAGCTCCCTGTACTTCCCACTCTGCAATTCAGACAGATGCCCCCATTTAGCCCCATGACAGAAGTGCTTTGGAGGTGGAGGGAGAAGGCTGGGTGGCCCCAAGGTCAGGTCTCCTCTCTTCCCTACCCTCCCACTCCCTCTCCAAGCCTCAGAGAAGCAGCTGGCATGGTTCATTCTGCACCAGCTACAAATGGTGGAGGGGAATCCAACCTTGGATCTGGGGGCATAAAGTATCCCATGGCCCCATTGACACTGTCTAGGGGCCATAGGATCATTCTCTCCATTCATTACTGTCCTCCTTTTCTGCCAAAGAATGGTGCTCCACGCAGCTAGCAATAGAACTCCATTTAAAGCAAAATCATAATTAAAACACAGTGTATAAGTAGAATGCACTAAGCAGCACTGGCCAATTAAAAGACCTCTTCAGCAGCAGAACAGCTTACCTGTCAAAAGTCTGTCTGAACAGAACCATCTTTGCCTGCTGTCAGAAGGACCATCGAACCAGTCTAGCTTCCTTCTGCAGGGAATTCCAGAGTTTTAGGGCAAGATAATTTCAGACAGTGCGGCTTTGTATGATATGGCACTGCGGAGATTTGAAAAGCTGCACCTTGCATGAAGGTAAAAGCAATGTAAGAAGTGCTCCTGGATCAAAGGGACCTCCTATTGAGCTTCTGCTGTCTTTTCCCCTCTCTCTGTGTAGCGGGCATGGGAAGTTTTGTTCTGTAATAGGATGTCACAGCTTTGACTAAAGCCTCATTTCTGGCAGGCTCTGGCCTGCTACTAAGATCTCCACTGCCACATCCAATCTGCCTGCCCATTACTCAGATGTCATGGCAATCAGATGAGATCTCCTGTCTGGAGCAGAGGTCTGAATTGCACTGTCTGGGACTGACAGAAATCCAAGTTTAGCCAGGACAGGATCTGAACTGACTGTCTTGATGGGAGAATAACCACTGCTATGCAAGCCAAAAACTGGGATTTTGGATTTTATGGGATCCTGTATTGTCAGTCACCTCTGCAGCAGGTTTGACTGGCATCATTCTCTGTGGTGGTCATTCTGCAAAGATGATCATGTGTTAAGCCCTGGACCAACATGTTGTATATGGCTGGCATCTTGCAAAGTTCCTTCGTCTCTGTTTCTTCCTCTGTGCTTTTTAAAAGGAGAATGTAGCTCAGTGGCTTCTGTTCCTGGCATCCCTGGCAAGACTGGAGAAAACTCCTGGGCAGACATCCTGGCAAGCCACCCTGGGAACCCAGCCAGCAAAGCTAAGCCAGATGGTCCTCTGCTCAGCCTCAGCAGGCATGGACATCTTTTGTAAGCTGCAGTCCCTCTCAGTTTCTCTCTGCTTGCCATTGGAGAAATCAAGCCATTGTGCTTGGTTACTCTTTAAGTGATTAATTTGGAAGGATGAGAAGAGGAGGAGGAGGACAAGCAAGACAAGGACAGAGCTCAAGCCTGAATGAGAGCTACTGACTCTGCCCAACAATCCCTGCCTCCTACTTCCAAATGCAGGTGAGCACATCCCAGTTGTTCAGTGGAGAATAAAAACCAACCCTCCCATGATCTCCATGTGTATTTCTTTCCAACCAACTTAAAGGTATGTGGGGGAAGCAGACAATGACTGATCCAGAAATCACATGAACCCACACTCAGGGATTGAGTATGGATTAAGAGTGGGTTGTTGAATCATAGGATTTTGCATCATCTGAACCATGCTGTGCTTACAAGCCATGGCTTGTTAACCATGAAAATCCATGAAATGAACCTATGGTTAGCTTTTGGGTTCAAGCTGTTGGGTTCAAGCTGTTGGGTTCAACAATCCAAGAACTGTGGATTGTTCATCATGGCTTGTTTTCTTGGCTAGGTTCAGTGTAACCCACTTTTCTAGAACAACTCACAGTTCAGTGTCAACCCACATACTCATCCATACTCAACCCAGGACTGTGTGTTATTGTGTTATCTGAAGCCAATCTTTGTATCATTTGAGAAACTCAAGTTGCAGCACTGAATAGTTTAATACAGAAGTCAATTCTTGTTGTCCTCTGAAGATGAGAGAAATGCAATTGATATTGCTTCCTGGTTCTGCCCAAACTGTGGGTTCTGTTTGGCATCCTGTACCTTTTGAAGTGGACAGCTTGCAATCCCCTATCAGTTATGTTGGTTTGGACTGGCCAAAGTTACAGTCCAATGACAAGTAGAGGGCCACAACTTGTCCACCTCTGCTTTACAAGATCAATTTCCTATGGCAGATAGAACACAGGAGACTTAGGCAATCAGTACACCCATACTTGTAGGATGCACTGGTTGAGCAGAAACCATGGCACAGAGGCAGGTGGCTTTAGTCCTAAAATGACAGCACCCTCAACCTCTTCCCCAACCCCTGCTTAAAGTGTTTCAGTCCAGCAATCCTGGAACACCCACTCAGCAAATCACAAAATAGTAGAGTTGGAAGGGGACAGGACTCCAAGTTAAACCCTCCCTCTCAGATGGCTGTCCAAGTGTACCTTGAGTGACTGTAGTGTGGGAGAGCCCACAACCTCCCTAGGTAATTGGTTCCATTGTTGTACTGCTGTTACAGTCAGGACAGTATTCCTGCTCTCTAGCTGGAACCTGGCTTCCTGTTCCTAGAGTCCATTATGTCCTGGGATGATCAAGAAGAGATCCTGTGTTTTCACTTTGTGACAGCCTTTCAAGTATTTGTAGAGTGCGATCATATCTCCCTTAAATCTTCTTTTCTTGAGGCTGAACATGGGCTATAAGATTATCCTTCTTTAGTGGGAGATCTCAGTGCAGAAGCATTAATATTTCATTTCACACAAATCCCAAGCTTTGAAATTTGGGTCTTAGGAAGCCTTTGCTTGCTTGCCCAACAGCCGTCTGGAAGCATCCGTCCTCCTGACTTTTTTTGGACACTTCTGGCCTGGAAAAGAAGTTTATAAACTAGAGCTATATACAGCAGCAGACAAGCTGGTGTCCTGAAAAAGCTTTGGACTACAACTTCCATCTACCCCAGCTAAAATAGCCAATATTCCCAGATTTTGGAAGATGTAGTCCAAAATTCTGGATGGCACCTAGTTGCCTACCTTTGTATTACAGAGAATTTCTGAAAACCAATGAATGCCAACATTCATCACATTTATGTCTATCTATGTATCTATCTATTGAATTTTGAAACTGAAAAAGACCCCATTGAAAACCTTCCAGAATTACTTCCACTTCAATGGAATCTCCCTTGACATGATTGATGTACTAGTCACTGACTCGCAGCCTGACTTGCCTCACTGTGTTGTTGTGAGGATGGAAGGCCTTGGACTCCTTGGAGGAGGTTAGATATAAAGGTATTAAAGGTGCTTATGGTTTGTTTAGATAACATTTTGATTCTGTACATAAACAGCATTTTCTGTGATAGTGAAAGAGAAATGCCATTTCTAATGGTAAAGGAAAGGGCAATTCCCTCTCATGTATTTGTGCTATTTCAATTTAGCACAGTGCCACCTAGAGGTTATGTAGCAGAAAAACGAAAAGCTCTTTATGTCAGAAGGCTCTGAATGGAGGAGAAGGTGCAGATTTCTACAGATTACACTCTTCTAGAAATCAGGTTCCAGGTTCCATCAGCCTTCCCCAACCAGGAACCTTTGAGATATTTTGGATTACAACTCCCAGTATCCTCACCACTGGCCACACTAGCTAAGGTTAACAGGCATTAAAGCTGAAAATATCCCGAGGAATGGGGAAGGTGGGTTTCCACCTAGGACTGTGGGGACCAACAAAAGAAATATGTGCTGGGAAGGTAGCCCAACTACTCATCTCTACCATCCATCTTCTGAAGGCCTTCTCTCCATCCCCCTGGGCATAAGTATGAACTTGGCTGGAAGGAAAGCATCTGGGAGAAGAGTTCAACACCCACACCCCCCACACACTTGCATGCCTATTTATCACTTCAGTGGGGAGAACCCATGGCTCAGTGGTGAAGGATAAGCTTCACATGGAGAAGCTCCCAGTTCCAATCCCTGTTATCTCCACTTTGGAGGAACAGGCAACAGGCCTTGAGGAAGGCTTTTCCCTTGGAACTTGGAATTTTTCCCTTGGAACTTGGAACTTTTCCCTTGGAACTGTCAAGAGGGATCAAATAATAATGGCAGTCTTTTACTTACTGCAAGGTAGCTCTCTGCATCCCGAAATCCCTTCCCATGCTCTGCTTTGCCTGCACATTTGCAACCTTCCCCAAACCCAGTGCCCTCCAGGTATTCTGGACTTCTGGACTATTGTGGTCAATGGTTAACCATACTGGGAGGTGCAGTGCAAGAGACCTGGCAGGCACCACAGTGGGGAAGACATAGGGCAATGCTGCACTTGGAGACATGAGTTTGAGGCTGCCAAGTGTACTTGCTGCCGTCCCAGTCCTGCACATCTTGATTTTCTGGCAATCAGCCCTCTCCCACCCAGTCTGTCCTTTTCCACCACAGACTAATGCAATGCTTTTGCCCTCTTTGCAACATCTCACATTTGAGCAAAGCAGCAGCCCCATTTTTACTTTGTGCCTAGAGGCATGAGGAATGGGGTAGGCATGTCTCACTTCGGCTTCCTTTTACTGAATATATTTGCAAAGAATCACACCATGGCCTTTTCCCATCAGATTTTGATTGTCCCAATGGTTTTGGTTTCTCTCAGCTCCTTTGTAAGCATGTGGGGACTAAAAATAGAGAATTCTTTTTTATGTCTATAGCCAAAGGGTGGAGGGACACATAGCATTTTTTTCATTATCTCTGGGACCTCAGTGGGACTATTATGATCATTTGCCTGAACAAAACCAAACTTGCACAGTTCAGAGTCTGTTTCTCTTCTTTTTTAGCCCTGGATAGAATTTATCCCAGTTGGAATAGGGACATCACTTAGTGCTTCATCTAAAATTAAACTCTGAGTAGAGTAGAGAATCCATATCTACCTTGTGAACAATTCACTGAGTTTAATGTTTCACCTTGCAAGGAACCAGCTGACATCCTTCCTTTGTCACCTAGTTTTTCATGTAACCCATGTGCAGAAAGCCTATGGGTCTTATTACAGAGTTGTACAAGCAGGAGTGATATTTTGCCTACCTTGTTCCGCAGACAATCTGAAATCTCAGCAACAGGTTAGTGTCTTCCAGAAACATGAAAAGAGCAAAGAGCCAAATGACACCAGAACCTAAGCTGTAGGTGGGAGGCATTGGTGGATCACCTTCCTTAAATCTTCACCACACTTTCCCCTTTGCAGGCATCAGAATTTCCATTTATGGAAGAAATCTGGCCTTTCAGATTTATGGAAACAATTTTTCAGCACTGCAAAGGTGAGGAACCACTTTAAAAAAGAGACAACTTAGATGCCTGACTGGAGGAGAGCCATGAAGTACACTGGCTCTCCTCCAGTGTCTTTCTAGTGGACACATTACTTTCCAGACATGCAGTAACTCTTTGTGTGTGTGTGTGTGTGTGTGTGTGTGAGAGAGAGAGAGAGAGAGAGAGAGAGAGAGAGAGAGAGAGAGAGAGCATCTTGCACTAGGTGGAGATTGGACTGAGTAAAATACATGTTTGATTCACTTTACATACGAGAATAGGTGCTGTATATCTGGGGATCTGCTGGCTGCAGCAGATGAGGGGGGTGGGTTGAGAAGATGACAGAGGAAACAGGCAGTGAAGCAGCAAAGGACCCAGAGCCTCCTTTCCAACAATTTCAATTGGAGAAACAAAGGGCAATGCCCAGTCTTTGAAGTCAGCACTGGCTACCCTGCACTACAGAATGGAAGGTAGATTGCGGAGAAGAAACATGGCGTCGAGACAAGACAGATGTGTCTAACGGGGCTCCGTTAGCACGCTGGTATCTGTCTTGGTCGCGGACGGGGGCCTGGTCTAAGCCCTGTAGGGGTGAAGATAGATTGCTTGGCAAATTCCCAGTGGGTGTCTGAACAGCAATTCGGAGCTTACTGGGGAAAACTCAAGCCTTTCTCAGCCAGAAGAATACAGGAGGGAGTTTCTACAAGTCCTCGACATGCAGAAATAGACTATATTAGTTATTACCATCGGATCTACTGGAAATTATTTTTCTTTCTTTTTCTTTTCTTTTCTTTTCTTTTCTTTTCTTTTTTTGCAATAATACCCGTGGAAAAAGCCACATTGTTTATCAACTGATTTAAAAAGAAGAAACTGAAAGCCCTTTGGGTGAAGGACGGGAAAGAATTCTTCCCCTCCTCCACAGGATCGGAACGCACCGTCTTACAGGATTGAGAGAGAAAACGGTTTGTGAGTAATCAAAAGTTTCTCTTTTCTTTAATCTCTCCAAGGGCAAGACTTGAACTAATAAATTAATGCTTAATTATATGACAGACGCAATCTTCTAGTTTATTGGATGGATGCCAGATACTGGCCATCTTCCTTTGTCTTCTTGAAGCGTTTGGACCTCTGCCAAGGCTGTAAAATCACTGCTAAGATGGAAGTGTTTAATACAGAAATTAAAGACTTTTCAAAGATAATTTTGGAGCTTCATAATTCTTTAAAAGCCCTACTAAGTTTCCAGGAGAATGTCCTAATTAAGCAACTTGACGGTTTACTAATGAAATCAAAAGTGGACTTTCACAAGATTGACTTTTTTACTAATCAAACTTTGACCAAACAATTCATATTTGAGCAGAATAAGCAAAATATCCAGCAAGCAGAAGGGAAATTTGAAGCTGAGAAGACAACAAATGAACTATTGGAGGACAGGATTATAAATAAACAACAAGCAGCTGGCCATTTGAAAACATCACAAGAAATAATGAGCGGATACGATCTAATACATGATTTATTACAGGCATATCTTTTGGAGAAGCTGGTGCAATCAGAGGGGTTAATATTATGCTGGCTGAAAAAGAAAACAGCTAACCATTTAAGGTGATTTTATAACCTGAAGACAGATATATTTGGTAGAGGGGTAAAGAAGAAATTTAAATTTAAAGGGGAGATAGGAGAACTTTGTTCTTGTTGTTTCAAAAAGGGGTGATGCATTGAGGTTGGCGTGCTCACATGTAACATAGAAAAAGACGTGCTATTGTTTTTGGTGAAGCATTATACTTTTGTTTCCATCTGTATTTGAAAATAAGGGAATTTATTATAGGTATTACACTTTAAGCTAAGATGAAATATAAAGCTATTGCTAAACATGGTATAGTGATCAAATAGAGCTGTTAAGCTGCTATTAGAGAGGATAAATGGATGTTTTGGATGTTATTTGTAATCGTAAGGAGTTATTTTTCTCTTGTTTTTCCTCTTTCTACTTTAAAAAGGGTTGATTTAAATAGACTGGTATGTAGATAAGAGATAAAGAAAGGCTGACTTAATAACTTAGCTTAATGAAACAGTGTTAAATGGGTATCCCTAACTATAACTGAAATTGAAAATAGGTGAACCTATTTTATAATTAAAAACTATATGGAGTTAACTATATTTGTTTAAATGGAGTTTAAGCTATGATGAAATATTGTGAGTTTAAAGAGGATTGGTTTAAAGATATCACCAAGCAGAGTAGTTAGGATGCTCACTGAGATGCTAAATAGATTTTTTTTTTTTTGAGGTTACTACTAATTTTGATAGCGAGGAAGTTATTTTGCATAATAATAAAAATAATAGATAAGTCTTTGAAGTGTTTAGAAATGTCTAGAGGAAACTTATTATTGAAGAAGAAAAAAGACGTAATTTCACCCAACTTGGAGAAGCTCCCCTTGAATAATGGACAAGAGAAGCAGGACTTTTTAAGAGAGAAAGATGGGATTGACGCTATGGAAGAAGGAAGATTGTGACTTCTATCAAATTTGAAAATATATCATGAATTGGCTGAAAAAATGGGACTTGGTTCTAAAGAAGTTTTCATATTGTTATAAAAAGGAGTATAATAAGACTATAGTATGTTAAAAGATATGTTGTAGGGGCTGGTCCAGTAGATCTGATGTGTGTTTGTGATGATGGATATGTAGTTTGTAGTTCAAAAACTCCAATAAAATTTATTTAAAAAAAAAAAGAATGGAAGGTAGATTGCAAATGTTGTGCTGAGAAATATGCTTAGGAAAAAGAAGGGGGAAACTAGAAAGAAGCTGTGGAGAAAGTCAATTCTCCACTCCATGAATACTTTTTCAAAAAATCCATGAGGGAAAAAATTCCCCCTGAGGATTCCCTTCCCTCTTCTGGATTTCCCCTTATTTCTTCTGGGTTTTATTCCCCAGGCCTTCACATTTCTGGATGAGAGCAGACTACTCCGTATGACACATGGGGTAGGTCAGGCCATGAAATCTTCCTCCACTTTCTCCTGGCTCCTCTCCTGACTCATCTGTGGGCTGAAAGACCTGCCTCATAGCTGCCTGCCTGCACTGAAGGACCAGGGGCCTATCACATGCTGGCAGCCTGTTCTACATCACAGGGCTGTTCTGAGGATGTGACATGCTCATCTCTCTCACATGCTGCCTTGAATTGCAGGATGGTTACACATTGCATGATACACATTGCATGATAGCCTTAACCAGTGGGGTACAAGTGACAGATCTGCAACTTCTCTGTGCCTCGAGTTTTCACAGCTTGGCTGTCATGAAGTGCCAAAAAGGAAACTTGTTGAGTGTCTTCCCAATGGCACCAGGGGCTTTGCACAGAATATGATCGTGGCAAAAAGCAGACACTTCCATGCCAAAGTAAATTGTGCAACCACTGTTCATCACCATCTTAATGTGTGAATCAATGTCTCTTTCTGGATTTGAACTCTGATTCCAAAGAATCCCAAAAGAGGAACATAAGGTTGAGTTGTAAATCCATCAGCACATGGCTACATATCTACTTGTGTTTTTTCAAGAAAGAAAAGCAAGAAGCCCAAGTGTTGCACCAAAGTAAGTGAAATTCTCCAACCAGAACAGCTGGATTCTGTGACCTGAATCAATTATATGAATGAAGCCGCTGTACATGGTTTATCTTGTTTTGCCTATCACACCCCTCTTCTGCTGGTCATGTGGTGGAACAAAGAACCATATAGGTTATTAGTCCTCTACACTCTCATCCAATGTGCTGCTTTGGGCTTGTGAGACTCCAGTGGGTACTGCTCACATCCTGGAAGAGTAAACTCAGGGCCAAATTTGGCATAAGGTGGAAGACTCATGAATGGCATCTTGTTTATTAAAACTTCAAAGAAGATTTCAGGCAGTGGTGGCAGGCACAGAATTTGATCATAATGGTGGTGAAGGGAGAAGATGTCACTAGTTTCTCTCCATATGGCAGAGGAAAGATACACAAGCCCAATACACTTTTCTCCACAGGTAGAAATGTAGGGAGAGAGGATGATCAGTGGGGGGGGGGGGGGGCTAAGCACCCTCTTGGCCATTGCTGCTTCAGTTCAAGATGGTGTATGTGAATACACACACACACACAAACTCACACTCATTCCTACATTGCTATCCCCACTCCATCCATGGCTATCTTAGATCCACAAACAGCGATGCATGACTACAGGGTGCTTA
The DNA here is from genome assembly GCA_023646645.1 of Varanus salvator macromaculatus. NCBI lineage: Eukaryota > Metazoa > Chordata > Lepidosauria > Squamata > Varanidae > Varanus > Varanus salvator. The sequence goes on from JAIXND010000795.1 coordinate 9,182,093, forward strand.
ATGCCAGTAGCTCTGTTTTTCTGGATGTTTATCTGCCATGTGATTTTTCATGCGTCAGTCTCATTCTTTCTGTGCTATGTATTTTGCCAGCTGGTCTCCATCCATTCTGGGAAGGCTCTTGTCATTTGTGGGTGCTCTTTTCACGGTGCCCCCCACCCTGCAAAAAATGCTCAAACACTTTCCCGCCTATCTTCACAATTGGAAGGGCTTGTAAGAGTGCATGTTTTCCTTTTGAAACACTCTTCCAAGCTGTTGCGTGCTGATACAGAGTCTTCACTTTGCTCTTTTTGCCACCGACCTTCCTGTGTTTGATTATGTTAGAAAGACAGGCATACCTGGCCTCAGGGCCCTCTAACAAGGCACTTTGTAAGCAAAGTGGCCACTTCTGCAAAAAGAGTAAAGAACAGCAGCAAATAACATGATAAAAAAGAGGACATGGATAAGCCCATTTATAAATCTAGCTGCAGATTTAGAAATGATTGTTGCCGTTCAAGTCTAACTCCATTCAGTCTGTTTCAGGGGGCTGCTATTAAGCTTCAAAGCCCTAAACAGCTTGGGGCCAGGTGACTTGAAGAGGTGGGTGGCTACTAAGGAGAGGACTTTTTTAGTGGTGGCCACTCAGTTGTGGAATGCCCTGCTCAGAGAGGATCAGCTCAAATTGACATTATGGTCTTTTTGGCAATAGTTGAAGACTTCTTTACTTGTCCAGGATTTTTGTTCCCTCAAAGTTATAAAGTATGTTAAGTCACCTTAGAGCATTGGACTGATGCTGGCATTTACTCTGCATTTCAGATTGGTTTATTTTTTTCCCATTTTAAACACGAAGTCTACAAATTATGTTTTACTTTATTGCTGTATTTTTATCCCTTTAACAACACAACTACTGATAAAGGTGGAAGTCAAAACTGTTTAGCATCTAATCTATATTTAAATTACTCCCTTGCTAGTCTGTCTTTCAACACACACACACACACACACACACACACTAAACATAAATACAATATATTTTTCTGTAGGTGACATATGCGGTCTATCTGGTTTTCAGGTGCTGTTGAAAGGCAACTTTGAAGTTTCTCATGTTCTCCCCTTTTTATGGTTCTTTCACCAGGACAACCCTTCAAATGGAGGACACCTCCAAACAGAGGACTGCCCCTCTAAAATAGGACACATGAACATTTCATCAGCAAGCACTCGGCCCTCAGGTGCTTCAGGCAGCAGGCAGGAGAATGAATTCTGACTTTCTAGCAGCCAATCTAGGCAAAGGGTCCTTTTCTAAGCATGTAACCAAGCAATCTAGGCAGCCACATGCCTAGAAACAAGAATGCCGCAAACTCATTCCCTCTGAGATGAAATATTATGGAGGAGAAGCAAGAAAATGCAGCATGGACTTCACTAAAACAAAAGACTGAGTCAATGGGTCCCTTTCATCACAACATGATTTTGAGGGAATTACCTAATCAGACTTTAAACCATGCAGCTCCTTGAATCATTTGACATTAAAGGATTCAAGGCCAAAGGGGCATGGATTGGATCGTGTCAAGCCCCCCGCCCCACCCCAAGTGTTGGGCTACCTTGAAAAGTCCCTGTGCCCTCATCAGGACTTCAATAGACCCCAGAGGGAGAGGGAGTGACTCATTACCTGTCCCACTTCGTTTTTATTCCTATGACAGGGAAAGGGAACTACTGAGTCAAGAGCTCAATATGGTACATGCGTTCACCATCCATCCACCTTCTGCAGGACCCACCTTCTCCCCCAGACAAGGGATTCCCACACAGACCTTCCCCCAGGCAGGCCTTAAGATTCCCCATCATGGTCACCATCAGGTTTTCATGCCTTCAAGGAGGTGGGCCAGTTCCAGTGGGGCAAATTCCGATTTGCCATGCTCAGGGGTGGAGCTAGGGCAGGACTCAGAGCATATGCATCTAGGGCTTCACAGCCAGGGGTCAGGCAGAGGACTACATCCCAGCAGTTGATGGGGAGGCACTGACCAGCATGCCTGGCTTCAACATGTGGTACAGCATGGGTACAATGTGACAAATGCTTTTTGCCACAACATCCTTACATAGTATTTTAAAAAATATATAGTTGGGTTGATTGGGCAGACATGCACTTGGTTACAGATGTTAATTCTGTCATATTAATTTTTGGCATGCATTATCCTTTCCTCAAGCAAAACGTGATCCACTGGAGAAGGAAATGACAAAAAGTGATCCACTGGAGAAGGAAATGGCAACCCACTCCAGTATCTCTGCCATGAAAACCCCATGAACAGTACCAAAAGGCAAAAAAATATGACACCAGAAGATGACCCTCTCAGGTCGGAAGATGTCCAAAATGCTACTGGGGAAGAGCAGAGGGCTAGTACTAGTAGCACCAGAAAGAATGAAGTGATTGGCTCAAAGCCGAAAGGACACTCAGTTGCAGATGTATCTGGTGGTGAAAGGAGAGTCCGATGCTGCAAAGATCTATACCCCATAGGAACCTGGAATGTCAGATCCATGAATCAAGGCAAGCTGGATGTGGTCAAGCAAGAGATGACAAGACTGAACATTGACATCTTAGGAATCAGAGAACTAAAATGGACAGGAAAGGGTGAATTTAATTCAGATGACCATCAGGTATACTACTGCGGGCAAGAATCTCTCAGAAGAAATGGAGTAGCATGTCATGAGCAGAGGGGTGAACAGTCTGCTGATCAAATTTGCAGACAATACTAAAACTGGAGCAGTGGCCACAACTGAGGAGCAGGTACTCCAGATCCAAAAGTATCTGGACAGGCAATGGAAGTGGGCAGGAATAAACAGGATGGCATTCAATGCGGATAAGTGCAAGGTCTTGTACTTGGGGCATAGGAATAGGTGTCATAAGTACATGTTAGGGGACAAGTGGCTGGAGAGCAGCACTTGTGAAAGGGACCCTGGTGTACTGGTTGACTGCAGGCTAAACATGAGTCAGCAGTGTGATGCGGTGGTCAAGAGGGCGAACGCCACCCTAGGTTGCATAGCCAGAAGTGTGGCTTCTAGATCGAGAGAGGTGTTACTACCACTCTACATGACTCTGGTGCGCCTGCAACTGGAGTATTGTGCTCAGTTTTGGGTCCCTCATTACAGAAAGGATGTAGCCAGGTTAGAGTCAGTGCAGCGTAGGGCCACAAGGATGGTGGCTGGTTTGCAGGGGATGGAGTATGAGGCGAGACTGAGGGAACTGGGTCTCTTCAGCCTGGAGAAGAGGAGACTCAGAGGCGATATGTTGGCAACATACAGGTGTGTGAGGAGATGTCACATGGAGATGGGGAGAGGCCTGTTCTCCCCTGCAGAGGAAGGCAGGATGTGCTCCAATGGAGCAAAGCTCAGGGAGCCAAGGTTCCATTTGGATGCCAGGAAGCACTTCCTGAAAGTTAGGACCCTGAGGTTGTGGAATGGGCTTCCACAAGAGGTCGTTGAGGCCCCATCAGTGCGGGTGTTCAAGGATAGGCTGGACATGCACATGGTGGGCATGTCATGAGTGGAGCCGGCTGGTGCCAGAGGTCAGACTAGATGGCCTGCGAGACCCCTTCTGACTTACTCTGTTTCTATGTTTCTATGAAAAGCAGTACAGGGATACAATCTCCAAAATGACAGAATGATCTCAGTTCGAATCCAAGGCAAACCATTCAACATCACAGTAGTCCAAGTCTATGCCCCAACCACTGGTGCTGAAAAGGCTGAAGTTGACCGGTTCTATGAAGGCCTACAACACCTTCTAGAATTAACACCCCAAAATGATGTCCTTATCATCATGGGAGATTGGAATACTAAAGTAGGAAGCCAAAAGATAACCGGAATAACAGGCAAGTTTGGCCTTGGAGTACAAAATGAAGCAAGGCACAGGCTGGTAGAATTTTGTCAAGAGAATACGATGGTCATAGCAAACACTCTTTTCCAACAACCCAAGAGACGACTCTACACATGGACATCACCAGAAGGTCAACACAGAAATCAGATGGACTATGTGCTCTGCAGCCAAAGATGGAGAAGCTCTATACAGTCAGTAAAAACTAGACCAGGAGCTGACTGTGGCTCAGATCATGAGCTTCTGGTTGCAAAATTTAGGCTTAAATTGAAGAAAGTAGGGAAAAGCACTAGGCCACTCAGGTATGACCTAAATCATATCCCTGATGAATATAGAGTAGAGGTGACAAATAGATTTAAGGAATTAGATCTGATAGAGTGCCTGAAGAACTATGGACGGAGGTTCGCAACATTGTACAAGAGGTAGCAACTAAAACCATCCCCAAAAAAAAGAAATGCAAGAAAACAAAATGGCTGTCTGTGGAAGCTTTACAAATAGCTGAGGAAAGAAGGGAAGCAAAAGGCAAGGGAGAAAGAGAAAGATACACCCAATTGAATGCAGAATTCCAGAGAATAGCTAGAAGAGATAGGAATGCCTTTTTCAATGAACAGTGCAAAGAAATAGAAGAGAACAATAGAATAGGGAGGACCAGAGATCTCTCCAAGAAAATTGGAGATATGAAGGGAACATTTCATGCAAAGATGGCCATGATAAAGGACCAACATGGCAGGGAACTGACAGAGGCAGAAGAGATTAAGAAGAGGTGGCAAGGTTACACAGAAGAACTCTACAAGAAAGAGCTTAATGTCCCTGATAACCACGATGGGGTGGTCACTGACCTCGAGCCAGACATCCTGGAATGTGAAGTCAAATGGGCCTTAGGAAGTCTGAGCAACAACAAAGCTAGTGGAGGTGACAGCATTCCAGCTGAGTTATTCAAAATCTTAAAAGATGATGCAGTAAAAGTGCTTCACTCAATATGCCGGCAAATTTGGAAAACTCAGGATTGGAAAAGGTCAGTTTACATTCCTATTCCAAAGAAGGGCAATGCCAAAGAATGTTCAAACTACCGCACCATTGCACTCATTTCACATGCTAGCAAAGTGATGCTCAAAATCCTACAAGCTAGGCTCCAGCAGTATGTGGACCGAGAACTACCAGAAGTACAGGCAGGATTTCGAAGAGGAAGAGGAACTAGAGGTCAAATTGCCAACATATGCTGGATCATGGAGAAAGCTAAGGAGTTCCAGAAAAACATCAACTTCTGCTTCATTGACTACGCTAAAGCCTTTGATTGTGTGGATCACAACAAATTTTGGCAAGTTCTTAAAGAGATGGGAGTACCAGACCATCTTATTTGTCCCTTGAGAAATCTATATGCAGGTCAAGAAGCAACAGTGAGAACTGGACATGGAACCACTGATTGGTTCAAAATTGAGAAAGGAGTTTGGCAAGGCTGCATACTGTCGCCCTGCCTCTTTAACTTTTATGCAGAGCACATCATGAGAAAGGCGGGGCTAGATGAATCACCAGTTGGAATTAAGATTGCCAGGAGAAATATCAACAACCTCAGATATGCAGATGATACCACTCTCATGGCAGAAAGTGAAGAGGAACTAAAGAGCCTCTTGATGCGGGTGAAGGAGGAGAGCGCAAAAGTTGGCTTGAAACTCAACATGAAGAAAACTAAGATCATAGCATCCGGTCCTCTCACTTCCTGGCAAATAGATGGGGAAGAAATGGAGGTAGTGACAGATTTTATTTTCCTGGGCTTGAAGATCACCACAGATGGGAACTACAGCCAAGAAATTACAAGATGCTTGCTCCTGGGGAGGAAAGCTATGGCAAATCTAGACAGCATACTAAAAAGCAGAGACATCACCTTGCCAACAAAAGTCCGTATAGTCAAGGCTATGGTTTTCCCAGTTGCAATGTATGGTTGTGAAAGCTGGACCATAAAGAAGGCTGAGCGCTAAAGGATTGAGGCCTTTGAATTGTGGTGCTGGAGGAGATTCCTGCGAGTCCCTTGGACCGCAAAGTGATCAAACCAGTCAGTCCTAGAGGAGATCAACCCTGACTGCTCTTTAGAAGGCCAGATCCTGAAGATGAAACTCAAATACTTTGGTCACCTAATGAGAAGGAAGGACTCCCTGGAGAAGAGTCTAATGCTGGGAACAATAGATGGCAAAAGAAGAAGGGGATGGCAGAGAATGAGGTGGCTGGATGGAGTCACTAAAGCAGTTGGTGTGAGCTTAAGTAGATTCTGGGGGATGGTGGAGGACAGGAAGGCCTGGAGGAATATTGTCCATGGTGTTGCGATGGGTCGGACACAACTTCAGGCTAACAACAACAACAACAACATCCTTTCCTATAAGTAAAGGTAGGAGGAGGGGGAAGGGGAGGAGACGGAGACAGAAACAACCAGAGTAGGGAGGCAGTCTAGAGAGAATCCACAAACCTACCCTGTAAGATCATGTCAGAACAAAACAAATGCAAGATATTAAACATCCATACCTATCAGTTTTAGGACTGATATCTTGTTTTGTTTTGTTTTGTTTTGTTTTGTTTTGTTTTGTTTTTGCAGTTTTCCTGGCCTCCCAAAATTGGACTTGTTTAATACTTCAAAATAATGGTAGCCTATCAAACCAAACCTGCCAAAGTTTGGTGGGCATGATGGATCTTGGGTTCCTTGCAAGAGGAAAAGAGATGGGATATAAATGATGCTGAAACACGTCTAGTGTCTAAAAACTTGCTTTTGGAAGAAGAAGAAGAAGAAGAAGAAGAAGAAGAAGAAGAAGAAGAAGAAGAAGAAGAAGAAGAAGAAGAAGAAGAAGAAGACAGGAAAAAACGGGGAAAGATGTCCCATTCTACAGTCTTTATATAGTTCTCCTGCTCACAAGGACATTCTTTTTCCTACTCCCATTCAGTAGGGCTCCTGCAGCAAAAGTCCAGAACATCCCTAAGGTTTATAGTCACTGCCACTTGTAAAGGGCCTCTCATTTCCCCAGTTTAAATAGAGAGCCTTGGAGAAGCTATTAGATTCAGTCTGTGCCTCTGTGTGCAGCTGATGCTGCTGATGTGGCTGGTTCTGTGATGCTAGGTTCCCCCATGACCAGGAGGCTCCAAACTCATCCACATGCTGCAAGGATACCTTTATCTGCTTTGGAATACAAATTGGGTTCAGCCCTCAGCTTTGCTCTGCGCTTAGCCACCCCCCTCCCCCAGCACCCTTGCCGGCTAGCGATGCTGACAGACGCGGGGATGTGAAGGCACTAGTGCTGGGGAGGAGGTTCCTGAATATTCAGCACCTGCCAGCCAGGGTTTCCACAGCAGAACATTTTGGGAAGGTGATCGCCCTGCAAACTGGCACAGGTTTCAGAAAATGTGTCAAGCCAGCAACTTCTATTTCAGCTGTGCAAAAAGGAAAACAAAACCCTTAAGGGTGCAGCTGAAAGATTGATGAAGGTCAAGTTGGATTGCTTCCTTATGATGAAGCAAGGAGCTGTTCCCTATACTGAGGCTGAGAAGGGGACAGGGATGGCTGGGGTCGCTGCCCTTTAATCCAACAAGGTTTTCAAAGAGCGGTCACAGGAAGGGCCAGTTTGCCTGAGGAAAGGCCCTGTGCACAGCCCAGGGGTAGCACAGATGCTTCATGTGCATAAGGCCCCTGGTTCAATTTCTACCACTTCCGATTAAAAGAATTAAGTGGCAGGACAAAATGAGCACTGACTTTGCCTTAATATGGCCGCTAAAATCCTGACACTGTTAGGACAGTTTTAGACCTAAGATCTGGTCAGGAATCCATGTTACAAGTCTGGCTTCCCACATGCACCTTAGGAATGCTAATGCCTCTGTCCTGAAAGGCCTGACCTTTGAAGGTGCGCTCTTAGATGCATGGATGGTTTACCTGTCCTGAAGGTTCTGTAATGTGCTGTCTCAATCCCTTTTGTTTCATTCTAATGTGCTTCTAGCATACTGCCTGCCTGATCCCCCACCCCTCCCCCAAACTGTAACTAATAGGTTATAAAAGCATCTTTGTAGTCCCTTCAGGGACTGCTTCCATACCACATGCATTTCCTGTGTATCTGAATAAACTGCAAATGTTCTTTGGATTGCACACCCCCAGAAAACTCTCAAAGGGGTTTTGTTTTGTTTTTTTTAAACTCCTGACACAGGTGACGGAGAAGACCATTCACTGCCTGAAGCTCTGGAGAGCTGCTGCTGGCCAGCACAGACCAGCCCCCCCCCCCCATGTGAACTGCCAAGAAAGAGGTGGTGGTGGTCATCATCATCGTCATCATCATCATCATCTTTATACATCACAAAAAGAGAGGGCAAAGTCTATTTGCATAAAATTACACATGCTAATATAGACCCATAATGTAAAATTAGAAATAATTCTTATAATTTAAATAGAAGTACAGTACCACAATGTATTGTGGAAAGCTGTAACCAGGTGGCATTCTTCTTCCAGCCCTTCATAGAAAGATCTATCCCCTGAAAAAGGGGGCACGTGGTCAGCCTAGTCTCGCCCACCCTGGAGGCCTTCTGATGCTTTGGAGCACAGTTCCTAGCAATCCTGGTGGATGGCCACACTGGCTGGGGCTTCTGGGAATTTAGGCCAGGACATCTGGAGGGTACCAGGCTTGGGGAGGCTGCTCTGAGATGATGCAGTAAGTCCTGACATATATCAAGACAGGCACCGTTTATATAGAAGGAGTAAATGGAGACCCATGGCCTTGGAAGAGAGCGTGAGACAATGGCAAATTCTGAAAATGACTGCTGGACATATGTACTCTTGGGCCTGAAAAAATGGCATGTGTGCCCACGGATCCAGAAAGTTTGCCCGGCCCCACTGTTGATGATTCTCTATTCCAGTTCCCCTGCCCCAACTCTTCCAGTCAGGCAAAGGATGCATTTTTTACTGTGCTTGGTCACTGGATGCCATCGGACTAACCACTCGTGCTCAGTGCAGAGATGCAGCACAATCGCTTGCCCTCAGGTGAGCTCAGAGTGCCAACTCTCGCAGGGGCCCGATGGCAGGCCCAAATGGGGCCGGCAAACTGCATGCCTCCAGATGCTCTGGCCTACAGCTCCCATCCTCCTTCCCCACTGGCTGTACCAATAGGGAACTGTAGTCCCACCCCGCTCCTACAGAACAGCTTTTAAGTGTAAGGGTGAAGCTTGCTTCTTGCTCTATTTTTGGAGGGAGGGGGCTGGAGAGGGGCACCACTGGGGAGAGTGGGGCAGCTGCTTCAGGCTGCTGTTTGGGGTAGCATGCTAAGCTTGCCAATTATTCTTCTTGTAGCTGTACTAACAGAGGGGTGGCTGCGGGATTGTCTGTGCCAGGTACCAAAAATAATGTCGACAAGCCTTGAGTACTATGTGTACCCTCTGCGAGAGCGTGTGCGTGTTGGAGAGGCATCCACTTCCTGCTTTGACTCAGAAAAATGTTTTGGGGCAGCCTTGTCTCTCAGCTGTCAGGAGGTTTAAGAAACACAGCTTTGATGAACTATTTATTATTATTATTACTACTACTACTACTTTGCATCCTATCCCATCTTCTTTCTTCTTGTGAGGAACCCAAGACAGCAGGCGTAGTTCCATTTTACCCTCTCAACAACCCTGCAGGGTAGGTTAGGCTGAGTCAGTGATGGGCCCCAGGTCACCCAGTGAGCTTCCTGGCCAAGTGGGGACTAGAACCCTGATCTCCATGGCATCCAGTCCACCGCACATGCAGGGACAGCCTACACAGGGCAGTACTGAATGTTCTCCCCCTTTAATATTCGTATTCAAATGCAGAACGCCATGGTAGAAACATGCCCGCCCCCCACCAGGTTCTTTCCTTTTGTGAATTTTTCCTTCTGCCTGGTTCCGAGTGTTGCTCTTGGCTTCCTTTCTCCTGCTGTCTCAATGCCTGGCAGATAAAATTATCATTCCTGCCCCCAACTATAAGATACCAGTGCAGCACAGCAAACAGAGCACTGGATTTGGACAGAACGGTGTGTTTAAATCCCCACCCACACTTTTCGGGGAGAGGGGGAACCTTGCTGCTCCCAGGATGCCCCATGCGATAGCTGTGGGAGGACTGACCATGGGGCAGAGGGAGGCACAGTGACTCCTACCTTGACACGCCTGATTGGCTAGCACCCTCCAGGTAGGCTGGCCCATCATGCCCAGTGAACCCACCCAGCCTGACTCCAGGAGCTCCAGCACAACTGCCCAATAATGAAAGAGGGATGCCACCGAAAGAGTCAGCTGTCCCAGAAGCACAGTCCACAATCCAGCAGGCAGAGCATGAGTGAAGGCCAACTATCCACCCCACTCAGGCAAGCCCCAGCCCTGTGCTTGATTCCCCTGGGCACACACACACGCATTCCAGACCTTCAGGAAGGGTACAGGTGGAAATCTGCATTTGAAAAGTCAACTGTCAGGCTAAGAAGACAGAGTGGAAGACTTCAGCCCTTGCAGTCCTGAACAGTTCTGTGTGTCGTCAGTCTGCATAATAAAGGCCAATTACCATGGGCAAAGGTGAATAGGATGCATAGCAGAGGAATATTAAGAATGCTGACTTCAGTGTCAGAAATGGTGTTCCCTTGCAAAGGCACGTTGAGGCGTGCTCTGTAGTGCAGGTAAAGTCTAAATTGATCAATGCTGAGATCACCTAGTGACTCTGAGGGTTTTCAGCCTTCTCCTGAAGTATCTTGTGCCACCTGCTTGCCTGGGAAATGTAGAGTGAGCCGTTCCGTGGGCACCTTTACTGCAATGTACCTTGTTCAGCTGTTATTTGTTCAGTGCAAACACAAGGGTACACTGGGAACCAAAAGGAACAGCCTTCTTCAGTCTGCTGCCTCCCATCTGGTGCTCCCCAGGTGTATTGGACTACAACTCCTAGCATTCCCACCCAGCATGGGAGCTGTGGGCCAACACATCTGGAAGGTACCAAACTGGGGGAGGCTGTTACGGCCTCATGGGCAAATGGTCTTGCACTGGGGCAAAAGACCTGGATCTTCGATGTTTCACCAAATAATTGCACTCAGAAAAGGGCTGGGGAAACAAAAGAAGAATCAGAGGTCCAGTTCAAGATCTAGAGATGTAATAGAAGACCTCTTCTGGTATAATCTTTCCTGCAAAGTGATGCATTGTTAAAGGACTCCTACTGAATACTTAGTAATTAAATTTCTGTAAAGGTTCTGCAATGTGAGCCTGCCTAAAATTCCAAAACATGTGAGTGGCAGGGGTTGTTACTCTGAGATAGACATGCACTCTGCCTGGGATGTGGTCTTCTCTCACTCAGTCTCCTTTAAGTATTACCATGTCCAGGGTCAAGCCCCCGAGTTAAAAAGGAAAATGAGCTTTAATTCATCCTAATTGCAATTAAGCCTTAAGAACAAAATGAATCAAGTGTGGCAGAGATAGATAAGAAACATTTGAATTTAGGAATCCATTTCCTGTGATCTTCATGGCACAGCTAACTGCTAAAACTAATAAAACTCTCTAGAAGCACGGCTATCTCTTTATCCCCTGTATCCCAATTTGTTACATTTTCTAATCTTGCTGCCATGGAGGGCAGTCGCTGGGCAGGGCAAACTCTTCTACTTTTTAGCATATCTTTTCAAGCCCTGCTTTACTGCTGGTCTGGGGTGACCCGCTTTTTTTTTCACTGGTTTTTTTTCATTGTATGACCCCAGTCGATCAGAAATCATGTAACAAATATGAAGTCACGGCACCATTTAGCCAGTCAGGTTTGGCTCTATGCTGCCATCCCAAAGGGCAAATAAACCTTCTTGGCTACCTCGCACTGAGAGGGAAGGAGGGGAGAATGAGTGTACCCCACATTCGCCTAGATGCTCCCTGGGGCAAATGCTGCCCCTGGCATTTTCACTACTTTTCACAACAACGCCCCCAAGACCTCCCTGGTCAACGCAGAAGCAGGGATGCACAGCTGGGAATGCAAGTTATGAATAGGATTTTCAGATTGTACAACATTTCCCCAAAATCACGGAAGAGTGTGAGGGAGCACACTTCATGTGTGTGAAGATTTGCACAGAGTGTGTCCTGTCCCCTCAGCACTGCTGCTCATTTATCAGGAAGGCAGCTCTTGCCATGGATGAAACGCCTGCTTGATGCCAAGGCAGATGAAGGTGGTGAATTGTATTGCCCTCCCTTCACCTTGGAGAGGTAGAGGCATGACTGGAAGCAGCCCCATCTCCAGAAAGAAGATGAAATGCAGTCAAACAGAACCGTTGGTACTCATACCAAGGGGAGAACCTGCACTGCAGGCCTGTTGAACTCCAGGGCTGCAGGGCAAATTCAGCCTGGTTGGGTCACTTCCAGGGTTCCCCAGATGGACATGCTCCCTTACCCTGGTCCCACCACCTTCCCCAACTCCTCAACTGCTCAGTTGGCACAGTCCTCTGACCCAAATCACCAATATTTGACATGAACATTTTAAGGCTTTGTTAGCAGCTTGAACATAAAATATACTTGCATTTTTTGGTGTACTGTCACCGCCCCCTTTGCCCTTGGTCCCACACTTTCTGGCTGTGAAAGGTGGCCCCAGAGAACTTCTTCAGGACTGAGTCCAGCCCTTGGGCTGAAAGGTTCAACTCCCATGTCATCCCCCAACGTTAATCTTCAGGGTAAGCAACCTGGCAGTCTTTCTGTCTGACTTTCAACCCTGATATTAGACCTGAGGAATTTCGGCATGGCTGGTCTCCCCAGCACTCCCAGCTGACACAGAGAGAATGGGGCAATCACACGCTCTGAGGTTTAATACACATTGTTAAGATGATACAGTAACACACACACACACACACACACACACACACACAAACACATGCACATGCACACACATACCCGGTGGGTGCCACAGCCTGAGTTACAAGGAGGAAGCATACAAATATAGGCATTTATAGCACCAAAGGTTGAAGAAAGGTCAGTGCTATGGGCTAGTGTGGAACAGTACAGAAGGCAGGGTACAGGGATCAAGCCTCTGTCCTATACTCACTCCTAGGGGCTTCAGGGAACAGTAAATCCATGAGAATTATAGGTTCTTGGATAGCTGAGAACCATGCTGCACTATCTTCTCTTTGCACAGAGATGGGAAAGGCAAAACCAAGAGTCCCAGCTTACAGGCATCTGCCAAGAAAAACAGGATCCCAGAATCCTCCACACTGTGCCTGACACAGATGGAGTGACAGGCAAGGGTGATGAGGGGCAAGGGAAGCACTGCCAATAGTTCCTCTCCCAAGCATGAAGGTGTGTAGGAATGTATGAAAGTCTGGCTAATGTTTGCAAAGTGTGAACATGCCCTGATCACAGGCCTAAATGCGAAGGGGAGCAGGAGAGCATGTTCTCTGAAAATACTTATGTATTCCTCCATTCATAGGCACAATATAGAAGAAATGCTCATTTGTACACTTTACCTGGTGGGTGGGTGGGGAGTGCACATTTTTCATGTGCTCTTTCGAAAATGCACCTTTTCCTATTTGAAATGCACACTTTCCCCATTTGCAAATACTTATGGGAAAAGAGGCAAGACAAGCTTCCAACTGTGAGTAATCAGAAAGAATCACTTGTTTGCTTGTCCCTACAGATGACAGAATTTTCACAACTGGGTTTTTTTGGAGGTTCTGCCTCTTCCCAGCTCCCTGGACAATATGCCAGAGTTATCATCTGGCAACACAGTTTAAGCAGGCAACAGTGAAGAACAGTCACAAGGGGGTACAGGGTTCAAGCTGAGTATCTAGGCATCTTCTGGTGGGGCTAACCACCTACTCCCCTGAGGATCTTAAAAGCATCTGTTGTACCCAGATTATATGGAAAAGGTGGGGCACCACTGTTATACCAAGATAGCACTTTCTGATTGAACTGAAGTCCATGAGGCCAGCGTGTTGGCTCTGAAAGCCCTCTGCTCAGCCTCCAGCCTTAGATCCAAATCCTGTTCTTCCATCTGGGGTAGTACATTGGCTTTGAACTCAGTGCCCCATGTCCCTCATCCAGTCCCTGTGTCCATGTCCACTTGGGGGTGGCCCTCCCAATTGACTGGCCCTAAGTACCCATTTCACAAGAGGCTTCAGACAAGATCTTGATGCCTCTGTGCCCATATAGTGTGTGGGGGGAGAAGGTCAGCAGTGTGGGATGTAGTCTCCATTGCCCCCATCCCTACAGGTGGCCAGTGCCGGGCAGTAGGTCCAGTGCTTCACTAAGACGGCATAATAGCACCAATGGTTGGGGATGCAGAAAGGGAGGGCCCTGGCTCAGTCTGGGCTCTGCACTGCTCCCCAAGAGTCATGGCCTGGAGAGACCTTGGCCGCATAAATAGGAGGCTGTCAGCTGATTAAATACAACGGCAGGTCTTTGCAGTGCTGGCTCCTCTCCTGCAGCCCACTCCCCCAGTGCAGGGAGAAGGGGCTTTCAGCTCTCCCTTTCTCAGGTGGAAGTGGCCCCACAGTCTAGAGGGAGCTGTCCCTCTCTGAAGGACTCAGCCGCCGAAGCACACAGGCCCAAGCTCGAAGCCAAACTTTTGGTTGGTGTCTCCAAAATCCTGAACAGCCACATCAGCCAATGGCAGCTGCTCCACGCGTGGTGTCCAGACCTGCAAAACTGTCCGTTCTTGGCCCTTGCGCACCTGCAGGGTAAAGAAGAGAGTGTCAAGGGAGAAGAAGTGTAATGTGATTGATCTGGCTGTGCTTTCGGTGCTTGCCGGGATGAAGCTGTTAGGAGATCAGTTGATGGCCTTGCTGAACTGGAGGGCTCAGGAAAGGAACCATAAAATCATGGGCAGAGAAAGGATGCACTCTGCAAGCAGGCAATGGCCTGAACCCCACAAAAGCAGAGGTGCCCCACTCAGAAGGGCAGGAAACAGGAGCACTTTTACTCCATGGTTAAATGTCTCTCCAAGAGGTGTGAGTGATAGGGCAGTAAAGGGAGAACTGAGTGGAAGTGGAGTTCCTTTTGCTCTGGAGCCCACAGCAATCTGATGTCAGCCCTGGAAGCCAGGCAGGCAGCCAAGATTCTGCCTGCATCATCACCACTGCACCAAAGGGATGCCCCAGTGCCAAGGTGCCTGAGCAACAGACAGCTCCAGGTAGCAGGGCAAGTCACAGATGACATACATTAAGGCTATCAGGGAGACAAGACAGTGGAGATGGTCCTTGGCTCTGTCTTGACCAGGGAGGGGGATACCCTGGGAAGGAAACCCACATTCTGGTGCTGGGGAGAATCACCTTGCTCCCATGAGCATGTGCTGTGCATCACAGGGAACTGGGAAGGGGTGGAGTTCTGCAGGGCACGACAGGCTTAGGCTGGGAATTGAACAGGGGGCCGGCTCCTCCCCAGCATCTTTCCCTATGGCAGCACAGCTTGTGGGGGCAGGAAGGGAGCTGCTGATCTGAGGAATGGCCAACACCACCACCTCCAATGAGAAAGGGGGTGTCTACATGCTTGAAGGAACCCCAAGTTTGCATGCATGAATCCTCTTCTATTTGGTTAAAACCATAGAAGAGGAAAGAACCAAACCCCAAAGAATCCCCTCTCTTGCCTGCTGCATGGGGATGTACCCACCCAGAGGAGACAGAGGTGGGGAGGCCGAGGCAGCTCCAGAGGGAAAGCCCAGCTCCTCGCACACAGCTCCAGCAGGCCACATCTGCACCATCCCTTCCCAGGCAGAGGAGCCGCTGCTGCTTGCAGGTTTGTGCCACTTCTGGCAGCCTCCGCTCCTCAGAAGTGGAAGCTTTAAAAAGTGTGGCTGGTGCCAGCTGGCACAGAGCAGCCCACTGCCTCTTCTCCAGTGGGAAGTCTCTCTCATTCTGGGCACTTTCCCTGCCTCAGAAAGGTAGAACTCTGAAGATGTGGATTGCTTTGGTTCTCTGCCAACACCAATCTGCGACTTCAAAGGACCCACGCTGAGAAATAGCCAGTGGGGGAGAAGTCTGTGGGCACCAGTACTCCCACTGCCTCCACACACAAGCAAGATTTTGTCACACAGCCTTACTTGTCCCTCGATTAACAAAGCAGGTGGTGAGCATGGATGGGACTGTAGCCAAAATGTGGCCACTGAGAAATGAGCAGCAGCTGTCAGTGAGCTCAGGGGAATCAAAATAAATGAAGTATAAATATATGTATTTTTTAAAGTAAAGGGGAGACTTTCTCTCCTTCTGCCACAAATAGTCCGATAAGGGCTGGAGAGGTAGGGAGGGGACAAAATGGGCTTCTTGCAGAGAGGAGAATGGCTGGCTTGTATCCTCAAGACAAATACTCCTATTGGGAAGTATACATACACTGCAACATCTTTGTTGCAGTTCCCATTTGCTTGTCAGATAGGTGACTGGCCTGCTCAGTGCTTATATCAGGCTGCTTGTCTACATTATTCCTCTGGGAGAACTTTACTGGTATGGTGGGGAGACAGTAAAGAAACAAGGAACAGGAATGTGATAAATGTGAAGATAAGAGAGGAGTTTTTGCCTGGGAGACAGGCATACCATCTATAAATGACCCATCCATCTGATGCACAACATCAAGAAACAAGTTTTCAGTGTGACAATGGTGTGACAAAGGTCAGTGTTGTGACATCAAATATCAATGGACCAATCCTTTTTGTCTGCTTTGTTCTCAGGTTGCCAACATTTTAAGCATCAACTGCCAACTGGCCAAGACTGTCAAAGACAAAGCAGCTCAAATAGTTAAATCTCAACCTGTCTGGCAGCTTTAAAACATTTAGGGAAGCCCACCAGATGAAAGATGGTCAAAATGGAGGAAGCACAGCTCAACAGAATGAAAAATAGGGCAAAGCCAACTGGAAAGGGGAGAAGAAGGGGCTGCTTGTTCTGTCAACACTTCCATCCCTTGACAGATACCTCCCAAGTTATTTCCTCCACTCCAGGATTTTATGCATCACACATACCCAGGGGGTCATGGAAGAGGAAGCCAGATTTGGGGAAAGACCTGGGGGAAATAGAGAGGAAGGCCAAGACCTCACCTGGCAGCCATCATGCAAGATGCGGACTGGAGCTTCTGTGGTGTTGTGCATCAGCTCCACTCCATTGAAGGTGAGAAAGCGCAAGGCCCTCTCATGGCTGCCTGTGCGGGCCTCATACCAGGCAGCCGCGTTCTGGCAGAGGAGGGTGAAGTTCTGGTGGGCGATGGCACTAAGCAGGCGCAGAAACGTCAGCTGGGTCACCTGCACGGGGTTGCCCTCAGCATCCATGTAGGAAAACTGGGAACACAAAGCAGAAGAGTAGGGGCAGCATGGGTTGGAGGAGTGGCAGAAATTCACTCTGCTCTCTCCAGCTCATGCCACAATTATTCCGCCACACAGGGGTGGTTGGTGGGCAAGGGAGAAGCCCATCTTGCACTGCTTCTGGGGGTAAGCAGGGTTGATGACCAACAAAGCCCTACCTTCTTGCCCCTCTTGAATGTGCTGAACCAGCTCCCCGGTCTCTCCTTGTTCCAGGCAGCAAGTCGAACCTGAGGGTGCAGATTGCATATTGGTTGCTCATTTTAGGGGCAAAAAAAAGAAATGTCAGCTTGGCCACCTGCTAAAATTGAGTTCCTGAGCCAAGGAATCTCTTTTCAGCACCAGGCTAGTTCTTACGGTCTCCACCTGCTCCCTCCACCCCTGCCTCCCATTCTCACTACTGATACTGAGGACATGACTTACAGCTTCAAATCTCTTGTCAGGGAATAGGCAGGTTTCCCCACCAGCTGTGAAGTTGCAGAAAACTCTGAAGGCATCTCTGCCACACCCTTGGTTAGGATCAATCCAGTATTCCCCTACGGAAGGGCAGAAGGATGGCTATGAGGGAGGTTGAAACTGGGGAACCCTTAGGGAGTGGTAATGGCTCCTCCCAAATCCAGCCCACTTGCCCTGAGTTGCTTGGAGGGCTAAATGCACCATGCAGGTCTCCAAACCAGAGTGTGCTGAGTGGTGTATCTTCAATTCATTGGGAAGGATGGTGATTCCTATGTCATAGGGATCCCATGCATTCCTGCCTTTGGCCCTGAGCATTATAGGTGCTATCCATGGTGCTGAACTCAACCCTCAATGTACTGTACTACCGTGGATTGCTTCTATATGACTCAGAATGCTGCAAAGGACACAGAGCTCCACCAACACTGGTGTTGTTGGCATTCCCTGCTGAAAATCTTTCCATGGTTTATCAGTCCTGACTTCTTGGAAGGAGCGCTGGGAACTGCACTTCCATGGACCTGGAATAATTTCAATCCCTGAGTTTGCTGGATGACACCAGAACAGGTTAAAAGCTGAAACCCAGTTCAGGTCTACTGCTTAGATCAAGGGTGGGCAGCCTGTTGCCCTCCTGGCATTTTGAACTACAACTCCTATCACCCCAGCCAGAATGGCGAATGGTCAGGGCTGAAGGGGGTTTGGGTTCAAAACTTCTGGAGGGAGCACCATATTGGAGAAGCCTGCAGTGGAGGGAGCAGAGACAGTCCTTTTCCTACTTCTTACTGGCTTGGAGGCACTGCAGGTACAAGCACCTGCCCTTCATTTACTTATTCATGTTTTGTATTTCTAGCCCACCGTTTTTCCCTGCAAGGGACCCAAGGTGGCGTCTATGATCTACCTTCCCTCCATTTTATCCTCACAACAACCCTGTGAAGTAGGTTATACTGAGAGTCAGTGACCCAGCAAGCTTCACGGTCCAGTAAGGACCACAACCTGGATCTTCGTCCTCGACCAACCCTTTAACCCCCTATGCCCTGCCTCTGCCCATTTCTATCCTGTGGCTGTGTTTGCCTGCAGTCTCACCATCTGTGAGGTGGGGATGGCAAAACTGAAGTTCCTTGCAGACCCGGGCTGGGCTCTCCGGGGTGCCCAGAGGACATCGCATTTGCTCCACCTCATCGCGCAGGGAGGCCAGGGCTGCCAGGACCTCTGCCAGTCCATCGGTGTCGGGGTCAATATCCACCGCCCCCGGCGCATCGCCCTGCTCCCCCAGCTCCCAGTTGCGACGGCTCTTGCGGCCACTGTCCATAGGCGCAGGGTCATGCAGCTCAGCAGGGTGGCCCTGAGTATGTGAGGCAGAGGAGAAGAAGGAGAAACAGAGGACACATGACACAGCAGGCCTGGGAGGAGGCAGATAATGGTTGCCCGATGGGAACCCCTCCCCGAGGTTTCTCAGCCATCACTCACTGGTGGCCCTGGGGGTCCTGGAGGCCCTGGGTCACCTTTTGGTCCAATGGGTCCCTGCAAGGAAAGAGACCAGAGCAGTAACACAAATGCGCAGCCCCTTCTGTGTAGAAACACAAGGCCATGCTTGGGGGAAAACACGGCCAGGGGGCTGATTCCCTATTCCTGAGCACTGGCACCCTCCTTGCCTCACCTGCTCAAGGGTCTACAACCTGGTGCCCACTCCGTGGTAGATCTGCACTGACTTACTTCCTACCACGTGCCACATATAGCAAACAAGATGCAGGCTAGCAACCTTCCCCTCCATAATCTAAGTTTCTATATGAAGGGGCTCAATTTGCATTGAAGAGCATTCAGTCAGGGAAGCCTCCACATGGAGTCAGACAGAGGTTTACTAGTTTGGACAAGCTACCAGTAGAAGATGGAGAGGGGAACTAAGCCTGATTTCTTTTTGCCCTTCCCATGACTAGCTTAAGCAGAACAGATTTCCCAACAGCCAACAGATGGAAATCCTGGTACATTTGTTAATAGGACTGTTCAGGCTGCAGAATTTATTTATTTGTTTAAACATTTATATGCCACCTATTTCACCCATGGCATCTCTAGGCAGCTAACAACAGACAATTAAAATACTTTATAAAACAATAAAATGATGGCATAAATTAATGTAAAACCAGATAGAATTACATTAAAAGCAATACAAGTGGAGGGTTAGGTAGTGACTAATAAATATTAAAATATCTTTTAAAGAGGTAGATCTTTGCCTGGTGCTGAAAAGAGCATAAAGAAGGTGCCAGGGGAATCTCCTTAGAGAGAGCATTCCAAATGTGGGGAGAGCAGCAGAAAAGGCCTCCCAGAAGCCACCCCTCTCACCTCCCTAAGGGATGGCTCATGCAAGCGAACCCCCTGCATTGATCTTCAAGGCCAGGTAGGCATATATGGGTGCAGGTGCTCCTTTAGATAACTGGGGTCTAAGCTGTTTAGGGTAGGCTAAAACAAGCACCCTGAATTGGGCCCAGGCCACCATTGTTAAGTAATGGAGCTCTTTTAGTACAGGTGTTATATGGGTCACTCTAGGTGTTCCTGTCACAAGCCAAGCAGCCCGATTCTGTACCAAATTAGTTGTTCTTGATCCACAACTTGAGTTCTTCTAGCATAGAAGTCCAAAATAACAGTCATCATCCCCATCATTAACATATTCTGAATCTTAGTTTTCTAAGTGCTCACCACCCTGGCCCAAGCTGCCACCCCACTCCCACCTACCCTACAGCAGCCCTTGGGAGTGGGGCTACTTACTGGTGAGCCTTTGTTGCCTTTTTGTCCCAGAGGTCCCTGAGGAAACACAAAAGGGATTCGTGAACAATGGGGAGGCTTGTAGGGGTTTTGTGTGCAGGCAGAGAAGGGATAAGAAGGGAGGAGAGAGGGCTGAGAGATGCAGCATGTCAAGGAGGAAGCATGCTTGGATGGTGGTGGCAATGGAAATGGTGAGAGCTGGAAGGCTGCAGTAAATCCCCTATGACTGGAGAGGGCTACAGTGGCAAAGAAGAGGGACCCAGGCCCCTGTAAGGGGAAATGTGAGCTGGGTATGAAAGGGGAGGGAGGGGATGAATTGTACTGGGGAATTTGGTCTGGGTGCCAACAGGGCCACATCTTTCGGCATCCCTCCGGAAAGGATATCTTATGTATTTGTGTCATGAATACATGACATGTCATTTATTACACTTCTGTATTGCCTGATAGCTCAGCTATCTGCACAGTTACAAAGATTAAAAACCTTACAAATACTTTGTTGAACGAAACTTAAAATCATTCACTTGGACAGGCAAGGAGCACATGTGCCCATGCACACATAATAGGGATGTGTGAATTAGCAAAACTTGAGCTTGCCAAAGTAATCCACATTTCATCTTGAAGCTTGTTCTGACTTCAATCAGTATGAGATTGTGATTGTTGCATGTTTCTTTTTGCCCGAAAATTCTTCTCATATTACCAGACAAATCATTCCACCTGATATCCATCTATCCTTCTCTACCCAATATCCACTATTGATGATCTACCCATCAATTGTGAACATCTGTGGAATGCATACATTCTCCTCCCATTGACTAAAGCATTTCTGAATGCATTTTCCAAATGGCACAATTTTTCATGTGCATTTTTCAAATAGACAAATAACATGAGACACATTTTTTTTAGGGGAGTGGGGGCACAAATCCCAGCATGTTGGAAGTTGTAGGTCTTTTTTCAGTCTAAACTTGCATAAAGGTAAAGGTTTCCCCTTGACGTTATGTCCAGTCATGCCTGACTCTAGGGGGCGGTGCTCATCTCCGTTTCCTAGCCGAGGGAGCCAGCATTGGTCCACAGACAGTCTCCATGGTCATGTGGCCAGCATGACTAAACACCAAAGTGCACGGAACGCTGTTACCTGCCCACCGAAGTGGTACCTTTTCATCTACTTGCATTTGCATGCTTTCGAACTGCAAGGTTGGCAGGAGCTGGGACGGAGCAACGGGAACTCACCCCATTGTGCAGATTCGAACTGGCAACCTTTCGATCAACCAGCCGAGCAGCACAGTGGTTTAAACCACTGCGCCACCTGCAGTCCCAAAACTTGCAAAGGATTGTACTTAAAATGAATCCTTCATAAATCAGCAATATGTAAACATACAGGGAGAGGGAGAGGTGTGCATTGCCAGGTCTTGTTTTGGAGGCAACCTAGAATCCAGTATGATGTTGGGGAGGCACTTACTGAGAGACCAGGAGATCCAGGTGGGCCTGAAGGGCCGATGGGTCCCACAATTCCCTGTTAAAGTGGAAGCAGAAAGTGAACATGGGGTGCTGCAGGGGCTCTGCCTGGCCAAACTGCAAAGAGTCCCTTTCACATCTTTGTTCCCAGCCTCCACCCATCCATCTCAGCTGAGCTTCCATCTACTCACAGGGTCGCCTTTAGGGCCTGGTGTTCCCTGGTTCCCTGGCAGCCCCTGGTCACCTTTCTCACCCATCTCACCTGGGGGGCCGATCAACCCAATCAGTCCTGCATGGCCCTAGAAAGGAAGGGAAAAGGCTGAGGAAAAGAGAGAGACCTCAAGAGATAATGCCGAGGCAGGACGAAGGAGGATAGTGCTGGAGCCATGAAGCCTTGCTGTGTTAACTCTTTGTAGACTTATTGTGGATGATGCCTCTGTATACATGTCATTTCTGGATCATGGCTCATTCATGTTCATATGAACCTACCTGTACCTTGTCTACCATCCGAGACCTTCCTCTAGGTGCCTCCTCTAAGGGACATTTAGAGGATAGCAACATGGAAGAGGGTTCCCCAGTTATGGAATTTTTGCCCCAACAAGACCTACCTGAGGCCAAAAGTGTCATCTTTTTGGCATCAAGTTAAGACTTTCACACCTTATGACAGGTTGTTTCACCCATCAATGGAATTATATACAGCTGTCACTGATGTTTTACTTGGAGAGGTTGTAATTTGGCTGTTTTAGAGTTTGCATGCCTTAATTTCCATAGAATCACAGAATAGTAGAATTGGAAGGACCAGAGAGAGAAATGCATAGAGAGCCATCGGGTCCAAGTCCCTGCTCAATTGCCTTGAAACTCTTTTCAAAAGACATCTAAAGAATCATCATCAACAACAACACAATTTTAACTCTGTGAGACAGGACAGCTCTGAAAGGTCAGCATGAGAATGGACAGAAAATGACTTGTCTGTGACCAGACAAGAATTTGAAACCAAGATTTCTGGGTTACAAACGAGTTCCATTCCTGAGAAAGTAGAAATTCATCTTTAAGTCAAATGTGTATGTAAATCAGATCATGTCAGCCTTCACATTCATGGGGATTAGAGCCACAGGAGCCCCATGAAGCTGGAAAAAAACTTTAATATCTGTAGGCCCTCTCCCCAACCAAACTCACTGGTGCCTCCTCTTTGCACCAAGGAAATGCTGGAAAGATTTCCCTCTCTGGGTGGGCAGGGAAGAAAGGCATGCTTTGGAGGCCTCCTTTTCTTGCCTGTTTGTTTCCTCCCTCTCTATGGTGATGATTTTCGGCAGTATTTTTTTTTTTTTTTAATTAAAAGGCTTTATGGAAATTTTTTCATAAGTATGGGATGTCTGTAACTTGGACATTCATAACTCAGTGACTGCCTGTTCAGATATCCGCTGGGCCACACTTGTTCTTTTGGGCCATTTAGACCAACAATTTTCACTTGCAGCAGTCAATGCAAACAGAGCTTTCCAATGGGATGATAGGTTGACTTAGTCTTGTGTGAATCAAAAACTACCAGTGCAAAACAAAAGGGAAGAGGTCGATTAAGATAAGATAATGAGCAACTGAATCAGTGGACCCAGAAATAAATGTAATACAAAAAAGCAAAATCATACAGTCAAAATAAAAATGTATGAAATATTTAATTGAAAAATAAGTGCAATATAAATGCACCTAAAAATTCATGACAAAAATTCATGTTTGTCTCTATAACAATAAACAATGATCTATGTGAGACTACACACAAAATCATATACATCACTGTATGCAGTAGCAGAACACACTGGCCTCCATTTAACCATGTATGAAACGCTACACATACGCCATACATTAATTCATGGTAAATTCATGGTGTTTTTATCAAGTGATAAAATTTAGTATTAGTGTCTCATACTATTGGTATCTTCCAATAAATAGTACACTATTATTATTCCAGTATCTTTTATATGACAATAATAAACTATAGCAAGTTGTCTTCAAAAAATAGGCTTGAAGCATCTCTGCATAGCAACGCACAGGACAAGGTTGTCAGATGAAACTCTGAATTGTGATTTCTTTTCTGGACTTTTTGAGAATGATAGATCAATCGCTTCATTTCCTTTACCTGCTGCAAATAGCAGCAAAATGGATTCCTTTTAATTCCCATGCTCCAAAAAGCGAGGCCAACATCCTCTCACATTACCTGCCGGTATGTTTATGATTTTATGTGCAGTTTAAGACCACAAATCATAGTTTAGTATAATGTGCACTCACTAACTAGTACTATACCTCATAAATATTGTTGTGTGTTTGACATATGTTACACACCTGTGAGCTTTTTGGGTGCATAATACTATACTTATGCTGAAATTTTAAAAGGGCAAACATTTTAATTTTGATTGCATAATTTTGCTTTTTTTGAGGGGGTTGTATTATATTTATTTCTGGGTCCATTGCTTTGCTTGGCTGGTGTAAATGACCTTAAAAGAGGTCTGTACAACAGCTGATTTGCCAAACCAAACACATGCTGCCACCACTGCTACCTGCATACAGAGGTTTGTCAGCAATTAAACCATCTCCCACCAATCCTGTTTCCGTCATTCCTGGCAGGTGTGCAAACACAGCAGGTTTCTCAAGTCTCAGCTGGACTGCCATACAAGTTTCATTCACTTTCATGGGTCACAAGTGATGCAAGACCTCATCTAAATCTTAAG
Organism: Varanus salvator macromaculatus; assembly: GCA_023646645.1. NCBI lineage: Eukaryota > Metazoa > Chordata > Lepidosauria > Squamata > Varanidae > Varanus > Varanus salvator. Next base: position 9,206,544 of record JAIXND010000795.1, read on the forward strand.
ATCAAGTGAAAAGGCAGGCTAGGGATTAAACCAGGCAGCTACCACAAGCACAAATAAGCACTTTCAGAACAGGAGGCCAGGTAACTGGAGATCGGAACGTCTAAGTTTGGATTTCATCTTTGTGCTGGCTAGCAGATGCCTGTTTCTGCTCACCTTCTCTCCCTTGTAGCCAGGATCCCCTTTGAGGCCTGGGAGACCAGTGGGACCCTACAAAGAGAAGAGTTACATTAAGAGGTTATGCATTGATTTAATGAATTAATTTGCTGAAAAGATTCATTAACTTCCATTTAAGGTAAACCCTCCCAAAGCAATGCACAGTGAAATTTTAAACCATGAAACAATAAAACAAAGGTTCATGATGGGAATAAAAAGATTGGTCAAATAGAAATTAACAATTGCAAGCAGTGACACCCAATAAAGTGCTAACCCAACTGTAGGCTGGTCCATGTACACAGCAGTGGCCAGCAACATAAGGTAGATGAAATGAGGGCCAAATTCTAGTTTCTGGATTCCCCCGAGAGCTACAGGCCTGTTGCTCTACAATACTCTACAGCAAAACATTGGTGGTTAGCCACAAAAATTCAACACTAAACCATGATGGAGACTCAAAAGGGTGAAACCAATTTGCCATCAAATTTTATTCAGTGGTTTGCCACCAAATAAATAAATCCAATGGAATGATACAATGTTAAGAGGCAGTTTGCCAACAAATTTTGGTCACAAACAGCTTTTTAATATGTCATCTTTGCATTTTTCACATGCATTTATGATACCTGTATCCGTTTTTTTCTTCTGTAAGGAACCCAGAGTGGCTCTTCTTTTTCTCCACTTTATTTTCACAACATCTTTGTGAGGTAGGTCAGCTAAGCAGGGACTAGAACCTGGATCTCTTGAGCCCTAGGCCCACTCTAACCACTATACAACACTACCCCTATGCCATTGCATCGATGAGTTCTAGTACTATGGGGGCAAGCAGCAAGGATGGTAATCAAGTTTTAGGAGGGCTGCATGTGGTCCGCTGACTCCATGTTTCCCATGCCTGCTGCTTTTGGGCCTGTGTGAAAGCCTGCAATGATGGAGTCCCTGTCAATATCAACTGGAAGAGAGTCGCATGAAGTGTTTGGCTTTTGCGTCAACACAGGTCACAATCCAGTTATGCAGGAGTAGCCAGAGTTCTGATTGTTTGGTCCAGTTTACTCTGCCAAGGGCAGTGGTGATTCACCAGTGCATTCCCATGTCTACTGCTGGCTGTGATGGATGACTGTCTTTGGAGTTTACTCAGCAATGGCTACTTCACAAGTGGAAGTCATTGCCTCAAGGCTGCCAGCCGCAGTGTGAATCCAGCCTGAATCAACCGTGTGCTTTCGTTCAATGACTGCTCAGTGAATCCAAAGGAGCAGCTGTTTCACTCCATTACTTTTTAGACACCAGGGCACATAATGCTCATGTTCTTTGAAACGTAACTGGAGGAAAGTATTCCATTGCCAAACTGCTCTCTTGTGGCAGTTCTGGAAAGAGGCTTACAGCATCGCTTCTCGGCAAATAAAAACTAACGTAAGGCCTATCCGAAGCTGAATGGATGGGAAGAGGAGGCAGCTAAAGCCCAGTAAAGCTGCGGGGAAGAAACTGGACCCCTGATAGAAGTCTTGGGAAAAGGGATGCTGATGTTGGATTGTCCTGCCCGAAGGTCAGGGGTCCCCCACTTCCTGCTACTCACCATGGGCCCTGGAGGCCCTGCCTGACCTGGTGCTCCCAGCAGACCTTGTTCACCCTATGGGAGAAAAGAAGTGAGGTGTTTGTGACAACCATGGGCAGCTTTAGGGCAAGGGTGGGCCATGTGCAGTCCATGGGCTGCATATGGCTCCCAGGTCCTTTTTGTGGCCCCTGCAATTACACACTGGCAGCACATTTGCCACCCATAAGCCTCCAGGGAACACCAATTCTGCTTCCAAACAAGATGTGTGCTCCCTGCACACCACACTTGCAAGAAAAATCAAAGCTGTTATTTTTGTCACTGTCGCAATTTCAGCCACAAATTCAGTGTCTGTGGTGGATGGAGAGATAGCACCTGGTATCTGCAGGAACAGTACAGCCCCTGGCCTATAGAACTTGCCCACCTCTGCTTTAAGGGGCGAAAGGCTGTTGCATGGATAACCCTGAGCCAAACTGGGAGTGGGAGTCTGGGGTGATGGTGTGTGTGTGTGTGTGAGAGAGAGAGAAAACAGAAAGCCAAAGTGTCTAGTTAACTCATGCAAGGAAGAATTAACACTAGGAATGGACAAATCAGTCTATTTCCCACCCATGTCACTTTCACATATATTGTTTATCTCTAAGTCCATTCCATTCTGCTTAAATGCCTTTATCAAAATATGTTAAACCTGTGCTTTTCTGTCATTAAGATATAATGCACATCCATCCGTCTTCATTTCTATCGCAGCCATTTGCTAATGAATCATGGCACTCACAGCTGAACCGGGAATCCCACGTAGGCCTTCTGAACCAGGTGGGCCTGGAGGTCCCTGTGGGCCCATGGGTCCCGTCTTCCCTGGGGGCCCTTCTGTACCAGGCTCCCCCTGAGGAAAAGGAAAATAAAAACACAACAGAACTTAGAGAGGGGGCAGGCAGAAAGTAGACCAGGATGGATTGCAGCAAATCAGCAAAGCTTTTGCCTCCTACATTTGGTGCCTTCTAAAAGCAGGAGTGGTTTGTATACAAAAACATTTGTTAGTCTGATTCTTTTGCTGATCAGAAATTCCTGAGCTAATCATGAAGACAGAGGTACCCTGCACCTTAATTCTTGGTCAGTGCATCCATATTCCCCTGAATCAGCATCTTGCACCATGTTCCAATTGGTGGACCCCAGGAAGGAAGGAAGGAAGGAAGGAAGGAAGGAAGGAAGGAAGGAAGGAAGGAAGGAAGGAGGACCTGCACAGATCAAAACTACCCCTGCCGTATTTCAGAGATGCTCAATTAATCCAAGGCTGCTTCATGTTTCTGTTGGACATGAGATGCTCCCACACAGATGTAAGTGGCTTTGAAGAATAAAAGGTTATTCCAAATAGCCCTGGCTCTTGAGTCAAGGGGCAGAATTATCCATCTCAGAAGATGGCTTCTTCCAGAGAAGGGGAATACTGAATTTGGAATTGATAGAAGAAAAACAGAACAAACAAAGAGAAATCAAGGGCAGATGATTGATCACAGGTGGGTAAGAGTTGTTAGCAATCCATTACTGGACCCAGAATAAAAGCCTTACCTTGCTCCCTTTTTCACCCTCCCGACCTTCCCGGCCAGCTGGACCAAGAGGTCCCTGAAACAAAGAAAGAGGAGCACTGCATAATACAGTTTGGTGAGATTCCTGTTTTAACACTCCAGTCTTCCTTTGGCAGAAAGATTTTAGACCCAATTGTTCTCATGAACTTATTATAAAAAAGAAGTACACTATTGCTCCAGCCAGAAGACTTTACAAAAATTAAACTTGTTGCCAATTAAGAAACAAATAAGCAGGACAAATTGGACATCATGTAAATCTTTACAAAAACACATCACCAGCCCCAGGGAATAGATTATAAGCAGAAAGAACACATCAACAAAAGATCTTACCAATCTTCCCACAGTACACAGACAGGCACAAATACTGAGCAATGTCCATTATATAAGCAAGGATAGGAGAATCTTTATATATTTATCTTTAGTGAAAGTGTGCATAAACACTTTCTGGGTGAATTCAGTGGTGCAGGTAATTTTAGACCCTGGACATCAAGATCTCATGTGGACCCCCTTCCAGAAGCTATAAGGTTTACATTACCCATCACTCCCAGTCATTCCACTCCCATGTTTTACCATTGCTTGTACATTCCTGATGTTAGAACTGCAGCAAAACTGTTTGCTAACCTTGATTTGAAAAAAAAAGATCTCTGCGCATGTGCAAGTTTGCATATAGCACCATAATGACTACAGGAATGAAACAGCATTTGCTCCTGCTGTCTTGAAGTCTCATTGCCTGCCACTTTCTGGGTAACTTAAGGTCCCCCTGGAATTCAGGGTTCTGAATTTTGGCCCAAAGTCCAGCTCTTGCTGCACCACTGAGAGACTCCATCACCCTTATTTGCAAGCAGGAGGCCAGTTGAACAAGGAGGGTTTTGTTAATTAAGTAATTTGGGGAGAAATATTTCTTTTCCAGTGAGGGCCATATCCTCAATCTCCTCAAATGTAAGCCAGTGTGACATGGTGGTGAGTGCTGGACTGAGGACCTGGGAGATCCAGGTTCTAGTCTCCACTCAGCCATGAAGCACACTGGGGGACTTTGGGTCAGTCACGAGCTCTCAGCCCAACCTCCTGCACAGGATTGTGGTTGTAAGGTTAAAATGGAGCTATGTAAGCTGCTCTGGGTTCCTCTCAAGAGGACAAAAGGTGGAATATAAATGCAATATCACCATCCTCATCACCTGTCCTAAACAGCATACATAAAACTGCAAACAGTACCCCAACTTAACCCGTCTAAAGCTGGAGATGTCATTCACTAATACCTGGAAATGTCAATTTCAAGAGAAATTTGATTGAGGCAATGAGGTAGTTCTCTTCCAAGCATGGAGGAAAGAATGGGGTTTCTACATGTTCAGGAGCCATACACAATCAGGGATCCCAATGGCATGCAAACCTGCCCAGATACTACTGTACATGCTTTGCGGATTCCATGGGAGTGGGGTAACATGCGTAACCTCAGCATTGGGGTCCTTGGGTGACCCCCCTCACTCTTCCATGCATTAATGCCTGATGGAAGCTCTTGTGTTGTGTATACACGCCTTTTGTCTACTCCCACACTGTTGCTTCAGCTGTACTACCAGAAATCTGATCAGTCTTCCGATAACCATTGCAAGAGAAAGAGCAAATGCACAAAGACATCCACAAAGACCAAGGTCCATTTGCAGTCTGGATCCATGGCCTGTTTTGGCAAGGAGATCTCAAACTACACTAAACATATTGAGCTTCTGCACTAAAATCCTCATTTCTCGGATTGCAATTTATTATGAAACATTTACTTAGATAGCAAATATTAGTTATGGCAGGAGTCTCTTACTCCTCCCGGAATACAGACAATTCTTTAAGTGAGCTGGCATAAATCATCTGTTCTATAGCAAAACACCTGGTGTGCAGCAGATCCATATACTTGCACAAGACCTGAAACATTTAGCTGAAACTTACCCTCATTGTGCAGGTTTCCTCAAAAACTATGAAAGCTAATGATGCACCCATTAAATACACAAAACTGGTAACCTAAATTACATGTGCATTTGCTCAAAAAGAATGCTTCTGAGTTCAGTGGGGTTTTTCCCAAGTATGCACACAGTTGATACAACTGTAATCAACACTCGTATTAATGCAATTATTTAACATCTACCTAGAAAGCATTATCTATGGCATAGATAGTGTCCTCAGAGCTTCTGGCACCAATATGCCCATGGACGCCCTTCTGGGTAACCAACAGGCTATGTGCTTCTTATGATTTTTATTTTATTTTATTTCTTATGTCTGTGTTTGTTTGTTTGTTTGTTTGAAACTTAGAGTCAGAAACACTGTAAAGCAAAATGCTGCCATCCAGCACCTGCTTGATTTGGATCCAAGAGAGTGGCTTTGTGTTTTGGAGATTTGACCTCATCTCTGTCTTATGCTTATATTATTGTGCAAATTACTTTTTCTTTTTGCTTGTTCTGGGAATGCCCTCTTATGTACAACGCATCATTGGCATAGCAGCTGATTTGGAGTTACTTTGCTTTTAGTCTCACCTGCTTGCCTTCTGGGATTCGGTGTTTTGTGACTAGCCATGTCCACCATGCCAGCCATTTTATGAATGGGCAATCTCCCCACCCCCCACACCCGCATATACCTGCATGGCAGCAATTTGGTGAGAATGCCCACAATTCTCTCAAAATGCCAAATGTGCCCACTGGTGAGCCCAAGGTAACTAAGGACGTGAAACATCTTAGACTCCCATCTATCCTTTACAATGGCAGCCCCAACTTACCCTCTTCCCTGGTGAGCCAGGTGGACCTGGTTCCCCAGAAGCTCCGGGGGGCCCCTGAAAACAAAATAATAAAAGAGAGCAGATTATTTATAATCACACCATTTGAGGGAACCATTTGTGGTGGTGTACATGGAAACTCTCTGGACCCATTTGCATGTCTACTAATTTCTAATAGAGCCACTGATACGCCTGCTCAGAAGTAAGTTCCAATGAGTTCAGTGAGGTTTACTCTCAGAGAAGTTTGTACAGGATGGCGTCTGTACATTAAGAGTGGCACTGACCTCATGTGATGGTCACCATGTGGGGAAATACCAGTGGCCTCCATGTGTGCACCAGACCGACAGTAACACTGTCATTCATTCCTTCATTCATGTCATCTTTCTTTTATTTCATTTCATTTCTATGCTGCTGATAGTCGAAGCTCTCTGGGCTTTTTACAACAACAGTGTGGGGAACATTATGGGTTGTTCATGCAGCAACCAAGCCACCTGCTCATTGCCAGGTAAGTCAGCCTGGAATCACAGCCTCAAATTTAGAAAAGGTGAGTAGGACTGCCATGTACAAGACATGTTGGAGGGACATGTTCATAGTGTTACCATAAGTCAGGAATAATGTGAGAGCAGCAGCACAGAGTGCCACTTTTCCATCTCACGGTGGGATTAATCTTTCAATGACCTTCAGCATTTTGCATTCTGGATTTCTCATATTATGCACCAACGGCATAGCTGTACAAGAAGTGTTGTTTTTTTTATCTGTTTTAAATCTGGTTATTTTAAGTATTGTATTTTCTCATCTTGTAATTAAGTTATTGTAATGCACTCTATGTGGGGGTGTCTTGAGCTTGGCTTGGAAGCTGTAGCTAGTGCAAAATTCAGCCACTAACTAAGATGCTAAGTTGAGCATCCAGCCATGTTCTCATGAAACCTGCAGTAAAAGAACTGCACCGGCTGCCTATGAACTATCAAGCCATGTTCAAAGTACTTCCCGACATACAAAGCCCTAAATAACTCAGGACCAGAAAACCTCACAGTCTGCCTTCCCCCATATACACCCAGTTGACCTCTCTTCATAGCCAGAATGGAACACCCAGTTTCTGAAACACCTTCACCCATGCCATTTGAGAGACAGAAAACAGAGCACATTTTAATTGCCTCTGAAAATGTACTTCAAATGTACTCAAGCTTGTCTGGCTTATCAGTGATTGCTATGATGCTGTTCAGACTTGCATATTTTTCCTGGTTTATTTTCCAATTGTACCTTTGTTGTTATGTGAATTTTTTTTAGTGTTATATGCTATTATATATGCACTTTTAAGGGTGATTTTCCAAACTTTTCTCTGTAAACCACTTAGAGCACAATCCAGTGGGGCTGCCCATAACCCTCTGAAGGTGTGGGGTGACAGTCATCCTGTGCAGATGACTGAAAATGGCCACCTGGAAGGGGAGGGAAACAGGCTGGAATGCCACCAGGCAATGTCACATTCTGGTAGACCTGCTCTCCCTCCCTCCCTCCCTCCCTGTCCCTCAGAACGCCGCCCACCCCCCTTTTCGCATTTCTGGGATTTTGTTATGACTGCAGAGATTCAGCCAACACAGTGCTTCCCACACTGACGGCAAGGTGTGGGGACGGTGACCTCAGAGTGGATCCTCAACTCTAAGGTTGGAGCTTCTTCTCCACTTTGGATCTGGTAATTCAAATGACCCCTTGAAACATTGTCTAAAAGCCCAAGGAATTGCTCTGTTAAAGATTTCACTATATCGAAGGATATACTAGGGAGAAAAATTAAAACAATCTCCTCCTCCCTGCTGCCAAATCCTGGGAATTTCAATTTGCCAAAATGCTGAGAATGCCGTGAGTTCCCTGCCTCCTTTGCCAGGCCCAGTTCCTTGCCTCCACTGGGCAGAGTGTGAGGCAGCCACCTTGGGCAGCTGACTTTGAATATCATGAAAAGGGGAGCAAATATCATGATAGCAGGTTCATTTTCACTGCAGGTAGAAGGAGAGGTCCTTGTGGGATTTTCTGCCAAAATAAATTGCCTGGCCTCAGGTACTGTGTTCCTTGACTTTTGCGGGTGGATGAGGCCAGCCTTGCTCCTCCTTCAAAGAATGACAGTTCTTGGTTTCCCAGCAGAGAATGGCCAACAAAAGTACTTCAATTATTCTGTGTGGATGCACAGTAGGTCTGCCCTAATTATGTACAGGCTCTCTTTAGGTATTCAGCATTTTTTTTTAATGCACAGAACCACCGCTATTAGTGGGACACAGGGGAGGGTTGTTCCCCGTCTTACTCACTGGAAGTCCAGGATCCCCCATGTCACCCTTCTCACCAGGAGCTCCATCCAAGCCCTAAGCAGAAGACAGAAGCAAAGTAGCATCAGAATCTATCAGTTGTCACCAAGAAAAGCACTTGCCTTAACACCAGGGAAGAAGTTAAGCCCTGCAACAAAATGGTACAGTGTGGAGTGCTCCTGCTTAGGGCTCCAGCCAGCCATGACCTCCACCATGATACTCCATTCCATCCCCCAACTGGAGAATTCACCCCACATTCATTCTCTCTCTCTCTCTCTCTCCCCAACAGACAGCATTCTGCAGACATTGAGTATGCTCAGTGCTCTCTGGGTTGGCCTTTGATCTTTTTGCCTTTTTCTTCCCCTTTAAGGGTTTAAAAAAGTATCATTCTTATTTTGGTGCTCTTGAAAACCTTAGGATTTCGCCAATCCTGCTGTGATTGAAAAAATATTTTACAAAATGCTTTACACACAAGAACCTGGATTAAAATGTGTCATTTGCCATGTTCCCAGTGTATGCAAAATTTAGCTCTGGCTTTAGCTACCCTGTCTGACAGACTGGAATTGCCTGTATAAGCCAGAGGCACCCTGTGTTTCATTATGAAATGACTAATTATCCAGATTACATTTCTAAGCCTCCTCGTCTTTCTCCAAGGGCAGACGATGTACTAGGGGATGATCCCCTGTTATCCCCACAATAGCCCTGTGAGATAGATTTAAAAGTGTGTGTGTGTGTGTGTGAAAAATAGAACGAGCAAGAGAAAGAGCTCGTGAGAGAGACTGTGAATGTGAGAGCCTATATGAGAGGGTGACTCTGCACATATAGGAAGCGGAGAGAGAAAGGGGGCAGGGAGAGGTTTCTAAACCCATTTTTGAACTTGAACCCATGATGCTGTTCCCAGTCAAAGCTCACCTCTACCTATAATAGCCTTCCTATTGTTTCTACAATCATCCCAGCTTGAAAAGTTGACCAGCCACAAAACCATAGCTTCTCTTTCAACTCACTATAAAGACTTGCTCTGCTATTTGGATAGCTAAGTAAATCCACCAGCACAGAGGGCGGCTGGGGAATCCCAGCCTTTAAAGTGAGTTCGGGGTTATCTCAAGGTAAGCAATTGGGCAAACATGCCCTGAGATTTTGTGCAATTTAGGATATGATCTGAAAGACACAGGAACTGAGTGAAACATTCCATCCAACATGGGGAAAACAACAGTTCTGGCTTCCAGATGCCCCCCTCTGCCCATATTTTACCCCCTCTAAAGCCAAAAGCAAAATAAAATCCAACTGAGCAGCTGCTCCATTCAAAAGCTGATACTCACAGGAGGGCCGGGATCGCCAGATGGGCCTGGGTCCCCAGGGAATCCTATTGGGCCCTGCAATGGAGAGCAGAGCACTGAATACCACACAGCCTGAGAAGCATTTCCCACAAGGGCACCAGTTCTCCAGAACTGACCCCAAATGTCTCCACCTTGGCCCTACCTATGAATAGGTTGGAGACAGTGTCCTCCTACCTGCTCTGTGGATGTCTAGGGTTTGTGCAGGTATCCGGATTGCAAGTGATGGTGGACTGGGTGGACATACCCACTGTGGACAGGGGGCTGGAACAAATGGGCCTTGCTTATTCATATATCCTGCCCTTTTTCTGCAAGGTGTCTCCCATGATCCTGTGAGGTAGATTAAGCTGAGCAACAGCAACCAGCTGAAGTCCCCTGGTGAGCTTCACGGCCCAGCAGAGACTAGAACCTGGATCTCCCGAGTCCCAGCTCAGCTCTCAACACCACAGGGGTTCCCAGTCTTGTCATTCTCTGGCTCTCCCCTGAGCCTCTTTGAAGACATGGCTCAGCTCTCCTGGTCCCTCTGAGTCAGTGGCTCTGTTCTCTGCAGTCTTGGTGAGGCGTGGGGCTGCCCTGGGGGCGCTGAGGGAATTGGAGGCTCAGAAGTGCCACAGAGCCTCCTACCCACAGTGATTTGGGAGCTAAACTGACATGCCCTTCCCGATATGCCAGCCTCCCGCAGTCAGGTGCTGTCCGGAAGTGCCAGGCTGCAATTACTCCTGCTCCCAGACTCACCAAGTTCCCTTTGGCGCCATCTTCTCCGGGGGGACCCTTCTTGCCAGGGGGCCCTGCAGCTCCAGACTGGCCAGAGTCTCCTTTCTCACCCACATCACCCTTCACGCCCTGGGAATGCACACACAGAAACACCAGTCAGAGTCCCCTGGAAGGAGCCAGGCTTTGCAGAGAGCCCTGCTCTTAGGCTGCTCACTTTATCCTGGGCTGGGAAGGAGAGTGGGGGAGCAAAATGCATCTGCAGCCTCAGCCAAGATAGGCAAGCAGCCTCAAGCAGAGCTTGGCTTGGCGCTAGCCATGCTCCAGAAGGTGAGGAGAGGGAAGATGGCATTTCCCTCAGCTTCATCCCAAAACTCAGAAACTTACTTGCCGGCCTGGCTCTCCCAGAGGACCAGGATCTCCTGCTTCACCTGGTTCACCCTACACAGAAAAAAAAAGAGAGAGAGAGAACTCCAAACCAGCCCACCCAGCTCCTCTGGGACCTGTTCTCAGAAAAACACAGTCATACTACAACACCATATATAGAATCTCTTTTTCTAGCTGTTGCTGTTCCCCATTTCACAAGGCTGGTCCACACTCATGGGCAAATCACCCAAACCCAGTGTATTTTCCCCATTTCAAATGCACCATTTGAAAAATAAAATGGAAGAGTACACCTGAGCACATGCAGAGTGTGCTTCCTCTATGTCTGTTGAAATACAGCATACTGTCATGCCACAAGCAGTAAAGAGGCGAGATCTCCAGGTCAGTGAATATTGCCTCAGGCATGCTTAAGCCTTAAGGCCGCTTACTTTCTTCATTAGATCAGCATTCCCCAACAAGGTGCCCAACAGATATTTTGGACCCCAGCTAAAGGCCAGGGATGCTGCAAGTTCTTATTCAAAAACTCCTGGAGGGCACTAGATTGAGGAAGGCTTCAACAGATCTGCGTCTTGCTTTGGCACAGAATGACCTTCCCCATCTTGCCGTCGATGGATATTCCCTGAGAGCCCCAGCTTGTTCCATGCCTCTGGTGGCCAAATATGCACAGTATGCATAGGAGCAGCCCCCTTACCACCACCAGCTTGCTCTCCTTCCTCACTGTCCATGCCCCTTTGCTATGCAGTGGCTTGTACTTCCTTGCCTCGGGCTTCTTCCACAGCTTGCAGAGTCTGGTTCTGGCCAAACTCTGGATGGACAGAGCACCCAGAGGCACTGCATGTGTCAGCAAAGGCTCGAGTGCTCCTCTTCCCTCACAGATCTAAGAACTGGTGCACCTGACATTGAGTCTAATGCCACTAGACTAGCCCTCCTAAGCAAAATCCCACCCATCTTCCAAAGCTCCTGAAACCTGACGCTTCGCATTATGCAACCTCTGGCTCCTGAGCTCACCTTGAAGCTACAGAGGCTGGCCCTCCAACCCAAACATCCTGGCTTGGACTCACCTTTTCACCAACAGCACCTGGCTGTCCTAGCCCACCAGGTTGACCCTGTGGACCCTGGAATAAGAAGAGGCACAAGCACTTTAAAAAACGCACCTTGCCCCTCATGGTGTCCTCAGAGATATCCCCCACCTACTAAAATTAATCAAACTTTCTTGTCTTTTATGCTTATTCCCTGTCACCTTCTCCACCAACCCCAGCCAGAGTAACTGTCCTCTAGGAACTTTATTTGTTTTCCCCCTTTTAAAAATAAAAGCATACACCATTAGCATGCAATTAAAATAAAACATAAAAAGCACTGTATCCCACCACTGGGACCATTGGGTACATGTTATATAGTTGATCCTTTGAAAGAGCTCTGCCTGCCTCCCAGAATTGCAATAAAATTTGTGACGGTTCACATTCTTTTCCTTTAATTAACAGACATTCAATAAATGGACTCCAAATATCACCAAAATCATTCTTTTTGTATACCCTTTCACTTAATATTACAAGCTAATTTGTCATTAATAGTGATATTCCAAACTTCCCTACACTAATCACTCAACAGATAACAATATTTTACTTTCCAAGTCTTTGCTACTTCTAAGAAGCTTTGGACGTGCTTCAATGAGATCTTCTCTGTGGAATTCAACATGCACATTTCCTGACACCGAAGCAATGCATGCTTCTCACTATGTGCTGCAGAATGCAAACTGCTGCATCTGTGCACTTGCCAAAATATGCTTGGAAGGGCCATGCAAGATCATTTGATGTGCTCTGTTACCTGCTTCGTAGTTCGTATAAACTATTGAGATCTATGGGATGTTTTGCAGGTGGTACCAAAGAAAGGCCTGTTTCTTGCCTCTGTTATTTTAGTGATGTGCTGGGCCTAATGGCCATGTTGATTAGCCTGTGTAAAGTATCTGTTTTCCATCCCTCCTTTTGATCCAACAGGATCACCCCAGAGAATCCATGTTTCATGGTCTGTTAACACTGCATCAAGAACTCTTAGACCAATGGTCTAAAAACCCAATCAATAAAAGAAAAATGTGTTAATTGTAGGCACCACTCAATAAAAGTCTTTGAAATTGTCATTACCAAGTCAATTACTGTGGATCATTTCCATTTTGGGGATTATTCAAGATGTGATCAGCATATCACACAATAGCTATCATTTAAACTGAATATATGACCTCAACACTGAGAATCAATGCACCAGGGACAGAGGCTGGATTTCCTCAAGTCTCTTTGTTGAGTCCACAGGGAGAGGGGCTCTGCTGGCATTTTGATTTACTAACATAATCTGTGTTTATTGCATTTAATGTAATAGCTTCCCAGTATTTCCAGCCCCAATCTCTGAGCTCAGACCCTGCAGAACCTCCAAACAAAAATAATCAGCAACAGAGCTCCGAAAGGGAGCTGTCCCTCTGACAATATTTGCCCACATGCTGGGGATTCCGCCCTTCCCAGGAGAGGCAACCCAAGGCATCCAAATGTGCCAAGTGGCTCTTTCCCTCTGTCTCTGCTTTATATGGAGAAACAAGCGCTACTCACATCCCCACCACTGGGACCCTGTGGGCCTCGAGGGCCTGGAGCTCCTGGTGGGCCCTAGAGAGAACAGGGAGGAAAATGATAATAGATCAGATTCATCAAGAGGTAGCAGCAGTGGAACAAAAGGCAGGGCTAGGTTTCAAATGGAAGAGGTGAAACGGAGAGCTCTTACCATTGGACCAACATCGCCACTCTCACCCTTCTCCCCTGGAGGCCCTGGCATCCCCTGGGAAGAAAGCACACAGCACCCGAATCAGCACGTCTGCAGCATTCCCTCCATCCTGCTGAAACCCCTCATTTCTGACTAACATGGACATGTGAGCTTGGAACGTGACATTCAAGCGATCAAATGCTTTATTTTTACCATGGCATGTTTCAGACTTTAAAATACTGAGCAGCCCTGAACTACTGGATGCCCATTCTCAGTGTAACCCTCAATATTTGCAAAATATGCTGACTTCACAAATTTCAAAATGTAGCTGATTTAACAAATTTAGAATTTTTTTATTTCAGCTTTATCCAACATCCAAAGTACTCTAAACCAGTATTCCTGGTTCAAGCTCCTTTCCGGATAGATCCATGATGCCCTCCATGCTGCTCCAACCCCCTACTCACCTGCAAACCAGCTGGTCCACTGACTCCTGGGAATCCACGGGCTCCCTCATCTCCTTTCTGACCAAACATGCCCTGTTGCCCCCGGCGCCCAGGCTCCCCATCTGCTCCCTGTCATCAAGAAAACCATTTTAGGATTTGCTTTGTTACAGAAAACTCTTCCCCTCTCCAGTACACCCCCCTCTCTCTCAGGCATAGTAGAGCTGGTTGGGAATATGGCAATGGAAGTCTTCTCAGCCAGCTGAAGTTTTCCAGGATAAACTGAAGCCCAGTGACATGGTCAATATGACAACATACGAAAGAAAGAAGGGATAAGGGAGAAGGACTGATCTGTACCTGATCTGTAGGAAAGATTTAAGGTACCATTACAGATTCTGGAGTGCAGGAAATACTCACAGCAGGGCCTGGATGCCCAATAGGACCCTGGATTCCAATAGGTCCTGGGGGACCCTGTGGGAAGAGGCATAGCATAAAACAGTAGCTTCCTCTAATTCTCCACCCACTCTCTTCCAGGTTTTTTTCCCCTGAAGTTCTCTGCCTGGTCCAGTCAATTAAAAAACAATAAGCAATAACAACAATAGGGTTTAAGGGGCAGCTATGCTGACCAATACCACAAAGTCTACCGGCAACTTGACTTCAACTCACCGCTTCCCCTTTGTCTCCTTTGCTTCCCTTCTGTCCTGGACCACCCATCTCTCCCTGCAGAGAGAGAGAGAGAGAGAGAGAGAGAGAGAGAGACACATACTATGAGCACATAAGCATCACCATGGAAACCAGTCAGGTAAACTTCTGCCCAATGAGTAAAGCCTTGCCTGAGGAGACCACTGTTAGGGAATCCACAACAACAATGCTGTTGTCATGGAATACATTGTCAAGGAAATAAAACGGGCCTGTGGTGGGCCCGATACATATTTCTCCTTTTCCTCCAAACAGGGGAATGTGGTGCCATAGTGGCTTAATGATGCTGGAACTGTTGATCAGAACTGGTTGACACTCCAGCAGCTTCAGCCCAGCCTTGTCGGATGAGGTGATTTCCCATCTTCTGCCCCTAGGCCCTGCCCACCTAGCAGTTCAAAAGCATACCATCTGTGAGTAGATAAATAGGGACCACAGCTCCTTGGTGGAAAACTTGCTGGCTTTATTCGTGAGGCAAGCAAGCACCAGAGCACCGGTGCTAGATCTGCCAGGATGCGCTCGGTGGAGGATTGGCAGACAAAACCCCTGGATGAACGGACTTCAATGAGGTAAGCTGCCTTGCCTTGTCACCATCTTCTCCAGCAAGTCCTGGTGGCCCAGCGGGGCCTGGCAACCCGGCTGGACCTGGGATTCCATCATGCCCGGCTGGACCCATCGGGCCTCTCTCACCCTGGAAAGTGGAGATGGAAGTGAGGACAGCAGTGGAGCGGAACAGTACTGGGGGAAATTCAGGTATCTTCTCACATGGCGGAATGAATCCCAGTGAGTATAGAGACCCGAAATGTCAAAGCTTATCCAAGATATGTCTGTACAATTTGCTTTTTCACCCGAGAGTGAACACAACCAGCAACCTGGGCAATTTGGAAGTACTCAGGCGTGTCCTGCCTTGATGTCCATTCTACAGCTTCCTTTCAATATGCTGAAGTTAGCAGCCCATAACCTTATTGCATCACCCCTTGCTGAGAAGCAAGGCCACACAGACAACTGATTTAGATCACCCTTCATGCCAACCATTTTTTTCAATTTTAAGTTGATTTTTACTGTAATACCTTTCATTCTTTTCTATTGACCCTTGAACTCAGATAGTGACACATTTGCTTGCCATCAATTTGCTTGGTTACCACTCCTTTTAATCTGCGGTTTGTTTGTTTATTTATTTAATTTTTATATCACCCAATAGCCAACAGCTGTCTGGGCAGTTAACAAAAGTATGTTTACATTTTTGCAATGTGGGAGGTTCAGACAATGGCAACCAGGGCCTTCTCAGTGGTGTCCCCAGCCATGGAATGCTCTCCCCAGTCAGGTCCACCTGGCACCAACATCATCGTCTTCTTGGTAAGATAGGGGTGTGTGAGGAATCCACTTGCAGGGAGGGGTCAAAATTCAGTGCATTGAAGCTCAGTAACCTAGAGTCTGGCCTATCTACCCAGCACTGGTGCTGACTCCTTCTGACGCAAACTGAGTGAATGTAAGGTCTGCTTTTAAAGCACATTGTGATTTACAAGGGTTTTTTTTTTTTAAGCAAGGGAATTTGCAGAAAATATGTCCCCAATTTGTGCAAACTGAGACTGTGATTTCTGCAAATTGCACACAAAATAGCCATATTTTACTTTCAAAATATGTGCAAATCATGTCCTGCTTTAAAAGCAGACCCCCCCCTCCCCCCAATAAACCTCACACAAAAGGTCTCATATGACCTGCTTTTGGCACTTGAGGTAGCAAGATACACCAAAGTCTGCTGAGTACAAGCAGTTTCCATTCTTCAGTGTCTCCCATCCCTTGATTAAGGCCCTCTCTTTCCAGGCAGGTGACAGCAGAGGATGTGGGAAGCAGGGGCCTTATACAGTTATGGTAATTTTATTGACCATTGCTTTTTAATTCATTTTAAAATGGTTTTAAATTTTGAATGCTATATGTTTTATATTCTGTTTTATCATGTTGTGAACCACCTAGAAAGTTTGGGTCGTTGGGTGGCATAGAAATGTAATAAATAAAATGAATGAATGTTTAAACTGTATTTTCCCATTTTTAAGTTGCTTTGATATATCTCTCCTTTTAAAATTATTATTGTTCCTGCTTCTACATTCTTTTAAATATGTGTTTTTATTATTGGTTTCATTACATTTGCATTTATTATATATGCCATGGTGAGAGCTTTGACTAAAGGTCAGCTCATAAATGGCATGAATAAATACATATAAATAAATAAATTACACAGCCCCAGAGAGAAAGTGAAACATTTCGATATTCTCTTGCAGTCCTTTCATGTTCTCTTTCCTTCTCCCTCCCCTCACCCATTTTACGACATCCCAGTAAGATTTGCAGTGGCTCCCAAAAGCAGATGTACACATTCACATTTGCTTTTCTTCAAAAAACCTAACATTTGGTCCTGCATTCAGATGTCCACGTAAAAATAATGAGGGCACTCTGTGTGTGTGCACGTGTGTGCGCATGTGTGCGCGTGTCACACACACACTTGTTCACAGAGAACCCACAAAGCACTTTCTGAGGACAGAGTGAAAGGTATTTTAAGATTTAAGATGAACGAACAGTCCATGATGGGGACAAAGATCATATAAGAGGGATGTGGGTAAGCAATTACTTCCCGGTGAAAGTGAAAAGTAGAGGTTACGTGTTCACACTAATGCTTACTAGGCACCAAGTCCAATCATGGAACTTGTGAAATGGTAATAATGAAATGTGCTGTTAAGTATATACAGAGTGGCTTTCCTCTACCAAAGCACACCCAGAAATGTCTCAGGAGTGGTGCTGGACTCCCAGATCAAGCAAATGGCCTCCGGGTAGCTTTGAGCAATGAACGTCTTTTCCTAGAAACTGATTGCTGGTCCAGGGAAGGTGTAAAGAGGATGAAAGGATGGATTTGTACATACCGGTGCCCCCTTTTCCCCTGCAGGGCCAGAAGGCCCCTGGCTACCTCCTCGTCCTGGAAGTCCAATGCCCCCAGCTGGCCCAGAGGGGCCTCGCTCACCAGGAGAACCCTGTGGGAAAGGAACAGCGATATAACCCTTCCTGAGCTGGCACTTTCCCTTTTCTCCTGTGTTCATCAAACTCAAAATGAATCTTTAGAGGTGCAATTCTTTTATAGAACAGTATGAACTCTAAATACAACTGCCACTTAAAGTGGAGGGAGAAGCATCTGCCCTTGTAAAGAGTTGAATCCAAACTGAAACTTCCCCTATGTCCCTCCCTTTCAGTAAAGCTTCTGCCTTAACCCTCTGGCAGTTCTTGCCACTTCAGAGCTAGCAGGTGGGAATGTCTGAGAACTTGTAGCTGGGCAGCTTGTTTCACATACTGCAAATGATTTTTTGTTTGCAATTGCAATTCCTGCAATTGCTTCGCCTCCAGGGAAATCCTCATGCTCCGCCTGAGAACCTTCATTAGTTTGGATCATTCAACTCCTTCTCATCCCCTTGGTCCTCCACCTCCTCCTCAGAACTAGATGCAGCTATCTGAGCAACCTGTACTGAGAAAGAGACAGAGCCCTTGTCTACAGAACCCACCCCCTTGCTCAGAGCCTGCTTTATTATGGGCCTCTTTGTGGTCAACCATATTCATCATTATCCCATCAATGTGCCAGCAAAAGCTCCACTCCAAGACTCATCCTGCTACAATAGAAGCTCCCCCATGGCAGGGCCTTCTCTCTTGCAACCAACAGACCATTCTTTGGCTAGGGGTCCAGTGTATATCCAGCAAGCTATAGCCAGCAAAGAAAGAGTCTCTGAGCATGAATGAAGCAGTTCATTGAGCCCAAACTAGAAACAATATCTTTTTGAGTAAACCTGGACCCCAACCCTCTGGGAATGCCCCTCTGGAAATGGGCAAACCTTCTAACTGGTGAGCCCTTCTCTCCCAGCACCACATCATGGGTCCAGGGTTCAGACCAGGCTCTTCTGGCTCCTCTTCCACATCTCCCATTGGCACTCCCAGATGCTGTCAGTTCCCAGGGTCTGCCTGAACATCTGAAGGTGACGGCCTTGAGATAAGGTCTTCTGCCTCCCCGATCTCAATAGCTACAGGGCTCCTTTCGCAGGTGTCATGATCCTCATCCAAAGAGTGGTGTCACCCTGGCCCTGAAACACGTGCCCAGACCAACTGCCTCTTTCATGCCCAACATCCCACTCCTTCAGCAACACATGCTCCTCTGCCCCTCTGATCACACATTTGAGGACTCTTGTCTTCCTTACAAGCTCCAGAAGAGATGCCAGTCAACTCACCGTGGGGCCTGGTGGCCCAGGTGGCCCTTCAGCCCCTTTCAATCCAGTTGGTCCCTGTGGGGGGAAACACAATGAAACAATTAGAGATGGGTCAAAATGGCTTGTGGATCTGTGAGCCAAGGTGGGGGACTGTAGCCCAGTGGCAGAGCACCTGCTTGGCATCCAAAGGCCCCTGATTCTCCAGGCAGGGCTGGAAGAGACAGAAGAGGCAACACCAACCCATCAGAGATCACATGGTGACCATGGTGATGCCATGACACCATGTTGCCCATAAGATTTTGAGATGAGGACAGCACTGCTTGAACTGGCAATGTGTGCATAGTTAAAGGCAGAAATTCTCAACCAGAAAATGTAGAGATGGTCATCAACTTAAATGGCACCAAAAGTGGATTAGAAACACAGAGGAAAAGGCTTTGAATACCAGTTGCTGTTGAGGTATTACAGCCAGGAAAGACTGTTGCCCTTTTGTCCTGTTTGTGTGCTTCCAAGAAGCATCTGAATGGCCACTGAGGGAAATGGGACATCCTTTTTTATTTATCCCACCTATCAATATTAGCTGCATTTGTGTGGATTTGCTTCCATGTCACTTTGCAGTGCCTACGCTTATGCATTTTTCAGCCTCCACTCCTTTGCGTGTTCCAGTTTCTAACATGCAGTCTCTTTGCCTGGTGTTCAGATGGGGAGCTGTGTCAAGGGATGTGAATTTGGCTATAGGTGAAAGCACCATGAATGCATTAACGCATATGAGCAGACAAATGGATCACAAGGTGGTTCACTGCCACCGTAGTTGATGACGTTAATTCCCAAGGTATCTCAGTCGGGTTGGAATGGTGCCTGGATGGGATGGGCAATCAGGCACATGTTTGGTGATGGAAAAGAGGAGGGCACCCTCCTTCGATACAGCTATCTTAGTTCAGCTGAGGCTTGCTTGTAATCAGGACTCTCATGCTTCTGGATCATCAACTTTGAACACTGTATTAGCGAGCCTCATCTGCGCTCTCTCCCTGGCCTCAGGAACATTAAACCGAGACCAGCCTTCCTCAACCTGGTACCCTCCAGAGGTGCCGATGGAATTCCCATCAGTTCCACCCAGCATGGCCTTACTAGCCAAGAATTATAGGAGTTCCAGCCCAGTACATCTGGAGGGACATGGCTGGGGAAGGATGCCACTGCTATCTGAAACAGCTATGCTGGGACTATCTTCTTTACTTCCCTGGCTGCTGAGAGCATACTCGGAGCCCAGGCTTATGATGACCTGCTAAAATATATCCAGGATTCTGCATCTCTGTAAGGTCAATCAACTCAAGAGGAATTCATTCATTCACCCTGATTTCCCTCCTGCAGAGGAGCATGAGAACTCCACCCAAAGGCCCATCTAACCCAACAGCATATCTCCAACAGCAGCCAGCCAGTGGCCCTGTGCCTAGAAGGGCAAGCAGTGTGCCCCCTTGTTGCTTGTCCCCTCCATAGTAGCAATTATCCAGCGGGATACTGCTTCAGATATGGAGGCTGCATCCAGTGATCACAGGTGGATGAAACTGTAGATGCCCCAAAGCCTCTGGTGACAGAAGTGCTTGCTGTGGCGGCAGCAGGCCAAGCATCAGCTTCTGCTCCAAATCCACCATCTCCCAACCAAGTCCCCTTTCCCCAATGTGACAAACACGTACAGTCTCTCCAGGAGCTCCTCGTGCCCCTGTGAAGCCTTTCATTCCAGGGGGGCCATTTTTGCCTGGGGTGCCACTAGGTCCAGGATCACCCTAGAAGTAAAAGTCTGATCTTACTATTTATTTATTTATTGAAACATAGAAACAGAGTGAGTCAGAAGGGGCCTCCTGAGCCATCTAACCTGACCCCTGGCTCCTGTTGGCTCCACTCATTACATGCCTACCATGTGCATGTCCAGCCTGTCCTTAAACACCTTCACCAACAGGGCTTCAAACACCCCCCACGGAAGCCCATTCCATACCCCAGGGGACCTAACCGTCAGGATGTACTTACTTATTTATATCTATCCATCCCATCTTTCTCCCACTGAGGAACTCAAGGTGGTCACATGCAGTTCCCAGGGGGTCTCCCCTCCAAGCCCAGGCCAGCCCCAGACCTGCTTAGCCTCAATATAGTGGATGCCTTATGTGCCTTCAGACCATACTCTGGGCCACAGGCACAGTCCTACACAGGTACATTAGAAAGGCTTTGGCAAGCACAACCTTCTTCTCTCTCTGCCCTGCTCCACAGGGAAATGCACTTGTCCTTCCTGATGTGGAATTGCCTTGTTTCCCCAGCATATTTTATATGTTGTCAATTGCTTCCATCGGTGGCCCTGCCAAGACGTTTTCCTGCAAGTGCCCTTGCTTATCATGGCCTCGGATTGTGCAGTTATTCAACAGATTTATACCCTGCCTCTCCATCCCAAACATTAATGCTCAAGGCAACTAAGGTCAAGCATAAAATTATTGTAAGAATAAAACAAATGCATCAAATGCTTAAATAAAAACCTAACAATAAAATAAATAAGCTACTACTTCTCATGTAGTAGAATGAAGAATGCCCACTGCCCTGGAACTGAAACAAATGCAGCACTTTCTGAACTTATATGCAGCTGGTCCATTGAAGTTAATGTGGATGCTTCCTTTTGGGATAGGACCCTTGTCACTCATCCCCATCCCCAGATGTAACCCAGATCCCTCCACTTTCTTCCAGCTACTCACCTTGGCACCTTCCCTGCCAGCAGCACCTGGCAGCCCTTGCTCTCCTGGGGGACCAGGGGAACCAGGGTGACCTCTCTCTCCCATGGGACCAGTTTCTCCAGAGTTTCCCTGTGATGCAGAGAAGAACCAGTACCATTTAAGAGCAAGTTGGGGCAAAAAAGCAGCCATGACTGGGCTAGAAATAGTGGGGCATCACAAAAATTTCCTTTGCAGCTATCATGGTGAATGTTGTTGTTGTTAGTCGCGAAGTCATGTCCAACCCATGGCGACCCTATGGACAACATTCCTCCAGGCCTTCCTGTCCTCCACCATCCCCCGGAGTCCACTCAAACTCACACCAACTGCTTCAGTGACTCCATCTAGCCACCTCATCCTCTGCCGCCCCCTTCTTCTTTTGCCATCTATTGTTCCCAGCATTAGGCTCTTCTCCAGGGAGTCCTTCCTTCTCATTAGGTGGCCAAAGTATTTGAGTTTCATCTTCAGGATCTGGCCTTCTAAAGAGCAGTCAGGGTTGATCTCCTCTAGGACTGACCGGTTTGATCACCTTGTGCTTCAAGGGACTCGCAGGAGTCTCCTCCAGCACTACAATTCAAAGGCCTCAATCCTTTTGTGCTCAGCCTTCCTTATGGTCCAGCTTTCACAGCCATACAGTGCAACTGGGAAAACCATAGCCTTGACTATACGCACTTTTGTTGGCAGGGTGATGGCTCTGCTTTTTAGTATGCTGTCTAGATTTGCCATAGCTTTCCTCCCCAGGAGCAACCGTCTTGTAATTTCTTGGCTGCAGTCCCTGTCTGCGGTGATCTTGGAGCCCAGGAAAATAAAATCTCTCACTACCACCATTTCTTCCCCATCTATTTGCCAGGAAGTGAGGGGACCAGATGCCATGATCTTAGTTTTCTTAATGTTGAGTTTCAGGCCAACTTTTGCACTCTCCTCCTTCACCTGCATCAAGAGGCTCTTTAGTTCCTCTTCACTTTTTGCCATGAGAGTGGTATCATCTGCATATCTGAGGTTGTTGATATTTCTCCCAGCAATCTTAATTCCAACTGGTGATTCATCTAGCCCCACCTTTCTCATGATGTGCTCAGCATATAAGTTAAATAGGCAGGGCGACAGTATACAGCCTTGCCAAACTCCTTTCTCAATTTTGAACCAATCAGTGGTTCCATGTCCAGTTCTCACTGTTGCTTCTTGACTCACATATAGGTTTCTCAAGAGACAGATAAGATGGTCAGGTATTCCCATCTCTTTAAGAACTTGCCAAAATTTGTTGTGATCCACACAATCAAAGGCTTTAGCATAGTCAATGAAGCAGAAGTAGATGTTTTTCTGGAACTCCCTAGCTTTCTCCATGATACAGCGTATGTTGGCAATTTGACCTCTAGTTCCTCTCCCTCTTCGAAATCCTGCCTGTACTTCTGGTAGTTCTCGGTCCACATACTGCAGGAGCCTAGCTTGTAGGATTTTGAGCATCACTTTGCTAGCATGTGAAATGAGTGCAATGGTGCGGTAGTTTGAACATTCTTTGGCATTGTCCTTCTTTGGGATCAGAATGTAAACTGACCTTTTCCAATCCTGAGGCCACTGTTGAGTTTTCCAAATTTACTGGCATACTGAGTGTAGCACTTTAACTGCATCGTCTTTTAAGATTTTGAATAACTCAGCTGGAATGCTGTCACCTCCACTAGCTTTGTAGTTGCTCAGACCTCCTAAGGCTCATTTGACTTCACATTCCAGGATGTCTGGCTCAAGGTCAGTGACCACCCCATCGTGGTTATCAGGGACATTACGCTCTTTCTTGTAGAGTTCTTCTGTGTAATCTTGCCACCTCTTCTTAATCTCTTCTGCCTCTGTCAGTTCCCTGCCATGTTGGTCCTTTATCATGGCCATCTTTGCCTGAAACGTTCCTTTTATATCTCCAATTTTCTTGGAGAGATCGCTGGTCCTCCCTATTCTATTGTTTTCTTCTATTTCTTTGCACTGTTCATTGAAAAAGGCATTCCTATCTCTTCTAGCTATTCTCTGGAATTCTGCATTCAATTGGGTGTATCTTTCTCTTTCTCCCTTGCCTTTTGCCTCCCTTCTTTCCTCAGCTATTTGTCAAGCTTCCACAGACAGCCATTTTGCTATCTTGCATTTCTTTTTTTGGGGGATGGTTTTAGTTGCTACCTCTTGTACAATGTTGCGAACCTCCGTCCATAGTTCTTCAGGCACTCTGTCTATCAGATCTAATTCCTTAAATCTATTTGTCACCTCTACTCTATATTCATCAGGGATATGATTTAGGTCATACCTGAGTGGCCTAGTGCTTTTCCCTACTTTCTTCAATTTAAGCCTAAATTTTGCAACCAGAAGCTCATGATCTGAGCCACAGTCAGCTCCTGGTCTAGTTTTTAGACTGTATAGAGCTTCTCCATCTTTGGCTGCAGAGCACATAGTCCATCTGATTTCTGTGTTGACCTTCTGGTGATGTCCATGTGTAGAGTCGTCTCTTGGGTTGTTGGAAAGAGTGTTTGCTATGACCATCGTATTCTCTTGACAAAATTCTACCAGCCTGTGCCTTGCTTCATTTTGTACTCCAAGGCCAAACTTGCCTGTTATTCCGGTTATCTTTTGGCTTCCTACTTCAGTATTCCAATCTCCCATGATGATAAGGACAGCATTTTTTGGTGTTAATTCTAGAAGGTGTTGTAGGCCTTCATAGAACCGGTCAACTTCAGCCTTTTCAGCACCAGTGGTTGGGGCATAGACGTGGACTACTGTGACGTTGAATGGTTTGCCTTGGATTCGAACTGAGATCATTCTGTCATTTTGGAGATTGTATCCCTGTACTGCTTTTCAAAGAAACATAGAAACAGAGTAAGTCAGAAGGGGTCTCGCAGGCCATCTAGTCTGACCTCCGGCACCAGCCAGCTCCACTCATGACATGCCCACCATGTGGACGTCCAGCCTATCCTTGAACACCCTCACCAATGGGGCCTCAACGACCTCTCGTGGAAGCCCATTCCACGCCCTCGGGGTCCTAACTGTCAGGAAGTGCTTCCTGGCATCCAAATGGAACCTGGGTTCCCTGAGCTTTGCTCCGTTGGAGCACGTCCTGCCTTCCTCTGCAGGGGAGAACAGGTCTCTACCCATCTCCATATGACATCCCTCACATACCTGTATGTTGCCAACATATCCCCTCTGAGTTTCCTCTTCTCCAGGCTGAAGAGACCCAGTTCCCTCAGTCTCGCCTCATACCCCATCCCCTGCAAACCGGCGATCAACCTTGTGGCCCTACCCTGCACTGACTCTAACCTGGCTACATCTTTTCTGTAATGAGGGACCCAAAACTGAGCACAATACTCCACAATACTCCAGAACTGAGATCATTCTGTCATTTTGGAGATTGTATCCCAGTACTGCTTTTCCTACTCTTTTATTGACTATGAAGGCTACTCCATTTCTTCTGAGGCATTCTTGCCTGCAGTAGTATACCTGATGGCCATCTGCATTAAATTCACCCATTGCTGTCCATTTTAGTTCACTGATTCCTAAGATGTCGATGTTCAGTCTTCTCATCTCTTGTTTGACCACATCCAGCTTGCCTTGATTCATGGATCTTACATTCCAGCTTCCTATGGAGTATAGATCTTTGCAGCATCGGACTCTCCTTTCACCACCAGATACATCTGCAACTGAGTGTCCTTCCAGCTTTGACCCAGTCACTTCATTCTTTCTGGCACTACTAGTACTAGCCCTCTGCTCTTCCCCAATAGCATATTGGACACCTTCCGTCCTGAGGGGCTCATCTTCTGGCATTATATCTTTTTGCCTTTTGGTACTGTCCATGGGGTTTTCATGGCAGAGATATTGGAGTGGGTTGCCATTTCCTTCTCCAGTGGATCATGTTTTGTCAGAGCTCTCTGCTATGACCTGTCCGTCTTGGGTGGTCCTGCACGGCATAGCTTATAGCTTCATTGAGCTACGCAAGCCCCTTCGCCACAACAAGTCAGTGACCCATGATATCATGGTGAATAGCCATGGACAATCCAATTCCTCCTTGAATTTGTTTGATCCTTTCTTCTCAAGCGTTCTGAATTAATGGGAAACACCACAACTTGTGGCTATAACTTCCATATGGTATTGCATTCCCTGGAGGAGTAATAATGTTTCTTTTTCCTGGATCTATTGCCAAGGTAAAGGTGTTGACCTCCAGTTTGAGTGATGAGAGGGTGAAGGAGTGCCCTGTCTTTCTATTCGCTCTCTCAACTGGAGGTATGTCACCCGTGGCTGGACTGCAGCTGCCATCACCTTTGATCACCATCATGCTGTCTGAAGCTGATAAGGGTTGGAGTCTAACAACTGTCCTGCTTCTGGACTTCCTATAGGCATGTCGTTTGTAACTGATGGAAAAGAATGCTGGATCAGACAGGCAAGTGGGCTGATCCAGCACAGCTCTTCTTAACTTCTGAGGGAAGGCAAGATTCCCCCTTCGGATCGCTGTGTTTCCTAAATTGTGTCTTTGCCATTTTTTTCCTGTCACCACACACTATAAAAGTCACAGCCTCTTGAAAGAAAATAGGATCAACTTTCTCCATCATTCCCTGCAACTCCCATCCTCTCCAACCACTGGTGATGCTGACCTGGCTGATGGGGGTAGTTGGCAAAACATCTGGTGGGTTACAATTTGCCTGCCCTTGTCTGACTATTCCGTGCAGAGACAGGACTGGATGTACCTTTGTTCTGCTCAAGCAAAATGATCTTACATAGAAGAATCCCCAAAGGACTGGTGTGTGTGTGTGTGTGTTTACAGAGAAGCAAGGAATTCCTCAGTCCATCTCCAGCATCTTATGCCCTGCATCACCAGCACTTTGGTTCCTCAAGAGGACAGACTAACTGGGTTTCATTGATAAAAGGTGCCCTCTAGGCTGAAGTTCCAGCATGAAGATGCTAGGGAACCTTCCAATGTGAAAACTGTCAACTGACTCCCCTAGCCAACAGGCTCTGAGAAACCTCTGCAACCAAGATGGTTTCCTCAACCTGACAACTTTCCCCTATGAGTAGTAGCAACAGTAGACTCCTCGTTTCTCACACAGCTGGTCAATTTGATATTTCTTCCCACCTGACCAAGTCTCTTGCCTCTGGCCTTTTGACCATTATCTCCCTGATCTGTTGCCTGACCGCCAAACCACCCATGACCATCTTTGACATTGCTGTAGCTACTCTCAGCTAGAGTGAGGCCTGGCAGAATGAGCCTGAAGCAGATGACCACACATGGCCTCTACAGTGAGGTTCGGAATCCCTTGTCAATGATCCCACTTCCTGGTCAACTCTGAAATATTTTTCCTGTATAGTTTCTACTAATTATCTTTCTCATACTTGAGACAATCGACAAACTGTGGGACTTCAGCTACTAGGTTGGCCTGCAAGCACAGAAACCTTTCTGCTGCCATAGCTTAAATGATTCCTTTGTTTATGAAAAATAACATCTTACCTGTGGTCCTACAACCCCAGCAGGCCCTGGTGGGCCAGTTTTGCCATGAAACCCCTGAAGCAAGGAGAAATGAAAGGTTAGAATTCAAAGAAAAGGAGGTGACACCAAGCAAGAAGCCCAACACAGATTTCCATTATGGTTCACCCATCCACTAGATAAATGAGACATCTGGCATGTTTGCTAAGAAAGCCCAGATACATATTGCCCCACCTCTTCTTTAGCAGAGGTGCAACTGTAGCCCAGTTGGCCATTTTCCAGTTCAGAGGAATTGGTCACCTCATAACCTCACAGAAAAAATGCATCTCATTTGCCTTCCTTCCAGCAAGAAGGTGGAAGGTGTACGGGAGGCAGTAGTAGACTTCTCAGCCCTTAAGGAACAAAAGAGGAGACAACAGTGATGTCTCATGCCAGGTAAAATCACTGAAAGGAAACATAAAGCCAGGCCTCTTGTCTAGGGCAGGCTAGGGAGAAGGTAGAGCTCAAGATGTTCTGGACATCAGCACCCAGAAACTCCTGCCAGAATGGCCAACAGTCAAGAATGCATGGAATTCAAGTCCCAGATATCAGGAGAGCTACTTTTTGCCTACCCTTTGTCTAGAGCACCAAAATGGCTAGAATAAACCTTGATCTCGATTTGATACTCACTGGTTCACCACGCTGGCCTGGATGTCCTGGTAAGCCATCTTTCCCAGCAGGGCCCTACCAAACAGAAATATTTGATGGGGATGGGGATGGTGATGATACATGATGCCCATTTGCCCCAGAAATACCACTAGAAGCTAATCTTCCAAAGCACACAACTCAGAAAGTTCCAAGGCATGTTTTATGCCAAAAAGCTGAAAAACTGCAGTGAATGACCATAGAGTAGACCAATGTCTACTCTTTTCCTCTCTATGGGTATGAGGTTGTGGTGACACTGTTAAATAATAGGTGTTCCACCGTACAGCAACACATGTTGGGTAGCTCATGTTGAGCTAGAGCTAAAAACAACTATTTGTAATAGAGCAGCAAAAGTGTAGATGAGGCAAAGGAGGCATTAGGAAAAATGTGCAGTGTGGGACACGCACATCGCATATCCTTGAAGAGACAGGTAGGAGTTCCACCCTTTCAAGTGTTCTGATCATGAACATGGGAGAAGAAGGGAGGACTGTGGAATCTGAAGGCAGTCCAGCAGAAGAGCTTCTAAATGAAGCTCAAAATTACAGAGATGGGAAGTTCATAGCTCTGGAAAAAAGGGGTCCTTATCACAGAGGAACTGAAAAGAAGAACTACCTTGACCAATCCAGAAGATTGCAAGCTACTAAAATGTGAGAGAAATGTGCCTCACAATTTACATGCCTTTTAATCTCCTTCGGGCAATTAAATGATTAAGGGAAAACTAATTGCAGAAAAAATAAAGATGGTGGGGCAAGGATTTCATTTTAGACAAGTTGCCTTAGCTTAAAATTGCTGAATACACATGCAGGCTTCAAATGATTGAACATCTGGCTTTCATTGCAAACTTTAGGTATGGTAAGGTGACACTTAAAAGAGTGATCCTTTCCCCTTTCGACTAAATGGGTTTGGATAAGGCAGAAGAGTTCAGCCAGCAGAGCCTCTAAATGGAAAGGGCTAAACTAAGCTCTCTCTCTCTCTCTCTGCCCCCACACCCCCAAAAGACAGAGGGTTGAAAGTTGAGGACAAATCTTAAAATTTGAAGTTCTTAGTTTCATAACTTTCCTGGACATGTACTGTCATGAAATCAGAAGTCTTGATACAAATATGTAGTACTGCAAAGCCAACACATTCACAGAATAATTTATGGCACTCCGCAGTGCCCTATAATTTGAAGGCTGTTAAAAGGTTTGCCCATCTCTCGCTCCCAGAACATGCACCCCTTTCCCACTTGTAGCACAGTAGGTGACTGAGCGGGTCTCATCTTTGGACTAGAGGTCAAAGTGTTCTCCCAAAATATAGCAGTGAGTCTGAGACTTTAAAATCTTGTGCATTCAGATTTGCATTCACACACACACACAGTGATGCACTCATCTCCTACCAGCACCTTGTTTTCAGTCAGTTTAATGGTTTTGACCTGAGCCGCTTCCTTAGGCTGCAGGCTTCAGAGCGGTAAATATATACTGTATTTTTTGCTCTACAAGACTCACTTTTTCCCCCCTCAAAAGTCAGGGGAAATGTCTGTGTGTCTTATAGAGTGAATATGTGTGTGCAGTAAGTCTGTCAGATGTGCAGCCCATGGGGAAGTGATGGGGAATGTGCCTGTGATTATGTGCCCATTTGATTCAGAATTTTTTTTTTCCTTGTTTTCCTCCTCTAAAAACTAGGTGCGTCTTATGGTCAGGCGCGTCTTATCGAGCGAAAAATATGGTAAATGAGTTAATCCAGTCTACATCATACAAGGGAAACATTCCACTGGTAGGTGGGGTTTTGCAGGGACCCACTTCTTAGAGAGCAATCTGACATCTGTCTAAACAAGCACAGGACCCTGAGGATGCCATTGAAAGGACTGTCTGCACTTCTCCCACTCAGCAAAAGGAAGCTGATTTTGGACATCTATGTCTTTTCCTCCTGCTTGTGAGGAAGAGGGGTGAGGCACCAAAAGGATCCCCAAATCCTGACAGAACCTCTTTCACCCCCACCCCTTGGAACACCCTGTCCTACCCCTGCAACAGCTCCTGAGTCACACCTGTGACTTCGGAGTCGCAACATGTCCAGAGGGAACCACACTGGCTGTGAAGGCAGATGAAGGATGCTCCAGGGTTGGACTCTCAGCTCCAACACTGGAAAACATTTTTGAGGTTGGAACCAGGACTGTAATCTAGGCTACAGCTGTCTAGATAGCATCTAATGCCCAAAGGATCATGCTCTGAGACACCTAGAATTCCTCCAAGAATTACTATTTTTCTTTTCCTGTAGCTTGAAGTCCAAGCTAATAGGGGTCGATGCTGACTTCTTTGTCCTCACACAAAGCTGTCCTAGTCTGGCAAAGAGAGACTATTCTTTCAGACTCTTTTCTCAGATGATGCTTTCATGGGCTTTGACTCTCTCTGCATATGTAATTCTAACGCAAACCTATACAGGCTAGACTGTAGGATGCTTCATTTTCTTGGCAACATTCTTCCTCTTGTGTTCTAATCTTTTGTTCCTTACCTCCCCTTGCTAAAAAATGGACATAAGAAATGTGGGATACTTACAGGCGGCCCTTTTGGTCCTGGGAATCCATTGGGCCCCTGTGGTCCAGTGGGCCCCTGTGGGCAGAGGGGAGAAAAAGCACTATGAGAAGCTTTCTCCAATTTCCTTGTCAAACCTTCAGCTTCCTCCCTCCAGTTCACCATCCCCATGTCATGCCTTGGACTACTTCCAGCCTAAAGGCTCTATGTGCTAATCCCCAAGGACTCACCTGTCAGTACTGAGTGGGCATAAAATCAAAGTGTACATGTGCCCACTTTCTTGTACATATGCTACACACACAGCATATATTACATGCAGACATGAATGCCTCTGGTGCCCCATTGCATTGAAGAATCCTCTAGTTCATCCTCATTCTCCCTGCCTTGTGTGGCAGGAACCTGTGATCTAAAGAAAATCCTACCTGTCCTGGCTTTAGTGGCATGACATGACCCGTTTTTCTGAGACAGACATTAGCCAAGGCAGCAAAATGGACTTTTCTGACGCCTTCCCATCCTAGGCTACCTTCAGAGAATCATAGAATGGTAGAGTTCAAAGGGGCCATGAAGGCCATCGAGTTCTACCCCCTGCTGTTGCAGGACATCATGTTACACCATCCCACTCAGGTGGCTGTTAACTTTCTTTTTTAATGTTTCCTGCAAGGACTTCTCTTTCAACTTACCTTTTCCCCTATAGATCCAGGGGCTCCATCGTGACTAGAGTCACCCTATAGGAGGAAAAAAAAATTGGTAGAGGCCAAAAAATTAAATCACCTAGAGACCTGGGTCACCAGGATGTATGAATCTGCCATGCTTGATTCTGCTCATTTCCCCAAAGATGTTTGTTCTGCCTCAACCCCAGACTGCATTAGTTTTAACTGCACGGAATTTTCTACATATTTTCACACTCATTAAAAACAAACACATTTAATGCATTGCTTCAGATATATGTATTTTTGTATACAATTTCATGGTTTAAAGTCATATGGTACCACCATATCAGACAAGCAAACAAACAAGCATTTTCTGCTATTAGGAATGCTTTGCAGAAATACATAACCCCTGCAATGAACCAGTAATGTTAAAAATACAAACTAAAAAAGAACTCCCCTCCATACTCCACTATATTTTTTGAGACATGTATTTTCTTAGTTGCCAAAGCCAATTTTGCTACTTGGGTGATAATGAAAACATCCTTGCCTTCAAGGAATGCCCATGCCTGGCCCAGAAGCAATTCATTTGACAGGGACCAAAGAATATATAGAAGAAATGTTTGCCTACAGTGCTCAGATGAGAAGTTTCTTTAAAGTCAGAAGACTCACAAATGCAGTCTTTGGTAGGTTGGGATGCTACTGAATCTCCTGAAAACGCAGAGCTGTATGGCGTTGTAAGGCTGCATTGATGCTCTTCAAGGAGCCACCGTAAGGATTATAAAATAGTTTGCCAAAGTAATGTTGCTTTATATAATAGTTATTAATCTGAATAAGACATTGGTGCAATGGAATATAGCTCCCATGGCTTAGCATAAAGATAAAGGCTGCATTTCAACATCATGCAAATTCACCCTGGCAAAATCCAGACTGAGCTGGTAGTCCTGCAAATAACCCATGGTGAGTCCCAACTCAATGGTTTTGGGGTGGGACATGTGTATGTGCATGTCCCAGTCCAACACCCCCAGTGCCCATTAAACAACACCAAACAAGATGAAACAAAATGAAAGGAAGCAAAGCAAAATGATGCAAAATGAAACACCCTTTTTTAAAGGTTCTGAAAGTGTTGACAACAAGCAGTCAAATCTCTTTTTCCCTTGAAAAATAAAGAAGGGAGTATATACTTGCATGTTCCTGAACACCTAAAGGCTTGGGACAAACCATGAACCTTGGTGTGAACTAAAATTGGTGAGGACTTTGGTATCTTGCTGCAAAAGGGGTTTAAATTCTTCCAAAGCCACTTGTTGCAGCTAAAATAACTTCCTTCATGTTTTCCTTTTTTCTTTTTTGGTGACACCTCATCTCCTGACAAGTTTCCAGAAAAACAAAGCAGGGAAATTGTATTTGGAGCTGCTTCTGTGCAATGTCCAGGTTTTGTAATTATAAAAGGTAAAATATAAATCCCCTCAGGACTAATAAATAAATAAATAAACCATGGAAGTTTGCCTTCCCTTGCCAGATTGGAGACTGGGATTCCAGGAGGCTTAACCAAAATGGAATTTCCAGTGTCATTTATCCCTGCAGCAGAACCAGCACCCTGCAGAGGGCACTGAGAAATGCCCAAGACCACTTTCCCTGTAGAAAAAACAGAAATACCTTTGGTCCTGGTTTTCCAGTAGACCCAGGCAAACCACGCTCACCTGGAGGACCCTGGAAAGGGAAGCAGGGACATATACGTATGAAAGGGATCCATAAATGCCACATGGAGGTTTCACTGAACTATCTATATAACCCATGTTGAAGGGGAAAAGATTGTTTGGTTTTCATATGCTCTTGATCTAAGCAACACATCATCATGAACTTCTAGAGAACCAGGTTGCTCTTTCTCATTTTGGCATTTACTTGCTAAGCCCAGAAGTGCAGGATCCTAACCTAGAGGACAATGTCTTTGTTGCTTCTTGCATAGCATGCATGCCACATGATCGGTATTTCAGTTGTATGCTGAGAACCATCAGGAATGGATGGGTGAACCTGAAGGTCAGACTTGCTAGCGTGCAAGATTTGTAGGCAAGAGATGACATCAAAGTGCTTCTCCTTTCAAACCTGGCAGCTGGATCAGGATAATGCAAAATTTCACCCAAATCCAGAGTGGAGGGAAAACATTCAGCATTCTGGGGGGCAGGGAGTGTGTGGTTGAGTGTCAGATTGCACACTTAATCTGGATGTTGAAGAGTCTTTTTAGGTTCTTGGTACAGTCATCTGCAGGTTTTCTCAGAACCGTGTCCCACTGTGTTCATGTGACAGATTACCTGGGCTTCCTCCCAGGTAAGTGTGCACAAGTCTATGGAATAAGTTTCACTTAACACAATGGGATAACATATACATAGGACTGCACTGTAAGTGGAATTTCAGGTAGCAATGGTAATAACATCCTGTCAGATTCCTTCAAGTGCATTGGGGAAAGTGGAAGAAATTTCGCTACACTTGATTCAAATGATGCTTTCTTTGGCTGCATCCTTTGTTTCTTTGGATTCACTACTTGCCCCCATGTTTCTGGAATGGGCTCTAAAGTCTAAATCTAAACAACTCAAGTGTTTGCTCCCTTGGTGTATCTTTTTTCTACTCTTGATTTAGGCTTTTCTTACACTTAAGTCCTGCCTTTTTCCTCCAAGGTGGTTTATACAATCCTCCTCCTATTTTACCCACACGACAACCTTGTGAGGTAGGTTAGGCTGAGAGGCAGTGGCTGGCCCAAAGTCACCCACTGAACTTAAAGACTGAGTGGGAACTAGAACCTGGATCTCCTAAGTCTCAGTCGAGTGCTTTACCCACTAGTGCCTTTTTCAATCAGTATTTCCACATTGTTTTACTTTGCTCTTAAGTGGGCAGTTGTGTGTTAGAGGGAGGGGATGCTATGTGGATTTTAAACACAGTGAGGCTTGCTGGCCAAATGGAATTTAACTCAGCTGTGCATTGACCCATGAAGTTGAACATTACATCTACATGAGAGAAAAACCCCACGGAGCCCTGCTTTGAATGGCTCACCGGGGGACCACGTTGTCCAGTCTGCCCAGCTTGGCCAGCTTTGCCCTAGGAAATAAAAGAAAGAGAAGTGGATGGTGAGACAGGGAGTAATACACACTCACACACACACTCACAGAGAAAGGTTTGTATGCCGCTGTGCCTCCTCATCACTGTATTTACTTTTATTATTCAGATGCATATCAAAGGTAACAAGGTGATGAACAGAGATATATTATGGCATTAAAAACAACAGAACACACATGAGTAAACAGTGAAATGGCACACTCTACTGGGATCAACAAGCCATAGCTCCAGGAAAACTTGTGTAAAGAGATGGGTTCTTAAAAGACACCTGAATGTCAGATCTGCCTAATGCCAGTTGCGAAAGTACTCCAGACAGCAGGTGTTGCAACACCAGCTGTTCTACTGCAAGGGCTTCTTGAGATGCCTCAAGGTCAAGGATGGGCAGAAGTCGATAGGCAGGCATTCTGGACTTTCAGTGCTCAGCATTCTTGGCAATTGGCTCCTTGGAGCTGAAGAACAAAACCTCTGGAGATTCAATTTCTGCCCGTCCCTGCTCTAGGGCACTGAGACCATCACTCACCAGAATTAATCAGTCTGTCACGTTTTCTGCCATCCCTCATCCTGGGATAAAAGAGAGGCAAGTCAAGAAGCCCTGCTTGCTGGAGGTTGACATCTTCTGTTCAACTCGCATTAACTTCTGATTCATCTTGCAAGCATGCAACCGCATTGGAGACTGAAGGGAGTTTGGAGTGGTGGAGGGGAGCATCGATTCAAACTAAATGATGTTTAGATGAAAGCCTCCCCCCACCCTCGAAATTAAGCCTCCTGTCCTGGCGGCCCTTACTCCAATCCCAGACATTCAAGGGCTGGTTGTTGTTGCAGGGGAGAAAGGAAGGCACTCTGCAGTTACTCCATCCTGGTTCATACATTCCAGCCCTACTTAATCCCTCACACTGGAAACAGGTTCTTGGGTGGAGCTGTGCATTAGATGGTACTTGTGTACATTGCAAGGCATGGGCCAGAAAACCCCAGCATATCTGGTGCTCTGGTAGCCATCTTTCTCACATGCAATGAACATGGATTTGTACCCATTTGAACAAAAGTTATAAAGGGAGACCAGCTCAATCAGCACCATCACCAGTAGAACTAGCGCCATCACAAGGCTTGCAAAGTAAATCCATACCATCTTAGATGGTGACTACAGGGATAAGCCCTGCTATATTCCACAGCCTACCTTAGTTCCCTTTTCCTATTGCAACTAGAGAGTGGTATTTCTATTTTGTGCACATTTTGCTGAACCCATATGGTCTGTTCCCCTGGGACAACTAAAGATTACTTCTAGCTTCTTTCTTTAGGCTGGGGGTGGTGACTGCTATAATCTGACACATCTGGAGGACTGAGGAAGGCTAGACGGCTCAGCTGCAAATATGAGCTGGTACCAGTTGGGTTTTCACAACTGCTGCCTTCTCTCACTTGCACTGGAGTCAGGGGGTCAACCAAGTGGTCCTTTCCTTCCTCAGCTGGATCTGCCTTCCACCTGTGCACCCTGCTTTCATTTTTCAACTCAACCTCCAATTATTTTTTGTTCAGCTCTCAGCTTGGCCTCTAGCTGGTCCAGACAAAGAATCAGATCAGCATTGAATTTGTGTCATGGCGTTTATGGTAGCAGCAAGTTTTCCTCTGTGGAACAAACAGAAGCCTTGGGAGAAGCAAAGGTAGAGATGAGAAGAAGGCATTTTGTCTAGGAAAACATTGGACCAGTTTGCACAATTGCAGCAAAGGAAAAAGGTTGTAAGGACTTACTGTCCCCACCGCACACGCCAGTTGTGTGCTGACCAGATTTCCCTACTTACTCTTGTTCTCAGGTGTGCCAGGTCCTCTGAACCTGGGCCACATGGCTGTGTTGGGGTGGGGGTGGGGGGACAGCAACCCTCAGATAAGCCAACAACAGCCCTAAACAAGCCATGCCTCCCAGCTCCGGATGACAAGGCTAACCAGACCTGCAAGGGTAATTACAGAGATCCAACTGGCAGAGTTAACAAACCATCATGGAGGATGCAAACCAGGTCACTAGGTGTGCGGGTCAGGTGGAGTTCAAATCCCACTGTTAGGATCCTGATCCAAATGCTGTCCTGCAGCTGCTACCAACACTGAAAGAAAACCTCCAGGGGAACCACCTCACAGATCTCCCACATCATTTCGTCTGACCTTCCATGTGTGATGTGTGACGCTGACAAGACCTCACCCACCACCAAAGGGAGAGCTAATCTGATATTTGATAGGCACGTATGTATATCAAGCCTTCACTCATTTCAAATGTAGAATATAAAAGGCAAGCACTATTATAAATTAGACACCTGTGAAAAACTCAGCATTTGGAAGGCTGATATTCAGGGGTTACTGAAAACTCACTCTTTGAGGTCTGGAAAAGCCAAGAGGGCTGTGCCAAAGCCCCATTGCTTGCCACTCAAAACTAGATCAGTCTTTGAAACCCCATATCGGAAAGCTGCACTTGACATGAACAGTTGCAGTCTGAGGCTTGGTCTCCTTAAATGCACTTCAACTCCCACAAATACTGAGTGGCCTGTTTTGCTGCTCAGGACAGTGGCTTTGTGGCTTTGCTGCAATTTACACTGGGAGTGAGCAGAGTCACATGCAACAGTGTAGTGGAGCCAGGACTCAGGGGGACAAAGCCCTGGAGCTTTTTGGCCAGCAGGAGCCATGAGGTCACCTGCTACCCACCTCAGACTTCCCTATTCTCTCTCTGCAAGCTGCAATCCAGCAGAGCAGAGGAGAAATGGATTTTCCAAAGATCTCTCTATATCATTGTGACCCATCCCTGTTATAACACAAAGTCTTTAGGTGGCTTGTTCTCGCATGGACAACGGCAGAGCTGATTTGTCGATATGGATGCTACTAGGAGATGGGGCTTTGGGAATTGTCATGATGAGCACCCACACTGGGTAATTAACCACTGTGCCACAACTCATGCTGAGTGAGAGCAACATATAATATATGGAAGCCTTGGCTGAAACATCTTTGCAAACTACAAATGTAAGCGGTTTGAGAGCTACCCTGTGATACAGTCCTAATGGCCACACACCCAAACCTCCCTTATCTTCCTTCCTGCCCACATGCTGACAAACCCTGTGGGCACCTTCCCCATCTCTTGCACTTCCAAACATATCCCCACAACTTCTCTCTGCTTCACTCACTCGTTTGCCTTTTTCTCCAAAGAGGCCAAGCGGCCCTGGGAATCCAGTTGAGCCCTGTGGAGGAACAAACGCACTCAGTACAGCAGGTGGCGACCAGGGCATGAATTCTTTCTCTTTATGTCAGAATTGCCCTCACACCTACCTTAGGTCCCTGGCGGCCAGGGTAGCCTGGCAGGCCTGGCACTCCCAACTTCCCCTGCAAAAAGAGGAGGAGATCAAAGACTTCATGCTTTTAGAGAAAATGCTGGACAAGTTCTAAGTTGTGGGGGAAAGGGCTGTACTGTTAAGACACAGGTGGAGAATGGCTTTCAGCCCAGGGCCCAAATTCCATTGTAGAGACATTTGCAGGGGCCACATAGCAGTGGTGGGTGTACTGAAGGCAGAGAAGGGCAGGGTCATAAATCCAGGTCATTCTAGCTTGAGACTGTTATTGCTAGTAACTAAAGCACAGATGAAACATTTCCATCTAACAGAATGAGGGGAAATCCAACAGAAAAGCCAAAAAACCACCAAATATTTGGGGGCCAGGGGGAGGCTGGAGAAAGCACACCCTGGAGAGATGGACTGGGACCTTTGGAGGACCCAGTCTGACTCCCAATCTGAAATTCTGCACCACTGTAGTAAGGGAAGGGGACACAGTTCAGGGGTTGAGCACCTGCTTTGCATACAGAAAACCCCAAGCTTTATCCCAGGTGTTTCAAAGATTTGTTTTTAAAAAAACCAGGTTTCAGGTGATGGGACAAGGCAAGAAGTGGTGGGAAAGGCCCAAAGTCAGAGCAGACAATACTGTGCCAGGTGAACTAATGGCTTCCTAAGTTTCTCAAAACAGACACAGGTAGGTTGGTGGGACTGTTGCTCACCTTCTCACCAGCGGAGCCAGGAGGACCTGCTTCCCCAGCAGGGCCTGCCTGCCCTTTCAGCCCCTCAGTGCCATCCTCACCACGTATTCCCAATGGGCCAGCATCACCCTGCAGACAAAATAAAGGAGTTAAGAGAGTGCCCACTAGTGGTGGCTGTAGAATTCTGCCATAAAAAGTATTCTGCGGTCAGTACTACAGCTGGAGGAAATTTAGGAAAATGAGACTTGTGAGAGCTTGCAGCTAGCTGCACAACTTGTTATAAGAGAGAGGTGCATTTTGTAAAGTTTTATTAATTCTTAGGTATTAATTAAATAGGTATTTAATTCATTCTTATTTAATAATAGGTATTTTATTCATTCTTAGGTAGCAATTACAGTGGAAGCAGAAATCAAGCATGGCAAGTTTGACCCTCAGTTGATCAGACTGCATCCTGCCATGTCATCTTAGTGATGGGCAGAAGAAAGATCTCCAGAAATCTTGGACTTCAACTCCCAGAACCTGCTACCAGCAAAAGGCTGGTCAGGAATTCTAGGAGCTGAAGTCCAGAACATCTGGAGTTCTTCTTTCTGTCCTTCCCTGACCTAAGTGACCCTATGTCAGTGCAAGCCACACAGTGCCCTTTGGATTTAG
Source organism: Varanus salvator macromaculatus (assembly GCA_023646645.1). NCBI lineage: Eukaryota > Metazoa > Chordata > Lepidosauria > Squamata > Varanidae > Varanus > Varanus salvator. Next base: position 9,245,171 of record JAIXND010000795.1, read on the forward strand.
TAACAGGAGATGTATTTTGTGATATGGGGGGACCATGGGAGCATCTAAGGCTTCGGTCCATGGCAAGATGCAGGCCATCTGGCTGTGGATCAATCCTGCTGTTATCACAGTCCATTCCCCACTCCCCACAGCCTTACTGAGGTGTCATAAGGAAGAGCCTTCTACAATCTCCACAACTCCCTTGGAAGAGCAGAATACTGGGAAGAGTATCACTCACCCGATCACCTTTTGGGCCCATATCACCTTTAAAGCCGGGGAATCCATCTTCACCCTAGAGAGAAACAAGGGATTGATGTAACCAGAGCAGTAGAAATGTCCACATATCAAAATCTTGCCAGGTGGAACAACAAGCTTGCACAGTCACATTGCCAAAGTCCACTCAGTGTGGTGCTCAAAGCCCCTTTCTGTATAACTGAAAGCTATACTTGGAAATCAGGCTAACACCATAACTCCTCCAAAGGACCAAAACTAAGCTTCTGCCAAAGGAACAGATGCCTCGGCCACTCAAGTACTGTACAAGGATGTTTGGAAAGTGGTAGAATATTCCATGCTGCTTCTTTTGGTGGCGGAGGGAGATTGTTCAGGCTCTGATTAATTCAAGAGTCGGGTATAAATGTCCTATTTAAGGACAAATGGCTGGCAAGTTGCTAATAGGACTGCTAGCTCAGCTTGTTTGCAGATAATTCAATTTCAATCCTTCTGAAAGGATTCCCAGTTATACGGATGGTTTCTGAATATAAGGACTTGAGAACAGAAGCAAGGCAAGTTGATAGCTTAACTTCATTACTGTAGAATGTGTCAGCACAAAATAAATTCTCGACTTCTTTAAAAAGTATTACCCCATAGTCAGATTTCAAATGTCAAACTGGAAAAAGTTTGAATTTTGCAACAACGGATTCTGAAATTTGGATGGATTTCAAATGTCTTCAAGATTTGATCTCTGCTACATAATATTTTCCAAATGAGGCCTGCTTGACCACAGGACCCTTGATTCTCAATTTAAAACAAACAAACAGATGTATCAGAGCCCTAGGAATGGACCAAAAGGCCAATCATCCCCATGTCCATTCCATCCCAACACAGGCTTTCTTCTCCACAGGTTAAATTTACATAATCTAGAACATAAGTGCACCAAGAGCAATATCCAGAGATTCAATGAAATCCCCAAGATCCCTTGTCTAAAACCAACAGTTGACACTCCTGCTGGAAACTTACCTTCTCACCTTTGCTGCCTTTCAGGCCCCTCACTCCAAAGGCCCCCTGTGTGAACACAGAAAGGTATGACAATGTTAGAGAGATGGGAAAGGAGCTAGCAATGATGACTTGCCACAGAAGCCCTGCTTATAGGTGGCCTGGAAGCCATGTCAGATCTGCTGTAATATGGGAAGGCACCAAGTCTTAAAAGAAGGGCTAAGTTGCCAGGCAAGAGATTCTGAGGGCTGAAGGTAGGTCCCCTGGTGTGTTGTACAGAAAACCTTACCTAACCCAGTCCAGGTGATACTTGCTTGGAAGTAGACACCATTGATTTCAATGATAGTTACTTTGAAGCAGGCATACTTAGGATTGCAAATGTAAATTGAAGAGTGTGGACAGGGGAAGGGAAGAAAGAATATCACCCCAGAGTCTCATTCTGGATTAATGGAAGTTAGCAGGAGGTGACAAGACCTACCTTGACTCCACGGGGACCGGGGTAGCCAATTGGCCCTGCTGCACCAGATGGACCCTGGAGAAGAAAGGTTTTTAAGAGAGATACCCCCTCTTTAAAAAATGAGGATACTAATAATGTGATTTTGATATTTTAGTATGGCAGAGGGGACACATCCAAAGAGAAGCCACCTCTAGGTTATTGCCTCCTTGGCATGTACTTCTGCCTGACGTTACCTGGACTCCTTTCTCTCCAGGTGGCCCTTCTCTTCCAGGATGGCCCTGAAAGGCAGTACCAGAAAGACACAGTTGGATAATGCAGCTGCTTAGAGAGATGATGATTAAAGAGGCCTCACCCCTCTACAAGGAAAGTCATCAGACTGGGAAGAGGAAGAAAAGCAGTTCTCAATCCTTGCTGCTCCTGTTGAGCCTGTGAACACATGATCTATTGCACTGAAAGTGGGCACCAGTGGAAGTGCTTTTGTGGGTGGATGAGAATTCTCTTCTATTTGAGGTTGGTTGCTTTTTCCTCTGTGTTCATTTATAGGAAAAATGGGGGAAAGTGAATGCATTTATCTTACACTGAAGACCAGAGTTCATATCTGCTTCTCTTATATATATGCGTGTGTGTATGTGCGTGCACACAAGCATGCTTATATGCAGATCACCCCCCAGATGTTGCACCTGCCGCAGGAGGTGGCAGCCACTGTCTTCTAGATACTAGGCTTGTGGACAATTAGAATATCACTGATATTTACCGGAGGTCCATCAATCCCAGCCATTCCTGGTATCCCGGGTTTTCCTGGTGGACCCTGCAGCAGGGGAAAAAGAAGAAAAGCAAAGTATTATTTGAGTCCTGGCTTTCTCAGAGCAGGAATCCCAGGGCAGTGCACACATTTGACAAATCAAATTATATATATGTATATGTATGTGTGTGTGTGTTTTATATATATATAAACCTTAGGAGCATAAGAAAAGCCCTGCTAGATCAGGTTAAGTGTTCATCTCATCCAGCATTCTGCTCACACGAGGAGCAAACAGCTGCCTGTAGGGAACCCACAAGTAGAGTGTGAATCAACAGCATGCTCCATCCATGCTTCCAGCAAATGGTATACATAACTGTAGTGCCTGCCACACTGGAGGGGGCATATAGCCATCATAATGGGGAGCCATTAGTAGCCTTATCCCGGATTAAATAGTGTAATTCCCCCTTTAAAAGCCATCCAAATTGGCAGCCATCACTACATGCAATCACAGAAGATCAGCGCCCTCCCTCCCATCCATTAAACATGAAGAAGGCAGAATCCCATCTCTAAGCAACAGTGCCTTGTGCCTAAGGAGACACCAGTGTAGCTTAGAGATCCCCCAGTCCAACATGTCATGTCCCCACTCTGCATTTTCCCTGTCAGCTTCAAGAAAACACTTGCACGGATTTCATGGTTAAGCTAAGCATAACTCACCTTTTCGCCTGGAAGCCCGACGGGACCCTGGGGACCAGGCAGCCCCTAGGAAAGAAAGGAGCCTTAGCAGAGATAGGAGAAAGGATACAAGAGTAGAAGGGAGGAGATGACTCTCATACATTGTACGTTCATGACTTTTATGCAGGTGAAGAGACACATTTAACCCTTATCAAGCACTGAGGCTGCTGTAGAAATACACTTCCAGCATATTTATTTCTCGTGAGAATCAAGCTTTGGGGGCAAAGGGGGCTTCAAGCAGAAGCCAGCTGTGCTGGGCACTGATGTGCTGGTCCCTGTGATGTCACAGAGGAGGGCTTTTCCCTTGATCTTCAAAAGCAATTTATAAAGAAATCTACCCCCCCGCCCCCCCCCCCCACACACACACAACACTCTTTTTTAAGTGACAGTAACAAATGAGCATGCTAGATGGAGTCACTGGGACAGTGGGTGTGAGCTTGGGTGGACTCTGAGGGATGGTGGAGGACAGGAGAACCTGGAGGAATGTTGTCCATGGGGTCATGATGCATCAGGCACGACTTTGTGACTAACACACAACACAACAAATGAACATAGGTCTATTCAGGTTGTACTTCTAGGGGGAAAAAAACAGCTGCATTGTCCATTTGAACCACCGTAGGAGGGCTGGAGAGAGGCAAGTCCAATGAATTAACAAGCATTCAGTTTGTTTGTTACATTTATATTCCACCTTTTTTCCTTTCATGGAACTTAAGGTGGATTACATGATTCTCCTCCTCAATCTTATTCTATAACAATGATCCAGTGAGGCAAGTTGGGCTGAGAGTCTGTGTATGGCCCAAGGTCACTCACTTGGCTTCAGAGCTGATCAGGAACTAGAACCCAGATCCCCAGAGTCCCTGTCCTGTGCTCTTAACCACTGCACCACACTGGCACTCATGTGTACAAGTATGCATGCCTGTATTTTCACCTTCAAAGACAGGATGACACAAGGATCCCACAGAAATTTAAGAGGGCTTTTGGGATCTTTGTTTTCAATCCCTGCTTGCCTTCACCCAAGGATCTATCAGGACCAAGCTTCCTTCCAGGGGCTAAGAGCAGCCAGCGGGTGGCATTTTCATCAGATCCATGGTTGGGAAGGAAGGTTAACCCCCACATGCTGCAGGCCCAGCAAAAATCTCTCTCTCCCCACACATAAGCACCTGATATAGCCTTGAAAATGCAATGAAAAGGGGGGAAATCAGCAGCAAGTGATGTATTTGGCATGCACACAAACGCACTCACACATGCAAACGCACCCCATAAACCACACATACCTGTGCACCAGGATTTCCCTGCTGCCCAGGTGGGCCTGGCTCTCCCTGAATGCCCTGAGGACAGAAAATCCCAGTCAAGTTAGTATTCTGTGCATGTACAAAGAAGCGCATCTGTCAGAGGGAAAGAGACAGGCGTATGTACACACTCGGCAGTAGAATCTAAGTGAAATTGCTGGAGGGGACAGGGATTCCGAGAATGACAGGCTTGGAAAATGGTAAGAACCAGTTCCTTAAACATCTGGGAATTTGGTGCTGTACTGCTGTTGGGCTGCTTTTCCATCCTCTTAACCCTTCAGCAGTTGTCTGACTGATCACACAGGAGCAGCTGAGTAGCACTTTCCCCAGGATTAATCATTCTGCACACAGGCCAGGAACTGCCCCTCACTTCCCTATTTATGTATTTATACATAAATAAATGCACTGCTGCATTTGTCGTCATATGTATTTATCATGGCAGACAAAGACCATTTATGACTCAACCAGAGTGGACACTTACTTTCCACTCCACTGAAAACAACAACAGTGACAAAAGGAACACACATACACTGTTTGACCTAGCAAATAGCAGCATCTACCTTGTAGAATATTTAGGGCTACTTAGGCCACAATTCAGCAAAAAGATAACTGTGTTAAATTGTGTGTCTCATCTTCAGAATGAGTGTTCTTTCTTAAAATGCTCTTCCAAGCAGAGAGAACGTGAAACTCCATATTTAGCTCCCTTGTCTTTGAGTAGACATAATTCTGTGGTGCAGATGTATGTGGCTTGAATGACCAAAGATTTGGAATCAGGTTTTTAAGTAGTACGAAATCTGCATTGACTTGCAGAGCACTGTGTGTTAACCATTACAGAAACCACTTAGTATGTACTCTTGCTATAGCAACCAGTTTGGATATGTTCAGGAAATACATGGATTACAAAATAGAAAAATTGGCTGAAATCAATCCTTTTCTAGCCATGATTTATAATTCATTTAAATTGATAATGATAAGCAGGACAAGGAAGATGAAAATATTTTCCACCCTTCATCCACCTTACCACATACTACTGCACAGCACTATAAATGTTCTCACCTCTTTAAAGCTCAATAAAAAACCATAAACCCTAACAGAACAATGGCTCAGCTGTATTAATTTTCTTTTTTGGATTTACAGCTTCCAATCAAGGCCACCAATTCCTTAATAAAGGAAAATAAAGGATGAAATCTGGGTCAAATCTGATAAAATTTTGGTTGTGTTTGAACACTGTCTGTCTTGGCTCTTTAAGATGAGTTTACAAAATCAAAATTAAAAGAATGGTTTGTGATTTGGTGTATTCTTGGGATGCACTTCATGGTGCAGCTTCTTGCTTGATAGGTAAGGCTTTACACTCTAGATTGGATCAGATTGGATTGGTGTAACTATCAAATGAATATTGGAGAGCTTAGAACATTGCTTAATTTGCAGAATGGTGCCAAAATTAAAGCCAAGTGAATTACGTCCCCTGAAAGCCACTGTCTATACTCCCTTACCAAATTGCCTTTATGTCCAGGTGCCCCATCAATGCCGCTGACACCCTATGGAGTGAAAACAGAACAAGAAGAGCACAAAAGTCACCAGAAGTTTCCAGCTGAAAACAAGGACAAAGAAATGTGGAAATAAACCTCAAGCCCATTTAAACATCTGTTCACATTTTTCACAGGTCCAAAACTGGTAGATTCACATTCTAATCTCAGGATTCTATCTCCATTTGGGGAATATATTTCTCAGAACTAGATGGAAAGAGTGTCACAGAGATCTGAGTCCTGCCTCTTTGGATGTTACATTCTCAGCCTCCTGGGATGAATCTATAGTCCGTACTTTTACTGGCATTGTAACACATGATTCACTCAAACAAGTTTTATATGAGGCACATTCCAAACTGGCCTCCTTGTGCTACTTCTGCCATTATATCCTAAATTTCTTCCAACTGCTCTGTCTGTTATATTTCTCCGTGGTATATTTTTCAGTGTGTGCTAAACCTGTGGTACTGTTTTGGGGTTGAGGGAAGCAGTGGCACTGGTAGGCTGGGAAGGAATGGTACTGCAAAAGGTGTCCTGTTGGGCTTCTTTTGAAACAGTTTTCCCTAATGTGCAGGTGCAGAGATGCAAATCTGTGAATAACACAAACATCCTACATTGCTTCAGGTTTTGGGAAAGGAACAGCCTCTAACAATTTTCTGAAAGGCAAAGTTCTGAAATGCAAACAGCATTCCTATGCTTTCAGTTTTCCTGCCAAATGCAATTCTTTATAGCCATCAAATCATAGAATAGTAGAGTTGGAAGGGGGCAAGAAGAGCATAGAGTCCAACCCCCTGCTAGTGCAGGACACCAAGTTACACCATCCCTCTCAGATGACTGTCTGGTTGCATCTGGAATGCTTCTAGTGTGGGAGAGTGCACAACTTTCCCCTAGGAGTTTTTCCATTGTTCCACTGATGGAGACATTACAGGGTTCCAAGGGAGGAGAGGTGAGTTAGTACAATCTCCTGCTTGAACTCTGGGTCCTACCCTTGCATAGGAAGGGGAGAGGGAAGGGAATACATACTGGGGGGCCTGGGGGGCCTGGAAAACCCCGTGAGCCAGGCAAACCACGCATGCCCTAGAGGAAAAAAAGAAGATACATGCATTAGTGATATCTAAGTAATATGCTTTACAGATCTTGTAAGAATCTGAGGGTCATTCCACATGATTCCAGAAAAGTTCCCAAGTCTCCTAAGACATAAGTCAACACTTAATCTTCATTGAACCACTCCTTTAACAAGCCTTGATCCATCCAGGAAGAAATATTCAATCAGGGAACTATCTCTGCTCTTTCAAGATAATTATTTTTGTAAACTATCACTGGATGAACGTTTCAACAATGGGGTTGTAAAAGAACATGGCTAATTCCCCAGTTTCTGTTTTACGTAATGATGGTGCTGTTGATGATGAATGCTTTGCTGTTTCCCTTTCCACTCTTGACAAAAAAGACACCAACCCGTGGATGTGAAGGGCATCCAAGTAAGCGTACTCATCATGGCGATTGCAATGACAATTGGTGCCTTATCCAGGGGAAGCAGACGCTCTCCTCAAATGCAAAATATCTGTATAGGTTGAAGCAACTATACTTGAGCCTGAGAAAGGGATGAGTATGGACTGCTGTTGCTGAAATGTGAGTTGTTGTTAAAACATGAGTTGTTATGTTGCCTGAAACCAGCTGCACTAACAACCATGGTGAACAATCCACAAAGCAACCACAAACCATGGGCTCTCTTCATGGGTAGTTCAGAGTTAATGAGCCATTGCCTTTGAGTGCATCTGGCTTCAGAGACCATGACACACACACAACTTTTTTTTATGGGGGATGAAGCCTACAACCAGAAGAGGTGCAGCCTAGAAAGAGTTTTACTGCTCAATTTTCTTCATTTTTTAATCAGGAAGAGACCAACAGCAGATGGAAATCTCCACCATGCTGTGTTTACAAATTCTCCGGGCACTTCCCTTTACCCAGTATCAGAGACAGAAGGTGAGAGTTTGGGGATAATTCATCCAGCCCAGTATCGTAACTCTTTTTAGATATTTTAAACAAAGAGAAATATCTGCGACATTAAAAGGAGGATCTGAAAGAGTTGCTGCCCTTCCTCCCCCATATATCAAACGTAGTCTTAAAAGACAGCAAACAAAATATTAAAACCTTGTATCATCTGCCTCACCTTGTCACTTTTATTTTCCAAACTCAAGATGTTAGTGTTGAGAGACATATGATGGTTATTGCTTTAATGTAAGAGTTGGTTGTTACTTGTAAGGTAATAGCACACAGAAGCTTATGTACTCATATTTCAGCAACTGTTCAGACATAGATGGTTTAGAGAACAGACAGAAAAAAGTGTTGAATGGATGCATTTGTGTAATATAATATACCATCTCTTTTGAATTATAAAATAAATCCTCTGATGTAGCCACTCTAGAGCTGTTTATGATACTCTGCCTGTACCTGCCTTTTCACATTCAGGTTCCAGCAAATCCACAAGAGGCTTTCCCAAAGATTCCCTGTCTTCCATCACCACCCCACAAACATGCTAATGTGCTTAGAAATAAAAAGTCCTGCAATTATGCATCCTGAGGAGTGCTGTGGAATGTAGGAACCCTTTGCTCTCTAAGCATGCTTAGGCTTGTGCATAGAATTGTGAACTCTGTCCCAGCAGCTGGTTCTCATGAATTTGGTGTGCAGGTACTCACAGCTTCCCCAGGCTGTCCTCTGGGGCCTGGCTTCCCTTCGGAGCCCTGCAAAAAGCAGAAGGTCAATGTAAGAGACCACCCCAGGAGATCAGCTTGTGTTCATCCCTGCCACCTGTGTCTTCCTGCCCTGGCTACTGCACCCCCACCAAGGGCAAAAATGCCAGTGAAAAAAGCGTACACCATAACTACGGAAAAGAAGCAACATGAGGGCTCCAGCCACATGGGGGAGGTAGTAGTCTGTAACTTTCATCCCATAAAGACTAGCCATCACCATCCCGCTCAACCTTTATATGTTTGATGGTTGCATTGCTTGTCCAGAAGAGCCGACTGTAGTTCCAGCTAACTGTATGCTTGTATGTTGCACTTCAAAGTTCTCACGCATACAGCAACGCTTGTATGTTTCCTAAGCTTTCTACCACCTGGAAGCTGTCTTTCACAGTGACCCCTCTTCTGCAGACCACAGGTCTGCTGTGGAGTTCTGGCATGCTGCAGGGGATTCCGGGACTCATCCTGAGGCATGTGGTCCTTTCATGCTAAGCACCACCCAGAGGCAACTCAGCCACAGGGCCAGAAAGCTACAAAGCATGCCTAATGTTATTGCAGATTGCAAGGGGAAAACCAGCCACAGTAGTCAAACTGCCTGTTTGCCACAACCGATCTCACTGCAGAACCCCAGATAAGCTGGCATGCCAGCTGAAAACCCACAGATATAAATTATGATAAAGAGCCTGCCCTGCAATGCATAATGTTTTTCCTGCTCTAATAAATCTGTGAAATGAGCCCACATATTGAACGAAGTGATTCTTTTCAACCTTTCCTCTTGAGATTTAATAAACTGTGCCAACTTAACTGTCCTGACAATGTCCTAAATCTTTTGTAACCACTTACCTCTGTTTAATTCCTCCACGCCTTTATTGTTCCAATAATTATCTATAATAATTCAGGCCAACGCAATTCAATGGAGAGCGATTCAGTGTCTTTCTGGGGCAGCCTTGCCTCCAGAGTGGTTAAATTGCAACCCTTACTGCCCCGAGCCAGCAAGGCTATTGGCTGGGCTGGATGTGGATGATGGAAACTGTAGTCCAACACTTCTGGAGAACACAAGGGAAGGGAAGGTTCTTCTTCTGAACCTTCCCTGCCCTTGTGTTCTCCAGAAGTGTTGGACTATAGTCCTCCCATCTCTAAAAGAAAATACCACTGGTTCCTGGTTACCTGTTTCCATTCACCTGCTCCTTGGAGCATTGCTTACCTTGGCACCGTTTTCACCAGGAGCACCAGGTGGGCCTGGTTTTCCCAGATCTCCCTGTATAGGGATAAAGTGAGGAGTGAATTAAGATGGTATTAAGGATAGCTGTCACTGGTAAAATAGATATTTGGATGTACTCACCCGGTTCCCTTTTTCTCCTGGAAGTCCTGGCAGCCCATCAAAACCCCGGTCACCCTTTATACAAGTAAGAGGAGAAATAGTATCAGTATCAAGAATGATGTCGCAGCCTTATGGCTTGTGAGTACCTCTGTCTGTATCCGAAATGCTTCCACCCAAAAAAGGAGAGGAAAAATCACAAATGGTTTTTCTTTCTCATTTTTGGCATCTGCCTCACTGTGTAAAAAGCTTTACTGCAACGATCACTTTCATCTTTACAGTAATCAGGGAAGGTAAGAGTAAAGAGGAGGGGAACAGTCATACATGTATTCATATGGATGGCATGGGGTCAGATCAGGGATACCATGCATAATGAAGTGTTTACCATCTTTAGATCGAGCCTTCAAAGTAAGGGTACAACAACAATGGTAAAAATCACTGTCCAAATCAATGTTCTGTGAAAATGAGAACCTTAAAACAAAATGCGGGCTATAGCATGAGGGACTGAGAAGATCACAGTTTTCAAAGAACTATATTTTCTTAAAAAGCTAAAAAAAATCATGAAGTAGTGGTAAGGAAAAGATGGCTTTTCTGATAAATCCATCCCATTTCTAAAGGGCTTCATGTGCCATTTCTGATTTAAAAGGAAGAGGAGTATTCCAATTCCATAAATAGTTTTAGGGTGCAAACCTATACATGTTTAGATAAAAAAAAAATCCCACAATTCCCAGCATTCCCCAGCCAACCATGATGGCTAGAGAATGCTGGGAGTTGTAGGACTTTTTCCTGTTTAAACAGCCATAGGATTGTGCTCTTAAAGTTACATTTGTTAGATCATAAGTCATGGCCAGTGACTTGGCATTTCCTGAATGTATGTATCAAAAAGAGAGAGGTCCTTGTTTTGAATCACACCTCTACCATGAACCATGTTCTTAGACAAGCAAGCTGCCCTCACCTAGCCTCAGCTGACCCGTAATCAGCAATATGGGGATAATAATGCTGATTCACTTTACAGGGTTATTGCAAGGATTACAACTGGAAAATGCAAGTAAAGCAGTGTGAACACTTGATAACATTACACAGATGCAAAGTGCTACTAAAGGACCACCAAAAGGTGTGGACATGATGAAGTGAGCTGGGTTACTGGGTCTAGGCTCTAGACAACAATGTGGCTTCATCCCACTGAGCGCTCACATGTGCCAGCGTCTGATGTGCCAGCTGGTGGGCAGGAACAAATTGCATTTTCCCCACAATGAAATGTATCATACTGAAAAGAAGCTGCATCTCCTCCTGTGCAACAGATGCTGAGCATAAGTCATAGAGAATGCCTGTCACCTCCCATGCCCTGTTTATGGTGCCTTTGTGGAAGCATCTGGCCAGCCAGAACTGGAAACAGGATGCTGGCTAGATGGACCATGGGTGCAATCCAACAGGACTCTTCTTGCATTCCTGAATGACTTCCTCTGAACACTGCTTTGTTTCTGAATCTGGGACAAAACAGTTCTGATTTTCAACTGGTTTCCATACCAGTTGCGTAAAAGAATCCTGCCTTGCCGACCACACCAACTTCAACGTGAAAGTGATGCTTTAAACTCGATTCGATTCAGAACTGCGTGTACCCCGCTGCTGCATCACTGCAGGAAATGCTAGGCCACGGTAAGACTGCACATCTCAGGATGTTCTCCCTGCTATCCCTCCCTCTCTTGCATCAATGCTACTCAGTCAAAAGCTTTTGGAAACCTTGGGTCCAGTGTCTCCTGGAAGGCCTCTGGCACCATCTGCTCCTGAGCGGCCCTAAAAAAAAGAAAGAGACAAGGTGAGGGGATAAAAGTAAGAGGAAGCATCTCTATACAGTGTCATTCAGACATGGATGAGATGGAGCAAAAGGCTTACCCGCTTTCCAGTTTTCCCTGGAGGCCCAACTAGTCCTTGAATGCCTGGGGAGCCCTAGAACAAGAAGAGCAAAAATTAGATTGAGAGCTGCTTCCTATGTTACTTTTCCCAATTTTAAGATCCATCACTGTGTTAGAAAAGCTGTGCCCTTTGGAAAAAATGCCACATGATGTGCCATCGGGACAATATTCATCTGATGTTTGCACCTATGAAGTTGCACATCAATGACCAGACATTGCAATTGGTCCAGAATGCAGAAGCTAGAGTGCTGCCAGGTAGCAGAAAGAAAGCATGCATAAAGCTAGATGTCAAAACAGTTGCAGTAGTTACCCATAGGCCCAATTCAAAGTTATAGTTTTATCCTTTTAACACCCTCAAAAATGGCCTAAATGGTCTGGGTTCTTAAGATCTAGATAGGATTTATTCACTTTAAACCCATATTGCCTATCTATTTCCATGAAACAAGCTAAGCCAATGATATTAAAAACAATCTCTTCCCATATGCTCCCTTGTATGTCTTCAGATCTATAGGACACAGCACAGGCCTGTTACGGCCGACCCTGTCTCCTAGGGAAACCATCCAGAGGTGCCCACTATTCTCTACCACAGCTGACTGGGAAAGTTCAGACCAGGCTGGGACACATCTGGTCAGCCAACACCCTCTTGGCAGTTGGAACAGGAGTGGCGGGGTGGGGGGGGGGGGCTGTGGTCCTCCAGAGATGTTTTCAGCTCATTTACTTGACCAACATTATAAACCACTCTAAGGATAAAAAAGATTCCCAAGCTGTGAATAGTTAAACAAATAAAAATAAAATCAAGTTCTAGCACTAACACTGAGGCCGGTCATTCGGAAAAAAAGCTTGTTTAAACAAACATGTTGTTTGCAAAGCAATGTTGGTCCCTGCCTGACACCAGCTGGCAGGAAATACTGAAGACAGTAGACCAGCCTTCCCCAACCTGGTGGCCTTCAGAGGCATTTGGCATGCAACTCCCAGAATTCCCATCCAGCAGGGCCATTGACTGGGAATTTTGGGGGTTGTGGTCCAAACGTGTCCCGAAGACACAAGGTTGGGGAAGCTGCAGTAGACTAAAGGCTCTACTTTGAGTGGAGTCTAACTGGACCTTAAGTCACATGCCTGATGCCTCAGGACTGGACAAGCTGATAAGGGTGAAAGCATACTCTCAAATATTGTTGGATTCCAGCTCCCATGAGCCAGAAATGATGGGAGTTATAGTCCAGCAACACCCAGAGGTCTGGAAATTCCCTACCCTGAGGGGTGACTTTTTATGACCCTATTGTTCTTCTGGCACTGTATTTGTATACTTAGTCCATTGGCGTTCTGTTTTATTTGAAGCTTGAAACTCTCCTGTGAACTGGAGGGTATGACCTGATGGGGATCACAGAAACTTGGTGGGATGAAAGGCAAGTCTGGAACGTGAACATAGAAGGGTATCACCTTTTTAGAAAGGACAGGAAGGGAAAGAGAGGTGGGGGCGTGGCTTTATACGTCAGGGAAGGGATAGGATGCAGTGAGATAGAATGCAGCACAGATGGGGATTCGGTAGAGGCAGTCTGGGTGACACTTAGGGGTTTTGACAGGGAAAGAGACCTGACAGTGGGGGTATGTTATCGCCCTCCAGGTCAACTTGAGACCCTGGATGATGTCCTGACAGGCCAGATTCCAAGGATATCTTGGGGGAGAGACACAGTAATTATGGGGGATTTCAGTCCCCCAGATATTAGTTGGGACACTCACTCGGTGGTGACAGCCAAGTCACGTCACTTCCTAGAAGCTATAGAGGGAGGGTTTTTCACATAGAGGGTCTGAGAGGCGATGAAGTGGGGAAACATCCTTGACTTGGTTTTGACCAATAGAGAGGAGCTGATAGATGAGGTACAGATTACGGGAGGTCTGGATGTGAGTGATCACTCCATCCTTTGCTTTGAGATCAGGGGACTGGGGCCGTGCAACAGGTCGAGGACTAGAAGCTGGGACTTCAACAGGGTCAACTTTGGCCAACTGAAGGCCAGATTGGGGAAAGTCTCCTGGGATAGGTTACTGGAAGGTAAGCGAGATGAGGAGGGGTGGATGACACTCAAAAGGGAGGTTTTGGAGGCGCAAGCCTTGACAATACCTCTAGTCAGTAAGGTAGACGATACCTCTAGTCTAGGCGGAGGAGAGCGCCACCATGGATGCAAAAGGAGGTGGTTAGAGGGATTAGACAAAAGAGGATCCTCCGTAGGAAATGGGTACTGGGGCAAATAGACAAAAGGGTATACCGGAAGGAGGAGGCCCATTGCAGAAGGATTCTTTGCAAGGCTAAGGCTGATTACGAGCTGATATTTGACAAGAATATCAACAGCAACAAAAAGGGCTTCTTTCAGCATGTAAAAAGGTAGAGGAAGGGGAGACAAGTAGTGAGACCACTAAATAAGGAGGAAGGAGATCCAGTGACTGATATGAGGGAACAGGCACAGATGCTAAATGACTATTTTGCCTCTGTGTTCTCCCCAAAGCAGGATGGGGGATATCCGCATAGGAGATTAGATGAGGCTGGAGACTTAGGGGCACAGATTAGAGTCACTCCCCTAGAAGTAGAGGGGCTCCTCAGGGCAGAGAGTTGGCAGGGGTTCTCTCACGGCCGCTGGCCTCCAATTTTTGCAGTCTCGTGGAGAACAGGTGAAGTTCCAGAGGACTGGAGGGTGGCATCAGTGGTCCCAATTTTCAAAAAGGCTGGTAGAAGGGACATGGAGAATTACAGCCTTACATCTACTGTAAGAAAAACAATGGAAAGGCTCATAATAGAGAGAGATCTAGTGATGCTAGATAGGGAATGGAGGCTGGCAGCCACACAACATGGCTTCCGCAAAAACAGGTCCTGCCAGACAAACCTTGTGGAATTCTATGACAAGGTTTTGAGATGGCTAGATGGAGGGGATGCAGTGGATGTGGTTTATCTGGATTTCAGCAGGGCCTTTGACAAAGTGCCCCATGATATCCTGGTGGAGAAACTGAGGAGTTTTGGGATACACCAAAGCACTGTCCAATGGATTAGGGCATGGTTGACTGACCGGAAGCAGAGGGTAACCATTAGAGGGGAATCATCGAGATGGCGGCCAGTGACAAGCGGGGTCCCCCAGGGCTCTGTCCTGGGGCCGATCCTGTTTAATCTTTTCATAAATGACATGGAAGAAGGGGTGAACAGTCTGCTGATCAAATTTGCAGACGATACTAAAACTGGAGCAGTGCCACAACTGAGGAGCAGGTACTCCAGATCCAAAAGGATCTGGACAGACTATGGAAGTGGGCAGGAGACAACAGGATGGCGTTCAATGTGAATAAGTGCAAGGTCTTGCACTTGGGGCATAGGAATAGGTGTCATAAGTACAGGTTAGGGGACAAGTGGCTGGAGAGCAGCACTTGTGAAAGGGACCTCGGGGTGCTGGTTGACTGCAGGCTAAACATGAGTCAGCAGTGTGATGCGGTGGTCAAGAGGGCAAACGCCACCCTTGGTTGCATAGCCAGAAGTGTGGCTTCTAGATCAAGAGAGGTATTATTACCACTCTACACGACTGTGGTGCGCCCGCAACTGGAGTATTGTGCTCAGTTTTGGGCCCCTCATTACAGAAAGGATATAGCCAGGTTGGAGTCAGTGCAGCGTAGGGCCACAAGGATGGTGGCTGGTTTGCAGGGGATGCCGTATGAGGCGAGACTGAGGGAACTGGGTCTCTTCAGTCTGGAGAAGAGGAGACTCAGAGGGGATATGTTGGCAACATACAGGTATGTGAGGGGCTGTCACATGGAGATGGGGAGAGGCCTGTTCTCCCCTGCAGAGGAAGGCAGGACGCGCTCCAACGGAGCAAAGCTCAGGGAACCCAGGTTCCATTTGGATGCCAGGAAGCACTTCCTGACAGTCAGGACCCCAAGGGTGTGGAATGGGCTTCCACGGGAGGTCGTTGAGGCCCCATCGGTGCGGGTGTTCAAGGATAGGCTGGACATGCACATGGTGGGCATGTCGTGAGCGGAGCTGGCTGGAGCCGGAGGTCAGACTAGATGGGCTAGGAGGCCTCTTCTGACACACTCTGTTTCTATGTTTCTATGTTTATTTTTTTTTTTTATTCTCATTTCATGATTTTTGATGAGTCCAAATTATCAGCCATCTAATTGCAGTAAAGACCAACAAGTTTAGAATAGCTATGCAAAACTCCCAAACCACAGGCTGGTAAGTATGTCATTATGGGTTGGGGTTGGAAGGAAGAACAAGGTTGGATGGGAGGACTTTCTATCGAAGTCCAGACTCAATTTAAGGTGTTGGTAATCACCTATAAAGCCGAGACTCTCCTCTGGGAGCCCTCAGTGAGAGACATCAGGAAGCAAAGTACCCGGAGGAGGGCTTTCTCTGCGGTGGCACCCCATCTGTGGAATGCACTCCCCAGAGAGGTCTGCCTGGTGCTGTCGTTATTTGTTTTTCGGCGCCAGGCTAAGACCTTTTTATTCAAACAATATTTTAACAATGTTTAATATTTATTGGGTTTTAATTGTGCAGCCAGGGTGTTTCCAGGTTTTTAACTGTATTTGTATGATATATATTTATTTATTTCTGTGAGCCATCCTGAGGCTATATAGCAAGGGGACGGCATATAAAAACTTTAAATAAATAAATAAGAACAACCTAATCTTCTGACAGGATGCAGGTTCAAACATCATGGTATTGTGTGTGTGTGTGTGTGTGTGTGGGCGCATGCGTGCGTAAACATATTGTTAAGAACATTGGACTAGATAGAGGAATTCTAATGTGAGAGGCAAAGAAGGACTAGCTTGTTCTTCATATATGATCATCACCATCATCTCCAGAAAAAGGAGACTGGATTGCAGGTTGATGTTTTCCTACTCTGTCTCATAGGCATGCCTATGTCCCCTGCTCATATTTAAGAACCAACCTGTGGTCCTGCTTCACCAGGATCTCCTTTCTGACCAGAATTCCCTGGTAGACCCTAAAAAAGCAGTAATAAGAAAGTTTAATTCAGAATTCACTAAACATCAAGAATAGAGTTACAGCCGGCAAGTTGGAGCCCTGCAATAGGGGGAAAAAACCTCCTCACATGGGCTTCCCTCCACCCCAGGATCTATAAGCATGTCGTGTACTCACCAGTGGCCCTGGCCGCCCTGTAAGGCCCATGGGGCCAGGAGGACCCTTCATGGAAAGCTGTGGGAGGGAAACACAACAATGACTCTCAGGGAAATCACTTAAGCAAAACCAATGCTGATGCGATTCAGAGGAGTGAGAGGAAGGCTGCTCAGCAGGGCAGCCTGGCCCTCCCTTGAGGCAGGATGAAAGGCAGGATGAAAGGCAGGAGTAAGAGAGCAAGAGCTTTGCCTAATGTTGCAACGTGTTCCCTGCTCTCCATTCTCATGATCACATCTCAGTTGTGCACCTGAGCAGCCAGTCTAGCCCCTGGAGCATGTGGCTGAGGCATGGGTCTTGGCCAAGGAACCCTCTCTCAGCATCACCTTCAAAACAGGCATAATTCTGATTCAGCTTGTGTTAGTCAAATGGCCAAAGGAAAGATGTCTTCTCATCAAGACCTAGGGGACAGCAACACAGGGGAACTAAAATAATTTTTGAAGAAAGGGATTTCTTTCCATCAGGTACACCCTCAGCTTAGTTCTTAGCCTTAGTTGCGACCAGAAAAAAACAAACAAACAAAGAGCAGATCAAGTTGACAAGCAAGGAAACTAACAAGTGCAGCTTTCCTCTTCTCCTACACTTATTTTATCATTTCATGCAATATCATGCAGCTTGGCTGATTCCCCTAAGTAATCCATGTGCTGATGTTGCTGATGGTGAATGATCTGTCCCTTGAATCAGGCTGCAATTTTCTGCACTTTTCCTATGAATGTGAAAATCAGGATTGTAAGGGTAAAATATGCAACCTAGAAGTTGATTGCGGTCCATTCTTGCATGGTGTATGAATGTGGCTTCATACCAGGAGATCTTTTGTGATGGACTACATGAGTTTCAAGTCACTTGGAGGCCTGCAATTGTATTATTTGAATGAACAGGGAGAGGGAGAGGGAGAGACTGAAGAGACCACCACACAAAGAAATACAAAGCAGAGCAACAAATGAAGCATCTAGGCCAGAGCAAGCAACCCAGTGGCTCCCTGAGTTCTGGGCTCCCACCAGCCCTGACTAGTGATGGATGTGATCACAAAGGAAGGGGTTGTAGTCCAGATCATTGGAAAACCACAAGATTGTGCTCTAGGCTCCAAGATGAGCATGTTTCAAGAGAAGCAAGTTATAGAAAAGGAAAACAAGTGGCACTCAAAGAATTTAAATGCAACGATCAAGGATGTCAACACACACACACACACATCTGCCCATGGTGCTTACCTTCGCCTGCTGCAAAATAGCCTGGGCTTGGGCCTCCTGAAAGGACACTGAAGGGCCTTTAGCTGAGTCACCACCAAACTGGAACTGGAAACGGATGTGAGAGGAGGTCAGTGAAGGAAAGGAGAAGCCCGTGAAGTTATGGCTAAACTAACCAAACCACAGGCTACAATACCAAAGATGCTCTGCTAAAATGGCCTCTCTCCCCTGCAGGCAAACCATTCACCCAACCCATTTCTGGCAGCATCCTTGCTCAGCAAAATCGTAACTTAGCTCTACACTTTGGTAGCTGGATCTCTGTTTCATTGCTTGTCAGGGAAGAGGAGAAAGGAATATCATATGGCTTTTTGGCTCTGGCCTCTTGGCAGAGCAGCAGAGGCACAGGCTGGGAGAGAGGGCTGAGTGGCCAGGGGACTGGCGAAGGCAAGGTAGGAACTGGGCAGGGGAGCGGAGGGACAGGAGCAGCAGAGAGGGGGGGGGGCCAGAGAGGCTAGAGGGGCCAGGAGGGAGCAGACAGGTGGGGCCACCGGCCTGAGGGACTGATAAGGCCCTTATCAGGTATATCACATACAGGTATGTGAGGGGATGTCACATGGAGATGGGTAGAGACCTGTTCTCCCCTGCAGAGGAAGGCAGAACGTGCTCCAACGGAGCAAAGCTCAGGGAACCCAGGTTCCATTTGGATGCCAGGAAGCACTTCCTGACAGTTAGGACCCCGAGGGTGTGGAATGGGCTTCCACGGGAGGTCATTGAGGCCCCATCGGTGCGGGTGTTCAAGGATAGGCTGGACGTCCACATGGTGGGCATGTTGTGAGCGGAGCCGGCTGGAGCCGGGGGTTAGACTAGATGGCCTAGGAGGCCCCTTCTGACTCGCTCTGTTTCTATGTTTCTATATTTAAAGCAAAAGTGGGCCACATGTAGCCCACAACTGCAACTTCTGCCAAATCCCCAAATTTGCCACCATACCACTGAATTTGGACAGCAACATCAGCAGCATGGTGATAATTTCAATGGTAGGCTTGAACATGTCCCCCAGTGGGTTTGGGTTGAGAGGAAATAGGCCTTCAGACCCTCTGAGGCTGCCGAACTTGACTTCAAAGGGTTGAAAGTTCAAGATGTTATCCTTGCTTGAGTGGATCAGTTCTTAAGGTGTGCAGCTTTCCTCTTCTTAACAGATGGATGAACTATGTATTTTAGCCCAACTTCACATTCTTAAAGCAAACTCTGGGAGTCACAGAAAGAGCCCATCTTCTATAGGCTAAGCCACAATTCTTGGTGTCACCTCAGTTTGGCTTCATCCCTCCAGAACCGAACCCTGGAATCCACTTCCCCTGTTGTTGCTGTCTTTTTTTTTTTTAACCTGAAGTTCAATCAAAGTGATGTCACACCCTGGAGGGGAGCTCATTTTATTTTAAATGTCAGGCAGATCAGGAAATGACATTACTCTGGAATCTTTTTTCTAGGAACAACTTCTCTCATTTGCAGCTTTCTGAACCACTAGAAATGCCCCACTCTTCACACACACACACACACCACCTACTGGTAACATTATCATTGTCCCAGGAGGTCCTCGCATGCCATCAGCTCCTGGAAGGCCTGGGAGTCCTGGTGGCCCCTGCATAGAAGCAACAAGAAGCCCCCTGTCAATCATTCCTGGGAAACATTAGGTGAGCAGAAAGCCACACCAAGCTGGGACTTGTCTCCCGGCACTGAGGCACGCTGAAAGGGGTGCATGTCAGTGACGTGACTTCCCTGCCCCCAGCATGTCTAAGAAGATGATGAATCCCCAGACTGGAGGAGGTTGACTTTCCCTTGAACTGCAGAGAATTCCTTACTCGCTCGCCAGGATCGCCCGGAAATCCTGGTGGTCCTGCCTGTCCCATTGGGCCTATCTCACCCTGGGAAAAGATAAACAGAAAATTAAGAAAGGCATCTCCCACTTGAATCCCACACTCCATTCCCCTTTGAGATGGAAATAACGTAGCAGAAAACCACAAGCCAACATTGCAAGAACTGTGCCTGCAGCACCATGTCTGTCCCTGACACAGACTCTAGTATGAATAAGGCGGTAAGATTTCTAGTGTTCTTGGGGCGGGACTTCAGTGTTATATATACGTCTTTGTTCCTCCTTCTCCTGGCCAGCAGAAGCAGAATATTCAACTGGATGCAAACCTCGGACACTTAACCTGTTTCTGCAGAGCAAATACACTGATATGCACAGAAGCTGCACAAGTCAGCATTTCTAGGACAAAATTTTGGGTTTACCTGACAAATTGATTTGATACCCCCCTCCCCAAAAGTGCAGATTAGTATATATTTGTTAATATATCCAGTATATACTTGTTAATATACATTATGTTCATTTGTTAATAAATGATGGAAGCTGAAAGGAGTCTGCAGGAGGGACACAGTTTGAACTCTAGATCTGTGGTAGACTGTTCATCCACCAGACTAAACTGGCACTTGGTTACGGGGCATCCATTCTACTCCTTAGTTGTAAAGGAGACTAGAAGAGTGTCCTAGGAGGAGGCTATCTCTGTCCAGTCTAGGGATAGTGCTGACCTGCTATGAGAAGGCCATATAGGAGAAGTAGCCCAGGGGAAATGATGTAAAGCATCCTTGAAACCTGTAGAGCACCAATGCCAATTTCATCTGGAACCCCAAAGAGCAAACCATAAGAGTTTTTGAACCTATATAGGTGGCAGAATCTACTCAGAAGCTCACAGGACACAAAGCCCCAATTTTGTTGACATGGCCCTAAACATCAGTAAGGTCTGCCATGGTGGACTTGCCATAAAAGCCAGCCATGATGCAAGATATCATTATTTCATAGAGAAGTACCACAAAATTAAGTCAATAGTGGCACTGCCAGGTCATGAGCACTAGGAAATCCTCTGGTGTACCTGATTAGTGTCTACCAACCTTCCCTTGAAGACCCTTTATGAATTACTTCCCTTACCTGAGGACCTCGGTATCCTGGTGACCCATAAAAAGCCCTGCCCTGTAACAAAAAGATGCAAGGTAGCTGTTGACATTACCGGAACAAAGAGGGTACAAAGCATCCATGAAACTTACACATATATCCACACTTAGTGATATCAATTACTGTTAAATATCCTTAAAACCACCTTTGTATGCCATAAAGAAGGGACACCACAAATATCCACTATTTTATCCTTCTAAAGTATAAGCCCCATAACTACTTGTGGATATCTTGAGTGGGCAGCATGCTTGTGATATTTTCAATAAATCCCCGGAGGAAGAAAAGTCGTGGCTTAATTGCCCAAGTTCTTGCATGGTTAGGCCCACTGGGCAAGAGAGGTTCAACCTTGCTCTGCATCTGCATTATTTTATCCTGACGTCTGAGCTTTGTCTGGAAAACATGATGCACAACTGCTGATAATAACATGCATGCAACGCACAACTGTACTGTGAAAAAAGGCACATCTACTTTCTGTGGTTCTAGTGTACCAGAAGGTGAACGCTTCCATGGAACTGAAGGAAAGGGTGTCCTGCCCATGGAAGTCTCCATAGAAATTAAGAAGCCACAACAGTAAACAAATGGTATAACCAAAGTGAATTGTCAACAGAATACTGCCTTTGTTCCAAGCTCAGCTGCAGGGTTCAACCTGTCCCAGAGGCTTATCATCTCTGATACTGCAGCCTTCTCTACCCTGGTGCCTTCCAGATGTTTTGGACTTCCAACTGTAAACAGCCTGGGTTAGCAAGACCAATGGTCAGAAGTGGCTGAAATTATGATCCACAAGATGTGGAGGGTACAAGGCCGGGGAAAGTTGCACTACCCTCCACCCGCCACATACACACACCAAGTTCCTATCACCTTCTCTGCTGGTACCTTCTCTACTGTTTGGAAATCACTAGATTCGGAGATCTGTATTTTTCCAAGGTGAACAGTGAACTGGTCACCACCTTGGAGGCCCCCATCCAAAGATGGAATGCAGCCCTTTCCCCATCCTCTTTGATGGAGAGGCAGCAATATCAGAACACAGTGGAGATCATACTCACAGGCTCAATGATTGCGGGCTCCCCCTTCTCTCCCTTCAGGTTTGGTTCCTGGCAGGGACACAAAAGAAGCCAATCACTGTAACAATGGCCAAGCTATATCAGGCAGCCAGTGGCAAAGCTGCCTCCTCCAATGGAAGAAAGGTGGGATTCATGTGTCATAAAGGAACAATTCTCCCCAGAAGTGGGCAGTTCAGTGGGAAGCCTCACTGAGCAAGAACTGTTCTCCTGTCTGCTATGCAGTAGTATCAGGGTAGCAAATCTCTCAGCCTCTGACCAATTCTGTTTTAGAGAAGTTCTTGGGAGCAGAAGGGGAATACATTCCAGTGTGTGTGTGCAAAATGCCAGAAATACCAGCATATTGTATGAATGAAAGCTAAAGCTGTTACTGCTAGTAGCAAAGCCTTAGGAGAGACAGTTCACCCCTTCAGAAGGGGAGGAAAAACTGCAAAAAAAGGGGGGGGGGAATCCAGCAAATGAACGACAGGCAGGAGAAATGGGATAGGGCTAGAAAAAGGGTTTGCAGCCCCCTCAGGAACTCTGGAGGGCCAGATTGGGCTCCCAGGCTCAAGGTGCTACACCCCTGAGCTACAAGCTATGGAAGCAAACTATTAGCACCCTGAAAGAAAGATAATGATGGGAATTGATGCTGGTTGTGTGAGATGCTGGAAAAGAAGCTTGAAAGAAGTTGAGATGCTGGACATGCACATGGTAGACATGTCATGAGTGGAGCCGGCTGGAGCCAGGGGTCAGACTAGATGGCCCAGAAGACCCCTTCTGAGAGTGAGTCAGAAGTTTCTATGTTTCTGTTTTCTGAGCTTGCTGAGTCTGAGGTCTGGCACTGGGTTGGCCTGTTGCTAATTCTTCCCTCTTCTATCAGCGTCTAAATAAGACCTAAAAAAGAAAATCTGCTGCCTCACCCTTCTCAGGGCTCAAAGGAACAGTGAGTGAAGAAGGAGCCACTGAACCACTTGAAATCCTCAGGACAAAACACTTAGAGAGCAAGGACAGGAATTCTTTAGAGCAGTGCTAGGCAACCTCTAGATGCTTTGGACTGCAGCTACTGTAATCCCTAACCATTAGCGATGCTTGCTGGAAATTCTACGAGTTGTAGTCTGAAACTTAGTTGCCTACAACTTCTTTCAAAGGCACAGCTTGCCCTGTCCCCAAAGCAGCAGGGCAGAAGAGACACAGACACACTGAGCAAAAGAAGACCGCACTCCATCCCGAGCTTCAAAGTCTAGCCTCATTGGGCAAGCCTTGTAATGCTTCCCTAAAGTACTCAGGGTTGGACTTTGGCAGGTCCACAGAATGACTGTGCCGATGCCCTCATTCTCTGGATCTGGGATGCTGAGAAGGTTTTGTAGTTAGCCTGACTCACATGGCTTGGATCACTACTGTCCCGCCCTGACCAGTGGGAGCAGCGGCCAAGATTCCATCACAAAGCCCTTGTGGCCTGGTGGTGCTTGGCAGTGTCTACAGAGCTGGCAAGACAGGCGCAGAAAGAGCTGGATGAGCAGCAAGCAGCGCTTGGTGGGAGGGGTGCTTAGAAATAGGTATCTGCCATTACTATTAGGCACGGCAGCCTCTTGGCTCCTACACACCTCAAAAGAATAGGGTTCTCTCAGCCAGACCTCAGGGTAAAGACAGAGGTAACATTTTTTTAAAATAGCAACCAAGGCAGTTTCAACAGCTCCTCTGTAAACACATGCACCTTTTCCTCTCTTGAAATAAGTTCTTGGGGGGAAATACTAACTCCACAGGTTTCTGGAATGATTTGGCTTGGGTTGGAGCTGGGATAGTAGAGACTGCAGTGATGCCTTCCAGCTAAAGCCCATGGCATTGCTAACATGCTTCCCGGCCATCCAAGCAGGACTTATGCAGCCATTTCAAATATGTTTTCATTTTCTCTTTATAAAGAAGGATAAATTCATCACAAAGTAACACATATACCATTTTTATTTTTTATTGTACATATATATATTTTAGTATCGCTGCTGCTGCTACTGCTGCTACTACTACTACTGTTGTTGTGTGTATGTGTGCAAGGGGAATAGCCAGTCAGCATCAGCACAGGGCTGGCAAAACAGAAGCAGGAGCTTAAAGAGGGCAAATCCATTGGATTTTCTCTCCCTGCTATGTTCCTCACACATCCCAACCAGCAAGGGAGTACCTGACAGTGCTGTAGTGGAGAGGAATACAGCTCCAACACTTTTTTTCAGAGTAAGAACAGAGATATAATCTGCCACAACATCAGGATAAATATGAACTCTCCTCATTCTGCCAAGTGAATGAGGCGATAATGAGACTTTCAAGTTTTACCATTCTTTCTGACAAGCAAGCATAACTGTCTGGATTTCAAAATAAAGCCAAAAAGTTCCATTTCAGCTGGCTTAACTTCTTTCCTTATAGTTCAGTGTGTTCCTAGGCGGTCCAAAGTAAATGCCGCTAAGTTTAATGGAGCTTAAGCACGGGTAAGAGCTTTTTTCTAAAGCCCCATCAGGCTGCTGAGCCAACTTCACAAGAAGTGCCTCTATAGTCATTACCTGGGAGAGCCTGACAGTGTCTTCAATGTGCTCAGCTGGATCGTACCGCTCCTCCTCCCTGCGGTCACTTCGGTCATAGTAATCCTCATAGTCCCTGGTTCCGTAGTCAGGTCTCTCATCATATGCTTGAAAAGTGCCATTGGCATCCAGGTCTTCTCCAAAAAGGTCCTATCAGGAGGGGAGAAATGAAGCACCCCAGAGATGACCTGTGTGCTCTGACTTGTGGGCTTCTTTGTGCACTCCCCACTGGACCCATGTTCCTTCCCCACCCACAATTACTACAGTCCATGAACAAAAAGAGTTTTTGAGCATCCAGTCTTCTGAGGATTAGCATGCACATGCATCCGCACAAAAATACACACATTATGATGCACATACATGATTCTGCATGGGAGCCAGTCTCAGGCTTCCATGCTCCCCTCCCATGCATACAACGCTTAGGGTGACCCATGTATACATTTGCTGCATCCAGGGCATAACCCCATAGTGGGAAGATCATCTGTAAAGTGACGAGCACATTTATGTAATTACAATTTTACGACTTGAATAGAAATACATAGATTCTCACAAAATGTTCTGAGCGGGGTGCGGTGGCATGCAGAAACACAAGTCTTACTCAAGTGTAGGAGGTCTTGGCAAATGCACATGGCAGGTCTGGGAACCAGTCTGAAGGGCAAGCAAAGAAGCTGTGGCGTCTGCGTGTGAGTGTGAATGCGAGTGTGTGCTTTAAATTTATAGAATGTAAATTGAGGTTCACAGTTACGAGAAAATGTCATTTGTTTCTTTCCTCTCAGACAGCAGCAGTTTTCTCCCACATTAATTTCTACAGTAAGTCATGTTTGCATTGCCAGTCCATGAGGATTAAACTGCTGCTGCTCTTTTTTGTTTTACCCCCATGCTGAGAAAGAAAATTAACCGTTACCCCTCCCTTCCTTGCACTGAATAAGAGAGCAGAGAAAAATGCTGCCTTTGAAAAGGACGCAGTGCCCAATTATTTTTGTTCTAGACAGTGGTGGTTACACTCTCTACCCTAGAACTTCCCACATCATCTCTTTCAATTATCCCAAGGGACACTGCAGTAAACTTCAGCTGGATTTTCCCAGCCGTTATTTAGTCACTGAACTGCTGTTGGTAACATGCAAAGCCCACTGCAGTGGGGACATGTCCAACTAGAGTTCCGGCAATGAGGCACTGTTGGGCTGCCAGTTAAAGCATATTCTGTAAGATCTGGTTGTTGCTGCGTGCTGTCAAGTCTCCTCTGACTTATGGCAACTCTATGAATGAAAGCCCTCCAAAACGTCCTGTCCATGACAACCCAGCTCAGTTCTTGTAAATTTAAAGCTTCAGCATCCTTTATGAAGGCCTTCTATCCCATATTTGGAAGACCTCTTTAGCAATAAAATCAAGAGTAGTTGTGGAATCTGCTTTGGAGCTTCTGTTCTTTTTCAAGGTTCACTTTTTGGTTCACTGTCATGGATGCCACATGATGAGTGGACACAAGCTACAGCACTGACTGCCAAGTCTTATTGTGGGAAAAAGATCAATCCCCTACTTGGCATGGAGCACACAGAAGCTGGAGACAGACCTTTCCCCCCTCTGGAATTCACAGTCACTGTGCCGCACATTGGAGCGGACCTGTGTGGGGCCCTGGCATTTCCAAATGGAGGTGAGAAATCACATATCTGATTTTTTTGATAGGATGGGAGGTCTATTTATTTGATTTCTGTGTAAAGAATTATGTATTAATTTTGGCATTTGTACCTAATATGCATTTTAGAAAGTAATTAGGGGAATTTTAGGTAAGCACTGTTTTTGTGCTATTTTCATTCTGTATGCTAGGGCCTGCGGCCAATGCAAATAAAGGCTCAATGAATGAACCTGTCTCAATGTTTTCCAACATCAAGCCATCCCTGCATGTTGTGTGCCAAGAAAAAGGGAAGGGCTGGAATAGGACTGGAGAACTTTCCATTCTGAGTTCTCTCATGGATAACCTTCCAGGGGTCACAAAGCAGCAGCACGTGGAGTCAAAGCTGCGTCCACACTGCATTCACCCACATAACATACATACACACCACCGTCCTCACATGTGAACACCCCATTCATACCAACACATACTCATCACTTCCTACAC
Source organism: Varanus salvator macromaculatus (assembly GCA_023646645.1). Lineage (NCBI taxonomy): Eukaryota > Metazoa > Chordata > Lepidosauria > Squamata > Varanidae > Varanus > Varanus salvator. The sequence goes on from JAIXND010000795.1 coordinate 9,272,149, forward strand.
GTACTGAAGTTAAGCTTGAGAAAGACGCCTACTGGGGCGAACAGGGTTTGGATTTGTTTTCAGGTTTGCAGTAATCATTGCATGGGGGTCCCTGTTCTCAGGAAGCAGGGCTGCAGCACATGAGCAAGGGAAGGCTACCCTTGCCAGCTGTGGCCCTTGCCTAGCTCTCTGGGCAGTGCAATTAGGGGTGAAAAAAGCCTCCCATCAGGTTCAGCCCTAACTACCTCAGGGTTGCAACTGAACTCATGCTGTTTGGAGAGGCCCTGTAGGCTGCAACCAGCCAGCTGGCTGCCAGTCCCGCCCCATCCCCACCCCCATTGCCTGCCAGCCCTACTTGGAAGATCCCCTCTCCCAGACAGGCTAGGTCTCCATGCATCTATAGGGCTGTCTTTTTTTTTTTAAGGAAAAATACAGCAAAACAAAAACAATGAGAGTTTTCACATGTGAGAACATCCATCTGCATTTTAAAGCAGTAAAGCAAGTGGAAGGCTGGACCAGATGCCTTTTCTGAATGCATCGGTCAGTTTCTCCATAGATCTGATTGTTCTGGTGCCCGAAGTTCCCATCTGTCAACTTCACCCATCCCATCACAGCCGATCAGGAGCTGCAAGGTCCAGGCTTTCTCCAGAGGGAGAGCATCTTGCCCCGGAGAGCCCAGCTCAGCCACACCCCCACTACCCAAGTCCTCCTACCTCATAGTTGTCTGTGAGGTTCAAGCTGACCATGACCGTGGTGGCAGCCGTGCCTCCAGGCTCTGCATTCGGACTCTCTTCCCAGAATTCGGAGGCCACCTTTGTAGGAGTTGCTTGAGTTGCAGTCTCATACTTGTGAGGGTGGCAGAGAGGAAAGAAGATATCAAAGAGAAGATTTCATGGATTAGGGTGTTATCTATTGGCCTTAAGGCTGGCAATGGGCACACAGAGCTGTACACAGACCAGGGGTTAGAAATATGCCAGCAGCCAAAAAGCCAGCCAAGGTAGCCACTGAACCAAGGAAATTCCAGGCCAGAGTGTTCTGAGATTTGAGGAGCATGAACCAGCCATGCCTCTGAGTCCAAGAGATTCTGTGGAGACTAAAATGTAAAAATATATAGCTTTAACATTGATGATTTCCTTGTGGGGTCAGCCATTATTCAGGGCATGGAGGTTGAAAGTGAATGAGGGATCAGGGTGCAAAGTCCGGTAGAGAGCAATCCCTTGGCAGGTCAAGGGAAGATGCAAGCTGGGCCTGAAGCCCCTCGTGGGAAGCACAGATGAGCACCGAAGCAGATGAACAAGCCAAACATAAAACAGCCTGCTCCTTCATTGATTTTATGCAAGCTGCTCTGGGAGACTTTTCAGCTGAAGGACCAGGTTTTAAAAATGCTACAAATAAAGGGATGAATGGACACATGAGAGGATGGGAACTTGATGAAGTAGGAGGAAAGGAACACAAGGGGAAGAAAGGCAGCAAAACTTGAGATCACTATTTCGGAAGTGCAAGCCGTCATTTATATTCCCTTTGTTTGCGATTTCATGTGTTTAGTCATTACGAGCAAGATTGTTTATAGCTCAGGTCCTTAGAAGGCACAAGAAAAGCCAAACAAATGCTTAAAAATGCACTGCTGTTTTTAAAATTTAATCTCAACTGTATCCTAGCCTAGGCCTTCTCATCCTTGCCCTCTTCCACTTTACTACTTAATTTTTCTCTGCCCACCACCAAATTTTGTCTTGATGGGCCCCTAAAACATAACCACTTAGAAACGTAGAAACAGAGCGAGTCAGAAGGGGCCTCCCGGGTCATCTAGTCTGACCTCTGGCACCAGCCGGCTCCGCTCACGACATGCCCACCATGTGCACGTCACTTCCATCTCCTTAGTTTTGGGACAAGCCACATGACAGTGCTCGTAATTCCAGTGGAGCAGCCAAGTCAGATGACAGTGTCATACATCTGTATGAGCAACTTCTTGTTTAGAATGAGCTGATTTTGGAAGAGGGAACAGGTCTGGTGGGTGCTCCACCAGACTTATGAGCCTCAGGATGTGACAGGATGTGGTAGGGGGTGTGTGTGTGCGCATGGGCGTGCACATACCACAGCCTTTGCAGGACCAGTTGACTAAACTAAGATCCACCCAAAGATTCAACTGTGCTGACCACACTGCCTTAAATATATGTAGGTCGATAGAGATGGATGATTGACTAAATGGGCCCTATCACTGTTTGTGTGACTAGTTCCATAGAGAATTCCATTCCTAGACCAGGGCTTGGGGAATGAAGAGAGAGATGTTGTGCCAACATTGGGGCAAACAACCAAGGGCAGGTGGGTGACAGTTCCTCCCTGGGAAGGGGAAGAAATGCTTTTCCAGCTCTGAGCAACCCAGCAGCTGGAGTTTGGATCCCAGAGGGAGGAAGTCCGCCAACTGCTCCATTTGGCAGGGCAGCAGTTCCTTCTGGCCAAGTAAAGAATGACTCACTAGCAGGATGAGCTCAGTATCCCCCTGACCCATATTTCACAAGTTTCTGGATACTGCCCTGACTTGAAAGGGCCAGTAGTGGGAGGAAGAAGGGAAGGCAGAGGGCAGAAAGGAAACACAATGCCTGTGGAAAGATATATACCTGAGTCATAAAATTTGGGTGGAGGGGAACAAAGAAGAAAATATCTAAATAATGCATTGGCTGAAGGGAGAGGGAAGTTGACCAATAGTTGGATGGCAAAACATAGGCATAGTAGCCTCTCCAGTGTAGTATCATCCCAAGTTTCAAGCCATGTACTTATAGTTGCCATGGCCCTGGTTGCTGATAGCATGACCTCCATGCCCCCAAACTTATTTGGTTTCACTAGCACCTCACTTTCTCAACCTCAGGGTAGCTATATTTTGTCCTTTTCCCATCCACTAGACCACAGACTTCTCTTTTCCTAAGGTCAGAAAAATCCAAAAACTTTGGTGGGAAATGTGACCTGAAAAGTATTGGCAAGTTACTTTGCATCTTTCTTTTAAATGCAAAGTAGGTTCCATGATTTACACACTAATTTATTCTGAGCACAGAATGAGTGAAGAGATGTTGCCAGGGATCTTTGACTTTCTCCAGCTCACCTCATCCTTTCCTTGAATTTATATATTTTTTAAAGTTAAGCCAGCAAGAGGCAATTGAAAATGAAACCATTCCAAAGGCTAAGAAACTGGGCAGGAGAGAAACAAATAGGAAGTAGGATAAACACTCTGTGGTTTCTTTGCTCATTTACAATACAATTCATGGCTTAAGCAATCAACAATGGTTAGCATAAACCATATTTTAGGATTATGTGCAAACACAACCACTTATTTAAAATACCAGAGCCTGAAGTGCTCCCTTTCTTCTTCTTCTTTTGTAGTCTACATGCTGAATGTCATGACTGATCAAGCCTGCCCTAATCAGGGACATCACATCAAGATGAAAACAGACATTAACTCTGTGTAATCCTTCTCTGAGATTTACTAAGCAGTTACTCTGCCCTGGCTGCTGAGGTTACTAGGTTAATTGAGCTAATAAAGCTGACTGGTTCATCTGGTTGAAAAGTACCAGCAACTGAACATCAGGATGGGATATGAAGGTGCTATGACCTGGTGGTGAAACTATGAGAAGTTGCTCTCTGGCATGACAACTCACCTGTGTCTGCAGAAAAGGCCTTGGCACCAGTGGGAATTCCAGTTCTCCTAGAACCCATGATGCCCACCCCTGCAACACGCACACACTTCCAGGCCAGACAGAAGCTGTTGAGCAGGGTTCCCACAGCCACCCCCAAAGAGTAGCAAACTGGCAGCCATGCAGTGGCAAGCAGGAGACAGGCACTTCTGCCTGAAGAACCACTTGTGATAAAGCAGAAGGAAAAGCTGCAGATTAGGTTGCTCTGGCAGGACACATAAGTTAGGCAGGCAGTAAATTAAGGCCAGCAAAGGCTGTGAGCAATTAGGCCAACAGAGGGCAGTTAGTTGCACTCTGTACCTGGCCGGGGGCTGGAGTGGGTGAGGGCATCTCAGGTAACTCCTTGTTCCTCTTCTTCTTGCCTCTACCTCTCTTCTTGCCCTTGCCCTTGCCCTTCCCCTTCTTGCCCCTCCTGCGGGGAACATTCTGCACAGGATGGGTGGGGATAGGACAGAAGAAGAGGAGGAAACAAAGACAGAGAGAGAGTGAGAGAGAGAGAGAGCAGGCACTTGAGAAAGAAGACCAACAGAGACCACCCCCATGCCCAGCCACCAGGAACCCATTCCCAAGAGTCCGATGAGCAGAGAAGAAACAAGGCACCAATCCCTTCTGAAAGCTGCACATAGAAGAGACCCTTCACCCAACAGATTTGCCCTGATCTGGGGCCAGGATGCTTTTCTGGAGAAGACTGGCTTGCTCCACTGGCAATGCTTACAGAGCCTTTCTGCTAAAGTGCCCACACTCTGCCTCCAGTTCCATTATTGCCAGGCCTTTGGGATCAGTCCCAGTCTGCCCCTTACCTGTTTGTTGGTTGTCCAAAAGGCTACATAACCTGAACCAAACCCATTTCTTCCATCCACTCCCAAGAAAACAATTCAGACTCTCTCTCTCTCTCTCTCTCTCTCTGGCCCTTTCTGCTGTGGATTCATCATCAGAGATACTCAGGTTTCCATTTGTAGCCTTGCATTCCAGCACAGGATTCAGCTAAGGCAGCCCAATAGTGGTGTTCCAGTTCTTCAGTTGTAATTGCTGCGGGGCAATGCATGCCATTCTGGCTGCAGTGGAAAGTTCCCTCCCCTTGAAGTCAGAAAGTTCTGCATGGTTTGTCTGACATTGCAAACTCTACTGACTCATCTCCAGGTCAGGTTCACACCTTCTCACATCACAGTTACCTTAGGAGGTAAAACTGCATGAATCCTTCAGTCTCCATTTATACTTACTGGCATGGAGGCCTCAAGATGACCATCACAATTTATATAGTTTCTAACCGAAATGCCACCACATAATGTATGGGTGCACAACTTATTCCACCAAAGAGCCAAATTCCATGTCAGAGAAGCAATCAGGAACCATGTTCCAGAGGTGAGAAGGGCTGAAGTAAAAAAGATGCCCTCTGCCAAAACAAAAACAAACAAAAACCACACACAAAAACACACACAAAACACACACACAAAAACAAAAAACAGTACAGATAGTCCCCAAGTTATGAACTACCTGCACTTATGAAACAAACTGCCATAAAGCCTATTAATGTTTTAAAATGCTACAGAAAATCATCACCAAGAAAGAGGAAGAGGAAGTGGAAGGGGAAAGTGGGAGGGTATCCAAAGCATCACCCCAGAGAGAAGTGGGGAAAGCAAAAGGGGAGAGGGGGAGGCCTCCAAAACATGCCTTCCTTCCTTCCTTGCCACTCCGGAGAGGGAAATGTCTCCAGCATTTTGATGTTGCAAAGAGGATGCACTGGTGAGTTTGGGTGAGGGTGGGGGCTAGAGACATTATCAGAGTTTTTCCACTTTCATGTGGGTCCTGTACCCCTAACCTCCACGAATGTGGGGGGCTGGCTAGATGTGATCTGACTTACATGCAAATTTGTCTTAAAGATGAAATTTTGTTTTCTTGGGAAACAAACTCATTCATAACACGGGAACTGCCTGTACGTTCTAGCTTACAGCTTTTAGAATGTGGGGGAAAAATACCTGCACAAAAGCTTGGAAACCACCAAATGGTTGGGGGAAACAGGGGAAGCTCAGGGGAAGGGGTGTGGTGGCCATCTGAAGATTGGGACCCCCAATGGGCTACATTTGGCCCCTCATCCTGAGGTTCTGCACCCCTACTATAAGAATTCCTCCAGTATCAAAGCATCATATTTTGGGAAATTTCCTTGCCATTCTATAATATATATATAATATGTGGGAGAGAAGAAATGAATATGTGGGGGACACATCAGAGGTCCCTGTGTGAGGTAGGCTGGACTCCAGTTTTCTCTGGGCCCTGGGGAAGGTACAATGTGCAGAATGGACCAGATTCAGCATTTCCATCACAGATCAGAACATTCCCAAGGGTATTTTAACACATTGGGAAAGAGGTAATAACCATCCTCACAAGAAAACTGTTTTATGAAATACTAAGTGGCAATCCAAATGCGGTTCATCTGCAGAACCAGGACAAGGTATTCCATGGCATTCCTTTGTAACTTGGATATGGCAGGAGAGGGGTGGGAAAGAGTGATGGGCAATGGTGCTTCCTTCCCACCCATCCCACAGCCTATTTTCTCTACTCCATAGAACTGAATGGAGGGAAGGGACTGCAAGGCTGGTAGGAAAGGATGGGTTCATTGCTTTCACTTAGGTGGAATAAGGAACAGAGTGCAAATTGGGGGAAACTGTGTGTATATGGAAAATTGTGTTCCTTGATGAGAGTTTTTCCTATTAGTCTACCAGCCCTGAAATTCAGCTACTCCCGGGAGTAGCCACTGTGCCTGTTGAACCAGCACTTTCCAAGTGGCAAGTCAATGATCATTCACCCAGCAACCCCACTAGGGTCCACAAGGCAGTAGAACATGAAAGGTTCAAATGCCTGAAATACTGTCCTAGCAACCTTTGATCCACCTTCATCAAATCTCAGCTCCATAAATGGGGCAGGTTGTGGGGGGAAAGAGACAGTCATTTGGACCAAAAGGAGTCCTTCCTCTTTAAGAACATGGTGGTGGTGTAATCCCACAGTCCTGAGCAGTCCGAATTAGCCATAGGATAACTCCATTGTCAGGAAAGGCTTCCTTCACTGCTAGGCTAGTGTAAGGGGATACAGGGCTTGGATTTGGGGGCCAAGATGCTCATCCCAGGGTCACCGGCAATCACCAAGGGATGGAAGATGGCTCCCGGCAGCTCTCATCATTTGGTTTCCTACCTCTTCGAGATCCTGGGCATACAGCTTGTAGGCAAGCTGCTTGTCGCAATCAGGCATGTAGAGCTGGCAGTAGTGGGCAGCAGCAGCTGGGTCCGGCACAATGAACAGCTGCTGCAGGTCACCCTGAAGGAAAGAGGAAGAAGAGAGGGCTCAGTGCACAGCCAGTCAGGACTGGTGACCAGGTGTGCACGCACATGCATGCATCTACACACACATTCGTGTGGGGGGAAATGAGCACTGTTGTGCCTATATGTTTTCAGGGCAGGTACCTTTACAGGTGTGCACATATACGTATGAGTCCAGAGTGTGAAGAAAGACTGCGGAAGTCCATAAGAAAAAATGGACCTCCCCCTATAACAGGAGTGGTAATTGGTAGGGTTCCAGATGTTTTGGCCTGCGGCTGCCATCATTCTTCACCACCGGCTATGCTAGGTAGGTCTGCTGGGAGCTATTGTCTGCAAGGCCATAATTTGTCTGCTCCTGTTCTATCGCATATTGATATATGATACCTGCTTCACATGCTCAAAGTCCTTCGCATGTCTTCTCTTGGAAATCCCTTCAACCAGGACGGGCAACTTGCAGTCCTTGGCCATGCTGGCTGGGGCTGCTGGGATATGTAGTCCGACAGCATCTGGGGAGCCAAACATTTCCCACCCTCCCTTAAAACAACCTTGCAGAACTATTGCCCATCCAGTACAAATTGGGCAGCAGGGTGTGAAAAGAGGACCTTGCTGTTTCCCGAAGACCAACCTAACAGTCCGTGCTCTTACTCACTGCATCATCTGTCAAGAAGAAGGCACCCTTTCTTCCTACCATGAGCAGGATTAGAACTCATCACTCCCAAGGAATATGTAAATTTAGCAGCTGCCCTTCACAGACTCTTAATTGTTTTATTAGCTCATCATTCAATTTTTAACTAGCCCTGTCCAGCTAACTGGGCAAGCCAGCCAATCAATCCCTGCTTTACTATATGTGGATGATGCTGTAATTCTGTCATTTGCACAAGTGGGACTTAGAAAAGCCCTTTGGGCTTTTTCTCTATTGTACTGAGTAGCAGCTCTGAACAAGCTACTAAAATCTGAAAATTCTTGTCTTTTCCAAAAGGTTTGCTCAACATCAGTAGCAAATTAATGGCTACAACTTAGAGCATGTCAGGCTATGTCAATATCTAAGAGTAGCATTCCAGGCATCTGGGTTATGCAGTCTGCATATGTTTTGGGGAATGCTCAAAGCTCTGCTACCTCTGTACTTACGTTTTACTTACATTTTTCCCCTAAAAGTGGTTCACTCATACTATCTTGCAATAAAAGTCTTCCAGTGCAAGGTACTGTCTCAAATGATGCATAGATCACAATTGCCCATGTACAAAGACTTCCATTCCCTGGGAACAGTTCATACAATCCATGTTCCTCTTTTGATCTCAAGGCAGGGACTTCATCCAGTGGGACAGGATGCAGGGTCTAGTAAACACTGAACTTCCGTATTATTCTCTGTTAGAGCAGGAACTCCAGGCCCTGGTTGGCCCTTAGCCCAGCCTTGGCCTGAAGCTCTGTGTACATCCATCCACATCCATTCAAGCCAGCTCTTGGACACATCCAACTCTGCTTCTATTTGCCTGACTATAGATCCCACTCCTCAATGGTCTGGTATGGATGGCACAACAAGAAACCCATCTGCTAGCCACTCTAAGATTTGCTACCTTGTAATCCTGCTGCAGAGAGCAAGTCTTCAGATGACACAGAATGCTGCATGCAGGCACTGAAGAAGCCTGGATCTGTGGAACTGGAAGGCCTGTAGACTTGCAATAAAGGGTGTTAGACCAGCCTCCTTGTTCTTTCTGTTTATTGCCTGGGACAGAATGCCAACAAGAGTCTAGTCCAAACTACATTCAGAAACACACATTCAGCTGCAGCTGCCTGCACTCCCCCGATGAACCTTTGCGATCTCAGCCAGCTCTGGTGCACAAAGAACATTTGCTCCCGATAAATCATCCTGCGAAGTATGGCCAGTGGGCCCCTCTCCAGCCAGCCTCCAGAACTGCCTGCTCCCACCTGCTCAGCTGTGACCCACAATTACTTGGCACCCAGCATTCCTTCGGAGGAGAGAAATCAAGCAGCAAGATGGGGAGCTATGAGGAGGCAGGATGAGTCATGGCCCAAAGAATGGGGTCAGGTAGGGACAGAGAGGGCGAGATCAGGAGGCAGAAGCCTCCTTTTGAAAAGGAAGTCGTGGAAGGAGCAGCCTGGATTAGGAGTGTGGCCACATTCCCACACTTGTAAATAAACAAACAGAATCATCCATGGACCAAAACACTCACACACCAAAAAAAAAAAAAAAGCTCAGAATCAGTAGCTCCCCTAACCTGTGGACATACAGGGAAACAAACCATTGAAGATTCACTGTCTAAACACAAAGGCACCCAGGCTTCCAAAATACCCTCTGCCTCTCCATTACCAACACACATCCCACTTGGGACTCGTTCAGACAATATGTTTGTATCTGGAATGATCATGCTTAGCTCAAGAGGAAACTGTAGCATTCACCTAACTAACTTCCTAGCAGTTCCTGGCAACATTCATGCTGTGAGGCCCCTATATGTATCCGCCAACCCGTGTATTCTGTGGGGAAAACTGGATGTATTAACATGATAGCTATGAAGATGATGGTGCTGAAAAGGGAGGGTGGGGGATTTTTTCCCAGTGATGCATAACACTATTAATCCTGAGCATGGCAGCAGCTATGCTCATCCAGCAGGTCAGGGCCAAGAAGATCTCACTGGCTTAACTTTTATACTCTCTCCCTCTCCCTCTTTCAGGGTGCTTTCAAACAAGGCATTTTTTGTGCAACTGCTCTGCTGCTTCCATGGAATTCTAGAAGGGGTCCAGATGTCACTCAGTTCAACTTGTAACCTTCCCATTTCCCCGCCGCTACTTCCAGTGTTTTAATATCCACACTGAGAAGGGGGGGGGGAGGGAGAGAGAGAGAGGAAAATCCCCCCCTCTCTTTCTCTTTCTCTTTCTTTTTCTTTCTCTCTCCCCATCACTCACACAAACATGTACACACTTTCTCTTTCACTCTTTTTACACACAAATAAAAATCTCTATCACATCCACACATCCACACATGTTCAGTCACCCACACAAATATGCATGCATCATATCTCTTTTTTGTCCCACATACACAAACACACACCCAACCATGCACACATACAACCAACAACTACTTCAGCCATCAGCCCTAGGGTTTAACAGACTAGCTCTTGTTCCCTCTGTCTTTGGAATGTGGAGGGTAGAAGGAACTGGGTGTATGTTAACTAAAACTCTAGAATCACTTCACAGTTTATACAAAAGTCGTGTTTTGACACAACCATAGCAGTGTTGCCCAGGCACTTTCTGCAATAAATAATGAAAAATGGTGAAAATCCAGTGCATTTTGGGGTGCCGTGGACCTGTATACCTCCAAGTATGTCTGTCCACTTGGTTTACTGTGGGAAAACACTGGTACAGCACTAGCGTTACTGCTATGAATGCAATCGCTGTGTGAGATGACCTTTACAAAGCCAGAGACAGGAGAAAGAGAATCTCTCCATGCCCTTTTGCCTAACAGTAACTGGATTTGGCAGAATGAAGAGCAGTGATTGCTGTGGCATTCTAGCTGTCCTTGCATTTGCTCTGTTGTGTGCTCAGAGCCCTATCTCCAAGTCAAGCTCCTTCATGCCCTTGCCAGGAGCAATCAGCCCTGCTTCTGGAGGATTAGCTGCATTCCTTGCTGGAAGCAGGAGAGACGATTATGAGAGAGAGGGGAAGTGGGATGGAAAATGCCTGTAGACTCACTTGGGAACATTCCTCCAGCCCCTTTCCCTTTTTCCTCCTGCTCCTGTACCACATTCAGTTGCACCGAGCTTTGCCACCCCTTTTGCGTTGCCCAGAAAGCTACTCTGTAGCCCCAGAACTGCTGGGCTGACATTTTCAGGCAGTCCCTCACCACCACCCAGCCCCCCAAAAGCAGATGGCCCCAGGCCAAGGTTTCCCAAGAGCTGCAACAAGAGGTGCTTGTTCTTGGCCACTTTCAGAGCCCAACCCAGACCTTGTGCCCTCTGACATTTGGTGCAGGAGGAAAGAATGTGGGAGGCAGCTGAGCCTGCTCTGTGCTTTGCAGGCCGTTGTGATCAACATTACCCCTTCAAGCTGGGGAATCCCTAAGGTGGGATGGGATTGGGGCTCTTCCACTTGGAAGAGAATCTGGAGCACTTAACAGAATAGATATGCGCGTAAACCTACGTACTCCAGTCACAGGGAACTTGGCCAGAAAGACGCTCTGGCACTCGTGCACTGTTTGCGGGGTCCTGAGGGTGACTAGGAGGCTGCTATGCAACCAGAACACTGGAAGTGCTGGTCTCCTGGTCTGATCCAGCAGCACTCGTCTTACATTCTTATGTGCTGCAGCTCTGTGAGTAAGGCTGCTCCGCTCTGACACCCTTCAGATGCTCTGGATTTCAACACCCATCAGCCCCAGCTCAGGGTCAGCGATTAGCAGGGGTTACAGTCCAACACATCTGGAGAAAACCAGTTTGAAGAAGTCTGGACTGCTCATAGAATCTCAGACCTGCATAGAGCCGCAGTTCCACTTTCTGTCTGCTTTTTTCTCATGCTCCCTTCCTTCTACTCTTTCCTGACATTCCTGTCTCCTAGCACACTGTTTTTCATTGACTGCATTGTCTCTGGGCTCCCTGTTCTTCAGCTTCTCTACCTTTTGGGACCTCTTTCTAATTGTCTCCCTGTCCCAGAGGCCTGTGTGAGGTTTTTTACTTCCAGCCCAACTCACAAGATCCCCTTGTGAAGCTGGACTGAAAACACTTGGACAGTTTTTTCCCCTAAGTCATTTAAATGTCTGAAAACAACATTCTGTGCCATCTTACCTGATCAGCTCATCACAGAGTTGTCTTCCCAGGAAAGGGTTAATTGACTTGGAAGAACTAAGCCAACAATTCTCCTTTGTCTGCTCACCCACCCACCCTATGTGTGCTGTCCCTGTAGCAAAGTAAAGCAATATTTCCATAAGAAAGGCCTTCACATAAATCTGGCAGCCAATAATACCTGCCTACAAAGGCAAGCTCTGCTGAGCTCCCTTAACCACACAGGCAGCAAAAGGAGGGGTGGATGGGTCTATGCACTGTAAGGCCATGCTTTTCTGCACTCCAGTATTACACAAAATGTCAGGGAGTGTGTTAAGGCAGGCTAGGCTATCTGAGCTCTTCAAGGTTGAGAAAGTGCAAAAAAGGTCTTGCCCTGGTCATTCAAGCCTCCCAGCTTCCTGCCAGCTACACAAGAAGGAGGAAGGGGAGGCAAAAAGAGATCTGGTCCCAGTAGTTTCCACAAGGAATATGGCCAGCAGTACCATCCACAGGGCATGTGTTTGGTGGGACTTGCATGCCAGCTAAAGATTTATCAGGGAGTCTTTTCCAGGAAAGCCTCCACATTATCACTGCCTGATGCACTCTTTGGATGCTTCCGGGTGAGCCTTTTATCCTGCCACCACCCTGATTCCCTCACAGAATCTCAGAATTTGGGAGTGGGTGGGGGTCCAGAAAGTGTAACCCTCTCACATATTCCCATCATTTCTTTGGTCTTTTTTATTTACTGTGGAAAACCCATTAAGAAAGAAAAGGTAGAAGAGCTGCAGCAGGCTTTTGGATAATGAGTGTTAGTGCCCCTCCATCCAGAAACACCTTGGTGTGTTGGGGTGTGTACACATGTACATGTGAATTATAAAACAAGGGTTAGGGTTAGGACTTGAGATTTCTGAACCAGCTTCCCTACCTCAAAAATGTCTTCATCTGGCCGGCGAGCTCCAAGCAAGGTGACACCCTCAACACTGACAACAGGTTGTGAGTCTCGCTTCAACAGTAGTGTTGCAGAGTCTTCACAGTCCACGCTTAAGGACACATTCCTACCTTCCACACTCAGGGCAATGCGATGCCACCTGCCAGGACATGGTACAGCTTAGCACGGTGGGTATGAGAAGGACTGTGAAGGTCCCACTGAGCAGGACACCACGCTCCGAAACTGAACTTCAGCTTTCCCTAAGGTGGCACCTTCCAGATGTTCTGGCTTACAACTCTCAACATCGCCACCCAGAATGGCCAATGGCACATCTGGGAGGCAACAGGTTGGGGAAGGCCCCTATGCTTTTATCAAGCAGTGACACAGGGTCTCGTGGATCTGCCACACCCAACAAATCTGTTTTGCACAACCATGAGAGGTGACAACCCAGTTCATCTTTGCATCTGGCCACACTTGGCAGGAAAACTGCAGGCTGAGAAAAAGGAAGCCAAAGTGACTGAAAGGACAGGAACAATGTGTCAGTGCAACTCAAATCTTGCAACTATATTCTTTTTGGCGCCAGGTTAAAACCTTTTTATTTAATCATTAGTTTTAAAATTAGCATTTTTAGTGGTTCACAGCCACTTTTGTTTTGTTTTGACTTATTTGTATTGGTTTATGGTAATTTTATTGTATTGTCTTATTGATTCTTTTTATGATTATTGATTTTAATCTTGTAAGCCGTCCTGAGACGTGATAGTGAAGGATGGCATAGAAATGTTTTAAATAAATAAGTAAATAAAGCTCAGAGTACTGGACTGTGATGACTGAGTTGCAGGTTCTGGTTCCCAATCTGCCCATGTATGAAAGATAGGAAGAAGTGGTTAGCACACTTCCCACTGTACACATGCACACACACACACACACATGCAGAGGACAGTGGGCAGCAGCCTACATCTGAAGGCAAGAGCCCGAGATCACTGTGTGTGCTGGCAACATAGGAAACTGCCTTTCCCTGAGCCAGAGCAGGGGTCCACCTACCCCAATATTGTTGACACTGACTGGCAACAGCTCTCCAGGGTTTCAGGCAGGAGTTTTTCTAGCCCTTCTGGAGGGATTGAATTGGGGACTTGTAGATCACAAGCTGAATGTAAGCCAACAATGTGATGTGACTGCAAAAAGGGCAGATGATATTTTAGGCTCCATTCATAGAACTATCTCTTCCAAATCATGTGAAGTACTAGTCTCCCTTTACTCAGCACTGGTTAGACATCATCTGGAGCACTGCATCCAGATGCTTAAGAAAGATGCAGGCAAGCTGGAAAGGATTCAGGTGATGGCAAGCAGGATAATTTGGAGATTGGAAACAAAGCCCTATGAGGAGAGATTGAAAGAACCGGGCAGTTTAGGCTCAAGAAGAGAAGACCGAGGGGAGATACGATAGCGTTCTCCCAAGTACTTGAAAGGCTGTCACAAAGAGGAAACATAGAAATGTAGAAAGAGAACGAATCAGAAGGGACCTCCCAGGCCAACTAGTCTGACCCCCAGCTCCAGCTGGCTCCACTTAAGATTTCTTCTTGATCATCCCAGAGTACAGGACCTGGAATAACAGTCTCAAGTTACACCAAGCCAGGTTCTGGCTTTACATCAGAAAGAACTTTAAGACTGTTAAAGCAGTGCAGCAATGGACCCAATGACCTAGACGCAACAGGACACCCATCTGAGAGGGAGAGTGTAACCCGGCATCCTGAACTGAGCAGGGGTTCAACCCAAAGGCCTTCTTGGCCCCTTCCAGCATTACTATTCTATGGGTCTATGTCTGCATGCAAAGCAAATGTTCTATTACTGAGCTACAGCCTTCCTGCCACCTGATATGGAAAAGAAGAGACTGAGAAGAAAATAAGGTTGGAAGCAGGGCTATATGCTGTATTGATATGAAATATACTGAAGTTTAAAAACTTGGGAACTGTGGGTCAGGGAGGGTAGATAATTACAGTGAATTTCCATATCAGCAATAGCCGTTTTCCACTTTTTAAAACAGTTGAAAGTAATTATTTCCAAATTACTAAGGGAAGCACCTGTGAAGCCATCCAATTTTATCCTGTGATACAGTCTAAGGTAAGAATGAAACCACTGAGGCCAAAACCACTGAGTAAGCTTTAGTACACATGAATGGGCATCTTCATCCAGGTCTTCAGCAATCCAAAGCATCCAATTACCCAGTACTGCAGCTCACACTTCGACTTACGGATTTCAACTAACTAGCCAAATCTTGGGCTGAAAATCAGCACTTATGAATTCCTCCTATATCACTGGAAAATTTGGATCTAGTCTATTGTCACAACATCCCCGTAAGGTAGCCTGGGCAGAAGGAGAAAAGGGAAGGAAGGAGAGGCAGGCAGGCAGGTAGCACTTCCCTTATCTGGAAGAATCCTGGGAATGACTTGGCCAAGAGATAAGATTCTCCAAGGAATACCTGCCTTTTTGCAGACCTAGTCAATGAGCAACTTTCTGCCTAGGAAAACAGTTATATTGGGATAGAAAAAGACTACTACTAGTTGTTGTTGCTTTCCCAGGAGCTGAAGGTGGTATGACAAGAGTGAATTCTTCATTCATTCCTCTATTATCTCTGTGCACCATTTAAAAGTTTTGGTGAATGCCTTGATAGCCTTTTAAACTACTTTGGCCAAAGATGTCAGTGGAAGAAACCCTTTTAAAATTAAATGAATAAAACTCGAGAGAAGTGATGGCTTTGTCACACCATCAGCTCTTGGTAATACTGAAGACAGCATACATTTAAAATTTTTCTGCATGTAACTTTAGTTTTGGAAGTGGGGGAATGGGGGCTTCAGCAATCTCATTAAATTACAATTGCCTAGATTTGGGAAGCCCAGGTATGAGAAAAACAATCAGTGTAAGACTGCAGTATAAATGTCCTTTAAAAATGCTCTCTGTCTCCTCTGTTGCAGCAAAGAGTAGAAAGAGAGCTGCATTGGTTTACAAATGCACGGACACACTGCGCTGCAAATTAATGGGAACGCTGCCAAAATAGATGAGTTCAGACACAGCATTATGTATGTTTTAGGCAGAAAAAAATCCTATGGCTTCTAGCATTAATGGTGGGCATTTTAGGACTTTTTGATGTCTAGCATGTATAGGATCACACCTTTTGTCTCAATCTTGTGTGCATTTACCCAGATATCCACATTGAGAGGTTTTTTTTCCCCATCCTCCCCATCCCAGTCCCTACTCACTTGCCATCAGCCAAGTTGACTCGGCGAAAGAGGGGATAATCCTCGGGCAGTGGGTGTCCAAGCTGGTCTTCATACAGAAAGACAGGGGATCGTCCAATCTCTACACCAAGCTGCTGGACGCCTCGTGCATCAAAGATAGAGAGCAAGAAAGACTGGCTCCCTTTCAGAGCTCGCAGTGTGGCTAGTATTGAGAAGTCCACTGGGAAGGGGCCCTCTGCAAGGGAAGGGAAGGATGCATCATGAGAAGACTGCAAGAGCAATTGCCATAACATGAATCTCTCCCAATCCACGCGCTCTGTCTGCCCCTACTTCAAGGCTGCAGCTCCTACCAGGGCACTGTGCAGTCCGTAGTTGCAGGATTTTGGGGTGCAGAGCTCAAAATCCTGAGCTAATCCCCTTTCGTTTCAAAAGCCTATGATTATCATAACATCACCTTGAAACAGAGCCTAGTGAAGTTAGTTAAGACTGAAGATTTGGTTCTCTGGCTCCATCTAAGCTTGGAGACACAAATGTAGGGAAAGCTGAGCCCACCCTCCAACTGGCAGCATTGAATCCCCACCCCCAGAGATCTTCTTCACTGCTCCTCTCCTTTTTCACTGCTAGTACCTGAGTGAGAACAGCCAGGCTTCCATTTCTATGCAGCTCAGGCAAGCAGGACTCGATAGTAATAATAGTAATATTTATTTATTATATTTATTGTATTTATTGTATTTTTAACTTTTATCTCGAGATGGGCCAGTTTTTAAGTAAGTTTTTAGTTATTGAAATTGTTTGATTTTGTTTATTTATTGTTGTTGAGCCGCCCCGAGGCTTGTCTGCAAGGGGGCGGCATATAAATATGTAAACAAACAAACAAATAAATAAAATAGCTCCTAAAGTCTGAATGACTGGCTCAGTCTCAAAAGCCAGGGGGTTAGTGGCATTTCCAGCCAGCCAAGGTCAAAGATTATGAATGGCAACCTAAGCCATTTATCCAGTATAAATCATGATGTGCAAAAGGTACTGATTTGCATGATGAAGGCACAATCCCATGGCTGCGACACGGAGTCTAGACTCCCAGCTTCAACTCAGGAAAGATACTATGAGGTCAGAGCTGGAATTCTAAACTTACCCAGACAGGTAAGAGGAAGTTCAGAACAGGTTAAAGGAAAGACTTCTTCACACAGTGCATTCTTAAATGATGGAATTCACTCCCACAGGAAGTAGGGATGGCCACCTGTTTAGATGGCTTTAAAGGAGATTGGCCGAATCCCTGGAGCAGGAGGCCATCAGTAGCTGGCTACTAGCCTTGCTGGCTGTGTGAAATCTCTGTTATGGACGTGGCCTCCCTGGGTGCCCCAGTTGCCTGGGTAGGTGGGACTCTGGTACACCTCCTGTTGGCGGTAGCCTGTGGACAGTTGGTTTGCCACCTTGTGAACGGAGTGCTGGACTGGACGAACCATTGGCCCAGTACAGCGTGGCCTTGCTGATGTTCTCAACTTGAAGCACCCTCCTTCCACCATTATGACTGAAATGGGAAGAACCAGCCTGACTGTGAAAGCAACCTTATAGATGAGCTTTTGCGGGTTGGGAACAGAGAAGCCAAGCTCTCCCAGGCCATGAAATATCCTACTTCTGCTTCACAGCCCTTCCCATCCACTCTGAGGCTAGGCACTTGGACCGGTGAAATCAGGCATCCAAGACAGCACAGGGTAAGAGAACCATGGAGAACCCTCCATATTCCTTCTGCTGTGCAAAGGATGCCTGTAATCCTCCACTTTCAGAGGTTACAGGCAGCTCACTGGATCGTATTGCCTGTGTACAATGCTGTTCACATATCCTTGAAAGCATCTCCCATTGAAGCTGGTGGAGCAAACTTCTGGGCAACATGCATAGGATTGTACTGTGAAGCAGGATGCAAATTGAAGGTTACTTTTTCTGCAAGACTCTGTGCTCTTTCTTAAAGAGGCAACTTTCATGGCCTTGGATAGCTGTGATTTATTTAGGATCAACACATTTGACACATGCATGTTGTTGCAGATCCTTCTGAAAGGGCTCTTGTGATCAGACAGGTTTGCATTAACGGATATGCTTCAAGGATGGAGCAAGTGTGTAGAAAAGCTAAGGAGGAAAGACAAGGAGACTGCAGGTCATTCATTGGCGAAAGGGTACCTGGTCAAGGCTAAGAGAGCACCCTGCCAGGAAGCACACAGGCATGAGTAGGGGAAGAAGGCAAAAAGGAGAATCGCTACAATTGAGGGAGGAAGGAAGGAAGGAAGGAAGGAAGGAAGGAAGGAAGGATCTGGGATACTAGGAAGTGTTTATCAGTGTGTGGGGGTAGATAGATCAGGGAGGTTTCAGCCAGAGGGTGTGCCATTTAAGAGGATGCCTTGAGGATCACCTTCCATGGAGGGTAAAACCAAAGACAAAGTGGGCAACCCTGAGGAAAGTCACTTCAATCTTTTAGAATGAGGGAAAAAACTGCATGGAAGCAAAACAAACAAACAAAAGACCAAATGATTAGTAGCTGTGAGAAAGAGGATGGTTCCAGGAGAAGGGGCTGCACCTTCTGGGACCCCTGGAGGGACAGATGGAACTCCTAGGAGGACTGAATTTGAACTCTAGCCCTGAGGCTTTGCAATTCTAGCATAACACAGATTTAAACTGGGTATATCCAGAAACTAATGTTTTGGATACCATCCACACAAAAATGTCTGCAGTGTTTAATATATTACAGACATTTTGTCCATTACATGGGGTAAACCTCATGTCTAGCACCGTCAGCCCCCCTGCCCCCCATTTATTTATTTATTTATTTATTTCCCCACCCTTTTTCTTACAATGACCTCAAAGCAGCTTCCAAAATTCTTCTCCTGCTGCTCTCAATCTTATCCCCACAACAACAGCCTTGTGAGGTAGGTTGAGCTGAGAGTCTGTGGCTGGTCCTACTGGTCACCCAGTTATCTCCATGGCCAAGTGGGGACTAGAACCCAAATTGCTGAAGTCCCATATCCATGTTCTTAACACTGACTCTCAACTTATAAATGACAAACATTCACATTCAGATCTGTTCATGTGGATACTCAGAAAATATCTCCATACTTTTCATGAACAGGTACTCAGAGATATGTGTGAAGCCCCTTTGAGGCTCAGATGTGCCTCCCACCCTCTGGAACATCTTGTTCTGTCATTACCAGGAAAAAGCTGCCTAGTTGGGACAATGAAATGTGTCCGGTTCTCAAGGCGGAAGGCCAAGTCACTTTCCTCTGATCCATTCCTCTGAGTGCAGATACCAGCAGCAAAGGATACCCTGTTCCTGCCCTCTTGAACACCGAATGCCTGGAGCACGTCCACAAGGCCATCTGTAAGGAAAGGACACAGAACACGATCAAACACCCCACATGCAAGACAAAACTCACAAGGAAGAAAGAGAAGTCTCTGCATTTCAGCTTCGTTCTTCAAGGAGACATAAAAATCTGTAAAATTCTGTTGTAAAATTCTGTAAAATTCAAGTCTTGTAAAATTCAAGTCTTGTTTAAAAAACCTGGAAAACCTGTTTCACAAGTGGCAATATGGTGGCTGAGGAGGAATGAGTGCATTCCACAGCCTTTCTCCACTGGGAAGGCAGGGAATCTAGAGATTTTTACTGACATTGCAATATCTGGCTCACTGCCATGTCCCAGGACACACACCTCAAAATGAGCTCCTCGTGCTCTTTCTGCCACAAGATCCTGGATTTCTTTTAACCAGTGTTAAAAGAGCCAGTGTGGTGTAGTGGTTAAGAGCATGGGACTGGGACTCAGATGATCTGGGTTCTAGTCCCCATTCAGCCATGGAGCCACTAACTGGATGACTTTGGGCCAGTCACAGTCTCTCAGCCCAACCTACCTCACAGGGTTGTTGTTGTGGGGACAAGATGGAGGAGGAGAATGGTGTAAGCTGCCTTGAGCCCTTTGTAGGAAAAAGGCTGGATATAAATCAATCAATAAATAAATAAATAATAAATAACCAGTTATTATTCATGACTTCCTTATATGTTGATAAAAGAATTTACAAGTGAAATAAATAAGAATCTTCAGTAATTTAACTCCTTTTGTTTAAAATATGAATAGGTCAATGACAAAATTACCACTCTACACAACTCTGGTGCGCCCGCAACTGGAGTACTGTGTTCAGCTTTGGGCCCCTCATACAGAAAGGATATAGTCAGGTTGGAGTCAGTGCAGTGTAGGGCCACAAGGATGGTGGCTGGTTTGCAGGGGATGGGGTATGAGGCAAGACTGAGGGAACTGGGTCTCTTCAGCCTGGAGAAGAGGAGACTCAGAGGGGATATGTTGGTGACATACAGGTATGTGAGGGGATGTCACACGGAGATGGGTAGAGACCTGTTCTCCCCTGCAAAGGAAGGCAGGACACGTTCCAAGGGAGCAAAGCTCAGGGAACCCAGGTTCCATTTGGATGCCAGGAAGCACTTCCTGACAGTCAGGACCCCGAGGGCGTGGAATGGGCTTCCACGAGAGGTCGTTGTGGCCCCATTGGTGAGGGTGTTCAAAGACAGGCTGGACATGCATATGGTGGGCATGTCGTGAGTGGAGCCAGGTGGTGCCGGAGGTCAGACTAGATGGCCCAGTAGGCCCCTTCTGACTTGCTCTGTTTCTATGTTTCTAAAATAAAGCCTGAGGAACAGAAATTACTCTCATGAAGAACTGCTGAATGTTGGCCACATCCTGATGGAAGTGCAACATCGCTTTTCGTTTCCCTGGAGTTGAAGGTAATAAGCATGCATGATTTGCAGGGTGAGGTACCCTCCACCATAGTACAAGCACCAAAAGCATAAAAAAGCAACCTTGAAAATATACAGGAGTATTGACAAAAGTACAATGTATTTTACATTTCTTTAATAGAAAAGGCTTAATGGTATCAAACAACATAATCTAGAGAACACAGAGCCTTATTCAATCCAGCCATCATGTCCTTTCCTAGCATGTTGAAGTTTTTCTGGGGTTTATATTTCGGTGCATGTTAAACTTGCAGTACAGTTCTGGGGAGGGGAGGAGTGGTTTCCGTAGGCTGATGAGCGGAGTAGGAAAGACTACTTTAAGAGGAAGTGTCCATTGGGATTTTAAAAAATTGCTAACTCGCATGTGTAGAGGTGTGAATCTGTGAATAACATAAACCTCCTAGATTGCATTAAGCACTGGCTGAAAATCAACTAGCTGAAAATGTGCTGACATGTATATCTGCTCAGAAGTAAATCACACTGTCTTCAATGGCATGTACTCCTGCAAACACCAGTATGGGAGGATGGGGGGGGGGGGGAGCTATTGGGGAAGGAGCTGTGAATTATTATTTTTTAAATACATAGCTGCTGTTTCACATCAGTGAACTTGCACATAATGAATACAAAGGGACATTTCCTTGCACACATCGTCTTTCCAACTCCTCCCACTTCTTTCAAAATTGCATTTGTGTGTAACACAAGATCACAGTTTCCACACTGCACTCATTAGCACCATCCTCAATAGTTGTGAATGTGTTTTGCATAAATACCACAACAGCGCTTCCAGGTGAATGGAAGGGGCTCTAATGTAGCCCCCATCCTAGTATGGTCTCCCCTGATGTGTTGGACTACAACTCCCAGGATCTTAGCATACGCAGTAAGAAATGAAAACTCTTTCAAACAGTTTAATCTTTTATGGTGTAATGGATGCATCTGTTCTGGCAATGAAAATCATTGGAGCAAAGAAATTTCCCTCACATTAAGAACAATTTGTATGGAATGAACCCATGGTAATGTGGTACATAACTGCTTTGCACTTAGAGAAGTTAAAGTTGGGAAAGATACCAGAAAAAATAACAGCAGATGGGAAAAATGGAGAAGGGAAACCCTAATTTCCTTTTTTAGGGGTTTTTGGAAAAATGAAAAAAAAAAATCCTTTAATGTATCCATTCTTCCCCTCAGGTGTTTTTCTCCCTCAAGCCTTCTCTGCTTGTACTCTTCCCAAGTTTGGGGTGTTCATGGTAGACTTGCAAACTTGCATGGCAACTCTCCTTTTTGGGGAGATGGTTGTAAACCTACTTCCTGACTTTGAAGTAATTCACATTTATCTATTCAGGCATAAGCACTCATGGGGTGCAGATTCAAGACACATAAGAAGGCAGTGTTTGCCTCAAAGCCAGTTCAGCATATGCAATATGGCCTGAAGCACAATCCAAGGCAGCCCTATTCAAGAGCAGCCAGTTGTCCATTAGAGCTTATTTTTGCCCATGAACAATCAAGCTGTGCCAAGACTTTGCATAACAGAACAGCATGGATCACTTTGTGATGATGAAACATCTCTGCAGTACCACACCAGTCTGCTGTCTGCTGTGCAGATGGACTGGTGACTTGCTTGGGCCAAGCTCGGGAGACATGTGCCTTGTGGGGGCTGAACAAATGGCAGTGGGAAGTGGAATGGATCTGGCACTAAACATAAGCCGTGGGTGGCAATGTACCTTCAAATTCCAAGAAATGGAAGAATCAAAAGAGAGACGGTCATGCTTTCAATATGGGTTGGTTCATCTAGAACAGTCAGACCCCGCTTTGTTCTAAGCTCCCACTCCAGAATCGGTATGAGAAATCCCAGTCTAAGACCTAATACAGGCTGAATGAGAGTGGTAGTGATGTCCAGCTACACCTCTGTGGCTACACAATATACACGGCAAAGGATAACTAGTTCACAATCACCAGTCCAGGCAATGCATTCCTCAATGGATATTCATTATGGGCTGGTCTTGCTTCGATTTTATTTAAGAAAGGCCTCATAGATGCATCCTGCCCTCTCTTCCCCATCCCCAGCAGCACATCCAATTAAAAGTTACTCCAAACTCTCTTGACAAGGCATAAAAACATGGATCTTTCATACTGAAGGTAGCCCAGGATTGCATGATTTGGATGCTGCATTTTAAAATCAATTATTGTGGCATCCAGTTCCTCGTCGGAATTTATCACTCACACAGACTGTGCGAAGCACATTTCCCTTGGGAGCACAGGGAACTTTCCAGGCCAGTTACGACATAAAGATGACTAATGGTAGCCTGGACTCTGGCCTGAATCAGTGAATGCCAACGGGCTGTACCCACGCCTGGTGATGGAGTCAATCTTACCACAGCTTTCCTTTCCTTGTTATGCCACGCAATGCCTTTCAGCTTTGGCTGCCATCCTAACCTGTAGGCGTCCCCAGCTTGGGCAGCTGTTGCAGAGCTAACACAAGGCACTGTTGGCTTGAATGCCCTCCTAGCCGACATTCCTGGGCCTGGCCGCAACCCCCAGAAATTTCAAACCTGATTCACAGGGCCATAGGAGACAAGCCTCGGGGCGGCTTACAACAGGCCCAAGGTAGCTGGAGGAGGGCCTCTGCCGCAGATCGTAAGGGGCCATATATGGTCGCAGGCGCTCCTTAGGTAACCAGGGCCCATGCCATTTAGGGCCCAACACCTTGAATTGGGCTTCAATGGGGAGCCAGTGGAGCTGACGGAGATGGGGTGGAAGAGATAGCAATGAGTATTCTTATCCCAGGGCTAGGCCTCTTGGTGTCCTGTAATCCCCTACTGCTGCCCATGATGGCTGTGGTTCATGAGAGTGGTAGTCCAAAATATCTGGAAGGCATCCCTGGTATAACCCATCGCAAGTAGAAAACCAATTTCTACTTCTCTGGCTTTTTGCTTCTATTCCTTATGTACTTATTTGGGAATCCCCATCTGGGCACATGTCTTCTAGGGGTACAGTAGACATCTTGCATCCTTCCTAAAGCAGAAGAACCCTAGTTTTCAGTATAACAACTAATTTTCTGCTTTAAAACATCATTTTAATGACAAACTGTTGCAGCAGCAAAGCAGGCAAAAAGTACTTCTGGCTTTCTTGGAGGGACAATTGCACAGGAGCCCATGAAGGACAAAGGACCAGAAAGTTTTTAAGCCCTCCAGATCATGACCTTGCCCATGTGGGATGAGCTCTCTGGTCTTTCTATCTACATGCAGCATGGCTTCAGACCATCTCTCTTATTAAGTAGCTTCTGTGTAGCTTGAAATGCCTGTTCATACCTAATCCTGGAAGCTAAGCAGGGTCAGGCCTGGTTGAAATCTGGTAGGTGACTTAAAATGCTGTGAACTGCCCAGAGAGCTGTGGCTACAGCCAGTATAGAAATATAATATAATAATTAATGCACATTCCACATGTCCAGTCCTTCATTGGTATGATTCAGATAAGTATCTGTACATAGCTATAACAATATATGTATTAGTTATTTATGCAAAGCAATTCTTCAGTCAAAAGAGTCCCAGAGCAGCAAACGAGAATCTACAGACAAGGCAACGTTTATGTGCGGCATTGATGATACTGAAATAAAATATTCTGTCCTCTATTCCCAGACATTTAATGGGATATGATGATGGGACATGACAGCAATTTTAACAGGTCTACTTTTTATCAAAATTATTTTATTTATTTATATTTATACATGTATTTATAAGCTGCGTTTAACAGCCAAGGCCTTCCTAGGCAGCTTACAATTACAATTTTAGGAAACAAGGCTATGTTCTGCCAACATTGTTGGGAAGACCGCAGGGTTTTTGCAGTCCTTGCAGATAGTGCAGAAAGAACTGTGCTGGCTGACCCTCTGTCAAGGTTGCAACTTGATGCTGGTGAGGGAAAAGGGGGCATACCATGGGGGGCAGGAGGCTGAGACTGAAGAACTGGGCCAATTGCAATCCATGCCCCAGCTTCCTTCCCTCCCCATCACTGCCCCCAAGTCTAGATGACCATAAATGGCCACCTAGATAAAATGCCGGGGCAAGGCACAGTGACAAGAAAGATTATAAGGGCAAAAAGAGCATGCCCTTAGTTGCTCAAGCTGTTTTCATTTTTTCATATTGAAATGTTATGCTATATTTTTATATTTTTATTTCATTGTCATTCATTTTTATTATCTTAGTTGTCTTTCTGTATTTCTGTGAAGCACTTAGAGATCTTTGGCTAATGCGTGGTATAGAATTGAAATAAATAATAATAGATATAATATTAATAAGCAGAGAAAGGGGATATTTCATTTCCCATTTGTATATACTACCAATAAGCAGGGATCCAGCAATTTTTGCTTCCAATTCCTTCATAAAGTTAAAGGTAAAGGTTTCCCCTTGACGTTACGTCCAGTCATGCCTGACTCTAGGGGGCGGTGCTCATCTCCGTTTCCTGGCCGAGGGAGCCAGCGTTGGTCCACAGACAGTCTCCGTGGTCATGTGGCTGGCATGACTAAACACCAAAGTGCACGGAACGCTGTTACCTGCCCACCAAAGTGGCACCTTTTTATCTACTTGCATTTGCATGTTTTTGAACTGCAAGGTTGGCAGGAGCTGGATTCCTTCATACAAGCATTCAAACTTATTTATTTCTGCCTAAACGCTGCATCCTGGTTAACACACAGTGACATCCCAGTGTATGGATGGAGTAGAGCTTGTCACTGAATCATGGGTTGTTGTAATGCAAGGATCCTGCACCATGGTTGCCTAAGCATTGTTAACCATGAGCAACCAAGGAAGAAAGCCCATGGTTTATCACTGGTTGTGAACTTTAGGTTATTTGTTGTTAACAACCCACAGATGAACCATAATGCAGGGTTTGCATATAATGGCAGCCCATGATAAATGATAACTCCTACTCAACCCATACTGTGTGGTTCCCATTACATGCAGCGAGGAGTCCTCTGCCTGTTCACTTAGACTAAGGGTGGAAGAACCTATAGTCCACCATATGCTGCTGGTCTGCAGCTCCCATCATCCCTCCCCATTGGCTATGTTGGCCAGGGCTGCTAGAAATTGCAACCCAACCATTTAGTCTCTAGGGCCACATGTTCTCCCCATCCAGGTATATAGAACAAGGTAGCAGAATTGACTGTACCACCACAAATTATAGGAGGTTCCACCTGTTTTTTTTGGACTCTTTTCCTGTATTTTAAAACAGCAGTTGCCTAGGCACTGAAAGGGTTAGGGTTGGACCCATGTTAGGGACTGCAGTGCCATTTGTAGGAAATTTCTACCATGAGTCTGAAGTAGCCCAGTTCCTTCTGTTCCATCTAACTGGGCTGCATGCGAATCCCAGGGGAGGGCTGGGTGGGCAGATGGATCAGGTGGGTCCATCTGCACCAGCCGTGCCTTCCACGATGCTGCTGGCCTTCCTTTCCCTACAGCATCTGGCCTCAAGTACCTCCTTGGTGCCTCTTTGCAACTTTTCAGCACTGATTCTGGCATTTCAGCTCCCCAGGCTAATAGAGCTGGCTGTCCAGAGACAGGGAAATTGAGACTTTCCACAGATTAATGCCCACGACCCACCATCTCATCCAAGCAACCTTCTCTCTAGATTTTGCTTGGGCTGTCCATTTCCTCAGGGTTCTCTGGTTCCTTAGGCAACCAAAGCCATTGTCTGCCTCTCTTTCAACAGTGGTGCTAAGAAAACAAAAGTAATGTTCCCCACACTACACAAAAAAGAGCTTTTTTTCATTACATGCATAAAAATATTTTTCCAGTCAGCTCCTGGGGCTTTCAGTCAACCGCTCTCACATACAAAATCCTTCACATGGCTATTTGCTTATTTATTTATTACATTAATATCCTGCCTTTTTTCCCTGCAAAGAGCCCAAGGCAGTTCTCAGTGTTGTCCTCTCAGTGACCCTGTGGGATAGGTTAGACTGGGAGTCAGTGACTGGCCCAAAGTCACTCCATGAGTTTCATAACTGAGTGTGGGCCAGAAACTGGTAGTCTCAAGTCCCAGTCTAACACACTAACCACTACACAATGCTGTCTCTTGTCATCTCAATTCTTTAGCAGGTGATTCATACAAGATTAAAACTCTCACAAGCACAACAATGTGGGAGAAGTGGGCACCTTGGGTCTCTCCAGATATTGTTAGATCCCATCGGCCTGAAACAGCATAGTCAATGCTGATTATCAGAATTGTAAACAGCATCTGGTGGGCCTCAGATGTCCTCACATGTGCTACAGTTTAAAGAAAAGAGTTTAAGGCACTCACACATTCAATCACCACACTCACTCCGAGTTCCACAGGACTGACTTCCAGGTCAGTATACTGTAAAGGATTGTAGCATTATTTTGAACCATGGGTTACTGTTGAAACATGGGCTGTCATGTTGTCTGAACCCATGGCTTGCTAACTATGAACAACCTATGAAACCAAACTATCCACGGTTTGCTGTTGGCTTGTGAACTGTGGGTTGTTCACCATGTTTTGTTACTGTGGTTGGGTTCAAGCAACACAATAACCCACATTTCAACAACAAGCCACAGTTCAATGACAATCACACTCAATTCATACCTAACACTTGTGTTGTCTGATCTCATTGTTAACCATGAACAACCAAGGAAGAGCCCATGGTTTATCACTGGTTGTGAACTCCAGGTTATTTGTGGTTAACAACCCACAGATGAACCATAATGCTGGGTTTGCATATAATGACAACCCATGATCAATGACCATTCTACTCAACCCATACTGTGTGGTTCTTATTACATGCAGTGAAGAGTCCTCTGCTCTCATACTCAATCCATACCTAACACTCGTGTTGTCTGATCCCAGTCACAGCAGCTTGAATAAGGCCAGCCTGTGAGTTTACAGCTGATCTGAAACCAGAAGTGAGGAATTTAAGCTCCTGGCCCAGTTTTTCCCAATTGGATGCCCTCTGAGTGTATTGGACTGGAACTCCATCATCTCCAGCCAGCTCCCCACACCTTCACACCTAAGGTAGCTGGGAGACCAGCTGTTATGCATGCACCAGAAAGGAAGCAAAACTACCGTACCATGTGAAGGTTGTAGAAAGAGGAAGGCGCCTCCGAGAGGACCAAGCTAATTTTAGAGGACACACAAACTCTTCATTCCCCCTCCCAAGCCTCAGCTCTCCTGCATGTGCCAGATGCTGCCGGAGAGCAAGCCAGCCCTCTCCTGAATGGTATAAGGGATGGTACTGATGAGGAATGGCGCAAAAGGTAATTCAGTCTGCTAAGCACTGTTGCCAGGGCTCAGCTGCTGCATCTCTTCAACCTGCAACGTGCAAAGTGTCATTAAAGAAGCAAATGCATTTGGGAATTGGCAGAGTGCACCAAAGAACTACTACTGGTCAATGAACATCAGAAATTAGGGCCAAGGCCTTCAATAGCAGAAAACCTGTCCTGACCCTCATTGTCTGCTCCTCTGTGTGATACTAAACTGCAGCCAGTGGCAGTTTGCCAGGGAAGAAGGAGAGCCTGCCTCTTCCCCCTCCCAGAATTATTCTAGGGACAATCTATGCTTAGGATGATGAAAGGACATCCTGATTGACTGGAAGAATACCACTCAAACAATACATTAAAAAGCATGTTCTAAGCCAGCTTGGGGCATCTAGTTCTGCCACACCCTTTGGGACCTTATAGCAATGGAACTGGCCATGCTGCATGCACACCGCCATCATTTATTTATTTTTATTTATTTATTTACATATTTGTATGCCGCCCCCTTGCAACCAAGCCTAGAAACATCATAGAAACATAGAAGCATAGAAACAAAATGAGTCCGAAGGGGCCTCCTGAGCCATCTAGTCTGACCCCTGGCTCCAGTCAGCTTCACTTACGACATGCCTACCATGTGCATGTCCAGCCTACCCTTAAACATGTTCATTGTTGGGGCTTCAACTACCTCCTGTGGAAACTCCATACCCTAGGGGTTCTAATTGTCAGGAAATACTTCTGGGCATCCACCCGGAAATCTTGGTTCCTTGAGCTTTGCTCCATTGGAACATGTCCTGACCTCCACTGCAGGGGAAAAAAGGTCATGACCCACATCTATGTAGCACTCCTCACGTACCTGTATGTCGCTCACAGGTCCTGAGTCTCCTCCTCGCAAGGCTGAAAAGATCCAGCTCCCTCAGTCTCTCCTCATCTGGCTTTCCCTGCAAATCAGTCACCATCCTAGTGGCCCTTTGCTGCACATGTTTGAGAACACCTTCCATCCATGCAGGAAAATGTTGAACAGAACAGAACTAGAGTTGGAAGGGGCCTATAAGGCCTGCTCCACTTCACATGTGGTCACCCATCCAGCTGCAGGTCCATGCCTTTTCAACTTAGCAAAGTTGACTCAAGATGCTAGCTCAATGTATAGCTGTACAGGCAGGACGATTGTTTACCCTTCCTCGTGGCAGAGTTGCAACATGGCCTCTCCTCTGGGTCAGGAGATGCTTTGTAGACTTTGCAGGGAATGGGGAGAGAGAAGTCTGGAAAAGGACAGGCTGCCTATTCAGTCCTTTCCACCACCCCCATAGCAGAGGGATGGGAACATGGAATCCTCACCCCTAGAGAATCTGTATCTCTCTTCCATCTCCCATGCTCCTTTGACCTAATTATAAGATCCCATTTCCAGCTGAAGATGCTCCCACTGGACTCATTGTCTCCATTTCTCCACCCCCATTCCCTTTCCCTGTCCAAGCAAAGTGCTCAATGGGTTTTCCACATTACCGTCCCACTGGCCACATGCTGGGATGGCAACTGGGCATAGGACATGGGGGATGCTCCCCCCCCACACACACACACAGAGAGAGAGAGAGAGAGAGAGAGAGAGAGACAGAATGATTCCAAGCCGCCTGGAAAATGTGATCCTGGGACACAGCATCTGTAAACAATCCCCTGTCCATCTGCAAATGTTACCAGTAGCCTGTAACCAGTATTTGAATTCCATGGAGCAAGGATGGGTTTTAGAGGCACAAACAAAGGACAAAGAGAACTTGCTGTTGATGAATAAGACATGACTACATCTAATTACTAGCCTGATTCAATTCCACAGGAAAGTCAGATGTGCAAAGTCTAAATCGAATCCCATCCTGTACAATAGTGAGAACAGACAGCAGGCAGAAGTACAGACCTACACAGGCAGACAAGGAGGCAGTACAGAGAGGCACAGTGCAGTCCACCTCTCCTACACAGGATGCATTTCAGATTATGCAGAGGAGCATTTTCACATACACAGACTTCTTTCAAAGAGAAAGATGGTGCAAAAGTAAGAAAAGACGAGTGAATGCCCCTGTGAAGACAGCCCACTCCTCTGGGTACCATTTATCTATCATAGAAAGCACGACTGCTTCATCTCAAGCACACAGAGCAAGCAAGGCCTTTGCAATTGACAGGAGGAGATGGATTCCTGTATAAAACCAATAATGTTGTACAGGCTCTTGCTCTTGCCCTGTCTTTTCAGGTTGATTATAAGCCCACAAAAACAGCTGCAGATGTTATTCCACCTGCCCCATTCCATGGATCCTTCTCATTCTTCATCTGTGTACAGCAAGAAATTAAAGTTTGCCCCATGGTGGGTAGTCAAGGAGGTGAGCCCAGAAGGTGAGTCAGAAGGTGCTTTGTCCACAGACTCACTCAGTGCAATGGATTCACACAACACAACAATGCATCATGGGTTTCTATCCACAATGAGTTGATGTGCTGTGTGAACCTGGACTGATTTCCCCAAGGTGGCTCATTCATGGGCAACAAGCCATGAGCTGCTGCAGAGATGGTTCCCATGATGTCATTTGTATTGTGGGTATAAGAAACTGGCTATTGATCCTGTTGGCAAGAGTGGAAAAATAGCCTTGCCACCCCTGCCAAGCAACTCTCAAGTGACTGCCAGTGCCAGTTGCCCAAAAGTTCCCTTCGGGATAGCTGATACTGAGATCCCTCTCTTCCCCTTAGAATCACAAGCTGTTTCAGGCTCACCGTGCCTCCCCTTTAAACTCTGCCCCTCCCCCCCAGAAGACTGCAAAACCCAGTCCTCAAGGAAAACTGTTGTTACCCCAATTCTGACAGCTAAGGACAGACCTTTCAAAGTGCCCCAGCAGCACTGTGGGAAGCGGAGGCTGATCATAGTTGCCTAACATTTTTAAGAACATCTTATTCCTAGTAACTTTCACTAGGACAGTTTTATGTCTGCATAAAGGGTTTTCTTTAACCATCCACACTTGTGCAATTGTGAATCCTTACAGTTGCATGGGTGCAGGTATGGGGAACCTTGGGTGAGCAATGAGCAGCAGGGCTGGTACCAAGCTTGGGCAATGTCTTGCTGAAGCTTCAAGTAAGCCAATTCTTTCTCTTTAGTTACATCTGACAGCTGTCAAAAAGTGAGCTGTCGAAGGTAACCAGAGGCATGAGTGATCTTAACTCACCAAAAAGTGAGGGGTGGCTCATTTACACTGTTTGAGATCCTTAGGGGCTTCTTCTGAAGTGGGGGTGGGGGCGGGGATTTATGTGCTCCAAGGGTGTCCTCTCTTTTTCACTTTTCCCCAAGATTCTATCATCATGGGATCATGCAAAAGTGTGAGCCACCCATTTTACTGGAGTAGTTAATTTTGGCAGCTATTAAAGTTACAGCTCAATTTTTAAAGTGATATTTGCAAGGGGTCAACATCTATGGCATTTAATTGGTTCAGAGACTTTATTACTGATCTATAAAACTGAATGAGGGCCTGGCAACCATATGCTGTTTCTTCAGCTTTGAATCTACCAAACCCATGATCCAGTGTGACTGTGCATGACACGAACATGCACAACCACATTTGGGCAGGGAGCGGTGACCATAATTGAGGCAAGCAACTGAGACAGTTGAAAGAATGGCAGCACTAATGCTGGTAACCCAAATTTGACCAGACAGACAGATTTCCCACAGAAATCCACTGCTTAGAGTCAGTGAAATAGAATTGGAAATGGAATTCAGCCCGTAAGTTTCACACTTGCCTCCAAAATTAATCCCCAATGCAGTTTGTCTTTGTTCAAATGAAAGTAAGCGGAGATGGATACATTCTGTGTGCCAGTAGTTTGAATGCAAAGAGATGTGAACAGGATTCTTTTCCCCATCTATGAACAAGAGCCGTACGAAATTTCACACTGGAAGCCAAAGAAGAGAAGAAGTGAGTGCAGTTCTCCCAGCTGCTCAGGAGTGTGTGTTCATGCAAACAAGCACACCACAAAAGCCAAGAGCTCACAGTTCTTGGCTGCAGGATCATCTGCAATCTTGAAAGTGCATTTTTCACAACTCCTCAAATTGGGAAGTTGCCATAGCCAAGATCTATGAGCTCCGAACTCACATGACACAGTTTCTCACGCAAGTGCACACCCAGGGACTGTGAGAAGGGAGTCACACGAGTGGGGAGCAAAACATGAAATGCTGATCTAACCAAATCTTGTGTCTGATGCTAGAAGAGACAGGACATTGTGTGTCAGAGCAACCTGCCATTTAGATTGAGCATAATTCTGGGAGGATGATTAGTGGGAAATCAAAACCACAAATAGCAGTTAGACTCCAGCATGGTATTGAGTAGGCTGCAAATGGACTTTGCCTAGAGCATATGAAATCATGACTAAAACAACTCCAAATTTTGCAAACAGTGCAAAACATCTTTAAAAAGTGCTGTTGCAATAGCTTCAGTAAATCAGAGGTACACATGTTTGGAGACATGTGGAGGAATTTTGCATGTCCTGGTAATCACAGATTGGAGGGAAAGCAGGGTTGTGACAAGCTTTTCCCAACCTGGTGCCCTTCAGCTGTTTTGGACCTCAACTCCCATCAGTCACAGCCAGCATGGGCAATAATCAAGTATGTGGAAAATTGTATATGAAAACATCTGGTGGACATCAGGTTGGGGAAGAAATATCTGGGACATTGTAGAAGGTGGGCAGCACTGGAAGGGCAGGGACTACAAGGAGGGATTGAAAATAGACAAAATAGACCTAGAAGTACTATGTGAATGCAAGACTCTGCTTTCATTTCTCAGCTTTTAAACTCAGCCCTGTACAGTCTGTGGACATAAACATGTAAGATCACTCCTGTTGGCCCTGCCTTTGACCTTCATGCATTTGAGATCCCAACATCATGGGGAATGTAGCTGTGGCCCACACTTCCATACATGGCAATTCTGAGCATACAGGCAGTGTCCTATATGCATGGGTTGCATTCTTATAGATTCCTGAGCATAAGGAATTTGAATGCATGGATTGGGATGCATGCTTATATGTTCCTGTGCATATGGACTTTATAGCCACAGGGTCTGCAGGTGCAACGCGCGCGCACACAAGCACACACACGCACTTTCATCTGTACCCAGACTGAATCTCTGCACAGAGCTATAGACACCCCACTTTCTTAAAGATTCCTTCACTCCAATTGCAGGTTATAATTCTATGTGTTTCTTGGAAGTATACTGAACGGAAGGTAGTTGTGTTACTCTCAAACAAAGGGTTTCTAATGTAATCAATTACTGCTTTTTGCTGCAAGGTAGAAGCAGAATTACAAATATTTCGTGAATCTAGGCTTTTTTTCGAGGGGGGTGTTGCATCTCACCATGTTTGATCCCCCCAGTGGGCATGATATAGCATGTTGCTAGTTTGCCTCCTGCCTTTCTCCCACCATTCACTGGTCACCATACCTACCTTTTTTGAAGCAGATGTTTCTCAGTGCCCTTTTAGCACCCTGGTATATGTCACAGAATTGGAGAATAGTAGAATTGGAAGGGGGCAGAAGGCCATTGGGTCCAACCTCCTGCTGATGCAGGATACTACTGTAGGATACATTTGTTTGTATCTATGTACATGTGCACATATGTTTAGTTTTTGAAACAATGCAATAGAAATACTTAAAGTTTTTTAAAGAGTTCCTGCAGTATAGCTTCTTACCTTTATTACATTATTATTATTATTATTATTATTACTATTACAGCAAAGCTGTAACTTGGTTTCAGGTTGAACTCTAAATCTAATTGATTTCACTTAAGAATGCCCAATCTCTAGTCTCCTCAATTCACAACCAGATTTAATCAGCAACCTGAACGCCAGTACAGTCCCATGAATGTTTACTCAGAAGTAAGTTCCATTGATTGTGGGTTGTCATTGAAATGTGGGCTGCTGAAACATAGAAGATCATTCCATCTGAACCCAACCATGCTAACCAGCTATGGCTTGTTAACTACCTATGAAGAGAACTGATGGCTTGTTGTTACAGTGTGAACAGCAGGTTGTTTGTCATGGTGTTTTATCACAGCACACCACAATAATCCACATTTAAAGAACCCACATTCAACCCACACTCAACACTTGAGTGAAGGTTATCCTATTGTCCAGTCCATTATTTCCTTTGAGATTGTCTTGTAAACACTTGCAGCCCTAATCAGTTTCATAAGGTCAGTTGCACCTTGATTTCCCTGCCTATGCTACTCTACTCTAGCACAACTGTGCAAAAATGAGGCTAGATGATTGCAGCTAAGCTTACTTTCAGGTAAATATGATTGCCA
This sequence comes from Varanus salvator macromaculatus, assembly GCA_023646645.1. Classification (NCBI taxonomy): domain Eukaryota; kingdom Metazoa; phylum Chordata; class Lepidosauria; order Squamata; family Varanidae; genus Varanus; species Varanus salvator. The sequence goes on from JAIXND010000795.1 coordinate 9,306,393, forward strand.
ATGTCAAATTTCCACAGAATTTGCAGTCTTGATTTTTCCTTCTCATTAGTTGGTTGTAAAACTGGAAACTCATGCTAAGCACTAAAGAAAGGAAGGGAATCTCACAATACATCATCCACCTTCTCCATAGACAACTCCTACATGCATGTATGTCCCTGTCCATGCCTGTAGAGAGAGAATACTGCAGTTCACCTCCTTCTTTGCCTAAAGGATATTCTGGGGTAAGAAAAAGGATGGAAGAAGCAGTGGAAAAACATTGGAGAGTTACAACTAGACAAAACTGCATCTGAAACTTCCATGAAACTGCATTAATGAGGCATGACAATTGCACATGAAAAGTCTCATCTGGAAGCGCCCAAGGAAAGTTGCATGGAATCAAGATCCTGGAACTACTCATATTTGTGTAGTTGCCCATGGCAAGTGAGGATTATTTCTGAGTGAGTAGTTTGACAGAGCCTCCTTGCTATAACTGGTAATGAAATTCATTCCTAACCTTTTGCAAATACATATTGGGAGAAAATATAGCAAGAACTGATATAACATAGTGTCTAAGAGTCAGGAAGATCATGAATGTCTAGCATTTTAAATATCCTATGCATGTTTAGATAGGGAAAATAGCTTGCTGGGGAACGCTGGGAGGCACAATACTTTATTCTATCTGTATAAACATAGTATTGGGTTCTTAAGTACTATAGGAATACTAATTCTTCATATGGAAGGGCAGGCTTAAGCAAAGCAAAATAAATAAAATAAATATTGTGCCCTGCAGTACTTTATCAAACAGCAGAATTCATTTCTGCAGAATATTGTAATGACCACTGTTAATATCTGGCTTCAAAACTGAAGAATAAATGAGCAACTCCAAAAGCAAAAAGGAAGCACAAAAGTGCCAAGCAGAATGAAACATGATTGATAAATACATGCACAGCAGGTTTCTGCAGAACAGAGCCAGTTGCTCTATACCATTTGTCCATCTAGCCCAGTATTATCTGCTCTGGCTGGCAGCAACTGTCTGTGATCTCAGGGGTCTTTACCATCATGTACTATCTAGCTTCCTTCTATCTAGTCTCCTTCTAGCTGTCGATACCAGGGACTGACCTTGCAATGCTATATGGTCCACCATTTTAAATGCATGGCATGAACTCTGCCACTGACCTATGGTCCCTCCTGCTCCGTATTTACAGTTTGGAGAAAGGCTTTCTTGGGATAGGAAGTTGGAAAACTGAAGAGCTTGTTGGATCCTGATGGTATCTTAGGGATTTGGTCTCAGAGCCAATCTACTTAATTAGAAATTTCAGCATCTCTAGATGGCAGGTGGATTTAAGTTGCTTATGAAGTCAACATGTCAAACAACACAGGAGATCCCCGCTCAAATTCACATTTGTGTCTGTTTTTGTTTTTGAGCCGAAAAACAGCTGTGTGGGGAGAGGAAAACTGGACCAGGCCCATGGCAATGTTAGTTTAACCCTGCTCCCACATCATTTCCTGCATCAAAGTTGTCCTCCAAACCCACTTTTAGCACCTCCGTAGGAAGGAAACAGCAGTACCTGTGCTGTGCCAGTCATTTTCCCCCTATGGGGGAAGCTCAAAGGCAGCACAATTTCAATAGGGAAATCCACACGGAGAAGGGAGGAGGGGTAATGAAATTCCCCCTCTCCATGGCTGCTTTTGTGCTTTTGAAAAAGGACACTAGATCTAATGAAGGGTCTCCTGTTGTCTTGTGCGGTTTGGTGCTGATGTCTGAAAAAGGAATAGGAGAACTGCAGGAAGGAAGGACATCAGAAAGACTGGGAAAGGAGGAGGAGGAGCAGCAGGAGGAGGTTTGTTCACAGAGTTGTGGCTTTGGAAAAAAAGTAGGAAACGTCCACCCACAAGTGGCTAGGAAAGAATGCATTGTGGGTGGTCAGTCCCTGGTTGACTGTGAGTTCCAGTCCTGATCCCAGGCCATCCCACCCCACAGAGCCAGGATCCGATTCTTGAAAACAGTACGTGCTGGTACCAGGGAGAGGCATGTTGCAGAAGAAATGGGGGAGAAAAAAGAGGAGACCCAGGCTGCAAGTCCTGAGACCTAGTTTTTCCTGGGGTGGTAAATTTGTGCCAATACATGGACTGTCCCTCTTCACTTTGCAGATGGGGAACATCATACCCAAAACAAAAACCAAAAACAGAACAAGAAGGGGAGAATGGTTCTATCCTAGTCTTCTCTTCAACATAGTTGGGCTGTTGTGCGAGAATTTTACTTTATCCCAGGAATTTAACTCTTGTTTTTCCTACCCCAAAACCCACTCTCACACACATACAGATACAAATGAAACTGCAGATTGGGAGTCAGGCCCCAGTCAGTGCCAATGATATGATCCTACCAGTATTATCCTGATGATATTTCTATGGTGATCACTTGGGAAGTGGGGATTATGCTGATGCTGACCTCCAGGGAAGAGGGGTACTGATGGAGAAAGTGTTGCACCAGCCAAAGATTACCAGGATGTGGGCAGATCCAGCCACAGAGAGGCATTAATTATATCCAAGCTTCGAGAAGCCAGTGGGAATGAAGGACAGGCAACAAGCATACAGAGAAAATTTTAATTTTCCATTGTCCCTGCCTCAGTAAAAAGTGCTATTGGCTCAGCTTCAGGGGCTTCTCCACAGCACTTTCTATTGCCAGCCAAGGCAGAGCAAGCTCTATTGAAAAGCAAGCAGGAAAAGGAAGCCAGCCAGCCAGGCCTGCCTCCACCGGATACATGAGCCACAGGGCTCGAGCCAGATCCCTTGCCTGCCAGATGTTCACAGCTGGGTGTTTGTCACTACCTGCCAAAAGCTGGATTTTCCATTCCCAGCTGTAAGAGGAGAGGCATTCCAGGGCAACCCCTCAGCCAATGATGTCAAAGCTGGATGCATCACCTCCTGCTGCAGGGTATCAAACTGCCTACCCTGCCCTGGACCCAGGTGACCTCCCAGGTGACCTGTCCATGGTGCTGAAAAACATACCATGCAGCCCGTGGGAACCATTGCCTCTGAAGCAGGTTGGACGCTGGTTCAGAATGGAGAAGAAGTTGATCTATCCACAGTGACAATGATGCAGCTAGGGCTTGACCTTGAAGCCAAGGTCCAGGACCCCAAATAACCAGCTGAAGAGGTAAATAATAGGAGCAGAAGCAAACTGACCTTGCATCCACCCCGAGACACGCAAGGACACACTGGAGCCCACCATCACTTAGGCTGCTCATCAAAGCATCCTTCCTTTCTTGATTTTTCAAACACTTTATAGTTCAGAGGCAGCTAGCCAAGCATACATAGCAAAAGTACTTTTTATTGGTTTTACTTTAAAATATTTTTTTTTGTTTAACACAATAGTGTTTATTAACCAAGTAAATGTGATTAGTACCAGACATGCAGATGCAAGCTCAGTGTTATTCCTGGAGCACCTGATGGTCCTAAGATTTCAGCACACTTAAAATTTTAAATGCATGCATTTTGAACATTTCTTTTCTTTTGTCAAATGGCTTTTTGCCTGGTTTCCTTTGCTCTAAAAATATCAGGGATATAGAAGCAGTTGTAGAGCAAGATGTGGCATTGAGGGCCAGATGGGAGAAGAGAGAAGAAAAACATTTGCTCCTGGATGCTTCATCACTGAAGTAATAGACATGGCAGGAATGAATTACCATATTTTTTGCTCTATAAGACACACCTGACCATAAGACGCACCTAGTTTTTAGAGGAGGAAAACAAGAAAAAAAATATTCTGAATCAAATGGACACATAATCACAGCCACATTCCCCATCACTTCCCCATGGGCTGCACATCTGACAGACTTACTGCACACACATATTCGCTCTATAAGATGCACAGACATTTCCCCTTACTTTTGAGGGGGAAAAAGTGAGTCTTATAGAGCAAAAAATATGGTACTTAGCTGAATAAAGGAGTAGTGTTCCATCATTTCACACTCTGAAATTAATGGAATGATTGAAGAAGAGTTCTTTAGATGACAATGAGTATTATTTCCCTTCAAGATGTGGTAATGGCCCTGCTGCACTTGAGATCCTCCTGCTCATTCGGCCAAGTGGGGCCCTAGAAATTTGCTCAATTTCCCACTGTGATGGCAATACAGATTGAACACATGCCTGAGGTTTTGAAGGATAACACATGTGTGTGTGTATACATGAACACATATATTCTCAGCATGCTGATAGTATCTACCCAAACATGTTCACAAGCACAAGGAGAAGGGCAAGAAAGAAAGAAAATAGGCTGGCTGGCTGGCTGGCTGGCTGGCAGGAAGGAAGGAAGGAAGGAAGGAAGGAAGGAAGGAAGGAAGGAAGGAAGGAAGGAAGGAATCTCACTTATCTGTCTTTTCCTTTTAGACAGCAGTTATAGCTCTTTTCCTCACAAACACCCTCAAATACTGTGATAGTCCCATGCATGCCCTTCTGCCATTGCTTCACTGCTTTCCCAAAGGAAAGTGGGAAGGGCAGGAAACACACATGTGTGAACATAAAACAACTGGACAAAAGTGAAGATTAATTGGGACACATTGTCCATTCCATGTCAGGAGCTTAATCTAAGCAGATGCTGTTTACCAGGACAGAAACAGCAAGTAACCAAGTCACCAATCAAACCCAGGAAAGCAGCCCACAAGGAGTCCACCCAGACCCATAACTCAGGAATGGGCCATGGTCTCTTGTGTACTTTTAGGTGGCTCATGAAATAATACAGCAAGATGTGGATGGGGAGCCAAAGATGCAAAAGAACCAGAATCAGCTACCAACATACAATTGATAAAATGAATGAAGAGTTGCCATAATAGAAACACAGAAACAGAGTGAGTCAGAAGGGGTCTCCCGGGCCATCTAGTCTGACCCCCAGCTCCAGCCAGCCCTGCTCATGACATGCCTGCCATGTGCATGCCCAACATGCAGTTAACGTACAGTTCAAAGAGTACCATAAGGTAGTACTGGGCATGGTTTTCTCCCTTCTGCAGAATGCTATAGATGTTTTCATTACTGCTTATGCTGCATTGTGTCTGTAGTGCTTTGTACATGTATTGTTCTTATTATATGCTACCATGAGAGCCTTCACTAAAATAAATAAATGAAGGCTGATAAAGGATTAAAATTATAACAACAACAAATAGTTATTCTGTCCTATCATTGTAAGTGGCAAGGTAGAGCTTAGGAAGAAAAGCAGGTGTTGTTAGTCGCTAAGTCATGTCTGACCCATCCTCAACATTCCTCCAGGCCTTCCTGTCCTCCACCATCCCCCGGAGTCCACTTAAGCTCATGCCAACTGCTTCAGTGACTCCATCTAACCACCTCATTCTCTGCCGTCCCCTTCTTCTTTTGCCATCTATTGTTCCCAGCATAAGGCTCTTCTCCAGGGAGTCCTCCTTTCTCATTAGGTGGCCGAAGTATTTGAGTTTCATCTTCAGTATCTGGCCTTCTAAAGAGCAGTCAGGGTTGATCTCCTCTAGGACTGACCGGTTTGATCGCCTTGTGGTCCAAGGGACTCGCAGGAGTCTCCTCCAGCACCACAATTCAAAGGCCTCAATTCATCGGCGCTCAGCCTTCCTTATGGTCCAGCTTTCACAGCCATACATTGCAACTGGGAAAACCATAGCCTTGACTATACGCACTTTTGTTGGCAAGGTGATGGCTCTGCTTTTTAGTATGCTGTCTAGATTTGCCATAGCTTTCCTCCCCAGGAGCAAGCGTCTTTTAATTTCTTGGCTGCAGTCCCCATCTCTGGGGATCTTGGAGCTCAGGAAAATAAAATCTGTCACTACCTCCATTTCTTCCCCATCTATTTGCCAGGAAGTGAGGACCGGATGCCACGATCTTAGTTTTCTTCATGTTGAGTTTCAAGCCAACTTTTGTGCTCTCCTCCTTCACCTGCAACAAGAGGCTCTTTAGTTCCTCTTCACTTTCTGCCATTAGAGTGGTATCATCTGCATATCTGAGGTTGCAATCTTAATTCCATCTGGTGATTCATCTAGCCCCACCTTTCTCATGATGTGCTCTGCATATAAGTTAAATAGGCAGGGCGACAGTATACAGCCTTGCCGAGCTCCTTTCTCAATTTTGAACCAATCAGTGGTTCCGTGTCCAGTTCTCCCTGTTGCTTCTTGACCTGCATATATGTTTCTCAAGAGACAAATAAGATGGTCTGGTACTCCCATCTCCATAAGAACTTGCCACAATTGATTGTGATCCACACAATCAAAGGCTTTAGCATAGTCAATGAAGCAGAAGTAGATGTTTTTCTGGAACTCCCTAGCTTTCTCCATGATCCAGCATATGTTGGCAATTTGATCTCTAGTTCCTCTCCCTCTTCGAAATCTTGCCTGTACTTCTGGTGGTCCACATACTGCTGGAGCCTAGCTTGTAGGATTTTGAGCATCACTTTGCTAGCATGTGAAATGAGTGCAATGGTGCGGTAGTTTGAACATTCTTTGGCATTGCCCTTCTTTCCTAAGGCCCATTTGACTTCACATTCCAGGATGTCTGGCTCGAGGCCCATTTGACTTCACATTCCAGGATGTCTGGCTCGAGGTCAGTGACCACCCCATCGTGGTTATCAGGGATATTAAGCTCTTTCTTGTATAGTTCTTCTGTGTAATCTTGCCACCTCTTCTTAATCTCTTCTGCCTCTGTCAGTTCCCTGCCATTTTGGTCCTTTATCATGCCCATCTTTGCATGAAAGGTTCCCTTCATATCTCCAATTTTCTTGAAGAGATCTCTGGTCCTCCCTATTCTATGGTTTGTGGATCCAGTGGAAAAGCAGGTAGGCCCCATCCAAATTCCCACAGTGGGAATTCCCATGGAAAGGAAGAAGAAGAGACAAGTTTCACAAGAAGCCACATGCTAAAGGGTTGAGTAACTTGGCATTTTAATTTTGGGACCTTGCCTTTTTGGCCATGCAAGCAGTAGCAGAGGAAAGCCCTCCCCACCATCCTAGCCCTCAGTCCTGTTCATCCCACCCTTGTGGACACATGGACTTCTGTCATTACAGCTGCATAAGGTAAATGCAGCCATGGAGTCTTAATTCAGAAGCCTCTCGTGCATTCCCCCACGTGGGGCATCTAAGAAACAATGCAGTGATCTGACCAGAACAAGTGAAACTAAATAGTTTATTCCACTGGGGATAAATGGACTGATAAGTGAGAGAAGGGGAAAAGTTCAGGTGAACTCACCAATGAGCATCTTGGATAGCTCTTCTAGCACCCCATCCACCCTCATTGAATCTTTGCTTCTGTAGCCTCAAGGGGGCCAATGTCAATGAGACACTACTACACAAGTCTGGTATTTGGTTGCCCTTCTAATAGCTGATGACAGAAATAACAGGAACCACAACCCACCCACATTTTCCTCCAAAATGGTGTACACAATCCTCTCCATTTTGTCTGCACAACAATCCTGTGAAGTAGCTTAGGCTGAGAGTCAGTGACTGGCCCAAAGTCATCCAGCAAGCTACATAGCCAAGTGGGCACTAGAACTTCAATCTCCTGACTTCCAGTTCAGTACTCTAGCCACTAAGTCACACTGGTGCTAAATGTATAGAGACGTTGGAGCAGAGAGCAAGATCAAAATCTTGTCCTTAGAGCATCAAGATCAGTAACTACTTCCATATAATACTGGCCATTCAGGCTGTGTGTCTCTCACATTTTTCTTCACTCTATGATTATCAGAGGGCTGTACCATTAGCAGAGGTGTGCCTGTAGCTTACTTGTAGAGGTATCAGGTCCAATCCTTCACATTCCTGATGAAAGCAGTGGCAAAGGATCTTCTCCAAAACCCAAGTGTACCTCCAAAACCCATGTAAAGCATCCTTCTCCAACCCAGCTGCCCTCCAAGGATGTTAGGTTACACCTCCTTCCAACCCCAACCAATGGCTATGCTGGCTGAGAGGATGGGGTTTGGGCCCCACTAATTCCTGAGGGCCCCAGCCTGAGAAAGCCTGGTATAGACAGTACTGAGCTGTGTGGGCCATTGTTCCAGGACAGTATAAGACAGATTCTTATATCCAGGTGAGACTAACTCACCAAGCATCTCTTTGGTTGGTTCCCTTTGTACAGGTATGAGACATTGTGCTCAGAGCAGTCTTGCTGTGCTGGCAGGCCTGGCAATTCCATTTGGTATGAAACTATCGTTTAATGTATTGATAGTTCTCTTGTATGAGATTGCCCTGCGTCCCCACTGAGTGGAGCAGCAGCTGAGGAATATTTTGAGCAAAACAAAATGCGCGCAGTCCTCATGACATACCCCAGCAGCCTGTTGACCTCACTTCCAGGGGGAAGCTGTGGTTGAAACTTCATGTTTAGGCATATTAGCTTTCCTGGAATAGGGCCAAAGGACAGAAGGCAAGCAGCTGTGTGCATTCTTGATTTTGGTCCTTCTTCTGGACCAGGACTTTGTATACAACAGACCAAAACAAACACAGGTTTTTCAAAAAGCAAAGTACTGCAGAAATTATGCAATGCAGGATTTTATTTTTCATAATATACACTTCCCCCACTTTTCAAAAATTGCAGACTTTTTGGAAAGGATGTGGGGTGGGAGGAATGTAGCAGGGAGAGGCATGAAGATCAGGGAGATCTGAGCTATAGGGCCAGCGGCCAGGAAAACAGTAACCATCAGCAGCGAAGAAGCAGGAGATGCTCCAGAAACATGTTTACACAAGTCAGCCACAATCTCTTCAAGTGCTTAAGGGTAGAACAATGAATTTAAAACATCATCTGTCAGCAGAAGGAGAAGGAGAAGAGTTGGACTGAGAAGATCCAGGTTCAAAACTCTGTTTGCCCTTTATGCTTATCAGGGGACTTTGGGCCTGTTATTACCTCTCTGCCTATCCTACCTAGCAGGCTTGTTGTAAGGATAAACTGGGGGGAGGTAAGGCCTTGATCTCCTTGGAGGAAGGCAAGATAACAATATAATAATAAATAGATGCATTCTGTTTTCAAGTGGCCCATATACATGATCACAGCCCTGCTTCCAGCAATGCTGCAAAGTAAGTCAGTACTGCTACCCCCATATGGGAGGACTGAGAGGCAGCAACCTGTCCTAAGGCAAACCAGATGAGTTCCTGGCAGAGGAATAAATAGCCGTGAGGATTTTCTCATTCACAGCTTGCTCTATGTAGGAGAAATCCGATGTAAATTTAGTCAGAAAAGGTCCCTACAACTCCCAGCGTGCCCTAATGAGCTACACTAGGATTCTGCTCTTCGTCCCCATGAGCTCTCATTAGAAGCCTTTCCCTGTCCCTCTACCCCTCCTGCTCCCTGCCCCAAACTTTTGGAATCTCACTCAACTGCCTGCAAGCTTTCAACCTTTGTTCCGCAATCAAAAGAGCTATAAACCTTGGTTTTCCCTTAAGAAAATAGCAAGGAAGGATTCTCAGGATGCTACATTCAACAGAAGCATCCTTTGAACTCATCTGTGGGCTTCTAGATTATTTATTTCCCAGAGTCAGGATGACATCAGTGCTGAAGTCAAACAATATTTCTTTTTTATTATTAATTTAATTTATGCTACATATAAATCAAGAAATCTGGCTGACAACACACCATCATTTCCCCCTTTGTCATTACACACATCTTTACTTTTACAGCCCAAGAGGGCAGGCTGCCGAAACTCTGGGTGTGGTCCTTGCAGCTCTTCTTCCTCCCCAGCAGATGCATCCATCTTCCATATTCCTAAACACAACAGCAGTAGAGGGGAGATGGCTCTCAGGACAGAAATTACATAAGAAAATAAATATGAACTGCAGTGCAGGTCTAGAGCAAATTTCTCTCTGGGAAAAGCTCTTTCTAAATCCTTTCAGATCTTTATAGAATTTCAAATCCTTTTGGTGGAATCTGACCCTTGCAGTTTGAACTACTGTTACTGCTGTTTGATTTGTGATTATGTCTATTGAATGTTATTGCTTAAATATGTCCTAGAATCAGTGATAAAGGCTATATTAAAAGCATGTTCAAGAAAATAAATATGTATGCAATCATTAGCATCCTGCTAATTCATTTGGAGTAGCAAAACTCAGAACAGGGGTTTATCCACTTTCTCTGCCTGCAGATGGCATTTGTTGGTTTCTGGTAGGTTAATTCAACAGGACAATAGTCCATAACATCTTGAAGTACTCCAAATCTTCCTTTATTATTCTTATAAAATTACTTCTATAAACAGCAAAATGCATGTGCACAGCCCAGAGAGTACCTGTTACAATGACACCAAGTTACCATTTCATTCCAAAATGCCAACAAGTAGGCATTCAGGCAATCTGCATTCGATTGGCTTGCACAGGAATGCAGAAGATGCTGCAGTCTGGAAATCCTGGATTGTGGAATGCAGCACACACACCCTGTTCTGCCTGGACAAATACAAAAGGCCAGTGTTCTTACCATATTCCCAGGCTAGCCCACCAAATGGATCGGGTCATGACAGTGTTCTGCCGTTGCACCCAAAAATGAAAGTGAAACACAGGGATTGTTTCTGGACACTGGGGCTAGAAGGTTTGGTTGGGGAAGCACTGCTCAAGAAATGTCTCCTTAAGAAGGATGTGGGGCTCTGAACTACTGTTAAGAGTTAGGCATGCTAACAGCCCTCTCTCCTCCCCAACACGCCTCCCATGCTGATCCTGCTAATCCACAGCATGGGGAGCCTCTGCAAATGGGTGCCTGAACTTCTGGTTTGTGGGTGACAGCTGTGTTTGTTTGTGACAGACCCCTGGCAGCACCCACACCAAGCACGCCATGCTTGCTGGGGCAAGGAATGCGATGCCCAGGTGCTTCTACACACCCATGGTGCTTGGCAAGGACTCTCTCTCTCTCTCTCTCTCTCTCTCTCTCTCTGTGTGTGTGTGTGTGTGAGAGAGAGAGGGAGAGAGTCTATCTCTGGGTGAGCATGCAGGGCATGACTGATCATTGGTGGTATTCCAGATGTGGGAGAGAAAGAGCTGATGAGGAATGTGTTAGCCAAGGAGAGAAAAAGAGCTTGACTCTGCAAAATATACAGGCTTCTTTTGGTCCTGAGCACCAGGAGTTCAAAGGGGTTGTCAATGTGCTTTCGGCCAGAGGTCTTTGGCCGTGCATCCCTCAGCAGCTATTTTGCGATGGTGCCCAGTGGTGTTTCTCACATTGACCAGTGTGTCAAAGGTTCCCTACCTCTAATGTAAAGTGCTGCTATAGCTAATATTTAACACAGTGGAGAGTAAGGTGAAACAAACAGTGCCAGCCCCCAAGCTCACATTCAGTGGGTGCTTTTGATGGAAATCCGAGTGTGATTAACAGTGACAAAGTGGGAGACAACCATCTGAAAGATGAGGAGAGAGAGAGATGGGGAGAGAAATGTGCAAGCACGTATACTTCTCTGCTCTTGACCACTGTTTGATGCCCGCATCTTGCTGCTACATGCATGAACACGAGGCACACCTCCCAGCAGCTGTCATCCAGAGCCATTCCTCCATCCCTGTGGCATTGCAGGTGCAGACACTGAGCTCATCTGCCTGAAGGCCCCTCGCTTTCCCTCTAGCATGTCTAAACAAGTCTCTGGCAACTGGAAATGAAGCCGAAGACACATCTTTGGCTTCAAAGGTATGAGGCCTCTCTGTCGCTGCTGCCCTCCATTTTGGATTAAAAGCTCAGAGAGAACAGAGTCCTGTATGTCAAGCGCTGTGACCACCTGCCAAGCCATTAAAGAAATGGCACATCATACTTGCACCCTACTCCTCCACCCCAGAACTATTTCAGCTTTTGCAAGGTTGCCTGCAAATGTGGGTGGGAAGCCTGTGGCTCAGGGGTAGAGCTTCTGTTTTGCATGCAGAAGGCCCCAGGGTCAGTTCCCAGCTAAGGCTCCAAAAAAACTCCAAAAACCCTGCCTGAAACCCAGAGAGCTGTTGCTGCCAGTCAGTGGCAACAATACTGGGCTAGACAAATCCTCCTCCTCCTCCTCCTCCTCCCCCCCCTCCTCCTCCCATCAAGTCAATTCTGACTTATGGCAGCCCTATAAATGAAAGCCTTTCAAAATGTCCTGTCCATGACTTCCTTGCTTGGCCATTCTAAATTGAAGGCCATGAATTTATGGAGTCAACCCATCTCATGTTTGGCCTTCCTTTTCTTCTGCCTTCAACTTCCCCTAGCAAGATGGACTGGCTTGGTTTAAAGCATTTTTGTATGTAACTCAGAGGGGTGTCATTGGACAACTCCCATCATCCCTGACTATTGGTCATGCAGTCTAGGACTGATGGAAGTCAGAGTCCACCAAAACATCTGAAGAGCCTCTGGGTTCCCAGTCCTGCACTACAAGATGAAGGAAAACCTAGTGGAAAAGAGAAAGGAGAGCCAGCAAGTTCCTGAGTTCCATCCAAGGGAAAAGGAAGCAGCAAAGGAGAGAAGGGCATAGAGCAGAGCACTCGAGTTCAGGCTTTCTTTCGGGATGGGCACCTCTGAACTCCACTCCTTCCCTCTGGAATATTGCAAGAAGTTCCCTGAAAATTCAAGAGAGGAGAAAGGCAGGGCAGGAGATGGGAGGGGCTAAGTAGAAGGAAGCTGCATCTGGGCTTTTCCCTGTCCTGTTCCTGCAGTTGTTTTCAATCAGACACATTTTCTTGCTCATTTCTCCAGTAAAGCATTTCTGCCAGGAGCATTCCAGTGGGGCTGGGTGTGTGCAAAAAAAAAAAAAAAAGCAGGGGGAATGGATGAAGCTTCAGAATGGTGCAGCCAGTTATGGGAAGTGGAGGTTAACGTTTTGGAGGAAGAAAGATATGTTTGCATTATGCATTTCTGGACATGGATGAAGGCCTTTTAAGGGAATGGCTGCAGCTCAGTGGTGGAGCACACCCTTTGCAGGCAAAAGGTTCCTGGCTCTGTATAATCCCTGGAATCTCCTCCTGCAGAGGCAGTATAATGTAGTGGTTAGAGTGTTGGACTGGGATGCAGGAGACCTGGATGATACAAAATCTCCAGGTAGGCTGGGAAAGACCCCTCCTTGAAATGTGAAGCAGAATAGATTAAGTCATACAAAGCTCAATCGGTCCAAGGACTTACGGAGAATGGGCAGCTTCCTTGGAGAACATTCTAAATGCTGATCCCATCGACATGTGAACAAGCCGACCACCCTGCACTCTTCTACTGAATGTTTGACAGCGTGTCTTTAGCTCTAGTAAACATCCACAAGCGCCGTGAGATTATCAGATGCATTGGTGAGCTTAGGGCTGAATTTCTAGGCATTTGCCATACAAATGAAAGACTGCACGTATGGGCACCCACTGTGATGCGCATCAGCTCCTGCATGTGAGATGCTGAGGAATCTCACTGTGCTCTTTACTTATGGTAGGTTTTGTTGCAGAATTGAGACTGACCTCTACTTGAGGACACAGTGCAGAGCAGGGCTGCCATTCATGCAGCCAGCTGGAGAGGTCTCTGGAACTGGTGGCCCAGGTCTGCTCTGTGCTGCTGAGGGGGCAGCATGGCATGGAGGAGTCATCCATACTGCCAGCTCAAGAACAGATTTTCAGCCTGGAGGCATGGATGCCTTCGTTGCTGCCCAGTAGACTAGTGGGTGAGCTGAGTTGGTCTACTCCTACTCGGCCAACCCAGTCTGCACCACGCTGCCAACCCAAAGTTGAAAGGCTGTGCATAGGCATCATGCCACCATCCTGACAGCCAATGTCTTTTCTTCCATCCCCACCCCACCAGCAGCCTAGCAGGTAGCAAGGAGAAACCTTGGAGCTCCCGCAAGGTCCCCTAGGGTACCTCTGGGAGTACCAAGTGGGGAGAAGTGAGCAAAGACCCCCGAGAGGCCCAATTGTCTGCCAGCCAGACAACACACATGGTGTGGCTTGGGCCACAATGTGGAATGCTGCATCATGTGACCCACCCACTGCCTGGCAACTGCTATCTCGGATTTCCCCAGCTCTGCCTGGAACTGCCAGGGATTCAACCCGGGAATCTCAGAATGCAAAGCCTCATAGTAGAGCCCCTGCTCATGAAAGAACATCTTTACATTGAAGCATTGTGTGGTGGCAGCAGCCTATTCACCCGCATCAGCCTACTGCACGGATGGATCACTTTCTCCATGACACCACAAGCCTCGACCTTGGCAGTTTGCAAGAGTGGTGAAAAGAGCAGGAAAAGGATGCCCACAGTCATACCTTCCATATGGAAGAATCTCCACATGGCTTACGTAGCATTTGTTTGAACAGATGTGCTCAGTGTTTTCCTGCTAAAGCAGGAAAGGCCTCACAAAAAGGCAGGTCTCAGCCTAAAAGCTGGACAGGTGTCAGGTAGGGGATCACCTCCACTATTTCTTCTCTGAACGTTGGACATTATGTTCACTAAAAGTACATGAGGATCAACATGCACTCAACACAATTATATTGTGAACTGTTGAGAGTCAAATCCTTGCAGAATAGCCCACACAGAAGCCCCTCCAAACACACCCCTGTATCTCCATGTGTGTTCAGGCATATAGGACAGAAAATCTTTCACCAGAACAATTTGGTGGAAAGGTATTTGTAAGTTTCAGAGCTGCATAAAACTCTTCTTCTTCACAAGCTCTGTGTAATGCACAAGCTTGCATGAACAGGCTTTGTTTCATAAAGTGATCAACTTACCTGCCTTTTGCTATTCATCTGCATCACTTACAGGGCTGCTATAGGGAGGCATTTGATCACAGTGACAATGCAACCACATCAATCCCCATGCCTAACACTCCCTGCTCAGGTCAGGCAACACAGCAGTCCTTGTCCAGGACAAACCCAAACCGCTGTCCTAGATGGTGCTCCTTGAACTTGCTTACTGGCTGGCAGTAATCATACTTAGCAGTGGCATAATGCCTTAATGTGCCAAGTGCTTTACACTCATCATCTCAGTAATGTTTGCAACAGTTCATTCGGGATACAGCTGCTAGAACACTAACAGAGAGTGGGTGCCATGCACACATTACGTGGGTGCTTCCCAAGGGGCCCTGGTCCATTTCCAGGCCCAATTGAAAGTGACAGCCCTTTAGAGCCCTTAGTGCCTAGGCATCGGTGGCTCTCCAGATGTTTTAGCATGCAGTTCCCAGCATCTCTCACCAAGGGCTATGACTAGGGCTGATGGCCAAAATTTCTGGAAACCCCAAGGGGATCACCCTTGCCTTAGAAACTTGAGGCCCAGACACCAGAAGGGCTGCTTCTCCCCACATGTTTCTGCTCCTACACTGGGATCCTTAGCAGAGTTCTTTCCCCATGTTCAACTGCCATCTGTGATGCAGGAAGCAGCTACCAGTGAGAGAGCCTTTTTGGTGGTAGCCTCTGGGCTTCAAATGTCCTCTCATTTTTTTTAAAGCTCACCTAATTACAGCTCTGATGCTTTTCTAGACCCGTGTAAAATTCACTCCTCATTCCTCCCCATGCTTTCAATCTTTTATTGATCTGTCCTATTTAGGCACTGTTTTACAGAATTGCTATTTGTGCTAATTTAAGCATATCTGCTACTTTGTGGAATTTTAAAACATTTTTATCAAAAGCTGACCTAATCATATATTTAAAGAGCAGGTTAAGAATCTCAGTAACAAAGAAAAAAATAAGTCCTTGCAAAGCAGATCTTTGTTAGCTACCACTAATACAGGAAGACACAACTACAATGTCTATGCTTGGAGTCCAACACCCAAAGCCACCAACCAAAATGAACCACCTCTTGATGAAATCTTAAAGTCACTCACTGACCCAAGAACCCTTTTCAGTAAGAGTGCTCAGTAGCTGGTACTAAAACTTAGCATTCAAAATACAGCCGTCCATTTGGAAATGTAAGAAGATACCTGTAAGCATATATTGGAATGACAGTCCATAGGTCTTAATGAGTGTGTGTTTTAGGAAGGGAGGGAAGGAGCATTCTTTGAGCATGTCTGTGTGTCTTTGTATTTGTATTTGCCCATCTGTCCATGTCTGAGTCTCCACTGCTTCCACACATAGCTAGATGGAGAGTTTGTACTTTGCTGTATGTTTGTGTGAACTCTCTCCAGCGGGTGCCACTCTATACTGTTCAACATGATCAACATGGGCGGCTCTGAGAAAGGCAAATGGTGCGCCCCTGCCCGCCCAGCCTCCACCCTCTCCTCATCTTTTATGCTAGCTGGGTCATTTGCCCAACTGCAAGTAAGAACATGGGATCAATATGGACACATGCCTGGTTATCATCTTTATTTCATTTCAGCAGAAGCTCACAGTTCTCCTCTGATTTTCCAAAGCACAGCTTCAGAGTGGCCAGTGTTAAGAATTTTAAAAGCACCAGTGAGAATGAAAATATAGGAATCACATGGAAAAACCAAACATGATGGAATGAAAATAAACACAAGGAATGCATGAAGTGACATGGAATTAAAGAGCAGATAAAAATAACAGAGCAGGGAACAATTCCCATGCTACCTCCCACCAAATGCCTGTGTAAACAAAACCAGATTTCAGTCAGCATTGGCCCAATCTCTGCGAGGAGGCAATCTACTGGGGCTTCAGTGGGCCTTCAGCAGGCTGCCACCAATAGCAATCTGGACCCCAGCCCAAGCACTGCGGTCACCTCTGTCACCACTGTGTCCCTGGCTGCCACCAGTCACCCCACTGCCCTGGCACACACTTGACAAGTTGGTGGCAGCCCTCTGTGTAGCAGCCACGCTGCTCTGTGGCTCCAGTCTGTGGTGAGGGACCGCTATCGCAAATTCCCCCAAATTGAACACCCAGTGCTGGGCTCTTTCCTTTGGGGATCTAAGTTAGCAGCTTCACACTGCAGCAACTCAGCTTCCTCTCCAAAGTGCTGCCCACAAGGTAAGGATGTCAGGGAAGTGGCCAACATGCAACAAAACTGGGCAGGGGCTATTTATTTATTTATTTATTTATTTAAAATATTTATATGCCGTCCTGTTGCAAAAAGCCTCAGGCTACAGTGGCAATGCTGGATGGGAACCCAAGCATGAGTTAGGCAGTAGCCCCAGTGGTCCCACCAATTCCCCCAGAATACCAGGGACTGGCTCTGGGCCTGCATTTTGCAACAGGAAAGAGTCTGCCCCTGGCAACTGCCAGCTAGAGTTGTGCACACAAGCACCCGCAGAGCAGGACCT
Organism: Varanus salvator macromaculatus; assembly: GCA_023646645.1. Taxonomy (NCBI): domain Eukaryota; kingdom Metazoa; phylum Chordata; class Lepidosauria; order Squamata; family Varanidae; genus Varanus; species Varanus salvator. The sequence goes on from JAIXND010000795.1 coordinate 9,323,475, forward strand.
TGATGGATGCTCTTGGCAAAGGAGAAGAAAGCAACCCCTGTCCTCATACAGAAGGGTATCTTCCAGAGCAGGAACTTGGACTTTACAGGTTGACAACACCGGCACTTTTGACCTGTGCCCAGAAACAAACTCTGGAGGATCGTGAAGATCCTTAAGCAGAGGAATTCTGCATGCTGCATGGTCAATCCCACTTCACAAGTATGTTACACAGTAATAGCAAGCTCCAGTTTCCTCTCTCAGCTCAGTCCCTTGGAGGTCAAAATGGCACTGTCAATGCATGAGAGGGAGGCATTGGCAAACATCTGGAATGCCAAAGTTGGCAGAAGTATCTGATTTTATATTTTATTTAAAAATAAAGAAAAATTCAAAACCAGAAACAAAAAACCCATTGGGTGGAATCTCTAAATGGAATATACTCAATGCCCACAGGGTACAGATTGTTGCAGGGGTAGGATAAAACGTGGGACAGGAGAGGAATGGAATGAAGTATGTGGAAAGAGGACAGGGCTGAGTCGCTGGCATGCTAAACAGAGTCACAGCACAGCATTTTGCCGCTTGTTCTAACTGAGAACAAGATAAAGTTTCTGAACACTGTTGCATGCATAAATATATAGTATAATCCTGGAGGCATTCACAATAGACTGATGAGAGCTTTCTGTGGCACATCTCTCTACTGAACATGTATTTTAAACCAAGCATTTTGAGCTCCACAAGTCATGGTTTTAGCACACTTAGCACAGAAATAATATAACACAAAGCAGCCCACATTCAAACTGATAGCTTAAGGCAGGCTTCCCAAAGGCCTGTCTAGGAGTGGCCTGGGAAAACTGAAAGCAACCCATTTCTGCAAACTATTATGTTCCCCCATCACAGCATGATATCCCTAGCCCAGAATTGCCCAGTGCTTTAAACTGAACATTTTTGAGATGGGTAACTATTTCATTGTTTATTTCTGCATTGGCCAAATAGTTAACATGAACCATCACAGGTTATATTCATAGCTTCATGAAGCCATTTGGTCTGCATCTGCTTAAACAAAAACAAAAAGTCTGTAACATTATATACTAACTGCATTCATTCTCCAAGTGTGGATCCTTGTTGTAGCCAAAATGACACCATCTGCACAGAAATGGAAAGTATGTCTGCAGGGCTAGGAAAACCTCAAGATTTACAGAAGTGTGAAAACATGTGTTTCAGGGTCCCGAATAGGGGGATGAGTGTGCCCAGTAGCCATAGGACACTGAGAAATCTGTTGGGCAGTGTGGTAGTGAAAAACCAGGAAGGAAGGGGAAAGAAATGCACAGCATCTGGCTGGCTGGCACCCCTAACAGAAGCACTACAATATTTGCTGGCCAGTCTCACATACAGGCAAACATGCCTAGAATTTCATGCTACCTCACTACACATAAACACATTGTAATCAATGAGTCACATGGGCTATAGTTGATTAATTTATGAGTTATAGTTGATTAATCTACCAGTCAAATTTGGTCAAAACTATTTCTGAAGCATGGGTATATTCCCTTTGTTTTCAGACGAGGGAGATATCCAGCAGGCAGCAGTTTAGAATGCTAGAAGTTAGAATTCTCCCTTCTACCAGGGAGCCACATTGCTAATGGGGCAGGCTAAAAATCTAATAAATAATAAATAAATAACAGAGAGAAATTGGAGAATCCCTTTTTAACAGCAATTACATGCCTTTTCTAAAAAGAATGCATTTATTCAAAATCTGCTGCCAATTAACTGTGGCAGTTTTTAAAGTAGATTTTGAACGTTTCGTAAACCAGCCGCAGCATAACTAATTGAGCCGACTAATTGATTAAAAAAAATAACGTTTTTATTATTATATAGTGGCATCACGCTGTTAGACAAGAGTCCTGCAGGCAGTGGGCACGAGGGACAGAGAACCCACAGAAGGCAGGCAGACGTCAAGGGAGGGACAGTATCGTGGCCATGTGGAACTTTCCCCGTTGCAACACACAACACAGGGGCGGGTCAAACGTGACCTGAAACGCTGCCCCAGCACCAGCACCTTCTCCTGCTCTAGCATCTCAAGCTGATTGGGAAAAAAGGACGTCTGCATTCTTCTGATGCCCTTTCCTATGAGGCGCTGTGGGGCGTGCGATGCCTTGAGCTGCCTGTCTAAGCGAGCCAGCCTTGGCATTCATCCTTCTGGCAGCGCCGGCCGCACGCACGAAGAGGTGGAGCAGGTGGCTGGTGAGGAAGGACCGCAACCCGGGAGAGCCGATCTCCAGGCGGCTGGACAACTGTCAAGCCGCCGTCCCGGGAACGGACAGCCATCGAGATCTGGGCTGTCCAAAGGACGTCGCGATCGCCGAGCAGGGAACAGCCCGAGGTGCTCGGCGCGGCATCCCACGGATGCTCCGCGAGCGCCTCCGAAGTGGCAGCAACAACTGCCGTCATCTGCCTCGCGCCCGGGGCGAGCCCTCCGCCGCCTTCGAAGTGCCCCTTCAGGACCACGCCAGCGGCGTCCTTACCTGCCCTCGCCCGGGGAAGCGCGCGCAACAGGAGGGCCAGGACGCAGATCAGGTGGCACCCGAGTCCCGCGGGGCTGGCCGGCCGCGCCGCCATCCTCGGTCCGCGCCTGGCGCTGCGGCTCTCGAGTAGGGGGCGCTCGGCTCGGCTCGGCTCGGCTCGCCGCGGACGCCTCCGGGGCGGGAGGGCGGGCAAGCGAGCGCCTGGCCCCGCCCTGCTCCTCCTCCTCCTCCTCCTCCTCCTCCTCCTCCTCCGCGCTCCGCTCGCTCAGGCGAGGCGCGAAGACCGCCCGCGGGGAGCGAGCTGCGGGAAGGGCGCGGGGCGGGACTCGGCTGGGGGTGGCGTGAGGGTCGCGAAGGGGCTTCCCTAACCGGACCCAGCCCTCTCAGACTGGCTGTCTGGGCTGCAGAGAAGTAGGGCGGGGGGAGGGGGCATGCCGAGCCCTAGAACAGAGGCTTGGATCTTGGCCTTTCCCATTGTGGCACTCATCAGTGACCGCATGGGACCCAGTCACACAAACTTAACTCTCCCTCGCTCTCGCTCTCGCTCTCTCCCTCTCTCACACTTCAAATCTGTCTGTACATCGTCGTTCAATTCTAGGGGCAGGGACCCTCATCTGGGTCTGGACCCAGAGGGACAGCTTTTAAGATCCACTTATAAGCGCTCTCTTCACATTCTCTCATTCAGCACACACTTCACATTCAGGACTGCAATCCTATGCACAGGTCTAAGGGGGGGGGGGAAACCCCCATTGGATTCGGTGGAAAGTGCACTTTCAAAGAATATTTGCCTGGGATCATCATCATCATGGCCACCCATTTATAAAAGGATTACCTTTCCACATAATGGTGGCCCAAGTGGCTCACCAGGGAACTAATGAACAGCACTGATGATGCCCAAATATGAAGATCAGTCTTTGGGACTCAAAGCAGATCATCACTCATCCTCAAAATTAAGTAGCTTTCTTTCTGAATTAACAGGTCTACTAGGACTCAAGTCTCCTTCAGATTCACCCCGTTTGTTCTGGCATCCCAAGACTGCAAGGCCGGTCTTGAATTAAGGAAGAGTGAGGCAGCTGCCTTAGGCAGCAGCTGGTGGGAGGCAGGCGGCAGCAGCAGCGACCTCCTGCTTGTTCCTCTTGAACTGCTCAGCTCCTTCTGCCTGCTGGGGACCAGAGCTGTGTCTCCCAATCTAGCCTGCTGCCTCAGGTGTGATGAAGGACACTGCCCAGGCTGACATATGTATGACTATCAATCCAGCTGGCTTTTGTGCATGGAACTGGGGGACTGAGACAGCAAGAAAGCTTGGTCCAGCCTTGGGTGCCAGATTTGCAGCTTCTCCACGCACATGGAGAGGGCACTCTCTACCTAGGCTCAGTGGCACTTTTCATCGAAAAACAAGTTCCATAAAGGAAGCCCACCTCAGATCTAGACCTGCACAGGCACCTACAGTGCCTCCTTTCTTTCACAAAGCCCATGCATGCCAGCAGACACAACCAGCATGGTCTCCGCCTCGTTGGCAAGCACTGCCATGAGCATCCCTACAGACAGAGCCTTCAGGGTCCATTTGGAATCTCCTTTTCTCTGCGAGAGAAACACAGGCACACACAATGATGCCCTCCCTCCCTCCCTGCACACCAGGCTGCAGCTCAGTGGGAAGGGATGCATGTGTGGCACACAGAAGGCAACTCCAGGTGCAACTGGGAAAAGATCCTCTCTAGGAAACCACACTCTGAGTCAGGGCAGACCATGCAGAGCTGGATGGACTGATGATTCGTTTTCATACAAGGCAGTTTCCTAGGTTTGTTCAAGTTTGCCAGTTTTGGGTGCCTGCCAGGTCCCCAGGAGCAAATGGGCAATACTGCAGAGGTGCCAAGGCAGAACTGGGACTCTAAGTCATGGTCAGTATTCCAGACTTTCAGGCCCAGGGTGTGCATCCAATGGGTACCAGGGTGGGCCATTTGCTAGAACTGCAGGACCTGCAATGAGCCAATCTTGACAGGCTCACATTGCATGAAGCGCCCAAGGAGAAATGTTCTGAGTTTGCCTGCTCAGCTTGTTTCAGGGTGGGGGTTGGAGGGGGAGAATGAGGGTCTTTCTCCAGGATTCTGCAAAGCTTAGAGCCAGTACTAATGGAGGTACAGCATTTGCTAATGCTAAATTCTGCAGACTGAGGTGGGCTAGAAAAGTCCCTGGGAGCCCAGGCATGTTGGGACATGGGGTTAAGAAAGCTGGGGAATGAAAGCTATGTTATGCAGCCCTCTCCTCCTCGGCACTTTTCTGGCCTCTCTCCTGACAGGATATCAAAAGGGAGAGAAGACAGCAAGAGAAGGGGGCCCTGTAGCACTAGGCACAGCTTTCTTGCTGTGAAGCCTGGACTGACCTATGGGAACTCAGCTCAGCAATCATCTTCTGAGCCCCTGATTCCCCTGGGCAACCTCATCTCTCCATCAGCACTTCTGAACCTTCAGGGGCTCCCTGCACCTCCTGTCAGTCAACAACACTTCTGGCCTGACTTGCAGATGAACTTGACATTTTCATATGATTTTTGACTTATAGCATGGCATAAGTTTAACTCAGTTCTGCTGAAGTGGAGCCTTGATCAAGTGCTGCCTCAGCCCTGGGGATAAGAGTGGAGATTTTCCCAGTATAGTTTCTTGTATCCACACACCTTTAGGCCCAACAAACCAGCATCCAGGGGTATGTGCCTCTGATCCAGTGACAGCATAGCACTGTTGTCCCCAACCTGGGACCCAGCCCAGACATGTTGGAATACACCTTTTATTATCCCCAGTCAGCACTTACATTGAGCAAGCCACCTGGGGATGATAGAATTTGAGGTCCAATGCACCTGCAAGGTAGAAACATAGAAACAGCGAGTCAGAAGGGGCCTCCCAGGCCATCCAGTCTGAACCCCGGCACCAGCCAACTCCACTCACAACATGCCCATCATGTGGACATCGAGCCTATCCTTGAACACCCTCACCAATGGGGCCTCAACGACCTCCCGTGGAAGCCCACTCCACACCCTCGGGGTCCTGACTGTCAGGAAGTACTTCCTGGCATCCAAATGGAACCTGGGTTCCCTGAGCTTTGCTCCGTTGGATCGCGTCCTGCCTTCCTCTGCAGGGCAGAACAGGTCTCTACCCATCTCCGTGTGACACCCCCTCACATACCTGTGTGTCGCCAACATATCCCCTCTGAGTCTCCTCTTCCCCAAGCTGAAGAGACCCAGTTCCCTCAGTCTCGCCTCATCCCCCATCCCCTGCAAACCAGCCACCAACCTTGTGGCCCTACGCTGCACTGACTCCAACCTGGCTATATCCTTCCTGCAATGAGGGGCCCAAAACTGAGCACAATACTCCAGTTGTGGGCGCACCAGAGTCGTGTAGAGTGGTAGTAATACCTCTCTTGATCTAGAAGCCACACTTCTGGCTATGCAACCAAGGGTGGCGTTTGCCCTCTTGACCACCGCATCACACTGCTGACTCATGTTTAGCCTGCAGTCAACAAGTACCCCGAGGTCCCTTTCACAAGTGCTGCTCTCCAGCCACTTGTCCCCTAACCTGTACATATCACACCTATTCCTATGCCCCAAGTGCAAGACCTTGCACTTATCCACATTGAACACCATCCTGTTGTCTCCTGCCCACTTCCATGATCTGTCCAAATCCTTTTGGATCTGAAGTACCTGCTCCTCAGTTGTGGCCACTGCTCCAGTTTTAGTATTGTCTACGAATTTATCAGCAGACTGTTCACCCTTCTTCCATGTCATTTATGAAAAGATTAAACAGGATGGGACCCAGCACAGAGCCCTGGGGGACCCCACTTGTCACTGGCCGCCATCCCAATGATTCTCCTCTAATGGTTACCTTCTGCTTTCGGTCAGTCAACCATGCCCTAATCCACCAGGATATCATGGGGCACTTTGTCAAAGGCCTTGCTGAAATCCAGGTATACCACATCCACTGCATCCCCTCCATCTAGCCATCTCGAAACCTTGTCATAAAATTCCACAAGGTTTGTCAGGCAGGACCTGTTTTTGCGGAAGCCGTGTTGTGTGGCTGTCAGCCTCCCTTCCCTATCTAGCATCAGTAGATCTCTCTCTATTATGAGACTTTCCATTGTTTTTCCTACAATGGACATAAGGCTAACTGATCTATAATTCCCCATGTCCCTTCTTCTACCTTTCTTGAAAACTGGGACCACTGATGCCACCCTCCAGTCCTTCACCTGTTCTCTACGAGGCCTCAAAAATGGAGGCCAGCGGGCGTGAGGGAACCCTTGCCAACTCTCTAAGTACTCTAGGGTGTAACCTGTCAGGAGCCCCTCAACTTCAAGGGGGGTGACTCTAATCTGTGCCCCTAAGTCCCCAGCCTCATCTAATCTCCTATGCGGATCTCCCCCCTTCAGCTTTGGGGAGAACACAGAGGCAAAATCGTCATTTAGCATCTGTACCTGTTCCCTCATATCAGTCACTGGATCTCCTTCCTGCTTATTTAGTGGTCCCACTATTTGTCTCCCCTTCCTCTTCCGATTTACATGCTGAAAGAAGCCCTTTTTGTTGCTCTTGATATTCTTGTCAAATCTCAGCTTGTAATCAGCCTTAGCCTTGCGAAGAATCCTTCTGCAACGGGCCTCCTCCTCCCAGTATACCCTTTTGTCTATTTCCCCCAGTATCCATTTCCTACAGAGGTTCCTCTTTCGTCTAATCCCTCTAACCACCTCCTTTCGCATCCATGGTGGCGCTCTCCTCCGCCTCCCCACCTTACTGACTAGAGGTATCGTCAAGGCTTGCACCTCCAAAACCTCCCTTTTGAGTGCCATCCACCCCTCCTCAACTCGCTTACCTTCCAGTAACCTATCCCAGGAGACTTTCCCCAGTCTGGCCTTCAGTTGGCCAAAGTTGGCCCTCTTGAAATCCCAGCTTCTAGTGCTCACCCTGCTGCACGTCCCCAGTTCCCTGATCTCAAAGCAAAGGATGGAGTGATCACTCGCATCCAGAGCTCCCCTAATCTGTACTTCATCTATCAGCTCCTCCCTATTGGTCAAGACCAAGTCAAGGATGTTCCCACCCCCCCCCCCATTGCCTCTCGGACCCTCTGTGTGAAAAACCCTCCCTCTAGAGCTTCTAGGAAGTGATGTGACCTGCCAAGTGAGTCTCCCAACTAATATCCAGGAGATTGAAATCTCCCATAATTACTGTGTCTCTCCCCCAAGATATCCTTAGAATCTGGTCTGTCAGGACATCATCCAGGGTCTCAAGTTGACCTGGAGGGCGATAACATACTACCATTGTCAGGTCTCTTTCCCTGTCAAAACCCCTAAGTGTCACCCAGACTGCCTCTACCGAATCCCCATCTGTGCTGCATTCTATCTCACTGCATCTTATCCCTTCCCTGACGTATAAAGCCACGCCCCCACCCCTTTCCCTTCCTGTCCTTTCTAAAAAGATGATACCCCTCTATGTTCACATACCTTTCTATGTAAGGAAGGCTATAATTAAAAAAGGGGGTTAGCCAACTACAATAACTGGGACTGTTCAGCTTAGAAAAAAGGCAGATACAGGGAGACATGGTAGAGGTGTTTACAATTATGGATGCTGTGGAGATAGGGAAGAGAGACATGTTTGTCCCTCTCTGATAATGCAAGAACCTGGGGTCAACCCATAAAGCTGATTAGTGGGAGATTCAAGACAGATAAAAGGAAGGGCTTCTTAACAGGCTTTGTTGCGATGGGGCGGCATATAAGTGTTTTAATAAATAAACAAACAAACAAACAAACATAGAAGGGCATAGTTAAACTGTGGAATTCACTCTCACAAGAGGTAGTGATGGACATCACTTTGGATGGTCATAAAAGGGGATTGGAGAAATTCATGGAGGAAAAGGCTATCAAAGACAACTAATCTTGCTGGCTGTGTGCTTCCTCCTTTACCAGAGGTGGCATGCCTGCATATACCATTTGCTCAGGAGCTTGGGCAGAAGGAGGCCTTGCACCCATCTTGCTTGGAGGATCCTGTGGGCCAGCATGTGTTCAGGGTGCTGGACCAGATGGACCATTGGTCTGATCCAGCATGGACTTTCTTATGTTCTTCTGTTTGCTGCTTGGTCAAAGAGTAGGGGAAAGAGATGCAGGCAGGCTTAACACACAACAGAGTGACTAGTTGAAGTGGAATGAAGAAGAACAGACTAGGGGTAAGGTAGACTGGGATATCTAGCCCATAACTACCCTCATGTCTCCCCATTGGCTACGCCAGCCAGGTCTGATGGGATTTGTAAGTCAGAACAGCTGGAGGACCAGAGGATACCCAACCCCTGCACGAGGATGTTTTCCTGAACAAGCCCCAGAGAAATGGGTGGAAATTCTACAAAAGTGATGAGCTGAATTTCCCACTGGGCTGTATCCAGTGTTAATGAGCAGTTGGATGATGCTGTTCTGAATTTTCAGCTTTGGGCCCCAAAAGGTGTTCATTCGGCTCTGGAATGGCCACTCAGGCAACAGCATTCCACAGAGCAATCTCAGTAGCAGTTAGAGATATCAGAGAAATCTGCAACAGATCATTGTGGCACTTGATTTCTAGGAATTTGCCTCATGGAATCCACAAAGAACCAGCTTTTCTGAGTCACTTTACCTCCTCAGGTCATTTCTCAAACTTTCCAGAATTAAATGCAGCTTGGGTCATCCAAAATAAGGAAGTTGTGACCCATAAGATGGCCCATATTTTGGGTTATTCGATATATGGGGATGTAGACACCAGTAAAAACCCACACACATTTTATACATTTTTTATCTCTTTTCAGCCTTGGCAGTGTAGCAATCTTTTTAACGTGTGGGCTATCGTCATTGATTTGACACTGACCTAAGAAAAGTAATTAGAACATTATGTACTAATTGTTGTTGTTAGTTGCGAAGTCGTTTCTGACTTGATCACTTTGCGGTCCAAGGGACTCGCAGGAGTCTCCTCCAGCACCACAATTCAAAGGCCTCAATCCTTTTGTGCTCAGCCTTCCTTATGGTCCAGCTTTCACAGCCATACATTGCAACTGAGAAAACCATAGCCTTGACTATACGAATGTACTAATTAAAATTCCATAAATTCAGAGGGATTTTTGCAAGCTTTTCCAGAGGGGAGGATCTGCATGTATCAATGAGCAAATCATACAGTGGATGACACCTGATAATGCATAAAATACAGGTGAATTATGCAAGATCCTGACATCCCTAATGACAATAGAAGGTGATTTGTAAGTGACGAACTTTTCCTACTTAAAAAATGGAACTTCAAGGGCCTCCTTCAATTTTGATCAGCAGAGTATTATTACTGAAAATATTGGGAGGAGGTAATAAATTTGATAAATGTTGTGATGGAAAGATCTTTAATAGTTAATGATATATACATTTTTAGCTAATTACCCACACAAGGTCAATGTAAACAGATTTTTCATGCCCTTTTGACAGAAGAAAGACAAATATTACAACACTGAAAAGATAAATATCCACCTGCATTAATACAGTGGGTGGAGGATTTAACAGAGTTTTGTTCTTTGAATGGGTGGTCTTTAGGTATAATTTACAAATGTGTAAATATTTGGATTGCCTTTGTTGAAGTATATTCATAAATATTTCCATAAACAGTAGTAAGTTTTGCACTATATTAATATATAGAAATATACAACATATATGAAATTAATGTTATGGAACTTTCAAATCTTATCTAAAAATAGAAATATTGTATCTTATTTTGTCCTCTCACGCTATCTCTGCAAAGTGTGGTTAGGCTTTGTATTGTACAATGGATTTTTTAAATCACTGTTAAACACTGAGGAGCCATGTATCCTTTTTTATTGAAGGGATGCCCTGGTTTTGAAATGGTGCCCTGCCCAGTTCTGGTTTCAAGTTGAAGAACCAGGGGTATTTTTTGTATGTGATTAGGCTATGAATTCAGTTCTGGTGCTGGAAAAATTCCTGGGCTGAGAATATGTTCAGAGGCACCCCTTTTCCTTGAATCCAGAAGTATTCCCACAAGATACTATTTTGTACCTGGTTCCATATGGTGGACTTCCAATTTCAGGGGGGTTCATTTTAAATAGTTCCCGTAAACCTGAACTCTGTCCCTCCTTGCTTTAAGGCAGATTCTCCCCATTATTCATCTTAGGGGTGTGGGCCAATGGCATATTGAGGCTGTAATCCTATTCCTAGTTACCTAGTACAGTAGTAAGTCTTACTAAACTCAGTGGAAATTGGCTCTTAATAGAAATGCAGGACTGCACCAAAAATTAGCATTCTTTGGTTAGACTCGCCTCAAATCCATGATTTATTTGTTCACCAGTAAAATTCAACATTGAGTTTAACATCAAACATTCTAAAAACATTTTTAAACCCTCCCTCCCTCCCTCCCTCTCTGTGTGGTGTGGGGGCGGGGAGGAAAGCAAAAGGAAAGGAAAAGAACCTAAGTGCAAAAGCTGTGAGACATTTCAAAAAGCAGGATTTTGGGACTGTTGATGGAAGACTCTGACATATGTGGACGGTTGATATAATTTTTTTTTTACAAAATCACCATTGTTCCATCCCCTCCAAGCTCCCTAACTAACTCACCGCAGAGCCCATCCTGGCCGGCTAAGCACTTGATGTTGCTGTCTTGTTTTTCCCCTTCTAATCTCTCTCAGGCTCAAGGGCTGAGACTATGCTTGGAGTATACTGCCATCTAGTGACAGGAGCAAAACCATCAAGCCCCCAAATTATTTCAAACCAACTAGAGCCATTTTATTATTGTTCAAAATAAATCACTTAATCACTGGATAAAGGTAATTCCTTCCCAGAATGTGCATAACTTTTATTCATTTACAGAAAATATGGGAAATGTGAGGTATAAATGAAAAGCTACATCAATTTCCAAGAGCTGTGCTCTCAGGGTCCCCAGAATCCACAGACAAACACACTCAGGATTCCCTGTGGGTACATCCTAGCTGCATTTGCGCAGGGCTGCTGCTTACTAACAACAGTAGGAACAAAGCATCGCTAATCTGGACTTTTTGTTGTTGTTGTTGTTGTTAGTCGCGAAGTCGAGTCCGACCCATCGCGACCCCATGGACAACATTCCTCCAGGCCCTCCTGTCCTCCACCATCCCCCGGAGTCCACTCAAGCTCACACCAACCACCTCAGTGACTCCATCCAGCCACCTCATCCTCTGCCATCCCCTTCTCCTTTTGCCATCTATTGTTCCCAGCATTAGGCTCTTCTCCAGGGAGTCCTTCCTTCTCATTAGGTGGCCAAAGTATTTGAGTTTCATCTTCACTATCTGGCCTTCTAAAGAGCAGTCAGGGTTGATCTCCTCTAGGACTGACCGGTTTGATCGCCTTGCGGTCCAAGGGACTCGCAGGAGTCTCCTCCAGCACCACAACTCAAAGGCCTCAATCCTTTTGCGCTCAGCCTTCCTTATTGTCCAGCTTTCACAGCCATACATTGCAACTGGGAAAACCATAGCCTTGACTATACGCACTTTTGTTGGCAGAGTGATGTCTCTGCTTTTTAGTATGCTATCTAGATTTGCCATAGCTTTCCTCCCCAGAAGCAAGCGTCTTTTAATTTCTTGGCTGCAGTCCCCATCTGCGGTGATCTTGGAGCCCAGGAAAATAAAATCTCTCACTACCTCCATTTCTTCCCCATCTATTTGCCAGGAAGTGAGAGGACCAGATGCCATGATCTTAGTTTTCTTAATGTTGAGTTTCAAGCCAACTTTTGCGCTCTCCCCCTTTACCCGCATCAAGAGGCTCTTTAGTTCCTCTTCACTTTCTGCCATGAGAGTGGTATCATCTGCATATCTGAGGTTGTTGATATTTCTCCCAGCAATCTTGATTCCAACTGGTGATTCATCTAGCCCTGCCTTTCTCATGATGTGCTCTGCATATAAGTTAAATAGGCAGGGTGACAGTATACAGCCTTGCCGAACTCCTTTCTCAATTTTGAACCAATCAGTGGTTCCATGTCCGGTTCTCACTGTTGCTTCTTGACCTGCATATAGGTTTCTCAAGAGACAAATAAGATGGTCTGGTACTCCCATCTCTTTAAGAACTTGCCACAATTTGTTGTGATCCACACAATCAAGGGCTTTAGCATAGTCAATGAAGCAGAAGTAGATCTTTTTCTGGAACTCCCTGGCTTTCTCCATGATCCAGCGTATGTTGGCAATTTGATCTCTAGTTCCTCTCCCTCTTCGAAATCCTGCCTGTACTTCTGGTAGTTCTCGGTCCACATACTGCTGGAGCCTAGCTTGTAGGATTTTGAGCATCACTTTGCTAGCATGTGAAATGAGTGCAATGGTGCGGTAGTTTGAACATTCTTTGGCATTGCCCTTCTTGGGGATCGGAATGTAAACTGACCTTTTCCAATCCTGTGGCCACTGTTGAGTTTTCCAAATTTGCTGGCATATTGAGTGTAGCACTTTAACTGCATCGTCTTTCAGGATTTTGAATAGCTCAGCTGGAATGCTGTCACCTCCACTAGCTTTGTTGTTGCTCAGACTTCCTAAGGCCCATTTCACTTCACATTCCAGGATGTCTGGCTCGAGGTCAGTGACCACCCCATCGTGGTTATCAGGGATGTTAAGCTCTTTCTTGTATAGTTCTTCTGTGTAATCTTGCCACCTCTTCTTAATCTCTTCTGCCTCTGTTAGGTCCCTGCCATTTTGGTCCTTTATTATGCCCATCTTTGCATGAAATATTCCCTTCATATCTCTAATTTTCTTGAAGAGATCCCTGGTCCTCCCTATTCTATTGTTTTCTTCTATTTCTTTGCACTGTTCGTTTAGGAAGGCATTCTTATCTCTTCTAGCTGTTCTCTGGAATTCTGCATTCAATTGTTTGTATCTTTCTCTTTCTCCCTTGCCTTTCGCTTCCCTTCTTTCCTCAGCTATTTGTAAAGCTTCCTCAGACAGCCATTTTGCTTTCTTGCCTTTCTTTTTCTTTGGGATGGTTTTAGTTGCTGCCTCTTGTACGATGTTGCGAACCTCCGTCCATAGTTCTTCAGGTACTCTGTCTATCAGATCTAATTCCTTAAATCTATTTGTCACCTCTACTGTATATTCATCAGGGATATGATTTAGGTCATACCTGAGTGGCCTAGTGCTTTTCCCTACTTTCTTCAACTTAAGCCTAAATTTTGCCACCAGAAGCTCATGATCTGAGCCACAGTCAGCTCCTGGTCTAGTTTTTACTGACTGTATAGAACTTCTCCATCTTTGGCTGCAGAGCACATAGTCAATCTGATTTCTGTGTTGACCGTCTGGTGATGTCCATGTGTAGAGACGTCTCTTGGGTTGTTGGAAAAGAGTGTTTGTTATGACCATCGTATTCTCTTGACAAAATTCTACCAGCCTGTGTCCTGCTTCATTTTGTACTCCAAGGCCAAACTTGCCTGTTATTCCGGTTATCTTTTGGCTTCCTACTTTAGCGTTCCAATCCCCCATGATGATAAGGACATCATTTTTTGGAGTTAATTCTAGCAGGTGTTGTAGGCCTTCATAGAACCGGTCAACTTCAGCCTCTTCAGCACCAGTGGTTGGGGCATAGACTTGGACTATGGTGATGTTGAATGGTTTGCCTTGGATTCGAACTGAGATCATTCTGTCATTTTGGAGATTGTATCCCAGTACTGCTTTCCCTACTCTTTTATTGACTATGAAGGCTACTCCATTTCTTCTGAGGGATTCTTGCCCGCAGTAGTATACCTGATGGTCATCTGAACTAAATTCACCCATGCCTGTCCATTTTAGTTCACTGATTCCTAAGATGTCGATGTTCAGTCTTGTCATCTCTTGTTTGACCACGTCCAGCTTGCCTTGATTCATGGATCTTACATTCCAGGTTCCTATGGAGTAAAGATCTTTGCAGCATCGGACTTTCCTTTCACCTCCAGATACATCGGCAACTGAGTGTCCTTTCGGCTTTGACCCAGTCGCTTCATTCTTTCTGGCGCTACTAGTACTAGCCCTCCGCTCTTCCCCAGTAGCATATTGGACACCTTCCGACCTGAGGGGCTCATCTTCCGGTGTCATATCGTTTTGCCTTTTGGTTTTCATGTCCATGGGGTTTTCATGGCAAGGATACTGGAGTGGGTTGCCATTTCCTTCTCCAGTGGATCACGTTTTGTCAGAGCTCTCTGCTATGACCTGTCCGTCTTGGGTGACCCTGCACGGCATAGCTCATAGCTTCATTGAGCTACGCAAGCCCCTTCGCCACGACAAGGCAGTGATCCATGAAGGAGATCACCGCCCCCTAGAGTCAGGCATGACTGGACGTAATGTCAAGGGGAAACCTTTACCTTTATCTGGACTTTAAGAGCTGTTAATTGCTAACATGGCCCAGTGAAGTAGGTCACTTGACACTCTCATTCTACTGATGGGGAACAGAGGCAGAGATGTGAATGACTGACACCCAGCAAGCCCACGGGCTGAATTTGGATTTGGGCCAGGCCCAACATTTTCCACAGATTGACCCCAAGTCTTGTTACGAGAACCCAACAGACAATAGAGCATTGCCAGCTCCACATTTTGGGGGCCCTTGGCCAGTATTTTCTCACATTTTTTTCCTCCATTGCTTGGAGCCAGCGAGCAAACAAGGCAGCAGCAGATCTTCTCCTCACCAACCTTAACCTTGTCTGAGTCAGAGAAAAAGGCAAGATGAAGAATTACTCCAGGAGGTAAGCAGGGCTCTGCTGAAACGTGGGCCCTTGCCTACCCGACCCCAACCCTGCACTGATCATCATTTCCCAAAAGTGCAACACTCAGCCATGAAAGTTCCCCTCTCAGTCCTCCCAGAAAGTGCCCTGAAATTTCAGGAAGCTCAGACTTTTATCTCCCATCCCATCCTCAACCTCCCTCATAAGAGCCACATTATTTCAAAGCATTCTTGTTAAAAATAATAGGTTTCCCTGGATCCATTGAGCTGTGGGTTATCTCCCATTCCCAAGGGTCTAGAGACCCCTTATTTTGCAAATAGCTGCCATAAAGCTTCACTTGAAGCTACTGCCCATCATTGGGATCCCGGGATTTCTCATTGATTCTTTTGCAGTTACATTACAGAATATCACACCCTAGTTCTCATGCAGTCACTCATCTGATCTGATTAATACCACTGTCCTGGTTTTATATGCATAATTGCTAACATGCACGACAGAATCCCCATGCCCTCTATAAACATGTTTTGAAAACTTCTCTGTGTGATGTAGTGCTTAAGAGTATGGACTGGGGCTCATGCGATCTGGGTTCCAGACCCCATTCAGCCATGGAGTCAATGGTGTGGCTTTGGACCAGTCACAGATAATCAGCCCAACCTACCTCACAGGGTTGTTGCTGTGGGGATAAGACCTTTTTATTTAGACAGTATTTTAAATGTTAATATTTTTTTAAATTTAAGACTATTATTTAATGGTTTATTTATTTATGTTGTATGTTTTTAAATTTAACCTGGAGATGGGCCAGTTTTTAATATTGTATATGCTTTTAGTGGTTGTGAGCCGCCCCGAGGCTGCTGCAAGGGGCGGCATACAAATATTTAAATAAATATTTAAATAAATAAATAAATACATAAATAAATACATAAATAAATAAAGATGGAGAACAGGAGGAGGAGTAGGGTACATATAAGCCACTTTGAGTTCTTTGTAAGAAAAAAGCAGGATATACATCTAATAAAGAAAGAAAACAATGAACACTCATGACTGCCATTCATTTGGTGCTTTTCGTATGCTTTCATGGCTTCACACACAGATCAGCAGTCCTTACAACAACTTAGAACAGCATCATTGCCTGGTACTGCAAATGAATGGATGAGGCTGCAGGATAACTGCTTGCCCCATGCCACAGTTTTCTGGGTGGAAGCAAAATCTGCGTGGACTTTTCCTCATTCATAAAACATTGTAGCTACTGTGCTAGGCTTTAGCGTTTCATTGTGGTTTTTAAAAGGATAGTTCAAGACTTGTTTAAAAATCCGCATTACGTTATCCTGTGAGCAAGCATGCTCATGCATACACATTTATTTATAGGGTTTCTAGTTCTCATTTTTTAAGCATTCAGGGTTTGGCCAATACTAACCAGCCAGGCCAGATCGGGTGCATTGAAGCCCAGCAGTACACATAACAGGGAGAATGCTGGGCATGGAGTGCACGGACACAGCTGGTGTGTGTGTGTGGCGGGGGGGGGGGGGGAGAGAGCAGCGAAGAAGCTCCGGGGATTGCAGTAGCCAGTTTGGAAGGGTGGCCATCTGCCTTGAAGTTGCTCCGAGCTGCCCCCGCCCACCTCAGCCCTGTCACCAGCTCAAGCCTCCAGCTGATCCCAGGGTCTGGACAGCTCTTGTCGCACTTTCAACCTGATCCCTTCAGGCACCAAGCACTGAAGCTCAGCCATGGCCAAGACGGCTCCACGCACCGTGCTGATCACCGGCTGCTCCTCAGGCATCGGGCTGCGCATGGCTGTGCAACTGGCCCAAGATCCAAGCAAGCGATTTCATGGTGAGACTGGGGGACCCAGAAGTGGGGTGGGCTGGTCAGGGCATGCTAGCTACAGGGCTGACTGAGCCCCTCTTCTCTCTCTTCCTGCAACTCTGGGGTGGTGCCTCACAAAGGAGAAAAACCTTGTGACTAAAGGGACCTGGGGGTGCCTAGAAGTTCTGCTTTGGCAATGCCTTGCATCTCCTAATGCTCAGCCTCAGAACTTGCAGGAAGGCAAGATGATAATTTCAACTGCAGAAGCTTGACAAAAAGAAGTACGCACCCTTTAGCCTGGTATTTTTCTCAGTGCTACATGTCAGCCTGGCACCTCCAGTCCACCCTGGCATCTCTGTGCCCAGTGAACTCTCTTGCCTTCATTGACCGCCCTGCCTGGCACCCGCTTTGCCCAGAGTTTCCCCAGGTGCTTTGCAGCTTCCATGCACTCTCTGCCTGCTTTCTAGTCCCCTTCCCACCCCCTGCTCAACAGCTGCACTTCCCCTCCTGAATACCCTGCCTGCATTCCACCTCCCACCCACAAACGCAGCTTCAGATCTTACCCTGTCCTTGCACTCTCCCTGGGTGTGGATTCAGCCACTGTGGCAAGGGCACTTGTGTAATCAGTTACAGACGATGGGGGTGGGGAGGCATCAAACATGGTAAGAATGTTACCAAAGCCCAGCTTTGACCTCCCCTCCCTCCAGTCTCCTTCCCATCCACCTACTTTACTCTCACTGGAGGCAGAGTCCAGGCAAGAAGCCTTACGCTGCTCACAGTGCCTGGGGTTGAGTAACTGGATCAGGGAGGCCCTTGAGTCCAAAGGGCATCAGAGATAAGAGCAGAACTCAGATGGGCTAGATAATGCTTCCCAGGCTGATACACCAGAGACTCTGCAGGCAGCCAAACACACTGATAGCAAACATGCACACAGCTTGCAGACACAACAACGGAGGCAAGCATGGCCCCTCCATTCATGCCCAGAGTGTTCACCCATGCTAGGAGCACCCATAACCAGCATCGATTGGTATGCCAGCTGGTCAGTCTCGCTACGGTGATCCGTGCACTGGTACTGTGCTCTGTGTGGGGCTACCTTCCTTTGGGCCTGGCTCAGAAGCTGCAGCTGGTGCAGAATGCAGACCTGCCCACATAAGACTGCACTGCAAGAATTGCCCTGGCTGCCTGTTAGCTGCTAAGCCATGCTTGGTATTGTCATACGAAATCCTGAAGAGCTTAGGACCAGGATATCCAGCAGACTGCCTTCCCACACACACACACCCCCAAACAAGCATTCAGTGTGTTTGCTGTTCAGCCCCAAATTACCGCAATGTTGCCATGAAATGCCTTAACAGAGGGCCTTCTCGGTCATGGCACCCACCCTGTCGAAAAACTCCCTCATGCCGTTGAAAAGGCAGAAAATGTGGCTTTTCTCAAATGCCTCCAGAAAGCACACCAGCTCAACTAGGCACATGATTAAATTTACAGAACTGTCCTGTTTAACTGTTCCTATTCTGCTCTGTGATTATTATTATTTTAACTGATTTTTAACATTGTATCTGAAATGTGGTTTTAATTGTGGCTTCAATATTTATATAGAAACTACTTAGTGTTTTTTAAATACTTGGCAGTGTAGACATGGTACAAACAGTACCATATTTGTTTATGTGTCTGACACGTGCTAATGGCAGAACATAAAAGCTTTGTTTCAGCCAACCCAAAGTTCATCCAGTCCAGTCATATCCTTTGCAGAGTGAAGCTCCCAAAAGGCAGGCTGAGGATAAAGGTGGTGATGGCCAGTCCTCTGCAGTCTACCCCAAGCAACTGGCATTTACAGATACACTGCTTCTATACATGGAGGATCCACTTAACCATTGACAGACCTATCCTCTGATTTTTTGTATGGCCTTTATTAAGGCTATACACAGAATGCATATAACGGGAGGTGGTATTTATATATAAAAAGCAAGGTTAGCCATTTAGCTATAATGCTGCAGTACCATGTATCAGAGGAATGTATACCCCTGAAACTGAGACTTTACTTTCTGAGGATACTTACCCTCTAACTATGAAGTACAGCTACCCAATTGTAATTTCTATTGCCTTGCTTCCTGCAGTGTACATCACCTGAAAATCTCCAGCTTTGTTCTCATAAGTGGCTGGTTCCTCTCTACTTCTGTTCTCCATCTACAAAGGAACCTGTGTGCTTTGGCAAAAGATGGGGGCAGAGTTGGATAACAGCTGGAATGTATCATGTCAAAACTGAGGGAGCCACCATGGTTTCTTTGTTCATCCCAGCAGCCCTAGGAAGAGTCCTAGCTGCAACCTCCATCACAACACCTGTTATTGTTACAGGTAGCGAAGTAATCTCCAACTTATGGCTACCCTGTGAATGAATGCCACCAAAATGTCCTGTCCTTGACAGCCCTGCTCAGCTTGTATAAACACAAGACTGTGGCTTCCTTGATGGACTTGAGCCATCTCATAGCTGGCTGCCCTTCTCCCCTTCTGCCTTCAACTTTTCCTGGCATAATGGTCTTTTCCAATGAGAACACAGCACCTCATAGTAGAGTTAATGAGTATCTGCAGCTCCTTCCCACCTTCCATCTTCAGGTGCTCCAAGCAAGGACAATTTTTTACCAATAGGAGGAGTCCAGATGGTGGTATCTTGTAACCCTACCATGTTTTCTCACTTCTGCTTCCTTTTCTTTACCACAGAATAGCCATTAGGAAAGAAAGGATAAAAAAGTTGGGATAGAAAACATTAGGAACCCTCTGTCTTGAAGCACCCCAAGAATGTGATTAAATGCAGACTCCATTGTTACATCATCGCCCTCAGGACTTCTCCCCACCCCATGCCTTTTGCTTTATATATCAACTGGGAAACTCAAAGGTTTGCATACAATGTTGGGACTGTTAGGCTGGCCTAATAAAGTTAGCCTGTATCACACAGGATTTGTAATAGAGTTGCACCAAGTCTTCAGGTTGCACATGCAAACTGCATATATAACAAATGACTTTAAGCTTCACATAAAGCGGTTCTATACAGCTGTTACACATAAAGCTGAGAAGCCTTATTAAATACTCATGTTGTAGACAATCCCAAATACTGTTACCAAAGGAACCTGGAATTATGTGCTAATCCCCTGCTCCATTTGGACTTTCACCAGATAATCCATCCTGTTGTATTAAATTCTGTGAGTGAAGGATGGTCAGGTTTTCCTCCTCTTAGCTGTTGCAAGAATGGTAGGATGTATGGGATAGACTTTGGAACAGAATAATGGCATCCATGAACAAAGAATGGGAAGGTGGGCAAAGGAAGAGTTTATGTGCCGCACAGAGATCACCTGTGGCAAGGTTTAAAGCTGTTTCTCTGTAACCAGCAGCTCTAGAAACTTGGCTTTTTAAAGTGCAATTAGAGAACCATAGGGACTGCAGGTGGTGCAGTGGTTTAAACCGCTGTGCTGCTGGGCTGGTTGATCGAAAGGTCGCCGGTTCGAATCTGCACACGGGGCATGCAAATGTAAGTAGATGAAAAGGTACCAATTCGGTGGGCAGGTAACAGCGTTCCGTGCACTTCGGTGTTTAGTCATGCCGGCCACATGACCACGGAGACTGTCTGTGGACAAACGCTGGCTCCCTCGGCTAGGAAACGGAGATGAGCACCACCCCCTAGAGTCAGGCATGACTGGACGTAACGTCAAGGGGAAACCTTTACCTTTACCTTTAGAGAACCATATGCTTCTGCAGGATGTTGTTTGAAACCAAATTAGAAGACACATTTTGCCATTTATGGTGTGTTTCAAAAAGGGCACAAAGAACTCTTTCAAGAAAGTTGTGAACTGGGTCATAAAAATAACTCTCAGTTCCAGCTGAACTGAGTAGGAAGCATTAGACAAGCAATTATCTCTCAGCCTCAGAGGTCCCCCCTTACTGATCTGCAATATAAAAAAGGAAAATTCTTATACCTGGTTAGTCTATGCTTCTCCCTAGACAATGATTCCCTACTCTAACTAGCAGAAACAGCCCAGCATCTCAGAGAGAGAGAGAGAGAGAGAGAGAGAGCGAGCACGCAAGAGAGCCATCTTTGCCATCATTTGCTACCTGCCCCTTTTTTCAAGAGTGGGTTTTTGTTTGTTTGTTTCGTTTTTTGAAAATTGAGATACCAGAGATCAAATTTGGGACTTTGGCATGCAAACCATGCCAAAGTCCAAAGCAGCATTACTGTATAGTATTAGTATGGTCTATTTGTCTAGAACATCATATATAATAAATAGTTTAACTTCCTATTCATGGGGCATATGCACACATATGTTGAACAGTAAAATCAAAACTCTGTGTTTGTTTGATTAATTAATTTTTCTTGTTGTTGCCCAAAGTGAGAGCACACACAAAACCATATATACAAAATCTCTGTGTAGGATACATGTAGAAACCCACACAAATATTACCCATATTCTTAGTAGCACAGTGCTCCTCCTATTTGCAGCTGGGCTTCCATATCTCCCACCCCCAACCCCATAGAGGAGATTAGCTCCAGAGGGATTTAACATCATGCCCCCAAAGCAGCTTACAAAGCTTGAATCCTCAATTGCCCTCCTAACCTTTGGCAAAGAGCCAGTTTGCTGCCTCTGAGCTGGACCATCTGGGCCTTTGGCTACAGGGGTGCTCAACAGTAGCACCCTGCTCTTTTCATTTTTAAACTCTTCCCCTTTCTGAACTTCAGCTCCCTAGGGAAGCATTGAGGGCTCTGACTCACACAGATATTATTATTATTATTATTATTATTATTATTATTATTATTATTAGCCAAGTTTCATCCTGCTAGATATCTGGGTGGGGTACAAAGGTATGATCAAAATCATCATAGAAACATACATCCCCTTCCCTATGGGTTTGGTTTTCATTAAACTCAGCAACGTTTCTTACAGAGAGCTAATAAAAATGACACAAGCTATATTCTGTCTATTTGTTCAGTAAGGCACAAATCTATTCCAGGTTTCCAGTGCGCTAGTCAATGAGTCCTAGGGCACTAAAATGAGTGGCAAATACTTGGCACATTCATATTTTAGCACATGAATTTGATTTAACATTCAGTTCTTTAAATCTGAAAACATTATAGGGTGAGTTGTACATATGCTTTGCTATATTTTCATTAACTTCCATGTTCCCCCATCAAAATGCTCCACCCATCTATCTGCCTGTATGCTCCTCACTATCACAGAAAGCGTGGCTAGGAACATAGAAACACAGAAACACAGAAAACAGAGCGAGTCAGAAGGGGCCTCCCGGGCCATCTAGTCTAACCTCCGGCACCACCTGGCTCCGCTCATGACATGCCCACCATGTGCATGTCCAGTCTGTCTTTGAACACCCTCACCGATGGGGCCTCAACGACCTCCCGTGGAAGCCCATTCCACGCCCTCGGGGTCCTAACTGTCAGGAAGTGCTTCCTGGCATCCAAATTGAACCTTGGCTCCCTGAGCTTTGCTCCATTGGAGCGCGTCCTGCCTTCCTCTGCAGGGGAGAACAGGTCTCTACCCATCTGCATGTGACACCCCCTCACATACCTGTATGTCTCCAACAGATCCCCTCTAAGTCTCCTCTTCTCCAAGCTGAAGAGACCCAGTTCCCTCAGTCTTGCCTCATACAGCATCCCCTGCAAACCAGCCACCATCCTTGTGGCCTTACGCTGCACTGACTCCAACCTGGCTATATCCTTTCTGTAATGAGGGGCCCAAAACTGAACACAATACTCCAGTTATGGGCGCACCAGAGTTGTGTAGAGTGGTAGTAATACCTCTCTTGATCTAGAAGCCACACTTCTGGCTATGCAACCAAACGTGGAGTTTGCCCTCTTGACCACCGCATCACACTGCTGACTCACGTTTAGCCTGCGGTCAACCAGTACCCCGAGGTCCCTTTCACAAGTGCTGCTCTCCAGCCACTTGTCACCTAACCTGTACTTATGACAGCTATTCTTTTGCCCCAAGTGCAAGACCTTGCACTTATCCACATTGAACGCCATCCTGTTGTCTCCTGCCCACTTCCATAGTCTGTCCAGATCCTTTTGGATCTGCAGTACCTGCTCCTCAGTTGTGGCCACTGCTCCAGTTTTAGTGTCGTCTACGAATTTATCAGCAGACTGTTCACCCCTTCTTCCATGTCGTTAATGAAAAGATTAAACAGGATTGGCCCCAGGACAGAGCCCTGGGGGACCCCGCTTGTCACTGGCTGCCATCCCGACGATTCCCTGCTAACATGTGCTCTTTCTCTCTTCCAGTCATCGCCACCATGCGCGACCTGCGCAAGAAGGACAAGTTGGAGGCAGCTGCAGGGAACACACTCAACAAGACCCTCAGCATCCAACGCCTCGATGTCTGCAGTGATGAATCTGTGACTGAGTGCATGAACAGCCTTCCTGATAAACGGCTGGATGTGTTGGGTGGGTACAGGATGATGTTACATTATGGCCACAGAGCAGGTTGTCCATACCTCTGACAGCAGACTATGGGAAGGTTTGTGCAACACAACAAGGCACGGTCCATTTTTACCCATGTTGGGTCTGTTGAGTCATCTGAACCCTGTCATCGTATTTCAGTGCAGTACCCTTGGTCTTTAGAGACCACAAACTGAAACAATGGTCTTTTATGCAGTTTATTGCTACCACAGTGGTTTGTTGCTTCATCCAAACCCAGATTTGTTGTTTATTGTGGTGCCAAGGCCAGAACCAGGGAGCTGCTTGGCAAAAGCGGCCCATTGCCTCTCTTGCCAAGCAGCTAGCCAGAGAGCACCACTGGCAGCTGCCAGAGGCATCCCTGCTATGCCCACCTCCTGCTCCAAAGATTTTCTTCAGGGCAGGAGCAGGGATAAGGTGGGCAGCCCTACAGAAAAGAGCAGAAGGGTGTGGACTGTGAGAGGAGCAGGATAGAGCTCAGCCATCCAAGCCAGGACCCCAAAGAACCCGACAGCTTCCCAGTCAAGCATTTGGTTTTGATTCAGAATGCTCACCCTTTCTCCATTTTTTTAACATGAGCATAGTTCTAGAAGCATGGAAACTACTTTCTGGGAAGGAAAAACAATGCAAAGGACTCAGCTGAGAGAGGTCCCTACCAGGAGCAAATTCCCCCATTGTTTAAAAAGGAATCTCCATCAGTGGTTGCCACAGGCCTCCATCTTTCCAGGCATCTTTTCCCATCCACAAGGCCTGGCCCTGTGGTCACCTGGGAGAAGAGCACTGGTTGCTAGGCACAACTATGCTGAGGTGGTTGCAGTTGCCTGGCAACCACAATGCTTCCGCATGAGACAGGCCATGGCTCAGTGGCAGAGCAAGGAAAGAAACCGCCCAGGCTCAGATAAGCTCCTTTCCTTGGATCTAACAAAAAGGCCAGGGACACATAGCCCTATCCTGGAAGGGCAAAATGGCAGCAGGCAGTCAAGGATATGAAGAAGAAAGAGCTCCTAGTTACAGGGAGCATAGATGGAGACACACAGAAGGCAGGACCGGTCCCTCCACTGGGCAGAATGAAGTATGGCAGCCTTGGGCCGTAGGTTTGGGGTATCATAACACAGCAGCAAATTGTTGATGATTTTATTTCTGTTTATTTTACTGCTGGGGAGGAGAAGAGGGCTTTATGGGATATTTTAACTTATAGGTGCTTGTGGGGAGTTTTGGCTTGGGTGATGAAGGATGCATGATTTTCTGTTCTGCCTCTTGGGGCAGCCTTCAGAGAGAGAGGAGAAATAAAATGTGGGGCTCCCCACTCCTGGATGTGTGGGGAGCATGCACTGGCTGTGTTGGAAGCTGTGATGTGGTAGAGATGGGGAAGTTTAATAGAGAACGAGGGGTTTTACTTTGGAATGCATGTTTCCCAGTGAACAACGCTGGTGTGGGGCTCGTTGGCCCCGTGGAGTCCCTTTCCATTGATGACATGAAGCGTGTCTTTGAGACCAACTTTTTCGGTGCTGTCCGCATGATCAAAGCTGTCCTCCCAGGGATGAAGCAGTGTCAGAAAGGGCACATTGTGGTCATCAGCAGTGTCATGGGACTACAAGGTATGACTGGACTTCATGGGGCAGGCAGGGTTGAAGAGGAATTAGAGACTCCTCTATCCAAAGAGAAGCATCTGCAAAACCCTTCACCTGTAGAGACTGCTGGGCCTAGCTAGAGTGACTATTTATGAATCACTAAAAAAAAAAAAAAAAAAAATCCTGTAAAAAAAGGATCAAAGGAGAAACTGATTTGCATAAACTTTGCATATGACAATGCAACTTTAGACATTGCTATTTTAAGCTGACTAGGAAGACAGTACATCTTGCAGTAGCATGGGCAGCTGTGACAAGGTGAGCTGTGTGTTTCTCTGTTAGGTCTGCTGCCCAGGTGCTCACTATGAATGGACAACTTTTCCCATGGTTCTCAATCTTTAAATGAGATTAGACAGGACAGCCTTTCAAACTGGGAATTGTCCTTGTGGACAAGTGGCTCTGGCTGAGAAGCCCACATCTGTAGGACATTCAAGTCTGTCAGCTGGCGATCAATCTGAAACTCCAAGAAAAGATGCAATATATATAAACTGAGGCTGTCCAATTTAAGAGGTCAGCTTGGTTTTGGAGTATCCCACTCTAATTTATAATTTGTTTTTAACTGAAATGATGTAATGAAATTGTATTATTATATTTAGGGGGAATTCTGTGGTTGCTTTCACAGAATTCATGTACACTTAGTGACAACGAGCCATTCAACATCAAAGAGCAGATAGTGATCGTTCGGTTTTTTAAACTCATTAACTTTTTAAACTCTAATCTCCAGTTTGGGAATTTACCTTAAGCCACTAAGATAATATTAGTCCTGCCTTTATTTGACTTTGGTGTTTGCTTCTCATTGCAAAATGCCTGAGTTCCACAGTCCTCAAGCTTTGGGCCACTCCTTCATTTTTTCAGAGTTCTATTCGGGCACCCAAATCCATGCTGACTTTCCTTCCCTCAGGAACTGACATGGTTGGGAATCTGCCCGGGCTCCCCCCTCCCCCAACAAAAGGTCCCTCTGAGAACTGCTGGAGCCCCCAGCCACTCCTGCCTCCTTCCACTAGCTAGCAGTCCCCTGTCCTGCCCAAGTGGATGAACAGTGCCAGCGAGAAGGAGACGCAACCCTAAGCAACCTTGTTTTGGGCCAGAAGGAAAGGGCAGGCACTTGGGCAGCAGCCAAAGCAATGAGGAAGATGCATCCCACTGAGGACATTAGTCCAAAGGCCACCAAAACTTGTAGCCATTCAACTCTGTTTAGCCAAGAATATCAAGCTACAGAGCAGATTGCAATAACTCCTCACCTCATTTCCCTTCTTCATTCCAAACAGGTGTCCCCTTCAATGATGTCTATGCTGCCTCCAAGTTTGCCATGGAAGGTTTCTGTGAAAGCCTAGCTGTGCAGCTCCTCAAATTCAATATCTTGTGAGTTTAAGAGTCGGGAAGTGAAATGGAGCTAGACCTGAAGACAGTGTCAGCCAGGCCATTAGACAGAATGAGGTGGCCACCCTGGCCAGCAGATGCTGTGGAGGCAGGGAGTGGCAAAGAGCTGCTTGAGACCACATCTTACCCTACCTCTCCTAAGCTCTCAGGTTTCTTTCTCAATCTGGCACCTTTTAGATGCATTAGACTACAGTGCCAATTATCCTCAGTAAGCATGCTAGCTGGAATGATAGTTGTACTCCCACAGATCTGAAGCATGTGGGGTTCAGGAACGCTGCGTTAGGGTGCAGTTTAATGCATGTGTAGACAAAAGACCCCTATAACCCCAGGATTCCCCAATGAGTATGGCTAGCTAAGGAACTCTGGGAGTTATAGGAGTTTTTTCCGTCCAAACATAAACATGGAGATCTCCATATCCACAGGAAAAAGGTCCCATGCCACCCAGCAGATGCCTGAAATCACGGATAGTAGTGAACATTACATTCATGAGGCTTGGGGGCACAAGACCCCTGCAAAAATGGAAAAAACACAAATATCTTTAGGGAAAAAAGCAAAAATCTCTAGAGTCTTCACATCCTCTGAGAGACAAAACACATGAGTGAGTCTGGCTGGTACTGGGGCAAAGAGTGTGGCATCCCCAAACAGAGTGCATAGTTCCCTAGAGATATTTGCAGCTGTTCCCTAGAGATATTCACACCTTTTTCCATTTTCATGGGGGGCGGATAGATGTAGAGGGTCAATGGTCAGCCTTGATTAATTGAAACCACAGTAACTGAGACAGCAGATACAGGGATCCTGATGTATAGGACTGCATATTTAGGGTACAGTCTAATACCGCCTGCCCTCAATGTGCATAAACCTCCAAACATGGAGGCTTGCATGCTTCCAATGGCATGTGAGTGGTGGTCCACATGACCATGCCTCATGCCATGTATTTGAAGATGACCGTCATTCTTGACTGTCTAGATGAAACATTTGGAGAAGGGAAAGGAAGGAGGGAGAGAGGAGCACTGCCATGAACTGGCATAAGGTAACACTGTAAGCCTCTTGCTTTCCTCACCCCTGGGCAAGCCCCTTTTTGTCTTCTCCAAGGCCCATTTGGGACAGCTTTCCATACTAGCTGTTTTGGGGAGAAGAAAGGGTTCAACCTTCAGTGTCCCAGCTCTGAATAATCCTGTTTCATCCCCACCACAACATCACACCCTTATTGACTTAAAAGAGTTCTACCTGCCCTTCTTAAAAAAACTATAGTCCAAGGTAGCCAATAACAACCAACTAAAGCAACATTTTAAACTGAAAAGCATAAGCCAGGCTGCCAGGTTTGACCTACACACATTTTTGAATGGTTCACACTATTAGCATGAATAAGTATAACACACCAAAAAAAGTTCCCTGTTTTTTAAACAGGATGCAGCTGCAGTTTCTAAATATAAAGCCCAAGATTTTATGGTACTGGAAGAAGCCAAAATCCATCAATAAATTAAAGAAAAAAGTTCGTGTTTTTCATTAGCATTAGGGTTGCTTTGTTCCTTTCATCTCCCAGATCCAAGGCCTAGAATACTGGGAAAGCCACGTTAGATTAAATTGCTGGTATGGTTAATCTGATGAATTACAGGTTCTGGATTAAGCATGCTGGTGGTTAAGGGTTAGGAACTATTGCAACCTTATTTGTTTTTCTTTTTGTAAATAGCATATCATTTATATTATCATTTTGTGTTCTAATTCAGTCTGGCTAGAACTTCTTTTCTAAGTTCATGATGTGTTGTTTTATATTGTTTTAACAACTGAGGTTTTACATTGTAATTTTATATTGTGTAAGCCATCCTGAGAGCTAGGCTCTTGTGATAAATAAATAATACACCTTTGTTGGGGGAGAGGAAGCAACACTTTATAGAAATGTATGGCACAATCCAGCCAAAATGAAGTATTTCTATGTTACATTGGTGCATTTGTTCCGTGTCAAACTTCTATGGCACTGTGAACATCAGCACAGGACAAAGCAGACATTGAAGAAGCATGTCTGCTTATGGAGAACATCCCTACAGATTGTAGGGCAGGAGGTCTTAACAGGTCCAATCTGAGTTTGAGACTGCATCCCAAGAGCAAGCTGGGAGGTATCTGATCCCCTGATGCGTGCACAGCCTTCCTACATGCCAACAGGAAGTAGAACAGAGCAGGAGCCTGGCCGCTCTTCTGCAGTTCTCCCAGCAGCTTTCATGGGTTGGATAAAGCATCCTGCCACTCCATCTGCATTGCCACTGTAATGCGCACGTCCCACTGATCCCTTCTGATCAGAGCATGTCTTTCTTAGGCAGCCATGTTGCCGCTTGCTGTGTGTTGCGCTGATACATACAGTGAGGACAGACGCCCCCTGGAGGTCTGACGTGGAACAAGCAACAGTTCTGAGTGGGAAAGTTAAGTCCCATTAGCTGAGCCCTTAATCTTAAATAATATAAACACATCGAAGGGTATCTATAATAATCTATACTAAGCCATGAGTTCAGAAGTGTGGGGTGAGGACCAGGCAGTCTCCCTAAGCAACGATATACGGAAAATCTTCAGGTCTGCAAGTGTTTGTAGCACTCAATTTTCCCTCCAGCAACATGCAACTTCTCAAGCCGGAAGGGCCCTGGGGCTTCATGAAAGCAGGATGGCCTGTAGCTCCCTTTTCTAACCAGAAGCCTTTGTGTTCACCGAGTTGCTAAGGCAAGCCCTGCAGTGCCTGGGTGCAAGCCAATGAATTTAACATCACCTCTACAGGGTCTCCTACTCACACCAGTCTCTGGACTTCTCTAAACGGGGCATCACCTTGTCACCTCTGCTCACCCCTCCTTCCTGAGAAAAGCCCTTGACAGTGGTGCAGTCTTGTGAAAAATGAACAAATTGTGTTGCCTTTAGAATGAGCTCTTGAGCCTGTCTCAGGGCCAGATGGGGTCCATAAAGTGCTGGAACAAGAAGCCTGTTGCCTGAGTCCCATCATTCCCAAACTACATTGTGAGCATACTCATGGGCTACTGTCAAAGCTTTAAGCAATGAAAGAGTACAAGTCTCCTTGAAGCCTACAAGTGTCTCTGTACCAAGAAGCCTGACCGCTGTTCCTCCTCAGAGCTCTGAGTACTGGCCTTGCTTTCCTCCAAGCAGCCACTGCAGGGAGGAGTCAGGTAGCCCTGCCAGATTTCTCACTGAGCTACAATTAAATTCCCAGATTGGTTACATTATGCAGAAAGATGCAAGCACAAGGATTCCTGACACTGCAAAGGTCACTCAGAGCAGTGCCTTAAGCAGAACCACAGAGGAGAGGATTCTCCAAGGGCAAATAGCCTCATCTTTAAACATTTTAAAAGTAAAACCTTTTGGCACTGTGCAAGGAAGGGATACCTCCAAGTTTTACTCAGTGAGGAAGGAGGAGTTGCCCAAACCATCTGAGAAAATACTGCCATAGCCAATTCTTTTAGGATTTAGGGATCTAATGCAATGCCCCCAAACCCAAATGCTGACTCTTTCTTTGTCTCACCCACCATAGTATCTCTCTAATTGAGCCCGGTCCAGTGAACACTGAATTTGAAATGAAACTGATGGAGGAAGTGGCACGCTCGGAATTCCCTGGGGCAGACACTGCTACGGTGCGCTACTTCAAGGAGATCTACCTACCAGCCTCGCACGAGATATTCACCACCATGGGCCAGACCCCGGAGTCTGTGGCTAAGGTAGGGGCAGTGGCACGCTGAATGCAAGGGGGCCTTTGTGGGAAATGCTCTTCCGCGGCTGCTCCCTGACAACTTTACAGCACAGGACCGATCAGCAGGCAAAGCACAAGCTGGGCTCTTGCAATGTTTCCTGGTGACAGCAGCAGTTTCCTCCCTCATTAATCTGCCTGCCCCAACTGCCCAGGACAAGCCTCTTTAGCGGTCCCTGCAACCAACCATGCAGCCTCATCCTTCATCAAGCTCTTGACTTGATGCTCCTTGGTATTCAGCCACTGGGCAACTTGCCTTGATAGCATTAAGTGGATAGTTGATGTCTTTCCATCCAGGCAGGGTGTGGGATCCATCTTGGCCTGAGAGACAGAGAGTGCTATATCCTGCCACTGCTGCCACAGCTCCCAGATGATTAACTGGAATTCTAGAATGCTGTGCTAAAAGGAAAGAACATCAAATCAAATAGATGTGGGACATGAACAAAATGTCAGTGTGGAGAGCTCCTGCCCAGGGTGCCAGCCAGCATGCTCTCTTTAGGATATGACCTTCCACCCCACACAGTTTTTCAAATCTCCCTCTGCCCCACAGTCAGTATTCCATGCTCACTAAGCACACTCTGGCCTCTTTGGACTGGTTTGGGGAATCCAAGTATCAGAAACCCCATTCCTATATCCCTTCCAATATATAGCAGCAACTGCTGATGTATTTTCAGATTCTCTCCAGTATCAAACAAGAGGACTAAGAAACATCATTGGTTAAAAAATAAATGAAAACATCTCCTGAAGTTTTAATGAAAAGGCAAGAAATGGGCCTCGTGGTATGTGTGTCTGGTATAGTGTCAATGTCAGTGGGGCAGTGTATCCACTCTGTGCAGCAGTCTGCACAGCCAAGGAGCTCTCTGTGGTGCTGAACCCTTTAGGGGGAAGGCAAGGGGTAGAACTCAACACCTCTGATATTGAAGTTACCAGGCTCCACTGCTTAAAGGCACAGAGAGCCACTGATGCCCCTTGCCCACTGCTCTTCTCTGTTCTGACTGGGAGCAGCTCTCCAAGGTCTCAGGCAAAGGCAACCTTTCCCAGTCCTCTTCCCTGAGATCCTTTTCAATGGAAATGGTGCAGACTGGACCTGGGATCCTCTGCATGCCAAGTACAAGCTCTGTCACAGGAACAGAACAGGAGGCATGCCAATTCAGACCATATGCCAGTCTAGTCCTGCATCCTGTTCTCAGAATGGCTGACCAGATGCCTACAGGAAGCCCAAAACCAGGATAGGAATGCAACAGCTTTCCTGCTCAGCCCCCCCATAACTAGTCCAATACCGGTGATAAACATGTAATCATCAGGACTATCGCCATTGATAGCAGCATCCTCTGCAAATTTGCCCCATCCTCTGTGAAAGTCATCTAAGCTGGTGGCCACCTCAAATCTTGAAGTAGGTAGTTATTGCACTTTGGCCTCAGGATGCTCAGAGGGAAGGCACCAGCCAGAAAGCTTTTGAAAACACACACCTGCATGAGCCCTCAGCTGGGGTATATGACTTTCTTGCGTGTTAAGAATTGAGTCCCTGAAAGTAAGTACAACTGTTCTTCTGCAACCAGTTGTGAACAAGCAGCAGCCAGCTCAGAGCACCGACCTCCTTCCGTCTTGCCTTTTCCAGGCCGTGGTGAACGTGATCGCTAAGGAGAGCCCGCCATTCCGGACACAAACAAACCCCCTCTACACCCCGCTGGTGGCCCTAAAGTATGCTGACACCTCGGGGGGGCTGTCTGTCAGTACGTATTACAACCTGCTTTTCCGATTCACTGGCCTTTTCCACCTCAGCATGAGCTTCCTCAAATGTATCACCTGCAGCTGCTGTCAACGCCGTGTCACTCCAGCCTAAGACGATGAGGGGATGGGGGGGCTGATGAGGGGATGGGGGGCTGCTGGCTCACTCTCTGTCCTGCCTTGCTGCTGTGGGACAGCCAAGTTCAATTCGAAGTATCTGAGATGCTTTTCCGCAGTTCCATCTGCCCTAATTTTAATGCTCCGGGGTTCCTGTGATTTGGCGGATGAGGAGGAGGGATGGGGAGGGGGTTGCTGTAAGGCAGAAGCACTAAGTTCTTTGGAAGGCAAACTGCAGGGCTAGCATCCTTGGAGATAACAGCCTTCATGCCACCTGCAGTCTAGAACATGCGTGGAGAGAGGGTTGCACAACAAAAGCAGAGGGAAGGAAATGAACACTTCCATTCTGGTGTTTCAGACTCTTGTTTTCAGACTCTTTAGATAGAATGGTGAGAAATGAGATGGACTGCAGAAGTTCCATCCCATGCAACAGAGAGCAAATGTCTTGAACTAACATGTGATGTGGGACTCATGCATCTCAGCTGCAAGAGATCCAAGCACACCCAGAAGTGTAAGGGCACCTTAAAGGGTAATGAATATATTTTGCCATACATTTTCATGGGTGCCATTACATTCTTCATTCTTCTTGCTGCAATAGACTAACATGGCTACCCTCTGGCAATAGTTACAGGAAGTTCATGTACTCCAAGTGGCCTTTGGGGCTTGTGGATCTCACAGGGGGTGAGAAGCACAAGCCCTATTTTGCACACTACAGGGATTTCTCTCTCATTCCTCAGCTTCAGACAAGCTATTTGATCATGAATAGGTTATTTGAAATTGGGTAAATACTGCCTGATTGTGGACTCATCTTTGTCCCAGTTGAGCTTTTATGAGCCGTGCAATATTTTAATTTCTTCCAATTTAACAATGGTTAAATAGTTATTGCCAAGTTTTGCCCCTGGTGAAGTCTGACACAAATCTGAGGTCAAAACTCTGCAGGATATCTGAAGGAAATAAGGAGGAAGCTGATATGGCTAAATGAATCAGCCTTTTCCAGTCCAGCAGCTCCGTGGTCCCTCATTTCCTTCCAACCTCCTTACTCTGGATCCTCTGCACCCTTTTCCCTTCCCACCAGCTGTCCCTCATAGCAGCTTTAGTGTTCTGTCAACATGTACTTAGGAAAGCCTTCCCAACCTAGCTGCCTTCAGATGTGTGGGACTACAACTCCCATCATCGGGGAGCTCCAATTTTCTACTGCTCATGTGCAGGAACAAGGAGTTTATGAGCCCAAATGTTAGCCTGGTACATTCTCACACAGCCTCAGAATGCAGCGTCTCTACTGGAACCTTCTCCATAATAGTCCGGCATTTTAGTAACATGGTCTTGGGTAGGGTTCATAAGAAAGCAAAGACCATGTGATGCCTTGGTTTGAATGACAGGTTTGTCTGGCATCTGCAGACCTGTTCAGCAAACACCTGATAGTCTCAATTCCCTGGCAGCTGGCCCAGCATACCACCCTTCTTAGCCAATGAATATGATTGCAAAAAGGAATGCATGTAGCATTTTGAATTCATGGAGAATCGCTCACCATGTTAATGTTGGTCTCTACAAAGATAGGTGTCACATGCCCCAGGTTGCCAGCCACACAGGTTGCCAGCCACACAGCAGTCTTACCAAGCAGCAAAGAGGTCCATCTCATGGCCTTCATCCATATATATAAGGAAAATCATGTATATAAACTCTGGTGTATTAAGTTCTTGACCTGGGCCTTAGAGGGAAAGCCACCAATGATGCAGCTTTCCTGAAGATGGGGTGGCTTGTGAACAGTGTGTCTGGTGCCATTCTGTACACTTGTCCTTTCAGCTTGTCATTCTGAGCTTTTGTGCAGGGGACACGGGAGAAAGGTTTGGCGATGGTAGATGCTTGTGCCTACTTCTCTGAAGACTGGGGAGGGAGCTGCTTAAACTAGGACAACACATTTTAGTCAGCCTGCTTGATGAATCCATTAAACACTTTTGGGATGATTGAAAAGGTACCACCAGAAAAATGGATTTTCTTTACAGCAGCCTTTCCCAGCCATTCCCAGCCTGATGTCCTTCAAGTGTGTTTGAGTACAACCCCCGTCTTCCATCGCCAGCCATCCATGGTGATAGCAGCTTTAGAAAAGCATTTTAATATTTGTTCTTATTATCTCATTACATTTATATTCCATGTCTTTTTCCCTTGTGAGGAAACCAAACCATTGTCTTCCTCTTTGCCATTTTATTGTCACAGCAACCGCCATGTGAGGTAGCCTTGGCTGAGAGCAAGTGACTGGCCTCAGAACACCCTTCACAGCTGGGTGGGAACTAGAACCTGCATCTCTCAGGTCCCCAGTCAAATGCTCTCACCACCACACCACACTGGCTTTACTAGATTTTTAATCATAGGGGGTCTTACTCAAAGCTTAAGGGTGCAATCATATGCATGTTTAAAGGTAAAGGTTTCCCCTTGATGTTACGTCCAGTCATGCCTGACTCTAGGGGGCGGTGCTCATCTCCGTTTCCTAGCTGAGGGAGCCAGCATTTGTCCGCAGTCTCCGTGCTCATGTGGCCGGCATGACTAAACACCGAAGTGCAAGGAACACTGTTACCTGCCCACCAAAGTGGTACCTTTTTATCTACTTGCATTTGCATGCTTTCGAACTGCAAGGTGGGTAGGAGCTGGGACGGCCTGTTTAGGCAGAAATAAATCCTGCAGATCTGACCAGACATGCATAGGGCACAATCCTATGAACCTATAGTCAGATAAAAATCTACAACTCCCAGCAGGATGTATAGGACTTCATTCTGACTAAATATGTGCATGATTGCAACCCTAAGCTATTAATTTAGTAAAATTAGTAGAAGAGAGCCAGCATGGAAGAGTGGCTTGAATGCTGGATGGGGGACCAGGTTCTAGTTCCCTCTCAGCCACAAAGCTGAGCCTCTCATTCACTCTCAGACTAACTTACCCCACAGGGTTCTTGTGAGGAGGAAAAAAGGCAGGATATAAATAAAACCAAAGGTGGTGGTGGTGATAAAGCAACCCTGTGGTCCCTAGCAGTGTACCCCATAGGCCATAGGATACAGGAGATTCCCAGCCTCTGAAAGCAGAGGTTTTCTCTTCCACCCATGCCCACGCTCAGCCACTATGTGAACCTCTGCACTAGGGTCCTTCATAAGGGGGCACAGGGAAGAAGGTTGCACTGGTGGACAGGGAGGGGCTGTGGAGCAGCAGAGCCATCTCCCTGCCCACCCTGGCACCGGTTAAAGTTACACCAGCCCTGCAACTGGCATAATTTTTCCCCCATATTCCCCTCCCCCATCTGTAGGTACTGGGAAAAAAGACTATTCTCAGTTCTGCTCTGCTGACAAAAACCTGCCAAGGTTTCTTGGGTGTGCCAATCTTGCACCACTCTATTCCTGCACCTAGGACTGTTCTCCTAAGATTTCTTATATCATGTAACAGGATTCCTAGTTGCCACCTATGTCTTGTGGGCAGGTATCCTCTGGCTTTAATGGATGAGCAGCACCCTAAAATGTAACCAATGCAGCTTTTCCCACCATGCAAATAAAGCAATGGAATTTTGCCTGCTGAACTGTTGAATGCTACTTACTGTTAAGGAAACTCAGGAAACTTGCAAGAGAAAGAATGAAAGACAGACAGAAAAAAATGCCTGGCAATCCCATGGTAGATCTCTAAGGAGGCCCCAAACAGAAACTTCATTCCCATTCCTCCATGAAAAGGAAAAAAGTATCCCTTTGAATATCTATTTCATCCTATTTTATTTCTGATTAAAAAGCCATCTTGAATGATCAATTGTACAATTTGCAGGGGGTAAAGAAAATTGGCAGAAAATTAGGCTAGATTGGAACGTAGCATTCTAAAATGCATATGAAGAACTTTAAAATAAACACCAGAAAATTAAAAGCTGCACAATGACAAAATGGTGCCTTTATTCATCTCAGGCCCCCAAATTTAGCTGAAAGCCACCTGTCACTTGTTTCTGTACCTACACTCAGCCCCTTATATGCGCTTCAGCAATTACCAGCCACAAACTGAAACTATATGGTGGCAATTCATTTAGTTTCCATATGGTCTAAAAGGAGCTTCTCTTTTTTCCCACCCTTCCACTCCAAACATAAAATGTTTCCAAGCCTGGAGAAAATGTTTTACCTGCTGCTACTGCAGCCTCCCCTAGTACTTTTGTTAAAGTCACAGTTCTGTCCCTAGACACCTATCCCTTCCAGCTATTTCCGTTCAAGGGAATGTGGTGGACAGTGCCACAGAACTCAGAATGGTTAGCATGTGAAGCAGCCACCATGCAACCAAGTTGCAAAATGGACTCATGTGGCTGCAGTTCTCTTTTTTGCAGAGTTCATCTCTGGGGACTGTGTGTCTTTGGACACAAAGGGGAATCCATCCACTACCATCACCACCCCCCACTACAACTAGCAAAAGGCCTGGCAGTTGGAGGCAGAAATGGCAAGTGACACCTCTCAACACCACTGCCAGCAAGGTGGATGAGTGCTGCTCCCTGCCCATAAGGCACAAATAAGGAAGGTCTGCTTTGGCTTGCAGCCAAGATGAGGAGGGACAGTAGAAGCTGGAATTACCAAAAATGGAGGACGCACAGCTAGAAAAGGTGCTGGTGGTGCGCGTGCAATATAGACTTACCTGGGGTAAAATAGCCAAACATGCATGCACAGTGAATTACCAGTACAAACGCTTGATGACAGCAACACATCACACTCCATCTGGTGGAACGGATCATGGAAGAGAACAGGGCCATTTTGCCTGCAGTCGAGAAGAGTGTCCATGTTTGCACCCACATAGCTCCAACTTAGAGGGGTACAGCCACCTCTCTCTACATGTTTTCTATAAGAAAAAAAAAAAAACTCTGCATATGCCTAGATGTGTTAACCATTCAGTGCAGAACTTCAAGTGCTGAAGAACAACTAGCTGCTACCACTGCCCCCCCCCATGCATGCCTACTCAGAAGTAAACCACATTGCCTGTAATGGGGCTTCCTCCTGTGACAATTGGCGTGTGATGGGCTCCAAGGAACAACCAGCTGAAAATGGCTTGATGTGAATGTGTGCCTACTCAGAAATGAATGGAACCGCCTTTGGTAGTGTTTCCTCTGCAAAGGTTAGCATGGGAGAGGGAGAATCGTTTCAACTTTTGGGAAAGTGCTAAAGGATCATATAGACTCAAATGGTGGTTTCCCTGCACTCATCCCCTTTCCAACTCCTGCTTCTCCAGCAATTGCATTTGTGTGGCACAAGATCATGTTTTCAACGGAGTGGAAACCGTTCTCTATCAGCAACGACGGTTATAAAGAGTAAATGTAGTCTGCCTGAATATTGTGACAGTGCTCTCTAAGAAATGAAAGTGCTCAAATATAGCTCTCCAAGGCTTCCCTTTCTTTCCTTTCCAAAGGCAAGCATCTTGCGGAAGGGAACCACTGACATACCACCGCAGCACTACAGATCCCAATGTACCTTGAGCCTCTTAAGTAACAGAATATGCTCCCACAAACCTGAAGTCCGCCTGGCGCCGTCATTATTTGTTTTTCAGCGCCAGGCCAAGACCTTTTTATTTAAAAGTTATTTTAATTGTTAATTTATTGATTGTATTTATTGGGTTTTTATGTACGTGCCGAGATTTTTCCAGATTTTTAAGGCTAATTGTATAATTGTTTATTTGTGCTGTAAGCCGCCCCGAGGCTTTTTGCAAATGGGGTAGCATAGAAATTGTTTAAATAAATAAATAAGTTCTTACTGGCTACAGCAGGTATGAGGTCACATGCAGGCAAACAAAGGACTTGATACAAAGGCTGCTGGAAAACATGGCTTAGTTTTCTGCAGTAAGAAAGAGGTGATATGTTGGCCCCTTGTGTTCTCGGACTGTATTTACATGAACCTAATCTAGCTATGGTTAGCAGAAAAGTCTCCCTTTTGAAAAGGAGCCCAACTGAATCCATGCGGTTCCTCTATAATTACCACACCTAATTCTTTTGCAATTACGAATACATCCCAAAAGCATTTCATATATGGCAAGCAATCAAAATAGAAAATCAAAACGCTTTTAACTACCTATTGACAAAAAGCATCCTTTAATAAGATATGAACAAGTCTCTCTCTACCTTGAAATCATACTGAAAAAGCAATGCATTTTACAAAAAGAACTGTGAGGCTTTAACAGTGATAACTCCCTAAACCAATAACAAGCACTTTCTGAATACCATCAATTAGGACGACTAAAGTTTTATGTCGTCCCAGCTTTTTCCAAGTCGTGTAGAAGGGATATAAATTTACAACGTGCATGGAAACACCAGAAAATTCAGCCTTTTATGACCGAGTGGGTGGCCCTTAAAAGGGCCGTTGAATTTATTAGCTGTGCTCAGGAATACTTAACCACCAAAGCCGTAGAGAGTGCGGCCCTGGCGCTTCAAGGCGTACACCACATCCATGGCGGTCACCGTCTTCCTCTTGGCGTGCTCGGTGTAAGTCACAGCGTCCCTGATGACGTTCTCCAGAAACACCTTCAGCACGCCGCGAGTCTCCTCGTAGATCAGCCCAGAAATACGCTTCACTCCGCCACGGCGAGCTAGGCGACGGATAGCAGGCTTGGTTATGCCCTGGATGTTGTCACGAAGCACCTTGCGATGGCGCTTGGCGCCCCCTTTCCCAAGACCTTTCCCGCCCTTGCCACGGCCAGACATCTTCACAACAGCTCTCCAAAGAAAAACCACGAACTATGAGCTCTGGGCCAGCAAAAAGCTGCATTATATTTTCGAAAGGCCGACCAGATGGAAAACTTCGCATGCAGGAGGCGGAGACAACAATTATTGTGCCTGTGCTACCATTCAACGCCGCTTCTCAACTTGCGCCAGTGAGCTGCAGGAACCGTTTAAACTAGCCAATCAAAAAGCATTAAAACTTTGGTGCTTTAGCTTTATTTCTGCGTCTGCGTAGGACAGAGGGCTTTTTTCCCCATTTTGATTGCACAACGGTCGTATTGCGAAATTAGGAAGGTGGGACAGAGAGCTTTGCTTCAGTGAGGTTTATGTGTTGGATTATGGAGATATCTCCTCGATTGTGTAACAAAATTAAGCTTATGAAAAATGATGCGCAATACATGCATTTTCAGAAGTAAATTCTATTGAGTGGGGGCTTACCTCTAGCTAAAATGTGCAAAGGATTACACCCTAAGAAGCCATTTCAAGAGAAACGGGATGCTCTCTCTTTAATTTCATAAAATGTGGGAATAAGAGGAGCTCACTCAGTTCTGAAGTGTGGGTGCTTCCTGTTCAACTTACAGGATCAGTTTTTTTGTTTTTTACATTAACCTGGCGTATGCCAGGAGATTGTTAAGTCAGGCTCAGGTTCACAGCCTGTTTATTTACATCCCACCTTTTCGCTATTTATTATAATTATATCGGTACAGGTTTGTTTCAACTTGCATTAAAAGCTGTATTTAACTGCAATGATAGTCACTCTAAAAGTAATTTAGAGCATGTATGACATGCAGGGAGGGGAAATGGTGGGCCTACATTATTTAACCTATGTATCCTGCTCAGGTGTCTGATCACTATAAATGAGTTTGTGCATGCAGACAAGAGAAGTGAGTGTAGAGATCGTCATTTTAGGAGAAGGCAGGAATCTGTTCAAAGTCACAAAGTCGAAGTTTATTATTTGACATTGGTAAGACAGAATCCTCAAACAATCCCACCTTACAGGATTGTTTTAATAAAATGGAATCACACACTTGCTTCCTTGAGAACTTTAGAAAAATTGCTTGGATGTCACAGCAGGCAGCCTGTTGTCAGAAGGGTTCAATACAGAAATTCCAGTACTAGAACTGAAGAGTTCACCCCGTCCCAGTTTTTAATGTCAGCCTCAGCTTCTGAGCCATGTTAAACAATACGTTACTTGACAGCACACTGTATCTATGCCCTGACCCAGCTTCAAGGCATAACATTATCAAAGCACATATTATCCCTTCTTGTATCAGCATGCCACTAATAGAAGTCCTAAAGACTTACAAACTTTCCCTTTATCAGTTTTAAAATCATTAAATTCTTTTCCCACCAAACTCACCCATACACCCAGAGAAGATGCAGTATTGCTGCTGTTAGTCCAATGCTCAGAAGACAGAAAGCAAATATTCTATCCTACCACCTACTACTGATGTGACTTATAGCTGAAAACAAGAGGTGTCTATTAAAGAGTAATAGACCTGTGAGGTTTCTCCATATATCTTTTGAG
Organism: Varanus salvator macromaculatus; assembly: GCA_023646645.1. Lineage (NCBI taxonomy): Eukaryota > Metazoa > Chordata > Lepidosauria > Squamata > Varanidae > Varanus > Varanus salvator. The sequence goes on from JAIXND010000795.1 coordinate 9,363,729, forward strand.
TCAAGAAATTCAAGAGCTGGGGGATTGTCTGAAACACAGGTCTGGCTATTAGTCATTACCAAATGCTAATACTATTAGCATTTGTAAGTTGCCCAGAGAACCTTCTGGTTATGGGGCAGCATAGATATGGAAATAAACCACCACTCCTATTGTTTCCTACTTCTAAATTTAGTAGAAGCTATTTCAAAAGCATACAGAAGCACACGAAGACATACTTACTACCAGCATACCCAGATAAGCATGCTAGGCTTTCTCTATTGAAACACATAAGATCACACTTACAATAGATAAATTGCAAGAGACATGTGACAGAAACATTTATTACAAAGAATTAACATGAACTACAAAGTATCAGTGACAAGTTACAGAAACCGATGGAGTAACTCATGGAGCAAATTAAATGACTAAAGCTCTCTTAGGAGAAATTGGGTGGCTCTAAAAAGAGCCGTTAGGTTGTTGATGAAGCATCGTGAGCCGTTTACTTGGAGCTGGTGTACTTGGTGACAGCCTTGGTGCCCTCTGACACGGCGTGCTTGGCCAGTTCCCCAGGCAGCAAGAGGCGCACAGCAGTCTGGATCTCCCGGGAAGTGATGGTGGAGCGCTTGTTGTAGTGTGCCAAGCGGGAAGCCTCCCCGGCGATGCGCTCAAAGATATCATTCACAAAGGAGTTCATGATTCCCATTGCCTTGGAGGAAATGCCAGTGTCGGGGTGCACCTGCTTTAGCACCTTGTAGACGTAGATGGAGTAGCTCTCCTTCCTGCTTTTGCGTCGCTTCTTGTCCCCCTTTTTCTGAGTCTTCGTCACCGCCTTTTTTGACCCCTTTTTGGGGGCAGGAGCAGACTTAGCCGGCTCAGGCATTATTGAAAACTTGGAAGACTTTCTGCGCTGCAAACAATCCCGAAAGCACAAACACCACAACCTTTCTTATCCCACGGAGTAACAGAAAACAGATTACTCACAACTCAACGAACGCGGAACCAGTGAAAGCGCTCGCTTGCTTTCCTCTATTTAAAGGCCCTGTATGCAAATGAAGGCACCTAAGCTGCAAGACTCTCATTGGCTGAGAGGACTCTTGATATCATCTCCGTTGCGCGCGCACATGCAAATCATAGGCCTGTGATCGTACCTGTTCCTATTGGCGAGAAAGAATTTCTGCTCGCTCGGTTGGCCAGGCTGGGGAATGTGTTTTCTCATTGGCTACGGGCGCCTGACGCCCGGCCAACCAATGGGAAATAGTATTACCAGGCCTTAGGAAGGCATAAAAGCCCCCCGCTTCGCCCCCTAGTAATCAGTGCCTGTTCGTATTTTGCACTGAGGGTGTTGTGTGGAAGGCAGTGGCGTGATCATGTCTGGTCGTGGGAAGCAAGGAGGCAAGGCTCGCGCCAAGGCCAAGTCGCGCTCCTCCCGGGCCGGGCTGCAGTTCCCCGTGGGCCGCGTGCACCGCCTCCTGCGCAAAGGCAACTACGCCGAGCGAGTGGGCGCCGGCGCGCCCGTCTACCTGGCCGCCGTGCTGGAGTACCTGACGGCCGAGATCCTGGAGCTGGCCGGCAACGCCGCCCGGGACAACAAGAAGACCAGGATCATCCCGCGCCACTTGCAGCTGGCCATCCGCAACGACGAGGAGCTCAACAAGCTCTTGGGCAAGGTGACCATCGCGCAAGGCGGCGTGCTGCCCAACATCCAGGCCGTCCTCTTGCCCAAGAAGACGGAAAGCCACAAAGCCAAGGGAAAATAAAAATTCGGTCGGAAGAACTCGCTCCTCTTCGAACTTTGAAACCAAAGGCTCTTTTCAGAGCCACCCACAACTCCAGATAAAGAGCTGAATCAAAGCTTGCAAATGTTCGTAACCAATGAGGAAGGCAAAACAAATTGGTTCAAAACTTAAATGAGACTGTACATCTCTATGATACAAGCAAGGAAGCTGGCAAAGTACCTCTGGCGGAACTGCTTACGCTCAGTTTCCCGGTACCGTTCTCTGCAAGGTGCTTCTCTTCAAGGTGTGCTAGGAAGTCACCTCACGATGTACATGAAGACTGTACGGGGCGGTTGTGCTTGTTGACCGCTAGGAGGAAGCGCTTTCTGCTGCCCTCCCACACCTGTTTTGGAAGTAATTGGGGCGTTACGTAATTGGCAGAATATCTCCAAAACGTCTCGTTGACTCCCTTATTTCAATCTGAGGAAGACTTCTGTGTAATCACGCAAGTTTGCATACTTACCCCCCACCCCCACCCTTAGCAAAGGTCTTTACTGGCTCTAAAAGGATGGTGTCAGCATGGTGGGACTGGATGACGAGGGGTTCTTGGCCAATCACTACGTAGCGCGGGATTTTCGAGCAGCCCTTCCTCCCAGCCTGTCACATAGCACCTCACAAGCTACTTTATTCACTTTGCTGAAGCAATCGTGTATAGACTATTATCGTTGCCTCTCGGATTCACGTATGAGGTACGGTTTCTACAGGGACTACCACCTAGTAATTGGGCAGTCTGGAAGCAAGTTCTATTGACTCAAGTGGCACAGACTTAAGAACTAAGGAGTCTCGCTGGACTAAATCAGTTCCATCTAGTCCAGCATTCTGTTCACACAGGATCCCACAGACAGGATGCGAGTGCAGCAGGACCCTCCCACCCATGTTCCCCAGCGACTGAGGAGATTGTGCTGCGTAAGACAGGAAGGGATTGCTCTTGATCTCCCGGATAACCAGATTCGTGAGTATCGTTAGCAGAGTTGAGGGTTAGGGATGGGGTAATAAGGCGGAGTTAAATATTAAAGAAATCCAGACAAAACTTTTAAAAGATAACTTGATGTTTCGTTGAATCTTAATTATAATTCAGCGATGCATTTTTACATACTTTGTTCTCCTGACCAAAACAGGGAAGAAATTTTGCAATTATTTTCCATTCTCACTAAACTTTGCGCGCGCGCACTCAAGCTGGTTTATATAAGAGCTCTCAGGGACTTTGCCTCCCTCGGTGAGACCGTCCCCGAGCGAGTTTGGGAGGGGAAATCGCCCTATCATCTCCGAACATTTAGTGAAGGTGGCGGGGATTTCCTTTGCTGAGCTTGCCCCGTGTCCTCTCAGCTGGGAATGGGGCAGCGCGCCCTTCATCCCTGTGCGGTAAACTCAGCCGGAAGAGATTGTATTTGCATTACCCGACACTGACCAAAGCGGAACTTCAGAGAACTGCTCGGAGTAAATCATGTAATCTGCCCCTTTACAAGTGAATTCAGAGTGAATCTGGATGGAAACTTGGAAGAACTTCAAGACTCAGAGGGCGTGAGAAACACTGAGGACCTTGTCCAATCCTTTCCAAGCCCGCGAAATTCAAACTCTGACACTGATCCGTTCGCGTTCTCGACCAATCAGGAGAGGCGGAGTGGGCTATAAGTATTCTGACCCAAGGAAACAACTTCCACACCAGTTCATACTTACAGGGGTTGGCTGCTCTTTGCTGTTCCGTGGAGCGGCGATGGCTCGTACGAAGCAAACAGCTCGTAAATCCACTGGCGGCAAAGCTCCCCGTAAGCAGCTGGCTACTAAAGCTGCCCGGAAGAGCGCCCCGGCAACCGGCGGGGTCAAGAAGCCCCATCGCTACCGCCCTGGCACCGTAGCCTTGCGAGAAATTCGCCGGTATCAGAAGTCCACCGAACTGCTTATTCGTAAACTTCCTTTCCAGCGCCTAGTTAGAGAAATCGCCCAAGATTTCAAGACTGATCTCCGCTTCCAGAGCTCGGCTGTGATGGCCCTCCAGGAAGCAAGCGAGGCTTACCTGGTAGGTCTCTTCGAAGATACCAATCTGTGCGCCATCCATGCCAAGAGAGTTACTATCATGCCCAAAGATATCCAGCTGGCGCGCCGCATCCGCGGAGAGAGGGCATAAGTAAGCTTCTATTGGTGTATCCAATGACCCAAAGGCTCTTTTAAGGGCCATCCACATAACCAAAAAAGAGCTGCTGTCTGCTTTGTACACAGTTTGCCTCTATAACTTTCCTAATGTATGTGGGGAGTTTTTCCCCATGTATGGAATGAGCAAGCTTTTTAGTACTGCAGAAGGAGTTTGTGTCTGCAGAAGGAAAGTTTATTAAAGTGAAGTTCCTCCAGGTCCCTAACCAGGTATCTACTTTTGAAGCGACACAGCTAGAAACAATCTGCTTGTTTGAATTGTTGGTTGAGTGAGGTTCAGGACCCATATTAATCTGCAATTGGCAGGTGCTAAGCAGACAATTGGGAATTAAAAAGTGAGCCTTAATATTGCACTTTGTTTTGCCAGACTGAAAGATGTGAGCTAGAAGTTGCATACTCTTGAGTGTGGCAGGCATGTGACATGTATAATGTGGGTTTCACATTGTTTAATACACTTAAAGGGTGCATTAATTAGGTGCTTTATATTTACAATATGAAGTACACATGCTTTCAAAATTGCAGATGGCAGGCCCTATTGTAAGACAGCTGTTCATTAAAGAAGCTTGCCTATTATGGCTAGCATTTTTATTCATTTTTATTTACTTTTTTATACACTGTCATAATAGCCACGTGGCTTTCTGGGCAGTATACACAATTGAAAACCACTAACAAAACAAAGCTTAGCAAATATGTATGTAAAAACCAAACAGGCACACATTTTAAGCCATATGGAAAGAGATGCAAACTTAGACTAAAACATTGTGCAATCTGCCACAGCTTTCTCAATGGCTGTGTGTGCATAAGTAATCTACCTTTCTTTCATCACAGAACTCAAAGCGATGTACATAGTTCATGTGCCTGGTCTTGAGTTAGCTGGAGTCTGCTTGCTCAGACACTTCTCAAACCCAAAGCCTCCAAGTGTCCAGTTATGATCTGGAGAACCTACATTGCTGTGTGAAGAAAGCCAGTGTCCCAGCCAGGCAGCTTTTTCCTGGTAATGACAGAGCATCATGTTCCAGTGGGTGGGAGGTGCATCTGAGCCTCAAAGGGGCTTCACACATATCTCTGAGTTCCTGTTCATGAAAAGTATGGAGATATTTTCTGAGTATCCACATGAACAGATCTGAATGTGAATGTCATTTATAAGTTGAGAGCCAGTGTGTGTAGTGGGTCTGGGACTCAGGTGATTTGGGTACTAGTTCCCACTCAGCCATGGAACTCACTGGCAAGTCACAGACTCTCAGCCCATCCCACCCCACAGGGTTCTTGTGAGGATAAGATTGAGAGAAGAAGGAGAATAATTATGTAATGTGCCTTGAATTCCTTGAAAGGTAAAAAAAGGATATAAATACAATACGATGGCTTGACATTTGTTATGGCTGCCTGTGATGACTCTATAGGTGTGTTGAATTCTAACTCTCATGATCGACACACAGTCAGCATGGCTAATGACTATGCCGTATGGTGATAAACATGTGTTAACACATTTGGAAGGCACCAGGATGGGGAAAGCTGCATGTATGTGTGTTTTAGCTTTGTTTGGAGTGCAGACCCTCTTGTGGGCAAAAAGAAGACTTCTTCATGTAAGACCTACCTATGTTTCATCCAACCAAGCGCCTGCAGATCCTTACTAATACTTGCTATTCCAAAGTGGTTAATGACCACTGGGAAGTTCACAAACAGAGCAAGCTGGGGCAAGGGCAGGAGATCCCCACAGTTTTGGCTCTGATATACAGAAATGCATGGTCACTGGATATGGAGGATACACTTAGAAGAACTCGTAGCTTAAAAAGAGTTGCTTGGTTGATGAACATCTTCTCCAATGTGCCCAGTAACTATGCTCATTGGGATTGAGGGGAGCTGAAGTATAAAACATGGAGGACAGCATGGGGGAAGATGAACTACTGTCAGGCTGGCAGAAGTCTTCTCCAGAGAGCTTGAAATAGTACCTTTCCCCCTACAGGGATATTGTATTTCGTGTATTCAAAGAACATGCAAACAAATTGAAAACAACCCCTTGGAGACATCCTGTTTTAACCTGAGAGTCATGTGGGACTGAATAATTGCAGACAAGGCATGTTTTCAAATGAAAATAAAATGCTGGAACCTGGCAGATACCAGTTTCTTGAATATATTTGATAAGTTTTGCTTTTGCTCTTCACCTCAGAATATTTGTGTGTATGTGTGTAGCCTAAGAGATTAATCTCACAGGCAAATTGACTACTTCACTGTGAGCCATTCTGAGCTACTCATCGGAAAGGACGGGATATAAATGTTTTAAATAAATGAATAAATAATACTTCCTGGTATCTGTATGCACATATTTTTGAGATTTTTGATGTTTTCTTTACCACCCTCAGTTCTCAAGAAGAGGGTGAGTCATTCTCAACATGGGCCATGCCATATTTCTAGGAGGCCACAGTAAGTTTCTGAGGGGGTGGGGGGCACAAACTGAATTGTCAGGCATGTGATCAGTTTGACATAATCTTTCTATTTCATTCTCAGTGCTATTTTCAGCAGAACAAATATTGAAAATCACTACAATTTACAACACATATCTTAATGAAAAAGGAAGTCTGTAATAAATGAAATTTTGTATTCATTAGGAACTAACCATATGATGCAGCTTAGATGTATAAATAGTGCAGATGGTAGGTATCTTTTTTCCCAGCTAACAGTACTTTGAGAAGGGTCACAGAGCAAAGGAAGGCTAAGAACCCTGCTCTGAGCTAAATCAATAGAGGGTATGCAGCAAATATGGTTGGGAAATGAAAGCCTGATTTTAAATATGACCTTACGTTTGTTTGATTAAATCAATTGACCGTCATGTCCTTTTACTGATGCTAGTAACTTGATTTTGCCTTTTAATTCCAGGTGTGGATTTAGGGCTGGCTAAGATTTTGAATTTGGGTTTGGATTTAGGGCTGGCTAAGATCCTTTTTGAACTCTGGATCATTGGCTTGTCATGGCGAAGGGGCTTGCGTAGCTCAATGAAGCTATGAGCTATGCCGTGCAGGGTCACCCAAGACAGACAGGTCATAGCAGAGAGCTCTGACAAAAGCTGATTCACTGGAGAAGGAAATGGCAACCCACTCCAGTATCTTTGCCATGAAAACCCCATGGACAGTACCAAAAGGCAAAAAGATAATGATGCCGGAAGATGAGTTCTTCAGGTCGGAAGGTATCCAATATGCTATTGGGGAAGAGCAGAGGGCTAGTACTAGTAGCGCCAGAAAGAATGAAGCGACTGGGTCAAAGCCAAAAGGACACTCAGTTGCAGATGTATCTGGTGGTGAAAGGAAAGTCCAATGCTGTAAAGATCTATACTCCATAGGAAGCTGGAATGTAAGATCCATGAATCAAGGCAAGCTGGATGTGGTCAAACAAGAGGTGACAAGACTGAACATCGACATCTTAGGAATCAGTGAACTAAAATGGACAGGAATGGGTGAATTTAGTTCAGATGACCATCAGGTATACTACTGTGGGCAAGAATCCCTCAGAAGAAATGGAGTAGCCTTCATAGTCAATAAAAGAGTAGGAAAAGCAGTACTGGGATACAATCCCCAAAATGACAGAATGCTCTCAGTTCAAATCCAACGCAGACCATAGTAGTCCAAGTCTATGCCCCAACCACTGGTGCTGAAGAGGCTGAAGTTGACCAGTTCTATGAAGGTCTACAACACCTAGAACTAACTCCAAAAAATGATGTCCTTATCATCATAGGGGATTGGAATGCTAAAGTAGGAAGCCAAAAGATAACCGGAATAACAGGCAAGTTTGGCCTTGGAGTACAAAATGAAGCAGGGCACAGGCTGGTAGAATTTTGTCAAGAGAATACGGTGGTCATAGCAAACACTCTTTTCCAACAACCCAAGAGACGACTCTACACATGGACATCACCAGAAGGTCAACACAGAAATCAGATTGACTATGTGCTTTGCAGCCAAAGATGGAGAAGCTCTATACAGTCAGTAAAAACTAGACCAGGAGCTGACTGTGGCTCAGATCATGAGCTTCTTGTTGCAAAATTTAGGCTTAAATGGAAGAAAGTAGGGGAAAGCACTAGGCCGCTCAGGAATGACCTAAATCATATTCCTGATGAATATACAGTAGAGGTGACAAATAGATTTAAGGAATTAGACCTGATAGACAGAGTACCTGAAGAACTATGGATGGAGGTTCACAACATTGTACAAGAGGTAGCAACTAAAACCATCCCAAAGAAAAAGAAATGCAAGAAAGCAAAATGGCTGTCTGAGGAAGCTTTACAAATAGCTGAGGAAGGAAGGGAAGCGAAAGGCAAGGGAGGAAGAGACACCCAAGTGAATGCAGAATTCCAGAGGACAGCTAGAAGAGATAAGAATGCCTTCTTAAATGAACAGTGCAAAGAAATAGAAAAAAAAAACAATAGAATAGGGAGGACCAGAGATTTCTTCAAGAACATTGGAGATATGAAGGGAACATTTCATGCAAAGATAGCAAAGTTATGCTCAAAATCCTACAAGCTAGGCTCTAGCAGTATATGGACCAAGAACTACCAGAAGTACAGGCAGGATTTCGAAGAGGCAAAGGAACTAGAGATCAAATTGCCAACATACGCTGTATCATGGAGAAAGCTAGGGAGTTCCAGAAAAACATCTACTTCTGCTTCATTGACTATTCTAAAGCCTTTGATTGTATGGTAACAACAAATTGTGGCAAGTTCTTAAAGAGATGGGAGTACCAGGCCATCTTATTTGTCTCTTGAGAAACCTATATGTGGGTCAAGACACAACAGTGAGAACTGGACACAGAACCACTGATTTGTTCAAAATTGAGAAAGGAGTTTGGCAAAGCTGTATACTGTTGCCCTGCCTATTTAACTTATATGCTGAGCACATCATGATAAAGGTGGGCCTAGATGAATCACAAGTTGGAATCAAGATTGCTGGGAGAAATATCAACAACCTCAGATATGCAGATGATACCACTCTCATGGCAGAAAGTGAAGAGGAACTAAAGAGCCTCTTGATGCAGGTGAAGAAGGAGAGTGCAAAAGTTGGCTTGAAACTCAACATTAAGAAAACTAAGATCATGGCATCCAGTCCTCTCACTTACTGGCAAATAGATGGGAAAGAAATGGGGGAAGTGACAGATTTTATTTTCCTGGGCTCCAAGATCACCACAGACTGGGACTGCAGCCAAGAAATTAAAAGACGCTTGCTCCTGGGGAGGAGAGCTATGGCAAATCTAGACAGCATACTAAAAAGCAGAGACATCACCCTGCCAACAAAAGAGTGTATAGTCAAGGCTATGGTTTTCCCAGTTGCAATGTATGGCTGTGAAAGCTGGACCATAAGGAAGGCTGAGTGCCAAAGAATTGAGGCCTTTGAATTGTGGTGCTGGAGGAGACTCCTGCAAGTCCCTTGGACTGCAAGGCAATCAAACCAGTCAGTCCTAGAGGAGATCAACCCTGACTGCTCTTTAGAAGGCCAGATAGTGAAGATGAAACTCAAATACTTTGGCCACCAAATGAGAAGGAAGGACTCCCTGGAGAAGAGTCTAATGCTGGGAACAACAGATGGCAAAAGAAGAAGGGGACAGCAGAGGATGAGGTGGCTAGATGGAGTCACTGAAGCAGTTGGTGTGAGTTTAAGTGGACTCCGGGGGATGGTGGAGGACAGGAAGGCCTGGAGGAATGTTGTCCATGGGGTCGCAATGGGTTGGACACGACTTCGTGACTAACAACGACAACAAGATTTTGAAGGGCCCTTGAGCAAGGCACCCTCCATGTTTGTTCTCTTGGTCAGTCTCCCATCTTGCACAACCATGATCACCAGCAGCTCTTGCTCCCCCTCCTCTTCCACATCATGGCTGCCACTTGGTTGGTTGCTTGCTTGACTGGCAGAAAGCAAGCATGGAAGCAGCAACATACCCTGCTTCTCCTTCATTTTCAGGGCCTGAGTGTGAGGCAGGTGAACAAGCAGGTTGTAACAGGGAAAAGAAGGGGCAGGTGCAGGCGGGCTATACTGGGGTATGGGCTCAGTATCAGCTCTGCTTAGATGACTGGGATGGGCATTTCTTCCTCCAACATCACACAGGGAGCAGGGGAAAGGAAAGGAGGTGGACAGGGAGGTAAGCTTTGCTTGCCATCCCTGGTCATGTGTCTGAAAAATTGAAAATAAGGTAGTGGGCTCAGCCACTGCCTGCCCCGCAAAAGTAGCTCCCTGGAACCGCCATAGCTGCAGTTGGGGTGAGCTGGGGTTGATAGGACTGGGGAATTGCAGTAGAGCAACATTTCTTCTGCACTCAGTTGGGTCACTATATCATTGGCATGTTCTGTTATCCCACACACAGATGCTGGGAGACATCCAGCTGGGTAAAGAGGGTTTTTTTGGAAATCCAGCAGGGAGAAGGGAATACAAGCATCCTTGACTCATAAAACTAGTTTACTGTCTGGGGAGTGAATTGGGCACTGCTTCCTGCTGCACATCATACAAATGTAAGGTGAGGCTGACACCAGGGCAGTGAGTTAACCAGGATAAGGCCTGATTAGCCTTAATTTTAGCCATTAAATGCAGCAAGATTAAACTAAGAAGGATAGCGAGCACAATCCAACCAAAGCTGAATATGGGCATGTCGTAAGCGGAGCTGACTGGAGCCGGGGGTCAGACTAGATGGCCCGGGAGACCCCTTCTGACTCGCTCTGTTTCTGTGTTTCTATGAATACTTCCTTTAAAATCCCATTAAGACCATTAGTGAAGATTTAAACTTGTCCCTCTTGCTGAACAAGGATCTTTTAAGTCTTTGGTTTTTTGTTGGAGTAGGCCTAACATTCTGAATGCAACTCTGAGTGCACCTAAAGGCACTCTGAAATGGAGTGCCTACCTTTCAGTTTTCCATTTCTACATTCTGCAGTTAAGAAAGGGCAGAAGGCCTCAGCCATAAGGAGAAGAAACCAGTTAATGCAAGGTGTGCCAGCAGCCATGGGAGCAGCTAGGTGAACATTATAGTGACCAGAAGCAAAAGAGGATAGAGCAGCTTCACCTCTCAGTCATCCAGAAAAGGGCATTTTGGCTGGTTTGCAGCACACACAGGTGGGTCATGCATGTGCCAGCATATCTTTTAGTCAGTCACTGTTAAAATATGGGAGATGCAACCTTCCTTGCCTCTGCAGACCCTAAATATCCGACCATACAACCAAGTTTAGAATAGACAAAAACCTTTTGTCATGCTTGATGAGTTATATTGTGTCTGTTTTTCTTTCCACTCATTCCCATTGGACTACTTCAGCACATGGGACTTAGTGTTATTTGCCACACAATTAAAAATACAGACAAAAGCGAAGTCTAAACTCTGACAAGGACTTCAGGCCTGTGGGTTCTCCTTCACCTTCTCTTCCAATCCACAACTGTATTTTTTAGAAAATGACTCTGGCTACTTTGCAAGAGATGCCTCCAACAGCAAAGCAACAATACTAAACATTGTATTGCATTTGTTTCTTGGTTCTGAGTCAGCAACTCCTCCTTTCCCTGGCGCAAGATGAATTTTTATCATCCTGCAAAGGTCTTTGACAAAGACCCTCCGTTTTCTACTGCTGCTTAGTTACAAGGGTGTGTTGAGCTTCCTGCCTTGGGTGCTTATTCCAATATACAACTCAAAGCTTAGGTGGATGATTCTTGTACTGATTTCATCATAATTTGTATGTTCTTAACAAAGATCATGGGCATCAAACCAGCTCCTTCAAACAATGGAGGAGTTGTCAGGAGAGTACTGTATACACTGACAGTAAACAGTAATCTGATCTATTTCCTCCCACTAGGAAGGACTTGAGAGCTATCTCGAGGGATGTTCTCCCCTGCCAAATTGCTAGGAGGCCCATGCCATGCCCCAATAGTGGGAAAAGGTGAAGACATCCAGATGGCTCCTCCTGCTGGAATTGTTTTCTTTGTTCATGATTGCAAGCAACTTTGAGAAAACCTGTGGCGGCGGGGAGATTATATCCTGTTCACAGGGCAGAAACTCAACACTTTATTTTCTATTTTTCATAATAATGCATAACATGGATTTCCTTTTCTCACAACAGCTGCAAGTTGGCCTTACATTTTCATAAAGCTGACCTCAACAACCAAATTCTCTTCCTCATCTGCTCCGTATGTGTGTGAACTGGATTATTTTGCCTCAGTGTGCATCACTGTGGTCATTGAACTACATTTGCAGGGTTTAGCTTTTATTTTCTTTATATTAACAAATAGGCAAAAGAATATAAAACAAAACTATAATGAATAAAACCACTAAAATAAGCAAGCTAAAATAGACAAGGTTGGCAAGAGAATTCAATACAGATCCAATCGGTACAATCAGTCCCCCAGATCTATCTTCCTGTCTAAGCGCCATTAAAGTTTAACAGAAGAAAAATCTATATTTGCAGTTTTGGTGCCCATTGTCCCAGGTTGGAGAGGTCCTTTTGGTGCTCCTCACAATCCCAATTGGTTTTAACTACACTCAGTAACTTGGTGTCATTAGCAAACTTGGCCACTACCCTACTCCCTCTTAATTCCAGCTCATTTATTTAAAAAAACAAACCTGATCCTGATCAAGATCCGTGCAGGATTCCAGAAGTTACCATTTATTCCCCCTCACCAAGCCGTTACTGACCTGCCATTCTAGTGCTAAATTAGTTTAGGATTCTTCGCAGCAGCCATCAAGAGAAAGCCAGCTCTTTCCTGGAAGCTGTGGGTGGCTCTGAAAAGAGCCTTTGGTTTCAAAGTTCGAAGAGGAGCGAGTTCTTCCGACCGAATTTTTATTTTCCCTTGGCTTTGTGGCTTTCCGTCTTCTTGGGCAAGAGGACGGCCTGGATGTTGGGCAGCACGCCGCCTTGCGCGATGGTCACCTTGCCCAAGAGCTTGTTGAGCTCCTCGTCGTTGCGGATGGCCAGCTGCAAGTGGCGCGGGATGATCCTGGTCTTCTTGTTGTCCCGGGCGGCGTTGCCGGCCAGCTCCAGGATCTCGGCCGTCAGGTACTCCAGCACGGCGGCCAGGTAGACGGGCGCGCCGGCGCCCACTCGCTCGGCGTAGTTGCCTTTGCGCAGGAGGCGGTGCACGCGGCCCACGGGGAACTGCAGCCCGGCCCGGGAGGAGCGCGACTTGGCCTTGGCGCGAGCCTTGCCTCCTTGCTTCCCACGACCAGACATGATCACGCCACTTGCTCAACGCTTCTTCGTACCAGAAAACAATTGAAACCACCCACTGAACACAAGCGGCACGCGAGCCTTTTATATCCACCCAAACGCTCGGGCGTGACACCTCTGATTGGCTGCTCCTGGCTATAGGGGGACATAAGCCAATGGGGAAAGTAGATTGTTTATCCTGGCCAACCAGAGGAGAAGAGGGTGCTTCCATCCAATAAGAACTGGCATATAGCTGGTCCTCAATTTGCATGTGCGCGCGCATCGGGTAGCGCGCCAAAGGTCCTGGGGCAGGTGTGGGAATCTGCGTTTCGCAGTCTGTATATGCTGGAGAGCGGTTGAGCTGGGGGGGTTTTAACCTAAGGCAGTAGGGGTTACAATTTCTATTATACATGTGGGATGCGAGACCGGGACGGGCCAGGGGGAGGTTACTAATGCAAACAAGCTTTGTAGGATCCTATGGTGCAAACTCTTCTGCCTTTAGTTTTTCTTTGCTTGTTCTAGCAAGTTGCCGTCTGACCATCTCTAATCTCTATCCACTAACCCTAGTTTTGTGAGTAGCTTCTGGTCAATTGCTAAATACCATAGGAATAGTGGGAAAACGGGCGCTGCCGAGGTTTGGGGCTCAGGGACTTAACGGAGCTCTCCCTTACAATGGCTATCCCGTTGTATAGAAATTGTTAGTAGGAATCGAATGTCTCTAGCAGAAACAAACTTGTTTGTGTACAGTGGGTATCTATGGCGGGAAAGCGGCAGCAGTGGCGCGGTGCGGGGTTCCAGTAACCAACATGGCGGCTTCTGCTTCTACTCACTGCTCCTGTTTCTTCTCCAGGCAGTGGTGCTTTTGCACGAGAAGAACTGCCAATTTAAGTCAGTTATCAGTACGCATAATCCAGACTCTGCTGTGGTAGATGCACGATGCTTTCGGAAAACAGCAAGGCTGTGACCTCGTGGAAGCGAAACACAGCATTGCAAGATGCGGGAATATCCGACACCGGATCTAGGTGGTGAATCAGTACAAGCAAGACAGCTGCCGAGGCGGCTGAAATGCAGATTTCCGTCTTAGCCCCTCATTATAGCTGGGTGGAAAGACATCGTTGTTGCTTTTAGCTCTGGTTGGAAATCCCCTGCTGCCCTTCTGTTTCTTTCTCTTTCAACATTCGTTTAGCAGCGCATTCGCGTTTCCTCCGTGTGGGTGGGCGGCAGCCAGCCTAGAGCCGATGAAGAAAGGTGTTGCGCAGCAGCAGCCTGACAACATTTGAATTGCAATTATTTCCCAGTGCCAGAGTAGCAGGAACTTCAACCAATCACAGCTCCGTGGTTTGGAGCATGTGGCCATAGAACAGCAGAGAGAATCCAGGGCTTGGTTCAACCCCTCATTTCTTCTTTGCTCCCATTGGATGGTCACGCTCAAAGGTGGTGCTTTATTGGATTAAGGTCGCGTTGCTACTCTCCCTGCAAGATGGGAATTGTTACCATTAAAACTGTGTGTGGTGCTTTGGTAACTGCTGCTGTGCGAACAGTTTGCAGTTTCCCTGCCTTTTTGCAGGCTATCCAAGTTACCATCTGGTGACAGCTGCTGTGGGAAGCAGGGATTGGTGATAAAGCCTTAAGTATGTGCCTCTGCTTTCAACCCAGCAATGGGGCTATTGAAATGCGAGACCCCTCAGGGCTCGTGGATTCTGAGGGATTCTTGAGGGCCAAGGGGGAAGCTTGGTTGGTCTGGCTGGGTGCTCCTGTCTAAACGCCACTTGTCTCCTGAATGGAGAGTAAATGGACACGATGACTCCCAAGCATCCCCTTCCATAGAGCAGGTGCCCCATGTAGCAACGTGTGTTCCCAATGAGGGCAATAAAGTGAGTGTGAAAAGGTGGCTGGAACACAGATGGAAGAAAAGCTCAGGACAGTGGTCAAACATGGGAGAGAAACAACCATTTGAGCCTCCTCTGAGACAGACAACAGGACAGTAGTTCTCATCCGGTTCTGCTTCTACTCTGTCATCCAGCAGAGCTTTTTCAGAGGATGTGAGTCCTTTGGAAATTTGGCATGCCACATACATAATACTATCATTTATTTAAAGTTTTTAGAAATTGTTTCATAGTTAACACTCTAAAACTGCTGTACAGCAAACAGCAAAAACAACAAACCAACATACATAATAATCATAAAAATTTAAATATGATCATCTGTAGCATGGACACACAGGCAAGTTAGGATCCCCAAGCTTTCTTGGTTGGTGAGCATCTAAGAAATTTAAGAATGTGCTTGTCTAGTCGTCATGCACATGGCCAACTGTAAAACCAGCATTTTCCAGAAAGCAAACTGGTGAGTTTAAAAGAAAAGCAAGGTGCTCATGAATTTTAGACCAAGTCAAAAATGGAGAGGTGCCTTCCCCAAAAAAACAAGATCATGCATTAGAACCCAATGAAATGTAGCAGTGAGGTTTATCCCTTTGCTTTACAAACTGACAAAATTATTTTTAAAAAATCTTTAGAAATGAGCTGAACAGGAGGGTGGGAGGGATTCTGGCAGAAGCTGTGACTCCAGAACTTGAAGTTATGGGGCAGCTGCCATAAATGACAATCCACCTTATCCTTCCAAGAGATTAGGATTAGTATGAGCTTTCTGTACAAGTTTAGTTTAAAAGCCACTGTCTTTCAGAGGAAACAACATTGAGCTAGAATGGCTAATTGTGAAGCAGCATTACGTGCTCAAATGGTCTGTTGCTGTAGGTGGTGGTTGTATTTTTAATGCATGTGAACCATCTTGCAGATAACAAAACCAACCAATGAGGGACCAGGCTATGCTAGGCCTTGCTTTCTGATGCATTAGTTCTCTACATGGTAAGTATGAAGCCCTGCATAATGTGTGTTGGTCTGGTCCAGTGAACACCTCACCATATGCTTTGAGGTGGCACATGATCAGCTGCTCACATAGTCCTGGGCCAGAAGTACAGAGATTAAGCAGGCACCTTACCCTCCACCATTCTGAGAATCATGTAATATTGGCTCAGCTTGCAGGCAGTTCAGGCCTCCATGAAGAGCAGCTCTCCATCTGTACATCACAGAAGCTCAATCACTTCCTTGCAAAGGAGCTGCAGTAGCAGGGTAGGTTTGTAAGGGCCTGCCAGGAACAATGTTCTAGCTGATGGTTTTATCACTACAGAACCTAATTTGGTGTCCAGATCCTCCTAACCCACAACAGTTCCTTTGTTAGAATTCTACTTATGATTGCAACTGGAATATTAAGACATAAGCACAAGTTTCTGATATAAAACTTTGCGCTGAGACAGCGGACAGGTATTATCTGATTACCATATTTTTCACTCTATAAGACACGCCTGACCATAAGATGCACCTAGTTTTTAGAGGAGGAAAACAAGAAAAAAATATTCTGAATCAAATGGGCACATAATCACAGGCACATTCCCCATCACTTCCCCATGGGCTGCACATCTGACAGACTTAACTGCACACACATATTTGCTCTATAAGACGCACAGACATTTCCCCTTACTTTTGAGGGGGGGGGGAAGTGAGTCTTATAAAGCAAAAAATACAGTAACTGATTTCTTAATTTATTCATTCAGGTGTTTATTGTGACACTAACCCCTTTCAAGGCATTGGGAAACTTTTTGATTGAATCTCACTTCTCTTTCATTATTTGTTTGCTTTATCTCATTTTACACCACCTAGTAGCTAAAGTTCTCTGGGTGACTAACAACTATTTGCACAAAATAATAAAAATACAATAAAAACAGCTAACAAACCATCTCCTGCATTGTTTCATTGTTCTCAGCTCCAGGATGTACCATGGAAGCATGCAAGTTTTCTTGAAGAATGGAAATTCTGTATCACTTGCAATTCTTTTCATTTCTATGGATAGAGCTGTGTTTCAGAGCAATGTAGCCAGTTCATATTTGTTCATTGATGGTCTAGGATGGAGATCTAAAAAAAGGACTGGAGTGTATTGGGTGGTTACATTTGGATAGAATTTATCATCTAAATGTTGGCTACTGCTTTGTAGCATATGAAACTGCCTTATACCAGAGATAAAATGCATCAGGAACTACTGGCAGATGCCTGGGGTATTTGGAGGTATTTTTATTCCCAAATATTCAACAACAGTATC
The DNA here is from genome assembly GCA_023646645.1 of Varanus salvator macromaculatus. Lineage (NCBI taxonomy): Eukaryota > Metazoa > Chordata > Lepidosauria > Squamata > Varanidae > Varanus > Varanus salvator. Next base: position 9,380,931 of record JAIXND010000795.1, read on the forward strand.
AACAAAATCATTCCAGCTGTTGAAATGAAGACAACTTGAGGTAATCAGCTGCTGGATTTTTGTCTGAAAGGAGTGTGAATTGTTCAGTTGTAGTGCTCAGAACAAGTTCCGGAGCTCAGAATGCTTTGATTCTAAGTAGTTGGAATCTGGCTCCAGTTGGTGAATCTTGGGACTCTTCAAAAATTTTTCTAGCAATACCAGCCTTATACAATCTGTTAGCAACTGCAGTGCTGTCAACCTACAAGCAGCAACATCTCAAGGCCCAGACCCAGTTCTGACACATGCACTGATTTCCAATAGCTCAAATCCCCCAGCCCTATCCTTTTCCAAAATTCTGCTTAAGCATCTTTCTCCTAAATTTGTAATCTCCTGTAATTGTGTAGTATTTGGCCTTCCCATTTGATACCGCTGATATCGATACTGGCAAATAGAAAACATTGGGTTGTTAGTAAAATTGAACAGCGAAGGCAAAATAGCTACATGGCTTAATGTTGAAAGGAAGAAGAAATTACATGCCCTAACACTCCTTAAAGTCTTAGGCACTTTCAGGAGCAGGAAAAAAAGGCGGCAAACTCTTCCTTACATTTAAATAGTAGCACCTGTTTTGTCATTGGCTACTTTGAAATACCGCGGCGTCTTATTGGTGAAAGGTTAATAGCCTCGCCCTATCAAGATGCAGCAGAACGTAGCATCAGTGCGCTTGCCTTCTCACGGCTCCTTTCCTGTTTTCTTTCTGGTCGGTCATAGGACAATATAGACACACGCCGCAAGAACACACCGTGTATTCCTACTATCTGAGCGGCCAACGATATCAGACATGTCTGGCCGTGGCAAGGGCGGGAAAGGTCTTGGGAAAGGGGGCGCCAAGCGCCATCGCAAGGTGCTTCGTGACAACATCCAGGGCATAACCAAGCCTGCTATCCGTCGCCTAGCTCGCCGTGGCGGAGTGAAGCGTATTTCTGGGCTGATCTACGAGGAGACTCGCGGCGTGCTGAAGGTGTTTCTGGAGAACGTCATCAGGGACGCTGTGACTTACACCGAGCACGCCAAGAGGAAGACGGTGACCGCCATGGATGTGGTGTACGCCTTGAAGCGCCAGGGCCGCACTCTCTACGGCTTTGGCGGCTAAACTGGACAGAAATCTAGTGTTTCTAGTTACTAATTACCCAAAGGCCCTTTTAAGGGCCGCCACTTCATCAACAAAGAGCTGTGTTTATTACAAGGCTACATCAGTATTATTCAATGTAAGCTTAAGTGGACTCCGGAAGATGATGGAGGACAGGAATGCCTGGAGGAATATTGTCTATGGGGTCGCCATGGGTCGGACAACTTTTGGAAAGTCATGAGAACAAGCAGTGGGGAAATGAGCTGGCAGCCAAGGTTACCCCCTAAAACAAGGGAAATCAATGATCATTGACTTGGATTACTAGGACTACAAGTCTTAAAAAAAGTGCATACTTCTTTGCATTTATACATACATTCCCAGCATAAACACACACGGAAAACTTCATTACTGGCAGAGGCATAGCACTTTTTAAAAACAAAAACTATCCCCACGTTGGTTTCCATGAGTGAATGTAATGACCCACATTCTGACCTAAGTATCAGCCCCTTTTTTGAGATTGTGGGTGGCTCTTAAAAGAGCCTTTTGTGTCACGCAGATATTTGTTCGAGCAGCAACAGCTTCATTTGCCTTTGGGCTTGTGGCTCTCCGTCTTCTTGGGCAGGAGAACTGCTTGGATGTTAGGCAAGACTCCACCTTGGGCAATAGTAACGCCTCCCAGTAGCTTGTTCAATTCCTCGTCGTTGCGGACCGCCAGCTGGAGATGACGGGGGATGATTCTGGTTTTCTTGTTGTCCCGGGCAGCGTTACCGGCGAGCTCCAAGATCTCAGCCGTGAGATACTCCAACACCGCAGCCAAATATACAGGGGCGCCTGCACCAACTCGTTCCGCGTAGTTGCCCTTGCGGAGAAGGCGATGGACACGACCGACGGGGAACTGAAGCCCTGCTCGGGACGAGCGAGATTTCGCCTTAGCTCTTGCTTTGCCCCCCTGCTTCCCACGGCCAGACATGGCGACACCAAGTCAGCTCCACTCGAAGACGCAAGAAAAAATAAAACAGCACCTAGCAAAAAAGAGAGGATCCGACGCCTTTTATCCCCTCCTCGCGTCGAGAAGCGCGACTGCCAATTGGCCAACTGTGTCACCCGCATTTCAGAGCCAATAAGAATGCAAATTGTAAAGGCGACCAATAGGGAACGCAAGTAAGAGTTCTATCCAATGGAAATTCGAGGATTACAGTACTCTTATTTGCATGTGCGTGCGCAGGAGTGATGCTATCGGAAATGTCTCCAACCAATGAGAACGTGAGGCTTTGGATCCCCTTATTTGCATAGGAAGAGTATAAATAAAGGCGTGGGACAGATAGCCCTTCTTCACAGTTGTTTTTCTTTTTTGCGGAAAGGAAAGCTGTGCGTCTTTCGCAATGCCTGAGCCAGCTAAGTCTGCTCCTGCGCCTAAGAAGGGTTCTAAGAAAGCAGTCACGAAGACCCAGAAAAAGGGGGATAAAAAGCGGCGCAAAAGCAGAAAGGAGAGCTACTCCATCTACGTGTACAAGGTGCTAAAGCAGGTGCACCCCGACACTGGCATTTCCTCCAAGGCGATGAGTATTATGAACTCCTTTGTGAATGATATCTTTGAGCGCATCGCCGGGGAGGCTTCCCGCTTGGCACACTACAACAAGCGCTCCACCATCACTTCCCGGGAGATCCAGACTGCTGTGCGCCTCTTGCTGCCTGGGGAACTGGCCAAGCACGCCGTGTCAGAGGGCACCAAGGCTGTCACCAAGTACACCAGCTCCAAGTAAGCCAGACTACACTGCTGAGTAAGGCAACCAAGAACCCAAAGGCTCTTTTCAGAGCCACCCACTTCCTTATAAAAGAGCTGGAGTCACGCTCTCTAAACAGTGTGTACTTCGCACAGAAATGTCAACTTCAATAAAGGAGGAACAGTTTACCTTTTAATTTCCTCAGTCTTGGTATTTGTATTGTTCTGATGTTTGCTAGGAAAAAAAAGCCCTTCAGTCCTTTGTATCCTGATTCCATAAACCATTTTGTATCACAGCTTTGATGTGACTTCAAGCCAGCCAGAAACTATTCCTGTGACTGCTGAAGTTCTGGTGGTTTTTAATTTGCTGAGATTTCAGCAAATTAATTTTGCCATAATCTAGTCTTGCTGAATCTTTAGCTTCTCTACATTTACTTTCTAAGGCAAAGGTCTAGCAAGAAAAATCTGTCATCACTAAACTCTTACTTCGCTAGTTCTAGCTCCAGCTTCACTTAGTACAAAGCTGGTTCACTTATGGAAGCAGTTCCACAAGAAATCTTCAAGCCCCCCAGAGGTGATGGTCCTGTGGCAGAAAAGAAATAACAGGGACCCTGAACTGAATTCCCAAGGTGATCACTTCATAGTGTTTCAAAACTGTGCCACACTTCCTGGCAGAAAAGACGCGGTAGCGACTTGAGTTCGCAGTGCAACCTTTTGAGCAAAATGACAGGCGTGTAGGAAAGGAGACCTTGTAACAAGTGTACACTGTGTCCATATCAGGAAAGAGATGGGCAGCATGAAAGGGGCAATGTGTTCTCTCGTGTGGTACTTTGCAGAGGTCGTGCAATACATGAGGGAGGAAAGAGGAGGCTGGGCACTCCAAGGAAAGGAAGCGGTGGGAAGGAGTTGTGGAGCATGTATACCAATGCTAGGAGCATGGATGATAAGCAGGAAGAGCTTGAAGCTCTCCTGGGAATAGAAGGATATGACCTGGCGGGAATCACAGAAAGTTGGTGGGATGAAAGGCAAGTCTGGAACGTGAACATAGAAGGGTATCACCTTTTTAGAAAGGACAGGAAGGGAAAGAGAGGTGGGGGCATGACTTTATACGTCAGGGAAGGGATAGGATGCAGTGAGATAGAATGCAGCACAGATGGGGATTCAGTAGAGGCAGTCTGGGTGAAACTTATTTATTTTATTTATTTAACATATTTGTATGCCGCCCCCTTGCAAACAAGCCTCGGGGCAGCTAACAACATAGAAAAATACAATTTAAAACAATACACAATTTAAAACTGGCCCATCTCAAAGTCTAAAAATTAAACATATATAAATATAACAATAAATAACAATATAAAATTAATAATTTAACAATTAAAATATTTCTTAAATAAACTTAGCGGTTTTGACAGGGAAAGAGACCTGGCAGTGGGGTATGTTATCACCCTCCAGGTCAACTTGAGACCCTGGATGATGTCCTGACAGACCAGATTCTAAGGATATATTGGGGGAGAGACACAGTAATTATGGGAGATTTCAATCTCCTGGATATTAGTTGGGAGACTCACTTGGCAGTGACAGCCAGGTCACGTCGCTTCCTAGAAGCTCTAGAGGGAGGGTTTTTCACACAGAGGGTCCAACAGGCAACGAGGGGGGGAAACATCCTTGACTTGGTCTTGACCAATAGAGAGGAGCTGAGAGATGAAGATTAGGGGAGATCTGGATGCGAGTGATCACTCCATCCTTTGCTTTGAGATCAGGGGACTGGGGACGTGCAGCAGGTCGAGCACTAGAAGCTGGGACTTCAAGAGGGCCAACTTTGGCTAACTGAAGGCCAGACTGGGGAAAGGTAAGCGAGTTGAGGAGGGATGGATGGCACTCAAAAGGGAGGTTTTGGAGGCGCAAACCTTGACGATACCTCTAGTTAGTAAGGTGGGGAGGCAGAGGAGAGTGCCGCCATGGATGCGAAAGGAGGTAGTTAAAGGGATTAGATGAAAGAGGAACCTCAGTAGGAAATGGGTACTGGGGGAAATAGACAAAAGGGTATACCGGGAGGGGGAGGCCCATTGCAGAAGGATTCTTCGCAAGCCTAAGGATGATTACAAGTGAAACTTGCCAAGAATATCAAGAGCAACAAAAAGGGCTTCTTTCAGCATGTAAATAGGAAGAGGAAGGGGAGACAAGTGGTGGGACCACTAAATAAGGAGGAAGATCCAGTGACTGATATGAAGGAACAGGCACAGATCCTGAATGACTATTTTGCCTCTGTGTTCTCCCCAAAGCAGAATGGGGGAGATCCACACAGGAGATTAGATGAGGCTGGGGACTTAGGGGCACAGATTAGAGTCACCCCCCCCCCAGAAATCGAGGGGCTCCTCAGAGCATTGGACATTACAAAGGCGCCAGGCCCTGACGGGTTACACCCGAGAGTACTTAGAGAGTTGACAGGGGTTCTCTCACACCCACTGGCCTCCATTTTTGAGACCTCGTGGCGGACGGGTGAAGTTCTAGAGGACTGGAGGGTGGCATCAGTGGTCCCCATTTTCAAAAAGGGTAGTAGGAAGGACATGAGGAATTACAGACCAGTTAACCTTACGTCCATTGTAGGAGGGAAAACAATGGAAAGGCTCATAATAGAGAAAGATCTAGTGATGCTAGATAGGGAAGGGAGGCTGACAGCCACACAACACGGCTTCCGCAAAAACAGGTCCTACCAGACAAACCTTGTGGAATTCTATGACAAGGTTTCCAGATGGTTAGATAGAGGGGATGCAGTGGATGTGGTTTATCTGGATTTCAGCAAGGCCTTTGACAAAGTGTCCCATGATATTCTGGTGGAGAAACTGAGGAGTTTTGGGATATATCAAAAGCACTGTCCGGTGGATTAGGGCATGGTTGACTGACCGAAAGCAGAGGGTAACCATTAGTGGGGAATCATCGGGATGGTGGCCAGTGACAAGCGGGCTTTGTCCTGGGTCTGATCCTGTTTAATCTTTTCATAAACGACAAGGGGTGAACAGTCTACTGATCAAATTCGCAAACGATACTAAAACCGGAGCAGTGGCCACAACTGAGGAGCAGGTACTCCAGATCAAAAAGGATCTGGACAGACTATGGAAGTGGGCAGGAGACAACAGGATGGCGTTCAATGTGGATAAGTGCAAGGTCTTGCACTTGGGGCATAGGAATAGCTGTCATAAGTACAGGTTGGGGGACAAGTGGCTGGAGAGCAGCACTTGTGAAAGGGATCCCGGGGTGTTGGTTGACTGCAGGCTAAACATGTCAGCAGTGTGATGCAGTGGTCAAGAGAGCGAACGCCACCCTTGGTTGCATATCCAGCAGTGTGGCTTCTAGATCAAGAGAGGTATTACTACCACTCTATACGACTCTGGTGTGCCCGCAACTGGAGTATTGTGCTCAGTTTTGGGCCCCTCATTACAGAAAGGATATAGCCAGGTTGGAGTCAGTGCAGCGTAGGGCCACAAGGATGGTGGCTGGTTTGCAGGGGATGCCGTATGAGGCAAGACTGAGGGAACTGGGTCTCTTCAGCCTGGAGAAGAGGAGACTCAGAGGAGATATGTTGGCGACATACAGGTATGTGAGGGGATGTCACACAGAGATGGGTAGAGACCTGTTCTCCCCTGCAGAGGAAGGCAGGATGCGCTCCAATGGAGCAAAGCTCAGGGAGCCCAGGTTTCATTTGGATGCCAGGAAGCATTTCCTGACAGTCAGGACCCCAAGGGTGTGGAATGGGCTTCCACAAGAGGTTGTTGAGGCCCCATCGGTGTGGGTGTTCAAGGATAGCCTGGACGTGCACATGGTGGACATGTCGTGAGCGGAGCCGGCTGGAGCCGGAGGTCAGACTAGATGGCCCGGGAGACCCCTTCTGACTCGCTCTGTTTCTATGTTTCTATGAGTTCCCTATACACTGCCACCTAACGGCCATGTGGAGAGATGCAGACTCTGAAATGCAGGCTGCAGTAGTTGGTTGGTCTTCTAACAGGGCAGAGGCTGGTTTTCACGGCAACTTTGCATGAAGGCTGCCTGCTTGTTGCTGGCTTCTTCCCTCCATCCCTTAGTACCTTCTCCGTTTGGTAGGGCCTAGCTTCTTCCCCCAGGGTGCTACTGCAGCTGCCAGTGGGTGGTAAGGCTTTTCTCTAACACTTAGCCAATGCACTACCCTTGTTCTAAAACGTGGTGGGGTATCCTCAGACCGAGAACTTCAAGGACCCTTTTGTGTGGGCCACTAGGACAGAGAAGGACAGTGACACATCCTGTACTGGCCCTTCCCTCGACAAGATGCACTCTCTATCCCTTGGAGCACAGACATCTCCTTGCTTCGTATCCCCCTTTAAGGGTGGGCTCATACATTGATGCTGTACAAATGCTTTTCCTCCTCTGCCCACCCATAGCAAGAGCCAGATTCTATTGATTTCCTGCACCTGTTCAACTCATAATGTAGGACCTTCTCCATTTCTTTTTTGTTTTCTGCTGGGCAAAGTAGAAAACAAGTTTCCTTCTGAGAAGTTCATTGAGACACACATTCCACTCTTGAGTTTGGGTCAGGGCCTGAGAACTCACAAATATACACATACCTTTATTCAGGCACAGTTACACGTGGGATACGAATCCATGCATTTTAGGTGGCCCAATGCTTAGATGTCCTGCAAAGATTATGTCACTTGATTTCTGGCATCTTCAAAGTATTTTGTGGTGTGACATTCATTTTCTAACTATATAAAATGCCAACGTGGCTTAAAACACATGCAGCACGTTTTTATTAGATTTCTTCCCTCACTCTCTTTCTGTGTGTAGTCATTAAAGGTTTCAAACAGTGCTTTACTTAAATGGAGAACAAAAGGTGGGGAAAGGGGAAAGATTAAAAAGAGCAATTTTATAGATGTGCATCCACGTTAATATTGTTTGAGTTCTACATTTAAGAAAGGGGCTGTATAATCAGGGTGGGCAGAAGTTAGATCTCTAGATGTTTTGGGCTTCAGCTCCCAAAAGCCCCTGCCAGTATGACCAATGGTCACAAAAGCTGGGAGCTGAGTAACGGGAGATTTACTTGCTACCCATCCCTGCTGTCCAATACAATAGCTCTGCCTCCAGGCTTCCTACACGAAATATGAAAATACTGTCCATGAATGAGTTTCTGGAGAATGAGACATGGGTTCATCCAGGTGGGTTATGCTAACAAGGTTAGCCAAACAAAGGCGATCCCTGCACACAGACTCTCAAAACTTCCATGACTGCAGAAGCAGCAGGGCCAACAGTGGACCTGATGTAGGCTGCAAAGTCTCTGATCCTTTAAAAGCAGGCAGCCCCATCCTACATCTTGGCTTTGGGAGTCACAACAGCCAGGCTACTTTTGCTATGAAAGGGCAGGCAGGTGCTGTTCTCAGTAAGAATCACCTTGCCCTGCCCCCTTCTACTGATGGGTGCATTCCCAGCAGATCTCCACTGCTGGCAGAAGCAAGCAACACTGGATCAGGCCCATCTTGATTGGCCCAAAGCTACCCAATGAGTTTCAAGGGCCAAGAGAGTGTTTGCACTTGAGACTCCCCACTTCCCACTCTGAAACTCCAGCTGAGCTTTCCCAAACCATACACCCTTCAGATGTTTTAGACTACTACTCACATCAGTGCTAAACAGCATGGCCAGTGATCACTGATGATGGGAGTTGTAATCCAGACCATCTAGAGGACACCACGCTGAGGGATCCTGATCCAATCACTGCATGATGCAGTCTTCTGCCTGATATAGCCTTGCCTGGGAGCTTGGATGAAGCATGCTGAGTCCAACACATGTGCATGGGAGAAGAAGCACATGGCCATTCAGGCTGAGTCTGACACATGTCCATGGGAGAAGATGCTGGCAGGACCTCCCTTCCTTTGACCGACAGAGGCTGGATTCAATGCCTGAAGTAGGACTTCTCCAGCCTTGGCTTCATGGGCCTTTGGAGCAATGGGCCCAACCTCAGGGGTGGGCCATTGCTGAGGACAGCAGAATCAATCCGAGTTTGCTTGTCCCTGCTGTGCCACAGTCTTAAGAAGAGCCCTGTGCCTGCACTCCTAAAGGAGGAAGTGACACAGAGGCACCTCAGCAGCCTTTGGCAGGGAGGTCCTCTGCTTTCCAGGGACATGGGAGGACTGAGAACATCCCCCATTGTGTCATACCTCATGGCATGGCACCTGTTTCACATGCAGAGGTCCCAGGTTTAATCCAGCTTTGCCAGGCAGGGCTAGGACGGAAACCTGGAGAACTGCTTGCAGCACTGGGTCAGATGGCTTAAGGGTCTGCTTCAGTACAAGGCGGCTTCCGATGTTCCCTTTGGCTGCTTTGGAGTAGGGTCTCAAACGCTGGTCCATGGGCTCCATTCAGGTGGAATGAAGGCTGTGCAGTTGTTGAGAGTATCAATACTTGGCCCTGCAATTGACTGATTCTTTGAATAACAGAGATGGCAATAATTTTGGACAAGACCCAGTGACTGATTGATCTAACAAGTGCAGCAGCAACATGGCTGGCTTTACATAGGTCAGTCCTTTTTTGAAAGGTGTCATCTATTTCTGCCTTCACTGACCTGGTACCCTTCCAGTGTTTGGGATTTAAAGAGCCAGTGTGGTGTAGTGGCTAAGAGTACAAGACTAGACCTCAGGTGATCTGGGTTCTAGTCCCCGCTCAGCCATGGAGCCAATGGGGTGACTTTGGGCTGCTCACAGACACCCAGACCAACCTACCTCACAGGGTTGGTGTTGTGATAAGATGGAGAGGAGCAGGAGGAGGAGAATGATGGAAGCCACCTTGAATTCCTTGAATGGAAAAAAGCTGAAATATAAATATCAATAATTAAACTCCCATCAGCATCAGCCAGAAGGGACATTAGTCGGGAATGCTGGGAATTATGGCCTGAAACATCTGCAGCAGTGCCCAGGCTTTTCTGCAAGCATTTCAAAAATGTATTTCATTGAATGTTATGCCACTTACACACCTCTTTCTGCTGCTGAGGTGCCTAGGTGCATCATCAGTGTTGGCATTAAGGGTCAGCACGACTGGGCACCTTTGGACAAGGGGCCCTACTGATAAGAGCCTGCTGGACCTGCTCCTTCTTTTGCCCATGGGAGTCTGCTCCACCCTCCCCTTGCCCTGACCCAGACAGTGGTGGCGGGAGTGAGAAGGATGGGCAGGACCTGCCCCTGTCCATTTCTTTACTGATCCCAGTGCCGTCCCTGCATTTTCCACTTATTCCTGCTCTCCTTTCTGTTATTTCACCAGTTACTGATCCATAAGAGGACCTCTTCTGTTATTCTATGTCTTTATTTTATCGAGGGAACTTGTCAAAAGCCTTTTGGAAGCCCAAGTAAACCGTGTATGATGGATCACCCATGTCTATAGGCTTGTTGACTTTCCCGAAGAATACTTCAAAATTAGCAGTTTGCAGAGGCCAAACTGACAATTCTTCAGGAAGATTTGCCCTTCTGGATGAATGGTCATTTTCTCTTTAATGATCCCTTCCATCAAATGGCCTAGAACAGACAGTAAGCTAATCAGAATCTCTCTGGATTGCCTTTTTAAAAGTGGGAAGCCATCACAGTTGTTTCCAGAAGTTTCCAGTTCTCTGATACAACAGATCTTAGGGATTGATTTATTTCCTAACATATTTTTGTTAAGAAATCAGCAATTTCATATTTGAGTTACTTAAGAACTCTAGGATGGACACCATCTGGGCTCAGCGATTTCTTTTTTCTGTTTGTTCTCCTGCACATGATTTCTCCTGGCATCTCATGTGCCTTTAAAAGGGATACCGCAAGAAGGAAGGAAGCAGATGATTATTTTCATGCCTGGAAAATGCAATGAGAAAAAGCTTTAGTGAGGGGGTTAAAGCAGTTAAATGGTAGGATTCTTTTCAGTCTAAACAGTCATAGAATTGCACCCGTAGGCTTTTTTTAAGCAAAGGAAGAAGAACTAGACCAATTTGGAGGAACATGTGGCCCTTCAGATGTTGTCGGACTGGATCTTCCATCATATCTCACCATTGGTGAAGCTGGCTAGGGAGGATAGGCATTGGAGTCCACAGGCATCTGGAAATCTACACATTGCACACACCAGAGCCAAATTCTATCCATCCCAGAGTGGTCTGGAATAGTTTGGCAGTCTGGCCACTGGAGGGCAGTGTGCACCTTCTGAAAAACCACACTACTCTCCACTACCCCCCTCCACTCCCTAGGAAGAACCGATCTTGTCCCGCTGTCAACAAATTGCCCTGGTCTGGTCCACATTTCTTTGGGGAACAAATGAATTTAGCAAATGCTCAGTTTAATCCCCACCACCACCATCACAGGCCTTAGGCCCATCTGGATGGATCCAGGCAGAGCTGTGCATGTGTTAAAAATGTATCAAGATGGTGAATCGAAACAGCCCAAGTCATGTGCCCAGAAATCTGCAACCTGCATACCTCATGCATATTGGTATGAGTATTTCATTTTCCCTTGTTAGTAAAAAAGCCAAAATCTCCGTGGAACAATTAGGGCTTCCTCCCCATGCCCCACATCTTCTCCCCATATTACTGGAAATCTTATCCAGCAAATCCAGCTTCTGAGATTTCACAAGATGTTGCTAGTGCATTTTCAAACCTTGTGGTCATCCTGAGAACTAGAAACTTGCTTCTCACAAAGAAAAAACTCTTAAGATTTTCAGGATATTGAATTGTGCTCTTTGAAATTAGAATTGCTGAGCAGGGCCATCGTGGGAAGGCCATTTTGGGGGGCTTTCATTAATAGGGCAACCATAAGTCAGAGATGACTTGGCAGCACGTAACAGCAACATGAAATTCTACACATATATAGAAGTGTAGAGGCTCCACCACAAGTGAAGTCCAGCAGAGTTACATTCCTGGGAACTGTTAGAAATAGCTCAGGGCCCGGGCTGCAAGCACCTTCTCAGCGCTTGCTCTTGGCCTCCATTGCTACAACTTATATACCCTCACGCACCTTAAGATCTGCAGGAAAGGCCCTGCTCCTCCCTGAAGGAGGTAAAGAGGATGTCTACTTGGAGTAGGGCCTTCTCTGTGGTGGCGCCCAGACTGTGGAATGCGCTCTCTAGAGAGGTTCGCCTGGCACCAAGTTTATATTCTTTTTGGCGCCAGGTGAAAACTTTTTTATTCAAATGCTATTTTAAGAATCGCTGATTTTAAAAGGTAAAAGTCACTTTCTTTTATCTAATTTTACTGTTTGTATTTTTACTATCAATTATTCCTATTTATTGTTATTGCTTATGGATTGTTTTGATTGTCTTTCAATTTTAATGTTGTAAGCCGTCCTGAGACGTTGTCATAAAGAATGGCAAATAAATAAACTCCACAGCACAAGCCTTCTTTGATGGGCACTTCCTGTCGCTTCCTCCAGGAAGATGGGCATTCAATGAATTCTTCTTCTCCTTTTCTGGTTTCCCCGTTTCCCATGATCTTTTAAAATAATTTGCATGGTGGTAGCCATTTTCTGTTTCCAGACTGAGAGAAGAGAAAATCGTGGCTAGATGGTTCGAGTGCCATCTGCAACTCCATTCATAGCCACTGCAAGTTTAAGGCGGGGGCAGGCGGCCGGGATGCATGGACATATGGTAGGCCCCCCATGGCTAGCCTGAGACAACCCTAGTATTGGCCCCCACTGCCCCCAGAGGCAGCCTTCTCCAAGCAGGTGACTTTCAACTGTTTTGGACTTTCACAGCTCCAGCCAGCATGATCAGCGCTATAAAATGTTGGGAGCTGTAGTTTCAAGCACCGGAAGAGTTCCAGGCGGCAGAAGGCTGCTCTAAGGCCAGGGTGGAGATCTGCACTCACTCCAAAGGCCAGATCTGAGCAAAGCTGTCCCTGGGTGCCTTCTGCAGGTAGGCGAGGCCAAAGGCAAAGGGACAGGGCTATAAATTCCAGCATGGTTTAGCTTAAAGCCCTTCCCATTTCAACCTCTTGCTGTAACAGCTGAGAGAGTTTCAGCTTTTGTGATTCAGAAGTTTGGAAGGAAGCAGCACTTGATGAATTTTCCCAGTTTGCCATGCAGTCTCCTTGCACAAGCTCTTGTTTCCCCAACAACAATTCTGCTCCCAGATATAGGAAAAGAGTTTGTTACATCATGAAATATATACTACAAATGCCAGTTGACCTCCTGGGAAGGAAACTAGCCTCAGAGAGAGCCTCAGAAGCACCCTCTGCAGTAGGAGCAGCTTGGGGAAGCATATGTCAAGATTAATTACTTCCTCTTCCCCATTGCTAATTCAAGCGCAATGGCCGGCTCCCACCCTTTTCATAGATACGGAGAGGAGAGAATTTCATTAGGTGTAGCTTGCATAGTGAGCCACACTTGGTGAAATTCCCTCTTCTGCACAAGAGGTTAACCAAAGATTGATCTCCAAATGTTAAGGGGTTCAACTCCCAGCATTCCTTGCTCGTGGAAATGCTGCCAGGGGATTCTGGGAGCTGAAGACCAACACATCTGGAGATCTCCCTTCAGCTCATGCCTGTTCTGAGCAGCTACGAACAGTGCAGAATCCTCTTCCTCTGTTGCACCCGACTGCCCTAAATCCTAGTCTCTTTGGAGCTCCTCTCTTGTCTGTCTTAAATCCTAAAGTCAAGGCTTAGGGCCCCTTGTCAAGTACGGAAGAGCTGCATCCCTGAGGACCCAGGCTGGAGTACAACAAGGAAGGAACAAAGCAGGCGGAAGAAAGTAAGACACCCTCACTCCAACTCACCCCAATGAAAACAGGCCATCGTCCCCACCAAGTATGTATGTCTGTATGTATTTATTTATTAACATGTATTTATAGGCCGCCTATGTGACCGTGCTAATGCGGCCCTTGATTCAGTAAAGAGGAGACTATCAGGTTTCCAAGGAAAGCTCCTTTCAAAGAGAGACTGAACACCCGATCTGGGGTTTTAAACACTACGCATGTAACATTTATTCTATAATATTAAGAATACAAGTTCAACGATCATCAGCAACAATATCAGGAGGCCTCATTCACATTTGCATTCACTCACAGGCAATAGACCCTTTCGATGATCCATCGGGACTGTGGGTGACCAGCAGCAGAGCTGTTCTGACACACACGGGAGCTGGAAAGCCCAGTCATTTTATACCTTTAAGTTGATGCTATCAAGCTTAGTCCAACTGGATCGAACAGTGAACTCCTCTGAGCGGAGCTGACACACACATGTGCTGGTCCTTATCTTGAACACACGCACCCTCGTCACATCCCATTCTCTCTCTGGATGGTACAGCAGTGGGTTTATCTTATCTGTTATGTTCCATTCTCCAACCACTCCCAGCCTCTCAGTTTTCTCAGTCTGGTCAGTCCCATCATGCCTTTTCATTCTTCGTTTTCTTCTGGGCCTTAGGCCTTCAGGAACCCATGCACACTGTGACACCTATAATCGCCGAGGCCTTCCTAGGTTGCTTACAATGTAAAACATACCAAGAGTAAAAACATATTAAAAACCAATTAAGACACAATAAATTAAACATCTATAAAAACAATTTAAAAGGGCCACAGTATACAGGCTAAATGTTTAAAAAAATCCTAAAAAGTTATGCCTCACAAAGCCAATTCTGTGAACCTTATTCCAGGATCCTTCTGATTTTCGTTGGAGTACAAATCCCACAGTCTCTTGGGATCTTGTTGGCTGGAGCTGATGGGAGTTGGAGTCCTGCAACCCCCTGAAGGGGGTCATGGGTTCCCCAGTCCTGCCTTAATCCATCTTCTCTGCTAGTCTTTTCCATGCCAGGTACACATCTGTTCAGGAAAGAACAGAGCCAGCCTGCTCTTCTCCTCTAAAGCAGCCTGTATGTACCCCTACTCTTCCCCTTGGTGGAACCCATTATTCCCAGTCACACACCCCAAAATACTTGCAAGCAAAAAGCCTTTGTGGTTTGCCACTGAAAATCTATGGAGGCTCACCAAGGCAAACTTAGCTTGTTTTCCTCCTTGAGAGCATATTGGTAAGGAATATGGGGGAGGAGGGGATCCACTAGAGCAGATGTGTGGCGTGAGGGTGCAGGGAGTAGGGAAATGGAGGCAGAGCCACATTGCACAAGTGGCAATCCCATCACAGGTCACCCTATCTTGATGCCTTTGTTGTTCAGCTGTCATAATATCCTGCCTTTCCCCTGAGAAATCCGGAACAGCTGACATGCAAGTTCTGAAAAGGGCCAAGTTCCATCAAGCCTTTCTCCAGCCATGTCTCCATGCTGGGTTCTACAATGGCAAGGGAAGGCTGGTCCTACCTTGTATTGTAGGTAGTCCTGGCTGGGCATCTGCTGAGAGCTCAGATCCCAGCAGGGCTCCCCTGAAAAAAGGCCCCTGGGGCTGCACCTCCTCTTCACGATGGCAATCTGCTTCATCATCCACCTCTCATTCTGACCCAGACAATGGGGGAGCGGGGAGAGGAGCTGGAGTTGCCATGGCCACACAGCCCACTGGCTCTCTGCCTGTCCAGCAAGCAGCTGATGATGGCCATGATGAGGAAGAGGTCACCAGGGCTGGTCACAATGGACTCCCTGAGGGAGGCAGTCAAGGGAGAGTGATGTGCCTGAAGGCCCTCAGAAACCCAGAGAAGGCATGAGGCTTGGCACACATTTGCAGACAGCCCGTTTGGGAAGTCCACCTCACACAAGCCTCGCCTGTATTTTTTACAGCCCTTCTTTAACCACAAAGAGCTCTTCCCCACCAAGCCTGTGAAGTAAACATGAGGAGGACTCAGCTGATATGGCTGACAAAAAAGTAATAATTAATGAAATGGTTACAAACCCAGCGATAATGATGCACAGGGGCTCCATAAATTGACCTCAAATGCACAGCTCCTAGATATCTTCCTGCAGATGCATCTGCCAGGCCTGCAGTCTTACCCATCTTGCCCATCCATCTGCAGGCTTCGAAGGGACCCCCAAGAGCCCGGGTTCCTTATCTGCAGAAGCAAAGCCTTCCCTACCGTCTGTGATTAGAGAGACATTCAACTGTCTTCCAACTGCTGTGATAAAGAGCATTGCCCTGACATTCTGAGATGGGGGCAGGATTCAGCGAGCCTGGCTTGGGGTAGCCTTGGCTTTATGACAGTAGAGATGCAGCAGCTGGAATTAGTCGGGCCAGATGTAGCAGACCCATCCAAGGGCAGGTTGGCTCTCCTGGCTGAGGACCCCTCACTGGCTGTGCAGCACGGCTGTGTGGGGAACCTCACTGGATTCCTGGATTACTCCATCGCTTCATCTGCATGGAGACAGAGCATGGTGTTTTATGACCATGCAGATCTATGACTTAGAAGTTGCACTATTCCTTTCAGAGGCTAGGCCCTTTTTTGGGGAGGAGTTTCCTCTAGCTGAAAGGCTGTCAGAGGGGAATCCTTCATTTATTGGCATCCCGGTGGCTTTGTTTCTTAATCTTGTTATTCGTAACACCACAACAACGCAAGCGAGAAAAGGGGAGCAGAATCAAATACTAAAACATATCAGTATCCAGTAATCATGAACACCCCTTTTGATGTACAAAAGGGAAAAGAACACAAGAGAAGAAAAGACAGGTTGAACATTTCCTTTTCAAGTAAATGCATTAGTAGAAGCAGACCATACACCTAAATAGTCATCTAAATTATTATGAACAGTCTGTGCCACTTTGACAGTTGTCAGAGATACTGTCAATGCAGCAAGAGTGGGGGAAACCTCATTCCATTGCGTAGCAGGCGGTGGACATCACTCCTTCCAAGGCTGGAGTATGTACAACTGCAAAAGCCTTCACTAGCCACTCTTGCAGTCCAGCCCAGGTCCAGTTTGAAGATAAAGCAGCACCAGACAGAAGAACTGAGTCTTGGAGTTGCCCATCCACAGCCCCTGAATGGCAGACTGAGCAGGGCATACTGGTCACCTGGCCATTGTCTTCCATAGGATGGCGAGATGGACCATGCGATGATCACTAATTATACATGTGCATTTCTGCACAGAAAACAGCATGTGCGGATTTTATGCAAATCTGAATTTATCACCCTTTTGGTGAGGCACGTAGCCTCTGCAAGTGAAAACAAACAGGCTGTGTCTCTCCAAAACATTGCCAACCTCCACCTGCCATCTTGATAGTGCATGTGCTAAAAATAATTCACAATTTAAAAATGAGTTTTGCAATTAAACAGGGATGTCTCTTTTCATTGTTTTAACTTTTATCCCCTTGGAGATATGCAACCATGTTTCTGAGATATTCAGTGGCCATGCCAATGCTACTGAAGCAAGGAAGGAGAGCTGGGCTTCTTTCCTTTCCTTTTCTGGAAGCTGTGGGAACACACCCATTCCCAGGTTTTGGAGGCTCTTGGGCAAGACATCCTCCCTGGGCTCCCTCCAAACCCAAGTCAACCATCTCACTTTCATTGTCACCTGATGCTCCTCCTCCTCTTCCTCACCATGGCTACCACACACTTGCTGGACAGGCCTCTGTCCGAGGAGCTGAAGAGCAAGCCAGCCAGGGTATCTTCTCACCACAGCATTGTCTGGACCAGAGCTGAAGCAGCTGAGCAAGCAGGATGGGAAAGGAGCAACTGCAGGAGTCACTGGTCAGTGGGCCCCCGCTGGGACATCAGCCCCTGACCAGTGCCTGGCCTAGCCTACCTTCAGTCCTAGGCCTGAACAAGATGGGATTTATCAAGCCTCTCCAGCTTCATTTCTGGGGAAGCAAACATAGTAGATCAAGACATTCATGCCAGCTTCCAGGCCGCTGCAAGTACTCTCCCGTGCTCCCCACACTGGGGGTATGAGAGTCAGCCTGTGAGCATCACTGCCCTGCCAGTGCTTGTCCTGTAAGTGGAATGAGGGTGGGCAGGGATGCTAGCAGGAAAGCTGGTGCCAGAGTGTTGCATCTTTAGTGATCAGACCCACAGTGGCTCTGAAAGCATTCTGGGCTGCAGGAGATGAACTAGTGCAGAAACACCAGAGGCTAAAATCTAGGTGATTTACTGTAGAGAAGGTTACTTCCTGAGGCTGCAACAAATGCCTGCCACTTTCCCCAGAGTCTTCACCCTCCCTTGGTCCCTTCTTTCTGCCCTGCTGCCCTCAAACTCAGAGGCATATCTAGTGGGGACGAGGCCTTCTTGGTGGCAGCTCCCAAGCTCAGTCAAAAGAAGCTAAATTGGTTCCCCCTGCATGCAAAACCCTTTTTATTCAGGCTGGTCTTTGGCCTATAAGCTGCCTTGTTGCTGAAGGGGGCTTTTCGTTGGTCTGGCACTTGCCTATTTTAGGGCTTTGTTTTTAACTATGCTTTCTGGTATCTGTTTTTATGTTCTGCTTTAACATTAGGACTTGGTTGTTAATCTGTGCTTTATTTTTGTCTCCTGCTTTCAGCTCTGTGTTTTGGCAGGAAGGCAGGATGCAAATCAAATTAAAAAACTGGCCGTAATGCTGCGCAGCGAGAGGGAGCGGGTTGTCGTCTGCTGACCAAACAAGAGGTAGGATACTTCTTGCAGGGCTAGCAGCAGGGTCAGGGGACATCAGGGCTTTTGCTGCTGCTGCTCCTCTCAGCATCACCTGCTCTGGACCAGAAGGGCAAAGCCACCACTGCACAAAATGAGCCAAATATGCTACTCCTGCTGTTGTATGTGTACTCCATTGCCTTTTCTGTGAACAGAGAAAGCATCAGGTTGCAGTCCGAGGACGTCTTGACATTGCCTGGGGAGGCCACAGGATCTTTTGGAGCCCCAGCATGATGAACCTCCAACACTAGTGCCCGGATTCCAGTAGCTGAGATGCCTGGAAAGAACCAGGCTGTCTGCCTCTCCAGAAGCGGATATTCACCTTGGAGAGGGGAAAAAGAATGTGCTGAGGGTCTGTTTACCTACTGCACAAGTGGGAAAGAAAATGTATGTCAACTCCAGGCCAGGTCCTGAATGAATTTCTAGACAGAGCATGGACTCCCAGTCATGCTCCTGGGAGTTCACATTTACCTTCTTGGGCCTCCATTTTGCCCTGGCTCTGGTTGGTGGACCGTGAGGGCCTGGCAAAAGCAAAGTAGACCCTGCAAACCTCAAGTCTGCTTTTGAGGGCCTCCTGTTGACCAGAGTAGATGTCTCTGGGCTACAGAGACCAATGTTCTGATCCAGAGTGACACTGGTTTATAGGTTCAACAGCTGACCTTTTGGAACACCAGCACTACCACGTTGCGTGTTACTCCTTGGGGAGATCCTCATGTCCTTTCCTCCTTCTCCGACCTTGGGACATCCTGCCTGCCCTCCTTCCCTCCCTCTTCATCAGAGGCCTCCTCCTTTTCCTTGGGATCAAAGGCACCTCTGCTTCGTTCCTGTGGCAGCCTTCTCTCTTCCTGTTGCGCTGTTGCCATGTTTCATTTTTCCAGTTTCCCTTGGAGCTGTGCGTGCACATCTGGGTCTGATTGCCCCCACCTCCAGCCGCTGGAATGAGGGGCTGATGCTGCAGCAGATTAGGAAGTGGAGCTGGGATGAGCCCCAAGACCAGACCGTGGGAAAGTGCACAGGGATTTGCAATGTTTGCCATTAACTAATCAGGCTCAGAGCATAACTAGAAACCAGATCCTTCGGGCCCTTTGGGCAATTAAGGTATCATCCTGACAACACAAAAAGAGCTGCAGACCCAGACAACTGTAAGGCATATGCACACTCACACTACCGCTCAGGAAAACATGAGATGAGGTAGGAACACACACACAGAGACACACTTCAAAAGTATTGTGTCATTGACCACATCAACGCACGTGGGATATGACTCCACACACATCCACGGTGCACTTTGACATACTTTATGTGAGTATTTATTATATTTCCATCCTTCCTTTCTTCCAAGCCATCTTATAGGGCTCTCATCTTACAGGGCTTACAGCCCCACCTTCTCCCTCATGTTCTCCTTACAACAATCTTGCAAAGTAGATTTGGTTATGAGAAAGTAGCTGTCCCAAGGACACCCAGGGCACTTCAATGTTACCCTCATTTGTTTAATAAAGATTTTTTAAAATGCCCCCTGCCTCCCTCCCAAGGCTTTCATCTTCCCAAAGGGGCTATCCAAGCAGTTGGTTGAAACAGCAAAGATATCACCTATTAAAAGTAACGACTACACCTCACTGCACATAGCAGCATTTGATCACTGAACTTGTCTCTTCCACTTCTGGCAGGATGAATGAAACTAGCCTTCCCAACACCTTCCAGCTGGGTTGACTACGGCTCCTGGGCTGGGGCTGAGGGAACTGTAGCGCAAAGGCCAACCTCTCTGAAAGGCACCAGTGTGGGGAAGTCTGCTCTGCTTGCTACAGCACCCTGGCTTTGCAGGGGAAAGGGAGTAACATAAAGTCACAGTATTTTATCAGACTCAGCATCTCAGGCAACAGGGCTCAAAGAGACCCTGGCAGACAACAAAGATTGGCAGTACTGGACTAAATCAGCAGCCAGGCCAAGCCATCAACAACCTTTTAAAGATTTTGCCCAACATCTTTTCATGGGACTTGTTTACACTGAGTGAGCATAGTGGGATCCAGTATTTGCACAGGGTCCAATGCAGTGTGGGCCTTTCCTTCTTGTCCACATGAAGATCCAAAGCAGCAACTTGCTAAAACGATACTTGTCCAGGCTAGAAACTGAAAATATTTTTCAATGGAGTGTTTTGAAAGTTTTTGCTTCCTCTGTGCAACACAAACACGCATGCACACACACACCCTTTTGTTCCTCTGTTGTTTGCAGACTTTAGAAACCACACAGCAAACCTTGGTGGGGCAGAAGTGCACAGTGGCGATGAGTAAGCAGACCCCCTTCCAAACTGCCTTCAGGCCTTTAGAAAAAGCATGGCTGAGGAAAGCTACAGGAACAGTGGATTCTTCCTTGTCATTCAAAAGGCCAGGCAGCAAACTGAATGTTGGCTTTTAGTGACCTGTCCGCTCAGCTCTGTCCTCCCTTCCTGTTTGCCCATGACTTCACCTTAAAAAAAAAGAAACATGCACATTTATCTATGCATGTTGATTTGTTGTTTGTCAAACAAACAATAGATAAATGTGCATGTTTCTCTTTTTTAAGGTGAACAAATCAACATGCATAGATAAATGTGCATGTTTCTTTTTTTTAAGGTGAAGTCATTCCTTTCTTTCCTGTCTTTGTTTACTTTGCTTTGAGTGGAACTGCTCCAGGGATTGGGTCTTTATGACGCCATGGAGGGATGGCCAGGTGAAAAAGGGCACAAGGCTCCCACCATCCTGGACACCTGTTTCAAAGGGGCCATTTCAGTAGGAGTCACTCAGAGCCTCTGCCCAAATCATTGCTATGAACTGTGGGCCACTTCTAGTCACTTGAACACAGGGTGGCCATGTGTCCTCTTTTACAGGGGACAGTCCTCTGCTTGAAGGACTGTCCACTTCCAAGTCCAGTTGATAAAGGACCATTGGAAGAAGGAGTTGCCCAACAATACTGCAGTCCCTACTTAAAAGCTAGAGACCAGACTGAGCAAGTCACACTGGTCAATGCAGCCACAGTCTATGGTGAGATATCCTGTAATTCTGTTTAAATGGTAATTATTTCTAAATTTGCATCTGTACATCTCAATTAGCAAGTGGAAATTTTATGCAGATGAGCACCCTACTCTATCCTCTCTTTTGAAGCTTCAGCAATGGTTGCACTGGCTGGAAAGATTCTGCTAGTGCAAGGGAGCCTTCTTCTCCAAAACATTTCTCCCCAAATTGCACTACCAGCCTGTCTATAATCCATCTACACTTGGTCACAGCAAAAGCCTTTGAGCCAGACTTCCTTCCTGCCAGAAAAAGCTTTGTTTGGTTTGGCCCAAGCCCTATCAAGTAAAGGGAAATGCTCTTTTGTGTCAACAGTTCATACAAGATTCCTGTCTGATCCCAGCAGATGATCTCCAGCTTAGTTAAACCCAATTACTTCTCTGGATTCCCTTCACACAAATGGAATCTTAATAAGCATAATAAGACCACAGAGCAACTATGTACAGCGTGAGTAAGGGATGCTTATAATCCTAACCCTGTCCTGTTGCCAAATCCCCAACCCAGGGATGGAAATGCACTTAAGGCTCCTATGTTCTCTGGAAACAAAGCCGGCAGTAACTATTATCCCCGTTGCCAACTCACATGTTCCCCCATAATCCCACATACATTGGCTGCCTCCTCTCTCAGGGCACAGCCCACCACAGCTATTGACGCTGATCCCGCCTCAGAGCTTCCCAAAGTCACACCTCCCTAAACGTAATTAGGAGGTTGGGCGTTTGCTCACATCTCCTCTTTTACAAGAGACAGTCTTCAGTCTGAAAGGCTGGCAGAGGACTGTCCTGTATTTGAAGGCATCCTTCATTTGACGCACGGTCCAGTCCAGGTCTGGTTTAAACAGGAAGAACCAGGAGGAAGGCAGAGGATGCCAGGATGTGTCCCATCGACAGCACCCAAACAGCAGACTGAGCAAATCGCATGGGCAGCCTGGTCCCCATCTTGCACAGCAGGCTGAAAGATATTGTATTTCTGCTTAAGTGGTCATCATCACCCCTACATTTGCTTCTATAAACTGGCAAATAGGCTAATTTATGCAAATTTGAGGCACATTTGTGTCTTCCCTTTTGGTGACAGTTTCTCAATTAGATAATTTGTAAGTGGCCACCCTGGAAAGGGGGCTGTTAAGGAAGGCTGAGCACCAAAGAACTGAGGCCTTTGAATTGTGGTGCTGGAGGAGACTCCTGCGAGTCTCTTGGACTGCAAGATGATAAAACCGGTTAGTCTTAGAGGAGATCAACCCTGACTGCTCTTTAGAAGGCCAGATCCTGAAGATGAAACTCAAATACTCTGGCCACCTAATGAAAAGGAAGGACTCCCTGGAGAAGAGCCTAATGCTGGAAACAATTGATGGCAAAAGAAGAAGGGGATGGCAGAGGATGAGGTGACTAGCTAGATAGAGTCACTGAAGCAGTTGGTATGAGCTTAAGTGGACTCCAGGGGATGATGGAGGACAGGAGAGCCTGGAGGAATGTTGTCCATGGGGTCGCGAAGGGTCAGGCACGACTTCGCAACTAGCATAGCATAGGCAGATTTTGATGGGTGCAACCAGACTTTGTCCTTCTTGGCTTATCTCAAGGACTGGAACAAGGTCTGGGCCAGAATGACACCTCTTTTGTTCTCTGCTTTGTGTTTCTTAGTTTTGGAACAATGAGTCTTGTGACATCTTAAAGACTAAAATATGTTGCATGGAACAAGCTTTGGTGAGCCAGAGCCCACTTCATCAGACACATGGAGTGGTTCCAAAGGACTCTGCACGCAGCACAGAAAACGGAGATTTACTTCATACAGTTTTACACAGGAGGCTAAAAGATCAAAGCAGTGCAAAAACAGCCGGTGGGAACGTCACAACAATGTGCAAAGCACATAAGAATATAGCAGGGTGGGAGGTCCAGTGAGGCTTCAGATGCTTTAGACCACAACTCCAATCAGCCCCAGTCAGCATAGTCAGCAGTCGGGGTAGTGAGAGTTATAGTCCACCAACATCTGAGGGTGACACAGGTTGATCACTGTTAAACTGCAGCATCATATAAAATCTCTGCAAGAGCTCATTGGTTGGGGTATGACTCAATCCAGTGCAGCATCTCCTTTGCCTTTTTCAAAACTAGATCTTTGAGATGCCGCTGCTGGTAGAAAAGACAAACACTCAGGATTCAAGAACACCGAGCCCAGAACTGTGTCCAGACCCAGAGCTGAATGCATCTGATGTTACTCCTTCCATGTGAAAATTCACTCTTGGACTGAGGTGTGGGGAGGTGCCATTTTGTTGCTGCTGTTAAACAGCTGGAATCAGACATCCTTGCTGATCTACTTTAGATCACTCTGAGATCTACTAGTACATCCAGATCTATCTTCATCCCATCCCTGGTGTAAAGACCCACTGGAAAAGGAACTTCTTCATGGTCTGCATGCATCATACATACAGGCTCTGCATCTGCCTGCAGCCTGTCAATCGGATTTAGGCATGCAATTGCATTTATTGCTGGGAGTTGAACTCCACCTTAGGATAAGCCTCCTTCCTCATTGCTCCCTCACCCCAGAAGTGTCCTTGAGCCAGCTACTTTCCTTCTGAACAGGGTGAGAACAGGGTGTGGAACCCTGATCTCCAAAATACTCCCAGTCAGGATTAGGAGCTTGCACTAGTTTTCTGCAGGAAAATCCTGGGTTTCTCCTGGGTTACTATTTGCCTCCTGAAGGTGCTGTTTACAGTAAGTCACGTGCCTGTCCATTCTTATATTCATTTATTTCTTTGATATCCAGCTTTTCCTCCGAGCAGTTCAAAGCGCAGTTGTGTTCCTGCCCCTTCTATTCTCATAGACATCCTGTGAGGGAGGTTAGGCTGAGGAATGGGGAGCAGCCTAAGGTCACCTAGCAGGTTTCATGGTGTTGGGAGTATAGGAACTTATGGCACAGACACCCCATCCTAGTCCAGCACTCTTGTCCAACATACCCCAATCAGATTGATTGACTTTGTGTTCATACTGCCCAATAGCCAAGGTTCTTTGGGCAGCTAGCAAATGTTAAAAGACACACACACAAAAGTAACTCAAAAGAACACCACCATAATAGGACTTGCAATTGTTATTATTTAGCACAGAAGCATAACAGTGGTGCATAATGAAATGAAGTGAGTGAGTGTGAGTGTTTAAAAGTTAGTCTGTTAAAATGCTGGGAAAGTAAAATGGCCTTAAAGGTAAAGGTAAAGGTTTCCCCTTGACGTTATGTCCAGTCATGCCTGACTCTAGGGGGCGGTGCTCATCTCCGTTTCCTAGCCGAGGGAGCCAGCGTTTGTCTGCAGACAGTCTCCGTGGTCATGTGGCCGGCATGACTAAACATCGAAGTGCACGGAACGCTATTACCTGCCCACCGAAGTGGTACCTTTTCATCTACTTGCATTTGCATGCTTTTGAACTGCAAGGTTGGCAGGAGCTGGGACGGCGCACGGGAGCTCACCCCGTGTGCAGATTCGAACCGGCGACCTTTCAATCAACCAGCCCAGCAGCACAGTGGTTTAAACACTGCGCCACCTGCAGTCCCAAAATGGCCTTACCCACCACCAAAAAAAGTAGGCACCAGATGCACTTTTTGGAGGAGTTCATTCCAAAATTGGGGTGCCACAACTGAAAAGGCCCTCCTCCTGGTAGCTACCCACCTCACCTCCTTTAGAAGCAGTTCCTAGAGAAAGGCTCCCAAAGATGACCTCAGGGTCTGGGTAGGAACATATGGGAGGAGGTGATCCTTCTGATAATCTGGCCTTCCCAATGCATTGGGCTATGGTGTCCATTATCCAACTCCCATCATTCTCATGCTGGGTGGAGGTAATGGGAGATGTCCTCCCAAACATGTAGAAGACACCAGCTTAGTGAAGGCTAAGCTATCCCATACTGACTTTCACTCTTCTAAAGCATACAAAAAAATCCGAAGAAGAAACTGGACTGGATCTGATGCTTTCCAAGGTGGTAAGCAAGGTACTGCAAGCTCACAACCAAACACAGAGTCAGTCAGCTTCTTTGATCTTGGCTGTTTGCCTTGTGCACTTCTCTACATCATTTGGAGAATCTCTTCTCGGGCTGCATCTGACTCCATCCCCAGGGTGGCTTGGGTGCTTTTGAAACACTGGAACCACAGTTGCTACCAAAGCTTCCCTCCAGCCCATATGTTTCTTGCTGCTGCCTCCCCCATAAACACTGAGCAAAACAGGTTTGTATTTACTTAAAAGTGTTGGGGTAGGAAGGCGACAGTGGTTTGAATTTTGTGAGCCTAGCGCTGGTGGATTCGCTTTGACAAAACTATTGGTTATTGATACAACTCCTGAAGAGGTTGCCAGCTCATCCTCCTGCCCAGTGGTCTCCTATGCCTTTAGCAAGCTGGAGAATAGAAATTCTGCAAATGATGTTTTTTCTAGCACAGAGGTTCAGCATTGGGAGAGGCTTGAAGTGCTGTTGATTTCTGCCTGTCCCTCAGCTGTTAAAAGCACAGCAGTCCTGCAAGTAGAAAGTTGGCAAATTTCCTTTGCTTGGACTAACTTAGCTCATGTATGTGTCAGGAGCAGTGGGATTTCAAAGGAGCCTAGCTCGCTATTTGTGGAGTTCTTCAGAGAATGGCTGGCTAATGCAACCCTACAAGGAATGCTGTAACAGATAGAGCACTTTTCTAAGTCCTGCTTAGGATAACATAAAACACTTCAGACTCTGTATTGGAACAGCTGGTTGGATTACCTTCACACCTTCCTTGGTTGTCTTACCTTCACAGAAAATTCTTAATATTGCATACAGATTTCTGGGACACATTGAGAAGGATGCCCCGATGACAGAACAATCTTAAAATAGGACCTCTGTGGCATGGAAGGTTCAAAGACAAGTCAAGGAGTTTTCTTCAGTATGGATTCCAGTCATGGTTGCTTTGGAGTAGGCATGCAGAGGCTTCTCCTGATTACTTCTGAGTAGACTTAAAATCAGTAAGTTTCCCAGCTATGGAGGAAATATAACAGTTGAGATCTTTCCCAGCTTGCTATACAGACCTTGGAATGAAAAAGTGCAGAGGTGTTTGCTCCAGTAAAGAGCAACCTAATCAGTCACCTGAAAGGGATGAACTATAGCAATGAAGAACAGATCTACATCTGCTTTATGGTGAAGCTGTCCTCTGTTTGGAGGGGTGTCCAGTACAAGGAAAAAAAAGAGCTGGACCTTGAAATTACCCATCAACAGTACTGGCCAACAGACTTGAGCAAGACACCTAGGCCACCAGGCCACAGCCTTCATCCTGCAGGGAGATACACTATGGAAATATTGAAATAGAAATATTTCAATTTGAACAATTATTTCCAAATTTACATCAATACATCTAGGTTAGCATAGGCAAATCTTATGCAAGCGGGCCCACATTTGAGGTGACACCTGTTCTCTGCTGAGCAATTCACACGTGATCACCATCATATTCCATTGCTTCACCAAACCTGCAGTTCAGCCTGGTTTTTATTTATGTCTTTTTGTCTCATAGCTTATGAAAGACTTCTGCGATCTACACAGAGCTTACCGTATTTTTCGCTCTATAAGACGCGCCTGACCATAAGACGCACCTAGTTTTTAGAGGAGGAAAACCTGAATCAAATGGGCACATAATCACAGGCACATTCCCATCACTTCCCCATGGGCTGCACATCTGACAGACTTACTGCACAGACATATTCACTCTATAAGACGCACAGACATTTCCACTTACTTTTGAGGGGAAAAAAGTGAGTCTTATAGAGCCGGTAAATGATAGCCTTCCTGGGAATAGTCATCCCACCAAGGAACCATCCACTTAAGGCACTGACTTTCCTCACACAAGTGCCTGTGTATCCCATTTGGTTTATACTCTGTGGGGTGTGTGGAGAGAGAGGTTGTGGGAGAGAAAGTAGCTGAGCTTTCTCAGAATAAACCACCTAAACCACGCACAATTTGACTTCTGACAACTCCTTAAGTGGCAGCACTTTTGAAGAGTTCACAGATTGAAATGCCAGCCCCCCCCACCGCCTTTCTTTTATCTATCAATAGATATGAATCAGCCATCTGCCATGGCATTTCAACTGGCAAGCCATGCTATCTATTTCACAAGGTGCCATTGCTCTCTTAAACTGTGCAAGATGGGACAGAGATATGTGGGTGGCATTCTTGAATACATCGGCGGAATGGAGAGCTCTGGACTTGAAGGCAAGGAGCTATATATCTCACAGCAAGCTGACAATAAGAACCTGAACTACGTTAATGCTGAGAGAAAGTCATGGGTCCAAGGCCACAGATGCAGCTTATAAGCCTAGTGGGGATGCCCCATCCCAATCTAAGTGTTTTGCTTCGTGCAAGAATCTCTCCTTTGCCACAATCTGACCCCTGTGAATTCTGGTTTTACCACCAGACCTGGCCCAGCAGATTCCAGAATTCTGAAACAATTATTTCAAGAAGAGTGGCCCTGATTCTAGAACTCAGCTCGGATGGCCAGCTGCCAAAGAGGACAGGGCTCCTGCAGTTTTAGTGGTTGTAGGGAAGAAGCAGTGCTGTCAGGCAAACCTCATATGACATTCATTCTACATATCGGCTGACATTCATTCTTCTAAAATTACTCAAGATGCGCCAACCCATGGCTTCTACATGGGTCACCCTGAATTACTCAAGTCACTGGCAATAGCCTTTATTTGAGATAAATACCCTCAACTTGGCACCCTCCAGAACTACAAATCTCACCATCCATAGTCATCAGGCAGAGTAGGGACAATGAGAATTGTAGCCCAATTCATCTGAGAGGGGCAGCAGAGTGGAGGAGGCTGATTTAAAGCATTCCTGACCTGCAATTAAATAATGCAGCCACCTTTGCTTTTCCTACCTGGATCTTTCTGTGATAGTTATCTCCTGCATGAGAGGATAATAAACTGACACATCACTGTCTTCTTCAGCCAGGGCTCAGGTGATAAAAGCCAAGCTAGAGAAGGCAGCAGAGTGAGGGTACAAAGGGAGCAGGAGCTGCACCTGTGAGTGATGAGGAAATGTGGTTTGCCTTTTGATCTGATAAGCACCTCTACTGCAGGTGCTATGGGGGGGGTGAGGGAAAGTGAGCTGCAGGGTTGGGGTTTTGCACTTTCTCCTCCATGTAACTGCTTCCTGCTTCAGTTCTTTCCTTTAACTCTTCAAGCACCACAGGGGCAAGGATTTCTGCTATGCTGTTACATAACAGGGCAAGAAGAACTGTGCTGGATCAGAGCAAACATCCATCTAGTCCAGTATTCCGTATGCACAGTGGCTCATGGGAAAGCCACAACCATGACACGAGGGCCACAGCACCCTCTCACCCCACTTACCCAGCAACCAATGTAGGTAGGCATACTGGTTCTGATGGCAGAAGGAACATGCAGCCATCCAGACTCGCAATCTTGATAGCCTTTGCCCAGCCCACTTTTAGAGACAACCAGCTCGGTGGCCATCAATGTTTCTTGTGGAAGTGAATTCCATAGCTTAACTATATGAAGAGGTCCTTCCTTTTACCCCCGTGAATCTTCTACCAATCAGCCTTATGGGATGACCCCATAGTCTTGCCAGAGAGGGCAAAAAATGTTCCCCTATCCACTTTCTGCACACCATGCACAACTCTGTACATTTCTGTCATGTCCACCCTTATTACCTTTTCCCCACCCCCTTTAAACAATCCCAGATAGAAACATAGAAACAGAGTGAGTCAGAAGGGGTCTCCCGGGCCATCTAGTCTGACCCCCGGCTCCAGCCGGTTCCGCTCACGACATGCCCACCATGTGCATGTCCAGCCTATCTTTGAACACCCTCACCAATGGGGCCTCAACGACCTCCCGTGGAAGCCCATTCCACGCCCTCGGGGTCCTCTGTTGTGGCCTTTCCTAATGTGGGAGAATCTCCAGCCCCTTGATCATTTTAATTGCCTTTTTCTGTATTTTCCCCAACTTGCAATATCCTTCTTAGGTGCAGTGACCAACACTGTACACAAATTCTATTTGTGGTTGCATAGAGAGGAACTAGGGGGCTGACAGTTTTATTTCCAATCCTAAATATGCCCACCATGGAGCTTGACTTTTTCACAGCAGCTACACACTGGACATTTTCAAGCTGTCCCCCATGACCCTAAGATCTCTTTCTTGCACATTCACCACTAACTCAGATCCCACCAGTATATATGAAAAGTAGAGATTTTTCCTCTAGTGTGCAATTTATACTTGAGTACATACTTGCCTTTGCCATTCTCCCATTTTGGAGGTCTCCAAACCTTTCGGCGGTCCCTTTTGAGGGTAGCTTTTTGTACGAGCTACCCTCAATAATTGGGTGCCATCAGCATCCTCAGCCAATTCACTGCTCACTTCTAATTCCAGATCATTTATGGATAGTTTGAAAAGGATTAGTCTCTGTACAGATCACTATGGGGTCCAATATTTACCTCCCTCTATTTTCTATTGGGAATATTTACCATTTATTCTAACTCTCCACATTCTGTTCTTCAACCAGTTACTGGACGGGAGGACCTCTTTCCATATTCTGCAACTGCTGTATTTGCTCAGGAATCTTTGGTGAGGAACTTTGTCAAAAGCCTTTTGGAAGTTTAAGCAAGCAAGATCTCCCAGATCACCCTGTCTGCATGTTTAGAGAGACAAATTCTGAAGGTTAGTGTGGCATGACTTCAATCTGTGAAAGCTGTGCTGATTCCTTTCCAGCCGAGCTTGTCCTTCTATATGGTTACTAATTTTATCTTTAATAATATTATGAATCATTTTCCTAGAACAGACATTAAGCTATCTGACCTGTAATTTCCCAGATCCCTTTTTAAAAATTGTTGTTGCTTTGACTATTCTCCAGTCCTTTGGTACTCAGGATGCTCTTGGGAATATGTCACAGATTTTTGTTGGGAGACAAGCAATCCTATATTTGAGTTTCAGATGAACTCTAGGATGGATAACATCTCAGCCTGGTGATTTATTAAGGTTCAGTTTGCTAATAAAGCTGAGAATTTTATTAAGGCCTCTGTTTCTTAGGATCCTTTCCTGAAAATATTACTTTAGGCACAGGTATCTGTCTTGTATCCTGTGCAGAGTAGACAGATGGAAAGAATTCATTAAGCTTTTTTGCTATTTCCTTTTCCTTCTTTAGAACTCCTTTAACTCTGCTGTCATGCAAGGGTCCAGCTGCCTCCATAGCCTTCCTGTGGGAGTTCGATACACAAGAGTTTATCTCTGGCCAGCCAGATGCATTTGCAAAGCTCCCACAAGGAAGGGATGGAAGCAACAGCCCTTCTGTATGGGTTATCCACAGCATCCCATCTCATTTGGAGAACCGACCACTTGTGGAGGTGACCATTCTTTTTTTTTTTTTAAGTAAGTTTTATTATTATTTTTCTACCAACTAACAAAAAGAAACTGAAAAACATCAATAATCAGAAACATCAGACCTGCTGGGTCAGCCCCCCATACTTTTTTTTATAGTAATCCGTAAACATATTTAAATCTATGCATAGTCCCGTTTCTCTAGCCAATAATAAAAAGAGTTCCAAGTTTGATAGAAGTCTGTATCCTCTTTCTCCTTCAGAGACAAAGTCAATCTGTCCATTTCAGCACAGTCCAAGATCTTTTTTAAAACCAGTTCGTCGGTAGGTGGCTCTTCACACCTCCAGTGTTGGACCAATGCAATCCTCGCCTCAGTAGTTACATGTAGAATCAAATACATTGCTTGATTATCAACATCATCAACAATGCCTAATAAGAAAACTTCAGGTGTAAATATTAAAGGTTTTTGTAACATTCCCTCAAGCCATTTATGTATTTTAGCCCAATATTTTTTTGCCTTATCACAAGTCCACCACATATGATAAAAAGTACCCAGTTTATGTTTGCATTTCCAACATCCATTTGACATATTTGAAAACATCTTAGCTAATCTATTTGGTGATAGATACCATCTATAAAACATTTTATAAAGATTTTCTTTATATGAGGTTGCTAATGTTACTTTAATATTTCTTTCCCACAGCTTTTGCCATTTCTGTAACTCAATATTATATCCGAGGTGACCATTCTTTTTAGCACACAAAACTATCCTTCAGGTTTTGTTGAGCCTTTAATGAAAGCTTCCTAAGCCAGACATCAACTCTAGTGCCGCTACAAATCCCAGCATATCCCATCAGCACAGCCAAGTTGGCTGCTGCTGCTGAGAGTTGTAGCCCAACACATCGGTAGGGTACAAGGATGGGGAAGGCTGATCCAAGTGAGTGGTCATCACCATGCCAACTCTTAGCAGCAAATTCCATTTCAGCCAATGATGCAACTTGCAAAGAGGTACTATATTTTTGTTTCTTCTAAATCTACTGCCCATAAATTTATGAATGAGAAAATATTCCCCCTCTCCCTCTCCCCTTTTTGCCTACCATTCATTATATCTTTAGCCCTTTTCTTAGACTGGTCATGTATGCCTTCCCTGCTCACTTTCCCCAGTCACCTCATCCCTCTCCAAGCTTATTTTCTTTGCTGTAGTTGGGAGCTAAAGAAGGGGTGCAGGACCACAGATCAACAGACCAAATACAGCCCAGCTAGGGTCCTAATCCAGTTTTCTGGAGTTCTCTAGAAAGCTATTCTGCTTCCTCTTTACCCAGGTTGTCAATCATTTAGTGACTTCTCAGAGTGTTCCCCCTGCCAATCTAAAAGATTGAAATGCCTCTCCTAAGGATTAGTTACTGGCAGGAAGAATTTGAAGCTAACTTTTGCTGGCATTTTTCATATTAAAAATGGTGAAATCACTCTTTTTTCCAAATACTTACAGCCAACCAAGAAGTGACATTTCTTGGGTTCCCCTTACTGTGAAGCAGAGGATCTCACAGAATCATTGAGTTGGAAGAGACCTTGCAGATGCTCTGGCCCAATCCCTTGCTCAGTGGAGGCCTAGCAGTGCAGAATAGAGCAGCAACATCCTACCAGATCAAAGTGGGCAGAAGGCAGCTCTCCAGATGTTTTGGACTTCCACTCTCAGGTTTCCTTACCATTGGCAGGGGCTTCTGGGAGCTGAAGTCCAAAAGTTTAAAGAGGTACTTTCTGCTCACTCTTATGCTTGAAGGCCATCCAGGCTCTGGAAAAGTGAAGAAGATCTCATCACCTCCTGAGTCAACTTAGAGCTGGAGAGTTCTCACTGATGGGAAGTTTCTCCCTATGTTATCCAAAATCTGCTTCCCTGGAATGTTTCCTCATTGGTGCTAGTCTTGCCTCTGCAGCAACAGCAGATAAACCTGCATGGAGATTTTCAGATATTTGAGGACTGGAACCTTGTCTTCCCCTAATCTTCTTCCTTCCAGGCAGAACAGAGCCAGTTCTTTCATCCATTCTGCATGGGACTTGCTTTTTAGACCACGGGTCCTCAAACTACGGCCCACAGGATGAATCCGGCCTGCCACGGCCTTCTATCTGGCCCGCCCTGCCATTCCCCGCCCGCGCACACTTGCTCTGCGGACGGGGAGGTGGTGGCTTGCTCGCTCGCTTAGAGATGGTCTCCGAGCTAGCATGCCACCTCTGCCACTGCCTGCCTCCTGTATGCACACGCTCGCTGCTGCCTGGCAGCACGGGCGGGGAGGTGGTGGCTCGCTCCGAGGTGGTCTTGGACTTGCTGGGAGATCTCCGAGCGAGCGAGTCACTGCCCCACTTGCCCGATGCCGCCTCACATGTGCCCAACAGCACCTCACTAGCCCACACCCCCAGACACCTCCACCTC
This sequence comes from Varanus salvator macromaculatus, assembly GCA_023646645.1. NCBI lineage: Eukaryota > Metazoa > Chordata > Lepidosauria > Squamata > Varanidae > Varanus > Varanus salvator. The sequence goes on from JAIXND010000795.1 coordinate 9,414,031, forward strand.
ACCGGCCCCCGACGGTCACCGCAGCCTTTCAACTGGCCCCCCATTCAAAAGGTTTGAGGACCCCTGTTCTAGACCCTTCACCATCCTGGTTGCCCTTTGGGCAAACTGCAATTTGTGAATGTTCTTGTTAAACTGTGCCTGGGACTGACTAGATGCAACATCCCATAAATGTGTGACATCAACATGATAGTGACACTGCAGTCCCAAAGGCTTCTTATAATCTGCATCCCCCAAGCATCTTGACCTCCTTGCCATTGCTTTCCCCTTCAATCTCACATTGATTGCAGAACTGCTACCAGTGATATAGAGGGATCTTTCAACACAGTGTCATAATCTCTATGACAACTCATGTAGGAGTTGGGAGCACAGGCAAAAGAACCAGGATTTCCTGCGGATCTCAATCCCCTTCCCAAATCCCTGAGCTGTATGCATGTTTGCACGTGTGACCATGCATATGTGTCACATGCGCCCTCAGCCAGCATCACATGTATCCCTTGGGGTCAAAAATTTTGAGCACTGAGATGCAGATGTACAGTATACAGCATGAGGGACCAGAAGAGAGCCAGCTGGAGCGCCAAAGGGCAAGAAGGTACCCGTAGCTTTTCAGCAGCTCTCCAGTTCCTTCCCCATAACTGCAGCAGGAATGGGGAACTATCTGAACTTCAAGGTGCAAAATCAGTTTTGGAGTTCCCTTTGGGAGCCACATTTGAACAGGGATTGAGACCAAAGGCAATGGGGCAGGGACAATACCCATCTATCGATCTATCTATCTGAGGCATTTTTATCCCACCCTTTACCAAGATCTCAGTTTAAAACACCCAGAGACAGTATTTTCGCTTTAGGAAAGGCTCTTGAACTTTCTACAATGGAGAAGACAGTGCACAATGACTGGGAAAACAAACAAACAAACAAACAAATCATTGGTTTTGGGAAAGAGGGTAAGGCCAAGGGAAAAGCGCATGGCCTTCTGGAGAACCCCAGAAGAATGGTTTGGGACCTGGGGATGCTCACTCCTTCCATTTGCCCAGACACTGCACTGCGCACTCACAATTTGGTGGGTGGGGGGGGGGGGGTTAACTGAAAGTGCTCTGAGCATCATTGCAAAAAAGCACAGGGAAAGCCAAAGTGCAAATCCAAACCAGGAGGAAGGGAAAGTGGTTGAGACTAAACATATTCAAAATATGCTAAGCCCCTACACCCTAGAATGGAGGGCACTTCTGAAATGGTGGGCACTGGGCAAGAAGTGCTGGGAAGAAATGCTGAGGCCAGTGGTGCCACCTGATCAGCAGTAAGGAAGGAGAAAGTGGCCCAGGCCTGCTCCTGAGCCTTTACACCCAGCTAAATAAACAGACAATAGCAAAAGTCATTATACATTTTGCTTCTCCAGCTACCCTTAAATGCACAGCAGCAGTGGCCATTTGAAAAGTTGGCCACCCTAACCCAAAGCTGCTGCTTTGCAAGTTGACAAGGTAAACAAAGCCAGCCTTGGTATTATTCACTGATGCACAAATCCCAAAGCAAAAGAACAAACCAAAACACACACCGTTTATCTCAGGTACAACCAATCCCGAGGAACTCTGGTTTGCTTTGGCCTTTAAGCAGCACCCCCCCCCCAACATTGCTGGAAATGGTTTGCCCCAGCCTCTTTCAGGAGCGGCTTGGGGAAGAGCAGTTTTAACACAGAGGGGTGTGTAGCACAGACTACTAGGGTCAATCCCGAGGCAGAACCTAATAAAGCCATTACGGTGTTGTGGGGAGGGATGGCAAAGAAACATCTGTGCACTTTTGTCTATTTCCTGCAGCCTGTCAAGCCTTCTCAATAGGGCGCATTTCATTCCTTTCCTTTAGCAGCTGTTCCTCATTCACTCTCTCCGTTGCTGCCGGTGGCGCTACCCAGCCACCCACCCCCATTTCAGTTTTCCTGTTTTGTTGGAATATTTGAATCTCCCCTCCAGGGGCTGGGATGGAGAAGCGGGAACAAACAGCTGCACAAGTCCCTCCCCCTCTTCATCGCTTCTCTTCTTCTTCTTCTTCTTTTTTTTTTTTTAAGCTATTTGGAGCAGTTATAAATAGCTTCAGGCAGATGGAGGGGGAAAATGTGGATTGTAACTGGGGTTAATCGTCAGAAAATGGAGATCAGCTGCCGCCGCCACTACAGCTGCTGTGACTTGGACCTGGCAAGTGCCTCTTTGTGCACCAGCTTTCCAAGAAGCATAATTGTTAGAGAACTCACCAGATTATTAGGGGAAAATAAATATCCAGGAGGTAATAGCATCACTGAAAATCTCCCAGGCATGACCCAAGTGGGAAGCACAGGGTGTAGGGACCATCTTTGTTTTTTATCAAGTTTCATCAGTCCCTGGTAGCAAGTGATTCCTTGCATGTGTTGGTCTGCCATAGAGAGAAACCAGTATCTGAAAAATGGATCTCAATTCAGTCAATGCCAATATATTGCAATGTCTGCAGGCTCAGCTGAGAATCACCAAGTGTGGCCCGCCTTGGGAACTTCTTCCTGGCCTTCCTCATAACAGCACCATTGTCTGCTGCCAAACAGTCAAGCATTATGGAGGCCATCCAGAGTAGTCCTTGAATATTTTGTACATTTGAAAAACTGCAGGTATGTTAGAAATTATGTATCCAACCCCCACTAAAATCTTCGAAATGTATCTGCAGGATTTACTGCTGGCTATTGGGTGAGATTGCAGAACTATGAAACTCTTTTGCTCTCCCCACAGCTAGCAGAATAAAACATCAGGAAATTTGACTTGATGAATCGGTACTCTTCTGATTGTGATCTGATGAGTTGCACATTAAGGACAAGTTTGCTTGCTCTTTAAATTTGGTTTTGTTTCTGGGGGTGTGACTGGGTGCTTCCAGATGATCCAAAGGCTTTGGGAAGCTATCTTTCCTGCCTCAGTGGATTTTCTGTAGTAAGGAAAAAGATGGAAGCAGTGGGAAAATAGCAGAGGGCATTGAAGCAAAGATGGCACTATCTGCCTTCCTACCCAAGTAAAATCCTTTTAATGAGGCAGGGACAGAGTGAGATAGAACTCCTTTCACAGGCTTTTAAGCAGCCTGTGAAAAAGAATGAATAACAGGAGATTTAAAAGGATTGGCAGCTTTTCTTTAGTAAAATGTAAATAGTGTTACTTTAGAAATATTAGTATGCAACACCAACATAAAAATACACTAGCAGGTTGCTTGTTTTGTGCTTTCCCTCCTCTTCAGTGGCTTACCCCACATGCCACATGTGATGTCACAGTGTTTCATTTCCACCTCATCTGAGCCATGCTTCACCTGGCTGATGACAATAGTCTGGGGGGAATGCCACATACCAGAAGCTCTATCAGTCATAATAGAAGAGGAGAAGGTAGACATGTGGTTGCTCTTTTCTGTAGCAGCCACTAGTTCACTTAATGTCACATCAAGTCTGGAACCTAAAAAGGTATCTATCTATATAGAGGTTTTGGTATTACACATACACTGATTTAAATGTAGTTTCATAAAGTTAGACAACCACTCTATACGTATTCTAAATGATCAAATCCACGCAAATACAATTAGCTTGAAACATTTTCTAAGACCTTCAGATTATCTGTTTCCCAACTTGACACAGAATTTGGTACTGCTGTGTGTGCATAACTCTGATGCACATTCCTGCCAACCCCTCTGCATCTCTCCTGTGAGGCTCATGAGTAAGCAACTTGTGGTACTTCAAAGGTTTGGCCTACAACTCCCATCATCCCTCCTCAGTGGCTGTGCTGGCTAGGGCTGATGGATGTTATAGGCCAAAACATCTTGCCCGCCCCTGCATCTACTGCCTTCCTTGACTTTGAGTGTTTATTCTCAGCCTAATTGTAAACTCTCCAAGACATACCTCTTTGGCTTCAGACGATCCAAAGCCTTGCTCACTGCCTGCCTCTCTGGGAGGTTGTAGCCCCTGATGTCAGACTCCTGAGCAGGACCATCATTGATGTCAGATGGGGTCAAACGTTAACTAGTCAATCTCTTGTGATAAGAATCAGCATGAGATGAATCAGAGTAAGGAAGAAGAAGAGAGAAGCTGCGAGTGCTGCCTATTCATCCCCTGCCAATCACTCCCTGAGCTTTGTCAGCCAGAGATTTAGTGGCTTCTTAACCCCGTAAGGCTGAATGCTGCAGCCTGCTTGAACTGCACACTTGCCATTTCCCCGAGAGCCGATGTTATTCCATTTGCTCAGCTACTGCCAGGGCTGTGCCAAACCCCCTTTCCCCATCCTCATTCAATTCAATTTGATAGAAATGAAATTGCTTTTTTGAAAAGAAATGTGACAGTGAAGAAAGTTCACCTCTCTTCTCTGTGGCTGGGCCTGGGCTGCTTGTGTTTACCTTACTAAGGAGGCTGTGGAGAATTGTGTGCAATGGTTGTGCCTTCATTGTACAATCCTCTCTTCAGCAGTATTGTAGGCGCCTCAAATTCTCATACAACAATTAAAAACCAGAGGAAAGCATTTTGTGGTAATTCCTCCCCTTGAGCTTTTTCAGATCAGGAAGTGCAGGCAAGCTGGGAGGCTGCAGAGCAATGGAGCAATATGTAACAGAAAGAAGAAAACACGTATCCAGCACCCTCAGCAACCTCACAGTGATTGGTGAGCTTAATAACCCCCACAAAACACTCTGTGAAGGCAGGCAGGTCAATGCAAACCTCTTTCAGAGGGGCAGAAGACTTTCAGGAAGCTCGAGGAGAGATTTTGGCTCAGCGGTAGCTCCAAGTCCTCCCTGGAGCTGGACACAACATGGCTTCCTGTGAATCCGCATTATGGTGGATGCAAAATGGAGGCCTGGCTTAATGCTCAATTCAGCGGCAGAACTCAAATAACAACAAAACCCTTTAGACAAAGAAGCCCTGCTCTAACCTTCAGCAAAGGAGAATCTGAAGTTCTAATATAATGAGAGAGGGAGCACTACTTTGCCCTGCCAGCTACTGTCTCCCAAAACCATGTGTGTGGAAGCCATAACAAAGAGCAAGGTGGACAAAAATTTTCTGCTAACCCCGCTTGAAAGGCCTTCATCCAAGGGGAGGGGCTGTCACTCAGTGGCACAGCACTTGCTTTGCATGCACAAAAGATCCCTGGTGCAGCGGGCTCTACTCTTCCTCCACATCATCATCCCCAAAGTTTAGGTGGAGCAAAAGGGTCCTTTCTGCTCTTCATGAGGACCAATGGGGCATTTTTCAGCAGTTTCTCCCCAGCCACTGACTGCTGTGGACTGTATTTGCATTCTTCTTGAGCCTGGGTCAGGACAAGCAGCTTCCCCCTAATGTGAGAAGAAAGGTTTGTTTCCATAGATTGGGCTTTTTTGATCTCTGCCACCAAGGAAGGTAAGCTGAGCAGGGATACTAAAAGGCAGAAAAGGCAGACAATGCAATGGCTTCATCTTGGTTTCATCTTCCCCTTAAGGGGAAGCAAACCCCAGCTTTGTCCCACCCTCTTGTCTACCCCTCCCCCCCCCCCAGAAGCTCTTGATAAGGGAATCTCCCTGGGGTGAAAAGCAATCTGCAGCTTTTGCCATGCTGCTTTCATCTGGATGCTCAAAGCCTCATTCATCAATGTAAAACAGCCTGAGAGCAGGCGGCACAGGGAGGCGGGATGGCAGGCTCCATATATAGCACTGTAGCTTCTGTTCAAAGCCTCAATAGGCTTTTCTCCAATGCCCTTTTCCCATGGGAAATGCTGACCTGCCAGGGGTGGGGGAGAAGAATGCCAGAGGTCCTGCTCTCTGGGTACCCATTAGCAGGAGTCTAATGAGAGACAATGGATTGAATGGCTCTTAGCTGATTCAAGCCTCCATGTTCAGAGGCAGTTGCAGCGCTCCGAAACAGTGGGGTAGGAGAGGGCGGTTGTCTCCCGGCCCTCTCTGTGTGGTTGTCTTGGAAGCCTCAGGGTTGAGGGAGCTTTCAACCAACTGTCCTCTGGTGGCTAACTCTGAGGTGCATGGATTGCCCAGCCATGCCAGATGGGGCTGGTCCCGCCATAATGCAAAGTGAGGCAGACACTTCAGGCAGCAGACATTGGGAAGTGGCGGCAAGGAGCTGAAGGAACACGATATGGTACCCTAAGTTAGTCTGCTGCCTCTAGGTGTGATGGGAAATGTTGTTCCATTGTCTCTGTTGAAGAGCGATTCTGCCGGTCCAGTCGGCTGTTATAGACAGAATGGGGAGAGGGCACCTCCTTGTTGTTTGCCTCAAGTAGCATAATGTCAGGGTCTAGCCTTGCTGTCAGGTGTCCATGTTAGTTTCCCACAGTCCCTCAGACCAAAGGCACACCAAGGAATTGTGGGAAGCCAAATCAAAATGGCTGTTTTGCTGCTGCCACAAGATGTAGAGGGTTCAGGGCAGGGCCCAGCCCTGGTGGATCCTGGGGATGGAGGTTGAGGACCTGAAAGTATTGCCCAATCTGTCTGGCCACTGTGGGGAAAAGGATCGTAGACTACTAAGGGCATTTCGAGACTGAGACAGCAGGAGTTTTCTTATATTTTATGGCAAGACTTCCTGGTACAAAAGGCTTCCTTTTCTTGCTATGGGGATGCTTCCTCTTCTTTCCTCCCAGTACAGATAGTTCCATAACCTCTCCATGCAAGTATGGAGGGCCCTATCAGTTCCACAGCTAGATTACTTTGGCACAATGGGACCATCTGTGAGCACCAGTGCACAATTAGCATATGCTTTGCTACCAAGCAATGCTGTCACTGTGGAGACCATCAACAAATGGACTGGAAACGCACTGGATTGTGACTCTGTCCATCTCCCTCCAGTTTAAACTATGTCTCTATCGTGCAGTCTAATGAAGTTGCCCACAGCCCTCCAAACTAGGACAATTATAGGCATCCGATGTATCGTGAGAGGAGCACAGAAGCAAAAGTCACTCCAACCATGCAAAATGCTTATATGGCCAATCTTGGCCATCTGTTTGGCCCGGAGGTGCTGCCAGGATACTCTGGGATGACGGAGAAGGGATGCTGGCCTTCCTCTTTGAGAGAGCCTTTCAAATACTTGAAGAGTGCTATTTAAGAAAGATGCAGGTAAATTAGAAAGGGTCCAGCGGAGGGCAACAAAAATAATTCAGGGTTTGGAAACACTGCCCTATGAGAAGAGACTGAGAGAACTTGGCATGTTCAGTCTTGAGAAGAGGGGGACATGGTATCACTCTACAAGTATCTCAGTGGCTGTCGCAAAGAGGAAGGTCAAGATCTCTTCTTGCTGCTACCAGAGTGTAGGACACAGAATAATCAAGTCAACCCAGATTCACACAGGACATCAGAAAAACTGGTTTCACTGTTGTATTGTCAGAGCAATACAACAGTGAAACCAGTTGCCTTGAGAGGGCATGGGCTCTCCCACACTAGAGACAGTCAAAAAAGAAACTGGACAGCCATCTGAGTGAGATGGTGCAACTTGGTGTCTTGCAACAGCAGGGGGTTGGACCTGATGGCCTTCCTGGGTCCTTCCAACTCTGCTATTCTATCATAAAGAAGAATAAGGAAACAGTCATATCAAGATGCACGTAAGTCCCCACACACTGTTTACCCCAGTCTCTCCATCCTCATCTCCTGCAGTTTCCATTTTTTAGCCTCTCTAGCTGGAGTGTCTCAGAGTGGAGGCCTTCTCTCATCATATCTTGACTTTTCCACTCTCTTCTGCTCCCCAAATTTTCCCTGTTCCCCCTCCTCTGAGGTCACGTTCCCAACCTCATAGAGCAGCCAGTGTGGTCCTGTCCATGCTAGCTGTAAGAGGGCATGAGAGAAATGGGAATGAAAGGGGTCAGAGCTCCGATTCCCAGTTCCAAGACTGCAGGACAGCCCTGACTTCAGTTCTGAGTATCCTATGAGACTATCCTTTCTGAACATGTCATCCTTACAGAGGAGAGCCCTTTCTTTGAAGGGTGGCCAGCAAGTCAACATCTATTTGGAAGCTGCCTTGTATTGGAAGGGTTGACCACTCCCAAGGCTGATGGAAAGCTGAAGAACCATCCAAAGGAAGAGCTGGACATGAAGTTACCCATCTACAGAGATCTCCTGGGCAGCAGACAAGGCATGGAGGCACCCAGGACACCTGCTCAAAGTCTTCTCCTCTATGAATTATATTCTAGTTAAATTACTGTAATTTCTAATTTTGCATGCATACATATAAATTAGCATATGTATATTTTATGTAAAGCAGCACCCTCTTTTGTCCTCTTTTGTTCCTGATGCATTTTATCTGTTTTGGTGATTCCCAACTGATATGATCTTAGAGATAGGCAGAGCAAACATCCAGTCCAAGTACTTTCACTTTCAAAATTGAACATCTTGCCAACAAAGCCCTGGCTTCAGAGGAAATCTACTTTTCAGTAATTTGAGGTATATTTGTCTGTTAAATCCTATGAAGGATGGTACTTCTCTTCCCATTCCCATTCATGGTTCTTCCAAACCACAGGCGTCTTCCCAATATGCAGGACTGCGTTATTCCAAATAGCTGCTGGAAAATGTGTAGGAAAGGACATTTTTATATTTTACTTACTATTTATATGCCACCAAGTAGTCCAAAGGGCTCTCTAGGTGGTGTACAACAATCAAAAGACCAAAATACAACAATTTTAAATTTACAACATACTAAAATTCATCAATTAAAATGTACATAAGAATAACAAGTTAACAATGATCATTATAAATTATGTCCAACTGAGAGGACAAATGTTTATGATCTATTAAACCCCTTAAAATCAATTAAATCATCTTAAAATTATTAAAATGGGTGGAGAAAAATGTTTTCCCCTGGTGCTGAAATGAAAGCAGAGATGTTGCCAGGAGAGTCTGTTCCATAGATTGGGCGGAGGGGGGGCTGCCACTGAGAAGGCCCTTCTTCTATTCACCATCTCTCTCACTTCCTTGAGGGATGACTCTTTCAGAAGGGCCTCTTGCCCAGATCTTGATGGAAGGGTAGGTATAAAGTGGGAGAAGGTGGTCCTTCAGTTAGCCAGATCTTAAGCCTTTATATGTAAATCAAGCACTTTAAATTGGGCCTGGGCTTCACCTGGTATTCTTCACCAGTTTGTATAACACTGGTGTTATATCAGCCCATGAGCAGGCACCAGAAACTTGTCATGCAGCCCTATTTTAAACCTGCTGAAGTCTCCGGACCATCTTCAAAGGTTGCCCCATGTAGAGCATGTTACAGTAATCTACCCTGGATGTTACCAGTGCATGAGGAACTGTGGCCAGACTCTGGTAGGGGCATAGTTGGTATATTCACTGCAGTTGAAAGGTGTTCTTGGCCACCAAGTCCATTTGGGCCTCTAGCGATACTGCTGGATACAGGAGTACCCCCAAGCTGCGGACCTTGCACTTAAGGAGGAAGGTAGCTCAGTCCAAGACTGGGTGATAGCCATCCAACCTGGTAGGCAGATCAACAGCACTTCCATTGTGTCTGATTAGAGTTTCAGTTTATTGACCTTCACCCAGTCCATTATTGAGCCCAGACACTGATTCAGGACAGAGATCTCCTCACCTGGATTGGATGTGAAGAGGTAGAGCTGAGTATCATCAGCATTTTGCTGACACCTTAGCTCAAACTGAGGCCTCTTCCAGTGGTTTCATGTAGGTGTTGAATAGCATAGAGAACAATATAGAGCCCTGTGGAACCCCATGGCATATTATTTAGAATGAATGAATGAATGAAGACCCACCTTCTGGACAGGGTTGGCCAGAAAGGAGTGGAATCACTGCAAAGCAGTGGTTCACTGCTGGCCAATAGTTGGGGACTAATCCCTGGGTCCAGGCTTGGCTTTTTCAGGAACGATCTTATCACAGCCTCCTGAAGAGAGGCTGGGACCACCACTCCGCTCAAAGAGGTGCTGATACCCTCCTGGACCCAGGTACAAACCCCCCCCATTGATTTCCAATCAGCCAGGATGGACAAGGGTCAAGCAGGCAGGTGGTAGGGCAAACCAAGCCAAGCACCCTGAAACTCGGCCAAAATAGGACTCAGAACCAGTGCACTGGACACATCCAAAGACTGAACTGATTCAGCAGTGGATCTGAGTGATTCTTTGCTTCGGAGTGTGAAGCAAATTCATTGCAACAAGTTGTTGAGGGCTCCAGGGTCTGGCAAATCAAACTGAAGGAGGCCCCGGACCACTCAAAATAGCTCAACTGGATGGCACTGTACAGAAGCAATACAGCTGGCAAAATACCAATGTTTTGCCAGATTTATTGCCACAGAATAGGCTCAATAATTTCTGAGCTGTGTTTGGTCAGACTTGTCATATCATAAGATTTTTTCCATCTGTGCTCTACCTATCTCCCCTCAGCTCCAGTGTATATCATGGAGGTGATCAGGAGAGCACTTCAGCATGATCATGTCGACCGCCCAAATCTTTTCCTTGTACCACAGGGTGACTTGGGCTTTGACAGGAGTACCTACCATATCCACTGCATAATCCCCCAGAGCCCTTAGGAATCCATCAAGATCCATCAATCTCCAGGGTTGGACCATCCTAATAGGTTCCAAAAGGATCTGGACAGACTATGGAAGTGGGCAGGAGACAACAGGATGGCGTTCAATGTGGATAAGTGCAAGGTCTTGCACTTGGGGCATAGGAATAGGTGTCATAGGTACAGGTTAGGTGACAAGTGACTGGAGAGCAGCACTTGTGAAAGGGACCTCGGCGTATTGGTTGACTGCAGGCTAAACATAAGTCAGCAGTGTGATGCAATGGTTAAGAAAGCAAATTCCACCCTTGGTTGCATAGCCATAAGTGTGGCTTCTAGATCAAGAGAGGTATTACTACCACTCTACACGACTCTGGTGCACCCACAACTGGAGTATTGTGTTCAGTTCTGGGCTCCTCATTACAGAAAGGATATAGCCAGGTTGGAGTCAGTGCAGCGTAGGGCCACAAGGATGGTGGCTGGTTTGCAGGGGATGTGGGATGAGGCGAGACTGAGGGAACTGGGTCTCTTCAGCCTGGAGAAGAGGAGACTCAGAGAGGATATGTTTGTGACATACAGGTATGTGAGGGATGTCACATGGAGATGGGTAGAGACCTGTTCTCCCCTGCAGAGGAAGGCAGGACGCGCTCCAATGGAGCAAAGCTCAGGGAACCAGGTTCCATTTGGATGCCAGGAAGCACTTCCTGACAGTCAGGACCCCGAGGGTGTGGAGTGGGCTTTCACGAGAGGTCGTTGAGGCCCCATCAGTGCGGGTGTTCAAGGATAGGCTGGACGTGCACATGGTGGGCATGTCGTGAGCGGAGCCAGCTGGTGCCAGAGGTCAGACTAGATGGCCTGGGAGGCCCCTTCTGACTGTTTCTATGTTTCTATGTTCCCCACCCTTGTGGAGGGGGAAAGGAGTCAACAGTCTAATCCTCACCAGGAAATGGTCTGTCCACGACAATGGGGTACTATTCCTTCCACATCTGAACTACTATCCCCCTGTCCCATCAAGAAAACCAGGTCAAGAGTGTGACCTTTTGTGTATTTTGGGATGGTGATGCTGACACAGCCCATGGTTGACATGGTGGCCATGAAGTTCTGAGCTGCCCCAGACAAAACAGTCTTAGCATGAAGGATGAAGGATGAAGTCGCACAGAACCAATATTTTGGGGGTCCTCAACACCAGATCCAAGACTATTGCCATCAGCTCAGGCAGGGAAGCTGCTGGTGTGCAGCAGGGTGGGCTGCTGCACACCAGCAGACTAGGGTGGGAATCCCTAGTCTGCTGTCTTGTGTGTCCAGTGTCAGCTGTAAACACCCAGGACCAGACACTAAGGAGACATAAAGCCTGGAGAGTGACAAGCCCTTATAGACTATAGTCACTCCCTCTCCCCCAGCCCTCCGGCAGGTGTTAGTGCTGTATCAAGCACCCAGGTGGGCAAACCTGGGGGAGAGGAACTCCAGCCCCTCCCTGGTTTACTATATTCCACTATGCGTGCTGTCAACTTTGCTTATCTTTGTGGCAATTGGGCATGGCAACCCTAGTTACTGTTGTGCCTTCACATGCCAGTGCTTTATTTTCCTTTGAAACTGTCCAGCGTGACATTTCTAGCTGAACCCATCCTAGAGCCAAAAGCAACATTGCACACATTGGCAATGATTAGCAAAAGCAAACAATGCAAACCTACAGTGACTTGCAGAAGTATCCACCCCCTTTGGCTTTTCCACGTTTTGTTGCGGTACTTCCTGAAACTGAAATGGATTGAATTGGCATTGCTACCAATAGATGTACACAAGATACTCAACACTGTGAAGGTTCAAAATGTTGTCACTGAAGCACAAAAATTAAGCAAACAAAAGCAGACTATCACTGAATGGATGCATCACTATTCAGTCACTTTAGTCAACACTTGGTGGAAGCACCTTTGGACAGAAGCAAAGCTGTGAGTCTTCTTGGGTGAGGTTCTGTCAGCTCTGTGCATCTGGATCCTGCAGTGTTTTCCCCTTTGGCCCAGCAAAGCTGCTCCAGCACAGGCAAGCTGGAAGAGGAATGTTGGTGAACAGCCACTTCCATGTCTTGCCACAGATTCTCAATCAGATTGAGGTCTGGGCTTCAACTGGGCCATTGAAAGTCATTCAGACAGTTGTCTTTGAATGCTGCCAGCGCTGTCTAGGTACGCTGTCTAGGTCATTGTCCTGTTGGAAGGTGGCCCTCTGCCCCAGTCCCAGCCTCCTTGAAGACTGAGGCTGGCTTTCTTTTATAACTGCCCTGCATTTGGCTCCATCTGTCTTGCCCACAATCCTGACCTGTCTCCCAGGCCCTGCCAAGGAAAAGCTTCCCCACATCATGATGCCACCCCCACCATGCTGCACTGTGAGGATTATCCCTCCCAGCTAGGCCCCATGCATCACACTTTGCAGCAAGGCCCAAAAGTTCAGTTCTGGGCTCATCAGACCAGAGAACCTTGTTCCACATGCTTGCTGTGCCTTCCACCTGGCTTTCTGCAAAATCCAGACAGAATTTAATATAGATGTTTTCAGCCATGGCTTTCTTCTTGCCACTTGTCCACAAAGCCCAGATTTGTGGGATGTGTGGGTGATCATTGTCCCATGGATGGATTTTCCCATCTCAGCTGCACATCTCTCCAGCTCCTTTAGAGGTATTTTTTGCTCCTGCATTGGTTTTCTAGCTGATGTCCTGCTTACCAAGGCATTGAGTTTTGGTAAACAGCCTTCTCTCTGCAGAATCACAGTTGAGCTGTATGTTTCCATTTTATAATAATGGATTTAATGGTGCTCCAGGGAATGGTCATAGTTTGGGATTTTATTTTATTTTGGTAACCTAGTCCTGATTGGTGTTTCTGCACAACTTTATCCCTGACTTGTTTTGATAGCTCCTTGCTCTTCATGGAGTTGTTTGTTTAGATGTGTTCTCCAACAAACTCCAGGGCATCCAGAAAAAGTTGTTTTAATCTGAGATCATGTTGCACTAGAATTGCACACGGGTGGACCCCATTCAGCTAGTTGCACTGCTTCAAGAGACAGTGGATTACACAGTCAAAGGAGTGAATACTTACACACCCAACATGTACCAGTTTCTTCTTCTTTACATTTGTGCTACAATACAATATTTTGCTCCTTCACAATGTTGAGTGCCTTGTGTACATCAAGCTGTAGCAGTGCCAATTCCATCTATTTCAGTTCCAGGTTGCAACACAACAAAATGTAGAAAAGTCAAGTGGAGTGTGTGTGAATACTTTCGCAAGGCAATTTACATTAGCGAAGTTAAATTCTCTTTTGATATTTGGCTACTGTAAAAAAAAACCAAACCCAAATAACTAACAAATGAACAGCTAGCAGGTTCCCAGAGATAATCAGCTAATCAGCAGCCCAAATTTAACAACAATAGCTCTGAGATTTAAATCCTGAGAAAGTGTGAGGCAAGGGTAATGAGAATTATTTCTTAGTCATCTCTTCCTCCATCCCTTTCACTGAACTAAGGCTTCCAGGATTCCATGGACTGTCTGGGAAATGCAGGGCACTGGATAACTTAATTCTATTTAAATACATATATTGCTCCCTGGAGCAAATGATCCTGCACATGTTTAGTCAGAAAAAAAGGCCTACAACTCTCAGCCTGCCCCAAACAGCATGGCTGGCCGGGGCATGCTGGGAAGTATAAAACCTACCCAAATACACACAGGATTGTGCCTTAAGGTTCTTATTTGGAAGATTCATGAGAAGAGTGTGGTTAGTTACACAGCAGTTGGCATTCAAGAAGAATTTTGGGATAACTTCCCCTCCCGCACCTGTTTTTATTAACCCATATCCTCCTAGTGGAACAATGCTGTATATTCCTGATGATAAAAAAATACTGTGAACCCATTTGTTGTCACAATGCCTGCAAATTGCATATTAATTTTTTAACAGTGGATGCTAAGTTTGGCCATCAAGCACTTAGATGTCTTGCTATATCGAGTGGTATATTGGCATTATTGACACACATTATAAGCCCACATTGCCATGTGAGCCTGAATAGCTGGCGCTTAGAAAAATATTTAGCATGGTCCATTTCTCCTTAAGTGAGTGCAGCCAGAGGCAGCAGGTGCTTTCGGGTGAAGGGAGCCCAGCACTCAGGATCAGAAGGCATCGTGCAGCTGTTCCATCGTTTCCTCCTCAACCAATCTTCTATGAAAAAAGAAGCAGCAGGAAGATATGAGACAGGCATGAGTGGAAGTCTAATTCTGTGAATGAGGCAGGGCGACACCATAAAATGCTGGTTTGGAAGCACCCAGAGTGACCTCGAACAAAATCCACTAGGATACATTCTGGGCATTGTAATGGAAATCGCCTAGAACATGGATGTGCATGTGTTTAATTTTATTTTTTGGTGCTCATTCTGTTCATTGCTCTGTGCAGGAGCCTGTCCTGTTTGCCCTTGTTAACCCTGCCCCCTTGAGTGAAAGACCCATCTTTCATGTGCAGGATGCTTTCAGTAGAGTAGTCACTTATGTGTCATAGATAAAGAGGGTGTGGATTTGCATAAATATGTGTCTGCTATTTGATATGTACATATGCTAATTTAGAAACTTCAGTCATAATGTTCCTTAATAGTAAGTAAAACTATGCGTACTGTAATGTTAAGAGCACTGGAATATATCAAGTGAAGATATATTGCTCAGTGTGATCAGTGTGCCTGATAAAGCACAACTGATGGACCGCTTCAAGGCCCGGCTTTTCCTCCTCATGGTTCTTTATCCTTAAACTGGACAGGCTTTTGGGCAGAGGACGCTTGCAAATAGAGGCTTGTCCTCTGGCAGCCCTTCAGATGGAGGACTGCCCTCTGCAAAGCAGGCCCCCCAGCCACCCTAACTTGTTCTGGATCTACTGCGTCTAGCACTGCTGTTCAAAAAGGCTCCCCGCAGTCATTTCAGCTTCTCTTCCTTAATTTACTGTTAAGCAAGAAGCAGCAGGAGAACACGGGAAGGTTACGGTTAGGTTACAATGGGAAAATGCTGTTACATCATCTGACCCCATTTGGCGACTCGGACCGGGCGAGTGCACAACAGAAACCGCATCTGGAAGTGCTGCCCCCCCCCCTCCACACCTAAAGAGTCCTCTGGTGACCATCCCTCACTTGGTGCATGTGTTTTATTAGTTCAAGCCACTCCCCACCCGACATTCCAGATTGGTAACATGATGGTAACACATTGCGAATGTTTGACTCACAAGATCTTGGAAAGATGGAGCACAGCGGGGCTGGTAAGGAGGCAGAGTACAAAAAACGCAGCCCAGATTCCAGTGCTCCCTAGTGATTGCCTTGTCAACCCCTTCCCCGCCCGCCCCAGTTTTCAAAGAAACCAGACCTCATGTTTAAAAATAATTATTTTTAACGCGCGCGCGTGTGTTGCGGGCGGGGGGGCGATCGCCGTCACAAGCATTTTCTGCCTCGGGTGTGCTTTGAAAGGGGGGGAACCCCAACGGCTTGGCGGACTGGCCTGCTTTTTGCAGGACATCTCCCGCCCCGCACGCCCCCGTTGATCCCTCTCTTAAGCCCCAAGCGTCCCGCCCCTTCTTCCCAGGGCAGGGTTGCCTGGCTGGTCTTTCTAAGTTTGATAAAGCATTTCCTCCCATTCTCATTCTATACCGCCTGTGGGCCTTTCTTTCTGCCGGTCCCTCCCCTTCTGTCTTCCTCCCTCATTTTCACTGAACCTCAGTAAATCTTGTGGCTTAAGAAAGCAACTGCCTCCTCCTTCCACGGGAAAAGAAAGCGCAGCGAAGGAAAGAAGAATCTTTGAACTATGAGACATTGTCTTCCCGGGTTGTAACTGAAAGGGCGCTGGATGCATGGACTCCACGGGGGTGAGTATCAGCCCGCAGGTTGCGTTTTGTTGCTTGGAAAAGCAGGACGGACCCAGGCGGCGTCGGAGGTGGCGGCTGCTCTTGATTTTTTCTCGGAGTCTATTTGTGGCTACTTAGCTTTTTCGCAGCCGACGGATGGATGCGCACGGGGCGGGGGGGAGGGAGCGGAGGTTGGTGGTGCAAGCCACGAGCAACACATGGCTCTCTGCTACATCTAATGGTAAAAGCAGGATGCCTCTGTGCATGCCCCAGTTACTGGGGAACTTGGGCAGCAAGGTGCTGTGGTGCGCACGCCCTTCTCGCGGGTTTCGTGTGGGTCGCTGGTTGGCCATTGATGGAGGAGATGGACCCTCGTGCTTTTGCTGTTGATGTGCCGAGAAAACAGCTCCCGACCCAGTGGTCTGGTGGTGCCCCCACCCCCCGACAAATCCCGTCGCTGCGGCCTCTAGATTCACATCCTGGGCAGCCCTCTGGGTTGGTTTGTTTTCCCTGGAAAGCAAGTCGAGCCTAGTGATCCCATGCGTTGTGGCACTGGTAAACATTTCAGCTGGATGCCATTCTTGCAGCTCGCACTGTGTTCTGCATCCAGTGTATGCAGGTTTCTGAGAAACAGAATTCCACACATGCTGGAGGAATGGAAAGATGGTGCGTGCTTTTGTAGTGGCACCCTGGACTGCCAGACGCTTGCTTCACCCTTCCACCCGTCCCGCCGTTTCAGCAGGCCAGCTTCTGCTGTGGTGCATCATCTAATTTCTATTTCATTGGGCCAGTGACCTGAAGAGGTGACCTCTTTCTTCTTCCCCTTCTGCCATTGCTGGGTCACAGTCATGAGCTGGGATGCTGTGTGAATGCCTTTTTCCCAGACAAGGTGCATTCACAGATGGAATGTGAAAAGTATGATTTACAGGGAGACGGGCTGCAGACAGGAAGACTTTCTAAGCACCACCAACATACCACCTGCTCTTGCGCTTGTTTACCCAGAAGTCCTAGTGCTTTCTCCTGAACCACTGTGCTTAGATTACCCGTCAGTAAGCCCAGACACTGTAGGACTGCACTTGGCAGTTGCAGCAAGAGAAGCTCTGTTCTTGCATTGCTTTTCCCCAATGATGTGCTGACTGCATGCTTTTGTTCCCAGTTCCTCTGAAGAGTCCCTATTATGTGTTGCAAGTGATAGCCAGATCTCTCTGCTGGAGTGGGGGCAGATAATTAATTGAAACTGTGTTCTTTTGATCTGTTTGGTAGAAGGGCTTCAGACTGTGAGATAAAATCAATTTACAAAAGTGCGAGGCTGTGAGGAAGCACTGAAGGGTGGTTCATGAATGGAACATGAGGGGTCAGTTCTTAGGTTTCTTAGCTGGGTATAAGAATGAAGAAAGGCATATATGATTTGCACCACTGTGCGGGGAAGAAAAAGTTCTGGTTTGCTGAGAACAATCATGTTGTATCTGAATTGTCTGAGCCGTCTCTCCTGCTGCACATTGGCTTTGCATGGAGACTGTACCAGAGCTGAAATGATTTTTTTTTTCTTCCTACAGAAACTGAAAACTGGGATGGGGGGAATTATTTCAAATTCCAGTTCAGTGGACACTTACAGATTCTGAACATTGATTATCTGGGTGGTTTAAAGAATAAATATTCCATATTTTCCATAATAACTATGGAAAATTTGGTATCTTAAATTTTTTGGTTTTAACTGAAAATGCTTAAATCCTTAGCAGAATGAATATTTGAAAATTTGGGGGTTGGAAACTGAACTAGGCAAATAAACATTGTTATATATTTATTGTTTTAGCAAATTCGGCAGATACTTTGGTGAAGAGTTTCAGTTCTAAATGTGCCTATACTAAGGCACAGATAGCAATTTACCAGGTGATTGTTTTTAACCTAGCTGCATACAACCATCTCATAAGTTTATCTTATTCTCCTGTACTGAGACAAAAAGAACTCTGCCAATCATCACTTGCCCTAGATATTTGATGGGGAAAAGAAGTGGCAAAATTATCAAGCAGATCTCTCCAGCCACCTTCCCCCACACCACACACGAGCTGATCCTGTTACACCAATGTGTGCCAACTGGCAGGTGCACCTGGAGAACAGGTGGTGCACTGTCCGCTCGTATAGCGATACACTTTTCTTCCTAGGTGCCTCTTGCTTTGCTCCTTTGTTCAGAAGAGCAACAGCAGAGTAGTAGGTGAGTAAGAAAGCCAGAGTAGCTTTTGGGAGAAGAGAATGTTCTTTTAAATGGACTCATGCCTGTGTGAGAGAGATTAATCTCATTTTGTGTGCAGGAGCAAAGCTTTTAATTTTTTTCTGGGATTGTTTTGCTCCTGTCTTACCTGAGCATGCAGATCTGGGCCTAATTACCGTTAAGTCCTAGTTATGCAACTGTTTGGGCATAGTTCTGCCCTGCTAACTTTTATTGTTATTATTGCATTACATTTACATCCCACCTTTCTTCCTCTTGCAAGGAACTCCTCCCCATTTTATAATCATAACAACCCTGTGAGGTAGCTTAGGCTGAGAGTCTGTGACTGGCCCAAAGTGACCTGGTGAACTTAATGGCTGAGTGGGGACTTGAACCCGGATCTCCCAAGTCCCAGTCAAGTGCTCCACTCATGATACCATGCTGCTTCTCAGTGTCATTTAATAAATAGTATTAAATAAATAGAATAAATTCCTATTTCAGAAGTCCCACTTGATACACTAAGCAATCTGCTTTCCTGGGAGGAAGTCTCCATGAACACAGTTGAACCCTGTTCCCCCAAATCTCACTGCAGCATGAGATTCCCCAGTTGATTCTCCAAGTCTCTGAATCCCTGAATCTCACTGCAATGTAAAAGGACTGCAGTGAATAAACCATGGGTGCTGCTTCTTGTTGCCCCATCACTAGTTTTTCCAGGCCAAGGATTGCCTTGAGAGAGAACCAGCGAAATTTTACACCCAAGGCAGGAAGAGGGCAACTATCAAATCCTTTTCCAGACTGCTTTCCTTAGTCCTAAGGTGGGTGGGGGTTTAGCCAGGGCCAGAAATGGACCAGCTCTAAGCAAAAAAATGTCCGTTGCCTATTTCCTACAGTTTAGCAAATTCTTTGGGGATCGACATCTTAGAAAGGAAACCGGGCAAAAGAAGAATGATGTTTACTTCTTTCTTTGTGATGTGTTTCCTGGTGGGCTCCAGAACTTGATCTTGCTTTGTCCCTGAAATGAGTGGGTGGCAAGGGGGGGATGAGGCCCAGTGAAGAGGGAGAAGGCTGTTAGTGGGAGAAGGCAAATTGCAAACAAAAATATATGCGGTCACTGTCTGCCTATTTGCATATAATATAAATGGATTGCAAGGCAAATTGAGGGCAAAGAAAAACATATGTTACTTTATATAACAGGTATGTACACATATCACACAAGCCCACTGTGGCAATAAGCTATGGTTGGATCGTTTGTCTGTGAACAAGCCATGGTGCACCCAACAAATGATTGAGCATCCCTGGTGGATTTCTGGGTGACTTATAGTAGGTCGGTAGGGATCACCAAATCTCATAACAAAAGCCATGTTAAAGGTCTAAATCAGACTGTTAGAATCTCTGATTTGCGGTTCCTCAGAGGTAGATCAGTATTTGTGTTGGGTGGTTACCATGAATGCAGTTTTTGCAGGGGAAGGTCTCCCCTTGTGTCCTTCTCAAGTATCTGCGGCAGCAGATTGCATACAAAGCTTCAAGGGAGAGGAGCGGATGGAGCGCTTCATCTCCATCTCCTACCACACAAGCGGACTTCTGCTGATAGGATTGACTGAAATAACTCTGGCTTTTTTTGATTGACACCAGCCCTCCCTCACTACTAGCTCCACTGTTGAGGTGTTACGGAATGCTTGTGAGTATTCCAAATGGTTAGAAGTTTTTGGTTTTTTAAAAGCCGCTCTAAGCAAAGAAGGCCTGGGGAAAGGTAGGGTGGTGGTTGTCTTCCAGTTACCAAGAATGCCACATATTAAGGGAAGGATCAGAAAGCAGGGAGGGAATAACCAGCCACCCCCAGCAAAAACCTCCTAGTTGTTGGTGAGAAGAGGCTTGGCAGAAGTAGCAGCAGAAGTTTTTGTTAGTCAATTGTTAGACTATGGTTGACTGTCAACGTTGCTTTGTTGTTGTGTATATGGAAACAGTTGGTGCATGGTGAGTGGCAGGCACGGGAGAACCACACCTCCCACCCATCTTTGCCAAATCTATTCAACCTCTTAGTCTGAATTCAAGAGAGGACATTGCAGTGGGCGATCAGCAAGTGGGAAAAAGGGCTGCTTCCCCCTTCTCTCATCTGCTCATTCTCCCCCTGCCTATGCCTCCCCTGATGCCTGTTCCCTGCAGCCAGGCTTGTTCTACTGCCACAGCCCTGTGAGGAGGTAGCATGTGGTTGCCGGGAGCATTTGTAAAGGAGAATCAGCTGCAGGAGGAGGACTCAGTATGCTTTCCTTCTGATCCTTCCTTACAAAACTGCAAAACTTGGGCTTAGAAATTCATGATTCCCTCCCATTATATAGTTACATTCTGAGTTGTGAAAGCAGGTTGCATTGGGTGAGAGAGGAAAGGCATCACATGCCTACCCATATACAAAATGCACATCCTTTCAGGACAAGCTCAACTGCTTGATTCCTGCATTACGGAGGGACTGTGCTGGGGAAATGCTTATTCCTGCCTTGCCCTCCCTGAGGCATCAGGCTGGCCACTGCTGATGAAGCAGGTGCTGAGCGCAAGGGATAGGGCTGACTCCTGCATAGCAATCCATACTTCAAGCCCGACTAAGGTCATGTTCAGCTGCACAAAGTCCAACCTGTTGTTGTTGTTGCAAAGTCATGTCCGACCCATCGCGACCCCATGGACATTCCTCCAGGCCTTCCTGTCCTCCACCATCCCCCGGAGTCCACCCAAGCTCACACCGACTGCTCCAGTGACTCCATCCAGCCACCTCATCCTCTGCCGTCCCCTTCTTCTTTCGCCATCTATTGTTCCCAGCATTAGGCTCTTCTCCAGGGAGTCCTTCCTTCTCATTTGGTGGCCAAAGTATTTGAGGTTCATCTTCAGGATCTGGCCTTCTAAAGAGCAGTCAGGGTTGATCTCCTCTAGGACTGACTGGTTTGATTGCCTTGCAGTCCAAGGGACTCGCAGGAGTCTCGGAAGGAGATCATTCTGGACTCCCTCGGAGAAAACGATCTCCAAGTGAGCAAGCCGCTGCCTCGCACGCACCGCTTCCTGTCCCCACCTCGCCTCTCCTCCCCTCACCACGCTCGCTCCCCCCCGCCTCATTGCCCGCACACCCATGTGCCCACTCCCGCGCCGGTCCACGCACCCTGCCAGCACCACCTTTCCGGCCCATGCCTAGCACTGGCACCTTTCAACTGGCCTCCTGGTGAAAAAGTTTGAGGACCACTGGTATAGAGCTTCTCCATCTTTGGCTGCAGAGCACATAGTCTCATTTCTGTGTTGACCGTCTGGTGATGTCCATGTGTAGAGTCGTCTCTTGGGTTGTTGGAAAAGAGTGTTTGCTATGACCATCGTATTCTCTTGATAAAATTCTACCAGCCTGTGCCCGGCTTCATTTTGTACTCCAAGGCCAAACTTGCCTGTTATTCCAGTTATCTTTTGGCTTCCTACTTTAGCATTCCAATCCCCCATGATGATAAGGACATCATTTTTGGGTGTTAATTCTAGAAGGTGTTGTAGGCCTTCATAGAACCAGTCAACTTCAGCCTCTTCAGTACCAGTGGCTGGGGCATAGATTTGGACTATTGTGATGTTGAATGGTTTGCCTTGGATTCGAACTGAGATAATTCTGTCATTTTGGAGATGGTATCCCAGTACTGTTTTTCCTACTCTTTTATTGACTATGAAGGCTACTCCATTTCTTCTGAGGGATTCTTGCCCGCAGTAGTATACCTGATGGTCATCTGAATTAAATTCACTCATTCCTGTCCATTTTACTTCACTGATTCCTAAGACGTCAATGTTCAGTCTTGTCACCTCTTGCTTGACCACATCCAGCTTGCCTTGATTCATGGATCTTACATTCCAGGTTCCTATGGAGTATAGATCTTTACAGCATCGGACTTTCCTTTCACCACCAGATACATCTGCAACTGAGTGTCCTTTTGGCTTTGATCCAGTCACTTCATTCTTTCTGGCGCTACTAGTACTAGCCCTCTGCTCTTCCCCAGTAGCATATTGGACACCTTCCAACCTGAGGGGCTCATCTTCGGGCATCATATCTTTTTGCCTTTTGGTACTGTCCATGGGGTTTTCATGGCAAAGATACTGGAGTGGCTTGCCATTTCCTTCTCCAGTGGATCACGTTTTGTCAGAGCTCTCTGCTATGACCTGTCTTTCTTGGGTGGCCCTGCACGGCATGGCTCATAGCTTCATTGAGCTACGCAAGCCCCTTCGCCACAACAAGGCAGTGATCCATGAAGGGGAGGCCAACCATAGAATCACAGAATAGTAGAGTTGGAAGGGGCCAAGAAGGCCATCGAGTCCAACCCCTGATGTTACACAACACCACATCACACCATCCCACTCAGATGGCTGTCCAGTTTCTTTTTGAATGTTAGAGGCTCCAGTAGAGATTAGCCAAGAAAGATGTAACTCAAGAGTACAGTGCCTACTTTGCATGCAAAAGATCCCGCATTCATGCCTTAAAACCTCCAGGTACGGGTGGGAAAGTATCCCACCTCTACCCTCTGGACAGCCATTGCCAGTTGGTGTTGCCCATTTGTAGGGTCCCCAGGTCTCCCATCCAGGTGCTGACGTGATTCACATCTGCTCAGCATCAGTTGATGGCTCCAACGTGATAAATGCCAAACCAAATACCAGCTTTGCAAGGGTGGCAGGCCAATTGAAGGGGTAATATTGCAGTACCTATTGCCCATAGCCTAAATCAGTATAGCATATCCAGCCATTAAAGGATGCCCATGCTGGGGAAAGCAAAAATCAGAAGCATACAATTCTGTCTGGTTGGATAGTGACCTGGCTGCATGCAGGTTTTCTGCACAACAGCTTTGGAAATCAACTCATTGTAGAATAGCAGAAGCAGTCTGCCTGACCAGGGAGAACTTCAAACTTCAACAACAGTAAGAAGTATTTGCAAACTTTCTTAAGCCGCTCCAGATTTTACTTGTCATGCCACATAAGTCTGGTGGTTTATTACCAATTATATTTTTATGGTTGTCATTTATCACTCAGACTGAAGAGAGAAAATTTTATTCAAAAAATTATGGTGCTCAATCCCCAAATGTGGCTTTTCTTCAAAATCTCTGGCCCAACAAATGCAAGAACTTAGCAGTGTTCTTGTTTTCTGGTCAGTTGGCAATCCAAACTGAAATGCAGGATATAAACGTACAAACAGATTAAAATAAATATAATTAAGGGAATGTTAACTGAATTTACTGTTTGGAACGTCTTCAAAGGATCGTGTGGGTTTCTCGCAACAGGATGTCTCCATCTCCTCCTCCTCCCACTGAAGACTTTAAGGCAGGTCAGAGGCGCTTATGCTGGACTGCAACTCCCATCATCCTTCACCATCCCTATGCTGGCTGGGTTTATGGGAGCTGTGGTACAGCAGCACAGGAGCATAGGAAACCACCCTAGATGGAGTCAGATCCTTGATCCATCGAGCCCAGTATTATTGGCTCTGACAGGCGGCAGCCCTCTAGACCTGTTTCTTATTGCAAGCTCTTCCACACCATGCCTTGGTGCACAAGTAGCAAAGCATCCCACTGTGGCACCTTCAAAGCAAACAGATTTATCCTGCCATAAGCCTTTATGGACTATGTGTACTGGATGGCATCTAGTCCACAATAGCTCTTGCCATGGTAATTTTTTTAAGGTACTACGAACTGCTTAACTGTTTTTTTGTGGCTATAAGCTAACACAGCTACTCCTCTCGAAGCCGTTACTCATTGAATTATCCAGCTCTTTAATCTTCCCTCCTATCTCAACCCCTCCAGCTGCTCAATCCCTTCTCATGCTCCTCTCTGAACTTCCGCCAATTTATGTGTCTCTTGATAAGATGGTGCCAGGAGCCAAATATTTATTGCTACCATGTTCTGTCTTAGGGTAGGAGCCCGACCTGCAGGAAATGCTAGCATTCAGCTATTCCGTCTCCCCACACCCACCCTTCCCTTCATGATTACTCATAACAAAAATGGAGACATCTGAAAATCTTGAGAAGTGAGCCTCAAAATGCCTTCATTGGGTGGGTCGTTGCAAACCGAAGGGCACATCTTGACATTTAAAATGTAAGAGCACGCAAACTAGACTAGTTCAGAGCCATCTGAGATATCCACAAAGCTGACCCTCGGTTGGAAAATATGTGCAAATGCACATCAGTAGTGGTGTTCCAGAACTGGACCCCCAGATCCAGCTTCTTCACAGCTTCAAGGGCAAGAGTAGGTGAGCCAAGGGCTTCCAGCCACTTTCTACTTGATCCTCTCCTGGCTAACCATGCCATGTGTATTTGCTCTCTCACCGGTTAGGGATGAACTTGATCCAGTCCTAGCAGGGAAGCCAATTTCAGTGGGAATCGTTTTGATGATCAGGACAGCAGGGGAGACCCTTTTGAAGGCATCTTCTTGTCCTGCATGTAGAAAAGAAAGCTGCTTTCTCCTGCCTGGGTCCCTGACTTTGGAGGGTACTCCCTCTGCTGTTGCAAATTGGTTATTGCTCCATCTTGCTTTCAAGAAAGCAGTCAAGATGCATTTTTTCCAGTTTTAATTGTTTTTATAGCATGCCGTGCCATTGTACTGTTTTTATTATGTTTTTTTTGAGGAGTGTTTTAGTGGTTTTTTGGTATCCTTCTTTGGTGGTTTTCAGAAAAATGTTATAGAAGCAGCTGAAATATTTATTTATTTATTAGATTTATATTCCACTTTTTTCCTACAATGAACTCAATGAGGCTTACATCATTCTCCTACCCCTAGTCTCAGTCTTAATTCAACAACAACCCTGTGAGGAAGGTTGGGCTGAGAGTCTGTGATTGGCCCAGAGTCACCCAGCTATCTCTGTGGATGAGCAGGGACTAGAACACAGAGCATGGGGCCCAGTCCCATGCACTTAACCATGACACCGTACTGGCTCTCTTAAATGGGGTTCAAGGTTGTGGCTGCTAAGCCAAGCCCACCTCCTGAGGTTTACCATCTAGTTTCAAAGTTGCCAGCGAGAAGCAAGAAAGATCTTCTTTCTTCCAGAAAGAATAGTTTCTGACTTAGGATATGGGGGCATCTGACAGGGATTGCCCTGCTACCACTGAAGCAGTGGACATGGGTACATCTGGACAGTGGACAGTTTGAGTCAAAGCAATGAAGGACTGGAGAGCTTCCTTGTTTTCTTCATCTGGGCAAATAGCTATAGGAAGAGCGACACTGGCTACATATCCATGGGAGGTCCTTGAACAGAATCTCATCAAGCCCCTGTGCTCCTCACCCCTGGCTGTTAAGCCCTGTGGACAGGGTCTTCTTATTTTAAACTAGACTTAAGAACCAGATTCAACTGAACATTTATGGGAAAGGCAAGCAACTGTTGGTCCCAGCCACAATCTGGCTTTGCAAGAGGTGCCCTGTGGCTTTCTCTTCTGCCCATGACAGATGAAAAAGAGGGGTGTAGCTGCATGCCCTGGCAGCAAGGCATTCTGGAAGAACCTGCCACACTTCCCAAGAAGAGCAAAACCGGCTACTGGGCAATATGCTATTTCCCTGGGCTAGTGCAAGGAGGAAATGGCCATGTGATGTGAGTCAGTATGCTGTTTGCTTAGCCACGCAAGCTGACTGGGCAAACAAAGACAAAAACTGCTCAGGTTCAGCTGTTTAACTTTCATTTCTCTTTAAGCTCAACAAAATGATTCTGAATTCCAGAGAGTTCCCTTTTAGCTCGAGCTGACTGATTGTGCTGCAACTACAGACATAAATCAGATACAACAGGGCCTGGGATTAGGCTTTAATGGGGGTGGGCTGAATTCTTCCCCCACCAGCAAGGAACATGTGTAAGGACATTTCACCAGAGATCAAGACCAAAATCCTTCACACCTTGTGTTCCTGATCACTCCATGTGGGTATGAAAGTTGACAGGAAGACAATTGATACATTGAAAATGTGCTGGAGAGGAACTTTGCAAATCCCCTGGACTGACAGAAGAATAAACAAGTGGGTTCTAAACCAAATCGAGCCAGAACTTGCTCTTGAAGCAAAAATGATGAAAGAGAGGCTGTTGTAGTTTGGGCATATCCTAAGAAGGCAAGATTCACCGGAGAAGACAACCATGGTATAGAGTCAAAGGAAGCAGAGGCAGAGGGAGGCCAGATGTGAGATGGTTCAGTTCCATCAGGGAAGCCATAGCCTTGAGTTTACAAGAGCTGAGCAGGGCTGTCAAGGACAGGACATTTTGGAGGCATTCATTCACAGGGTCACCATAAGTTCAAGATAACTTGATGGC
Source organism: Varanus salvator macromaculatus (assembly GCA_023646645.1). NCBI lineage: Eukaryota > Metazoa > Chordata > Lepidosauria > Squamata > Varanidae > Varanus > Varanus salvator. The sequence continues at coordinate 9,440,798 of JAIXND010000795.1, forward strand.
TCATGACAAGCACAACAGAACCTCTGCAGAGTAGGTGACATAAGGGAATGTCGCAGTGCCCCGTGGCTGAGTTTGCAACTTCATGTGCTTGCATCTCCCCCAGGGGTACACTGTACAGGGAGGACCCCTTTGGCCAGAGACCAGCTTCTTCCAACCTGTGCCTTCTCTCACTAAGAATGATCCAGGGAAGGCGAAGTATTTTGTGTACCTCACTCTCTCCCAATTGGATGGATGTGGGTGCATCTTTGCTTGATTCTTGCAAACACGCATGAGTGAAAAAGGGGTAGGAGCCTGTCTGAATATGTCAAAGGGAGAGGTGATAATTCTTTTTACAGGTGTGGTCCCTTCGAATCTGTGCTTGCATTCTTGTAACAGGTATCAGCACCAGAGTAGGAGCCCTTGTGGAAGAGGCAGCCCAGAAATGCTAGCACAGCAAAGGAAAAAGTGAGTGGGAAGGGAAGCCATGTGAGAATATATTTTGCAAAATGTTGTGGAAAGACCCAAGGCACTGATGACTTTTTACATATTTCCAAAAACTGTTCTGAAGATATTAACATAGAAACAGAGTGAGTCAGAAGGGGCCTCCCGGGCCATCTAGTCTGACCTCTGGCACTAGCTGGCTCCGCTCACAACGTGCCCACCATGTGCATGTCCAGCCTATCTTTGAATACCCGCACCGATGGGGCCTCAACGACCTCTCAACGAGATGATGGCAATGATAACACCACATTGACTAGCAATCAGAATTTTGTTTAGAAACATCATAAGCCTTTACTCCTACTTCACTCCCCCAGCTGCCTTTTGGTATTTTGCAAGGGTGTCCCAAAATGGCACATGCAAAGAAGATGCACATATATCGTGTTATCTTTTAAACCCTGTCTGTTGGGTTCCAAGGTTTTGGAAACTTAAGGGCCGTTAACCTCTCATCTACTTAAGGGCACTTTCCAGCATTTCCGAACTCTCATTTCTACAACTTTCAGCTTTTCCCAGCCAGCCATGCTGTAGGACTTTTTTTCTGTCTGAACAAGCATAGGATTGCACTCTGCAGTCTCCTGGCAGAGGTTCCAGAACAGGCTACAACGAGGGTTCTAATACTGCCTTCCTCAGGCAGGTAGAATAGAATAGTAGTAAGTTGGAAAGGGTCTGTGAGACCATCGAGTCCAACTCCATGTTCTGCCTGCGCAGGTGGTCATCCATCCGGCTGCAGGCCCATGCCTTTCCAGCTTAGCAAAGGTGAGCTGACATGCTAGTTCAATGTATAGCTAGCTATGCAGGCAGGCAGCCTCCAGAATCCGTCAGGCTGCATCACCCAGCAAATTCCAGCAAGCATAGCCAATGGCCATGCTGGCTGGCATGATGGGCATTGAGGTTCAGCACATCTTGAGTCCACCCAGTTGGGGAAGACTATCTTAGAAGAAGCCCTGTTGTGAATCTGGTCTGGAATCCCTGCCAGGAAACTGCAGAGAGCCCTAGGAAGAGTCTGAATCCTGCAGCCAGGGCTGCACAGACAACCCCATCTGCATGCATGATTTTGCTTGCACCTTTTTGGGTTGCCCCATGCAAAGCTTGCAGAAGGTGCTGTGGAGTGAAGGGGGACTCCCAATGGCTTTGCTGAGTACTTTCAGTCAACAAGAAAGCAGATGTGCTGATGTTCCTGTTCTGTCCTTGATTTTTAAATTACAACGAAATGCTTCTGTATTCGAAAGACAAGCAGCTGCATCTCTAACCACAAGAAGGCCAGGAGGTTAAGTGTCCAAATTCAGTTTCTCCAAGAGGAAGGCATGTGCCTTGACTCCTTTTTGTTTTTATGTTTTATTGTTTTGCTTTTAAACATGCCAGTAGCTCAACTTTGGTGTTGCAGAATGAGCTAATGATATATGCATAAATGTATTCTTGGGCCCTGATGGCCTCTTTCGATTCTACTGCAGTTTATATATTAGCCGGGGAAGGTTCTCTTGTGGTTTCCCTCTCCCAAAAGGGCCCAGATGCCACATGAGTAGTAGTCCCTTCATGTCACTGGGGCTGGGCTGGCGCATCCACGCTCTAGCCATCCATTGTGGAGAATAGGGAGCGTCAGGCTTTTCTATAGAGAACTGAGACTAGGCCAAAGAGGACTGCTGGGCCCGACTGGTGGGGCTGTGCGGTCCTGCTGAAGAGAGCAGCCTGGCTGGCTGGCAAGGCAGCGACTGCTAGGAAAGCAGCTGAAGTCCTGGAGCAGCAGAGCAGGGCTCCCCTTGCAGCCGCTTTGGGGGCTCGCCAGTGCAGAAAGGATGGAGCACAGTAGCTGGGAGAAGGAAAAGGGGAGAGGAGTGTTTGGAAACAAGCTTTTAGGTTGCAAAAGGGCATGCACTCCTACCTTCAGAGGGACAACAGATACTTACAGTGGCTTCATACACTATATTTCCCAGGTGAACATCTTTCTTGTTAAAGCGTACCTTGTTTGTCATGTGAAAAGTGGAAATGCAGGCGACCAGTGCATGAAAACACACCCCTTATGCAAGGACACTCATCAGTGAGCTGGAATTGCTTGCACACTGCTTGCCATGCACAGACTGACTCGCTCACAAATCCCAGTTTGCTGCCATGCAGTGTTGTCAGGATATCAAATGATCTCTTCTGGATGCATTCTCACTTTTAATTTATGATGGCTCTAGATCTGAGTGTCCCAGTGGTCACCCTGAAATGGATGGCAAACCTGGATATGTTTCTGTATAATGTCCAAAACTGTCCTTACATCGAAACCTACAGGTTCAGAACAATCTCACAGGACAGTCTTCTGAGAATGCAGCATGTTGACACAATCTGTGAATGCTCCCCGTAAGTCTCCTGTGCTTTTAGAAACTCGGCATGTCAGGGAAAAAGCCAGCTGCCTCAGCAACCTGCTTTTCTCAGTGCAGGGAGTTTACGTGGGGAAGTATTTATGAGAACCTGCACTTGCATTCTGAAGCAGAGCAGGCCAGATGGTATTTCCAAAAGCCTTGTTCAGCCCTTAGCTTAACAAGAGGAGTCTTTCTTTACTTAGAAGACAGTACGATTTGCACCAGGTCAGGTTACTCAAGCATCCAGCCCAGTGAGATCGTGCCAGGCTCTTGGGCAGATGCTTTGCAGTTTAAGACAATGGCAAGGGTTAAGCCTAAGAGCTTCTGCAAGGAAAGTGTGTGTTCTGCCACTGAGCTGCCTGTGTCCCCCTTTGAGTATTTCCCCCACAGCCCCCTTATCTGTATCATAATGAGACACCCTTGTCTTACCACCCTGTTACCTTCCTAGTCCACTGGGCAATCCTGGGGGCGATCTCCCCACACCCACTCCTTTCTCGCTGCTGAAGGACTTGCCAGGAGCTTTCTAAGTGTGCCTTTCGTACCATAACGAGCACGCTGCTGGCCTTAAAAATAAATGCAAGCTAATAATAGCAATAACATTTCATGCAAAGTACCCCATGCAAATTAGGGGATGACTGCTGTAATTTTCTGGTGCCTGCACCTACGATCATAAAATATTTGTGCTTTTAACATGGTTCCAACATGGTGGCCAAAATGAAACCAACCCCCCCCCCCCCCCGCCGGAACATTAATATTCTTGAGAGAGGAGGCTGGATTTTGTATCCCACCTCACAACAGTCAAAAGACACAAACAAAAGTCAAGTTTATGAAAAGTTTTAGGTGCAATCTCCACTGAATAAGCATGTCTAGAGTTGAGCTGTCCTGCACCCCCACAAGAACCAGACAAGAGCAAAACATGCAGAACATCAGGCTCATGAAAGACCTGTCAGTGGTGGAGTGCATGCTCTCCATGCAGCAGATCCTTGCTTATTCACTCTAGGAGACGCTCTTCCAGGGACCTCCACCAAATGAAGTAAGACTGGTGGCTACTGAGAGGGCCTTTTTAGTGGTGGCTCGCTAGTTGTGGAATGCTCTCCCCAAAGAGGCTTAGCTGGTGTGGGCTTTTCAGCACCAGGTGAAGACTGCTTCTTCCCCTTCCCACTGTTGTCCTCCAGCTTTTTTTTTTTTTTTTTAAACATGTTCTTGTGTTTTTAGAGCTTTCCACTGCTGCTGGCTTTTACTCTGTTTTAAAGCTGTATTCCTTCCTATTGGCTTTCATTGTGTGTGTGTCCTGCCTGATTCATTCTTCCACTTGGGCCCTCCCAGGTTTCCCCTGTCTGTCCGTCCGTCCGTCTGTCCCTCTCTAAATCTCCTTTTTTTCCTGCCGCAGAAAACCCACAAGGAGAAAAAGATAGAACAGGACTTTCCCATTGGTAGCACTAGGAGCCTTCTGCCTGGAAGTACTCTCAATCCCTGCTGAGTCTGGGTAACACTAGGCAGGATTCATCTGAATCCCCCAAAAGCTGCTTCTAGACCAAGAAGACCTGTTTGTCCAACATGGCGCCCTCTATAGGTGTTCAACTGCTACTCCAATAATTCCCAATGCTGCCTGGTTCAGTGAGCAACCATTCCAATACAGTACCCTTTACATGGTTGTAGAAATCCCATCAGCCTCAGCCATGGTCCAGGGAATTGCCAGCTGGCTGGGAATGATGGGAGTTGCAATCTGACATTTTGGAGAGGGCACTAGGTTGAGAGAAGCTGTGTAGGCGGTATGGAACTTGGTGAGAGTTGGACAACTTGTGACCATCCGGATGTTTGGGCCTACAAGTTGCCCACCCTAAACCTAGATGGATGAATGTTCTGATTAGATATATTGCATCATTCTATATAATTGAGGGTATATTTACAATACAGGTTTAAAGTGGGGTTAATGATTGTCCTAACTTCCCAGGGACTTACTAGAATGATAGTTCTGTGCCTAAGGGGTGAAGGATGTATATGAGAAAACTACCATTTCCATCAAGCCAGGTTCTCTGGAGTTCTTTGGATGAAGCCTTAACAGTCACAGTATAAAACAAACAACATTTCCTGTTACAGACAAGGCATTGGAATTGTAGAAGCACGATTCTGTAAATGCATGCACCTTGCGGGAACTTGCATGGGGAAGGCAAAAAAAAAAAAAAAAAAGCAGCAGTGTTGACCATTGGAATTCATGGTGGCCCTCATTCCTTGAACTCAGTCATATGCCAGGCAAGAAGGGACAACCACCTCCACTGAGTACCAACAAAAGGAAAGGAGGGACCTCCTCTCCATCCTCATACTCCCCAACTACATTTCTCATGACTGCTCATGAAGGACCCATATTTCCACAATCCTCTTATTGGCCTGTGGATTTGCCTTGACAGGGTGGTGGAATCCAAAAGACATCAGGGTTCCTGATGTACACATAACAAGATGCGTAGAAGAGGAGCCGCCTAGGAAGGCCTCGGCACTTACAGGTGGCCTATAAATACAAGTATAGATAGATAGATAGATAGATAAATTCTGAGAGATGCACCATTTCCCTCCCATGTCTGCCAAGTGGCAGTTGCCAAAGTCCTTCATCCTCAACCCCAAAGCATTCAGAATTCCAAAAGCATTCCCGCTGGAGAAAAATCATTCTATGTTACTCATTCCTAGTGGCTCCCTAGTGGGGGTTGGTGATGGGGAATATATGAAAGCAGGGGTGTTGAACTTCTTTTGGCCTGAGGACCGGATTCCATTTTAGAGAAGCTCTCTGGGGCTGCATTGCAATAGAAACAGAGAAAAAGAGAAACAGAGCGAGTCAGAAGGAGTCTCCTGGGCCATCTAGTCTGACCTCCGGCACCAGCCGGCTCCGCTCACGACATGCCCACCATGTGCACGTCCAGCCTATCCTTGAACACCCACACCGATGGGGCCTCAACAACCTCTTGTGGAAGCCCATTCCACACCCTTGGGGTCCTGACTGTCAGGAAATGCTTCCTGGCATCCAAATGAAACCTGGGCTCCCTGAGCTTTGCTCCACTGGAGCGCATCCTGCCTTCCTCTGCAGGGGAGAACAACTCTCTACCCATCTCCGTGTGACACCCCCTCACATACCTGTATGTCACCAACATATCCCCTCTGAGTCTCCTCTTCCCCAAGCTGAAGAGACCCAGTTCCCTCAGTCTTGCCTCATCCCCTGCAAACCGGCCACCAACCTTGTGGCCCTACGCTGCACTGACTCCAACCTGGCTATATCCTTTCTGTAATGAGGGGCCCAAAACTGAGCACAATACTCCAGTTGTGGGCGCACCAGAGTTGTGTAGAGTGGTAGTAATACCTCTCTTGATCTAGAAGCCACACTTCTGGCTATGCAACCAAGGGTGGTGTTCACCCTCTTGACCACCGCATCACACCACTGACTCATGTTTAGCCTGCAGTCAACCAGTACCCCGAGGTCCCTTTCACAAGTGCTGCTCTCCAGCCACTTGTCACCTAACCTGTACTTATGACAGCTATTCTTATGCCCCAAGTGCAAGACCTTGCACTTATCCACATTGAACGCCATCCTATTGTCTCCTGCCCACTTCCATAGTCTGTCCAGATCCTTTTGGATCTGGAGTACCTGCTCCTCAGTTGTGGCCACTGCTCCAGTTTTAGTGTCATCTGCGAATTTGATCAGCAGACTGTTCACCCCTTCTTCCATGTCGTTAATGAAAAGATTAAACAGGATCGGCCCCAGCACAGAGCCCTGGGGGCCCCGCTTGTCACTGGCTGCCATCCCGACGATTCCCCACTAATGGTTACCTTCTACTTCCAGTCAGTCAACCATGCCCTAATCCACCGGACAGTGCTTTGGTGTATCCCAAAACTCCTCAGTTTCTCCACCAGGATATCATGGGGCACTTTGTCAAAGGCCTTGCTGAAATCCAGGTATACCACATCCACTGCATCCCCTCCATCTAGCCATCTTGAAAACTTGTCATAGAATTCCACAAGGTTTGTCTGGCAAGACCTGTTTTTGCGGAAGCCGTGTTGTGTGGCTGTCAGCCTCCCTTCCCTATCTAGCATCACTAGATCTCTCTCTATTATGAGCCTTTCCATTGTTTTTCCTACAATGGACATAAGGCTAACCGGTCTATAGTTCTCCATGTCCCTTCTACTACCCTTTTTGAAAATTGGGACCACTGATGCCACCCTCCAGTCCTCTGGAACATTACCCGTTCTCCATGAGGCTTCAAAAATGGAGGCCAGTGGGCGTGAGAGAACCCCTGCCAACTCTCTAAGTACTCTCGGGTGTAACCCGTCAGGGCCTGGAGCCTTTGTAATGTCCAATGCCCTGAGGAGCCCCTCGACTTCAAGGGGGGTGACTCTAATTTGTGCCGCTAAGTCCCCAGCCTCATCCAATCTCCTATGCGGATATCCCCTGTCCTGCTTTGGGAAGAACACAGAGGCAAAATAGTCATTTAGCATCTGTGCCTGTTCCCTCATATCAGTCACTGGATCTCCTTCCTCCTTATTTAGTGGTCCCACCACTTGTCTCCCCTTCTTCTTCCTATTTACATGCTGAAAGAAGCCCTTTCTGTTGCTCTTGATATTCTTGGCAAGTCTCAGCTCATAATCAGCCTTAGCCTTGCGAAGAATCCTTCTGAAGCGGGTCTCCTCCCTCTGGTATACCCTTTTGTCTATTTGCCCCAGTCCCCATTTCCTACGGAGGTTCCTCTTTCGTCTAATCCCTCTAACCACCTCCTTTCGCATCCATGGTGGCGCTCTCCTCCGCCTTCCCACTTTACTGTCTAGAGGTATCGTCAAGGCTTGCGCCTCCAAAACCTCCCTTTTGAGTGCCATCCACCCCTCCTCAACTCGCTTACCTTCCAGTAACCTATCCCAGGAGACTTTCCCCAGTCTGGCCTTCAGTTGGCCAAAGTTGGCCCTCTTGAAGTCCCAGCTTCTAGTGCTCTCCCTGCTGCACGGCCCCAGTCCCCTGATCTCAAAGCAAAGGATGGAGTGATCACTTGCATCCAGAACTCCCCTAATCTGTACTTCATCTATCAGCTCCTCCCTATTGGTCAAGACCAAGTCAAGGATGTTTCCCCCCCTCGTTGCCTGTTGGACCCTCTGTGTGAAAAACCCTCCCTCTATAGCTTCTAGGAAGCGACGTGACCTGGCTGTCACCGCCGAGTGAGTCTCCCAAGTAATATCCGGGAGATTGAAATCTCCCATAATTACTGTGTCTCTCCCTTGAGATATCCTTAGAATCTGGTGAGCAGGGCCAAAACAAAAGGGTGGAACCAAACTGTAAAAGCTACCAACTTCTTGCAGCTTATTGCTGGTAACTAAGCTTTGCTTGAGGTGTGTTGACCTTTTAGAATGGGGGCAAATGGGCACAAGAGAACAGGTGGAAATTCAGCTGTTGATTGGTGATGAGAAGTGGAGAGACATGGGAAAGGGGGTCTGGTCTTCTAGGAACCCTGGCCTAAAGTCTCTGTACTCCTGCATTAAATCAGCACATGCCAGGAATTTCACTTAAAGAGGGTCAGTTTGGGCACGTTCTGATCTTCCCATGCTGATCTGGGGTTGAGTGTGTTCGATCAACAAGGCTTGGCCACATTCTGTTTTAGCACTGTAAGGGAAATGGCAGCAAGGAAAGAAAACAGAATGGGGGCTTTTCTTTTTTTAAAGCCTGCAATCTTGTATCTGGGTTTGTTTTTGCTTTGGGGCCTTATTTCCCTAACACTTGTGATGACCCTGGTAGTGAGTTTTTGGCCCTTTTGTTTGCTTAATCGAAGTGTTTTTTGTTTTCGGATCAGAGGCGTTAGATAGGGCCCTGCTCTGAATGCAGGAAACAGGGGCTTCCTGTTCACTCTCCGCATTGCAGGAAGCCAGACCTGTGCTGAGTGCTCACTTTTCCAACAAGCCCCCTCCATGGTCCCCCCACCCTGCCTTTTCTTTTCCTCTTGGAAAAGTTCTTTATGTTTGTGTGGTATGTGCAATTTTGTTTTCTCTTTCATTCACCATGAACCTGGTTTTGCATTGTTCAGGCTTCCCCAGGGAATGATAAGCAGCTCATGATAGCAATGAAAAAGCATTCATGAGTCTTGAAGGGTTATAGCAACTCTCCCTAAATATTTACTGTCCCTCTGGAAACCTCTGACTGAGATTTATGCTTCCAGCAGATGGGAAGGCAAGAGGTCTGAGGCCTGCAAAGGCCTCCCCCCAACAGCACCTCTGCGCTGAGCTCCTTCTTTGATGAACACAAAGGAATGAGCAGTGAAAAACATCTTTTGCTTGCCCCTCGCCCCTGGCTGCAGCAACCAAGGAAACTTTCAGCATACTCTGGATATTGAGCTCTCCTATGTACAACATACATTCAGTGGTGTGTAAATTCTACAATCCCGCAGAAGAGCAGAAAATAGCCAGGGCTTGATGCAGAACTCAATTATATGGATGTTTCTGCTAACAGATTCTGATCATCCATAAGTACTTTCATAGCTCTTTCAGCCCAAAAACTAGATTTGGAATCTTGGTAACTTCGAGGAGAAACCTCCAAAACCCAAATAGAGCCTACATAAATTTCCAATCCAGCCTTCTGGGGTTCCCTGGATGGCCACACCCCTTTTCCCTGTATCCATTCCTTTCCTGTCACCTACTGATCCTTTGGTGCTTTCCTGGCTTTTGCATCCCCTCCCCACCCCATCCTGAAAGATTGAAATGCCTTTCCTAAATTGCTGGTAGTAGGAGCCTTAACCTAAAATATGCCGGTGTTTTGGGTATTTGTGTCCCCACTGCCCTTTGCCCTGCCTTTGGCTGCAAGAACTTCTGCAAAAGTGGATTTGGCCTTTGGGCTGAAGGTGATTCAGCAGCCCTGCAATAACTAACTAGAGCCTCCATGTTCAGGGACAGTACCTCATCCTGACAGTTTGATCATGCAGGAAACAGGAGAGTTGCTGCTTGCATGGCTGACTTGTACATGCTTTAGACGCATTTGGCCAGCCAGCTTTGGGAAAAGATGAACTCTGATTTGATCTAGCTGTACTTGAGTGTGTAGGCAGTGCCTCTGGAAATTTCAGAAGTGGCAGAGGTGGGGGATGTAATGAGATTCCAGTGGGTGAGAGAAGGGTTTCAGTGCTCTGCGTAGCTTCTTACCCCTTCCTGTGTATAGCAAAACCAGAAAGTATGTGGTATAAACAAGGTGGTGCGAATGTGATCGAGTTGCCTAATCTGAGCAGGCCTTAGAATCTACCTTGATGCAAAATTTGAATCCGGATTGTGCTTAACGTGGTGCTCACAGAGCCCTGAATATAAGGCAAAACGGAGCCAGGATGCTGCTGTTCTTGGGAATAGCCTCAGAAATCAAGGCCAGGATACCTGAGAAATCTGAATTTTGCTGAGCATCTGTGGATCACTCTCCCTGTTCCTGAGCACTCAGTGCAGAACTGTGAGGTGAAAACTATACAGTTCAGATTTAAATCTGACTATTGAATCTGCTTTGGGGACTCACCTCAGTGTGAAATCCATGATGCATGGCTTGAATTGTGGATATTGTGCGGAACTGAACTTCGGATTTCTGTGAGAATTTTGTATGATGACTCTATCAAGTTGGAGAAGCTTGCCCTGGGTTTGTTCACCAGTGTGCGCAAACTTTTCCTAGCCCAAATGCTGGCGGCTCAGGTGTGAGATTGAAGCGGTTTGGAAACCTCGGCCCTTGGTTGTCTGGTGGGGAAACAGTGCATGTGTGAGTGAAATGTTTTATTTTCTGGAGTAGTTCATCAGAAATAATAACCAGAAAACCTAAGGTATCATGGGTGCTGTTCAGACCAGAGAAAGCAAGATGCTACCTGGAGTTGTGTGTGTGTATGTGTGTGTGTACATGTGAATTCAGTGGGTGACATACCTAAAATTGAGCAAATTACTATTTTGCTAGTTGTTCTGCCCCGAGAATACCCACAATAGTTATTTCTGGCCTCAGGAAGAAAGAGAAAGATGGGTGCATTTATACAGCTTTCCAGTCTGGTCGCTTCTAGGCAATTTGCACTCGCTGCAGGTGATCAGGTATAAGCGTTCTCTGCGGGTTATATACTCCAAAGCCTTCCAAACATTGGTGGTGGTCTATCCAGCAGTAGAAAGTGGAGTTGGAACAGCATTTGCTGTCCTTTCTGTAACGCCCCCAAGGAGGGATGATTATTATTATTTGCTTTTTGCAAGGGGGCGGCATGTGTAAAATACATACATACATACATAAAAAAAATTATTTCCCCCTTTTTGCCTGCAGAGTTGGGCAAGGTAACACCCTGCTAGGCTTTTGGGAAGAAAAGGCTCTGGAGCCAACTCAGGATCTTTTTATTTTCTCTCCTGCATGGATGGGGGTGACCCTGGGGGCAACAGGCACCAGGAGCCAAACTTGGTTTTGAAAGCAAATTCCGCTGACTGGCTGTAATTGCTCTGAGTCATGAAACCTGAGACATTTTGTGTCACCCCCTGCTTTGAATTGTTTAAACCTGCCTCATTCCAAGCCAGGGTGATGTTTTTGCCTGAGTGGGTTACACAGCTGGGGCTCCCTCATCTGCAGACCATCCAAATGAAATATCTCCTGCATTGCTTTTCTCATGCTCCCCCAGTTGCAGAGAAAGGCTGGCCACATCCCCCCTGCATGCCTTTTGCTGTGGTTTTCCCCGGGGTCTGCATTTTGGCCACATTACCAGTGGTTGCTGTGGGAAGGCACCGTGGCCCAGAAACATGTCCTGGATGCTGGTCTCATCCCACAAACATACAAAGCAAAGCAAAAAGCAAAGGTGGCAGCGCTGATGATGTTCACAGGGCATTTTCGGACACAGTCACATCAGGAGCCAGGAATTCTTAAGGCAGGGCAGTTGGTGTTTAGCCTTGGAATATATTTGCTGAACTAGGACTCACCCATGGGCTATATGAAGTCATTATCCATGGAGCTGGATGCAGGTGAACTGTCCTCAGCTTGAATTAGAAATTTGGCTTGGCCAGCCAAGCTATTTTCCCTGAAAATAGTTTGGGGCGGTTGTTTTTTCTTTCATCAAGCCTGAAGTTAGGCTTTATTTGCACTCCCATTGGTATCATGCTAAGCTGTTTTAAACTGTCCAGAGAGCTTCAGCAACTAGGTTATACAGAAATATAGTGCTTCATCACCACCATCACCATCATCATCATCATCAGGGCTATATCCCATCACAAACTGATGAGTAGTGTCAAAGGCACAGGGAACCCTGGGCAGGTAAAGTGTCCAGGGAACGCGATGTCCATGCTCAAGATGTGGGTGCCCAGGAAAATGGCACTTCCCATGGTCCCTGGGGTACTGCTATGGCAACAGTTTAAATTCAGAGGCAGGTAACAAGTTAGTTGCATTGTGTGCCCTCAGAACATACCTGGGGAGATGGAAGAAGTGGGTGACTGGATGAGTCAGCCAGTCTGCCTGGGTCAGCACCAATCAAGCATCATCTGTTCTGGCTTAGGAGGATGGGAACTTTTAGACGTTCACAGGGAGTGGCTGCCATGACCTGTACCCCCAGCATCTACTGGCCAAGTGATGGCATCATCCTGCCTAGTAATAAGCCTGACCCAGGTTAAGTTCCAGGCCTAGTCCAGCATGCACCATGCTAGCCCTGGCTAAGAACCCCCAAAACTACATTCTGCATGATAGTTCCAGAAGAGAAGATGTCCAAGCATGTCTTTCTGAGCCAAGGGAAGAAACAACATTGGAGAAGTCATAGTCTAGTGCAGGCTGTGAATACATTGAATGTCTTACATTGAAGAGGACAGTCCTCCATTTGAAGGGCTGTCCCATCTAAGCCCAATTCAGATATGAAGCTCCCCAAGCCAGAAGAGCAGCAAGGGCCTTTGCAGTTGTCCATCCATGGGAAGCAGCAGGCATGCAGGTGGCCAAAGCCTTGCTCACAATGGGGAGATGGACTCTGTTTCCATTTAAATTCTAGAAATTATTTCCACGTTTGCATATAGCTGCACAATTTGCATGCAATTCTGTGTCTTCTTTTTTGGGCTGTTTGAAACCAGACTATCTGCTGAAGGGTACTCAAGTGTTTACATGTCTACTGAGGAGAGGACTAAATCCTGAAGAATTCCCACTGTAAAACGGGTGGACAACTGGTGCCACTTCTTGGAGTACAGCTCTTCTCACCCCTGACCACAGACCATGGAGGCTGATGCTGGCGGAAGCTGGAGTCCAACAGCAGCTGGCTACACATTTTCCATCCATGCTAGCAACAACTCAGCAGAGTAAGGGAATAATACAGACAAAGTAGGGAGAGTGATCAAAGCTATGAATGAGCTGCCTTCCTTGGTCATTAGAAGCTGTGGGAAAGCATGTTGTCCTGTGATATAGAAAGTGGAACAAGAAGGTTGGTTCTGTGTCTTGTGGCAGTAGTTGGAAGAGTAAATTATCAGTTCAAGGCTGTTTCACCTTTGGGAACCACTGTCTATTGATATGATACAGAAGCCAAGCCTGAAGAGCAGGATTCAATCTGTATCAACTCCTGTACTTGCATTTTAACTAGATGTTTTTAATCAGGTGACAATCTTATTGTCACTTGTTTGGAGCTTCTGCTTTTTTAAACCAGTCCATTAGGACAGGGGTGGGCCACTTGTGTTCTCTAGATGTTTTGACCTACAACTCCCATCAGCCCTAGCCAGCATAGACAATGGTAAGGGATGATGGGTGTTGTAGGCCCAAAATGCATCTGGAAGGCTACAAGTAGCCCACCCCTGATTTACAGGAACACACATTTAGAAGGCAAAAGATTTTCCTAGCATGGAGATCAATTTGTGAGCCAGGAGCAGTTCAATGCAAGGAGGACACTTAGAAAAAGAGGTGGCAACCCAATTTTCAGATGGAGAGTAAAGGCTGTGCAAGTTAGCATCCTTCCAGATTTGCAGTGCAAGAGCACTGCTGAGAACGTTCAGGCGGCCTTTGGGGCTGGGGGAGAGGGCTGCTCCTGACAGCTTGTTTCCTAAGCTCCATCCAACCTAGATTTAAGCGAGCCAAGCAAGGAGGTTTCCACCCATCCCATGAGAGAGACTGTTCTACAGCTACGGCTCGTTTTGAAAAGCAGGGTTTTTATCAGGATGCTCGATCTGCCGCCTGGCTTCTTGCAACAAGAGCCCACTTGCTCACATATCGGCGATAGCCCTGAACAAATTGCCTTCCCCACCCCCTCCAGCATACTTTGGGAATTTGCAGTCACACCGGTGGCTTACAAGGCTCGTCAACTTGGACACTTTAATCAGGAATGTGCAAAACAGTGCTCGCCTGATGATTTGGACTATAACTCCCATAATCTCTGAGACCTGGTCATGCTGGGTGGGGCATCTTGGGAGCTGTAGTCCATATATCTGGAGGGCGGCAGGCTGCCAGGCCCAAGAATGGGTATGTGGTGACATTTCATGGCAATGCGGGCTAATGTCATTTGGCATCAGATGCTTCCACAAGGCTCTTCTCTGCATGTTAATGCTCCAAATAGGGTTAAGGCTTTTCATGGAGGCTGCTGGACTGGTTCAGGCTACAACACGCTGAGCCAGCCCTGCCTCATGATAAATGTTAACACTGTGGCTGGCCCTGGCTTCAGCAGCCAAAGCGCAGTTTCGTTGCTTATTTTCAAAAGGTCTCCTGACGATTCCAAAAGAAGTGCAAAGATTTACAGCTAGTTCTCAGTGCGCTGGCAAACTGGTCTCTGGGTTGTACCATTGTGGACAGCAGCAGGGGGTTCACAGGTCTGAATATTCCTCAAGCGAAGCCAAACTCTTCCACACAGAAGTGGAGATGGATTCTTGCATAGCCCTTTCCCTGACAACCTAGTTTTCTGTTTATGGGGATGATGTTGATTATTAATTGTGGTAGTACAGAGGATCATGCATCCCTGTGAGCCCCTCCTGCAGTCCAAAGTGGTGCAGCCCCGACATAGTTCTCGGCGGGTTGAGAGCCCTGCCTGAGACGCCTAAAGGAGGCGTGTTTCGCAATTGCAGGCTGTGTTGTAGGGACTTCCTGAACACGGGGCAGGTTGGCACTGCCATTAAGCAGCATAAGAAAGCCAGATGCACTCATTTGACTGGGCTGCACCAGGCACCCCGGTGGTGAAGGGGTGGAGGACAGAGTTCTGTGTACCCCACCAACAGCCATGCACCCTGTACCCCCTGGAGACCCCTCCATGCAAAGGAGGGTGCTGCCCCATCACTAAGTATTGAAGAAGAGTCCGTTTGCTAGGCCAGCTAGCTTCCAAAGGTAAAATTGTGTGTGTGTGTTTGCTGCAGGCAATGCAGTGCCTTGGGCTGGCCTACCCTGGTGGTACCCTAGGAGAACGATTTCAGCAAGGCATAGGGCACTCAGCCCCATGGCTTCAGCTTGTAAAGCTCCTTTCAAAGCTTTCGATGTTGCTGCTACTGCAGACCAGATTGGGAAGTGTGCCTTCTTGGGAAGTTTGTGTAAAATGTCTGTGCAGCCCACACGACTTCATTCTGTAGGACAGGGTTGGGATTTTCAGCCCCAGGGTCCAAATCCGGCCCTTCCCCCTAGCTATATCCCCTCCTTCCATAACTCTCATTCATTTGGTGCAGTTTTCCTACCACCTTCTGCAGGTTGGAAAGCAGCTCTTCAGGCTTCATAACCAGCTACAACTTTCCAAGCTTTTTGGTTTGGTTTTTTGACCCCACCTCTTTGCCTTGGGCCCCGCCCACCACTAGCACATGGTCCCCAAGAGCTGCTGTGAATCTAAATTCAGCCCTCAGTCTGCAAAGGTTCCCCACCCCTGCTGTAGAGGCATCCTTGGGTATATCCACCCTCTGCAGAGCACTCATTATGCCTTACTTCAGATACTAACAATGCAGAGTTAAAGAACTACCGACTAAGCTTCCTCGTGCCTCTTGTATTCATATCTACAATCAGTGCCGAATGCGATCCCAGTGCAGACGTATTGGGTGTGAATCCGACGGAAATGAGTGTAACTTCTGGTTCAACATGCGTAAGATCAGCTGGTAAATTATCTGTGCTAGGGTCAAGAACATATTCCATGCATTTCAATGGCCATTTGGTTGGAAGCATGTCAATATGACATTTCTGCAACAAAGGCAGTTAGGGTGCAAATGCCTCGAGCTGCTGCAGTGGATTTCAACAGCCATTCTTGGAGAGATTCATCTATATGGTTTTATGCTGCGGGGGTTCTAGGACAGGGTGCAGAATCACAACCCACCCTAGTACATTCCAGTGCTTATTAGGAAATGCAGTGCATTCCTGTGGCCATTCAGAAGCAATGCATTCTGATAGCTGCTCTGTATGCTTTGTTTTAGTGCCTCCCCCACCTCCCTGAGAGATCCTAAGATTAAGGTTCACTTGAGAGCATGTTTGTATTTGTTATGAGTAGTACATGATATACAGCTTGCAGCATCGTAAAAATGATCCATTTGTTTTATTGCATGTTTTCCTTTCATTGACAGATTAAAATAAAGCAGGTTTTTGTTAATAACAATAATAATAATAATGAGGCATTCTTTGAAAGTTTAGTGTAAAAAAATGCTTGTTTCCCTAACATTCCTTCCTTCCTTCCTTCCCCAGCACACATCCCATAGCAAGCTAAACAAAGATACCAGAACAGGGAATGTGCAAAAGGAAGGAAAGGGAAGAGAGCGAAGGGAGGGAAACCTGTGAGGGAACAGCCAGCCCAAGTCATTCAGCTGCCTGAAGCAAGGGGCAAGATGGTACCCAACTTCCCCTTCTTAGTGCAGCACCCACACCCCAGCATCCACTGCCTGAGGCCGCCACCTTCCTCAACCTTGTGGTAGGGCCAGCTGTGGCTTGGAAATAAAGAGGGCAGCAACACACAACTGCATGGAGCCACTGCAGGGGTTGTGCACTTCTACTGCCATCAATCACCACCACCCCACCATCCCTCCCAGGGTGCCCTGGGGAGTGCTGTCCTCCAGTTCCTTGCCACCCCTCAGCATCCCCACTGAGGCAGCCACCTGTTTCTTATTAGTGGTAAACTTGGCCCTGGAAGCCTGGGTCCAGAGCAATTCTTGTGGCCCTCTTCATGTTGGGGGCTCAGGACTGACTGCAGGAGCCATCCCAACCAGAAGAGCAGTCCAGCTGACTCAGACTGGATTGGCTCGTCTATCAGTTCAGGGGCCTCAGCATTGCAGTTGGGCCTGGAGCACAGCCTGAACCCAGAGGATCAGGAGTTCTAGAACAATAGAGCCTGGGCCCCATGCCACCAAAGAACTAGGGACTTGCTCCTCCACATCAAGAGCCTTTGTGGCCTAGTGGTAAGAGCACAGGACTGGGACTCAGGCGATCTGGGTTCTTGTCCCTGCTCGGCCATGGAGCCAACTGGATGGCTTTGGGCTAGTCACAGACTCTCTGCCCAACCTACCTCACAGGGTTGTTGTGGGGATAAGATGGCAGGCAAGAGGAGGAGAACAATGGAAGCCAGTTTGAGCTGCTTGCAAGAGGAAGGAAGATGGGGTATAATAATTATCAAAATGGAGGAGGAGAGCTACATTTGCTCTTGTAATCTTTCTAGGATCATCACCTCCCCATATTGCCCCCTCTCTTGCCCAGCCCATTCATGCACATTTCCATTCATTCCCACACTCACATGCTGCGGCCTCATAAAAGGGAGCCACAGGCTGGATTAGGCCTGAGAGCTGCAGGGGGCCCAGCTGTGCCATGGAGGCTCGAAGGGGTCATCACTAACATCGCCCCACCAGAAAATCTCCTTGCTCCCTGCTCTTGTTCGGTCCCCTAGTTTAGCAGGCACTGATGCCAGCTGCAGCACAGAAACTGGCAAACTCCCAAGAGAGCTGGGAGAAAGGCAGCCCTTTCAAGCACAAGACATGCCATGTCGTAGGCGTTGGAGGGTTAAAAATAGACACCAGACTTTTTTTTCAGTTAGCAATTGTGGAGGAGAGAAAACAGAGAACACTGTTTATCGGATCTGGCGCTTCCCCCAAGAGATGCAGAAATTAGTCAGATCAGAAGAGGGAGCATAACTGTGTGCATACGTGTTGTGTTTCAGTCTCGGGACAGCGATACTACAGACATTTCATTGTGCTCAAGCCTTGTTGAGGCAATTAAAAAAAGTCAGGGCAAGCAGCAGAACTTTTAAAAGTCATATGGGAATAAGTTTGCTCCATTTCAGAACCCTCATGTGTTAGAAGGGGGGGAAAAGCACCTGCCTTCCCCAGTGGGATGCTAAATGTCAGACTAAAATTCCCATCAGCCCCAACCAATGGTCATGGATGGTGAGAGTTGTAATCCAAAGCATCTGGAAAGCAGCAGATTGGGAAAGGCTGATATTGATCATTGTTGTTGTTAGTTGCGAAGTCGTGTCCGACCCATCGCGACCCCATGGACAACATTCCTCCAGGCCTTCCTGTCCTCCACCATCCCCCGGAGTCCACCCAAGCTCACGCTGACTGCTTCAGTGACTCCATCCAGCCACCTCATCCTCTGCCGTCCCCTTCTTCTTTCGCCATCTATTGTTCCCAGCATTAGGCTCTTCTCCAGGGAGTCCTTCCTTCTCATTAGGTAGCCAAAGTATTTGAGTTTCATCTTCAGTATCTGGCCTTCTGAAGAGCAGTCAGGGTTGATCTCCTCTAGGACTGACTGGTTTGATCACCTTGAGGTTCAAGGGACTCGCAGGAGTCTCCTCCAGCACCACAATTCAAAGGCCTCAATTCTTTGGTGCTCAGTCTTCCTTATGGTCCAGCTTTCACAGCCATACATTGCAACTGGGAAAACCATAGCCTTGACTATACGCACTTTTGTTGGCAGGGTGATGTCTCTGCTTTTTAGTATGCTGTCTAGATTTGCCATAGCTTTCCTCCCCAGGAGCAAGCGTCTTTTAATTTCTTGGCTGCAGTCCCCATCTGCGGTGATCTTGGAGCCCAGGAAAATAAAATCTGTCACTACCTCCATTTCTTCCCCATCTATTTGCCAGGAAGTGAGAGGACCGGATGCCATGATCTTAGTTTTCTTAATGTTGAGTTTCAAGCCAACTTTTGCGCTTTCCCCTTCACCCGCATCAAGAGGCTCTTTAGTTCCTTTTCACTTTCTGCCATGAGAGTGGTATCATCTGCATATCTGAGGTTGTTGATATTTCTCCCAGCAATCTTGATTCCAACTGGTGATTCATCTAGCCCTGCCTTTCTCATGATGTGCTCTGCATATAAATTAAATAGGCAGGGCGACAGTATACAGCCTTGCCAAACTCCTTTCTCAATTTTGAACCAATCAGTGGTTCCGTGTCCAGTTCTCACTGTTGCTTCTTGACCTGCATATAGGTTTCTCAAGAGACAAATAAGATGGTCTGGTACTCCCATCTCTTTAAGAACTTGCCACAATTTGTTGTGATCCACATAATCAAAGGCTTTAGCATACTCAATGAAGCAGAAGTAGATGTTTTTCTGGAACTCCCTGGCTTTCTCCATGATCCAGCGTATGTTGGCTATCTCTAGTTCCTCTCTCTCTTTGAAATCCTGCCTGTACTTCTGGTAGTTCTCGGTCCACATGCTGCTGGAGCCTAGCTTGTAGGATTTTGAGCATCACTTTGCTAGCATGTAAAATGAGTGCAATGGTGTGGTAGTTTGAACATTCTTTGGCATTGCCCTTCTTTGGGATCGGAATGTAAACTGACCTTTTCCAGTCCTTTGGCCACTGTTGAGTTTTCCAAATTTGCTGGCATATTGAGTGTAGCACTTTAACTGCCGGCTGGTGCCGGAGGTCAGACTAGATGGCCCAGGAGGCCCCTTCTGACTCGCTCTGTTTCTATGTCTTTCAGGATTTTGAATAGCTCAGCTGGAATACTGTCACCTCCACTAGCTTTGTTGTTGCTCAGACTTCCTAAGGCCCATTTGACTTCACATTCCAGGATGTCTGGCTCGAGGTCAGTGACCACCCCATCATGGTTATCAGGGATATTAAGCTCTTTCTTGTATAGTTCTTCTGTGTAATCTTGCCACCTCTTCTTAATCTCTTCTGCCTCTGTTGGGTCCCTGCCATTTTGGTCCTTTATCATGCCCATCTTTGCATGAAACGTTCCCTTCATATCTCCAATTTTCTTGAAGAGATCTCTGTTCCTCCCTATTCTATTGTTTTGTTCTGTTTCTTTGCACTGTTCATTTAGGAAGGCATTCTTACCTCTTCTAGCTGTTCTCTGGAATTCTGCATTCAATTGGGTGTATCTTCCTCTTTCTCCCTTGCCTTTCACTTCCCTTCTTTCCTCAGCTATTTGTAAAGCTTCCTCAGACTTTGCTTTCTTGCATTTCTTTTTCTTCTGGATGGTTTTAGTTGCTGCCTCTTGTACAATGTTGCGAACCTCCGTCCATAGTTCTTCAGGCACTCTGTCTATCAGATCTAATTCCTTAAATCTATTTGTCACCTCTACTGTATATTCATCAGGGATATGATTTATGTCATACCTGAGTGGCCTAGTGCTTTTCCCTACTTTCTTCAACTTAAGCCTAAATTTTGCCACCAGAAGCTCATGATCTGAGCCACAGTCAGCTCCTGGTCTAGTTTTTACTGACTGTATAGAACGTCTCCATCTTTGGCTGCAGAGCACGTAGTCAATCTGATTTCTGTGTTGACCGTCTGGTGATGTCCATTTGTAGAGTCATCTCTTGGGTTGTTGGAAAAGAGTGTTTGCTATGACCATCATATTCTCTTGACAAAATTCTACCAGCTTGTGCCCTGCTTCATTTTGTACTCCAAGGCCAAACTTGCCTGTTATTCCGGTTATCTTTTGGCTTCCTACTTTAGCATTCCAATCCCCCATGATGATAAGGACATCATTTTTTGGAGTTAGTTCTAGAAGGTGTTGTAGACCTTCATAGAACTGGTCAGCTTCAGCCTCTTCAGCACCAGTGGTTGGGGCATAGACTTGTACTATTGTGATGTTGAATGGTTTGCCTTGGATTCGAACTGAGAGCATTCTGTCATTTTGGAGATTGTATCCCAGTACTGCTTTTCCTACACTTTTATTGACTATGAAGGCTACTCCATTTCTTCTGAGGGATTCTTGCCCGCAGTAGTATACCTGATGGTCATCTGAACTAAATTTACCCATTCCTGTCCATTTTAGTTCACTGATTCCTAAGATGTCGATGTTCAGTCTTGTCATCTCTTGTTTGACCACATCCAGCTTGCCTTGATTCATGGCTCTTACATTCCAGGTTCCTATGGAGTATAGATCTTTACAGCATCGGACTCTCCTTTCACCACCAGATACATCAGCAACTGAGTGTCCTTTCGGCTTTGACCCAGCCGCTTAATTCTTTCTGGCGCTACTAGTACTAGCCCTCCGCTCTTCCCCAGTAGCATATTGGACACCTTCTGACCTGAGGGGCTCATCTTCTGGCATCATATCTTTTTGCCTTTTGGTACTGTCCATGGGTTTTCATGGCAAAGATACTGGAGTGGGTTGCCATTTCCTTCTCCAGTGGATCACGTTTTGTCAGAGCTCTCTGCTGTGACCTGTCCATTCTGGCTGGCCCTGCACCGCATAGCTCATAGCTTCATTGAGCTCCGCAAGCCCCTTCGCCATGACAAGGCAGTGATCCATGAAGGAGATATTGATCATACTGAGCAGCTAATTACCCTCTTCTCCTGCCTGGCCAAGTCTCCAATGCACACACAGAAAACCAGGTTGGGCTTCAGACATTTTGATGACAGGCAGAGAATCTTTATGATGCTCCTGCTAATTAACAAGGGTCACAATCCACCAGGAAGTGTTTTCCTCTCCCACCGTTGACCGATGTTCGTTGGCAAACTGCTTTTGTGGAGTTCTTACTCATTGCATTGGGGAGTACAGATGTACACACTGTGTTTAATCTGTTCCTTGCATGTTTTGTGGATTGCCAAATGTCATCCATTGTCCACTGACAGAATTAAATCATGCCCCCTTTGGAAAAGCACCTACCAACAGCACTGAAGTATCTGTAACTTTCACTGGTGTACAGTATTTTGCTGCAGAGAAATGGCAATGTATAAGAAGTTGGTTTTTTTTTCCTTTTTAAAGGTGCCTGTCTTAGCATGTTGTCCGGTGTATGATGAAATGGTTGGTGTACAGTTCCAGAAAGTAAAACATGCGGTCTGCAAATCCATGGAAATGTGCAAATCAGCAAATGACATTCCACTCCAGAATCTGTGGATCAAATCTGCAGAAGACATTTGAATCTGTTTCAGCTTTCTCTGGCATCCCTAACAGGGGGGTAAACAGGAGGAGAACTTTGTGGTAGATGATGACCCTTGATAGGGTAGGGCGGCCAAATGCAAAAGAGGACAGGACACTTGCAGCTTCAATAACTGGGTCGAAAAGGGAATTTTGGCAAGTGCTGTCTTGTAAATTACGGCTGTGGAAATTTTCTAACCCTAATCCGCCCTCTTTCACAATGTTTTCCTTACCTGGGTTGGGGTGAGGATTCATCCGCTAGTTTAGCTCTCTGCATCTTTAACAGATCTGCACATTTCTTGGGGGTAGAAACACAGCTGCACACCTGATCACCACACATGATGGAGCAAACCTTGCATGAGGTTGCCTGCCCATGAGATCGCTTTAGAACCATCAGTGGCCTTGTGTCTACCACTCATCCACTCCCCAGATGGATGTTAGCTTTCCTTCATTTCTGACACATTTATCTAACAAGCCTGTCATCTCACACACTCTTCCAACATCTCTCCATGCTTTACTCCAGCTTCCCTGTCCCTGATATTTTAGAAATGCAACAACAAACCTATATATCCTGGTGCATGTGTGCTTTTGCATTTTCAACTCTTTGTATCTTCCTGGCTATTGGAATCAAAGAGTGTTCTGCCCTCTTCAGCTTGTTGCACTGTCATTTTCAGAGGTCCTGAGCTGCAAGGCTCTTGATGCTGGCTCCAAGATCCAGGGGTCATGGCACTCCTGGCCTAAAAGCGAAAGAAGACTCTTGCACCTTGCACCTTTGATGTAGATTTAGGTAGAGCACCTGCTGAAATTCCCTCTACTGCACTCTTATAAAAAGTCCAAGGGTCTTGCATCTGACTACCCTAAGAAAGTGGCAGTGGGGGGCTCCTTAATGAAAGCTCTGAGTTCTGCCTTATGATTGCATTTAGCCTAATGCCCCCCCCCCCCGCAATTCTCAAAGTTACAACTAGGGGAACTGCACAAGAGCTATGGGGATCAGGACAGAGATCTGTGTGACCCCCCGCCCCGCCGACCTTGTCCCTGAGAGATCTAGCCCCTGTCACCACCACTGGCAGTATTGTATTTGTTAAGCTTGATGTGATAAGCTATTAATAGCTGCAAAGTCACCTTGTTTGTATAGCTAGTACCTTGCACATTGTACATGTTTCTGTTCGCTATGGCTTAAAGCTTTAGCAGGTTATGGCATAACATTTCTTGAAACCGGTCATTCCACCCATTTGATATGAAAAAACATGATCAAGCCATTTAAATGTGACCAAAAGGGGATTGGGGTGGGAGGGTTATGGAGCTCAGACTGCTTGCAGACCTTTTGGACACAGAGGACCAGAAGCACCATTCTAGCATTGGGTGCTTTGGATAGGTTACTGCAGAACGAAAGACCCAAATATTGTGTGTGACATCTCTGGGATATCTTGAGGGTGCCCAAATTAGACTCCCACCTAATTTCAAAAGGCCTCTGCAAGGGATTGGTTTAGACCATTGGTAAGAGATCTCTGACCTCCTTCATCATCACAGAATAATTGGGTTGGAAGAGGCCATCAAGGCCATCATGTCCAACCCTCTGCTGGTGCAGGAAACCAGTTTGCTTCTTGAATATCTGTAGTGTATACAACCTCTCTTGGCAGCGGGGATCACTGTTATATTGCTTGTACACTTAGGAAATTCTTCCTTGTGTCTAGCCTGCTCCTGGTGTACTGCAGTTTAAGTTCATTGTTCCATGTCCTACAATCTGGGATGAGTGGGAAGAGGTCTTTTCCTTCTTTGTGATTGCCTTTGAGCTACTTGTAGAGTGCTATCACTCTTGTAGAGGTGTGGGCTGCGGAATCATCAGTATGCGGATGATACCCAGCTCTACCTCTCGTTCTCCACCGATCCAGGTGAGGCGGTGGCTGTGCTGAACCGGTGCCTGGCCGAGGTAATGGGCTGGATGAGGGCCAATAAACTGAGGCTCAATCCAGACAAGACGGAGGTCCTGTTGGTAGGTGGGTCTGGCTACAGTGTAGGGGACTTGACCCTAGTCTTGAATGGGGTTGCACTCCCTCTGAAAGACAGGGTCCGCAGCTTGGGAGTGCTCCTCGACCCGGAGCTGACCTTGACTGCTCAAGTGTCAGCAGTGGCGAGGAGCGCCTTCCAACAGCTTCGGCTGATACATCAGCTGCGTCCCTTCCTGGAGTTCGATTGCCTGACGACGGTGACACATGCGTTGGTGACTTCCCGGTTGGATTATTGTAACGCGCTCTACGTAGGGCTTCCCTTGAAGACGGTCCGGATACTTCAATTGGTGCAAAATAGAGCTGCCAGGGTTCTGACGGGGACTGGGTGTGGTTCTCATATCACCCCAGTTCTCCGTCAGCTCCACTGGCTCCCCATTGAAGTCCGGGCCCAATTCAAGGTGTTGGTTCTTACCTATAAGGCCCTGAACGGCTTGGGCCCTGGCTACCTAAAGGAGCGCCTGCGACCATATATGCCCTCCCGCCCCTTACGATCTGCGACAGAGGCTCTCCTCCGGGAACCCTCCGTGCGTGAGATTAGGAGGGTGAGTACCCGAAGGAGGGCTTTCTCAGCGGTGGCGCCCCATTTATGGAATGCGCTCCCCAGAGAGGCTCGCCTGGCGCCGTCATTATTTGCTTTTCGGCGCCAGGCGAAGACCTTTTTATTTAGACAATATTTTAATTAATATTATTGTTAATTTAGGTTTATGTCTTGGTTTAGTTTATGTTTAATTTATGTTTAATTTATGTTTAATTAATTTATGTTTATGTTTAATTTATGTTTAATTTAAGTTTAATTTAAATTTGTTATTATTGTTGTTCATGTTTTTATATAATAACCTGAGATGGGCCAGTTTTTTAAATTTGCTATATGTTTTTAATAATGCATTATATTATGTTGTAAGCCGCCCCGAGGCTATTGCAAGGGGCGGCATATAAATTTTTAAATAAAATAAATAAATAAATAAATATCATGCCACCTTATATCACCTTTCCACTCAGCACCTTTTCTCAAGGCCCAGTTCTTTCAGCCTCTCATTTTAAGACATATTCTTCATCTTTGTTGCTCTTCTCTGAACCCTCTCCAGATTATCAACATCTTTTTTCAACCTGGGTGCCCAAAACTGAACACTGTATTTGAAGTGAGGTCTGGCTAGTGCAGAGTAGAGGGGAATGAACACTTCTCTATGTCTGGAAGTGATATCTCTATTTCTGCATCCCAAAATCATATTTGCCTTTTTTTGCAGCTGCATCACACTGCTGGCTCATGTTTAGCTTGTCGTCTACAGCAACTTTAAGATCCCTTTCACGTTCAATACTGTTGAGCCAGGTATTCCCCATTTTTTATTGATGCAGCTGATTTATTTATGTATTTGGCCTAGGTGGAGAACTTGGCATTTGTCCCTCTTGAATTTCATTCTGTTTCTTTCCGCCCAGCATTCAAGCTTGTCTCGCTCTCCCTGGATCGTCTTTTTGTCTTCCAGGGTGTTAGCTACTCCATCCAGTTTGGTGTCATCCACAAATTTAATTATTGTTCCCTGGATTTCTTCATCAAGATCATTACTAAAGATGTTAAAGAGTACTGATCCCAGGACTGAGTCCTGTGGGACCCCACCCGTAACGTCTCTCCAGGTTGAGAAGCTACCTTTGATGATCATGTTCCATGACCTATTTTGAAGCCAGTTGTAGATTCACTTAATATAGTTCTGTCAAGCCCACATTTTATTTGCTACTTTATTTGCTGGGATGTCATGGGGTACTTTGTTCAGGGCTTTGCTAAAGTCTAGGTAAACAATGTCCACTCTGTTTCTTCTGTCCTTCTGGGTGGGAACCCAGTTGAAGAATGAGATTAGGTTGGTTTGACACAACTTACTCTTTAAAAAAACCCATGATGGCTTCTCTTCATTTTGTTCAAGGTGTGTACAAACGGATTTTTAAATGATTTTCTCCAGTATTATCCCAGGGGTTGAAGTTAGACTGACTGGTTCTCCAAGATTTATCACATTTTGCATATAGTAGCTCAGAGAGCTCTTGTGCCAGTTCCTTCAGTATTCTAGGCTGGAGCCCATCAGGTCTTGGAGATTTGAATGCATCCAGCTCTTCAAGGTGCTCCTTGACCATTTCTCTGTTGATCTTAGGCTGCCAGTGTTCCCTCTCCTTTTGCATTTCCTCCTCTGTAGGCAGGTCTGCTAGCAGTTCCTTCTAGCAATTTGCTGAACTGGAAGAGAATATAGAAAGACAGGAAGGGGGTGACTTTGCCCATTTTTTCCTCCAGCTTCACCCTCTGCTGGCATGTCAGCTCTCAATAGACAGAGAAAAGCATATTCTGTAACTTTGACTAGCTGGGCCCTTGTTTCACCATAGGCAGGCCTTACGATTGCACTGCTGTGGACACACTAATGCAAACTATATGCCTGTTCAGGGGGCAGTGGTGGGAAGTGTGTGGCCTGCTGTTGTTGGATTGCAACTCCCATCCACTGGGAGTTGCAGTCCGAGGAATCTGGAAGGCCCCATATGGAACCCATCCATCAGCTGTGTCCTTACCTGGATGAGCACTCCCTAACAACAGTGATTCATGCTCTGGTAACATCCCGCTTGCATTACTGCAACATGTTCTATGTGGGGCTGCCCTTAAAAATGGTCCAGATACTGCAGCTGGTGCAGAATAGAACTGCCAGGCTGCTGATGGGGACCGGTCATTATTATCACATAACATCGGTCCTCTACCAGCTCCACTGGCTTCCAGTTGAAGTCCGGACCTAATTCAAGGTGCTGGTTTTGACCTATAAAGCCCTAAATGACTTGGGACCAGGATACCTGAAGGAACGTCTCCTTCCTTATATGCCCTCACCCCCCCTTAAGATCTGTGGGAGAAGCCCTACTCCCGGAACCGTCTCTAAGAGAGGTAAAAAGGTCATCAACTCCGAGTAGGGCCTTCTCTGCTGTGGCGCCCAGACTCTGGAATGTCCTCCCCAGAGAGGAGGGCACCAAGTTTATACTCTGTTCAGTGCCAGGCTAAAACCTTTTTATTTAAACAGTATTTTAAACTCTAATAGTTTTTTTAGTTTAGTCGCTCTGTTTGGTTTATTGTTTTGTTCTGTTTTATTATTGATATTGTTGTTTAATTGTCCTTTTAAAAATTGTAAGCTGGCCTGAGATCTTGTATAATAGGACGGCATACAAAAGCTTTTAATAAACAAACAAACAAACAAACAAACCCAAATAAGTAAAGATGGGTCAGTATATCAGGGCCAGTGTAGAGGCATTTAGGTCCAAATTCTGAATATATGTGCTAGTCAGCCTTTTGCCAAAATTCTCCCTCTAGCCCATTAAATCCTCTGAGCTGCAACAGTTGGTCTACCCTTGTTCTTTGCTTCGTTCTCTCTCTCTCTCTCTCTCTCTCTCTCTCTCTGCTGCAGTGAGAGGCTTCCTGTTTGACTCAACAGGCCCACCGAAAGGGCCCGGATCTCTATTTGTTCACAACAACTGAATGGGGCTGTTAGTAATTAAAGCACATGGACTTCCCAGAAAGTGGCTTAGACCGGATATCCTTCATCAAAATACCCTAGGCATCACTGCCTAAAAATAACTCCGGCAGAACAGAAACTAAACAAACAAGAATGAGGAGGGAGGCCAAGAGCCGAACTGCACGAAGTGGCTTCCTGGCACAGAGTGCGGTCGACGGGGTGCTGCTGGCCCAGGAGAAAACGAGTGGGTGGCAATGGGGCAACCGGACTTGTTCCTCAAACATTTGATAGGTACAGAGAACCTGCTGCAGGTGCATGGGACTGTTAGACATGCTGCGCTTGGTGTCAGTTTTATTTATTTACTTAATTGCAAGATTTATATGCTGCTCCACATTCTGATATAGAGATCTTGGAACAGTGAACAAGAAAACAAGAGAATAAAGCAGTATGTTTAAAGGAGATGCAATAAAACTGTGGTTGATTGGGATTCCTGCAATAAATGTCGGTGCCCACCTGAACTCTGGGGGAACGATGTCCCCAAGAAGTGAAGCCGCTATGCTGAAGACTCTTCCCTGGATGGAGTCCAGTTGGGCTACAGGTCCATATGGAACCACCAGGATGTGCCACCTGGTGCCCTCCGTGACAGAGCAGGTTGCATTCTCTTGTCTGTGCTGCTACCGAAGGTCCCAGAAATGTCAATTCAGACTGATTTGGGATTCACCTGAAGCCAGTCAAAGGTCCTCTGAATCGCCGTGAAATGACTCAGGTTCCTCCAGAACCTTTGTGGGAGATTCAGAGCACCCCTGCCAGGCTCTCTCTAGGTGAAGGAAACACCAGCATGAGAAGGTTGTAATTTGACTGACACCTCTACCCTCCCATCAGGGAATTCCTGTGCCTTCCCACTTGTAGTCATGGACTTTGAGGAAGGATGTCAGAGGCACTTACCGGACGCTGCAGGATCCGTGCTCCGGGCTTCCAGGAATAGCTTTGCTTGGGAGGCTGCACTAACTGGATTAGGCCTGTACAAACAGCTGCTGCTCACACAACTACCTAAGTTCGTCTTCGTATTTTCTACAAGTCTCCACAGCCTGAAGCAAATTCTCCTGGCTCTTTCTTTCTCCCTCTTCTAGTGGAGGGAGGGTACTGGTTTCTGCCAGAAACTTATCCTTGGGATTCCAGGTGGAAGCTCCAGCCAACCAGGAGCATAGAGGGGCAGGCAAAACTGTCTTTCCCTTTCTGCTGTCTCCTGCCACACGGCTGCATGTAAAGGCAATTCTAATGAAACAAGTCCCCCATGTATCTATTTGAAGTTTGGTACCCTTCATCCCCTCCAAAGCACAACCAGACTTGCAAATGTCATGAGACTGTGCCAAGAAAGAATGTAAAAAAAAAATATGACATTTCCCTTGTGTTGTGCATGTATGTTTAAAGATGCACAAAGCCCCAGCACCTATTAGCTTGAAAGCTTCATCCCCTCATCCAGTCCTATAAAACCAAACGAACTCAGTTGATTTGATGATTTCCAGAATACTCACAGGCCAGAAGATTCAGATTCCAGAATCAAGATTCTGATTCCTTCCCAAATCAAATTGGGTGGCCTCCAAAGCATTCTGAGCCAAACTGGGCTGTTTTCCACACTGGGGCTTGAACCAAATCTTGTGATGCCCCTGTGTACCCCAATAAAATGCTAGCCAAACTAGGGGTGCACAGAAAATAGGGCTCCAGAGCTTTTAGAGTTCGACTTCCAGCATTCATTCATGTCATTCAGTCTGCCCTATAGCTGAACCTCTCTGGGTGGTTCAGAACAATTCATAACAAGAACAAAGCACCAATACAGTTTCAACAGCATAAAATTTCAGTATACAGAATTGAAAACAGAATCTAAAGCTATTTTATAACTACTAAACTAATACAACTAATAAGAAGCCATTATGATTGTAAGTCTCTCTTTCCCAAAAATCACCCAAAGGATTTTGGCAATAAAATGATGAACCATGTACAAATTATAACATGGCTAAAGAGAATTTTCATTAAAATAACCCAAATTAAGGGTGCAGCCCTATAGAT
Organism: Varanus salvator macromaculatus; assembly: GCA_023646645.1. Lineage (NCBI taxonomy): Eukaryota > Metazoa > Chordata > Lepidosauria > Squamata > Varanidae > Varanus > Varanus salvator. The sequence goes on from JAIXND010000795.1 coordinate 9,470,365, forward strand.
TTTTGGATTGTCAATATGTGTATAGGATTGTGCCATAGGCAAAACTGGCTGGAGCATGCTGGGAATTATACAACTTTTTTCTGTTTAAACATGCAAAGGATTGTACCCTATAGCATACACGTGGAATGTTTAAAATAAAATAGAACCACAGCAAAAGCCAGCAGCATCAATTCCATAAAGGGAGGCAGAGCCTTGAGTTTACAAGAGCTGAGCAGGGCTGTCAAGGGCAGAACATTTTGGAGGACTTCATTCATAGGGTCACTATAAGTCAAAGACAGTTTGACAGCATGTAACAACAATCAAAAGTTAGCGGCAGTGTAAAGTTCTAAAAATACAATAACATGTTTAAAAAGAAATCTGGTCCTTAAGAATAGGATTAATTTTTGTTCTTTGGTACTCCTAGCTCCCAAACTCTGGCCTTAGCCTTCTTCTACACATTGTTCTTCTGGGTTGTGACATCTCAAACTCCACCCCTGGCCTTAGTTGCATGCAGAGGTAGCCAAGGGCTACTTTGACTTTGCCTACTCCTCTGAGCATAGAAGGTCTGAGCATGTGCAAGACACATGATAGTGCCGAGACACCCAAGCCTGTTGTGGGTGCCATTAGCTTAATTAACAAGCTGCCAATGCAGCATCTGATCTGAGCAAGCTGTGTGGATCTGACTTTAAGATGGATCACAGATGCTGTAATAGGTAAGAAACTGCAAGAAAAGAGACGGATTGAGGGATTACAAGGGGAACAGAGTGTGGGAGGTGTGGATTAGGGTGGCCAGATATGACAGAGGACAGGACAAGCCACACTGCACTTGCTCCAATCCTTCTTTTGTAACGGGTGGGGGCCTTGTCTTTCTTTGTATCCAGCTTCCCTGGGGGAAAGGGGAACTGGGAAAGGAAGGTTGGGTCCCCACAGTATTTTCCTTTCTTTATGCAGAACATTGGAGGAGCTAAGCGCACACATGCAGATTTCTTTACTTGGGTTATGGGTGTAATGATGCAATGAATGGGGCTTGCTCCTAGAAAAATGTGCAGAAGACTACACTCCAAATTAGTGGAAGGACATTCTGCGTGAGCTTTAGAGCAAGGGTAGGCCTTCCAGATGTTTTGGAGCATTGTTAGATTTTCATGAACACTGACCATCGAGTGTGCTGGCTGGGGCAGATAAGTTGTGATCCCAAAGACCAGGAGATGAGCCAGCTTATGGGACCTGTTGAAGACTGAAATGCCTTAGGCCAGCAGAAAATAGGTGTCTCACCTCCTTGAAGTCCCTGCCTTCAAGGCCAATTTTAAGGAATGCTGGGAGTTGAAGTCCAAAACATCAGGAGCTCCTGTGCTCACCTCTGCCTTAAGGAGACTACCTCTTTTGTCTGAAATGAAAAAAGAATCAAACCCATTATTAAAAATGCTGTAAAAGTTCCTTATTTGCAAGTATTGAAGAGAAGTGTCACAGCACATCTTTGATTTTTTCTTTTCCTGCATCCAAGACATTCCCTTTAATGCAGCCTCTTCACATGGTGCATCTTAAAAATGGGCATGATCTAAGTTGGTTGTGTTTAGTTTTTAGAGTATGCAGTATGAACAAGACAAACAGGGATTGGTTTACTCATGGGAGAAGTGGGATTAGTTGCAACTCTTGAGTGAGCGTACCCATGACTGACAAAGCAGGTTTGTTACTCCATATGAATGGTGCGTGCCACACAGGAATTTAGGGAGAAGCGTGTTCACCATCACTTTAGCTCCATACCAAGGTAAACTTCAGGAGCCTGACTTCTGCAAGGCAGTCTGCCCTTGGAGGTTTTCTTGCTGGGATAGGGCAGGGATTACTGCACGAATGTCTGCTCATTGCCTCATTGATCTCTTGGATGGAGAGCCCAGGAAGTCTCCCCATGCCTGAGGTTCTGCACCCGTTAGATATCTACTCTAATGAATTGGCTTGAAATAAAAGGCCTGGGAAAGCAAACACACTTTCAGTGTATGGCAGCCTCCCTGCTGTTGGCAAAACCCACAGCAGAGCAGTGCTTTGGTTAGGACCTATTTGCATCTTACAAGATAAGGGAGAAAACTTCCAAGTTCTATAGAGCTATTTTCCAGGCTGGATATTAAATGCCACAGGATGGGGAGAGAAGAAAGATCTGGCTATGGTATCTGCAAATTCTGTAGCTTGAAGCTCCTTTAAGATGAGAACCAATGCAACATAGTAAATAGGGTGATGGCCTAATTAGGGTGTTGGGACTGAGGAGACGAAGTTTCCAGTCCCTGCCTGGCCATGAAGCTGATGGGTGACTTCAGGCCAGTCACTGAATCTCAGCCTATCCTACCTCACAGGGTTATCATAAAGATAAAAAGGAGAGAAGGACTGTGTATGCCTACTTGGAGCCACTTGGAGGAAAGTTGGCATACAAATATTTAAAAGAAAATAGATAAATAAAATGCAACATGCTGGACAAGCTTACACAGTTTTAGACCTTGAAAACTGCAAAACAGGTTCTAGGTGACCCTGAAATTTTATCCTGCCATCTGCAGTGATGCCCTTTCATGTCTTTATGAACTGTGCCATTCATGCAAGCCTGGCGCCTGCTGATATGAAGGCAAGTCCTCAGATCCTTTTTAGAACAATGACAAAATTACGCAAAAGGAAACAAAAAACCAAAGGAAAACAGAAAAGAAAATCTAATGAGAAGTCCTCCCAAAGAGGACCCATGAGTGATGAGGCTGTCAAGCCACAAGGTTGTCATCCTGAAACCCACCTTGAAATTAGACTGGCTCTTGCACGGTGCAACACACAGACCACATACAAGGACAATTGTGAAATATACACAGAGGTGTGAAGCCCCAAGGCGCGCAAGAGATGTACCGACAACACTCCGGTCAAGAGACATCCAAAACACCCTGTGCTATCGTCACGCATATGAGCAGAAATAACATGACCCAAGGTTTCTGTTTCTTCATGTTCCTCACTGTGCTTCAGGCAAAAGCTTTGTCAGACTTGACATTTAGGCTGCAGGGTTATCAAGCAGCTTTCCTGAAAGTGTCACTATTGTATACTTCAGTCCTCGTTTTGCAGGAACAGGCCTGGCTTTGGGGGATTTGCCCCTGGAAAAACTGTGTCCTGATTTTTGTCCCAGTTTTGTCCCATCAGGAAGATTGTGGTGATGCCTTTAAGAAAGTTGCTTGTGCACACACATGCACAAGAGTTGCTGTTCTCTACTTGCAAGGCAGTTTGAGGTAGTACAATGGTGGAGAGAAGGTTGGTCTAGATCTGTGAGTAGGCAATTTGCAGGAGGTCTGCAAAGGTTCCTCCAACTCCCAGTGGTTTAACAGTAGAAGTACCAAAATTACTCCCTTTCCAGCTGCCCTAAATCATACTGCTAAAATGTGGAGAGCTTGGGAGCAACTGGAAGGGAATTTCGCTATGGAAGGACAGGGAACTCCGTTCACTGAGGGTGCTCAGAACAAATGCCTGAACTCAGAGTTCTTTTCAAGGCAACGTTTATGTCTTTGGCACCAGGCTTGGCTTGATGGATTTCAGTGTTCTAGTGAAAGATCCTACCCGCTCTTGTCAGTACCGTAGTTCGGTTGCCAGACTAGGATGAGTGAGGCCCTGGTTCAGATCCCCAATCAGCCATGGGCCAGTTGTCATAGCAGAACTCCCTTGAACTCCTGACACGTTGAAAGGAGGTGTGCAGGATTGCAGGGTGTGATGCTGCTCCTTCAGTGCACCAGCCATGTGCCCTTGGGTGGAAAGGTGCCCCCCTCTATGGTCTAAAGGTAGGGAAAGAAGGAAACAGAAGGATCTCCAGCACAATCTCAATGCCACCATTGGGAAACCCCAGCCTCTCAAGCCAAACTGCCTGCCTTTATTTATTAGATGTTTATCCCACATCATTAGCCAGAAGGCTCCCTGAGTGGGTCCCTATCTAATCTCACATATGGATGGAAGAGACCGGAGAACCTTTCTGAAGGAAACTGAGCTGGGAAGAAAGGGCCTGGAGTGATGGGACATGGTGAAGGCAGGGACAGAAGGGGGACTTGTGCATAGCTGTGAAAAAGGGGTGGATTTTGACCAGCAAAGTTTGCTTCTTCCCCACCACCCAATTTCTTGTGAATTTTGCTTGACAGAATTCCCTCCTCTGTATAATGATGAGCAACTTTGTGGCCTTCCAGATTTCTGCTATGACTCTCATCACACTTCAGAATTAACTACACTGAGAAAAGGGGATGCCCCCAAATTGCCCAGCTCTGTTAGAAGGCTCAGAAGAATCTGAAGCAAAAGGAGATATTTTTTTCTACTAGCAGCTTTTCTGACCCTTAAACAACAAACCTGCCTTCCAAAAATTTGTTTCTACTTAAAGAGGTGCAGCTCTTGAGAACATTTCATTCCAATTTCTGTATCGCTCAAAAGCCTTACCAAATTAAATTACTAAAACACAGCATGATAAAGCATAATGCAAAACCTTTAGCATAACAAAATTTAAAAATGTTTGAAGTAGCTAAAGACAGTAGGCGATAAATGATTAGGAAAGTATATTATACATTAAAGTTCAATAGTGCAGAAACTAAGCAGGTCTGGCTGTGCAGGCTAACTGGATGGGGGACACATTAAAAAACCATCTGCTTTAGAGCACAACCCAATCTGGATGCTCCTAACCCTTCAAGTTCAGAGGATTACAGTCATCCTATGCAGAGCATAATGAGCACAGGGATTACTTTTTCTCCCATCCTGTGAAATGCATTGCATGTTGGAGTGTAAAGGAAGGAAACTGCCAGGATACTTCACCTGGCACCTGTCTCCTCCTCCTGCCCTCCCCCAGGAACACCTCATAAACCCTATCTCTGAGGTTGCTCTTGTAGTCTTGGAGATGCATCCAATACAGATCTCTCTGTCAGCTGTGATATAGGAGAAGGTCCTCTGAGCTCAGAGACCCCAACTGTGAGGTCAGAGTGATTTGCTGACGTTGAGGCTGGTCTCTGAGAAATCATATGGCTGTCTAAATCTTGTCCAGTGCCCAGAGGATTGCGCTGGTACTTGCACAAGCTTTTGAGGACACTGTCTGCTTCATCAGGTACATAAACCTCAACCTTAGAGATGGGCATGTACATGATAGGGTGGGGTGTAATCAAACTCTGTTGTCAGCTGAAATTGAAACATAAAAAGTCACCTTAATGGTTGCTATTTACAAGTGGCTGGTAATTCATTAGACTGGTGAGCCAGTGAACAGATGCCATGTGATTAAAACAAAAAAATTGTCCTTATTCAAACCACAAGAAATAGAGTTGAACTTCTTGATCAGTTGTATTTAGGAATGTACTGAGAAATTAGCAATGGAATGAAATGAGTTTGGATTTCTGTGACTGATCCACTGTGGATCAAGTCATGCAATTCTGTGGTTGTGCAGGTCACTTTTTTTCCACCTATGGGAAGGATTCACATTCGTGCAAATGAGCACTTGCACAGATGTGCTAATCTGCATTAGTTAATGGCAACAAGCACATATATCTAAATGCACATTAGAACGAATATGAATCAGCACAAACAGAATGCAAGTCTAATAAAGAAACACTGATTCCATCAGTAAACAGACAATGGCATGAAAGAGGCCTGCCAAGTGTAATTCAGTAACTTTGAGTTCATATCTGTCTTTGAAACCTTATAAATCCAAGAATGTCTGCTTGTCAAAGGCAGCAACCCAAAACTGCTGAAATACAATCCATCTACAACATGCTGTGCTGAAATCTGGAAGATGGAAGCATGGCGATCAAGTCATGGCTGGGGGGAAACACCTGCACACATTCCTGCATGCCAGGTGGCGGTTCTAAGTAGTCCTAAACCAGGGAACATGCAAGTGTGTATACAGGTATACAGCACAGGTTAGCCGAATGTGAGAGAACAAACTGAGTGAATACTGTTCCTCTTCTCAGAACTAGCTCCCTTCTTCTTTTCTCTTTCTTTTTCTGCCTGCCAGTCTAATTGCCAGACCAGGCTGGCCTCTTGGTGTATTTGGCTGCGTACGGTGCACAGCCAACAAAACGATCCACATTGCTCAGGAAATTGACTTGCGTCAGTCCCACCCCTTGCCTGAGACAGCTGGCTTGTTTCTCCGTTAGCCTTGGGCAGGTTTCTGTTTGACTTGCTTCTCCTTGTCAAATAGATGAGAAGACGCAACGGGATGGTGAAGAATGATGGAGAACAGTCATAAGGGGCTACCAGCCCCCAAACTGAGCAATCCATCTGGTTGTTTGCATCTTGAATGGATGCTTGAGTCTTCCCCTGTCTGCTACCTCCAGATAACATTTTGAAGTGATCATGGGGATACCGATCGGAGAATAAAATCAGAAGTAATAACTCATGTAGTTTTTTCAGTGTCTCAAAAGCTGGCCCATTCTAGTGTCTCCTAGACTTTTGCTTGTTTAGGGGTCCAGTCGGAGACTGACATCTGGAGAAAAATAGAAGGGATGCACAAGCGCTCATGGCACATACAAATCCTGAGAAATGTTTCCATCTGGGGTCTCTTGAAATCGCCCTTGGAAATAGCCTTCTATGGGACATCCAGACTACATGACGGATGGTGGATCTGCAGGCTTGAGAACCTGGGTATCAGCTGAGTTACAGCAAAACAAGATGGAGGAGAGTGGCATTAGAGTGGGAAGAGGGTGCGTCAACATTCCCCTTTCCTACCAGTTTCTCCCTCATCACCCTCACCTCCCCACAGCTGCCTTTGCAAGCGTGGTGAAATATATCTGTGGGCCTGGGGAAGGTGGGACAATGGGGCTGATGTGTGAAAGCAGCAGCTGCTCTTCCTGTTGCTGCTGCCTCTCTGAAGTCAGTGCCCCTTGCCACTTTGCCATCGTGTTGAGCGCGGAATGTGCCATATTTCCACCGCCAGTAGGCGGAGCTCTTCTTCCATCAGCAGTATTGCCAAAGCTGGTGTGGGGAAGCTCTTGAGAGACACTGGCTCATTCTGTCCAGGTTTTCTGCAGTGGTGGCAGTGGGGACATTGCTGTTAATTTAAAATCAAAGGCCCGTTGAGGAAGCCTCCTCTTCTTTTTAGTTTTTCACCTTGTACCCAGTTGGTCACTGTTTCGCTGCAGAGATTGTGCAATTCTGCAGTGTCCTTTACATTCCTTTCTGGGATTTTTGGAAGTTATCTCAGTGAAATGTTATGTGAAATACAGGAAGTGTTTATATAAGGAGAAAACAAACTCTGGCAAGAAAAGACCATGCAGTGGTACCACCACTAGTCATTTCCTGGAAGAAATACTTTGGAGGAAACTGAAGTGTTGGTAGTATTCTTGGCTCCTTCAGGTGAAATGTGCAGCACGGATGAAATTATGTATTTTTATTGGGCCAAGTAATTGTTTCAGAGCCCATGTACGTGGTGAGCTGTTCTGTTACGCAGTTCTCGAGCTTATGTCAGCCTTCCTCAGCCTAGCCCTCTCCAGATGTTTTGATGGCAACTCCCAGCATTCCTGATCATTAGCCAGATTGGCTGGGGCTGATGGGAGGTGAAGTCCAAAATATCTGCAGTGCTGTTGGAAAAGGCTGTTGTTTGAGGAGCTGTTTGACCCTCTTTCTGCAGCAGAGCTAATATAAGGCAAAAAGGCACAGCTTCTATTTTTTTTTTTTTTTAAATACTGCTGGGTTAGTTCAATTGGATGTGTCTAATTGGAAGTACGTGCCACTGGTTCAAAGGGACTTACTTACTTACTTTTAGATATGTGTGTATAGGGGTCGCATCCTCAACAACCTGCTAAGGTTGACAGTGACTTCCATGTGCCAATTATGTATGTGTTTGTGTGGATGGGACTGAGAAAGAAGTACTTCCTTCTGTCCGCCCATTTCATTGGACAACACACACACACACACCTATCCAGAGGGGCAAAGATCTCCCTCCCTCTCCCTCTCCCTCTCCCTCTCCCTCTCCCTCTCCCTCTCCCTCTCCCTCTCCCTCTCCCTCTCCCTCTCCCTGTATCATTCATCATTTAGAAACCTCTCTGATGCCATCCCCTTAGGCTGAAATCCTAGATATACTTACTTGGGACTTTGTTGGGTGTAGACCTGTGTAGATGTGCACAGTTGGTCTTCCCTCTGCACCCCACCCCTGCAAACAAATAGCTTTGGACCTGCCTATCCCATGTGCTACTCTCCAGATGTTCGGAATTCCAGCTGCTGTCTTCCCCAGCCAGCATGACCAATGGCCAGGGATGCTGGGAGCTGCCAGAAGGCTCCCCCTTGGGGAAGGCTCCCTTTGCCTTATATGATGGGAGGTGCATTCTTCTGGTGGTACCCAACGGAGCTTAGGGCTGGCTCCCACTCGCATTGCTCATCATTTGCAACATGGTGGGATGACTTTGAGTGCGAATGAGCCATTGCAGAAGGAAAGCCGCAGTGAGATCATTCCTCTTGCCTGATGTCACCCCAGACAGACTGTTTCAGTGGAAGCTGCTCGAGTGTTTGGCTGCTGGTCATTGAGGACTGAGCAATCGAGGCATGTGTGAAGCTACTCACAGTTGCATTTCATGCCCTGCTCCCCAAGAGCAGGATCGTTCAGGAGGTTGCATCTTAATACAGAGAGAGAAAGGAAAAACTCCGGTAGAGCCTCCATCTAGGTGGTCACTTATGAATCACCATCAGAACTTAAGCAGAGCCCTGCTGGATGAGGCTCAGCACCTTTTTTCCAGCACTCTGTTCATACCGTCCCCCAGCTGCCCACGAGATCCCATGGGAGGTGAGTGCAACAGCCCCCTCTGGCCTACGTTCCCCAGAAGCTGGTCTCCATCTGCATCCTGCCACTGACACTGGAGGCAGAATAGACTAGTAGCCACTGACACCTTATCAGCCATGCATTTGCCCAGTCCCCTTTTAATCCCTCTAAATTGGTGGCCAGTGCCAAAGAAGAGGAAATGCATCACCAAAACAAGAAAACAGGCATTCAGATATTCAAACATGCTTACACATTTAGAAACAATCATTTTAATTTAAACAATAATGAAGTACATTTTACCATCCTGGGGACAACGGAGAACAGGTGACCTGCTTGCCTGTTCAGTCTGCTGGCCAGGGCCTTGCTGTTGATGAGCAATTGTTCTGACAGGGTGATGGTGGTTCTCCTTCTCCTCCTTCCACCAAGCTATGATAGTCTGATGTGCAACCTGTTGCTGGAAACAGCTAAAGGTCTTTGGCTATTAGATGGAATAGAAATAAAGAAAACAGCAACAATAATTTCTATCCCACATTTTTCTTCTTCCAAGGCACCCCTGGTGGCTTCCATGGTCCTTCTCTCCTCTCCATTTTATCCTCACACACAATCCTGTGAGGAAGTTTGAGAATAATTGAGTGGTCCAAAGTCACACAGGGAGCTTTATGGCCAAGTGGAGACTAGAACTCAGATTTCTGAGTCCCAGTCCAACACTCTAACCACTACACCACACTAGCTCTTGAATTTTAAAATGGGACTGAACTGGACAGCCCTTCTAACAAAAGAGGCCCCCTGGCAGGCCTTCAAGTAGAGGACTGACTTCTGTAAAAGAGGACTTCTGGCTACCCATGCCAGGGTAGTTTGGCATGTAACTTGTCTGTTCAGACTTAGAGGTCAGATACATTTGACAAGAGGTGAACATGCATGGACATCTCTTAAGCATTACCAAAAATCTTTCTCCATTCTCGAAGACTGCAGAGTTCCACATATTTTAAATTGGGTAGCAACAACCAATGGCTGGCAGGCCAAATCTGATGGCCTGAGGTCAAAGTCCATGCATTATGGGTCCCCAGGTGTTGCCCTAATCCCCTCCTGTTTCCCAGGTTAATTCTGTGAGCATGTTTCAAGTTAGGATACTACAATTTGCATCCTGTAGGCCTGCAGAACTTCAGGTCCAGTGATCACCAGATAGGTACACTCCTTTCCCCTGGCCACCAATCCTTTGGTGGTGAATTGCCCTTTGTGCGGTTCTTTCCCCATTCTAAAAGGCTGAAAGGCATAGGGATTGGCAGGAAGAATGGTAAGCAACCGTCCTCTGTCCTCTGGTATTTTGCTCCTCCTCCTTTGCCTTACACTTCACCCACCACTGAGACTCCTCCCCCAAGAGCCTCTCAGAAAGGGAACTCTGCCCTTGGGCTGAATGGATTATTTCAACCCCTCTGATGGCCATAATCCACCTGTTAATGTTGCATCATGTTTTGGGTCTTGCACCCAAAATGTTCAACTACCTCTTCAACATGAAACTGCCTTGACTGCTGGGTATTCCGAATATTCAACCATACTGGGATACAATCCTATGCAGATTTAGATAGGGGGATAAAAACCCTACAATGCCCAGCAAGGAAGGAGTTGTAAGATGTTTTTCTGTCTGAACTTGAGTAGGGTAGCGCCTTTGCATGCTGAAATAATATTTTAAAAAGGAATTTAAAGAGCTATGAGCCTACACTTTTTAGCCAACCAAAGCTGTGAGGAACTGTTTCTTCATGACATTTATATGGATAATTTTGCTATTACAGAGGTAACTCCTAGTAGATAAACAAAGGAGAACATTTCATTTTGCATTGATTTATAAATACAAAGTATTACAAAGAAGAGTTATAAATATAATCAAACCAGTTAAAATTGCCTTAAGAGTAAATACTGTTATACTAATTCTGAACTTTATCATTCCAATATAAAATATGTTCCTTTTTTCTATAAATTGATATTTTATTGATTGTCTTTCTCTGATAACCATATTAGTTGCTTTTATCACTGAGGCCATATCCCAACTCCTTGTACACCATTCAATATATGTTGAAGGGTTAACTTTATAATATAAAGTTTATATTAAGCCTTTGCAATAAAAACAAAAACAAGCCATGCTTTAGCAATGAGAACAAAAAATAAATCACAACACATACCCCTTGATATTTTAAGAGGAAACCAAACATTTCGAGTTGACCTTTGCAAGCCCGCCTGATTTTTCACAAAATCTTTGTGCTAACTTGTTGGGTATTCTGTGAAGGGAGAGTCAATGCCTAGGTCAACAGCAGCGAAAACATTGCCTGGCCTCCTTGTGATAGTGAAGGATGAGTCAATCTTTTCCCCACTCTTACATTGGGGAAAGAATGCTTTCTATCTTAGAAACCACAGTTTGAAAAACAAAACCTTGAAGAAATTGTATAAAATCCAGATATATAACACAATATTGCATTAGTGAGGTTTAACACAGAGGTTAAAGTTGAGCACCTTATTTTTATTCAGTTGATCTGTTTTTATCTTATAATATAGAGAGAGAGACACCTAAACAGTTTGCCACACAGTTAAAATATTTTGGTGGCATATTATTGCTTTTCATGTTATTACTGTTTATATTATTGTTGTCGAAAGGGATCATAATAAATGTACTGAAACTTGGTGACCGTTAACCATCTCATTCCAGTACTTAATAACTGTCTGTATTTATAAAATGGACCCTTGGAACTCCACTCCTATATGCTGGAGCCAACTTTGATTTTCAGGTTTCTTTATTCTAAAAATAGAAGAACGTCCGTAGGCTCGGTCACAACATAGTTGGTGCACCGATTAAAGTAGTGTTGCTAGTCTCATTATTCAAGGAAGAGAAATCTACCTGGGTGAGATTTGCCTGGAGCTTCCCTGGAGCGCACCTTGAGTCAAAGCCATCTATGGGGTAGTGGTCGGTCCAGGGTTAGACTGGCCACTTACACATTTTCATGCAGGGAGGATGTGGATTTTCACGAAATGTGCATATGCTAAGAGATACATATAGGTATGTATAGGTACTGATGCAGAAGTGCTTATCATAACTTTAATAGAAATAGGATATGCATCACTCCCTAGTGTGGGCAGGTGTCCAGTCTGCTGCCCAGGTGTTTTGGCTGGGCAACCATAAGACTCAGCTCTTCCTCCTTAAACCAGACTTGGACCAGACCAGACAGGCCTTCAAGCAGAGGGCTCCTTCCAGCAGTTCTTCCTTCAGGCAGAGGACTGTCCTTGGTAAAGTAGGACACATGGCCATCCTAAGATTGGAACCAGCAAAGATATTTAAAGGTTTCTGGTGAATTAGAAACCTCCTGTTGCCAGGACTCTCTGTTTAAGAGGAAATATAAAGTGTGCTTTGAGCTTTCCTTGGCAAGAGAAAGAGTGAGTGTGATGAAAGAGCATGTCATGTGCAACTCCTACTGAAAAGAAGAAAACCACAACAACTCTTTAATAGGTACAGTACCTGTTTTCTCACATTGGGTGTGTCAGAAGGGCAGTTTTCTACATTCTCAATTTGGCACTCCAGCAGAAGTGTGGGAAACATCTTGAGATATGCAAAGTACCCTTTTGTGTGGGCACAAATGTCCCTTGGCATTTACCTGTGAGGATTGTGTATGAGGTTGCTTCAGCAGCCTGTCCCCAGCCAATGCAAAAATTGTAGATTTAGCTTCACTGCCCTTTTCAAGCCATTGCACAGATTCACCTTGGAACTTTCAGCTGCCCTTGCTTTTTATAGGGACCTAACCTTTAATTGTTAGGTTCATGGTTGTCTTAATGGTTGTCTGTAGGATATCCACCTCTTTCACCCTGCCTGTTTAAGATCTTCTTCAGGAATCCCACCTGTTAGTCAGATTAGGCTAGCTGCCCTAAAAGACAGTGCCTTCTCAGCAGTGGCCCCATAGTTTTAATCCTCCCCTCCCACTGAAATATGTATCATTACAACAGTTTGGCTCCTTAAATGAGCTTTTAAAATAGACTTACTCCAGGGACGTTCTCCTAACAATACTGGTAGCTTCTTCTGTTTTATGTAAATCTTTGAGGTCCTCTTTGGGCCTCTCTTACTGGCTGCTCTCTTGAACTGTGCACTCTGGTCTGCCATGAACATTCTAATGTTCCTTACAGTGTTTTGTTTTATGAGTGAGTTGCTTTAGGTGGTCTGTGCTGTGAAACATTTGGAGGATCTTTTCCGTCCCTGAGACCCCTATGGCAGTGACAGGGGACTGGAGACAAGTGTGGGTACAGCCAGACCTAAAAGAGGGCATGGTCACCTCACATTTCTTTTCTTGAGCATCCCATCCATCCATAAACACATCCACAAGAACTTGAGAGAGAGAGAGAGAGAGAGAGAGATGAGAGAAAGATTGAGAGAGAATGTGAGAATAGGAGAGGATATTCATATTTCCCCCCCACACACACACACAACAGACCTTGGATGGTCACTGAGTGATGGCAACATAACTCAGTAGTTTTCTGACAGAAGATCCCTGGTGCAGTCTGTGGCACCTTCAGGCAGGACAGGGAAAAATCCCACCGGAAACCCTGCCAGTCAGTGTGAACAGTCCTGGGCTAGTCAGGCTCAGCATCTGACTTCCCTTCCTGTGTTCACCCCGACTCAATCTCACTCCAATGAAGGCTGTGCTTAGCCTAGTTTGCAGTTTTGGGGAAGTCGTGTTGAGGAATGGTTAATGCAGCTGAAACATTTGTACACTGAGCAGATATTACAGGAATGCAAATAATGGCTTAAAGGATTTCGTATAAATGTTTTTGGTATCTGCGTTTTATGGTTTGTGTATTTTCATTATCTGTTTTGGCTATTTTTGAATATGTGGCAGGCAAGAGGGAGAGCCAGTAAAGCCCCACAGATAATCCATTTCTGGAGCATTGCCAAGCAAACAGCAGTGAGCCCTCCCATTTCAAGCTGCCAGATTAATTGGCAGACAGATTTTAATCTGCAATTAAAACCTGAGCTGGTTCCTCTACCAATTGCATTGATTCAAGATTTTAACTCTCGAAAAGCAGATGGGAGTTTCTTTCTTTTTTCTTTTGACATGCAGGGGATGACAAAAGAAAAATATAGAAAAGCAGGGGATGAACAAACACACAGCAACAAAGGAACAACAAAGCAAAAAACAAAACAAAACAAACCTGTTCAATAACTGTTCATGACACCATTTTTTAAAGAAAGGAACAAAGAGGAAAGCTCAACACATACTTCAAATGCATCCATTACTATAAGCAGTCCATATATAATTGTTATTGCATTGCATTTATATCCCAACTTTTTTTTCTCTCTTGAGGAACTGAAGGCAGCCTCTGTAGGTCTATTTTACTCTCACAACAGCCCTGTGGGGTAGGTGGGGCTGAGAGTTGGTGACTGGCCCAAAGCCACCCAGTGAGCTGCATGGCTGAGTGAGGACTTGAACCCTGATCTCCAGATCCTCAGTCCTGCACTCTCAACTGTATACCTACTGGGTGGCTTTGGGCCAGTCATGGACTGAGGGCATGACCTATCTCACAGGCTTGTAAGTGAGGACAAAAGGGAGAAGGGGAGGGCCATGCAAGCTGCCTTGGGTTCTTTACAAGAAGGAAAAGGGCAGGATTCAAATGTAAGAATAATAATAATACTGCTCAGAACCGTCAGGAAATATGTCTTTTGCAGTAGCCCATTATCCATTACTCTATGGTGCTGAGCAACCAACACTGACAGGCTTGTGACTTCCAGAAACTCAGTTGAAGGCACCTGGCATATTTTGCTTACATTGCTTTGGTTATTCAGCTCCCAAGAGACAGCTGTGGTTGGGCCTTTTAGTGGGGCCAGTAAGGACAAGTGGCTTGTGGAATGTAAAATGCCTGATGTAAGGATGTGATAAGTGTATTAACTGTAAGGCAGAATTTCCCAACCTGCAGTCTTCCTAGCATGTAGAACTACAATTCCCACCCTTCTAGAAGACATTAATGGTGAGACTGAAGGGAACTGTAGTTCCACACTCCTCTGGAGAGCCCCAAGTTTTGTTAGGCGGCCTTAAGCTAGAACAAATTTTTTCTTCCTGCCCTAGTCCTATGGGAAACTTTGGTCTTTTGGGCACTTTCATGGTTTCACAGATAGAATCTATTGATCTGTCTGTCTATGGGATAACTAGTGAGCCTTTTTCCAATCTGGTGCCTTCCAACTGTGTGGAACTACACCTCCCATCAGCCCCTGCCAGCATGCCCAGTAGTCAAGGAGCTAAGTCCAAAGCATCTGGAGGATACTTGATTGGGCAAGCTGGACTCCTGGATAAACTGCACTTGGAATTAGATTACTGTGGGGTAATGAGGAACTGTAGCAAGCTCTTTCGAATATACCCTGTAGCTGATCAGTCCAAAAAACTAGTGGAGTTTTGGTGCTAGCACACTTGAACCTCACAATAATTTGGTGAGGCAGCTCTGGCTGGGAGTCAGAGATTTACCCATGGCCTCTCAGCAAATTCATGGCTGTGCCTGACACATGGCCCTGAAAGTTCATCAGTTTACCCACTCCACCACCCAGCCTTTCACCATGAGTATGTCTGGCCCATTCCAGTGCATCGCAGCACCTCAGCCAATGGCCATTCCATAAACTGGGGCCCATGGCAGCTCTTCCTTTGGAATTCCTGTGACATCACAGCAGCTTAGCTGGAGGCAAATTGGGCCTTTGGGTGGGCAACTCGGCCCTTCTACGTGTTTCCTTAGATTTTCTTTTTTCCCAAGATCCTGGGGGCTGGGGGCTGGGGATAGAGCAAGAAGCAAATTTACGTGTTCTATGCTTTAGTGTAGCACTGCCTCCATGCTTCCACAGCTGTGCTAAACGTCTCAACAGAGTGAACTTTACATTCGATGTACTATAGGAATAGTTTCACATTCCGAGACATGATGATTGTGCTATTATTTTTGACATTTTCTGGACGCGCCTGTCAAATCATGAACAGCAGCCCTTCAGGCAGGCACTTATGTCGCTTAGGTTCATGCTTCGATAAACCATTGCGTGTGGAAGAGTCCAGTAAACTGGTCAGTTTGAAAAGCGGTGGATGCAGCTGCGCACCAGACAGTTTGCTTCAACCGCCTGTCACCATTTTTCCGTCTGGCAGAATGATCCCACTGCTGTGGCATTCCAACTGCTCATTCTCAGAGACCGGTTTGAGCAGCAAGGCAAGTGTTTTTCGGATCCTTCTTCTCGCCTGGTGTTGTTTGCCAGTGTTTGTGGTTTTACAATCATATTTTCCTATTTTCAAGAGATGGGGTGGGGGGGAGAGGGTTTTTTTTCAGTCTCCTGTTTGTCGTGGGAAGGAGCTGCTTCAGCAGCAGGGGAAAAGGTGACGACAACAGACGTGGCTGGGTGTTGGTCCTCAACGTGTCAGCGTTGCAGGACCAGTAATAAACCTCTTCTCCTGTGCCTGCTTCTCTTCTCAGCAGGGCATGCAGTGCCCAGCTAGAGCAACTTTTTTTTTACACCTAGCACACGTGTGTGCGCACGGGCATAAATGGAGATCCTTGCCTGTTCAGCAGGTGGCAAGGATGTGCAGGGCTGGGCGCACCCCGGCGGGCCCCGCTCAGAAAACCCTCTTGGATTTCTTCTGTCCCTTCACCGTTGCAACCTGCTCTCCTTTGCTCTTGCCCAGACAAGAGCGGTGCTTTGAAGGAGCACCGGTAGGTGTTGATGTTTGCTTGCTCCCTGGTCCCCCATCACACAAGCAAGCAGCAGGAGGAGGAGGAGCAGCAGCTGCTGGCAGTGGTGGTGAGAAGGGAGACTCACTGTGAGAAGACCCCTCACAGTCCTGGGTCTGGTGCCACTGCTGGCAGTGGGGTTCTGTTGCTCTGGCCAGGGCAGCCTCACTGACATTTCTGCTTCCACTGTGCTTCTCATTCACAACAGAAGTTCTTGTGCTTGGCGATAAAGCCCTTCAGAGCTGCAAATCTCTTAGCGCTTAGCCTCACAACACTCCTGTAAGGTTGGCCACACATGCACCCCCCACACATGTGAAAAAGATGACATAATGACTGAGAAAGAATATCTTGGCAGGACAGATCTGCTGGTGACGAACATGGATGAATGTGACCCTGGTTCTCCATGATGCTCTGTCTGAGGTTTGTTCAAAGCAGCAGGGCTCTCTGAGGGGGAACGCCCACTGCCAGCACTTGTGGGCTACAGTGTGTGCAGGACTGCAGACTGCCTGATTTATTTAGCTAGCTAGCTAGCTAGCTTCTATGGCGCCCCATCCACCGAAGCCTCGGGGCGGCTCACAACAATAAATAAATACACAATTAACCATATAAAACAATATAATTGGAGACATCCTGGCCAAAGATATAAAATCAATAAATAATATTAACAATTAAAATGATGTTTAAATAAAAAGGTCTTGGCCTGGCGCCGAAAAGCAAATAATGACGGCGCCAGGCGGACTTTAAACTGGCTGTAGGCCCTCCAGACTCCAAGAGCAGAATGTGGAGGGCAGCCTTGCAAGCCGGTGGGGGTGCTGCAGCAGCAGCCTCCTTTGAAGGCAAGCATTTTCTCCCTCTTGCTTGTGATCTTTTGAAAAATCTCCAAAATGGGGAGAGGTATCTGCTGCTGCTCTTTTACAGGAACCCCCCATTTCAGATTAGCAGTACTTCTGGGGTTGGACTCACCAACTGCATTCCACTCACAGGAGGAGCCCTTCCGCTCATGAATAACACCCTGTGTGAACGAAACCACCTCTCATTCACGGTGCAGAGCCTTTGCGTTCAGCCTACAGCGACCTGCTGCAAAGACCTCCATTTGCACCCAAGCCAGCCTGTCCCTGGCTGGCGCTGGCAGATGGGCTCACAGACCACTCCGCCTTTGCTCAGGTTGGAGGTGTAGAATGAGGGCTGCATGTGCTGGATTGCATGTTGCAAGTGAGGAGCTCTAAAAAGTCCCAGGCTCTGTGTGTGTGAGTCCCATGGTTGGCAAACATGCCCAGCCCTGCCCCGCGTCCCTGCTGAGTGGATGCATGGCTTTCCCAGCATAGCCGGCATGGAATTGTGCAAGGCAGGGCATGCTCCCATCTTTCTCCTAAGCAAATGTTCTCCATCAGCAAATTTTTAAAATCATTATTACGACTCTTACTATTTTAGAAAGAGCATTCCTAGCCATCCCTGTGCTCTCCCAAGTCAGCAAGTTGCAGGCTGCCCACCTGTCTGAGAGGTTAGGCTTTACCTGACCTGTATGAAGAAAGTAACCAAACTAACAGGTGGGCTTGGAGGACAACGCAGAATGCACCATCTAGAAAAATCCAGAATTGTTTTGGAATTATAGAGCTCCTTGGTTGTATAAGGAGACTGCTGCTGACAAGGGCTTCTCAGAAGGTCTCTGTTTTCTGGACTTCCCCTGATTTGTCAGCTTCCCACAGAGCATACATGTCTGGTGCTGCAAGCAGGAAAACTGGAGAGCTGCTGCCACTCAGTGTGGACAATATTGAGCTCAATGGGCTGATGCAGGATGAGGCAACCCCCTTCATTTCTTCCAAGCTGACTTTGCGAATCTCTCCGCCTAACTTGCCTTATAGTGCAATTCTAGCTATGCCCATTCAGAAGAAAAACTCATTAAGAAAGAGGGGATTAAGCCATGGAATACATGCCTGGTATCACTGCTTGAGAGATCGCCTTTCCCTTATCAGTTCCAGAGTAATCTGACAGTTACTTAACCCTCCAATAACCCATGAAGCCTGAGTTCGCATGCTACGACTAGCTGTGGTATGCCTCTCCTGCAGCCCAGCCAGTGTGTATCTTGGACCCTCCAGTGGCTTACTGAGACATTTGAATGTGCAGATTGCCAGAAAAAGAGGAACAGTGTCATTCCCCAAAAAACAAAAGAGGACATGAGTAGGAGCACTCCCTACCCCTCTCCACCATTTGGCCAGAGCCTACTGGCCATTCCCTAGTCTCTGGCAACATGGCCATCTTGTTCCCTCTTCATTGTCCTGCTCCCCTCGGATGCAGTGAAGAATGCTATCCCCATGCCTGTGTGGAGGTAAGAGTCAGTGACCAGCCCAGTTGGCTTGTGTAAACAGAACACAGGGAGGCCATCTTGACCCAGGCAGCAAAGGGCTTGTGCTGACCCAGGTTCCCACCATGCTTCCTGGTGCAGGGGCCTTCCTCATTGTGCAACGCGCAAGTTAAAATGGCGGCACTCCATGCTGGGACAGAAGAAATCAAAATCACAACCGGCATCACAGGTGAAGCCAACCAGGTCTTCCCCTGGGACCTGGGAGACTCCCAATGGTGCCAGGGAGTGCTGGCCCGGCTTATGCAGGGTCTGCATACAAAAGTGCATCCCAGTGCATTGCAGTCCTTTCAAATCTCCCTGGGTCTCTTGCTGTTGCAGTGTCTTCTCAGAGCAGTTCCGTGGGGTTTAGTGCCGGAAAAGTTGGGTGTAGAGAGAAGCAGCTGTAATTTCTTGTCATCACTTGCCCTGCCTGGGCACATGGGTTGCAAGTGTGCGCACATCCAGTCTAGTGGGGACTCAGTCTGCCCATGTGTGGCTCAAAGAGCAGTGCCCAGGCAAGGCAAAGCCACAGGAAAAATCCCCAGGTGTGGAGGTGCTGCCTGAGGACCTGCTGCAGTGATTTGATCTGACCTATTTAGCACTCTGCCCCCACAAGCAGCTTATCTGACAACCCTGCCTGTGCTTTTGTAACATCTCGTGGGGACCGTTTCCCTTCCTACATCCAGGTGCAAGAGGGCAGAGCCGAGAAACAGAGCTGCATGTCTCACCTAGCTGTGCAGAGATCAGCCAGGCCAAATCACCCTTTAGAGCTTGCTTGGGATTTCTGCTGGAGGATTGCTGACCTGGCCAGGATTTCCTGATTCCAAATTGTTTAAGAATCAAAGAAATGGAAAAGCTTTTGCATCATGGTAAGGACAGCCATTTTGTATCCCAAACTATGGCTCATGGGGAGCAGGCAGAGCCCCCATTCCTGTATCTGACCCCTCCTTTGCCTCCAAGCCCATGTTTTGTACCATGCGCCATCTCTGATTGGTAGACCTCACAGGTGTCCATTTTAAAAAAAGAAGGAAGAAATTAGATCTCATGAGCTTGATATCGGGGCCTTCCTGCTTGTTAGGTGTCAATCTCTAAGGCTTTGCCTGCTGGACTCCTACCTATTGGTCTATTTCACAGCATCACTGACCAGTTGCCATGTAGTCTGACCCAAAGAGGTATTCAAGGCTGCAGAACTTCAGGCTGGGGTCCAAATGTGGCACCCTGGTGTTCCTCGGATGGCCCAGCCCCCTTCACCTGGCCACATACCCCATTTCCTCAACCATTACTTGTTTGGCAACTTTTTGGTTTCTGCACTGATGCCGTTCCCAAAGGTTAGAACACCTCTGGAAGAGCCTTAAGGTGCTTTCCTAGGCATGCTCAGATGGAACAGAATCCTGCAACTCCCAGCATTCTCCAGGTAGCATGGCTGGCTGGGGAATGCTGGGAATTACAGGACTCTTTTCCATTCAGGCATATTCTCTTAAGCTACAACATGCTGGTATTTTGGCTCCCCTTTTCCTTCAGCCCCTCCCACAATGGGACAGCACCCCAGTGAGCTTGTGCCAAATGTATTCTCTCTTCAGGCTGAAAGTGGTTCTGTATCCTGATGTGAGCCATGCATTGTGCAGTGTTGGCATTGATAGCAGAAGTGTTGAATCCAGGTTGGAAACACGTGCAGTTCTCACAGGCCTTCCCTGAACAGGGCTTAATTTAAAGGCAGAACATTATGCTGGCAAGCATGTATTTCTCAAGTGGGCCTCCTTTTAAAAAAAGAACAAACGAAAGAAACAATTCCTGTGGGCTGCAGCCTGGAGATTGCACAATGAACTAGAGTGAATCAGATTCATATTCCCAGATCAAAATAGCTTGCCTGCTTTCACAACTGCACTGTCAGTGCGGAAGAGAGGCCCGGATCTCAGCTCTTCCTCCCCAAAAGTGTTGTTCCCAGCTGGTGTTCTAAGAATGGCCCCTGGTGGTCACCCTCTGAGGCACCGAGAAAGCCACTTCTCTCATGGTTTACGCAGAGAGGAACTGGGAAATTCAGAAACCGGCACTAGAATAAACTGGTTGGCCTTCCAAAAATAAACCCACATGCCCTGACAAGGGTGAAGGAGGGTAACACTGCGGTGCAGCTCTCCTCCCGTGTCGTCAAAGGATTAGATGCCAGCCCTTGGCTACGATTGTGTTGCTGATAGCACTGCAGGTAGAGGGGGTGGATCGATTTGCCAGGTCTTTGCTGGGAGTAGTTCTGTTGCCTTGCCTGACAGGCAGAAATTCAACTTGTGAAGCTTTCCTGCCTGAATCCACCATTTATTTATGTCATCACCATCACATTCATAGCCTTCCTTTTGAATATGTGATCCACGCCTCCATTTTATCCTCACAACAACCCTGTAAGGTACATCAAGATTATTTCCCTGTATTGGAGGCTGTGGAGAATGCAGGACAAGAGAGCGGTTTTTGCAAGACCACCAAGTGCAATGTCAGGCAAGCTTTGGGGGCACCTTCTGTCACTTGAGAAATTACCCTGGGCGCTACCACAACATGGCTCTCTTGGGAGATGTGGCCAAAGGCCTGCCCCTTCCCCAAAGATGAATACAAGACAGAAGTGAGACCCAACACCCTGAACAACCCCTTTGTTCCCACAGCTTCCAGCAGTGCCAGAAACTTAGTTTGCTGCCTGCAAGGGAATGATTTGTTTGCCTGTCTTTTTAAGGGCAGTCTTAGGTTCCCTTGGCAGGTGTCAAGACAGCACCAGATTGCCTGCTCTCATTGTCATGAATCCACAGGAGTGGAAGCTTCAACCAAGGGGCTAGTGAATGTGTTGTTCGGTCTCCTGCCTGCTGCACTACACACAGCTCTGTGATGTTGCGATAATTGGCACAGGGAGCGTCTAATTGTTGCAAGAGGGGTGAAGCTGTTCATAATTAAAGCCCATCTGTGCCAATTGTGATGGTGAGGGGCCTTCGCTAACGATACACAAATGTGGCTTGAACTCTGTGTGGCTGTGTACTTTTCTGAGAAAACCCATTGGCCATAAAATAAAAAGCTACCATACCGTGGTTTATATTGTTTGTGGCACAGGGAGTATGTTAACATTTCCGTCAGTAAATGATCTAGAAAGTAGGTCAGAGAGGCCCTAACCATATCCAGACAGTGTGAGAAGAATGGTGCTACAGCTCATAGATGGTCTTTTCAATGTAGAGTAATGGCCTTATTGTACTTCCGTCTCTTTGGCTGGAAGAAGCAGACAAGCAGTTGGTTTTTTTAAAGTCAACCTTTATGGTGACATAAAGGAAGCATTGCTCTGCTCGGTTCTGACGTCTGATTCTCCGCTTTGGCTGCAGTGATCTGGTTTTTCTTGGGAACCACGACTTGAGACAGACAATGACCTGGTATGGATGACATGACAGCCCACTGTGGGTTAATTAACCCTCAGGGCACTGCAGTGCTTGCTGTAATCTAAGCTCTGGCCAAGGTTTGCTCTGGCTTGTCTTGTCATCTGAACCAAGATTGTAGGGGCTATTTGATAGAGGGTTGAGTGACCCTTGCAAAACCCGTGGCTTGCTTTAAGTTATGCAACAGTTGATTAGCCCTCTGATAACCCCTCCCATCCAGGTTTACATGATGCAACAGGCTACGCCTACCTCCAACTGGGGCTTGCATCATGGTAGATAGCATGCACCGTAGCACCTTCCAGGCAAGTCAATCCATGATGGTCTGTCATCTTGTGCAAACTGGAACACTATTTTTTAAGAAAGCTGAGTGGTTCACTCTTCCCCTGCTGCCATTTTGGTCCCAACTGTTCCCTCCTGGTCAAACAGGTTTAGCAGGTTTTCAAAACACTGGAACCCTGCAAGACCTGTTTACCAGGGCCAGTGGTGCAATAACTGTGTCCATGGGGGCAGGGGAGGATATCCTATCATCTGTTACCTTCACCTCAATGAGAATGCATGACATTCTAACTTTTCGCTGAGTTCTCTGTACAGCAACCTTATGATGAAAGGAAATTTTGGGTGAACATATTGCCAGTCCTCTGAAATGCAACTATGTTTCCAGGATGTCCATTGAAGAATGGACTTATCAAGTGAGTGAGTCTTGATTCTCCCAGGACAGAACAGGCCAAGCTTTTTGCACAATGCTGTCCAGGAGAAGAGGAGAAGGCAAGTGCAGCCTTTCTAAAGGAGCTGAGAGAAGTGCAGACCAATCCGTTCTTCAGCAGAGCAGTTGGGCACAGGCTCAGCTGAACTGTGCTCTTGTCAGCTGGACTCAAATGTAGGACACATCTGCTCTGCAGGCAACCTTTCTCCTTTCTGGTTTTGATCTAGCCTGGGTCCCAGCTGCTTTGGTGCTGCTTCTGTTCTAGTCCTTACAGAGCGTCCATAAGGAAGCCTTAGTCTGGTGCTGCAAGATATTTCGGATGACGGCATTCACAAACTCAACCCAGGAGACTGTGTTCGACGATATGGAAAAGGGTCTTTCCCACTTCGACACCATTGCTGTTATAGGTTTCTTTCCCTAAGGGAAGCCCAGAAGGCAATTGTAGTCCATAATAATATGGAGGATGCTGGGAGTTACAATGATCAGCACCTGTGGAGAGTACAAGGTTGGGGAAGGCTGTTTGAGACCCTTCCCTGAAACCTGTTTTTCTTCAATCAAGGGTGCTTGCTTATGCATGTCTACTCCAAAGTAACTCCTACTGTGATTTCAATTGTATTTGCTCCCAGGTAAGTATATATAGGGTTGTAACCTTGGTAGGTATTTGAGTCTTAGAGTTTCAGTTAAGTATAAGGCGTTTCTGAAACCCTTCTCCTTTGCTTTTGATCATGTAGAATTGGTTAGGTTATTGATTTGTGTGTGTGTGTTTGTTTATTCAAACACTGAAAATACTTGTGGGGGTCTTGTTGTTTGGTGTAGTGCACAGGAATCTCCATATTCACCCTCCTGTGAATTCAGTTGCTGCTCACGCATAATAATCTCTGGAGCCATTTCACCTTAATGTAATAACCTTTTAATTTTAGATTGTGTTTTGGGATATCCAATCTATTCTGTATTACAATTTTGATGTAACTTGTTTTGGAAGGGTTTTGCATATATACATATATTGACATTTTACTATTCCTACTGGTCCATCTAAATATATTTAATAACTTCTAGTTTAATAGAATTAAACATAGATTAATTAAGCATATTAATTAGGTGGATCAAGCATATTTAGATTAATCAAACATGCAATTGTTTAATTGTAAATGTAAACATTAATAATTTGTGGTTTTAACACTCTAAATGGAATCCTATGAGATCTGGCCAAACTGTGTCCCAGCATTTGGTTCACATGGTGGCTCACAGATGCCAGATGGGAAACCCACAAACTGGGCACGAGCACCATCTTTTGTACTCTCCAGCAGCTCCCGGTTGGGGAATGCTGGGAGTCATAGGACGTTTTTCTGTTGAAACATGCCAAGGCTTGTGCCTAAACTGCTTTGATTTCCCATCCACCCACCCAACTGCAGCTGCATGGAAGTTTTGTTTTGTTTCTTTTTAAAGATACAATCTGAATCTATACCTAGTATTAGACAGATCAGTAAGTCAAATGCTGCAGCGATTTGTGTGCATCCGTACAATGACTGTACAGTGCCTAGTTCTTTGAGGTGTGTTGTCAAAGCATCCATATGATTATTCTGCTGAGGAAGGATTGTGGTGGCTTATTTTTGATCATCATTATGCTTCTGGACAGAGCAGCTGTACTGGATAAGTTTGCTGCACAGTGTGGGATACCCTCCAGAAAAAGAAAAGGAGAAGTGACCCTAACAGGGCCACGCCAAGAATTACGCAGTCACTTTCACAATTGGGCCTTCTTTTTCCTGCTTTCTTTTTCCCCTTCCTGGAGAATGCGCAGGTTGAAAGCTGCGGTGTGATTGAGTGTGGTATGAGGGGAGCAGTGCTTGGGGTACAGAATGTAGCCCCTTTTGAGTTAGCAGGAGCAGAGAAGGATGATCATGAAAGGGTTTGGATTTCAGTTCACACCCCCTGCTTTTGTTTTGTGTTCTAACAGTCCAGTGACTTTCAGGCCTGTTTTCTGTAACACGATCCATATTTTCAAAACTTTTGGTAGCTGGGAGATTGGCAGACTTCTCAAGGGCTAGGAAGTGACTGCCCTTCAGATGTTTACTAATGTTCCTAACCAGTGAGCATGCTGGCTGGGGCTGATAGGAGGGCACCAGGTTGCCAGAGGTACCAGTCTTAAAGGAACCACCCCCTGTGTTTCTGCACAAGCTGCTATTCAGTGCAGGCCTCTTTTGCAGCGGTTAACTCAGCTGCATTTCTGAATCCGGAGAATGGGAGGCAATGTCCCCTCTCATCTCCCCCACCCCCAAAGCAGCACCAACGGATCGCTCAGAAATATAGCAGGCAGCCTTCCCTCTGAAGAGGAGTCTTTGCATGTGGAATTACTTTTTCAGGGCACCCAGTGGTTCTCTCATGGCGCATTAATGTGTCATGGCAAGTAGTTTAGCAATTGTCCCCACCAATCTAAGGCATAATGCAGAAGGTGCGCTTATTCAGGATTGATGCCCACTTGCATTGGCTGCCTAGGTACTTCGGAGCCTAGTTCAAGGTACTGCTTTTGAGCCACAAAGGCTCGGAACTGAAATACTGGATAGGAACACTTCAACTGGCCTGAAGCTGCCCAAGCCTAGCCTTAAGATCAGCATTGGAGGCCTTCCTCTGAGTGCCACTTCTGAGGAAGTTTAGAGAGTGGCAACAAGGGAGAGGGCCTTCTCTGCTGCAGCCCCCTGATTGCAGCATGATCTCCCAGTTGAGGTCTGCCTGGTGCCAACATTGTTGTCTTTTCAGCACCAGGTTCAACACCTCTTCTCCCACACATTGGATGGCATTTAATGGTATGATGGGCCATTTATGTCAGCTGTTTCTATGAGATGTCCAGCTTTCTATTGATATTGTGATAGCTGCTAAATTGTTTTTACATTTTGTATGTTGAAAAAGTGTATATAGCAGGTTTGTATCTGCAGTCTGCATTTTTGTGCATTGTTGTGAACTGCCAAGACAACTTCTGCTGTTATTGAGCAGTGTAGAAATGAACTAAACAACAATAATAGACAACCTGGTACCCTCCCAGTGCTTAGGATTACAGGTCCTATCAGCTCTAGCCAGCATGACCAATGTCAAGGATTCTGGAAGTTGAGGCCCCAAACATGCTCGGAGCTCCAGGTTAGCAACTCCTCCTGCACAATATTCAGTGCATTTTCAAATTGCCTAGTATCTTTCCTATTACAGAAGGTCACAGGGCTGGATGCATGTTTGTGCTTTAAAGACCAGGAGTGCAGAACTGGGGGCCATATCTGGCCTGGCTGGGCCCCCATTCTGATTGATTGGAGTTCCCCAGATGAGCACCTGCCCATTTCCTGGCTGTAATCCCTTCCCCCAAATGCCAGTCAGTTCCTGGCTTTTGTGCAATTCCCCCGCTCTTCATTCTAAAAGAGACTAGCATTCCCGCCCCACACTACCCACCCCTTCTGCCTTTGGTCCACCCACTGGACTGCGGCCCCTGAAAGCTTCTCCAAAATGGAAGTCATGGAAGGACTGACTTCCATGATTTCTCCAAAATGGAAGACTGATCAAGGTTCAACACCCCGGTGCCGATGGACACAGGCCATTGGTGTGGTGTTTGTGAATTAGGGTTTTGGGGTGCCTGGAAGTAAGGACTCCAAAGGGACACTGAGTAGGAAGAGAGTGATACTCAGGAACATATCAGCCGGTGAAGCTCTTCCCATTGTTCAAGTGGCAACCTTGGAGATGCTGCAGATACTTCAAAAGCGCTGAGCAAGCAGGCAGCGAAGGCTCCTCTGATCCACCCTCTTTCCCGCCTGCCATCTGAGGCACGACTCTGTTTGGCCTCATGGGAGGCTGCGAGCAAAGTGGCTGGCAGCAGGGTGGGAATAAGGCAGGGAAGCTGTGGCAATGCCGCGTGCCTGCTTTTTGTCCAGGGATAGTCTTCCACGCCAGTCAATCAAATCCTTTCCTGCCACTTGGCATCGTGCTGCTGCTTTCCTTCCCTCTTTGTATGGAGTGGGAGAAAAAAAGGATCCGTCACTATTGTGCCTCTAGCAAACCCACCTGATGTTTACGCAGTTTTTTGACCTTCCTCTAGAACGACCCATGGTCCCTAAGCTCCATCCTTGTATTAAACCAGGAATGGGGAAAGTGTGTGGCCCTCCAACTGTTTTGCTTGATTGTATCCTGCCTGGTGGCAAATGCCTTAATGGTGTTTTTTTACAGTCGTGACAGACCAAAACTACAGCATAAGGATACAGACAGACAAAACAAAATGAGAAAAGAGACAGTGTGATACTGGACTGGGGCTCTGGGTTCCCTTGACCATGATGCTGGGCCAGTTGCAGAGTCTCTGCCCAGCCTACCTCACGGGGTTGTTGTGAGGATTCAGTGAGCTTACAGTGAGCTGGCTTGGGTTCTTCACAAGAGGAAAAAGGCAGCATATAAATGCAATAGGATGATGGTGATGGTGATGATGATGATGATGATGATGATGATACAATATTAAAGGAAGGTCTTAATCAAATCTATACAGTGAAGACCCCAGGAGGGTCTCCTTGGGAAGGGCATTCCATAAACTGGAATGAGTGGGACCATTTCCGAGGAGAATTTTTTCTTTGGCAGCTGCTCATCACACCATTGTGGGTGGTGGCACTCAGAGAAGAGCCTCCCAAACAGCTTCCATGATCCCTCACCACTGACTCTGCTAGGTAAGCCTGCTGGGAGCTGTGGCATAACCGCTCTTGGAGAGCTGCATGTTCCTGGCCTTCCACTGGGGGATGTGGACAGAGGCCTAGGAATAGCCTTGTAGAGTAGTGAAAATAGAACTTCTCTGGGATCCATTAAGGAGCTGGTCATTTATCTGGTGTATGTCCTGTTTCTTTGCATCTGCCCATCACATCCAGGCATGGGGAATGTTGAGGAAGAAAGGAAGCCCTTTCTTGGCCAATGCATGCCTTTGCAGAGGGACTTGGTGTGTTCTTTTGTGGCTGGACTGTTTCTTCTCAGGAAAAGGGAAGTGTAATTCAGAGGCCAAGGAAATCTCGCACTATGTTTCTTCCTCGATCTGTGTGTGGTGTCAGTCCCAAGGAGGAAGCAGGAATTGGCCTTTGAGTGATGGCTTCTCCTCCGCTTTTCTACCTGAAGGCTCAGCATGGCAGAGGACATGGCTCCATAGCTTGTTCTGTGGAGTTTCCACATCAGAGCAGCGGCTGTCTCAAGCATAGAATCTGTACAGCAGGTGGAGACTTTGTGAGAAGCTTGGGGAAAGAGCTCATGCATTTCATGTAAAAATTATGAGGTTCAACACCTGCCATCTTCAGGTAAAGAAGGGAAAGCCTGAAATCTCAGAGAGCCTCTTCCTGCCAGTCAGTGCAGTAAATTATATTGGGTCTGACTCAATGTGCCAGTTCACACAATCACCATAGCTCAATCTGAGCCATGGTGGGCTGTGGGGTGGAAGGATGGCCACCTTGTATATTCAGTATTCAAAGGTATTGCCATGCCATGTGAACCTGGGTAGCATGGCTTCATGGGTTAAACAACCCTTCAATAATCCTGCAACAGTCCATGGGTTATCTAACTCTCAAACAATCCCTTGAGCCTGGGTTCAGATGACACAACAAGCAGCAGCCTGAATAAGGGACCTGGTACCCATGGACAATGAAGCACATCATGGCTTAAATAAGCCATGGTGGGCCCTAGCAATCATGTGAACCAGGTCCCTAAATTTCTGAAACTCACCTCGCTGTACCTTACATGCCCAGTGCCATGGATAAGCTACTCCAGCGTCTTCAATAGGGCAGATCAAGGGTGCACAATCTGCAGCCCTCCAAGGTCTTCACTACAGCACCCCAAGGATATCCTGACCTATTCACTGCTGCCGAAGTCCCCCCTCCCCTTCCATTTGCATGTACTTCTCTCGGTGTGTGTCTGCCTCTGCGCACATCTCTGCTAGTCTGCTTCTGTGCTGAAGTGTGTGCTTTCCCCAGCGCTTAGCTAATGAGCCGGAATCAGACATGGCCCTAGCATGGAGGCCATATGCTAGTATCCCTAGCATAGAGGCAAAGGCTGACTGGCTTCTTGACTACATCTCACTCTGAATATACTGGAAATGTGCAGCCTTTCCAAGCTTTGGTTCTTCAGGAGACTCTTCCTACATTAAGGAAATAGCGTGTGCATTGCTACAACATCACTGCATGTTGCAGAGGATTCTGGGACTTGTTCTGTGATGTACACTCAGTTCATTGCAGCAGAGTGTGAAGATCAAACCCCGTTAGCACTTCTTCATCTTACTTAAACTGCAGTGGCTACTTATAAATTACTAGCACAGAGGAAACGGGCCACCAAATGAAGAAGGCAAGGATTTGCATAAATGTGCATGTGGTTATCGACATGCACAGGTTCCGGTTTGGAAGTCATGGTGATAGTGCAAACAGAAATACAATACACCTCACCAGGAACTGTGACCAGTGTCCTGTTGTGAGCTGTGAACACCAGGTGTCTTGTGTGCCCACTGCTGTCTGATGTCGGTGCCAGTCATGGGCAATTTCAAGCTCTTCCTTCTTAAGGATCCTAGCTGTAGAATGGAAGAGCATCCCAGCTGGATCAGACCAAGGGTCCACCTAGTCCAGCGTACCATCCACACAGTGGCTATTCAGCTGCCCATGAGCTGCCTCAAGCCGGACACGGGAATCACAGCTCCTCCTGCCCGGCTCCCCAGCAGCTGCTTCACGAATGCATCCTGCCTTTGATACTAGAGGCGGCATATAGCCATCAGGACCAGTGCCAGCAATAGTCTTCTCCTGCATGGAGACTTGGACCAGATGGCCATCTGCAACGATGGGCACATGGCCAGCCTATGAAAAGTATCTGGTTCCACTGGAACAAGCAGACCACTCTTTCCTGGGAAAGAATGCTAGTGTCCAAAAGGGTATCTTTCAAGGAAAGCTTGCCTGCCATTACCAACATTTTCACAGAGGCAAATGCCTCTGTTTTTCTCTCTGCTCTGCATTTGTATCTGGGAAGCCACCAGTCCACCAAGCACCATCCCTTTCCAAGGTTTTGGCCAAGGGATGACCAGTTGCTCTCTGCTGCATCAGTGGTTCTTCAACGTTGATTCAGCCATGCACACACAGGACTGCATCATGTGTATGTGTGTGTCTGTCATAGGTGCATATGCACACTCAGGGCTGGAATGTGTGGATAGTGATTTTATACTTTAGTCACCAGCAGTCTCTGAGTGGAGCCAGGATTCTTCTGTTGCTGTTCTCTCTTCCTGTTGAGAGAGGCAAAATCACCCCTGTCTTGGGCACTGGCACATTTCCCAGTGCCACTTCATCCTAACCTGACTTGTTCAAGAAGAAAGTTCAGGAATAGCTGCCATTTTATTTCCACGAGCAAAGGTTAAGGGTAGGCATTGAGGTCACACAATGCAGCCTCCACTTGGCTGAAACCAAGCAGATCTTGGTCTGGTCAGTGCCTGAACAGGGGACTTATTCAAGTTCTAGGATAGAAGAAGAGGGAAATGGATGTAAAAAATAAACCCAGCACTCCATGTACAGTGTTAGGAGGGTGTCTGTTCCATGCTGTTTCTAATGCCTCTATTGGATTTGTACTTAGTTCTACCAGGTTTTGCAGACGGCAATGGAATGTTCACAGTCATGTCTCATGGTAGAAAGTGGGCAAGATGAGGCATTATTGTATTTATCATACAATAATGATAAAGTGTATCACCACGGTTCATCTGTAGGATCTCAGGCACATCACAATTCAAACAAAACCCCATCAATTAAATAGTAATAGCTTCAGTCAGCAAAGGAAGCAATCATTTATTCAGTTCAAAGGGAAAGGAAGTTCAGAAAAGGAAACCAAGTGCAAAACCTTGAGAAACACACTTGTATTTTTATCATTGGGAGTTGGTTTTCGGAGTTTTGCCGCTGTTTGTAAATTAAGGGTCAAATGTTCCTGGATGCACTGTCTGTATCAGTGATTGTGCTTCTCTGCATCCGACTGAGCTATTCCTGCTTCGCTATCATTGCCCAACCCGGGCCTCCAGTGCAAGTCCATTTGTCAAGGGATGGAACATGTATCCTTGCAAAGGCAGACTTGGAGATCAAAAAGTATAAAGTCATTGGCAGCCTTGAGGCGGCAGGCCAGGAAAACACACAATTCTTTCACAATTGCTTCCAAATAGGGGCAAAAGGGCAGACAATGGAACTGAGAAGGGATTTGGAGGGAGTGACTTTGCAGGGGTGCATTGCAAGCAGATGTAGATAAGATGCTATGCATGTGCAGTACTAAAGTCAGAAGGGAAGTGTGGAATTATATTGGCACAGATAGCCTGAAGTTCATGATCTCTTGTATGCATAGGAAATTACTAGGATTGCCAAGTGACCAGGAGGGAAAAAAGCCACTCACAACCAAACACCTACGAGGGCTTGCCCTGTTAGGGGCCTTTAAAAGCAGCTTGATCTGCTGAAGGTGAAGCTTTTGCAAGCATGGAAGTCAGCATCATCCCTAGCTGGTGCCTGTGAAAAAGGTGGCAATTCAATGGACAAGGTTCTCCCCACCCCATCATTTAAACCAGCTTCTCAGCAGTCAAGGCAGGGGGAGGGGGGGTCTTGCTGCATATTTCATTTCTCGTTAGGTGCCATCAGATTGTTCTGACTTACTGCAAACTTACGGATGGATGCCCTCCAAAATCTATCTTTGACAGCTCTTCTCAGCATTGTCAATTTTCCCAGAGTCTGAGAGAAGAGCAACGGAGGAAATAGCGGGTGAACAAGTAGTGTCAAAAGGTGTGATTTTGTCTTTTGTGATTGTGGAGAAAAACATTTGCAGTGAAAATAGTTATTCACATATTGAGATGATTTCTTAGAAACTATGTTTGCTTTTCCCAAGGTGACATAATCTGATCCCATATGTGTTTAGGTAACGTAAGTTCCACTTGCACTCGCTAATATACATGCTCAGGTAATAATCATAATTACTTCCAGGAGTCTGTATAAGCAACAAGTCCTGGACAGGTGACAATTTGGGCTGACAATCTACCTGCTGCATCAGTTGATGCAATTATCAATGCAACATAACCTTTGGGACTGCCAGCTCTCAGCACGACATGAACCTACACGCTAAACTGTCCCACTAAATATAATGAAAGAATTTACCAGTAAGCATGCGTGGGATTGTAGCTTTGACTGGTTAGTCATCTTCTTGTTATCAGATCACTAATTAATTAGACAATTCAATGTAAGCACCTCTGCACAGAAGCCTTTTTCAGGCATTGAAAGAAACAGAACTTCCCACTTAAGAGAACTACCTCAGACTGTTGGAAGGAAGATGGTCTGCCAACCCTGAAACTGAAATAGCGTGCTAGAAGATGGTGGAAGCCCGTGTGGAGCTGTGGTTAAGAGTGCTGGACTGGGACTTAGGCGATCTGGGTTCTAGTCCTTACCCAGCCATAAAGCTCAGTCATAGACTTTCAGCCCAACCTACCTTGCAGGGTTATTGTGGGAGAACAGGCAGAGGAGAGTGATGTGGGTAGCCTTGGGTTCCTTGCAGATATAGTGGGATAAAAATAATGATTGAGGTATCACCTCTCTCCTGTGTTTTGTTCTTAGTATTTGCAGTGCAGAACACTATATTTGGAATGCTCTGAATATCCAAGTCCCATTGAATGACTGGGGCCGATATGTTTCTATTGACCTGCCTTTCACGAATATGGAAAAATCCCCATTTAGAGTCATATTCGGGTCACATATATGGCTGCATTTCCTTCCGTTCCAACTATGTTTATTTTATTTGTGTAGAGCTCCAGTTCAGATCAGAATCATGATGTATGGGGAAGAGGTGGGTGTCGGGTGGAGCCTATCACTCTTTACTCCCATGACAATGCCCCCGTCCCCCAGCCCAGCTACCCCAGAAGGAAACTGAGTGCAAACAGGCTAGGAATAGACAGGCTTCCAGACATTTTGTACTAGCACTTCTACAATTCTTGACCATTATCTATGCTGGCTGGGGCTGATGGGATTTGTAGTGCAACACATCTAGCCTGCCTACCACTGATCTGGGAAGGTTCATGGGGAAAATCACAACGGGTGTGGGTGTTACACTGTGGTCCTGGTCAGACCTATAGTTACATTTTTAAAAGAGTTGGGAATGTAACCATCCATTTTGCCCAGGTTCATACCTGAGCTGGTGCCCAAAACTCTATTGTAACAACTAAGCCTGCTTTAGCTTTAGTTGTTTTTAATGGATTCCTGTTTTCCACTAATTCTTTTAGTCAGTTAATATATAGGGATGTTATCGGTTATGACTCACGTTACAACTTAATGACCCTGTGAATATATTTGAACTGGGGGAACCAGAACAACGATAACCTGTTTCTCAGCACAGCATGCTTCCATGTACACCAGTCTTCCCCAAAGCTGTGTTCTCCACATGTGTTGGATGCCACTCCCAAAGCGCTACAAAAGGAGTCCCAAGATTTTAAGGGATGCCACAGAGGTCTAGTCCAAAATATCCTGATGGCACCAGGTTGGGGAAGGCTGATCTTTGCTGCACCTGTTGGGACTTTTTAGTAGCCTCTTCCTCTTCCCACAGGTGAATTCTCTCCATTTAGATATCACAGTTTTCCTCTGCTCAGCAGACTTCCTGGCATGTATTTTACTCTGAATGGCTCATCTGTGGTGAGATTCCAGTCAAGGAATGCCTTTGTGTCTTGTTTTTGTTGATTTATTTTGGTCTGCAAGTATAAATAGCAACCTAAGAACCTCGTGTGCTAATTTTATGTTTCTTCCCTTGTTGACATCACTTTCGATTTGGTTTTGATGAGCTGGGTCATGTCAAATGTCAGTGAGGTGACCACTTGAACGGAAGTTTCACTAGTAACTGAGGCCCCTTAGAGACTGTGTGCGGGAAATGACAGCGGTGAAATATGAGGCACTTCCAGCCTTGCTCATCTGGGCATCTGCATTATTATTTTTTATATCATGCATGCACATTTAATTTGGAAGGATGACAGAAGATGCAAAATCCTAAGTTACAATTTGCTGTTCCTCTTCCCATATTACTTTTGGAAACTTCCTCTGAGGAAAAGTTTGTCCATAGAGGCTTAATTTCTCAGAAGCATATTCTTTCAGAAATTAAGAACGGGCATTTGCAGCACTGGATGGTATTTGGATGTGCTTGATCCTGCAGGGGGAAAAATCTACTCAACAATCTTTCCCAAGAAGGAAAAATTGGAAATGGAGTATTCTCAGATCTCAGCACTAACTTTTGGGTATTCTATTTATTTGATTTTTAGCCCACTGCATTAGCATGTGGCTCCTTTTTTTAGTTACACTCCTATGGTTGTTGAGACAGGAAAAAGTCCTACAGTTCCCAGTTCCCAGCATTCCTCAGCCAGCATGGACTTTTTTCTGTCTAAATATGCCTAAGATTGTGACTTTAAGTAAGTTGAATGTTCAAATGGAAACCTGGAGATGCTGCCTATCCTTTTAGGAGCACTGAGGGAAATTATGTATTTATTTGCATTCTTTGTTTATTGTTTAATAACTTCTGTGCAGCCACTGTGGACCACATTTCCAAAGTAGCAGTCACTCCTACACAGTCCCTTGATCTGTCTTCCTTGCTTATGTACTGTACTTCACCTCCCCAACAGCATCAAAGGAGAAGGAGAAACTAACTCTCCAGCAGAGGATCAGGAAAGGAGAAACTATGGCTTCAACAGAGTTTGCAGCTGAAGGGATTTTGGAAAAAAAAAATGTCAGTGTCCTATTTCATCTGCCAGTTCTGTGAATGGGTAGCCAAACAACTACAAATTAAAACAGTGATCCCACCTCATCAATTACTCTCTTCTGTGTTTGCCTTGTTTGTTTGGCTTCCACCTGCAAACGTGGAGCTGGGATGGATCCAGCTTTTGATGTGTCCCCTCTGGATAAAGGACTAAGGCTGATTTTGCTCCCGAGGAATGGGACAAGGAGTCCATACCATATAAATAATTCAGTGCCTTCATGCATGGCAAGCAGTCCCAGGTTTAGCTGAATGGAAGCAATTTTGTCTGCCAGTGAAGTGGCAAACTCATCATAGGAGGCAGGTAATGACTCAGTCACTGGGTAAAGGCAGACTGATTTCTTTCTTGAGATGCCAGGTAATGACTCAGCCTCTGGGTGAATTCAGTTCTTGGGACTGCTTTACTTTATGACACTTTGTAAACGCAATAGTCTTGAGAAGGAGAGGGGAAATGGTCCCTTTTGAAAAACAGAACAGAAAAACAGAAAATCTAATTAAAAGCTGATGCACTGGAAGAACAGTTGCTTTCTGTAGATATTCTCAGAGGATTATTGGTTGTAGAATCTGCCTACCTTCAGCAGGAAGGATTGTTATAAGCTGAATCAGGTGAGATGGGAAGACGTCAGTAGTGGAGGGATGTCATAAAAATGTCCTTTGGCATGCCAGCACTCCGCATGTGATAACAGTCAGGACCCCGAGGGCGTGGAATGGGCTTCCACGAGAGGCCCCATCGGTGAGGGTGTTCAAAGACAGGCTGGACATGCACATGGTGGGCATGTTGTGAGCGGAGCCGGCTGGTGCCAGAGGTCAGACTAGATGGCCCAGGAGGCCCCTTCTGACTCGCTCTGTTTCTATGTTTCTATGTAAAAGTATGTCCCTTGGATTTCAATGGGACTTCTAGTTGATGCTGTTTCCTCCATTACTGACAGATACGAGTTGTAGCCATTTTAGAAGACCCACATTCTTGAGGCAGGAAGATGTACTGTTTTGCCTGTAATATGTGGTTATTTACAAGCCAAGCAAGTGTGGGAGTCAGACGGACAGTGCTCGCCTGTAGCACGCCACTTGGAAGTCCATGAAATGTCTTCTTAAGGACTAGCTGCAAAACTAGACTCTTTTCTCCATTTCAGGTTATGTCAAAGTGAACAAAGCATGGCAGGATATGTGTAGATGGGTCTGCATATGTGTTCAACCACTACTGGGTGGCAGTATCTTCAGCTCTTCAGGAATTCAGACGTGCCCTAAATTTTATCAGGAGTAGATGCTCTCTTGATAATGAGAGCTCTCTTCTTGCAGCCAAAGCCAAAATGCTTGACTAGTAGCCCTGCAGGTGTCATCACCCTAAGGATGGAGTGGGTGAATGAGTAAAGTGCTACAAACTGGAGTTTGTTCACTTTATTCTCCAAATTTGCTAAACTGTTTTACTGCCCCTATGAGGACTAGAAGTTTGTCTTTAAGCAAACCTTTTATCTCTACTTTGTTAAATGAACTCAACTTTGTCAAAAGGGCAGCACGTTTAAATTATTGCATTTTGAAAATGAAATTGTGCTGGGGGGGCGAAGTGTGCCTCATTTACTTGGGGGGTAGGGCTGAGTGGGATCCTCATGCTTTGGATTTGGAGCAGGAGGCAAATCTGTGTGATATGCAATAGATCAGCAAGCATCTTTCTCCAAATAGCTAAAAGCCACGACCCTCTGCATGGAAAACAGATCCCATCATCCCCCAGCATGTATATTTCGATATGGATAAAACTTGAGGCAAGCAAGAGTGGGTTTCTGTATGGAAGTCTTGTTCAAATGCTCAGAACAAAATTCCTGGGCTTAGAAAATATTTAAGTACTGCTCTTTTACACACTTAAACTGATGCAAAGATTTTCCCAAGGATCGATATGGCTTATCTTTGCTTTTCATGTTTCTTTTGTCTTTAACATCCTCGGAGTGGCTTTTATGCGGTTGTGGTTGGTGGATCTGGGGCTTCGAGCGTAAAACAAAGCCGCTTCGGCGAGCCGGAAGCCCGGCTACCACCGACCGACCACCAGTGCTTTGACCCATCCCAAGTTTAGGTAACACGGTGCTCGTGTGCGCGCGCCGGGGCCGACGCCTCCAGCACCAGATGGAGCACGCGAACAGCAAACTTTCCGTGCCGTCTGCCATTGGCTGAGGTTCGGCCAATGGCGAGCGCCCTCGACAAACAATGCAACTTTCTCCCTGCTCTGCGCGGGTTGCTTTCTTTCTATTTTTTCTCCACCTCCTCCCGGCTGTTCTTCGTCTGCCGACTCCTCCCTCTGCTCTTTGCTTTGGTCGCCTCCAAGTGTGTGTGTGTGTGTGTGTGTTTGCGTGCGTGCGTGCGCGCGTTCGCGGAGAAGGAGGGACGGGCGCAGGTGGATCCGCCTGGAGAAGCGTTCGCGGCTGGGTGTCGCTTCCGAGTGATGGAGCGGGCAGGGTTCCGCCGCTGATCTCTTTCTCTCGCCGCCCGCAAAGAAGACTCGGTTCATGGGCTCGGGAGAGGCTGCCGGGACTCGATCTCTTCCCTCTTCTCCTCCTCTTGACCCTTGGATGTGAACTCAGCGGGCGGGCTAAGCGATCTCCCTGTGCGCGCCCTGCCCGAGGGAGGCAGCCGGGAGGGCCCATCCATGCCAGGGCTGCACCCAGCACTGGGCACCAGCGGCGGCGGCGGCGGCGCTCACCACTGCGATTCTCTTTTCTCCTCCCCAGATGGAATTAAAGGGCGAGCGGCAGAGGAGACGAAGGGCGTGAGCCTGCCCGGGGAGAGCGGCGCCTCCAGCCAAGGTAAGAGCCGAGGGTGCACCGATGGGAAGCAAGCAGCGGCTTGGGTGGACTGGAGGACAGCGCGACAGCCCTGCGGCGCTCTGGGGGAGGAGGCGACACGTCGGGGATGCGGCTTAAAAAGGGAAGCGAAGGGGAAGGCGAGGCCGGCGGCTTCTTTCTGTCTCTCTCTCCCCCTCTTTCTTTCCTTTCTTTGCATTTTCCCGGCCCGCGTGACTCGGCCTGCATGCGACAAGGCGAGGGGCTCGGCCGGATCTTCCCGGAGAAAGAAAGGGGCGGCTTCCCGTTTTCTTTCTCCGCTGACTGGAGCGGAGAGGAGGCGTCCTTGAGCGAGCTGCTCCGAGGATGAGATCGGGGACTCTAGAAGCAAGCTCTGGCATGGGGCGGGGTAGGAAGCCCTTGCCCCATGCTTGCGGCTTGTTCGGAGGCTGTCGTCCCCGTTGCATGGTTGCTTGTACTAGGAGGAAGCTTCAAAGTAAAACGCGCGGCTTTCTGATCCCTCTCGCCTCTTTCCCTCGCTTCTACTATTAGATGAGTTCTCTAGATCATGTTTGTTCGCTGGCTTGTTTGCCCTGGTCGATTTCATGCTCTGTTCCAGAAAGCTGCGGTGCTCTCATATTGTGGGGATATTTTGGCATTGCTCGGTAGAATGTGGCTTGGCTTGCTTGCTCGAGTCAGTCATCGAGAACCATATGCTTGCCTGCCTCCCCCAGCCTGCTCCATCATGCTTCAGTATCTTAGCTTGTAATATTGGGACTTTTCAAATACTTAGCATACAAATACTGAGCGTTTAGAGAGCGCTCTATTATATTTATCTCCCACGTTTTTTCCCCTGCAAGGGGCATAAAGCAGTTTACCTAAGCCCATTTCTTCTTTCTATTTTATTCTCACAAGAGTCATGTGAAATTGGTTACACTGAGTGCTGGTGACAGGCTAAAAAGGTGTCACTTCTCTAGTTTGTTTCTTTCCTCCTTCCCCTCCCCCAGCAACTGCACTTGTGCAAAGCTGTGGTGCACAATAGGTGTTGAATACTGAGCCCACGAACCAAATCTGGCTCACAGAGGTCTCATTCCAGCCCTCCAAGGTTTCCTAGGTGTCCTCTGAGCTGTAATGGTTTGGTGGCCTCTTTTCTTTCACTTGGCCTCCCTCCACAATCCAAAAGGTTGAAATACCGTTCCATAGTTCCTAGCAGTGAGAGATTTAAGCTAAATCATCTCTGTATTTTTGGTCTAAACCTTTTTGCCTCTGGCTCCACCCACCACTGGAATGTGCCCTCCAAAGATTCTCCAAAACCAGCATCACATGTTTGTAGGATCTTGTTTGTAGAAGAGGGGATTAACTGGACAACTCCTGGAATCCTCTGGCTTTATGCTTGCTAATCTGGACACCAAGCTGAAATAATCTTTTCCCAGCCTGGTGCCCTTCAGACATGTTGGACAACAGTTCCCATCTTCCCCAGCCATTCATGTCCCACAGCCAAGTAGCACACTAGAGTGGGGGAAGTTATCTTAAACTATTTGTTGTCATTTGGACAGTTCTGGCATGATGTGGCCTTTCTTTTAACATCAGCCCATTGAGGCAGGAAACACCATCACTGGCATGATCCAGATTTGCTTGTAGGGCCATGGATATGGCTGGCTGGCTGGTGCCTGCCCCCTTTCTCCACCTTGGCTCTCCAGGTACTGTTGGACCACAGCTCCTGATATCCCCAGCCATTGGTCATGCTGGTGTGGCATGGTGGGAGTTACAGTTCCTCAGCATTGGAGGAGTCATTCTGTGGGAGCTGCTGCTTAGAAAGCTCCTAAACTAACCACCTGAGGCCAGATGCTTTCCCTTCTTGCCTGGTATTACAAGCTGGACCTCAGGCTTTTGTGCCACAGCTGGTGGGAATGGAATGATGGAAGGGGGTGCAGTCCTTGCAGACCTTCTTACTGCCATTGTGGGTGGGCTCTTTAAAGCTGCCAAGCACCATGTCTGCCTTAAGACCTGGGAATCCTGGTGTTGGGTCTTGAACTGTAGAGATGTGCCTTCCGTTGCAGCAGTGCCTGACTAGATGGCCTTCAGGTGATTTACATCTTGCTCAGCAGAGTATGCCCAAGTCCAAAAAAGCCTTCTGCACACCCACACACCCTCCAAAGTTAGAACAGCCTTGAAATTCCTTTCAGCTCTTGATATTAAGGGACTGTTTGGCTGGGCTGGCAGAGGGGCTCCATGGGTCGCCATCCATTGGTTTTCTGTGGTTTCTTTGTGGGTTCTACAGGGTGCTTTCCATTACACATGAGAGAAGTCAGATGAATGAACAATGCAGCTTGCTATTTGCACCATCATGAAGGGTGTGTGATTATGTCTGGGTCATTCCTTTTGTAACTGACAGAAGGGACACCCACTCAGTACTGGATGCCTGCCTTGCGTGCAGAGGGTCGCTGGCATCTCCAGGTAGAGCTGGAAAGACTTCTGTCTGAACCCCTGCAGAACTATTGCCAGCCGTGTCAGCAAGAATGGGTTAGGTGGCCCATTGGCCTGATTCAGTATAACTCAGTGTCCTATGTTCCTTGCTTCTTGGGGCTGAGAAGAAAGGCAATACACTTCATAAGAAGAATACGATGCTTGGTGAGGTGGTTCTCATGGGTTCTCAAGTGGGATCTGTTTGAGTTTGCTAAGAGGTCAAGAACAAGGGTCCTCCAAAATGTGAAAAGGCCCTCTTTGTAGGGATGTAGTTGAGCAATAGGTTCAAGGACATTTGAGGAAGGCTAGCGCTCTTTTCATGTGATGGTGATGGTGCAAATATAACACTGATTCTGAGTGCATATCTGGCCCAGCTCCACAGAGTTGCCTTGGGTCTTTATAAGAATGAAGCAGCTGAGGTCACAATCCTATACCTGTTAAGATGGGGGGGGGGGGGAGACCTATGGCTCCCAGCATTCCTCAGCAGTAGAGTGGGCTGGGAATGCTGGGAGTCATTGGATTACTTCTGTCCAAACATGCAAAAGATTGCAACAAGAGAAAGACGGCTATCTTCCTATGGTCCATATTCTATATGTGTATGCTCACATGGGGTCCAGCAGCTTGCAGGTACAGTACAAGGAATTTTGTAGGAACACTCCTTGATTGAGGTTGAATCTAAAAGATTTGAGCCTCATAAGATTTTCATGCTTCCACCTGACACATAGAGGAAAAACCCCAGAAATGAGAGAGGCTGAAAAAATGTACTAGATTTTTTTCCTTATGTTACCAAACCTATTTTGGATGTTAGTTTCAGCAGACAGGTTTGGTCTGTTTGGATATCTTGGGCTCAAGTGATGTTGACCTCTGTACAGCTCTGATCTATGTTCATCTTTTAAAAGCTTTGCAATATAATCCTTTTCATTCCAACTACATGAACAGTTGTATGTTTTATTTATTTATTTATTTATTATTTTGATTTATATCCTGCCTTTTTCCTACATAGGGCTCAAGGCAGCTTACATCATTCTCCTCCTCCATCTTATCCCCACAACAACAACCCTGTGAGGTATTTGGGCTGCGAGTCTGTGACTGGCCCAAAGTCACCCAGTTGGCTCCATGGCTGAGCGGGGACTAGAACCCAGATCCTCTGAGTCCCAGTCCCATGCTCTTAACCACTGTACCACACTGCCATATCAAACAAATACCAACTCAGAACCAAGCCCTACTGGGTTTAATGGGACTTAGTCCTGGGTGTCTGTGCACACTTGGATGTGGAAGTAACTACCTGAGGCTTCCTTCTGA
Organism: Varanus salvator macromaculatus; assembly: GCA_023646645.1. Taxonomy (NCBI): domain Eukaryota; kingdom Metazoa; phylum Chordata; class Lepidosauria; order Squamata; family Varanidae; genus Varanus; species Varanus salvator. The sequence continues at coordinate 9,511,523 of JAIXND010000795.1, forward strand.
ATGGCTTGCACAGGTATGGGCAATAGGTGCTGATTCAGGAAAGTGCTCCTATGGCTTCTGGAGTTTCAGAAGAGGGGACAATTCTGCCAGGTCCTGCTTTGTCCATTTCTGCAACAGGAGGATGAGACAAGCCTCACCTGGTGAATTTCATTTTGCTTAATGCACAGCTTGTCAAGGTACTGCAGAAGCTCTGTCATGTACTGTTTCCCAAAGCGTGTCCTTCAGCATCCTCCGGGTAGGCAACATGCTTATCTTTCTGAAATCTAGGACCGTTAGCCATGCTATCTGGGGCTAATGGTACAATCCAACACCATTTGGAGGGCCACCAGCTCTGCTTTCGGGAGTTTCTGGGGACAAGGTGTCTCAAGCCAGTGCAACTTTTCTCACCCTGGCAGGATGAGCTGCATCCCTCTTTAAACCTTTAAAGGGGCATGTTCTGCTTTGTGTTGGGCCTCCTGCGATCGGAAACATGAGCAAGGGTATCTGGGCAGTTCTGGCATTTCTCCTGCTGCTCTGGGGACAACTCCATGTTTAAACATCTGCCTCCATCCTCAGATCTTCAACTAAATTTAATCCATCACAGCTGAATTTTAGAAGTGAAATATTTGACTTTCAGAAAGTCACATTCCAAAAACTGAGCTGAGCTTTGGGTCTGAGTGAAGTCTCATTTTGACACCTGAGGTTTTTATTACTACTACTACTACTATTATTATTATTATTAAACTCACAAGTCCTGCCTACCCTTCCTCATCCAGATACCCTCCAAATGTTTTGGACTATGACTGTCAGAATCCAGGACCAATAGCCATGCATGCTGAGGCTGATGGGCATTGGTGACCAAAAGATAGGGATGACAACAGGCTGGTGAAGGCTGCCCTCCATGGCTGATGTTGTGTACTGAGTTTAACCCAGGATGCTTTTGAAGAAATCGGGACTAAAGGGAAGGGCCGTTACTCAGCGATAGACATTGTGCTTTGCAGAAAGTTCCAGTTTAATTCCTCACTGCCAGTTAATGTAAACATTACTAGGCTATCCCAGCCAAATGGCCTGATGGTGTAAACGTCCCCCTATGCTTTTCTTAGCGAGGTTGAGGGCTTGCTGACCTCTCTGTGCAGGGATCGGTCAGGTGATTCTGCTCCAGCTCAGCTGCAGCTGCTTTTTCACACTTGCCAATTATTGGATGATGCGCTGGATTCATCTCAGTCATATTTCATAATGAAGCACAGCGAAAGCTGGTTACCGTAAATCCTCCACTTTGATGCAATCTGCCTGTGATGGATTGTGTTTTGCTTGAATTTTCTCACGTCAATATATGCTGCTTACATGTGCTGTATGTTTTACTTATGCCCCCATGTACTCTGTCAGCCTTCCTGGGTGGCTTCCACCCTGTTGATTTGAGTGCCCATCAGACTCAGTCAGTTTGGATAATGGTCAGGAATTCTGGGGATTGTAGTCCAAAATATCTAAGGGACACTGGGTTGAGGGAGCCTTTGATAACTACTACACCTAGATGTGTACAGGCTTCGTATGGTCCCTGCCCCAAATAGCTTACAATACCCTTTCAGGCAGGAGAAGTACACCTTTTTCCTTAGCCCTGTGTCTTTAGAGACTAGTGGCTTCTCCTTTGTAAACTGGGACTGGGCAAGAATGAGCAACTTAGAGCAGAGGTTTGACTGGGAAAAGACATGCTTAACTCTTAACGAACTTCCAGATTTATTTATTCATTTCATTTCATTTTCTGGGCAGATTGCAATCATTAACTATATGTAAAAGATACTATAAAACTGCAAATACAATAAAACACAGTATAAAATTCCAGCATGCAAATTTAAAACAGCTAAAAATGTCATTATTTATGTATTTATATCCATTCCAGCTTTTTCCCCCTTGCTTACATAATTCTCCTCCTCTCAGTCTTATCCTCACAGCAGCAACCCTGTGAGGGTAGGGTAGGCTCTCTGTGACAGGCCCAAATTCACCCAGTGAGCTCTGTGGCTGAGTGGGGACAAGAACCCGCATCTCCTGAGTCCCATTTCTGCACTCTTTACCATTGCACCACACTGGATCTGCTTGTCATTTCATAGTGCACGGATGAACAGGAAGTCGATCCCCAGATATTTAACTCCTAGCATTCCTGACCTTTGGTCATACTGGCAGGAGGTTCTGGGATTTGAAATCCAAAACATCTGTAGAAGTCTTTTCTACCCAAGCCTTCTCCAACTTGGTGCCCTCCAGCTGAGGTGGAATACAATAATTCTTATACTGGCTGGGCTAATGGGAATTGTAGTCTTAAACAGTGGAGGGCACCAGGGTCATCTCCAGTGTCCCTAAGTCTCTGCCATGCTGAGCTGACCTATGGGGGTTGTAGTCAGAAGCATCTGGAGGGCTCCAAGATATGTCTTCATCTGGCCTAGCGGTATATTGCAAGGGAAGATCTCTGATCTGTGGGGAAGCCAGATTTTGTGGGCAATTGTCTACCATTACCCACAAGGAGACAGGCTTCCAAGGCACCCCAGGACTTCCAGGATTACAGCTGGAAAAACAGTTGGATAAAGGACAACCACTGTAATTTATTATTATATAGTGCCTTAATTAACCTGTCTTTGCTTCAGGGCTTAAACATGGTCCATCTCCCTGCATTTTATTCTTGCAACAAACCTGCAAGGTCAGTTATGGTGACAGACAGTGACAGCCAGTGGCTATCCTGGTTGGGAGTGATGGGAGTTGTATTTCAACACATCTGGAGGATACCAAGCTGGGGAAGGCGGGGAGCTCAGGGTCAGAAGAGACTTCCATGGTCCTCATGTATTCATACTGTATCTGCCAGTATCTTGATTTGCCAAGCTCCTCTGAAAAAGCTGCTGAGAATAGACAAAACAGGAGAAAGCCCTGCTCATCTTTCCTTTTGCTCATCATTTTCATATAATACTGATAGGCATCTTCAGGGATGCGTAGGTTGTGTTCTTTCCCTAGTGGGGTGATGGTAGGAGGATCAGGGATGCAACTTTGCTTCTGAAAAAAACTGCTTTCATCATCTGCTTTAACACACACACACACACACACACACACACACACACAGTATTTTTGGTGGGTGTCTGTTTTTGATGCTCAAGCAATGTTCTTTTCAGATGAAAGGAAGGTTGGCCAAAGCGTCTAGTGGTTAGATACTGTCCCCATTTTGAGGGTTCATTCCTTTTCATCAATTTTGGGCAACAACGCAGTTCCTTGCCGCATGTCTGTCGCAGGTCTTCAGCTTCCAGAAGCACCTGGCAACATGGCCAGTGGTCGGGAATAATGGGGGCTGGAGTCTCAAACGTCTGGAGATCTACCTTCCACTCACCTCTCCTTTAATGAAGATCTGCATTATTTGAGAGGAGGGGCAATGGCCTCTCTAAACAGGTGAATGTGCAGCTCCTCAGAATTTCCTATCACTGATGTGTCTTACTGATCCAGGTATTTTCATCTTCAGGCGGATCCTCTCAAAAGGCTGCATTTCTATTAATTTCGACCATAGCCTGCCTGTCTTCCATTGCAAGTAGCGAGGCATCTGGTTTCCAGGTGGGGAAGCGCTGCTTCTGCTCTACATCCAGACGATCCCAGGCTCAGCCTGGCATCTGTTGGGGAAAGGGCCAGAGTGATGCTACAGAAACCCCTTTCCTGCCTGCAGCCCTGGAGAGCTGCTGCCCATTGAGCTATCTGGACAAAGTTTCTGACCTGGTATGGGACAGCTTCCTACGTCGCCATCAGACCAGAGCCAGGCCCACTTGGCTCGTTCAATGTGGCTCATGGATTATGCTGCACATCCTGCCTTAAAAAGGTGTCGGCTGCCTGTTTCTCAATGCAACAGGACTTAATTTTCCAAACAGCAGCTCAGCTAGTACAGTTCTTCTTGGACTGAACCATTTCAGCCTGCAAGTTTGAATGAACACAGAGAAAACTAGATGGCTTTGATATGCTAGCTTTTCTCTCTCTACTTGTGGGTATTTCCCCCCTGGCTAAGCCTGCGGTTCCTTCACCTGCTCTCTACAGGGGAACATTTTATGACTTGCCCCTTGTATATCCTGTTTCTGGCTTGTTATCCCATAATAATAACACTTAATATTATGAAGCAACCTGAACATCTGAAAATGCCCTGCTTGTATTATCTGGCTTTTGGCCTTACAACAACCTTAGAATGTGGGTCAGCATGATTCTCCCCTGTGTTGCATTATTCCCCAGCAAGATTGTCCCACAAAGCAGCCAATGTCAAAAGCAAGACTTGGACCAGGGGCTTTCTGATTCATACCTTTGCTGTCTCCTTTTTACATAAACAATACCATCTCCAATTCTTTGTCTTTTGGTCTCTGATTTCTGTAGTCGTACAAAAACCCATTAGAAAAGAAATGGTCTTTAGGGATTTCCTTGCATCTTGGCAGTTGATCTTCATCTGGATGCTCTGAGAATGTAGTGACTGTTCCTCATCTGATTCTAGCAATTTGATGGATGTTTCCGTAAAGGATACTGCTAACTGACACAAGCAAGCACACTTGCTCATGCATGCTAATCTAAGTCACTTATAGCAAATTACATGCAGGCTGAGAGTAGCAATGCATTTCCATCTGTTTACAAAAAATACAATGAAATACAAATCCTTAACAACTCCCCTGGAGACAAATTATGATCTCCATAGGAGACTGGCTATTACAAGGCTTACATTGCAGTCTAAAATATTTCTGATAACCACCCTATGTGCCTCCCTTCTCCCCCTAGGCACCTCTGGATATTGGTATGGTTAAAGTCTTGACCGGATTTGGGGACACCCAGGTTCAAATCCCTGCCCAAAGATCACCAAATATTGCCCTCTTTTGCCCCAAAGAACTCACAGTACAAATGAGATTGTGGAAAAGAATATACAAACTTCCCACCTTGCCCCAGATTCAAATTATGGTGATAGGAATTGGGGCACAGATAGGGGGACAGGGAGCCAAACATTGAAGAAAAAATGGTTGCTTGGTGTGTGCATTTTTAAAAAGTGTTAGTTCAGAGACAAAGCGATTGCTGACTCTTCCTTCATCCTTTCTGCCTTTTGCATTGTTGTGCTTTCCTGGCCCCAGCCATTGGTGGGTAGAAGTTTCAGTGCTGTGTTCCAGATCCTAAGCTTTCCTGCTCTCAAAGTTTGTCCTGCTAAGGGTTAACCTGTTTCTGGCCTGTGCCCAGCCCTGCAAGGTGTGCTTGAGAATTTTCCAAGAACAATTAGCAGCTGGGCAGCTGAGTTACAGCAGCTGTATATGACCTGGATGAAAGAACTGCCACCTGAGCCTGCCAGTTGCCTTTGGCTAGGCTGTTTTGAATGTCCTTTGGAGGCATCCGAATATGTAACAATCAACTGCTCCAGAGGAGATGGGATGGGGAGCCCGCAGTAGGCAATTCCTGGTAGACCAGTGCAAACTTGGTGGATGGGTGCTGCATCCTGTCTTCTGAGAGACACCTGGGCAGCCTCAAATGCAGAATGCTAGGCCTTGGAATGGCGTAGCTCCCCTTTCTATCCCTTGTGGTGGGACATGCACACAGATACTTATTATTATATTTATATCTTGGCTTTTTCCCTTCCAAGGAACTCAAGGTGGCTTACATTTCCCCTTCTCCTCTTATTCTTGTCCTCACAACAACAACCCTGTGAGGTAAGTTGGGCTGAGGGTGTGTGAGTGGCCCAAAGTCACCTGGTGAACCCCATGTCTGAGCGGGGAGCAGAACCCAGATCACCTTAGTCCCAGTCTTGTACGTCTTGCAGGATTAGCTGAAAATCAACCGATGACTTGGTGCTATTCTCTGGGCAAAGGAGATGGGACTGCCTTTTCTTATGTCCAAAGTTTGTGCTGATGGACCAGATATTTTGGTCTACAGCTTCTGTCAGCCCTTATGTAGCATAGCGTGATCCATGTCAATCATGGACATTGCAGGCCAAAGTAACTGGCAGGTTGCAAATTAGCCTCCCGTATCAAATGTGCACACATACACAAACTCAGGGAAAACTGTGACATTTCTGGAAACTTTACCTATACGGGGGCAAAGTTTTGTTTGACTTGTAAACTGGGCCTCTGCCTTCCTTGCAAGTTTCTTTTCAAGGGGATTTTCACCATGTATTGCTGTGCTTTGCTTTTCAAACTGGACAGCGGCCTTCTGAATATAGCACTTCCCTATTTATATTTTTAAAAGGGATGTAGAGTAGAGCAGAGGTTAATGGGCTGGTGGGGACATTTTCTGCATCCTGTGTGCAGCCGCGAGGGAGGACATGGTTGACGTGGGGCAAGGGCAGCCACTCAGTAACATTGCTGGCCAAGGCAGTTGTGCAAGAGGCCGCTGGGCAGGAATGTAGTGTGCTCATCCTACCTCACAGGGGTGTTGAGAGGAGAAAATGGAGAGGAGGAAGAGGCTCTTGTATGCCACCCTGGGCTCTTGGAGGAGAAGCAGGATATCAATGAGACAAGTACATAGGCAAATAAGTAGACAACAGCTCACCTGCACCTCCAAAGTGCCCCAAACTCCTTTTATGGCATTAACTCTACTCCATTTTATCTGTTTTAACATACCAGCTTCATTTAAAGCAAGGGGGCATAACTGATGGTTCCAACTCTTATCCCAGCCAGCACAGGCAACAATGAGGGACCATGGGGGTTGGTGGTCCAAGCATCTGGAGAGTCCTGCCCTGCCCAGTCTTGTGGGACCCCAACTGCTCAGTTCCCCAAACTACTGTCCCCGTCCTTACTTCCTGGGCTCATGTGTGGATTGGAACATAATGATGCTTTGGATTGCACACTTTTCTATGCACTGCAATGGGGCTCAAATGTACCTGGAATTTATTATATAGTACATGTAAAATAGGATTATAAATGCTTGTACTTAAATAACATTTATAAATGTGCATTGTGAGAGAATATGGTCAAATATGTATTATGAGAACCAGATAGAGAACTAGATCTCTAGACATACAGGGAAGCCAGTGTGGCATACTGTTAGGGTGTTGGACTGGGGATCTGGGAGCTGCAGGTTCTAGTCCCTGCACAACCATGGAGCTCCCTGGGTGACTTTGGGCCAGTCACAGACTCTCAGCCAAACCAGAGTGGTGGTTGTGAGGACAAAACTGACAGGAGGAAGGGGATTCTGTAACCTGCCTTGAGTTCCTTGAAAGGGAAAAAAGCCAGGATAGCCACATAATAAACAAATGTTTGTGTAAATATTTTTTGCATAGCACAGCCATGCAGAAGTGCCACAGAGTTTGCAATGAATGCACAGATGAAAAATTGAAATGGGTTGGAAGTCCATCCATTCCTAGTTTCTGAGATCTTTTAAATGGCGCTGTGAAGGATTGACTCTGGAACCTTTGTCCAGTAAAGCAGGGGAGGGGAACCTCTTTCACCCAGAGGACCAAATTGAGTTTCAGGAGGCTCTTGGGGCTGCATAAGACAAAAGTGGTGGTGCCCGATATAAGCTAGTGTTTTTAATATTTTGGCTCACTGGCACCTTTCTGCCTGTAATAAAGTCCTTGATGAGGCATGCTTCAGCCTTCTAGATTGGGAAAGACTGCACGAAAGCCAGGAAATCACCAAATGATTGGGCCAAGGGAAGAGTGCTTGGCCATCTGGGAAACATTTGGGAGCCGGATTTTGCCTTTGGGCCAGGGGTTCCCCAGGGGTTCCCCTTGAAATAAAGCTGTACTGATGAGATGGCTGTTGGAGCTTTTAAGAGTTACCTAGAACAAGGAGCACAGCTGTTGAGACCTGCAGCTTACAGTTGAATGGTGGGTGTGTCTAGCCTCCATACTGGGATGAGCCTTTTAATATCATTGTTCAAGATGTACCCCTGAGAACAGCTTAAGGGAAAGACTTCAGCAGGTTTTGTCTGTGTTCTGAGGAGCCCTGAGAATGCCCCCAAGCTCTGCTGGGCTGCCCAGGAGGGTTGTTGGAGGCAGACAAGCTTTCTTCATAGTGTGCCCATGAAAAAACGTTGGGCATCTTTCAGGTTGCAAGCCCAGAATTCATGGGGTGGGAACAGTGCTGCAGTCTCACAGGCCAGGGTGGCATGTAGCTCAAATGGATTGTGAGTCCCTGGCAGAAAATCAACACTGGCATCCTTGACAAGGCATGGGGACTTTCAGGGGGTCTCCCACAAAAGAGTTGCATGCGGAGTCTGGTTCCCTGAAAGTAGAAGCATGGCCAATGACTCAAGTAGGGAAATGTAGCAGAGGCATCCTCATGCCAGGGTGAAAGGGGGAAGGGCTTGAGCAGAACAATTCTGAACAATCCCTCTAATTCTTTGTAATTGTGGAAAAGACTGCTTTAGTGTGTCCTCTAATTTTTAACCAAATGGTGACTTCAAAGTATATGCATGCTTGTTTGCTTGTGTTATTTCTCGCTCTCGCGCTCTCTCGCGCTCTCTCTCTCTCTCTCTCTCTCACACACACACACACACTCACTCACTCACTCCCCTCCTGTGGAAATGTGGGATCTGGCACACAGCCTGCAGCCCTAACGATATCTTCAGATGTGCAAATCTGTGATTTATGCCCAAGCAGCAGCAACTGATGCTATTGCCAGAAGAAGGGAAATGGGCAGTTCTGGTGTTGAAATTAAGGGGGTGGGTAATCCGGTATTCTGTGGGAGAGAGAAAATGATAGGAGAACTGCTTTCTGCAGTCTGGCAAGGGCTAAATGCTGAAAAGGATGGAACAGAGTGAAGTGAACTCCAAGAATTCGAGAAAAATCCCTTACTGCTGTTATCTGAATGAGTGTCAGACGCAGTAGGACTTGGAAAGAAGAGATCAAGGGCATTGCCCAGAAATATTTGACATAAGCCACTCCTTTGTACCAGGTTAGATTGTTGGCCCCTCTAGTCACAATGTGATGGTTCTGTGGCAGAGTTTTGGAGGCTTTCAGTAGAAATCTTCCCCACCACGTTGGGACTTTCTCTGTTCTCAGTTATGTACGCTGTTGCTACATGACACCCTTCAGATGTTTTGGACAGCCGTTGCCATCAGCCTCAGCCATCTGGGCTGATGAGCAAGGTTGATAGGAGTCCCAAAGATTTGGAGAGCATCAGGCCAGACTTAACTTTAAGCCAGGTCTCAGAGAAAGAATTTGCCTCTGGATCAACCAGTTGGCTGGCAGAATCTGCTTCTAGTGATGAGCAAAAAAAGGGGCTGCTAGGCAGAGGATTTGGAGGGGTGAACATGCTAATCCACTGGCACTTTGCTCACTTGCACCAGAGACCATCTACCATTTGTGTGGATTGGTTTGCAAAATGGAGTCTCCGCTTTGCAGCCGCTGCTGTGAGTTTGGGAAAGGCATATGCAATGTGGCATCCAGCGAGTACCCAGGTTTCAAGGAAAGTCAAACTTTCCTCTTCTTCCTTGACTCATTCTTGCAACATTAAAACAACTATCAGGCTTGATACCTTAATTTATTTATTTATAGGAGATTTATATTACTTTTCAGCCCCACAAGGCTCCCAAAGCAATTTACAGTTTAATAATGAAATACAGTCCCAGCCCTCAGGGTTACAGTCTGAAAGACATGACTCTAAAGAGAAAGGGTTTGGGAATGAGGAGGAAAAAAGCAGAACTCAAGTACTAGTCCTTAGTTTCAAAGTTCTTACTAGATGTTGGAGAAATCATGGACAGATTAAAATGAGTTTGGATTTTTGTGAATCAGACCCATGGATGCTGCATTGGATTGGCTTTTCTCAAGTTGCATAGATTCTGTAGACTTGTAGGCCATTTTTAACTGTCTGTAGTTTTATGCAAACTTTAGAAAAATACAGAAAATAAAAACCACCAATGAAAATGTGCATTTCTCCTATACAATGAAGTGTGAAAATGTCCATTTTGGGGCGTATGTGCATGTTTTGGGGGATTTGCATATTTTCAAAAGAGTGAATTTGCACACAGTTTTGTTTAAGAATTTCTGCATCAGCACATTTGCACAAAATCTGACTCTCTGGGCAGACAAAGGAACAAAAGGTAACTGACAATTCATGAAAGAGACAGAAAGGATTTAACAAAATCTGCCCCTCCTGAGTTGTTTTTAGGTGTTCTTTCCGGCAAAGAGAACCCACACGAGGTGTTTCTTCTGTAACTGACGTGTGGGGCTTGGCTGGTCTCCCCCTTGGGTAACGCCTGTCCAGAAGGAGGGGTGGCTGTACGCCACCTACCAAAACCATGAACGCACCCAACCCTTGCTCAAGAGCATCCACTCGGTGCTGGTGCTTTTTGAGTTCCTGGAGGCATGTTGCGCATGGGCTTCCTCCCCACATCCTGTTACAGCATTCCCCTTCTACTCCAAGCGTGCCAACCCTGGCTACGTGTGATTGCGTGGACGGGTTCTATTCTTAGCCCACTGGCTAGTTGAGCAAGTCCTGTTTCCCAACAGCAGTCATGAGTTCAAGACTTCGGGAGGGTGAGGAGGGGAAGAGGAGATAAGAATAACAGCTGTAAACATAGTGAAGGGGGAGATTAACATGCCTCATTCCAGCCCAGATGTTTAAAATTCATGGGGATCTAGCTCATTCAGCTGGAGAGCGATAAATTATGGGATTGTGTCTCTCCCTGTGTCACTGAGTCCTTCTGGACCCTGTCTGAGGAGAAGAATTTTGCAGTGTTTTGCCTCTCTGAGAGCTGCTTCTCTCTGCTCCAACAAGGAGTGCTTTTGAAACTGGATTGTGGCTCTTTGTGAGACTTGTTCACAAGAGTAACATGTGTTCAGTGTCCATCTATTTATTTTTAAGATTTTGATTCCTTCCTTTCTTCCAAGGAGCTAAGGACAGTGTGCATGGTTCATCTCCCCCCTCCCCTTCTTATCCTCATGACAGTCTGGCAGGATAGATCAGACCTGAGAAGTAGAGATGAGCTTGTGGTTACCCAGTGGGCCTCATGGCTTTTTAGGTTATTCTGGCCTGCAGTTCCCATGTGCTTTGGTCAGTATAAGCTGTGAGAGCCAGTATAGGGTAGTGGTTATAGTGCTGGATGCTGGGGCTTGGGAGATCTGGGTTCATGTCTCTACTTGGCTGTCTAGATCACTGGGTGACTTCGGACTGGGCACTGACCCTCAGCCTGGGCTGGGCTTTTGACTGGGCACTGACTTACACTTGTTATGAAGACAGAGAAGAGGAGGCTCATGGGGTCCTCCAAGGAAAGGCAGGAAATAAATGTAACAAAGGTAGAAAAGGCCAGGGATTATTGGAGTTGGGGCCCAAAACATCTGGAAGGCATCTGATTACCTCCTTGTGCTCTAACAACTACACCACGCTGGCTCTCTAAGCTTTTGCTCTGCTTGTACAAGTGTTACATAAATCTGTGGCATGGTTTAGTTTTTCGGTTTTTAAGCTAACTCACCTTTGGCCTGTTTTTAATGAAACTAAATTGGTTTTGATTGCAATCTCCCTCTTTGGCTCTGTTACTCATATTGCAGCATTAACCAAAATGTGTGGGAAATCTACCCAAAGCAATAATCCCCATAAGGAAAGGGTGCAGAGGAAGCTGCCCTTGGTGTTGCTGTGTGAGCCACTGGCCTGGCCTCCCTTCCTCCCAATTGGGACGAGTGGGTGATGCCATCCTGCCTCTGCATCAGAGCCAAGTAGGCGATCCAGGCCTTCCCCGTGCAGCAGCGCTGCTTTAGTCACTGACCTGTTGGTGCTCGCATCTGTACTGATCAGTCATGCAGCATGTCCACATCAGGACGTCACGATAAAGCGTGCAGGTTCCTGTGAAAGATGCGAATGCCCTATGCGCGTTTGACTGTAAGATTCCTCCCGAATGCCTCCCATCTAACTTACCTGTTCAAAATCTTGTGGGATCATCCTTCTGCTCTGTGAAGACTTAAGGTAATACTCGAATCGAAAGGAAAAAAAAAAGCAACCTCCACAGTTCACTTTTTTGCCATTTAGCTGGTGGTGAGATGTGGAGTCTGTGCTTCTGCAGTCCTAAGCTTGGAAGATGTTGCTTTTCTGGGCAGTTTTCTTTTGATCTTTACAAGCTTCCCAGAGCTTTCTGAGTAGACAGGATATAAATTCAGTAAATGTTTATACCATGTACCTTAAAAGATAAGCATCTTTCCATTGTTGCATTTTAACTGAAATACTAATAGTAGCAGTAATAATAATAATACTAATAAAAACCTTCCTGTGGGCATTCTCGCATCTGCCAAGTCTTGGGGGAAGACTAGACCCCAGGCCAGAGCTGATGGAATCTTTCCACTTCTCTGCAATCCGAGATAAATAAGTTTTTGTTTTGCCTATACAATGGAAACTAGAGAATTTCCTTCCCATGGCAGAAGGTTGGGAAGTAAAAAAGACTCTACAAGATTCAGATCTCTGTTTCAGGCCATTTTGACACACATGTCTCTTGCTAAAGCTGGTGTAGAGTAGTTGTTAGGGCAGTTGATTGTTAAGGCTGCATTTCCTTGGGAGAAATCTCTGGTGGGAGAAGGTTGAGTACATATTTGTGGCCAGAGTTAATAGTGGGAGGGGCTGAAAGGGGATGAAGTCAAAGCTGATGGCAATGGAATATCCTCCCTAGGCCCTGAACATCCTCCCTGTGTATCCTTAGGTTTAGGGAGCAAGTCCCTTTCATACAAATGGAAGCTCCACCTGGCCCCTTAAACTCAGTTTCTAATTGGGAAAGATTAGTTTTGTGGCAGTGTGTGCATATGTGGGATGGAGTGGGGGTCATATTGGCTAACCCTTCCTCTCCAGTTGCTCGCTTATCCCTGCAGCTTTAGGATTGTGGTGGGGAGGGGAAGCTGTCACTCATGCAAATGGGAATCCCTTTTGCAAACCTAAAGAGAAGGGGAAAAGGAAGAGGCACATGTGTTGGATCCATCCGTGCCTTGGGCCACACCTGACCTGTGAGCTGGAGCTTCCTGTTAGGAGTGTCAGATCGAGAACCAGGAGACTTGCATTCCCTCTTAACCATGATTTGCACTGGGTAACACCGGGGGCACTCCTGCTGCTTCACTTTAACTAACCCCACAGGATTCTTCTGAGCAGAAATGGATGACCCTGTTTATGGCCTATTTGTACTGTCCATTGGCATGATCTGGATGGTCCTCCTTTCTTTCACTAGGCTGCCACAATCAAAGCAAGCCTTCCCCAACCCTGGTGCCTTCTGAATGTTCTGGACTGTGACTCACAGCATCCCCATCAATTGTCCATGCTGCCTGGAGCTGATGGGCACTGTGGTCCAGAACTTCTGAATGGTAGCAAGTTGGAATATAACTTGCGGGAACTTGTGTCCACACCCCTTGTATGTTCATAGACTCTGTTTTGTTCTATTCCTTTTTTCTCTTTAAAACATGGGATGTACACAATCCTACCCAGAATCTCTGTTGCAATCTTAAGCAAGAGCTGCTGCTGTGAAACATTTTTCTCTCTCTCTCCCTCTTGCCCAAAGGCATGAAGCATTGGTTGCCCTCCTGCTACTTCCTTGTGACTCCACATGGAAAGAAAGTGTCTCCATGAATATCTCATATATGATTTGGAAAAAGAAAGTAGACAAATGCAAGGCAGCAGTTAGAGTGGTGGAGTTTCCTTTGAGGGGGTCTGGTGGATTCCAGGTTCACCTCCCAGCTCTGCTTGAAACTGTATGAGATGGGTTATCTTTCAGCCTCAGTAGTTCAGTGTGTAACATAAAAACATAGAAACAGAGTGAGTCAGAAGGGGTCTCCTGGGCCATCTAGTCTGACCCCCAGCTCCAGCTGGCTTTGCTCACGACATGCCCACCATATGCATGTCCAGCCTATCTTTGAACACCCTCAACGATGGGGCATCAAGCACCTCCCGTGGAAGCCCATTCCATACCCTTCAGTGTCCTGACTGTCAGGAAGTGCTTCCTGGCATCTAAATGGAACCTTGGCTCCCTGAGCTTTGCTCCATTGGATCGCGTCCTGCCTTCCTCTGCAGGGGAGAACAAGTCTCTACCCATCTCCGTGTGACATCCCCTCACATACCTGTCTGTTGCTAACATATCCGCTCTGAGTCTCCTCCAGGCTGAAGAGACCCAGTTTCCTCAGTCTTGCCTCATATGGCATCCCCTGCAAACCAGCTACCAACCTTGTGGCCCTACGCTGCACTGACTCCAACCTAGCTATATCCTTCCTGTAATGAGGGGCCCAAAACTGAGCACAATACTCCAGTTGTGGGCGCACCAGAGTCGTGTAGAGTGATAGTAATACCTCTCTCAATCTAGAAGCCACACTTCTGGCTATGCAACCAAGGGTGGTGTTTGCCCTCTTGACAACCGCATCACACTGCTGACTCACATTTAGCCTGCAGTCAACCAGTACCCTGAGGTCCCTTTCACAAGTGCTGCTCTCCAGCCACTTGTCACCTAACCTGTGCTTATGACACGTTTTCCTATGCCCTAAATGCAAGACCTTGCACTTATCCACATTGAACGCCATCCTGTTGTCTCCTGCCCACTTCCATAGTCTGTCCAGATCCTTTTGGATCTGGAGTACCTGCTCCTCAGTTGTGGCCACTGCTCCAGTTTTAGTTTCGTTTGTGAATTTGATCAGCAGACTGTTCACCCCTTCTTCCATGTCGTTAATGAAAAGATTAAACAGGATCAGCCCCAGCACAGAGCCCTGGGGGACCCCGCTTGTCACTGGTCGCCATCCTGATGATTCCCCATCTAATGGTTACCCTCTGCTTTCAGTCAGTCAACCATGCCCTAATCCAGGGGTCGGCAACCTTTAACACTCAAAGAGCCATTTGGACCCATTTCCCACAGAAAAGAAAGCACCGGGAGCCGCAAAACCCTTTTGACATCTAAAATGAAGATAACATTGCATATATAGTTTTTTACCTGTATGCTATGTATAAAAAAACTATAGTGTGTTGCATTTATGAAATAAATGAACTGTTACAGAGAAAACAAAGTTTTATTTCTGCATGCAAGAAAAACATTTTGAACTCCGAAAAAAAAGACGCTGGGTTGAGTTCTTTCAAATAGAATACTCAATGTCTATCTGAGTCCTCCTCGTATTTATGAAATAAAAAGCCGAACTTGTATTATCCACTAGCAGCAAACCAGAAATGCCGTCTGCTTCTGTGTGCCTTCATCCTTTTATCACGTAGTGAAATATTGAACAAACATCCCTCTCCCAATGTAATAATGTTGCTGGAATTTTTATAAGAATCTTCTTAAAACAAAGAAGTAGATCTATATCTTCATTATGATTTAGCTGCAGCTCTTGTTCAGTCACTAAAAACTATTATTTTTGATCTTACATTATAAACTAGTAGGATTCCTTTCATATATTTTAAATAGGAGAACAGCTTCCTGCATAGTCAAAGTCAGTGCTAAAGGGCTGCATGCATTAAACAGCAAACCCCATAAATTCGTCAGCAGTAAAAGCAAATTACACATACCATTAAAAGTTCGATTTTCTTCAGAAACTTTTCTTCCGGATTTATCCATGGTTGGAGGGGGGGAAAGCTCAGTCAATCTGCCTGGTCGAAGATATAGGTGTGTTTAGTGACTGATTAGCAGATAAACAGTCAAGTGCTGTGAATTGTGACAGGCCCCAAGCACAGCTTTTAACATTCAGATGAAGGAGATTACATTGGGACAAAGAGAATCCTTTCAGCAGCATTTCCTGTAACATGAGAGCCTGCAGGAAGCTTGTTTAGCAGAGGAATGTAGCGATTTACTTAACTAGCTGATTTACTTAACTAGCTAGTGCTGCGTTCCGTTCCAGAGTGAGCTACTGAGCCGCAGCACAGGGGTTCAAGAGCCATGTGCGGCTCCAGAGCCACGGGTTGTTGACCCCTGCCCTAATTCATCGCACAATGCTTTGGTGTATTCCAGAACTCCTCAGTTTCTCAATCAGGATATCATGGGGCACTTTGTCAAAGGCCTTGCTGAAATCCAGGTATACCACATCCACTGTATCCCCTCCATCTAGCCATCTCGAAACCTTGTTGTAGAATTCCACGTGGTTTGTCTGGCAGGACCTGTTTTGTAAAACGGGGGACAAAAATGATGTGTGTATGGGAAGCAGTGTGTTCCACTGGCAAGATTTTCAGAGTGCAAGTGGGTGGGTATACAGTATATCACAGAAGTGAGTACACCCCTCACATTTTGTAAATATTTTATTATATCTTTTCATCTGACAACCCTGAAGAGATGACGCTTTGCTACAATGTAAATTAGTGAGTATACAGCTTGTATAACAGTGTAAATTTGCTGTCCCCTCAAAATAACTCAGCACACAGCCATTAATGTCTAAACCGCTGGCAACAAAAGTGAGTACACCCCTAAGTGAAACTGTCCAAACTGGGCATTATTAGCCATTTTCCCTCCCCGGTGTCATGTGACTCATTAGTGTTACAAGGTCTCAGGTATGTTAAATTTGGTGTTATCACTCTCACTCTCTCTGGTCACTGGAAGTTCAACATGGCACCTCATGGCAAAGAACTCTTGAGGATCTGAAAAACAGAATTGTTGCTCTACGTAAAGATGGCCTAGGCTATAAGAAGATTGCCAAGACCCTGAAACTAAGCTGCAGCACGGTGGCCAAGACCATACAGCGGTTTAACAGGACAGGTTTCACTCAGAACAGGCCTTGCCATGGTCGACCAAAGAAGTTGAGTGCACGTGCTCAGCGTCATATCCAGAGGTTGGCTTTGGAAAATAGACATATGAGTGCTGCCAGCATTGTTGCAGAGGTTGAAGGGGTGGTGGGTCAGCCTGTCAGTGCTCAGACCATATGCCACACACTGCATCAAATTGGTCTGCAGGGCTGTCGTCCCAAAAGGAAGCCTCTTCTAAAGATGATGCCCAAGAAAGCCTGCAAACAGTTTGCTGAAGACAAGCAGACTAAGGACATGGATTAGTGGAACCAGGTCCTGTGGTCTGATGAGACGAAGATCAACTTACTTGGTTCAGATGGTATCAAGCGTGTGTGGCGACAACCAGGTGAGGAGTACAAAGACAAGTGTGTCTTGCCTACAGTCAAGCATGGTGGTGGGAGTGTCATGGTCTTGGGCTGCATGAGTGCTGCCGGCACTGGGGAGCTACAGTTCATTGAGGGAACCATGAATGCCAACATGTACTGTGACATATTGAAGCAGAGCATGATCCCCTCCCTTCGGGGACTGGGCCGCAGGGCAGTATTCCAACATGATAACAACCCCAAACACACCTCCAAGACGACCACTGCCTTGCTAAAGAAGCTGAGGGTAGAGGTGATGGACTGGCCAGCATGTCTCCAGACTTAAACCCTATCGAGCATCTGTGGGGCATCCTGAAACGGAAGGTGGAGGAGCACAAGGTCTCTAACATCCACCAGCTCCGTGATGTTGTCATGGAGGAGTGGAAGAGGACTCCAGTGGCAACCCGTGAAGCTCTGGTGAACTCCCTGCGCAAGAGGGTTAAGGCAGTGCTGGAAAATAATGGTGGCCACACAAAATATTGACACTTTGGGCCCAATTTGGACAGTTTCACTTAGGGGTGTACTCACTTTTGTTGCCAGCGGTTTAGACATTAATGGTTGTGAGCATTGTAGCAAAGTGTCATTTCTTCAGGGTTGTCACATGAACAGATACAATAAAATATTTACAAAATGTGAGGGGCGTACTCCCTTCTGTGATATGCTGTATGTTCAGATTCTCCAAGCATAAATGGATATGGCTGTCGCCGTATCTCGTACTGATCTTTGCACTGGTGAACCTCTAATTAGTCTCCAGACAACCCTTCTTAGTATGCAGTTTGAAGACTGCTGCTTTGTGCACATCACTGCCCAGGCTGGGCTCAGAGATCTTGCAGGGCTCTTCAGATGGTAGCATGTTTTATTCAGCACCCCTGCTGCATTTGGGGGCCCTCCTGATGGGTGAGGTCCCGGCCATCTGTCCCCGGGTCCTGTGCTGATGATGCCTCCAGTGACATAGATTTCATGTGAGCCTTCCCAGGGTTAATTCAGCGCTGTGCTCCCAGGAAGGACAAATTGGCTTTCAGCAAAGGCTGTTTGGGCCAGCATAAAAAACATGCACCTGTGTGCACCATTGCCAAAAGGAAGATGTGTGAGAGTGGCAGCGGTTCAGCCCAGTCTGACTCAATGTCTTTTGGAATGAATGGCAAGTTGCTCCTGCTCCAACTCTGTGGTTATAGGGAGATAAGGGTGCTGCAAACAAATCTCTGTCAGATGATGAGAAGAGTGATAGCAAGCTGTTGTGTGGAGGAGGAAGGGCAGGTTCTGCAGGGTGGAACCTGGTGGATGCTGTCCCATCCCTCTGTCCCTGCCCAGGGCAGGACATTTGTCACCTGTGATGGATTTCCTTGCACAGTTGCAGCAGGTCCATGTGTGGGATCTGCCTTTTCAGGTTTTCCACTTTGCATGTGCTGCTTGTGCGGTGTCTGGGCAGCCTCCCCCTGAGCAACGACTTAGCACTGAGTGAGCCTGGTGGGAGGGAGGGAGCAGAGGCGTGACTGACTCCTCCCCAGTGATGTCTTATGGGGCTAATGCAGAAAATGGGCAAATTCCCAAATGAACACTGGTGTGTGGAGTTGTGTGTTCCCGCTGCAGCAGTCTCATGTCCCGGAGCACATCCACTGTGTAAAAGTGCTACAGGATCGAACAAAGAAATAATCCCCCTGTTTTCCCCCAAGACTTTAGCAGATCTGTGTTATTTAAGTTTTAGACATGAGCCTTTTGCTCGGCCTTTCCTTCTATGATCTGCTTTCTTTCTGTGTTGATTTCCTTTGCTTTTAAGGGGGTGTGTGTTGAACCACTTTCAGTCTGAGGATCCAAATTCCTTTTCAGAGAAGCTCCTCTGGGGCGAAGGGAACAGGCAGCAGTGGACTGAGCTGAAGGCAATGTGGGAGAGTTGAAACACCAGCCTAGTTGAATTTAGAGTGCTTCTTGTCTGCAATGAATCCCTAGGAGAAGACTTTCCAGAATCTGGAAAAAAATCTGCAGAAAAGCTTGGAAAGCGGCAAACTACTGGCGGTTGGAGAAAAGAAGCTTTGCTGTTGGGGTATTCCTAGATGGCCAGATTCTGCCCCAGGACCTGGGCTTCTGTGCTGCTGGCTTGTAGGAAGCTCGCTCAGTACAACACAGCAGTTCCCATCATTGCCAGCATTTGCTTTGAGACATAGCTTCTCTTCAGAGGAACGGATCCTGGCATCAGGCGCCACCCGGACAAACATAAAACAGGGGAGTCCTGTTATGTAGGAAAGCAGCTTTATTCCTAGCCATTCTGTCTGCCTGTCTTTGCCACTGGCAATAGCTCTTTTGAGCAGAGAGAGGCTTTCCCCTCGCCCCATCCCTTTCTGCTAGCAACCTGATCCTTTTAAAATAGGGGGTGCCAGGGATTTGAACTAGGGTCCTTCCACAAGGCATGTGCTGAAGTGCTAATTGAAGTGGGGGAAGCTTAAGCAGGTGTTCTGCTAGTGAGATGGACAGGGCTCAGTGATTGCATTGTGGCTGGACTGCACCCTTGGACACAATTTCTATTTCTGCTTGTTGTGGTCAGGACAGTTGTGTTAAATCTCAAGTGTGGGAGGCCTTTGTCGGAGCAAATAACCGAGTGGCTGGCTGTTGTCGCTTGCCTTTATCATGTTAGGCCCAGGTGCAGCAATGCCAATTCCTGAAGCAGGTTGCAAGATGCTTATTTCCCTGTGGGAACTCTGCACAAGTGATTTTATAATTCTTCACCCACGGTGCACGCTCTTTTGCATGCCAGCAGGTTCTGTCTTGTATGCCCTCTGGCCATGCTGATGCATTTGTTGCGGAGGGTGAGAGAGGCACGATTATCTCCAGGGAAACATATTGCTTTCGTCATAGCACTCAGTAGTTACATTTAGGATATTTGGTGATTTGGCCATGGTATGGTGCCATATGTAGGGTTGTGAATAGGCTACAATTTAGGTACTTCTACAGAAAATGTGTATGATTTGGTACAGAGTGTAAAATGCAATTGCCTGAGATTCTTAACTTTTGGTTTGTTAAAACAATCATGTTGATCGTCCTCATGGTGGCAGATGTGCTTGAACATGTGCAGGCAAGGCCTGCTATAATCTTCAAAGGCAGAAAGGTGGCTGAGTAAGATTCCCAGTGGTTCATGGTATGCCATAGCGCCTTGCCTTCCCCATGACTAGTGGAACTGGAATAAGTTATACAGAATGATAAAAATGTAGTGAGTTGTGCTCAAGTTGCATAATTTCCAGTGGTCAGAGGATGCAGCTTTTCTTGGCACAAGCTTCAGATTACGCCTGCACTGAATTAATTAGTGGTTGTTCTTTGGATCAGTTTGCGCTGTCCAGACAAGAAGTGTGGTTGTAGTTGTTACCAGTTTGTGGCTCTCACCAATGGCAAGTGCCAGTCGATTGATCGACTGAACTTAATCAGTTAATTAGTTCAAACATGTAGCCTTGATGATTGGACATTTCTGACACAGGAGAGGACAGCGAGGCTGTGAAATTATTCTTTTTTGCTTCTGTCATTTTGCTGTGTAGACTGCGTCCTGAGCAAGCTTTTATGAAAAAGGAATCTTTTAGATGGCTTCTCCCTTGCCCTGCTTCTGTCCCAGTCCAGCTGGTGTGTGTGCCTGTTGGACAAACCCTTGTGGCTTGCCTGTGTTAGACTAGAACCCTTGTGGCTTCTAGTCTAACACAGGTGACTAGAGCAGAGCTTGCATTGGGGTAAGAGTCCTGATTGTAGTGGTAGAATTCTGATAAGCCTGGTTTTACATATGGCTACAACTGACATTACCCAGTGCAGTAGAAAATATTAAAGATGGGTTTTGCTTCTGGAGAGAAACAGTATTATATACAGTTACTTGGGGAACTTGGGCAGGAAGGTGCTGTTGCACTCTGGCCCTGCTTATTGGATCCCATGGACAGTTGCTTTGGGCTCTGTGTGAACAGACTAGATGAGCCCTAGGCCTGATCCAGCAGAGCTCTTCCAACATTCTTATTCATTCATTTCTAAGTTACCTTAAATTTATTATTATTGTTACACTGAATTTCTCTCCTCCCATTTTTCTGCTCAGGAGATACACAAGGCAGCTTCATTTTATCTTCACAAGAACCCTGTGAGGTAGGCAGGACTGGGAGTGAGTGTCTGGCCAAAGATCACCCAGTTAGTTTCATGACTGAATGGGGACTGGAACCCGAATCTCCCAGGTTCCCCATTTTGACCACTGTACCACACTGGCTCACCACACTGGCCACTGAAATTTAGGAGAAACTGTCCTTTTGTTGAGGTTTTCCTGACTGTACTTTCATGCAATCAATGTCTTGAACTGATTAATTACATCAATGCCAGAGAGGCACTTGACCAAAAGAAAAACAGTTTCATTGGTTTACTGCTTTAATGGCTAGTTCAGCATTTTGGACTTCAGCCAGTGTGGTACAGAGTGTTGAACTGGAACTGTTTGGAAATCTGGGTTGTAGTCCCTAATTGACCATGAAACAAGAGAAAAAAGATAATGCAATATTAAAATACATAAAATAATGCGATATGTAAAATGCACTAATAATTAAATTCTGGTCAGCCCTAGCCAGCATGGCCAATGGCAAGGAACACTGGGGCTTATAGTTGAAACAACTGGAGGGCATCAGCAAGAGGAGGTCATGGGATTGTAGGTAGACACACCAGCTTCTGCGCATGTGAAAGCTGCAAAGTTATAGATGGGCATTATTTGGGCTAATCTCACAGTTTCCTGGTATATATCTAGTATAGTTCTAAGCAGTGCTTTTTTTGTCATAGAACTCACCGGAACAGAGTTCTGGCACCTTTTTTCGACAGATTTTCCAAGTTTTAAAAGTAACTTTTGAAAATCTGATGTTTGGTCCACGTGGATTTGAATCGCCCTGTCGAGCATAGCAGGTTGGCGGCAAAATCATTAAAATGGTGCATGCAGGCTGCTTGTGTGTCGAATCTGGTGCATGCGTACTTCCTCCACGCTGGTTGTGTTGGTGCTGCTCAACTTGTGGCGCTGCTCGGCTTGTGATTGGTCGTGTGGTCACGCGCCGAGTGCTTACTGCAGGTGGCAACCGTTATGTTTTGTTACACAACTGACGTGTGTGGGTATGTGTACAGTGATTGACTACGTGCAAAAGGTAAATAATTTCATGAGTTCTGGCACCTTTTTTCTTACAAAAAAAGCACTGGTTCTAAGTATTTTCTCTGTTAAGAAAGGTGAGAGTGTTATTGAGGTAATAGTGCTATCATGGTTTGTGGCACTGCTAAGCCATGAGTTGGATAGTTGTTTGGGTTAGATAATGATGTTGGCATGATGAAAGTAGTTTGGGAGAATGGTACAGGGACGGTCAAGGGGTCTGGGAGAGGAGAAGCTGAAAGTTGGCAAATGCGACTGCTCCTCAGAGATTGCATTGAAAGGAATGTTGACTTTCTTCTTTGCTTTTGCTCCTCTTCATGTTCTCCTCCTTTCCCCACCCCCTTCGGAAAATGGAAAGATAAAGGATGATTCTAAACATGGCAGAACAGGGGTCAAACTACCTGACATGCTAAATGACCTCTCAGCCTCTTCCTCATTCCATCCCCAAAATT
Organism: Varanus salvator macromaculatus; assembly: GCA_023646645.1. Lineage (NCBI taxonomy): Eukaryota > Metazoa > Chordata > Lepidosauria > Squamata > Varanidae > Varanus > Varanus salvator. Next base: position 9,534,066 of record JAIXND010000795.1, read on the forward strand.
TACTCCCACTTCAGACTTTGTTTAACTTCTGCATAGGGTGGGGGAACAGCACATTTCAGAAAGCAAGTTGTTGGAGGGGGAATTGAAACCTTCCCTCCTTACCTTTGGCATTCCAAATCAGTCAACTGCCCACTAGTTCAGATTAAAGACAGACAGACAGACAGACAGATGGAGAGAGTCAGCTACATTTCACATCTAATGTATCATGTAGTTCAATCTCTTCCCAATCTGGTACCCTCCAGATGTTTTGCTCTACAACTCCCATCATTTCTGACCATTGGCTATGTTGACTGGGGCTAATGGCAGCTGGAGTTCAAAATGACAGGAGGGTACCAAGCTGGAGAAGACTGGTTGACCTTCCCAGACCTTGGGAGGTCCTTTAAGGTGAACTTAAAAGGGACTGGGTCCAGAAAGTGTTGGAGAGGAAACCATGATGGTATAAAAGCATTTCAATAAGATTTCCAGATATCTGTTTGAGGTACAGAACTGCCTGTTTTCTGTCATATCTTTACAACAACAGGTCAAAACTAGGGATGGGCAAGTCTGTCAGCTTGGCTTTCTCCCATATTGAATTTTTAAAAATCTCTCATTCATTCTAGCCCATTTTCAAAACCTTGATAAGTTCTTATAAAAAAACAAAGCAGCAGTTGAAACTCTCCCTCACCTGCACCAGCCCAGTTCAATAGGTACAGCCATTCCTGGCTTGAAGAAAAAACCTTGTTGTACTTGCTTGCCAAGGAGCTTTAAAGTTGTCAGAAAAAGAAGTGGCAACTCTAATTCAGCACTACAGACATAGTTAATACACTGGAAATCAGAGCTAGACTTGGAGGAGCGAAGCCTTCTGTTTTGATGGACGAGGCTGTCCATTTTGTTTAAAAAAAAACTCAAGTTCCTTCCATTCCATTTTTATGAAGAATGCTGAAGATTCTGTACATTCTTAATAAAACATTAATGAAGCAAACAAGATCTGCATCTGTTCTGAGGCCAAACATGTCTGATGCGTTTTGTGACAATCATAGAATGGCATTTGATCTCAGGCAGAAGGGTCTGCAAAGGAGCCGGAAACACTTGCGAAGGCAGCTGTCTGAATCTGGGTAGGCCATAGTGTAGTGGTTGGAGGGTTCACCTGGAACTGGGGAGATCTGAGTTCAGGTCCCCTCCCAGCCATGAAGCCGGCTGAGTGATTGGGCCAGTCATGATCTCTTAGCCCAACCTACCTACCAGAGTTGGCATGAGGTTAAAATTGAGAGGCAGAAGGTCATGTAGGTGGCCTTGGATGATTTGGAGGAAAATGGCACAAAATACATGCCATTTTAAATGACTGCCTGACTGACTGAATGTGTTTCAAAGTTAAAACAGAATCATTGGGCCCTTAATCTCACTCCATTATAAGGCATTGCAAGCTCAGATGTGAATCTCCAAATAGGCCACTGCATCTTCCAAGTGATAACAAAGGATCTGGGGATTAGCTCTTTATTATTCTGCCTAGCATTAGGCAGCTCCACTTTTTACTTGAGGTCAAGGCCTCTTTGTCCTTGGCAGCCTCTCCCTTCATTATCTCAATTCTTTCTGAAAGAAGCATCATTAACTCCGGGCTCCCTGTTCCCAGGCCAGTGGACTGGGGCCCCAGTGCTGGCAGGACAACAGGTTCGTTTGAGTGGGAGAGGTCCAAGGACATATCTCTGTGCTCAACTCCAAGCAGGACAACTGCCTAAGTCCAGCCATCTTTCCCACTGGTTGATTTGTGGCTCCCTTGGCAGATCTCTGCATGCCCTTCTGCAACTTCATATATCTTTCCCACTCTGTTCTGCATTTATTTATTAAATTTATACACTGCCCACTTGGCAGATGAACTCAGGGCAGTTTACAAGCATTCCCTGAGAAAAGGGAAAATATTACATAAGTAATATTTTCACAAAATTTAAATATCACAGTATTAAAAAGCCAACAGTAAAGTTCATAATCAGAGCAGCATATAAAAGATTTAATGCTTGCAGGAAGGGGTAAGTTTCTGTCTGATGTTTAAATATTGAGCACTGATTGAAGGACTGAGCAGGGATTTGAAACAACATTTCCCTGTTCAAAGATCAATATGCAGCCCATTGCACCACATCAGCTCCCTAGGCATAGAACTTTCAAAATATCAGGTGTAATACTTTTTCACGAGGAAGTCAGTGCTGGGTTTGAAGGCACAGTGCTTAATCAGTCTCCCAGAGTTGGTTTATCCACAGGAGTTCCTGGGCTTGCATATGCTTATATATCAATGGACTTCATAAATTTTCAACAGTGATAGCACATCACTGAATGTTAAAATTGGCAGCTCTTGAACTAGCAACATCTCCCCACCCCCTAATATGATCATGGTGGTGTATATTTTGTGATAGAAGAGCAGCAAGCACTTAAACAGATCCTTGTGACTGATATGAGGGAACAGGCACAGATGCTAAATGACTATTTTGCCTCTGTTCTCCCCAAAGCAGGAGGGGGGATATCCGCATAGGAGATTAGATGAGGCTGGGGGCTTAGGGACAAAGATTAGAGTCACCCCCCCTTGAAGTCAAGGGGCTCCTCAGGGCATTGGACATTACAAAGGTGCCAGGCCCTAACGGGTTACACCCAAGAGTACTTAGAGAGTTGGCAGGGGTTCTCTCATGCCTGCTGGCCTTCATTTTTGAGGCCTCGTGGAGAACGGGTGAAGTTCCAGAGGACTGGAGGGTGGCATCAGTGGTCCCAGTTTTCAGAAAGGGTAGTAGAAGTGACATGGGGAAATACAGACCAGTTAGTCTTAAATCCATTGTAGGAAAAACAGTGGAAAGGCTCATAATAGAGAGAGAGAGATTGATCTAGCGATGCTAGATAGGGAAGGGAGGCTGACAGCCCCACAACATGGCTTCTGCAAAAACAGGTCCTGCCAGACAAACCTTGTGGAATTCTATGACAAGGTTTCGAGATGGCTAGATGGAGGGGATGCAGTGGATGTGGTATATTTGGATTTCAGCAAGGCCTTTGACAAAGTGCCCCATGATATCCTGGTGGAGAAACTGAGGAGTTTTGGGATACACCAAAGCACTGTCCAATGGATTAGGGCATGGTTGACTGACCGGATGCAGAGGGTAACCATGAGTGGGGAATCATCAGGACGGTGGCCAGTGACAAGCTGGGTCCCCCAGGGCTCTGTGCTGGGGCTGATCCTGTTTAATCTTTTCATAAATGACATGGAAGAAGGGGTGAACAGTCTGCTGATCAAATTCTCAGACGATACTAAAACTGGAGCAGTGGCCACAACTGAGGAGCAGGTACTCCAGATCCAAAAGGATCTGGACAGACTATGGAAGTGGGCAGGAGACAACAGGATGGCGTTCAATGTGGGTAAGTGCAAGGTCTTGCACTTGGGGCATAGGAATAGGTGTCATAAGTACAGGTTAGGTGACAAGTGGCTGGAGAGCAGCACTTGTGAAAGGGACCTCGGGGTGCTGGTTGACTGCAGGCTAAACATGAGTCAGCAGTGTGATGCAGTGGTCAAGAGGGCGAACGCCACCCTTGGTTGCATAGCCAGAAGTGTGGCTTCTAGATCAAGAGATGTATTACTACCACACTATACGACTCTGGAGCACCCGCAACTGGAGTATTGTGCTCAGTTTTAGACCCCTCATTACAGAACGGATGTAGCCAGGTTACAGTCAGTGCAGCATAGGCCCACAAGGTTGGTGGCCATACGAGGCGAGACTGAGGGAACTGGGTCTCTTCAGCCTGGAGAAGAGGAGACTCAGAGGGGATATGTTGGCGACATACAGGTATGTGAGGGGATGTCACATAGAGATGAGTAGAGACCTGTTCTCCCCTGCAGAGGAAGGCAGGATCCGCTCCCACAGAGCAAAGCTCAGGGAGCCAAGGTTCCATTTGGATGCCAGGAAGCATTTCCTGACAGTCAGGACCCCGAGGGTGTGGAATGGGCTTCCACGAGAGGTCGTTGAGGCCCCATTGGTGAGGGTGTTCAAAGACAGGCTGGATGTGCACATGGTGGGCATGTCATGAGTGGAGCTGGCTGGTGCCGGGGGTCAAACTAGATGGCCCGGAAGGCCCCTTCTGACTCGCTCTGTTTCTATGTTTCTTTGTTTCTATGAGTGCAGAATTCAGTAGACTTAGAATTGGAAAATTTTTATTTGTTCATATATCTAGCTTCCAGGAATTTCAAACTGTCTGCCAGTAAATGGCAATGCAATCTTGTTTGTGACTGATTACTCAGGAGTAAATCCCATCAATTTCAGTGAGGCTTACTTCCAGGAAATGTTGTAAAGGATTGCTGCATCCATTAAATATAGAGGTGGAAGGGACCTTGAAAGTCATCTAATCCAACTCCTCCCACCCTGGCTCAACAATGAAATGCAGAATAATTAAATAGAAAGGTTTGCTGTGACTTCAGAGTTTCCACCCACAAAGGAGGCTGCCCACGCATCTCTGTGTGATCTACTGCTCTGGCCTTTCCTCTGTCCAATCAGTCTCTTGTTGGAACAGGCCATTCTTGCCTCATTTTTCCATTGGGTGTGATGAAGTATTTAGTTCCTTTTGAGACAGGTAAACAGCAAGATTGACTCTGTATGGATGTTGGTGGTGTCTCTGCATGAGTCACTGAACTGAGGTCTCTTGCACTCCAGAGGGACTGTGTTAACTCTTAGCCGTACTATCCCTTGTGCATGCACGCCTCCAGTTTTAGCTTAGAACAACAATGTCAATTGCCTTCATCATCAGAAAGTCGGGAGATGTTGATTCAGCTGGTGTGGAAGGTTTGAATGCATATGGGCAACATGTGGTGAAATCTCTGGGGGTGGGGAGGGGCTGAATAGGACTTTCCGTGGTCAGGGGTTGCTTGCATAGCTCTCTTGATGAGTAAGAAAAGCATAATGTAATATATGCAAAGCAGCAAAGAGATGGAAATCAGTGTGGGTTGTGTAATATATATTGATTGCAGAATTCTGGCATCTCTTGTTGGCAAGAGATTTGGGTGGCCTCTCTGATGCAGGATTTTCCTTACTCTTTTTTTAAAAAGTGCAAGGCACACAAAGCTCTGAGTGCAGTTTCAATCTCCCCCCTGCCACCACCTCTCTCACATACACATGTGCACCCATGCACAGCTCCAAAAAGCAAAGCAAAACAAAACAAAAAAACCCCTACAACAACAACAACCCCAGCAACCTGATGTTGGTGCATTTATCAAAAAATTGTTAATTTCTATATGTTAATAATACCCTAAATCTAACACTATGTCCTAGCTCAATGTATCTTGGCGCCAGAACTGCTGTAACTACCTGCTCATTCGACCGCCCTCCCTTTTTAGCCAGTCAGCCAGCTCTTTCACTTGACCTCTTGCTCTTGCTGCCCATTTGCTCCCGCCTTGGGCCACAACCTTGGGGGAAACACCAGCCAATCTCTCGCGATGGCTCTCTGCTCTTCCTGCCCCCTCAGGTGATGTGGCCATGCCGCACTGCCTAATGGTAGGGCCAGTCTTGCACCCACCTTGTCCTTGGCAAATGGGGCCTCAGATATACAGTGGTACCTCGGTTCATGAACTTAATCCTTTTCATGACTTTGGTCACAACCCAAATTGGTTGCGAGCCAAGTCAATTTTCCCCATAATGTTCATTGTAAATAAGGTTAATCTGTTTTGTAACCATTTTTTTATCACAAAAAAATTGAAATAAAGTGACAAAGAACAAAGTCAAAAAGTGCAGTACAGTAGACTAACCTAGGTGCGAGAGGCGGTTATTGTTTGGAGGGGGAGTTCACACGATAATCGTGTGATTGCGATTGTGCTCGGGGTGGGGGGAGACAGGCGGGATCATGATCACGCTCATGCACAGAAGATGAGTGCGATCATGTTCGTGTGGCAACATGGTTGTCACCCAATCTGGAGTTCACAAACTGAGGCAATTTTTTCTGAAATTTTGTTTGCGACCTGATTCGGTTGTGAACTGAGGTGTTCGTGAGCCGAGGCACCACTGTAGTAGAACGTAGCAAGCGACCGTTTGTAGGATAGCTTCTTTCGCTTTGTGTTCAGTTGTGAATGGAAGCTGCGACAAACTGTTGCAGTGTGGAACATTTCTGTTCAGGATTCCCTTGGGTCTCCCCTGCTTCATTTCCCTCCCCTGCTCTCAAATTGTCAATCAGCGTTGCATGCCCACTCAGTTCTTATTGGGCTATTTGGGACACTCCCCTCATTCTTTACTCTGATTTTATTTTGGGACTTCTGCAGACTTCAAGGTCCCCTCCCTCCCACTACACTATCCTGCTGATAGCTTTCTCTTCTGGAGTGGCCCCATTTTGGCTACATAAAGAATGGTATTGGTGTATATGGTTGCATGCACATTAAGTCATCATTATGAGTGTGGGGGAACTGTGTCCAGCAGGCTCCTTTCCTCTAGTGCCAGCTTGCAATAGGTGCAGAATGAGCGACATTTGCTGTCTCTGCAGCTGCCTCTTGCTGTGGTGTAGGTGAACTGGTGAAGTTCTAGGATAATCCTGGTGGCTGTGGGAGCTTAGAGAGAACATAGCGATTGCCTGCAGATCCTGTTGCAAAGGACTGACTATTGCCTTAAATAGTCCTTAATATCAAAGGGAAAGGAATCCTAAACAGATCCGTCCATCTGTACATTGCTCACATAACCACAGGCTCGACAAATCAGCAGCAGTAAATCACGAAATGGCATGTGTAAATAAAACATCAACAAAATAGTAGATGATGATAAATACTGGGTAATAAAAATTAACAGAGCCAGATTAGAGACATACCAGCTCTATTTGATAGTTTGTCTTTTTAATATTAATCACCTGTCAGCCAACATGGGTGCTGCAGGGCAGAAAGGTGGCATGGAAGTGCCATAGCTCAGCGGAGTGTTGCTTGGCTCCTAGGCCTGCTGCCTGCTTAGGCCCCAAGAAACATCGTATCCACTGCTCCAGGGCATTGTGGAAAGTTAACATGGAGCCCACCAGATGACCCTTTGCCCAAAGGCCCTTTGGAGCTGGAGCAAGCCTTGCTGCTAGGCTATTGACTTGTCTCCAGAGGTCCAGGGCCCCAGGAGCACCCCAGAGCTCTCCCCAGTCCAGTGAATCCTTATGTTGGCTAGAGAGAAATGAGCTATGCTGATGGCTTCTCAGTTGGCACAACCCACCTCCCAGTCATCTCAGGAGAGCCCATGCTTGGTGCCCACGTGCTGTTTTCCTGGTTTTGTCCTCCATAAACACTCTGGATTTCCTCTCAAGAGTCTCTCCAGCCCTCCAAAGCAGATTTGGAGCATGTGAGGGGGCTACAGGGGGAAGGCAGAGTTGGGAAAGTTCCATTCCACAAACAGAACCCTTCTACTGGGCTGGCAGAACATGTCTAGATGCCAACTGATGTGTTTTGGAGCAAGGGTGTCTATTTATGGGCACAGCCACATCTTAGAAGTCTGAAATGTATGTATTTTTTCCAGATAGGTCAGTGCTGCAAGTGGAAAATCCAAAATGTAAATTTTCTTTCTATTGTTACTGTATAGTTTATTTTAAAAGAATTTTAAATAAAAAGCTTGATGTTTCCCCCGCCCCTGCACTAATTAACATGGAGCACAATTTATTAGCAAGCAGGTAAGGAAATTCATGATGAGCGCGCATGTGTGTGCGTGTTTGTGGGAATAAACATTTAACGTTTTTACTAATTGTACTGAAATTACTGATTTCTCCCCTGCCTTGATTAACACAGTTGATCAGTGAAATCACCATTGCAACCATTGCAGTGTTAAACAGCTGCATACCAGTTGTGCATGCCGGTGGCACGGAGCAGCTTTAAAGTGTGTGCGTGCAAGGGTGTTGGGTGTGTGAATTTTTATCCTGTAGTGATACTATGAGATCTGGAGGGTGGTGGAGTGACAAATAATGCACCAAGAAAATGGGCTGCTTCACGCACCACAACTTTGAATGGGTACACAAGAGCCAACTTTAAGACAAGCTGGGACTGTCCCCTTTCCTGCTTTATCAACTCCCCCTCCCCATGCATTTTTCAAAGCCTGGCACTGGGGAATGTTTTGTACTTCCAAGGTGCAGATCAAATGTACAAGGGCGAGTTCCCCATCTGTGCTTGCACTCATGAAATCTAGAGCCAGCGGATTTGCGTCAATGGTGGGTTGGGTCTGATGAGGCCTGTTTCCCTGAGCTGGGTGACTGACTGGATCTCCGAACGGCCCTGCCTCTCAGAGACTGTGCAGTTGCCATTGGGCATCCTCAGATGGGCTGCTCTTCCTTTGCTTGCAAAAGAACAGAAAAAGCAAGGATGCTGGGTAATTTGTTGAGGGGAGGGGAGAAGCATCCAAACCACTTCCTGTCAGACTCCCCAAAGAGACATTCCTTTCGCGCTTCCTTTAGACAAGTTGAGAAACAAATGTAAGGGAGGGGAGGGGAGGAAGGTGCTGTTTGGGGAGAGAAAGGGAATGCTTCTGCCAGATGGCAGCCGCCGCCTTCGCTTGCTGGTTGTCTCAGCATCTGGCTACTCATTTGCCTAGGAAATTGGGCCTCAAAAGCCAGATACAGTTTAGAAGAGGTCAGATTTTTTTTGTTTGTTTGCTTAGGGGAATTGGAGACTTTGGCCCCATGCCAAGTTGTTTGACAATGAGAAACATGGTGTTTCTCTCACAAGCCGGCTCGCTTGAGTGGTATCTGGAAAATCTCAGCCCTGCTTCTTCCCCAGTTAATCTGAATGTTTCTAGTCCTCATAGTAACAGGAAACAAAACGGAACATCTGTGCACACATACCTTAGCTGAAAATAACTTGGTGAAGTTTTTATATAGAAATAGGAATGGGGAACATGTGGTGCTCCAGATGTTGGCATTATCTTTCACTGGTGAGAACTGCAGTTCTCCGAAATCTGGAGTATTCTTCCCCATCAGACTTGATAGTTCAGGAAAGCTATAACTTCCTTTTTGTTGTGCACAGTTTACCCTCTGCTGATACTGTATGCTTCCAGACAGAGGGCTTCATGTGCTTACAATCCAATGTGCAGATCTTTTGTCTTTTTTTTTTTTCCTTTTCTTCTTCAATAGATTTTCTTTTCATTTCTGGTAATAAAAGAGATGGAAGAAACTGTGGGAGAGCACAGAAGGGTTACAACTGGGAGATGATAATGCCTAGACCTGTTTGAGAATTCATGGAAAAATTCCATGTTTGAGACAGTGCAGTTGAGCAATCCAAGCTTGGTATGGAAATACCTGCATATATGTGTGTGTGTGTGTGTGTAATTGTATGCACACAGAGACTTTTAGAAGGTGAGCCAGCTTTTCACTCACAAACTATTGCTACCTAAAACTTGCAATTCTTCTTAAAAAGTTACAGTAGTGGGAGTGTTTTGGCAGGACCTTTAGGGAGAATCTCCAAATGGTAATATTACTGGGTGTCTTGGGTCCCTTAACACACAGAATAATCAAGCACAGAGACTCATGGGACTTCTCTGGCCACGGAACTGAAGTGGTCTCAAGCTAGTGGACCTGAACCCAGCATCAATTTACTCAGGTGCAGAGCATTATGCTTTTGAGTGGTTGGTAAATGCCATGGGTTGGCTCCGTCCTAAGAGAGTTGCCCTCTGGTCCCACTGAAATTAGTGTGATTTCAGTGTGACCTTGGCTAACTTGAGTTCCATTGGTTTCACTGATGCTGAAAGACATCTGACTGAGATCAGATCCATCCCAATATCCCTACAGGAGAAAGGGAGCTTTGGCAGAAGTTGGAAGGGCCAATGCACTGGAAGATACCTTCATGTTTATTGCCCAGTGAGTTCAACCCTATTGATTGTGTATGTGACATAGTGGTTAGAAAGTCACTGGTGTGCCATTTGAGGTCTGGCTTTGAGTTCCCATTCAGCCATGAAGCTCATGGAGTGACTTTGGGAGAGTCGCTGGTTCTCAGCATTGCTGTGAAGGTAACATGGAGAGGAGGAGGGCCTTGTAAGATGAATAACAGCAGGATATAAATGGAACAGCCATCATCCCCATGAAACAGGGCTCCAAAAAGGATATTTGTAACTGATGTGCAGATGAATCCTATGCATATTGGCTCAGAAGTAAGTCCCCTAAGAACAGAAGAAGCTGCCTTATACCAAGGCAAGCCACTGTTGTCAATTCTGACAATACTTTCCAGGGTTTCAAGCAAAAATTTTTCACAGCTCTACATGGAGCTGTGGTGGATCAAGCCAGGAACCTTCCATGTGTGCAGCAGCTGCTCTGCCACTGTGCTGAAGCCCCTGCTGTGTTCAGCAGGTCGAGCTCCTAGGTAATTATGCAGAGGAGGACAGCCATCAGACTCAGCCCCAGCCTGCAGAGGGCCTCTTTCCTTTTTATGGCTTAGCAATTGCTAAGAGTGTTAGGCTCTTACTTCTTCTTTTTAATTTAAAAAAAAGTGTGCTTAGTAGTAAAATTCCCCATGCATGTGTGGGAAAAGGAGGGGCCAAATCCAAGTAGACTGTGGCCAGCCACATCTCCTCCTTGAATTTTCAAGAAGAGCTAGAAAAGGAAGGGAAAGATGTTGTGCAAAGCAGGAGGGAAAGAGTTTAGAGAGATGGGCTGATGTTCCCACACAATACAGAGCTGGGGTAAAGAGTAACCTAGAGAAAGTGGCCATCTGTTGATGAATGTGCAGGCATGCCTTCCAATATTACCTTAATTTAGTTATTTCTGTGCTGCTCAGTAGCTGTAGCTCTGTGCAGCTAACAGCTTTCCAGGTCCTTCTGAAACTAAGTAAGGTTCAGTTCACCTTCTCTACCTCTCCTCCTCTCACCAGTAGCATACAGGGCTCAGCCTTCCTGTGGTGATGACCCTCAGGCCCATGGGACAAATCCAGCCTGCCTAGGGTTCCCATGCCCCCTCCTTCTGGCCTTGTTCCCTTTCACACTGATCACGTATCCTTGGATCATTTCCTGCCTCTGGTCCATTTTCTCTCTTCCACATCCTGAAAGCTTGAAATAGATCTAAGACTTAGTAACTGGTGCCTGCCTCCTTGATCTGCCTTTGGTTCCCAAATTCTCTGGTGTCTGTTACCTGTTGTCCCCCAGATCTTGTTGTGAGGGTCATTTCTATCAGCCAAATTAAACTTGTGCTTTTCCAAAATACCTACACTGATTTTACACTTAGAACATGGTGTACAGTTTTAAGAGTTCCATCGCATAAGAGAGACCAAGCCAACCTTTGGCATCACTTGGAAATGTTAATGTAGTTTACCTAGAGCCAAGGGATGTCTATGCCTGGAAAAAGCTTCAGGTTTTCCCCCCCTTATTTAACATTTTAAAGGGAACAAGTTTCTAACCTGAAAGATTGCGAGTTTTGACACTGAAAATAAAACTGCCAAGTTCATACTCCCCTTTGTGCTGCAACCACACTTGAAATGTTATGTACAGTCTTAGGCACTGCAGCCAAAAAAGGGATATTGTATAGCAGGAGAAAGCGCATAAAAAGGCAACCAAAACGATCAAGGGACTGGAGCAATTCCTCTGTGTGAAAAGGGTTCAGCTCTTGGGATTGTTTAGCTTAGAAAAAAGACAAGTATGGAGAGATACAAGAGAGGCATACAAGACTATCCATGGTGTGGAGAAAGTGCAAACTGGGATGTTTTTCTTATAATGCTAGAACCCAGTGGAGTCGTCCCATGCAGCTGATCAATAGGAGATCCATGAGGTAGTAAACGTGGAGTCTACCTACATGTAGTGCATGATTGAACCATGGAATGTGGAACTTCGGTGCAGCAATGGCCACCACTGTGGTTGACTTTACAAGGGGATGGACCAGATCTGTGGAGTGAGAAGCTATCCAAGGTGTAGTCCTGATGGCCATAGGCTTCCTCTGGCTATCAGAGTCTGTATGTCAGTGTAGACCAGTTGCTGGGGAACTTGGGTAGGGAGGGAAGGTGCTGTTGTGCTCATAGCCTGTTTGTGGTTTTCCCATGGGTGGCCAGCTGGCCACTGGGTGAATAGTGTGTTGGACTCGATGGCCCCTTGGCCTGGCCAGCAGGGCTCTGCTTATGTCTTTGCGGCTGTGCTTGCAGAAAACTAAAAATCCACAATGTGGTGATCAGCTTGAATGTTTTAAACCAATCCATTTAACAGGGTTTAGTCTGATTAAAACTTGTGCAAGCTGTTTGGTTTTTAAATGTTTCTCTCCCTTTTGCCATACAACACCTCAATACTGTTTCCCACAATTCACTGAGTGTGAACAATGTTTGACAGACCTGCAGGGAACAAGTGAGATTTAGTTTAGATCTCACACAGGCATGGGTGTGTGTGTGTGTGCGCGCGCGCGCGCTTGCGCATGCGCATGCGAAGGAATTCTCTTATCCATGGCCAATTAAATTGCAGGATTCCAAATCTTAGCATCAAGGGTGCTTCCAGACAAGGCTTTTGTGATTCAGTGCCCTGCCTCATTCATGGAATTTTATGGGGGTCCAGGCAAGAGCACCTGGAATGTGGAAGACAATTGTAGTGGATATAGAATTGCCATGTTGCTTCAAACACAGTGGCTTTTAGTGTGGTCAGTTCATACATTCAGCTGCCATCAGTGAAGTTGATGGAAGTTGTAGTCTAACATGTCTGGAGGGTGCCAGGTTCAGGGAGTCTGTGTTAGAAAGTAGGGCCGGCTAAACTGCATAAGCGATCCAGTAGTACTCCATTCACTTGAGCAATAAGGCCAGGATGTAACATGTGGATGGTGCGTGGCTGTGCGGTCTGCACCCTTGGGAGTGGCCCCTGATGCTAAGATGTGGAAGTGGGTGTGGGTGAGGAAGTGTAGCATGCAGGGGTTGGTTGGAAGTGTCTTATGGTGATCCTGGTGTGGAAAGAAATGGGCAGTTCTTTGTCGTTGCCTCTGTGCATCACACATATGGGTGCTGTGCCTGCGCAGTGCCTAAGGCCAGAAGATTAGAAAGCTAACGGTTTTTGATGAGAAACTCCGCTCCCCTCCCCCTCAGTAGTATATATAGGGCAGAGTGTCCGCCATTTTCCCCAGTCTTTTGCGACCTCCATTTGCTGTGCCTCGTGCCTGTTCGACTCTCGCTTTGACTACCGTATTTGCTCTTTTACCTTATCGTTCTTATTGTTCTTCATTATTACTCCAAGTTAAATTTCCCTTGTTACATCTTTCTCTCTCTTTCACTCTTCTTTGCTTTAAAAAAAAAACCCAAAAATATTATCTTATTCCGCTTTACTATCTTCTGTTTCTTCTTCTTTTTTCTCTATGGCGCAGTGAGCGGCTTTCCACAGATGCGCGGAATGTGGGTCCAAGATGTCCCCGGCGGACCCGCATGACTTGCGCCTCCTCTGCCTCAGTGAGGGGCGCAGAACAGACAAATGCCTCCATTGTCTGGCTTTTACCAAGCAGGCCCTTACCAAGCAGGCCCATAAAAACAGAGAGAACTGCCTTGCGTAAGCTCCTCTGGAACCAGGTGTTAATGCAGTTGAACCAGCTTGCTGCAAAGTCTGGGCCTGCTCCGACTGCGCCCTCCGAGCGCCTGGCTTCTGCTTTGGCTGCCTCTGTCCAACACCTGGCTTCTGCTTTGGCCACGCCTGGCCAACGCCCTGAGGCCATGCCGCCCATGCCTCAGCCGCGCCCATTGGACTATGGGACATCAGCATCTGGAGCCCAGTGACCTCCTTCTCCCCCACGCAAACAGCGGGAGAAAAGGAAGCATGGCTAGTCGGATCAGTCTTCTTCTCACAAGAAGGTGAAAAAGGATAAAGCAGCCAAGCCGGCTCATAAGCCGAAAAAACATCGGGACTCAGGTTCGTCAGCCCCATCGATCCCAACGGCTGCATCGGTACCGGCTGCATCGGTACCGATGCTACAAGCAGCAATGCAGGTCATTCCGCCTGGATCTCCGGGACAACCTGTTCCTCAACAGGACCAGTCCCCTGAGCAACCTGAGGAGCTGCTACGCGAGTCTATCTCAGACGGAGAAATCCAGGATTCTCCCCCCATGGCTCGCTCGCCAATGCCGATGCCTCTGGTCAGGCCTAGGGCTCAGTCTTCTGCCTCTCCACTGTGGTACCATACATGCCCGGATGAACGTCGCAAGGAGGAATGGTTCCAAGCCTACTATGAAAGCTACCTGTCGGGTTGGGGAGACTACCATTCCTCGGCTTCCACCCACAACCAAGGGACTGTTCTTCACCTTCCGTCCGCGGGGAAGCCCCATCTACCTCCAGATGTGCAGAGCCTAAACACCCAACTTCACTGGGGAGTTCTTCGTCGGGCCCGTACCACTTCGAACCTGACTCTGGCTCCAAGGTGGACTTTACCTCTCCTGATGTTGCGATAACATCACAGGGCCCGGCATCTCCTGAAGAACTGCACATCTCCTTCAGAGAGCTGATGTCGAGGCTTGTTCGGTTGCTCGAGATTGAGGCAGAACACCAGCCCAGCCCATAAGCACTGACAAGTTCTATGACATTGTGAGGGGAGAACAGTCACCTGCTATCGTCCTGCCATTGATCGCTACACTGCAGCAGGCAATGACCCAGCCTTGGGATATGCCGACTCAGCCACAGCCCACTGTGCAGAGATACAAGGCCATGTATCGGGTTCGAGAAAGGGACATACCCTTCGTTCTACATCACCCCAAGCCGAACTCCGTCGTGGTTGAGTCATCTCAAGGCAGGGAATCCAGGGGACATACTACCCCCCCCCCCCAGGACAAGGAGGAGAGAAAAATTGATACTCTGGCATGCTGGGTCTGTGCGGCCTCTGGACTCAGCCTTCGTATGTCCAATTGCGAAGCCACCCTTGCCAGGTATCAGTTTTTCATTATGCAAAAACTGGACAATGTAGCCGCTTCCCTGCCAGAACAACAATGAGACCTGGCCAGGACCTTCATTAAGGAGGGCATGCAGGTGTCAATTCAACAACTGTTGACAGCCCGCCACCATGTCGACACCGACTCTAGAGCCTTGGTTGGTGCCATCTCACTTCGGAGGCACGCCTGGCTCAGAAGTTGCAATTTCCCCGATGAAATGAAGAGGCGCATCAAGGAAATGCCCTTTGATGGCTCGGGACTCTTCCACTCTCGAACGGACCATAAGCTAAAGACCATTCATGAGTCCTGCATGACAGCCAGACGAATGGAGCTACCAGCACAGCAGAAACCTAAGTGGGCTTGGTTGCGTCCATCCTATTGGTACCAACGCCCTCTGAGACAACAGTAGCACCAACACCAGCAGTGTAGGAGGCAGCAACCTCAACAATGGTTTCAGCAAGGCCGCTGCCATTTTGACAATGAGAAGCGCCAGCGCTGACGGGGCGGGCGAACCTCTCCTCCCTCTCAATACCCACTTTCCCCCTCCCTTTTGGGGACCGACTGCAAAGCCGACTCCCCATTTGGGAGTCCATCACATCTGATTGGTGGGTCTTATCCATCATTCTGCTCGGATACAGAATAGAATTTGATACCGTTCCTCCGTCGAGCCTGATCCGGCTTACACCAAGCTCGAAGACGAAGTGCAACAACTACTTCGTAAAGAAGCGATCCGACGGCTCTCCCGTTCTGAGGGACTTCATGGGTTGTATTCAAGATATTTTATGGTCCCTAAACAGGATGGTGGTCTACATCCAATCTTGGACCACTGAAATATTAACAAATTTATCAAGCCTAAGAAATTTCGGATGACTACCCTTCAAAATATCCTTCCATTGCTGAGGAGAGAGGATCGGTTCACCTCACTGGATTTGAAAGACGCCTATTTCCACATCTTGATTCACCCAGGTCATAGATGTCTTCTGCATTTTACCATCGGGCCCGACATATATGAATTCAATGTCCTTCTGTTCGGATTGGCTACCGCTCCGAGGGTTTTTACAAAATGTATGGCCTCAGTGTGCGCACACCTTCGGCTTCAAGGCGTCCAAGTATATCCTTACCTGGATGACTGGCTTATACTCTCCCAGACCCAGGAAGGTCTTCTTTTAGCCGTCGACAAAACTTGTTCTTTGCTGGACGATTTAGGACTGTATATTAACCGTGAAAAATTGTCCTTTATTCCTGCACAGGTGATTGACTTCATTGGAGCTCGTCTCTATTCCACTCTGGTGAGGGCCTTTCTTCCTCCAGCCTGCCAGGACAGCCTTTGGTCCTGTATTCATCGGATCTGACAAAACAAGACCGTCCCGGAGCTCTCTGTTCAGAAGTTTTTGGGTCATATGGCTGCCACTGTAGCCATTGTCCCTCATGCCAGGCTCTGACTACATCCTCTCCAATTATGGTTCAACAGAAATTTCCATCTGCAACGAGATTCGCCCCACAAGCCACTTCGATTGTCTCGACCCATTCTACAAATGCTGACATGGTGGACCATACAATTTAAATGTGGGTACCCCATTCCAGATGCCTCATCCAACACTGACTCTTTATACCAATGCTTCGCTAATCGGGTGGGGCGCTGTATGTGCGGGATTTCGGTCTCAGGCACTTGGAACTATCGAGACACATCAACGACCTAGAACTTTTTGCAATTTTCAAAGCTCTTCGATCTTTCGAGGACACTGTTTGTCAGCAAGTAATTCAGATCACATCCGGCATCGTAGTCGCTGTGTTTTACATCAACAAGCAGGGTGGGACAAAATCCCTAGCTTGTCTGTCCATGGACATTTGGGAATGGTGCATTCCAAGGGGTGTAACTTTTCCTGGCAGTCCATCTGGCCGGGACCGATGAAGCCATGTCGATGTCTCACGAGTGGGAGTTAGATTGACAAGTCAGCAATCAACTTTTCCAACTCTGGGGACACCCAGACATCGACTTGTTTGCCACCCACAGCAACAGGGTATGCGAGATGATCTGCTCCAGAGCAGGCATGGGACCGGGGTCAGTGGGAGACGCCCTCATGATTCCTTGGTCCGACATCAAAATTTATGCCTTCCCGCCTATTTATTAACGAGAATCATTTCGAAGATCATACACGATGGTGCCACGGGAATCCTGATTACACCTTGGTGGCTGCGCCAAGCGTGGTTCTCCACCCTTCTTTGGATTTTGTACAACACCTTTCTTTGCCTCCTGTCGATACCACACCTGATAACTCAACAAGACAGCGCGGTCCGTCACCTGGACCTAACTTCATTGAATCTCACGGTGTGGTGAATTCGTTGATTGACGGTACTGACTCGGTACCGAGGGCTACTCGATCATTCGGTCCCTCTACTCATGAATCTGAGGAACAGCCTCATCCCTCAGGTTCGACAGACTTAGTCACGGGATTGAGTACTTTAGACCCGGACATTCAGAAGATTCTCGAGTCTGCTCTACATCCATCAACACGGAAGTCTTATGCAGCGAAGTGGTACCAATTCTCATCTTTCGCTGAATCACATTTGTTTGCTTCAGCGTCAGCCTTGATCGAAAATATACTTCAGTTACATCGTTCGGGACTTAAGCCTTCATCTATTAAGGTTTATACGGCAGCGATATCGCATTATCGTGGTGTGATACAGGGCTCATCGGTGTTCTCACAGCCTCTTATTAGGAGGTTCCTTAAGGGACTGCAGAATCTTCATCCTTCCATTCGACCTGTCATGCCTACGTGGAGTCTTTCAGTTGTTCTTCAAGCACTTACAAGACCTCCATTTGAACCTTTGGTAACTGTTGATCTGCGTCTTGTATCCTGGAAAACGGCCTTTCTTGTGGCTGTTACATCAGCTCGAAGAGCTAGTGAACTTTGCGCTATTTGAACTTTCACAAGGAGAAAGTTGTTCTTCGAATGGACTCTACATTTTTGCCCAAAGTAGCCACACACCATTCCATTTGAATCAAGAGATTGTTTTAACTGCCTTCTTTCCGTTGCCGTCGAACCTGATTGAGAGATCCTTGCATACTCTTGATGTGCGTCAGTGCTTGGCTTTTTACAGATCGCGCACAGAATCCCTTCGGCTCTCCAATAGACTCTTTGTTAAATACTCTGAGCTTGACCAAGGGTCTCCTGTCTCATCGCAAAGACTGTCAAAATGGATAGTTCAAACCATTGTATTGGCGTATCAACTTGCCAAGATAGACTTACCTGTCGTTCTGAGAGGTCACTCCACAAAAGCAGTAGGGGACTGCTTCTGCCTTTGCTGCGGGAATCCCGATCCAAAGCTGCGACTTGGGCAGCTCTGTGTACTTTTGCTAGACATTACTGCCTTGATGTGCTTGCCAGACAGGACTGTTCCTTCGGTAGAGCTGTCCTCTCCGCTGTTCTTCAGTGATGACACCGCCCTCCTCTGAGTCTGGTAAGCTTGCTACTCACCCATATGTGTGATGCACAGAGGCCACTATGAAGAAAAGCAGGTTGCTTATCAACAAGCAGATGGAAAATTTGAAACAGTGGATAAAGCAATACAATTAGTAAAGCCAATAAGCAAGTTTTCATGGGATCTGCTCATCATGTTGGAGAAGGAGAAGACAGCTAAGTATTAAGTGAGACTATGTTTATGTGGCTATCAACAGAAGGAGCTTTGTCTATTGGGCTACAGGCACTACAATTGAAGACATATACTGATTTATTACAGGCACTACAATGATTTAAAATAAAGGAAGAAGAAAGATTGGGCAGGGGTGTAAAGGAAAAAATAAGAGAATTTTTTATTTTAAAAAGGAATGATTTTTAAATAGGTTGGCATGTTTATATGTGATATGGAAAGGCTAAGCTCCTATTGTTGGTGACAAAAAGGGGTGGATATAAGCGAGATATGTTAAAGATTGTAAAGAGTTGGGCTCTTATAAGGAGTTAATTGTATTTGACTAAATGATGTTTAAGTTAGATGACACATTAGTAACAGCTTAAAGAGAGCTTGTTTAAAAGATATTATAGGTAATAGTTGTCGCCAAACAGATTAGTTAAGATGTCTTTAAAGAGGTTAAGTGAATGTTGGATAAGTGAACATAAATTGGGTATTTTTTATGACATAGAGTGAAAATAAGAGAACTTATTATCTTAAAAAGGAATGATTTTTAAATAGGTTGGCATGTTTATATGTGATATGGAAAGGCTAAGCTCCTATTGTTGGTGACAAAAAGGGGTGGATATAAGCGAGATATGTTAAAAATTGTAAAGAGTTGGGCCCTTATAAGAGTTAACTGTATTTGACTAAATGATGTTTAAGCTAGATGAAACATTACTAACTTAGCTTAAAGAAAGTTTGTTTAAAAGATATTATAGGTATTAGTTGCCACCAAACAGATTAGCTAAGATGTCTTTAAAGATGTTAAATGGATGTTTCTGATTTTATTTGTAAATGTGGTAGTGAGGAACTTACTTGTCTAATACTAGAAAAATGAAAAGATTTTGAATTGTGTAGAAATGTTTAGATTGAATTTATCATTGAAGAAGAAAGAAGATATTGACTTTTATCCAACTTGGAGATTCTTTCCTTTAATATTGGTTAAGAGAAACGGGACTTTCCAAGAAATGGATGGATTGATTTTACTGATGAAGGAGAAAGAAGATAGTGACTTCTATCAAATTTGGAACTTTTTTTATTGGCTGAAGAAACGGGACTTGGTTTAGATCTAAAGATGTTTTCAAGTTATTATAAATGGATTTGAATATGATCATAGAATGTTAAAAGATATGTAGTAGGGGGCTGACCCAGTAAGTCCTGTGTATGTGATGACTGATGTTTTTAGTATTAGTTTAAAATTTTAATAAAATTTCTTTAAAAAAAAGAAAAGCAGGTTGCTTACCTGTAACTGATGTTCTTCGAGTGGCCATCTGTGCATTCACACAACCCACCCGCCGGCCCCGCTCGGTGTCAGTGAGTGGATTTCTTCATTGGCACCATACCTTAATATTCATGGTACCTATCACACTTGTGATATATTTCTCTCCCACAAGGGGGCGAACTATCGGTCTCTCAAAGACTGGGGAAAATGGCGGACATTCTGCCCTGTATATACTACTGAGGGGGAGGGGAGTGGAGTTTAGCTTTCTAATCTTCTGGCCTTAGGCACTGCGCAGGTGCAGCACCCATATGTGCGAATGCACAGATGGCCACTCGAAGAACATCAGTTACAGGTAAGCAACCAGCTTTCACTTTCCCTGGTGACTCCTTGCCTACCTGCAACATATTAAGGGAAAAAGTCCTGGTTGGGATACTTGATCCAGTATTAGGAATACTGTGCATAAAGGAAGGAAGGGAAAATGGGTAAAGATCCATTAATCAAAACACAGTAAAACAACATAAAACCTGAAGCAACTCCAACTTGAAGTTGGATTCTGATGCACGCCCTTACTTATCCTGTACAAAGATGCATAAATCTTGGAGATTTTGTTGGTGACACACTTTGGTGGTCAGGCCATGGCTGTGTGTGTGTGTTTGCGTGCATGCAGATGGCCAGAAGAGGGCATGGCCACCTGAGAGCTCCCAGAGGAGTTGGGTTTGGAATGCAGGCCAGAGGTTCAGTACCTCTGGCTAAGAGACCAGAAGTGGCTTGTTAAGAAGATAAAACAGACTGACCGCATTTGTGCTTCCCTCCGTTCTTTAGAGGAGGAGAATAAAAATAGTGTGCATGTGTGTATTTATGTACGTATATTTGTTAATCTGGAGGGAAAGAGATGCCTCTGTCTGGAAAACTGTCAGCTGACACAAGCCCTTGGTTGGCCAGCAGTTGTTAATTTGCTCTTCCCGGGACAGGCAGGAGCGAAGACAAGTACGGCATTTACAGTGGTGTCGCAAAAGCATCTTCATCTGCAGTGTGAGCCACACTTGCTCTTGGCTTTCCCATGTACAGGACAGACATCGATGGCCATCAAGCAAACGCTTGGCTCTGCACTTTGGCTTTGCCCCACAACAGCAAACATGGAGTGCCACGTGGACTTTTATTCATTGATGAAGACCTGCGCTTCCACACCCGTGCCAGGAGAGTTCAGAAATTTAGGCAGAAGTGCCAGTGTTGTCCCCTGTGAGCTTTGGCTCTAGTATGTGTAGGCATCCATTACCTTATTTGCTTGGGGGGGGGACTTTTTTAAAGGTGCTAATGAATCAGCACTGTCTTGAGCCAATTTTCTCCATTCAGAGATTCACTCTGAAAAAGCTGCCAGACAGGTTCGGTCAGGGTTTGCCCTCCCAGAGGAAAATAGACATTCGACTGAGCCCTTTTGAAGCTGCTTCTGAGCCAGCCCCCATTTTCACGCAAAGGTGGATGACTATCTCACCTGCTCTGGTCGTACTAGTGTAGCTTACCAGTGGAAGTAGGCAAGGGAGAGCCAGCTCTTCTTTGATTGGCAGAAATGTTTCAGCTGCTCACCTGGTGGCATTGGTAAATTACCAGAGGCGAGTGGGTGAGTGGCTATATACAAGCTTGCTCACATAGGAAATCTGACATTGTTGTTGAGAGCAGAGAGAAATGAAACTTTCCATTGACTTTGAAGCCCAAGGTGGAAACTCCATGATGTTGCTGAGGCTGGAGGCGTTCCTATGATTAAAATCTCAACATTCATAAATGGAAGGGAACCTTAGGTCACTGTACAATTAAGAAAGTTGCAGCCCTAGGGTCTGCTTTTAGCCCTGATGTTCATCTGGGTTTCTTCACAGCATTTGACACAGCCATGTCTCCCTGCCTCTTAATTGGAAGAATTCATTCCAGGCGGCTTGGAGTGGAATGGCTTCACAAAGATTAAAACAGGAATTGGCTCCTGGACCATAAACACAGGGCAGAGGGTTAATGGCAAAGCTGGAACTTGCCCGGACTTTGGAGATGACTGATATCATTCACAGCCCAGGGGGGAAACAGGCAATCTCTGTGGAACAGTCGACTAGAAAGGGGCCACCTACGTGGGGCGGATCAAACATCATTCTAAGTATACTGTAGAAGATGGCAGGGTGAATTCTCTGTAGCACAGGGTGGCAACCTGGTGTTCTCCAGGTATTTTGGACCATGACTCCCATGCTGGCTGGATCTGATGGGAGTTGCAGTCCAAAGCATCCAGAAGGTACCTGGTGGCCTGCTCCATCTGGCTTACTGTCGCCAGG
Source organism: Varanus salvator macromaculatus (assembly GCA_023646645.1). Classification (NCBI taxonomy): domain Eukaryota; kingdom Metazoa; phylum Chordata; class Lepidosauria; order Squamata; family Varanidae; genus Varanus; species Varanus salvator. Next base: position 9,556,060 of record JAIXND010000795.1, read on the forward strand.
CACCTAAAAATGCATACACGGGGGCCAAAGACGGGAAATTTGCCGCTGTATTTGCATTCAGGCTTCCTTGTGCAATACTAATTGGGGTGGCTCAGAAGGGTGAGATGGGGAATGTACAAATGGCTGGAGGGAAGATGCAGTTGATGGGGGTCTGGTCTTTCTGTACAGCATCCCTGCTTTCTGTGGCCCTAACCGTGGCTGGTTAAGTGTGCATGGACAAGTCTATTCAGGTATTGATGCCAGCCGCCACGATTAACAGTGCAGCAGATACTTTGTTCCAAAATGATTATTACTAATGCTTGGATCACAGTGATCACCACCACTAATTGCGAGAGCCAGTATAGCATAGTGGTTAGAGTGTTGGACTAGGATTCAGGAGATTTGGGTTCTGGGCTCCACTCAGCCAAAAGGCAGGATAGCCATATAAATAAAATTAAATGTATAAAACACATGCTGGTGAGTCCTCCATGTGGTAAGCCCTGTTCTAGAGGGGGCATTTTCTCTTCCCTGATACTCAGGATGAGTGTTGCTTCTAAGAGGATGCCACAAATGTATCATCAAAAGGGAACAGAAATACACTTCTCGCTTCTGAAATAACAGTGTGCCTTGCTTTCCCCCAAACGAATGTAAAAATCAATAGACTGCTCTGGTGCAGTTTGTATGACTGGTAAGGCTGCAGCGCTGTCTAAAGACCTAACAATGATGAGGAGGATTCTTTTCTTTCACTCTACCTTCGGCAGTTTGCAAATGGACCCAGATGCAGTGAGGCTTACATAGAAGTCACAGCAAGAAATGCATCCTGCTCTTCCAGAGACCGCTTCCCCCTGGAAGTCAGGACTGTCCCTGCCACAGGGGCTCCCGAACTGCCACCTTTGAGGTATGGGCCTGCGGCTCCTAGAATGCCCAGCCAACATGGCAGTGGGAATTGTGGGAGTTGCAGTCTAGACGATCTGCAGGGCTGTGGCTCGGGGAAGCCTGCTCTGCCACTTCTGTGTGGCCTGCTCTCTGACGCAAGCAACTCGTCTGTCTGGGACCCAGCTGCAGTGGTCAGAGCCCGGGCTGCGAGGTCCCGATGGTGCTGTTTGCTGCCTCAGCGTTGGGAGGAGAGCAATGAGCTAATTCAGCAAGAATGCGCCCTTCCATTTGGGGAACTGCTTCCAGCACTGAGAGTGAGTACATTTGTTCCTGAAAGCAGAATCATCCATGTGTGATTGCAACACCCAGACTGTGTTTCTAATTACCCTACTGGATCTGTCCTGGGTGCTTCTTTTTTAACAAAGGGTGGGGGAGAGATCTGCCTGTTTTTTGTCTCTCCGCATGGAGATGTGCTGGCAGAAGTGGGTCAGAATAGCCTTGGCATGTTGGATCTGCACAGCCTCGTTTTGGGGGAGCTTTTCTGCAGGATGTGCATCACTGTGGTGCCCTTTGGCAAGGGGTACAGCAGGGTAGGCAAGGCCAACACAGCCTGTGCCAAAAGCAGGTTTGGCATTTTCCACCTGCCTGCCATGGGAAATGCTGGAAGACCGAACTTTTACTGCAAAGTGCTGTGGGTGGCGGTGGCAGCAGGGGACGAAATGTGTGCAGGTTTTTATCTTGGAAACAACATGTAAATGCTGAACCTGGCTGGCCTTCCTTGGGGCTGGAATGTGGATTTTCACTATAGTTTTCTCCCTGCCATAGTTTTTCTTGGCAGAGTCCTTCAGACCTGCATCTTAACATCTGCAGCAGGAACTCCATGTTCCAAAAATGGCAGCCTCACGTCGAGTGCTTCCACCCCGTCCCTTGTCACACACAGTGTCCTGACAGCATCCCCTCTTTGCTTTAGCACATCCCCACCGGCAGCTGCCCATTCAGTGGCACAAGGCCAGGGAAACTTGAGCCATGCTGATGTGGGGACTCTCAGAAAGAAGGGCCAAGGCTTCCCAGAAGTTCTGGAGTGGCTTTCTGTTGGGGGCAGCATGGCTGTCCCTAGATCTGACCTCCAGGGTGGAGACTGTAGGGAGCCAGTGTGATGTGGTGGGTAGGTTGTATAGGACTGCAGCTCCTGGCAGCCCTGACTAGCTTTAGATCAACCACAGGGAATGCTTCCTGCTTCCTGTCTCATTGTTATGGAAAGAGATGTTTCAGGAACTAAAATGAGCAAGGCAGTTGAGTGTACTGGTTAGAGCAACCTCTCCTAACATGGGTTCCCTTGTAGGTGTTTTGAACTATCTGTGTGGTGATATCAGAGCCAGTGTGGTGTCTTGGTTCAGACTGCTGGCCTGGGACTCAGGCGATCTGGGTTCAAGTCCTCGGTCAGCCACGTTGGGTGATTTTGGGCCAGTCACACTCTCAGCCCAACCTACCTCAGAGGGTTGTTGTTGTAGGGATAAGCTTGATAGCCAGAGGAGGAGGAGGATGTAAGTCGTCTTGAGTTCCATGAAAGGAGAAAAGGGCAGGATATATAAAAAATAAATAAATGATTTACACCTTGCTTTTCTAAAAATAAATGGTACTCAGGGCAGTTCAAGATAGATTAAAACAACAAAACACATAAAATACAATAACACCAGATTTACAGCAGCCAGGCCAGTGGCCCACTTATGCCCTTCTTGAATAAAGTGGTCCTGGCTTGCTAGTGCAAGGACCACAGGGAGGGAGCCCATCCATTCTTGGAATTCCACAGCCTGGGAGTGGCCACCAAAAAGGCCCTTTCTCATGTCACAACCAAACACCTTTGATGGTGGCTGTCTCAGAAGAAGGGCCTCTGTAGAAGGCCTTAAAAACTGGGCAGGCATGTCTGGGAGAAGGTGATCTTTGAAATATAACTGCTAGCATCCTCACCCAGTATGGCTAATGTCATGAATTCTGGGCCTTGTATTGCAAATCATGTGAAAGGTCCCGATTGGGGAAGGTTGGGTTAGCGGGTCATGCTGATCTAAGTTTTGGGAGATTAGGTTCACATCTCCACTCAGCCATGAAGCACCCTGGGTGACCTCAATTCAGTCACTATCTCTCATTCTGACCTACCTCACAGGGTGGTTGTAGGATAAAATGGACAGAATGGCATAAGCAAAAGAAGTTGTATTATAAAAAGATAAATCAGAGGAGCTTCCCTCATCAGACTACTCTTGTCCGTTTTGCAAAAGTACCCTTTTGGCACTGACCAGCAGTAATTTTTTGGGGTTTCTAGTAAGATTTTTCCCAGTCCTTCCTGGATATTCTGGGGATTGAATCTGGGATGTTCTTCATGCCAAACAGGTCCTGTGCTCCTGAGCTGCAGCCTCTTCCCAGTCGGTCTTTACTGATCTATCCCACCTGGGAGTGGACCAATTTTTTTTCCTCCAGTCTACATTTTGAAGCGAACTAGTCTCATCTGCACATCCTGATCTAATGGGCAGCTATCATTTGAATGTTGTTGTTGTTCTGCAGATTTTGTGATGCTCTTCTCAGCTCAAGAAAGCGTACCAGAATATGCCTGCATTTTAACAATGAATGCATTTACAAGTGCATGCTTCAGGGTCCAAGCCCATTCCACAATATGTGTTTAAATATGGATTTTGTGTAGATTAAAGAACATTCACCCTGTAGATTAATGCAGAAATGTACTTTGTGAATAAATGCATGCAAAACAGACATGGATCTATGCACCTCCTAATCCCACCCAATAGCAGGTCTGCAAGAGAGACAAAAAAGTTTGGCTAGAGTGGAATTGGGGAAGCTTGGTCTTTTGAACCCAACTGCACTTTCTGGAGTAGATTTTGGAGGACAAGACTGATGGATCATCATTTGCCGCATAAGCTGTGAGGCTGCTCCTTGCTTCTTCTACTTGTTAGAGTGACTTTGCGTCACAAGATTATCTACCTATGGCACCTGGGCAGGACCTGCTTGTGGGTCCAGACAGGAGCATTGTTGAAGGTTTGGGTTTTTTTAAAGAAGGGGGTAAAACTTAGGTCAAAATCATGCAAGCCAACTTGGGTAACAACTGCAAAACAATGACATAGTGAGGGATTTTTGCCTTCACAAATCTTGGGTTAATTAACCCATGCTTTGCCATCATTATGTGCGAACAGCCCCACCCTGTGGTGGCTGCTTTAAATTGGTGGTTGTTTGCACATCACCTGGGATGGCAGAGATGTGAACCATGGCCTGACTTTATCAAGCTGAGGTCTGTTTGGGACATTTATCCGCAGCACTTCTTTTTAATGTTGGAAATAGCACTGCTGGTGCAGAGTTCCAGTCTTAAATGCACTGTCTAGGCTGTGCAGCAAATATCCAGCTTGGAAGGGATTCTACTCCCCCCTATGCTACAAAGAAGTGCTGATGCAAATATACATATATAGAGCTATCTGACTGTCTATTTATATAGGGATGGATGGATAGATAGAGATGAAATACAGGTGCATAACATTGGGCAGCTTCCTTTTTTCCACATGCTCCATGTGTTGGTTTAACAGCAAGGTTGTGGGAGTGAGGAGACGAAAGGACCAAGGAGCAGCTTGATTTGCAAGCAAGTTTGGTATGGATGAAGGGCCTGCTGGCTGGTGGAACCGGGTCAGCAGGAAGGGACTGTGAACTACTGAGCCAAATAAACAGAAAACTCCCCCCTGCCTTATCCTCCCCCCTAGCTTTGCAGCTGGACTGACTCTTTGAAGAGCCATCTGCCAAGAAACAGCGATTGCTGGCAATTGTTTTTGTCTTCTATAGAAGGGGAGGGTGGGGCTTCCCTAACCCCTGTGCAGTGCAGGAATAAATATGCAACTTAAAGCACAGTTTGGTTTGAACACTCCGAAAAGAGTAGGCCGTGTTCCCATAAAGTGTGTATTCTCTCCCTCTCTCTGAATGGTTGTGGAAGTTTCTCCCCTCTGGGCCCGAATATTGCGCAAGCTGGCAGTTTGGCCTAGATCTGGACACCCCTTCACTCTCCCATGCTGCTTTCTGTGCAAACTGGGCCTGGAGTGGAGCCAGGGAACATCCCAGCTGGGTGGGTAGTGCTTCCCCAGTGCCAAAGTGAGTGCAGGCCCTCCAAGGGAAAACTGCGCTGGCAAGCATCCCTCCTTCTGAGCAAGGGAGGGGCCTCATTCCCTCCTTGACCCATTGGGAGATGGATGGGTTGGCCTTGACTGGAGCCGGGCTGCTGCCAGCAGGCACAAGAGCTCCCTGAGCCATGCTGGCGGGGCTCCCCTGGGTTTTGATGTGAATTCAGTGTGGTAGAATCGGTGCCTGAGAGATGCGGCCTATGCTCTGGGGAGGGTAAAAGGTGCCTTTAATTATCTGTGGCCACAGGCAGGAGGGAGAGCTAATCTTGTGGGGGCTGACTTGCCGGTGGAGAAGAAGGCAGGTTGGAATGCCACTTTCTTCTCCTGGCTCCCCTCCTGACAGCTCTGTGGTCTCTGGTTGTGGCACAACTTCCCTGTGGCTGAGTGCTGCTGCTAAGTGCCTGGTCAACCCAGGAGGACCTCTGGCTTCCATGATTTCACTGTGGATGAAGAGGCCAAGTTGCCGTCTATCACTGAGACTCAGGTGGGCAGACAGGAGAGTGAGTGAGCCTCACCCTACTCTGCCCACTTGGGTACTTGGTGTTCCACCAGCACAGGCTGGAGGGTCAGGTTGGGATGCTGCTGGGTTCCGTTGTGGCCTTCCCCAGCCTTACACCCTCCAGATGTATTGGACAGCAACCCCCATAATCCCCAGTGATGTTGGCCAATGGCTATGGGAGGTGTAATGGTCTGTTGGGATTCCATTGCTCTGTTCAGGCTTCCTGTCCACGAGTCCCAGCTCTGGAGCATTTGCATCTGGGACGGGTTAGGGATTCTGCTGATGAACTACTCACCAGGATGACTATCCAGTGTGTGATTCTACTGATGGAAGTTACATGGATGGCTGCAAGAGAAGATGACCTTCTCAGCTGTGGTGTCCTGCTTATGGAGCTCCCTCCCCAGGAAAATTCACCTGCATGCACAGAACTCTTTTTTCAGGGCCAAGCAAAAACCCTTTTTTCCTCCCAGGCATTCTAGATTTTATTACTGCATTGCTGATTTCATTATTTATTTTATCATTGTTGTATTTTAACCTGTTTGAGATCTTTTTGTAACAGAGTGACACAGAGCTGTGATTGACGGACGGATGGACAGACAGACAGACAGACAGACAATCCCTATTTTGTATTCTCCTTAATGCAAACTGCAATCCAAAACCCAGTGAAAAGATGCTGTGCACAGTTCAAAAGATATTAAAGTTATTTTTGTCCTAAAAAAAGATATTTTAGAGCTGGAAAAAGTACAGAAAAGGGCAAATAAAATAATCAAGGGGCTGGAGCATCTCCTCTGTGAGGAAAGAATACAACATCTGGGATTGCTTAGCTTACAAAGAAAGGCAAATAAGGGGAGGCATGAGGTGTAGAAAATTATCCATGGTGCAAAGAAAGTGCATGCAGGGCCTTACCTCTCATAATAGTGAGGCTGGAAGGTTCATCTGATGCAGCTGACCAGTGTGAATTCCGGTAGAGTGAAAAGGAAGGACTTTTTCACATAGCACATAGTTACATTATGGAATTCACTCCTAGGAGGTGTAGTGACAGTCACCATTTTGGTTGTCTTTAAAAGGAGATTGGACACATCTGTGGAGGAGAAGATCAAGGGCTGGTTGGCCAGGCCTGGTTGGCTCTGTTACCTCCAGCATCAGAAGTAGTATGCCTCCATACACCAATTGCTGGGGAACATGGGCAAGAGGTACTGTTGCACCCAGGTCCTGCTTGTGGTTCTCTCATGGGCAGCTGCTTGCCCACTATGCAAACAAACACTGGTCTGGATAATCCCAAAACCAGGCTGTGAGGCCGTTCTATGCATGCAGTGGCATTTTGGTGGCCGAATCCCTGCAGTGTTAGGATGGACTGGACATCTTCAGGCCATACGGGAGGGGAGATTGCACCTTTGAATGCATCCCTCCATGAAGCTGCAAACCATGCGTGCCCTGTTGTCCTTGGAGCACATCCTGGATTGGCTGGCCCTTGTGTCAGCTGTACTTCCTCCCAAACACGACCACCTTGGATATTTTTAATGCACTTTAGAAAAAAACAAAACAAAACACTGCACAGACATCAGAGCAGGTAAATGTGCAAAGCAATTGCAAACAAAATGGATAACCCACCAGAAGCAGGGGGATAAAATGGTGGTGGGGTCTGGAGGCTGTATGTGTCCCTGTAGTTGAGGAAAACCCATACCTTAGTGGTAAAGCATGTCTGTTGAGCAAGAGATCCCCACTAGGCCCTTTTGCTCAGGGGTGGAGTGTGCACCATCACCACAATGCATTGTGGGTTAAATAAAATGCAGTGGATTTCAGTGCATGCCAGCCACCCTTTTGAATATCTAAGCCACACAGGCAATTTCCACAGTTTATTGTCCAGTGAACCCAGTGGGAGTGGCTTGTGTCGGTGTGGGCCCTCGAGAAGTGCCTGACCTTTCCTACCCTTGAGGCCAGCAATGGAGTGAGTCTGTATGAACTTTTCCATTAGTAGGAGTTCTGCATGGTAGCATAAGGCTAGAACTGTCCAAGGCCATCCAATGAACTTGGCAAAGCAAGACAGGTGACCCAGCTTTGCCATCCTTGAGCCCAAAGCACTAAGCACGACACCATGGATTTGTGCACTCTGAGGGCAGCTCTTTCTGCCCCATCTCTGTCCCAGGTTGCCATACATTATGTCAACCTTAGATAAAGCGTGTCGTTTCCATTTTGTGCATGCATGTTGCCAGGAGTGGGCAGTTGGAGTAAGGTCAATACACTAGTGGGGTTGTCCCTGCTTTTTGTTGATGGTAAAGCACCTTCCCAATTTCTGCTTTTCATCTGTGTTTTGTCTGCATGAGGTGGGTGGGCACAGAGGTGGGGAAAACAGCATTAAAATTTGTTACTGTGATTTGCTAGTGTTATCATGCTTTGGGGGAATGGAGGGACTGTACCCCCCCCCATTCACTCTTGTCTTGCTCTGTGGGGTGGTCAGGGTGCATCTTCTCTCCAGAGTTTGTATAAGAAAACAGGATAGGCAAGGCAGTTACTGGGGAGAAAGCCCTTGGATCTGGACATTTGGAGCTTATATCAGTGCATAGGATTCTGCACTGAATGTGTGCCATTTCACACACTGCAGCTGCTGAGCTCCTTTTTGAACTCTTGATGACCCGTTGTAGGACAATTATGTTTTCCCCAGCATATCTTTAACTAAAACAATAATCAGGCTTTGGGCTTCTTAGTCATTGGAGACCAGATGGTGAGCGCAGTTCAGGCGGTGAAGAGCCTTCGGGGCTCTGCAGCCGTGGAGGGGCAAGGGATCACCAAGCAATCCTTGGGAGAATGGGCATCTTGAGAGAGGAGTGGGGGGGGGGTTGATTTAAAAGTTCTCTTCTGCATGCATGAGGAATAAACTCTAACACAAGGCACATTAAACATAGAATCATAGAATAGTAGAGTTGGAAGGGGCCATGAAGGCCATTGATTCCAACTCCCTGCTGTCGCAGAGCCCACCACCTCTCTAGGCAGCTGGTTCAACTGTAGTATTGCTCTGACACTGAGGAAGCTTTTCCTGATGTCCAGCCTGAATCGGGATTGTCGCAACTTGACTTGATTATTCTGTGTCCTACACTCTGGTATCAGCTAGAAGAGATCTTGACTTTCCTCTTTGTGACAGCCTTTGAGGTGCTTATAGAGAGGTATCGTGTCCCCCCTCAGTCTTCTCTTCTCAAGTCTGAACATGCCCAGTTCTCTCAGTCTCTCCTCATAGGGCAGTGTTTCCAAACCCTGGATCATTTTTGTTGCCCTCCTCAGGATCTTTTCTAATTTTTCTGCATCTTTCTTAAACCTTAGTGCCCAGAACTGGACACAGTATTCCAGATGAGATCTAACTAGTGAGGAGTATGAAAGCTGAGGTTCTCAGAACTCTGCTGGATCCTGAACCAGTAAATGTGCCAGATTATTTCAGGCCACTGTTTAGTGACTTTTGCAGCTTTCAGATCTATGCTGAGTCAGAGTGGACCCATTAAAATCAATGAAAGTGATGTTAGTCAATTGTATTGGTTTCATTGGGTCTGCTCTAAGGATATTTAAGGAATGTTTAAGGATGCTTCTCTGCAAGTTTAGACAGAAACTTGGCCTGGCATGGGCATGCTGGAAGTTTTTTTCTGTCTAAACTTGCATTGGAGAGTTCCTTCAAACTGTATCCAACTCTTGATTTCAGATCCCTTTTTTTTCTGAACAACAAGAAGTTCCATAGTTGTTATAACTCTTGGGTCTAGGGTGGACAGACAGATATCAGACTGCCAGGGCCTACTTTGCTTTCCACCAATTCCATGAAGCCATTAACCAGGTGCAAAATAATAAAAATAAGAATAATACAAGGGCATGAAAGTGGCTTGGAATGAAGAGTGAATGGCCTGCTGACTCTCAGGAGCCTGGTGAGTATAAATGTATGTCATTTACTACCAATCAGGCTTCTAACAACCTAATTCAGGTGGTGGGAGAGAGGTTTGTGGTCACTATCTGTAAGCATACTGGGAATCGGAACAGTGTGCCAGACTCCTGCAATTCCTCCAGGGTCCCGTTCCTGCTTTAAGTGACTTTTTAACATTTTTGTTGCTCTTCCTTGAGGCTAATCTTGCCAGCCCTTTTACTCACATGGAGTGTTTATCTACGGGGCTGATTCCTTTCGCCTAGGCAGAACAGCCAAGACCCGCACTGAGCCAACACATCTCCTCCTTCCTTTTCACGAGGCTGCATTGACGTTGGAGAACTTGCTGCCGTCACTCTGCTCTGTCCCGGAATGGCATCTCCCCAAGGGGGCCTCCTGCCAAGGACTCTGTTAAGGAAACCTCCTGGAGTTTCAAAAGAGGAAATGGCAGAAGCAAAGGGTGGGGGCTGGATCCGGCTCAACCACTTTCTGATCTCTCCTGAGATCAGTACTCATTAACAAATCCCTGCTTTGCTGGAACCACTCTACTATACCAAAAGGAAATGTCTAGAAGTACTTATAGGATTGTGGGGCCTTCAGCCTCTTGTTTTTCTTATTTCACAATCCTGGTGTTGGTGTTGTTTTCTAATTGTGTTCCTAGGAGCCCTGGGTTTTCTCAGTGAACCAAACTAGATGATATTCACCTGATGAGGTGGGTGGGTGGCTTGGTTTGTTTAATATAAAGCAGCAGCAGCGAACTGTAATCTTGAGCATTGGAATCCAATGGTGATTCTTAACTCTTTCTCTTCTGGTCCTCCTTTTTGCTCAGCCTCCGTACTCCCCCCTCTGTCCCTCAGGGTTAGTATGACACACCAGCTTCACATGCTGTTCCTCCACCAAAGAGTGTGAGGCACAGTGAGCGTCCAGGCAGTTCCAGAATCCCTCTGCCTCTTTACCGTTATTGTTTATTCTATTTTGTCCATTTCTAGTAGTGGTAGAAGGTTGGATATGCCCTCCTTGGAGAATCCAAAACAAGCAGAGTAGAAAAACAGAGCAGAAAGATGCACTGTGTGGAAAAAGAATTAAATGTGCAAAGCAAAACATACCTTGGGGTTTGACTTGGGGCATTTTGGGGGTATCCCAGGTGAAACCTCTAAATATAGAATTTTAGTTCTTGAGCAAGAACTAAAATTCTGTGTGTTGTGAGCCACCCAAAGGTACTGGGGCACAATTGGGCAGCATACAAATGTTTTAAATAAATAGAAGTGCAGTTTTCATTGACATGTGATTGTACAATGTAGATTGTACGGCTATCACCCAGTTTAAGGATTAGGCAGACTAGATGTTAGAAGTACATAGAAGGATATTATTTTCTGCTTGTACTTTTGCAATCGGAAACTTAATTTGAAAAAGGAAAGAAAAGAAAATCAAAATGTGCAAATTTGTCAGGATTTCTTCTCTATATTCTTTTTTGATTATCTGCATCGTGTTTATGAAAAGACTGTATTTCTGACAGTACATTTAGTTTTTACGTATTGGGCTTGCTTTCCATATTCATTCTGAGCACAGAAAGAAATCTCTCTGCATTGTCCTAGAAGAACAGTCCTGTTGCCTCAAAAAAGTGGCTAGTGGGTGGAAGGGATAAGCATTCCCAGTGCAGAACAGGGGTTAAGAGACCTGTTGCCCTTCAAGGGACTCATCTCTACCTTGAGCTCGAAATTTCTTAAAGGTGGTGTCTTTCCCCTTGCAGTCCAGCTGGGAATCTGTGCAGCTGTCAAGACCTGGTGTTAGCATTGGGCTTTCTCCTGCTTCCTGGCCCAGGAACGCAACTTCTGAAGGAGCAGACCAACTAGAGTCGTGGTGCTGAGAGCCATGGCTTGCCAGGGTGGTTGACTTCCCCAGTTCTACCAAGAGAAGTAGGGGGTATACCTGGCATGTCCTGCATGTAACATACGAGTTCTCCCATGCAGTCCCAGTGGCCTTCAGGTCCACTTCAGGAGGCTCCATGCTCAAGAGGCCAAACAATCAACGGCCTCTCTGCAGTTGCAGCCCCTGCATCAAAGCCTCATCTGGTTGGAGGCATCTGGCAGTGCTGACTGCAATATTTGCTCAAGCTCTTTTGTTCCCTTTGGTGAAAATTATTTTTTCTGCCTTTCCTGACCCCAGAACTTGTAGCTGCGTTTCCTCCTTAAAGGTTGGGATTGGGATTGGATTTTTATCTTCATTTTTTATTGTTTAACTTTTTGGTTTTGGTGTGTTATCGTCTTACTGCTCTGTCCGAAGACACAGGAAGCAGCTTGCTCAACTGAAAGAACAATAAAACCATTGAAACATAAAACAGCACACAATCCATCATAGAAAGCAAACAATTGAAAACCGCAGCAGATAAAACCAGATCTAAAACAGCAGGTTAAAAGTCAAGCACAACATGATGGTGGGGATGGGCGACCAGGGAGAAGACGCTCGTAAAGCAAAGGCATGCTAGAGCAAAAAGCTCTTCCAGCAAGCATCTAAATCAGCGGTGCTGAAACTGAGCCATGGAGGGCAAATCCAGCCCTCTGTGGTTCCCCAGATGGCCGTGCCCTAGGCTGCTGGTTGGTCAGGTTTTCTGCATTTGTTTCTTCATTCTAAAAGATAGAAATGCTTCTTCCAAGGCTTAGTTGATGGTGTAAACTAGATGAGACTGCTATTTTTGAAGTTTTGCCTCTTTCCCATTTGCCCTTGGCCCTGCTCACCACTGGAATGAAACTTGTGAGAACTTCCCTGAAATAAAATGCAGCTCTCAAGCTTAAAGATAACCCTGAAATAAGATCACCTAGGAAAGGGTATTCCACAATTGTTATGCCAGCACTGAAAAGGCCCTGCTCATTTGAACCTGTGTGGGTTCCACCCTTGAAGGCAGCCTTGATAGATCTCATCTGAGAATATAAGTACAAACCAAGCCTCAAATGCCTCTCTTAGCCAGTGAGCAGGCTCACAAATGCGCTCTGTGATTTTCCTCCAGTTCTTCCATACTACTGAATGGAGTGAAAGGCCCACAACCAAGAAAACCATGGTTGGAGGATGCATCTAGTCTTCTCAGACTGAGACAGGTTATTGTGTGCCCTTCCTCTTAGAAGTCCCCCCGCCCCCAGTCACCATCTCCTTTCCCATAGAATTGAATGGGATAATGAAATTGGAGAGGGAGGGAGGCACAATGCTGCTACAACTCACCCACTGCCCCAAAAATATGTTGTAGGACTGTCCTTTGAGGAGTGCCCCAATTAGCCTGGAAGCCTGTGCTTCTGCCATCCCAGGCAGTCACCTCTGTGGTCACTTGACCACTGGCCTTTGACCTTCCTTTACAAATTTTTGCTCTTGCAGATCTCATTTACATGCCTGTGAAGTCTTGCAGGGATGTGTATGTTGATGATTTTACCTTCAGTTCCTGTCTTTTTTTAGGGCAAGAGGACAGGAAGTATTCTGAGGTTTGCTGTAGCTCAGAAATGGTATACAGGGTGGCTAGACATGAGAGAACCTAGCCTTAAGCTCCTTGGGACATAATTTCTGCCACTCTATCTCCTGAATGCTTCAGGCCATGGTTGTTTGTTCCAGAATTTTCTTCTTACTGCCAAAAGTTCAAACCTTCCTATGAGTGAACATAGCAGATGCCTTGCAATTTATTTATTTATAATATTAATTATTATTTCATTTAATAATGATTACTTATGCTCTGTGCCACTTTCAGAAGCATCAGGCATGCTTCTAAATCAGGGATGCGAAACCTTTTTCACCCCAAGGGCCAAATTCAATTAGAGAGACTTTGGCAGGGTGTATTGCACCAGTGGGTGGTGCCAGAGGCAAAAAGGGTAGGGCAAAAATACCACCCTCCATTCTCACTGCCAGGAACTACAGCTTTGGAGTGGCAATTCAACCTTTAAGAATGGGGAAGAAGCTTCACAGAAGCTGGAAAATCATGGTTTGGGAAAAGGGGATGAGGCCAGCAGAAGGGTGGGAGTATTGGAGGACCTGGAGGGCTGGATTTGCCCCCCCGGGCCTGGTGATAAACATAGAGCGAGTCAGAAGGGGCCTCCCAGGCCATCTAGTCTGACCTCCGGCACCAGTTGGCTCTGCTCACGACATGCCCACCATGTGCATGTCCAGCCTATCTTTGAACACCCTCACCGATGGGGCCTCAACGACCTCTCGTGGAAGCCCATTCCACACCCTCGGGGTCCTGACTGTCAGGAAGTGCTTCCTGACATCTAAATGGAACTTGGCTCCCTGAGCTTTGCTCTGCTGGAGCGCGTCCTGCCTTCCTCTGCAGGGGAGAACAGGTCTCTACCCATCTCCGTGTGACATCCCCTCACATACGTGTATGGCGCCAACATATCCCCTCTGAGTCTCCTTTTCTCCAGGCTAAAGAGTCCCATTTCCCTCAGTCTCGCCTCCTACCTCATCCCCTGCAAACCAGCCACCAACCTTGTGGCCCTACGCTGCACTGACTAACCTGGCTATATCCTTCCTGTAATGAGGGGCCCAAAACTGAACACAATACTCCAGTTGTGGGCGCACCAGAGTCGTGTAGAGTAGTAGTAATACCTCTCTCGATCTAGAAGCCACACTTCTGGCTATGCAACCAAGGGTGGCATTCGCTCTCTTGACCACCACATCACATAAGGTTCTGTGGTGGAACCTGAATTGTGAAACCCTCTTCCTAGAAAGCTTGGGTTATGTCTCTCTTCCTTTTAAGCTTTGAGCAAATTGCTAAGATATTTTTATTCCACCAAATTTTTCATGGGAGCAAAGTTTCTGGCTCTGTTTTGGCGGAATTATTTCATGCCTTGCTCTTGGCTTTATTGTACAAAAATGCTTCCAGCCATGTGGTTAGCTGAGTAAGTAGGCACACAAATCACCATCTTCCCCATCACGGGGGAGCTCTTTCTGAATGCTCCCACAAGAGCCATTCACAAGGGTAGTAATGAGCAAACTGTACTCCCACAGTTGTTGCTGGATTTCTCACCATTGGCTTGGCTGGCTGGGGCTGCTGAGAGTTGCAGTCCAGCAGCATCTTGAGAGCCACAAGCCCCCCAGCCGAGCCCTAGGAGTTTAGAAAGAAGTTTGATCATTTGATCATCTGCATCTTGCTGTCAGTCAACTTCACTGAATGACATCAACTTTAATTATTTTCAGAAAGAGGAAGATAGAACAGTTTCTAGATATTCACAGCCACAGCCTTCTCTAGCCCAGGTATCTCCAGCCTCTTTAGCTCCCAACATCTCTGATCCTTGACCATTTTGGATGAAGGGAGTTGTAGGCCAACATCTGGAGGGAGCCAGGTTGCACTTTGACAGGTGTCATGCAATCCTGTGCATATTGATTCATTCAGAGGCAGCCTTGTGGGATGTGCCCTCCAGGAAGTGACCTTGAAATTACAGCTTTATTGTGGCATAAATGTTCCACAATAAACGTGGCCCACTCTATGGGATGTGGCTTCATCAGATTATTTGCAATTTAAACAAAGGAGGAGCAAACAAAAACAAAAAGCCGCAAAGACTTATGTCATGATAACTGTCTTACTGTTTAAAGTGCCACAGGACTTTTAGGGTAGGCAGATATCCTCTTTTTCAGAAAACAGTCCTATATATAAAGGGCTGGGTAAAGATCAAGAGTTGTCAAAAGGGAGAGCTGGCCTTGAGGCTTTCTACTAACTATAAGCCAGTGTGGTGTAGTGGTTAAGAGCCCAATACTGGAACTCAGGCAATCTGCGTTCTAGTCCCAGCTCAGCCATAGAGCCCACTGGGTGATTTTGGGCCAGTCACAGACTCTCAGCCCAGTTTACTTCACAGGATGGTTGTTGTGGGAATAAGACAGAGAGCAGGAGGGGGAGAACTATGTAAGCTGCTTTGAGTTCTTTGAAAAGGAAAAAAGCCAGGAGATAAATATAATAACTGCATCTGGACAGCAGACCGTAGGGCACCTGGTCACAGACATTGAAATGAATGGGAGTTCAGTTAGGCCCACTCATTTCAATGGGTCTAACTCTTGAGTAGGACTAATATTAGTAACAGCACTAAAGTGAGATGCACTGTATTTCTATTTCATTTCTCATAGTTATTTTTAAAAGGTTCTCTACAGGCAAACGAGCATGTGCAACTGTCATGGTGTCCTCTTTTGTTCCCTTTTTCTGGTGGCCACCCTGCTCTCCGTTGTTTTTATGACAACAGGCCAAAATTGCCTGGAATGGGTCTTATATTCCCTTGCTACTCTCCGCAGCACCCCTTTCTGCTTTCCGGGATGGCTTGGCAAATAAAAGCTTTTGTGCTGCATCTCTGCAGCTCCTTCCTTTCCACAATGAAAAGCTGTCCAGTTAGGCCTTCCCCTCGCACCACCCCTCTCCACGAGTTTGATGGTGCAGAGGACTTCTGTTTTCCTGCTCGTCACATTGCAGTGGTGAGCCAAAGCAAAGGACATGTTGGAAAACAAAAAGCTTCACTCGACAAGCCAAACTGTGTCAAGAGTAATCCCATTGACTTCAGCAGGCCATGCGTAGACAGATGACTGCCTCAGCAAATTAGACGTGAGCGTGTCTTTCTGTGTGTGTTTTAAGTCACTGCTTTGATGATACGTTTGGGGAAAAAATTCTCATTGCTTGGCAAGCCAAGAGTGCCCCTGGCAGGAGCTGCCAGCAGTTGGCTGAGTTGCCTGGGATGTAGCAACAGGAGCTCAGGGCAAATGAGTTTCTTCTCCCTATCCTGTTCTTGGCACCCACACCTTGTGGCGCTAACACCAAGCTTCACTGCCTCCATTTTTCTGTTTTGAGAGGAGTGGCCACAAGGTGCAGGAAGTGGCCAGTATGCAGGGGCAGTCCAACTGGCACTGATGCCCAGTGGGAAGTTTGCACCCATCCAGGTATTTTGGCCTTCAGCTCCCAGCAGCTCTAGCTAGGGGCACTGTAGGCCAAAAGTCTGGATGGGTTCAAACTGCCAGCTTAGAATAATAACCTGGGACCAGCAGGTTGTCGAGGACAGCTTCTTCTTGCTGGCATCCCATTGTACTCTTCCTGATTCTTTGAGAGAGAGGCTTTCTCATGGTACCTTCTGTCCTGAAGACACCTACCAATGCATTCTTGGGGGTTGCACGGGTGCTTTGAAAACCCCTGATGAAGCTTGTGCTTTCACAGTTCATCAACAGGAGGGCTGTTGGGTTTTTTAAAAATTCAGTGGGGTGTGGGGTGTTTGTGGTTTCAGCCTACGAGGATGTTATTTTGATGGTTGATAGTTGTTTAAGTTGTGTTTTGACTATTCCTTTAAATTAAATGTTGGCCCTGGCCCTAAGTCTCCAGTGGCAGGGTGGGCTAAAAAAACCCCCACCCAAAATAAAAAATGAAATACCCCCTTCCAACAATAGAGATTGTCTTTCCTGTTCGGTATTTCTTATTCTCAGGGGCCGAGGAGGCAGAAACAGCTGTCTGTGCAAATGCTTCCAAAACAGGGCTTCTCTAAGAGAAGCTCATGTTACATTTTGAGAAATGGCTGGTAGAGAATTACCACTAAGAGCACTTCATCTAAAAGGGGGCATGTTTGCAATGAGCCCTCAGAGAAAAATTTGCATATGTAAATTTTCATTTAGTTGCAAAATCAGTGTTGTAATTTAAATAAAAATTCTGTGAACCTCACCATACTGTGAAAGACAGTGACCAGGTACCCTGTGTGCCTGCCTGCTCGGGCTGCTGAAGTGCCATCAGGTCATTGACTTCATACTGGAGTTGTGTATGAGCACCCCTTCAAACAGAGGATGCCCTCAAAGGGAGGACCGTCCTCTGGCAGCCTGTCAAATAGAGAGCTCTCTGTAAAGGAGGACACCTGGTCACCATCACAGCTTTCATCTAAAAATAAGGCATTGGTAGGATCATGAGACTGAGTTCTAGCTTTGACTGGTTTTGGTGACACAAAAGAGAAGAGCTGATGGTCAGAAAGAAGAGCTGGGGGAGAAACAATCCATAGGACCTTCACAACTGGCCGTCTCTCTGACTTTGGCTTCAGGACACACTTCTTTACACCTGTTCACCCTGGCTGCATTTTGTAAGCAATGCAATGTTCTGCTTACTCCAGTTAACCTCCTCAGCTGCTGTAAGCTGTTTCACAAGCTGTGGACTTCCATATTCCATAGTTCTTTTGGGGGAAAGTTGGGAGGGGGCTACTCATCCTTCCCATGATCTTTGGTTGCTTTACAAACAGGTACAAAGGATGGAAGGGCCTGCTCAATGTATCAGGGTGTCATAGCTGTCTTTTGTTCCTCCTCCACTCCTTCATTCATTTGCTCATTCATTGTTTGCTTTTTAAATGCATATTATGCCACATTGGCATAAGAGTGCCCTTGGGGCAGGCAAGGACAACATAAAGAGCAAATCTCCATCCATACACATGCATTCACTCTATATAAGACCCCTGATAAACCATAATTGTGGTTTTCATGCATTGAATCCTAAAACATCATGAAAAGGCAGCAAGAAACAACACTAATGAAAATGCTACCTTAATCCCCTCTAATGCCTGCTGGAATAAAAGTGGGTTACCTTCTCCTTAAAAACAGGGCATGAACTAGCTATGTGGGTACATCTGGGAGATTAAGGATGAGGTCGGCGTTCTGTTGAGAATAGGGATGCTCATGGAATTGGACCTTGAGGAGTTTTTAATTCCTATACCAAATTTCCAGGATTTGGTCCTGGCCCTCTGGCTAGTGTGCAGGTTGGAACATCACTATCCATGGACAAATGATGCATTTCTCTTAACAGCCATTCCCTACAATTTAAACCAAGGGAGAGTTAACCTCAGACTTGTAGGATCTGCTTGCTGTTTTCAACTAGAAGCTTGAGTTCCGCCAAACAGAACCAGTGCAGAATAGGAACACAATGCTCAGAGCGTGCTCAGCCTCAAGAATGTGTGATCCCTGCAAGATGCAAGCTCACAAGTCTTTTCTCCCAAACATCCACTCCCGAGTCTCTCCCCATGTGTTCTCTTTCAGCAACTTAATTGGAGGCTGGAAGATTTTTAGTTGCTGTTCTTAGCTTATTGGGACTCAGAAATCCTTGCTGCAAATCTCCTAGATAGCTATCAGTAGATCACACTCAACCTTCTGCCCAGCCCTGGTTAAATTTCCTCAAAATATAGGTTTAAATATGTACTTGGAACAGAAAATATGAGTTCAAATGCATACAGATGGTTCATTTAAGCACACATTTTGCAGTGATGTTTTAAAAGTTTGCTTTTTAATGGAGGAAGGGAATGGACCTGAAATATGAATAGAAAGTGTGAAAGGAACAAAGTTCAAGAAATAGAGTCATCTGTCCCTAATTGATTCGTATTCACGTCAGCAAAATTGGGTCTTAGAGCAGAGTCATCTTCAAAGAGCACAGTCGGTGCCAGCCCCACTTTTTAGAGGGCCTGTGGGTACAGCACCCTCAATGGGCCTTCTGTCTCAGTGACCCAGTTCAGTGGCAACAGGCAGTCTTGCAACAAATGGGAAGTCACCAGTCTATCAATACTGTTGTTACTATGCGGTTGATCTTCTTTATTTCATGACTGGTTTTGTATTCTGCATCCCATTTTAGTACGGGGTTGCATTTGCAGTCTTATCTGGGTTCTAAGTCACTTTGTGTATCTTTGATCAAAAAGCAAGTCTGTATGTTATATATGCATTGCTGTTCGGTGGATTGCCACATTTTGAACTTTTGCAATAGTTTTCACAGCTAACCCAGTTTAGAACAGCCCAAGCTGAAGGTGACCCCAGGTATATGTCATGGTGGCCGTGTCACCATGGCTGCCATCCCAACCTAAGTTGGTAAAAAAGCACCCTTAGCCATGGCTGCCATCTAGTTCCTCTGATTCCAAGGGCCAGGAATGACTTCATATTGACCCAGACTGTATGCCTAGGGTTTTGTTTTGTTTTGTTTTTTGAGGGGGGGATTATCCTGTCTGGTACAAGAGAAGCATCAACTTCTAAACAGGTGGACCTCCTATTTTAATATCTTCATCTCTTCTAGACAGAACCAGAGAGCCATTGTGGTATAGTGGTTAAGAGTTCAGGACTAGGCTTCAGGCAATCTGGGTTCTAGTCCCTGCTTAGTTGTGGAGCCAGCTGAGTGACCAGTCACAGCCAGTCACAGCCTCTCAGCCCATACTACCTCACAGGGTTGTTGTTGTGGGGATAAGACCAAGAGCAGGTGGATGAAAATGGTGGGACATAAATGAAATCAACAAAAATAAATACATCTCAGTTAGGCTAACTCTAATCTCACAGATATCTGGCCTGCTTCAGGGCTTCCACTTGAAAAGGCACACTGGTCAGAACAAACATGATCCCTGGTCAGCCTCCCGCAGTGGTTTCATGCTCAAGTTGAACAGTGCAAGTAGGTGGAAGGGAAAGATTGAAGGATGCAGAGCCACCCGGGATAAGTCCCATGTGGCAGAATAGCAATCTCACAGCACCACATACTGGATCCTGTCTGGCAAGGAGGAGAGTAGCTTGTGGAGCTTAGTCACCAATTCCACAGAGAGCCAGGCAGCCGAGAATATCATCGTCCTCAATTACTGTTACGATATGCCAGAGGAACATAGTGGTTCACGTGGACTGGGAGTTGGTGGAACTACAGTATATCACAGAAGTGAGTACACCCCTCACATTTTGTAAATATTTTATTATATCTTTTCATGTGACAACCCTGAAGAAATGACACTTTGCTACAATGTAAAGTAGTGAGTATACAGCTTGTATAACAGTGTAAATTTGCTGTCCCCTCAAAATAACTCAGCACACAGCCATTAATGTCTAAACCTCTGGCAACAAAAGTGAGTACACCCCTAAGTGAAACTGTCCAAATTGGGCATTATTAGCCATTTTCCCTCCCCGGTGTCATGTGACTCGTTAGTGTTACAAGGTCTCAGGTGTGAATGGGGAGCAGGTGTGTTAAATTTGGCGTTGTCGCACTCACTCATTCTGGTCACTGGAAGTTCAACATGGCACCTCATGGCAAAGAACTCTGAGGATCTGAAAAACAGAATTGTTGCTCTACGTAAAGATGGCCTAGGCTATAAGAAGATTGCCAAGACCCTGAAACTAAGCTGCAGCACGGTGGCCAAGACCATACAGCGGTTTAACAGGACAGGTTTCACTCAGAACAGGCCTTGCCATGGTCGACCAAAGAAGTTGAGTGCACGTGCTCAGAGTCATATCCAGAGGTTGGCTTTGGAAAATAGACATATGAGTGCTGCCAGCATTGTTGCAGAGGTTGAAGGGGTGGTGGGTCAGCCTGTCAGTGCTCAGACCATATGCCACACACTGCATCAAATTGGTCTGCAGGGCTGTCGTCCCAAAAGGAAGCCTCTTCTAAAGATGATGCCCAAGAAAGCCTGCAAAGAGTTTGCTGAAGACAAGCAGACTAAGGACATGGATTAGTGGAACCAGGTCCTGTGGTCTGATGAGACGAAGATCAACTTACTTGGTTCAGATGGTATCAAGCGTGTGTGGCGACAACCAGGTGAGGAGTACAAAGACAAGTGTGTCTTGCCTACAGTCAAGCATGGTGGTGGGAGTGTCATGGTCTGGGGCTGCATGAGTGCTGCCGGCACTGGGGAGCTACAGTTCATTGAGGGAACCATGAATGCCAACATGTACTGTGACATACTGAAGCAGAGCATGATCCCCTCCCTTTGGGGACTGGGCCACAGGGCAGTATTCCAACATGATAACAACCCCAAACACACCTCCAAGATGACCACTGCCTTGCTAAAGAAGCTGAGGGTAGAGGTGATGGACTGGCCAGCATGTCTCCAGACCTAAACCCTATCGAGCATCTGTGGGGCATCCTGAAACGGAAGGTGGAGGAGCACAAGGTCTCTAACATCCACCAGCTCCGTGATGTTGTCATGGAGGAGTGGAAGAGGACTCCAGTGGCAACCCGTGAAGCTCTAGTGAACTCCCTGCGCAAGAGGGTTAAGGCAGTGCTGGAAAATAATGGTGGCCACACAAAATATTGACACTTTGGGCCCAATTTGGACAGTTTCACTTAGGGGTGTACTCACTTTTGTTGCCAGCGGTTTAGACATTAATGGTTGTGAGTTATTTTGAGGGGACAGCAAATTTACACTGTTAAACAAGCTGTATACTCACTACTTTGCATTGTAGCAAAGTGTCATTTCTTCAGGGTTGTCACATGAAAAGATAAAATATTTACAAAATGTGAGGGGCGTACTCACTTCTGTGATATACTGTATGTTCTAGTCCTCACTTGACCATAAAGCTCCCCCGTTGAGCTTGGGCCAGTCCATGGCTCTTAGATCACAGGCTGTTTGTGAGAATAAAATAGAGAGGTAAGCCACCTTGGGTTCCTTGTAAGAAAAAGGGTGAGATAGAAATATAACAAATAATTATTTAAATCCATGCATCATTTCCCATCACAAAAAGCCATCTTGAAGTGATTTACGCACACAAATAGAAAAGGACATACTTAATATAACGAAACAAATGAAAACAACCTGAACAATAACTCAGTGCTTTATTTTGTAAACTCCTACGTGGTTCCCGTCTGCCCTGAATTTCTTTGAAAAGGATGCTGCTTCCAATTAAAGAGGAAGAATTTGATTTCTCTGATCTCTCTTTAAAAATTGGGACTGTTTGTTGACTTATACTGAATTTAGTCTTTTCTACTCATATTAAGAGTTTCCCCCCTGGCCAATTTTGGAATATGCATGCTGGGATCCTCTTCTCAAATACACTGCATTGGGTTCTCCTTACATTAAAACATGATACATGCACACACGTATTATTATTAGGGTGCTTCTTATAGTTACTGAAGAAAGGTGTGGCACAGTTTCACTCCAATTACCAATTGATTTATTTTCACAAGCAAAATTAGCTCTGTGGTGAAACCTAGATTTAAAGATTGGCAAGAAAATGTTTGCTTGGTAGATTTGGATGGACAGGCTGATTTTTATTTGGGATCAGCTTGCAGATCCCAACGATAACTTTCTGTTATTTTTTACTTTGTGTACTAAATAAGAGGGCCTTTGGGCTGTTGGGCAGTATAAAAATGAAAAGATAAAATAAAAGTTGCCAGCTAAGCCCAAATGACAACACATGCCATTTTGAACATCTGCTAGGATCTAGGTTTGTCCCTACTGCTTTACAGCTTCAGAGCCCCCTTTGTTAACACCGCAGCACCATCTTCTGGAGCCTGGACCCAGTCCCCTTGCATTGAAAGTGGCTGAAGAATCAGTCCACAATCCCTTTTTTATAAATATCCATTCTTGGTGACCCAAGAGTGAAACAATGGACTGTTATGGTCTGTTTTGCCCAGTCAGTGGATTGCTTCATTGGCATCTATCTCAGAAATGCTGATGGAGTTTAGGTTATGTTTATTTCAGCAAAAAAGAAATTTCAAATATATTGGATACCACAACTTTTCAATAAAGGGTTTTCCAAATTGTCCAAATGTTGGAGGTAATAGAGTGAACTTTTCTCTTAGTCATATGTTTTGGCAATGACCGATGGCCACATCTTTTGGAAAGGAGGTCATAATATGGATAAACCTTATGATGGAAAGTTGCTTAATATTTATAAATACAAATGTTCTTAACTGTTTACTCATCTCTTGGAACTTAATGTCAGGTCAATGTAAATAGATTCTCTGCAACCTTTTGATAGCTAAAAGTCTAATTACAATGGCTACCTTCAGTAACAGAATGGCACTTTTGTTTTTTAAACAGGTAGTTTTTAGGCATGATTTATGAATGGACAAATAGATTCATAGATAGATTCACAAATAGATTTTGCTCTGCCTTAGCTGAAGTCTATGCATAATTATGCCTAATAATAGTTTATTTTGCTATACATAAAAATACAGAGGGTTAGACAAATCCATTGTAATAGAATCACTCAAGTTTTATGGAAGAAAATGGTAATACTTCATTTTTATCTTTGGTTTTGAGCTTGACCTTTGAAGTTCACATTAAATCAATTAGGAAAAATAATCTGAACAATAATCAGCAGAAAATACAAATAAGAATAAAACTCCATAATCACAATCTGAAAGCACTGTAGTATAAAAAGTCTCCGTTCACAAATATACCAAATCTTTCCCTGCCTGTTCACAGCCTAAAACAAATACCACAAAAACAGCCCACAACAACTGGACTATAACCAATGTCCAAATGCCTGGGGAGGAACACAAGTTTCTTCCTGAGATTATCTTCAGCAGCATCCAAAACAGCTGAGAGGTCTGAGAGAACCAACTGGATCACATTCTCCTTGCTTTGGCCCCCAGTGTAAGTCATCCTCTAGGTAGTCAGGGTAATTTCAGTACCAAAACTGGGCCTGAAGCCACTTTGATAAGCATCTAGACGATCTGTTTCATTCAGACATGTCTGGAGTTGTACACACTTAGTTGCTTGCCCAGAAATGCTATGTTTAAGATTGCCCAGTAATCACTCCGATGGGGTGGGGGTGGGGGCTCTATTGGCTTTAAAAGAATAACATTTCAGAGTCTCATCAATGCTTCCTTAAAGGAGGTAGCAGTTGCTTCCATGCCCTGTACAGAGAGAGCCACTGACCCAGCTAGTAATGATCAGCTAGGATGGAAAAGGGCCAGGCTCACTGGTGTCTTGTCAGATTTTTCCACAGACTTTGCCCAGATTCTCAGGTGTGGAAGTGCATAAGGAGAGATCACAGAGCCATTTGTCATGGGCAAGAGTGTGCTGTTATACTCAGGTCCTGCTTGTGGGATTCCCATAGGCAGCTGGTGGGCCACTGTGTGAATGCTGAACTAGGTGGACCTTGGTCTGATCCATTCTTAGGGAAGCTGTAGCAACTCCCTGCAAAAATGCGTCAAGTCTGCATTGGGCAGCAGTTTGGATTCCGTGATTTTATGACAGTAGCTGAAATTCATCCAAGAAAACGAAACTTGTAGGGGCCATGGGTGAATGACTGTTGCACTGTGCCTGAGGCTTCAGAAAGGCCTGGAGCACCCCTTGCTTCTCCCCTTTCCTGCAAATGGGCATGTCCAGATGGCGCTTCCCTGTTGACCTCCATCTATCACTTTTAAAATAATAGAATTTAGAACATCTTAGGATCTTGCGTTACTGTTGGCATGCTGTTATTTTGAACTTTTTTGTGGCATGGGGAGGGGTGTGTGAGTGTGCAAAGCTTTGTTTGGTAGCAGATTGTGCACTTTTTTACCCAGATATGCTTGTAAAGTTTCACCAATGGCAACTGAACGGAAATATTGTAAGCCTGGCCTGCTCAGCTAGGTGACCTTCAGAGCTGAAGGCACCCACTGGCTACCGTATTTTTTGCTCTATAAGACTCACTTTTTCCCCCCTCAAAAGTCAGGGGAAATGTCTGTGCGTCTTATAGAGCGAATATGTGTGTGCAGTAAGTCTGTCAGATGTGCAGCCCATGGGGAAGTGATGGGCAATGTGCCTGTGATTATGTGCCCATTTGATTCAGAATATTTTTTTCTTGTTTTCCTCCTCTAAAAACTAGGTGCGTCTTATGGTCAGGCGCGTCTTATAGAGGGGCTTGACAGCCTCTTTTCCTTTTGCAATCTGATGCAAGCAGCCTTTGCAATCTTAATGCAGATATTCCCAGGGTTAATCCCCATTGGAACTTACTTCCAAGCAGACATGCGCCATAAGATTGCGCTATTTCCAATGATTTGTTATGTCGTTGAGAGGTCGTTGAGGCCCCATCGGTGTGGGTGTTCAAGAATAGGCTGGACATGCACATGGTGGGCATGTTGTGAGCAGAGCCAGTTGGAGCTGGGGGTCAGACTAGATGGCGCAGGAGACCCCTTCTGACTCGCTCTGTTTCTATGTTTCTAATTCCATGGCAAGCAGTTGTCACTGTGCCTTGAGGAGGGCAGTAGCATGAGCAAAGGAGATTCTGAAAAGTAATATGAACAGAGAGGTGGCTTAAGAAAAACAGCCAAGTTGCAAATGCCAGAGGAGTCCTGGCTTGCTCCCAGCCTCCATATGGAGAAAGGGGCAATGTTCAAAGGTGCAACTTGGCTGTGCTTTGATACGACATAGTTTAACAACTTTGTCCAACCTGATGCTTTGGATTTCCATCCCCATCATCCTCACCATGATCAAAGGTTAGGAATTCTGGGAGTTGTTGGCTAATATTTCTGGAGGGCACTTGGTTTGGAGGACTGGTTCAGAAAGTCTGAAAAGTGTGTAAAATTTGACCACCTTATTCCATTCAGTTGGGAATATTTGAGTGTGGTGCCCAAGGGGGAGAAAAGCCTCTGAGGGTGCTTGAATGGAGTTCTGTTCTTTAGTTTTTGAACTGCCAATAGAAGATGTGCAGTTCAAGGGTGACAAGAAGACCTGATAGATCTGAGCCTGCCACTCAGCCTTCCCCTGCTTGAGGTTCAGGAATTAAGGAAGAGGATTTTTTGTACCAGGCCACAGAAAGCCTCCCCTGCAATATTTCTACCTGTTGGGCTAAAGTTAAATACACAGGAGCAAGGAAGAAAAAAGCAAAGTTGTAAGGCACTGTGTATGCATTACAGTAATGAGGTGCATCACTTTGCTGTTTTGCATAGTTCATTCCAGTGCGCTTTATTATGGAGAGGAGCACATGACACTCAGAGCACCCCTGCACCCTGGCCACAAGTGGGGATTCTAGCAAGGCCCTTCAAAGCTTGTGAAATTTAGTTGGCATGTCAAGCTTGTAGAGGGAGAATTTACTGAATGAAGCAAACATCTCATCTGGATGTTGAGACCATCTGCATGCTATTCGCTTCACAGCTCAGGTCAAAGGGCTTCCTTTTCACTCTTTAAAACCAGTAATAGTTTGCTAGGGAGTGGCCAGATGCAAAACAGAGCAGGGCTCCTCCACCTGTTGTTGTTGTTGTTCTCATAGCATTGCTTTTATATCTTGTCTTTTTCTCCCTGGTCCCCTGTCCAGCATTCTAACTATACCACACTGGATCTCAGCTGCATAGACGCTATACCTGTTGAACTTCCCTCTTCTACACCACAACTGAAGCGGCAGATGTCCTGTTCTCTTTTGCATCTGGCTGCCCTTGTTTGAGATTAGGTTATTTGAAGAGTTGCCTTATAATAGCTTGGCCTAGCCCTAAAATCAGCTTCCAAGGGCCTACTTTTCTGAATTGCTGTTAAGGGTGTTCATGTTAGCAGGAAAAAGGAACCATGACCCCACATTTCAGGACTCCCTCCACTAATACACCTCTAAGATCTTCCACTGAGGTCCTTCTTTGGGAACTGTCTCTGAAGGAGATTAGAAGAGTAGCTACCTGGGGGAAGGGTCTTTTCTGTGGTAGTGCCCCGGCTTTGGAACGTGCACCCCAAAGAGGTGCGCCTAGCACTGATGCTTTATTCTTTAAAGCACAAGACCAAAACATTTTTATTTATCCATTATTTTAAGGGTTGATTAATTTAACATATAGTTGAATTGTTTTAGTGTATATTTTATATATAATACACTATGAAGGAGTTGTATTTTAATGTGTTCTGACACTCTGATTGTAAGCCATCTTGAGATCTGCCTGGATAAAGATGGGATAGAAACATTTTAAACAAACAAACAAACAAATAATTGCCCTCTCTCACTTCAGAGTTGTACAGGGAGGACAAAAGAGTCTACAGTTTGCTTGTTTGTTTACTTCAAGTCTATGCTGACCAATAGTCAAGGCTCTCTGTGGTGCCAGACTTTGGTACAACTTTGTTGCTGGCTTTTATTTGTTTGGTCTGCTGTTGTTGCTTTTAATCATCATGACGCAGTTGTAACTGTGTGATGTGTGGTTTTTTAATTGACTGCATACCAGAGCTGTGCTATGTACTGGAAAGATCTGAGGTTTAAGCCCACAGGTCCAAACAAACAAATCTACGTATACTAATGTATTCATGTTCTAAAGCCTCTATGTTTGTGTGTGTGTGTCTTTAAAGGATGATGTCTCCTAAGGACACCCATCTTGTACAAAGCGTACATGGGTGGGCAGGGATGGGGCGGTGGCGTCTGATTTCAGGGAACAACCAGAAGAAGAAAGGCTGGAGGGGGAGTAATGCAAGCTAATTCAGGAGGATCAGACACAATAGAGGTCACCACAGATAATCAGGGCCCCTGCGTTTTTATTTCAGCAAAAGCCCGTGGACAGCAGGATGCCTCCCAGAGATGCAGGACTGCAGCCCTAGTAGGCTGTTCCTTAACGTTTCCCTGTGTCTCCTGCTGTCTTGGGAGGTCTTTACCTGGAAAGCAGCTTCTCAGTGATTTGGAATAAAAGGCTGAATTCTCTGCCCTCTGCAGTGTATTTTTGCCCTGCTCAAAACTATTTTAATGCAGTCTTTAAATGGCAAGGGAGAGATAGTAAGCTCAAGAGGAGGAGAAAACTCACCATGGTGATTTTGGGTTGGTGGCAGTCCTTGCTGTGAGCATCATCAATGTCGTTATTATCACCACCACCACCATCTTCATCAGTAGTGCATTTTTGTAAGTCTGTCTTTAAAAAAAAAAGACTCAAAGTGTTTTACAGTGGCACTAAACGAGTCTTCCCCAGTCTGGTGCACCCCAGATGTTTTGGACTTCAACTCCCCTTGGCCCCAGCCAACATGGCCAAGGGTTGGAGATGTTGAGAGTTGTCATTTCAGACAGGTGGAGGGCACCAGGTTGAGAAAGGCTGCATTAAAACACACAAAGTTCCACACAGCTACAACCCTCCACACCCCAGAAATAAAAAGAGAAAAACATCAGAGCCCTAAGCAATATGCCATAAATAATTTGACCTGGGCATCGTCAAAGCACAGGCCAGCTTGTAGTGGGTGCATTGGTGATGGTGGCAATGTGTGTGTTTGTGCAGCCAGAGTGCATTCACACTCTCCTAGTCTCACTCTGGCGTGCTGTTAGAACAGGCTGCCTTGCTCCATCTCATAGCCTGGAGTGAACTTCCAGCCCAACCAGTTTGGGAGAGCCTCCCCTACTTATGCAAATGGCTGTTAATTGGACTAAAGTGCTCTGGTTTTTTGTGTTTGATCTTTGTTCTGCTTCCCTTGGCACCAGGGTGCATCCTCCCTGTGCTGATGCAATCAGCCTGCAGTCGGAACCTACACATCCTGCAGCGGGGTGGAAAGGTGGAAGCGCTGTCTCCCTTTCCCTTCCCAAGGCAAGGTGCTTGGCTGCTCCTCTCTCCTGCTAGTGTGTCAAGGCCAGGCCATAAGCAGGGGCCTCCCTTTTTCCAGTTCTTGCCAAGAAGTTGGGCTTGGCTTTGACAACTGCCGAAGCCAGAGCTTTGCAGCACTGGATGCCAGGCCTTGTTTCATGGGCAGAAGCATAGCCCACCTTCTCCCCTAGACACTCAAGGCTGCCCCAAAACCAACCGAGGAATGCAGACTTTGATTGCAAGGTTGTTGTCCTCTGTTGTGGGAGGAGCAACTGGTGCTTCCTATCCCGAAGAGATGGGTCATCCAAACCTCCCCTTCTTTTCCCTAAAGGGAAGAGGCAGTGCCTCCCATCCCCAACCACTCTCTGCCAGCAGAGTTGCTGTGAACAGAGTGAAATGCCTGCCATCATGACCAGTGGGAATGTATTGAAAAAGGACTTGTTCAACATTATTGTTAGGCCTCCTTTAAATGTTCTGCGTGAGATAAAAGCCACACAGAGCAGGCACAATAAAATTCAATAGGCACATATTCATTCAGAGTACCATAAAACAGGTTACTGATAACATGTCAATAAAAATGGAATGCCTTGTAAAACTCTTACTCCATTTATACACATGCACACACCCCTTATCAGTTCCATTTCTCAGTTCATGTATTCTGTCCTCATGGCTTTAAATACAGGCTTGAAACAGAGAAAAGCCTTACAACTTGTAGCATTCCCCCACCAGCCATTCTGGTGAAGCAATGCTGGGAGTTCCAGGGCATTTTTCTCTCTAAATATGTAGCCCAAAGCACAATCCTATGCATGCTTACAACTCCCAGCAAGGAGGAGGAGGAGGAGGAGGAGGAGGAGGAGGAGGAGGAATATATAAGCTATCTTGAGTTCCTTGAAAGGGGAAAAATTGAGGGATATACATTTAATGAATAAAATTTACAGAATAAAATTATTCTGAGATGTGATAGTGAAGGACGGCATACAAATGCTATGAATGAATGAATGAATGAATGAATGAATGAAAGAAAGAAAAAAAATATGTTTACTGCCAAGTATGGGGAAGAGGAAGTTATGAACATCATTGCCTGACCCCGCCCCCTGCCCCCCCCCCAAAAAAAAAGAAAAGAAAAGAAAGAAAAGCCTTGGCCTGCTTTGAGTGCTGTGTGTTTTGACTTTGGTGGGCGGGCTGGGAGAGCAACTTTAAAAGCTTCAGTTCAGGCAGCAATATGGCAGTGGCAGTCCCTGTGAGCCACTAGTCTGAGCATTCCTCTTGCTTGAAAGAGGCCTGCTGAGAGGAATAACTCATGCAGAGGTACAGTGAGGTTCCTCCTGTACCCAGGGTGCAGTGGTTTCACAGGAGCTAACATAATTCTATAATTTCATGACATTTCCTTCTCAGCATGTTTCTTTCTCATGGCCCTAAGCATACGTGATAGTTGCTGATAGCAGATAATACCATCTTATCAGGGAGCATCCACTGATTCTATTAAGGCCTTCATATTCATAGGGTGATCAGGTATCCTCTTTTACAGTCTTCTTCTTAAAGTCCCAAGTCCCAGTCCCAAGTCTACTATTAAAATGAAGATCCTTCTGAAGGAAGAGCTAGACCTTGAATTAGCCATCCATGGCACCTGGACAGCAGACTCAGTGGGGTGGCACTTGTAGTCTTCCACAGTATGGGCTCTCTCCAGTGTTAGTCTTTCATACAGAAAAGCAAGTGAAATGAAAGGGATTTTGGCATTTCACTGAGTCCAACTCTAAGTAGGATTAATACTGGATGTAACACTGCTAGGATGCCCTGTATTTCTACTCCAGTTATAGTCATTATTCCTAGATTTATATCTGTCTATGTACACACACATGCAGATTGGTGTCCTCTCATTTCCTCTTTTTGGGTGAAGGAGGAGTGGCTGACCTTTTCTTTTCCCCTTCTGAACCTATTTATACTGTTGGCTTGATGCATGGAGGCAAGCCGGAATGTTTTAACTAAGGCAGCAGCCTCAAGATGGCCTTGTTCCTTGGGCAGGGCTGAGGCTGCTCTGTTTTTCCTGTTGTGGTGGTGCCGCTTTATTTTTGATCTGGCTGGGGATGGTGCATGTGTTTGCATTTTGGCTGTTCTCCCAAGGATCAGTTTTTAGCACAGAAATTGTCCAATCATATCAGATGCTAGCAAAGCAAGTAATTCGCTGGCTGTCAGGGCGGTTTTGGTGGGCTTGTTAGAAAGTGTCTGGAGGGAGAGGATGCGATTAGTGGTTTTGCTTCTCAGGATGGAATCTGAATCCGTTTTACTTACAGTTCTAGTTGATAGCTAGTTTGAAGTTTATGTAAGGAAGCACAGTTTAACCAGGGCTAAGTATTACTCTGTGTCAATTTGCTGCCACCCACGATCCAAAGCCTGTGCCAACATGACCCCAATTCTGCCCTGAGAAATGCCCCGTGGAACACAAGAGCTAGGAATCGCTCAGCTGATTGCTGAATTTGAAAATTGCATCATGCAAGGTGTACAATGTTACCTGCTTATCTCCATATCCATAAGGGTTGGGAATTTTTTTTCTGTTTCTGAATGAAAGGTGAGATTCTCCAGGTGTTCTCTTCTGCATCAGGTTTTGGATACTGTGCTCTGGGAAACAGTCAAGCACGCACTGAATACACTCAACCTGTAATAAAAGCAAAGGTCACAGTCCCTCCCCACAAAGGTTTAGTTGCACTTAAGCTCCATTGAAACCAGTGGGATCTATTAGTTGTCTTTGTGGCTCCTTGGTTTCAGTGGGGCTTGTGCATGACTAGTTTGCCTGCAGCCACCAGAGCTGTTTGTTCTTGGAGTTGTGCTTCTGCTGAATCTTACATCGGAACACAGTTTGCAGATTCTTTTGTATCTTTGGATTACTGGCAGCCGGTGGAGGAGAGATCGCAAACAAATGGGCTGGATTCCTGTGTAATTATACTTGGAGCAGACCCATTTAAATTGATAGGACTGTAGTCATGGCAAACTTATTCCTATTTATTTCAGTGGGTCTGCTCTGAGTCAGTCTAGATCCAGCCCAGTGTCTCTAGTTCTAGATGGATTACTGACTGCTTTGCTGTATTGCTGGAATGATTCACTGATCTAAAAGATGTCTCAGTCACCTTTCAGGTAGCACATCCAGACTGTTGTCTGGAATTCTGTTTGTGAGACATACAGAGCAGTGTTTGCAGTTTCTGGCACTCAGTTGTTTGCCCCCTCAGCCATGTATCTCAGAGGACACATGTCTTGCCCTACCACTGCTCCTCTCCTCTCTCCTGCAACATATACAGACCTGCCCATTGATTGGGGTGGTTCTCTAAGGCCCTACCCCAGGTGTCAGTGGGGAAAAGGCCTTCTCTAGCACATAGAATAAAGAGCCTTCTCAAAAGGGCTTGTGCGGCTGTGTGTTAAGCACCAAGTGAAACCTCTGGGAGGCAGCCATAGTCCCCTTCGATCCTAGGCTTCTCCCTGCAGGACATTCGTTTCTTTTTGGATTGTAAGCCGCTTCAAAGATCTTGTGGTGGGAAGATGAGGTGCAAATGTTTCTGAGATAAAACGGTTAGCAAGGCAAATCTGGGAATGAGTATTGAGGAAGCCTGCTGATGGAATATGGTTTGTAGAAAATTACATGGATTTGCATAATTTATTCTGCTTCCCGTAAGGTGTGCCTGGGCTTGTAAGGTTTTTACCCTAACTGCTTATGTAGAATACATAAATTATAATGGATGAATTCAGGCTACTGAAAATAACAAGTACAGGGGTTTTTCCGGAACTTTTCATTCCAGAATGTCCAAAATACACTGCATTTGTCAATGCTCATAATATAGTAACTTTTATCATAATGGCAGTGTTCCTGTAGTCAACTCCCCAAAACAACAACAACAACAATAAGCCACAAATTGGGCCATATTGGTATATTTTTTGAGCTGATAACTGCCTCCAAAAATGTGGGGCAGGACAAAATCTGAGTTCTTACTGGGGCTGCATTTCAGTGGCAGATGGAGCTGAAGGGCAAGTTGGGTGGGACCAAGATGCCAAAACTTTGGGGATATTTTAGTATGAGTCTCTTGCTGTCAGCAACTAACCCTTAAGATAGGTACTTTGGCCATTTAGAATGGAGAAAAGACTGCATAAAAGTGGGGTAGCCCTCAAGCAGTTGGTGGCTGGGGGAAGGAAGCAGGTGGGGCCACCTGGGGAGCACTGGGACTCTCAGTGAGCCAGATTTCAGCTTCAGTACCTCGGCTTAGTGGGAAGGGCAGGAAAAGAAAGCTGGAAGTGGGATGTTCAGCCCAGTCTCAAAGGATCTATGTTGGGCTGGGGGGTTGTGGAAGTGGCCGGGATGGACAGCCACTGAGCACCAACACCTTGTGTCTCAACAGCTGCCCTGAAGCTCTGCGTCTCCTTGCGGG
Organism: Varanus salvator macromaculatus; assembly: GCA_023646645.1. Classification (NCBI taxonomy): domain Eukaryota; kingdom Metazoa; phylum Chordata; class Lepidosauria; order Squamata; family Varanidae; genus Varanus; species Varanus salvator. The sequence continues at coordinate 9,589,037 of JAIXND010000795.1, forward strand.
TCCCCCAGACCATTCCCATGGACCTGCGGATTGGACAGCGCCTAGCCAAATCTGGGCCCGACACGGCCTTGCTGGCCCTGAAGCAGACGCAGCAGCTGCAACACCAGCTCTTCCTGGCCAGCTTGCACCAGCAGCAAGTGGAGCAGCTCACCTACCCGCACCTGCGGGTAAGTGTGATACCCTTTCTTGGGGGCTTGGGCTGGGGAAGTGGGTGCCGCCTGCTCTCCAAGGAGCAGCTGGTTTCAGGCCAGCTTTGTCCCCCTCTGCTTTCCTGGTTCGTTGACACTGGAACAGGCAGATACGGCAACATCCAAGAGGGACTCACGTGCCACAAACTCAGTCAGTAGCTTATGGAATCACAACCCATAAATGAGGACCGACCAAGCCGAAGTCCTCCAGAAGTTTGGATCTATAGCTCCCATAAACCGTGACCTTAAGCCTTGCTGGCTGGGAATGATGGGGATTGTATTCCCAAGCATGTAGAGGGCACCAGGTTATCTAAACTCACTTGAACCTCTGGTTTCCCCTGGCCTTGATTACTTGTGGTAAGTGAAGGGGCTTTTGACTCGCTTCTCTTTTTGTCATGGTATTGCTAGAATGCTGGGGAGTTTGAGCCTGGACTCCTGTTGGATGTGCACAAGAGTCTCTTTTTTACTCACTGTGCCATTAGGACAGCTGACTAAGAGGCAGGATGTGTATGTACAAAAGCAACTGTAGGGCCTGCTTGCTAGTGCAGGGCAGGGCAGCAAATATATAGCCCTCCAGATGTTACTGAGCTGCAACTCCCATCAGCCCCGGCTGCTGGAGAGGCATGATGGGAGTTGCAGTCCAAGGGCCATTTGTTCCCCATCCCTGTGTTAGGGGATAGGAACCTCTGGGTAGGAACTTTCTAGCCCTGGCAGGTGACCAGGAGAAGCCAATGACCTTCCACTTTCTCCTGGAGCCCTATCAGATGACTTCAAAAGGGTGGAGGCCAGTAAGATATTGCTAACCATTTCCCAATCTGGCACCCTCCAGATGGTTTGGAATGCAACTCCCATTAGGCTCAGGGGTATAGCCAAGGATGATGGGAGATGTAATCCACAGCAAGTCCTGCCAGCAGGCTTGCAGACATAAATTGCATATGAGAAAGAGCCCATGCCATGGATCCTTCCCCTGCTAGCACCACTCCTTGCCAGAAGATGGATCAGCTCAGACATCCATGGGAGAGAGCCACGGCCTCCCATATCACCAACCAGTGCATGGAAGAGTGAAAGGGGACTTTGTAGAGGTTCCAGGAAGCTGCTGCTTATCTTTAGTCTGACTGAAGAGCTCTCCAAGGGAAGCCACTTAGCTGCTCTGCTGCTAACTGCCATTTGATGCCCCAACAACATACTCAACCAAATGAACGTGAAGTGAAGGTTGTGCAGCTGGCTTTCTGTAACTGCACACTGCCTGGCATTGCTTGGTTGTCTGTGAGCTCCCACACTCAGCTGACTTGCTGTGATAATGTGGGGTGTTCCTACACATTCTTTACAGCTGATGGGGAAGGTGTTGGCAATATAATGTTGGCAAACATCACACTGAGGCAGAGGAGATGCAGGTGGGGAAATCTGTAGACAGGGTGTCAGGACTGCAGTTCAGGTTCAACCCCCAGCATTTCCTGGTAGGGCTGGGAATGAACCCTGCCTAAAATGCTGCCAAGCCATGGCTGCCAGTCAGTGTTGACAGTACTGGGCTAGATGGACCAAGAGCCTGACTTGGTATAAAGCAGCTTCTCATGTTTCCTGTGACAGATAGTGCAAAGGCAGTGATGGCAGCTGAGCCGAAAGGCCTAATGCAGTAGAGGAACTGGAAAAGAGCAGCCATAATAGAGTGACTGAAGGAACTGGGAGACAGTGAATGGTGGGCTGAGAAACAGAAATCTGAAGGTAGGATGGCTCTAGAGCATAGTGATAGAGCACCTAATTCTATGCAGAAGGTCCCAGCATCAGTACTAGATATCTCCTTGCAGAGATGTCACCAGCTGAGGCTAGATGAACAGGTAATCTAAGCCGATACAATGCAGCTTCATATCCACTGGGCCTGTATGGGATATTGCTCCTGAAAGTGAACACATATGGTTGAGGGCAGAAGTCTGGGCATTTTGAGCTTCTTCTGCAGTCTTGGGATTTTTGAGCCGCTGCAGATGAAAGTGACTGTTGCTGCAACTGAGGGTTCTGTTGTTTCTGGAGAATTCTCTAGGGCTGCACTATTGATCGATCCCCTTCTCCTGGGAACTGGAGCACCTGAACCTGTGGAAGCAAGCTTCAGGCACATCACACCAGGGCTGGGCAGAAGGTGGATCCCTGGAGTGGCTTGCAGTAGATTGGCAAGGATTTCCAGCTCCCACTTTGTTGAACCATAGGCGCAGCAAAATTAAACCCAACTTGAATTATACTGCAGACATGAAGAAAGCTTGTGATGGCTAAGAGCGGAGCTTTGTGCAGGGAGATTGTGAGCTTTGCTTACTTCTGGTACACCAACACCAAACCAGTTCCTGGGCTCAGGATTCTTGACTTCTGGGTGTATGTCTTTTGCATTTGGCTCCCGATGGTGGATCTCAGGGTTCTACTAAAACAAGCAAACAAACAAACCAAGAAGATCCTGTAGGTCTCAACTCTGCGAGCCCTGGGGTCATGCCATATAAGCTGCTTATGTGGTTAGTTAATTGATTTTGCCTTGTTCTTTTTTTCACTCTCTTTTTCTCTCTATATCCAGGTGCCGATGGAGCCACCACCCCAAGATTCCACACCTGGGAAGCAAGAACAGGAGCTGCGGCTGCTCTTGAATAAAGACAAAAGCAAACGCAGTAAGAGCAGAATCCCCCTCCCTCATTGCCCCCTTTGTTTCTCATTAGCTCTGCTTTCTGACTGCTCCATAATAATCTTCGGCTTACTCCAATTTGGTATCTGGTTGTTAGACAAAAATCTTTTGGCTTTCTTAAAAGAGCACACAGCTAAACACAAATGAAATCTTGAGAAGCATTTGCAGTTCAATTCTAACCACAAGAAATAATGAATGACCAAGGTGAATGACCAAGGTGAATCAGTGGCAGGTGAAATACTAAGGATGAGATGTGCTAACATGAGCGAAGGGTGTGTTACTTTTAGAGCAGGGATGCAGAACCTCTTTCACCGGAGGGCCACACTCCATTCTGGAGGAAGTCTTGGGGGCTGCACTCCAGTGCTGGATGGGACTGGAAGGAAAAAGAAGCTGGACTAAAGGCAAACTGAGCAAGGGCAAAATACTGCAAATGCCAGCATGTTTTAGCTTAAAACTCATATTGCTAGTGGGTAAACCTTAGAAGAGCATTCAGCCTTTTAGAATGGGGAAAAACTGAGAAAGGCTTAGAGATCACCAAACAATGGGTGCTGAGGAGAAAGGAGAAGGGTGCATGGCCATCTGGACTGGAACTCCAGGAGGGCTAGATGAGTCCTTTGGGCATGAAGTTCATCACCCATGGGGCAGAGAGACACCTCCTGTGCATTCATTCATTCATTCATTCATTTATTAATTAAAACATTTATATGCCGCCCCCTCGCAACAAAGCCTCGGGGCGGCTCACAACATTAATTCAAATACAATAAAACAATAAAAAAGGCAACACGATATGCCGACCATTAACCATCATGGGATGCTCAAAAATAGACTCACACTGCAAAAGGAATCAACCACAGATGCTTTTTCAGATAACTCTCCTAATGTGCAGTGCCTCTGAAAGTGAAAGGTCAGGTTTTTCACATCACTAATAATATGTGAAAGAAAACTGCCCTGAGATAGTTGACCAGATACGAAGTAAGAACTGAGCATCTGATGGCACTGAAGAGATGAACAAATGCAGCATTGCATAAGGTTTTGTCAGCCCAAGTCCGCTTCATCTGCTGCATCTGATACCTCCGAACAGCAATGCCACAGTAAATGTGTCCTTGGAACAGGAACATTGCATATAGCCAAAGGCCCTTGCAAACTCTCAGTCCTTTCATTACATAATTGACTGTCGAGCCTTGGAACTTGTAATGTCCATAAAACTGACTGCTATTAACATCAAGATTAAAATACCATAACTTTAAAAGATTGGCATCAGAGATAATCCTTGTAAATGTTCATCTAGTTTACTCAACAAAAGAATGCGCTAGGGAAAGGCAAACACAATGCCTTAGCTGCTGTGGCAAAGAGTGCCAACCATATGGCTGATAAAACTGATCATCCGTGGAAAGTGCAGTGAGCTGCCACATGGTGTTTGATCTGTTAGTCTTTAAGGCAGTGCTCCTGGCACACTTACCTGAAAGTGAGCCCCACTGAACATGTGAGACCTCAGGGTGAACATGCACATGATTGTACGAGGTGGGAATAAATGAATTGGACTGCTCTCAGAGTAGGCTTTTATTAGACTGCACTGTAAACTACTACAAGGTGGCTTGTTATGACAGCATAACACTGCTCTCCCTTTGGAAATTGTCCAAAAGGGCAGGGGAAAAAACCCTTTTATATGCCTGGGGAAAGCAACATTTTAAATTGTAATTATATATAACCTTATTTATGGAACATAGAAACATAGAAACAGAGCAAGTCAGAAGGGGCCTCCTGAGCTATCTAGTCTGCCCCCAGCTCCAGCCAGCTCCACTCACGACATGCCCACTGTGTGCATGTCCAGCCTATCCTTGAACACCCGCATCGATGGAGCCTCAACCACCTCCCATGGAAGCCCATTCCATGTCCTCGGGGTCCTGTCAGGAAGTGCTTCCTGGCATCCAAATAGAACATTGGCTCCCTGAGCTTTGCTCCGTTGGAGCACATTCTGCCTTCCTCTGCAGGGGAGAACAGGTCTCTACCCACCTCCATGTGACACCCCCTCACATACCTGTATGTCGCCAACATATCCCCTCTGAGTCTCCTCTTCTCCAGGCAGAAGAGACCCAGTTCCCTCAGTCTCACCTGATACAGCATCCCCTGCAAACCGGCCACCTACCTTGTGGCCCTACGCTGCACTGACTCTAACCTGGCTATATCCTTCCAGAAATGAGGGGCCCAAAACTGAGCACAATACTCCAGTTGCAGGCGCACCAGAGTTGTATAGAGTGGTAGTAATACCTCTCTCGATCTAGAAGCCACACTTCTGGCTACGCAACCAAGGGTGGCGTTCGCCCTCTTGACCACCACATCACACTGCTGACTCATGTTTAGCCTGCAGTCAACCAGCACCCCGAGGTCCCTTTCACAAGTGCTGCTCTCCAGCCACTTGTCACCTAACCTGTACTTATGACACCTATTCCTATACCCCAAGTGCAAGACCTTGCACTTACCTACATTGAACGCCATCCTGTTGTCTCCTGCCCACTTCCATAGTCTGTCCAGATCCTTTTAGATCTGGAGTACCTGCTCCTCAGTTGTGGCCACTGCTCCAGTTTTAGTATCGTCTAAGAATTTGATCAGCAGACTGTTCACTCCTCCTTCCATGTCATTTATGAAAAGATTAAACAGAATCGGCCCCAGGACAGAGCCCTGGGGGACCCCGCTTGTCACTGGCCGCCATCCCAATGATTCCCCACTAATGGTTACCCTCTGCTTTCAGTCAGTCAACCATGCCCTAATCCACCGGACAGTGCTTTGGTGTATGCCAAAACTCCTCAGTTTATCTAGCAGGATATCATGGGGCACTTTGTCAAAGGCCTTGCTGAAATCCAGGTAAACCACACCCACTGCATCCCCTCCATGTAGCCATCTTGAAACCTTGTCATAGAATTCCACAAGGTTTGTCTGGCAGGACCTGTTTTTGCGGAAGCCGTGTTTTGTGACTGCCAGCCTCCATTCCCTATCTAGCATTACTAGATCTCTCTGTGTTATTAGCCTTTCCATTGTTTTTCCTACAATGGACGTAAGGCTAGCAGGTCTGTAATTCCCCATGTCCCTTCTACTACCCTTTTTGAAAATTGGGACCACTGATGCCACCCTCCAGTCCTTTGGAATTTCACCCGTTCTCCACGAGGTCTCAAAAATGGAGGCCAGCAGGCATGAGAGAACCCCTGCAAACTCTCTAATTACTCTTGGGTGTAACCCATCAGGGCCTGGCACCTTTGCAATGTCCAATGCCCTGAGGGGCCCCTTGACTTCTAAGGGGTGACTCTAATCTGTGCCCCTAAGTCCCCGGCCTCATCTAATCTCCTATGCGGATCTCCCCCATCCTGCTTTGGGAAGAACACAGAGGCAAAATTGTCATTTAGCATCTGTGCCTGTTCCCTCATATCAGTCACTGGATCTCATTCCTCCTTATTTAGTGGCCCCACTACTTGTCTCCCCTTCCTCTTCTGATTTACATGCTGAAAGAAGCCCTTTTTGTTGCTCTTGATATTCTTGTCAAATCTCAGCTCGTAATCAGCCTTAGCCTTGCAAAGAATCCTTCTGCAACAGGCCTCCTCCTCCCAGTATACTCTTTTGTCTTATTTGCCCCAGTACCCATTTCCTACGGAGGTTCCTCTTTCATCTAATCCCTCTAACCACTTCCTTTCGCATCCATGGCAGCACTCTCCTCTGCCTCCCCACCTTACTGACTAGAGGTATTGTCAAGGCTTGCGCCTCCAAAACCTCCCTTTTGAGTGCCATCCACCCCTCCTCAATTCGCTTACCTTCCACTAACCTATCCCAGGAGACTTTCCCCAGTCTGGCCTTCACTTGACCAAAGCTGGCCCTCTTGAAGTCCCAGTGCTTGACCTGCTGAATGTCCCCATTCCCCTGATCTCATAGCAAAGGATAGAGTGATCGCTCACATCCAGAGCTCCCCTAATTTGTACTTCATCTCTCAGCTCCTCTCTATTGGTCAAGACCAAGTCAAGGATGTTTCCCCCCGAGACTCCTATTAGATTTTTCCAGATTCCATTTGCCTCTCATTCGCTGGTCAAACAAAATATTTTGCTAATCTAACGCTGGGATCAGAATTGCTATTATTATTTAGATAATTGTTGTTGTTGTTGTTAGTCGCGAAGTCGTGTCCGACCCATCGCGACCCCATGGACAACATTCCTCCAGGCCCTCCTGTCCTCCACCATTCCCCGGAGTCCACTCAAGCTCACACCAACCGCCTCTGTGACTCCATCCAGCCACCTCATCCTCTGCTTCTTCTTTTGCCATCTATTGTTCCCAGCATTAGGCTCTTCTCCAGGGAGTCCTTCCTTCTCATTAGGTAGCCAAAGTATTTGAGTTTCATCTTCTAAAGAGCAGTCAGGGTTGATCTCCTCTAGGACTGACTGGTTTGATTGCCTTGCGGTCCAAGGGACTCGCAGGAGTCTCCTCCAGCACCACAACTCAAAGGCCTCAATCCTTTTGCGCTTGGCCTTCCTTATGGTCCAGCTTTCACAGCCATACATTGCAACTGGGAAAACCATAGCCTTGACTATACACACTTTTGTTGGCAGGGTGATGTCTCTGCTTTTTAGTATGCTATCTAGATTTGCCATAGCTTTCCTCCCCAGGAGCAAGCGTCTTTTAATTTCTTGGCTGCAGTCCCCGTCTGCGGTGATCTTGGAGCCCAGGAAAATAAAATCTCTCACTACCTCCATTTCTTCCCCATCTATTTGCCAGGAAGTGAGAGTACCGGATGCCATGATCTTAGTTTTCTTAATGTGGAGTTTCAAGCCAACTTTTGCGCTCTCCTTCACCCGCATCAAGAGGCTCTTAAGTTCCTCTTCACTTTCTGCCATGAGAGTGGTATCATCTGCATATCTGAGGTTGTTGATATTTCTCCCAGCAATCTTGATTCCAACTGGCGATTCATCTAGCCCTGCCTTTCTCATGATGTGCTCTGCATATAAGTTAAATAGGCAGGGTGACAGTATACAGCCTTGCCGAACTCTTTTCTCAATTTTGAACCAATCAGTGGTTCCGTGCCCAGTTCTCACTGTTGCTTCTTGACCTGCATATAGGTTTCTCAAGAGACAAATAAGATGGTCTGGTACTCCCATCTCTTTAAGAACTTGCCACAATTTGTTGTGATCCACACAATCAAAGGCTTTAGCATAGTCAATGAAGCAGAAGTAGATGATTTTCTGGAACTCCCTAGCTTTCTCCATGATCCAGCGTATGTTGGCAATTTGATCTCTAGTTCCTCTCCCTCTTCGAAATCCTGCCTGTACTTCTGGTAGTTCTCGGTCCACATACTGCTGGAGCCTAGCTTGTAGGATTTTGAGCATCACTTTGCTAGCATGTGAAATGAGTGCAATGGTGCGGTAGTTTGAACATTCTTTGGCATTGCCCTTCTTTGGGATCGGAATGTAAACTGACCTTTTCCAATCCTGTGGCCACTCTTGAGTTTTCCAAATTTGCTGGCATAGTGAGTGTAGCACTTTAACTGCATCGTCTTTCAGGATTTTGAATAGCTCAGCTGGAATGCTGTCACCTCCACTAGCTTTGTTGTTGCTCAGACTTCCTAAGGCCCATTTGACTTCACATTCCAGGATGTCTGGTTAGAGGTCAGTGACCACCCCATCGTGCTTATCAGGGATGTTAAGCTCTTTCTTGTATAGTTCTTCTGTGTAATCTTGCCACCTCTTCTTAATGTCTTCTGCCTCTGTTAGGTCCCTGCCATTTTGGTCCTTTATCATGCCCATCTTTGCATGAAATGTTCCCTTCATATCTCCAATTTTCTTGAAGTGATCTCTGGTCCTCCCTATTCTATTGTTTTCTTCTATTTCTTTGCACTGTTCATTTAGGAAGGCATTCTTATCTCTTCTAGCTGTTCTCTGGAATTCTGCATTCAATTGTTTGTATCTTTCTCTTTCTCCCTTGCCTTTTGCTTCCCTTCTTTCCTCAGCTATTTGTCAAGCTTCCTCAGTCAGCCATTTTGCTTTCTTGTATTTCTTTTTCTTTGGGATGGTTTTAGTTGCTACCTCTTGTACGATGTTGCGAACCTCCGTCCATAGTTCTTCAGGCACTCTGTCTATCAGATCTAATTCCTTAAATCTATTTGTCACCTCTACTGTGTATTCATCTGGGATATGATTTATGTCATACCTGAGTGGCCTAGTGCTTTTCCCTACTTTCTTCAACTTAAGCCTAAATTTTGCCACCAGAAGCTCATGATCTGAGCCACAGTCAGCTCCTGGTCTAGTTTTTACTGACTGTATACAGCTTCTCCATCTTTGGCTGCAGAGCACATAGTCAATCTGATTTCTGTGTTGACCATCTGGTGATGTCCATGTGTAGAGTCGTCTCTTGGGTTGTTGGAAAAGAGTGTTTGCTATGACCATTGTATTCTCTTGACAAAATTCCACCAGCTTGTGCCCTGCTTCATTTTGTACTCCAAGGCCAAACTTGCCTGTTATTCCAGTTATCTTTTGGCTTCCTACTTTAGCATTCCAATCCCCTATGATGATAAGGACATCATTTTTGGAGTTAATTCTAGAAGGTGTTGTAGGCCTTCATAGAACTGGTCAACCTCAGCCTCTTCAGCACCAGTGGTTGGGGCATAGACTTGGACTATTGTGATGTTGAATGGTTTGCCTTGGATTCGAACTGAGAGCATTCTGTCATTTTGGAGATTGTATCCCAGTACTGCTTTTCCTACTCTTTTATTGACTATGAAGGCTACTCCATTTCTTCTGAGGGATTCTTGCCCGCAGTAGTATACCTGATGGTCATCTGAACTAAATTCACCCATGCCTGTCCATTTTAGTTCACTGATTCCTAAGATGTCGATGTTCAGTCTTGTCATCTCTTGTTTGACCACATCCAACTTGCCTTGATTCATGGATCTTACATTCCATGTTCCTATGGAGAATAGATCTTTGCAGCATCGGACTTTCCTTTCACCTCCAGATACATCTGCAACTGAGTGTCCTTTCGGCTTTGACCCAGTCGCATCATTCTTTCTGGCGCTACTAGTACTAGCCCTCCGCTCTTCCCCAGTAGCATATTGGACACCTTCTGACCTAAGGGGCTCATCTTCCGGTGTCATATCGTTTTGCCTTTTGGTACTGTCCATGGGGTTTTCATGGCAAAGATACTGGAGTGGGTTGCCATTTCCTTCTCCAGTGGATCACGTTTTGTCAGAGCTCTCTGCTATGACCTGTCCATCTTGGGTGGCCCTGCACGGCATAGCTCAGAGCTTCATTGAGCTACGCAAGCCCCTTCGCCACGACAAGGCAGTGATCCATGAAGGAGTTAGATAATTACTGATTTCATATAAAACATGACATTGTGTTAAGGGTTATTATTTAGGGCACAAGAGCAAAAATCCTCAGGGAGGATATCTCTCATGGGGAGGAAATTGAGTGTGGCAGTTCTGAGTGCCTTTTGCCAGCTTGGACTGGCTCACCAGTGATGGCTTCTCCTAGACAGGCTTAATTTGGCCACAGTGGTTCAAGTGCTGGTGACCTTAAGGCTGGACTACCTTAATACACTGTTTGTAAGGCTGCCCTTAAGGCTGCTCTGGACAGGAGCAGTGTCTTTTCAGCCTGCATCTCCTTCTCTGAGAGAATGGAATTGGCTGTGTAGCCAGGCTGTGCTTAGTAGGATTTATTCTTAATATCACATTACATTTATCCTCTGCCTTTCTTCTTCTTGGAAGAACCTGGCATGTTCTCTTTTTCTCCATTTTATCCTCACAATGCCAACCCTGTGAAGTAGGATGGGCTGAGAATGTGCAGCTGGTCACAGGGAGCTCTTTAGCTGAGTGGGAGGACTACAAACCAGATCTATAGTTTAATCCAGGGGTGTCCAAACTTTTTGCAAGGATGGCCAGATTTGGTGAGGTGAAAATGTGTGGGGGCTGACCATTCAGCCTGACGTTCTTTGAACCATTAACATTAAATGCAAATGAACTATTTTATGAAAGACTAAACAAATAACTTAACTGCACTAATGTGAAGGGTGATACTGAGATCTCGACTGCATTCTATAGGCCAGGTCTGGCTCAAAAACAGTGGTTTTGATGTGCAAGATGTCACGCAGGTGAAAGTCACTTAGTCTCATCCTCACGCAGTTCTTGCTAATGTTCCTAACCAAGAATGTCGTCTCGCACAAGTATGTTGAACCAAACAAACTCAGCATTTTCTTAGCAAATGTTCGAATCTCTTGGAACCTGTCTTTATCCAGCTGGCGGTAAAAGTTGACAAGAGGGAGCTGTTGGTGCCGACTGCAACACTCGGCGTCACACTGCAGCTCAATGAGCTCCAGCCTTAGGTGGTCTGGAGCGTCATCAGGGTCCACAGAGAAAGGAGATGAAAAAAGTGTGATCTCCTTTTCAATAGCTGCAAAATCCCGAAAGCGCTGTTGAAACTCCTCAGCCAGAGATGAGATGTCTGCTTCATACCTCCTTATTTGTGCACTCATATTGTTCTGTAGAAAACTGGTCATTATTTCCTGCAGCGATGGGAAATGTGTGGTATTGGGCTGCATTTGTGACAAGTGCCTTTGGAAAAGTAGCAGCTTGGTCCCAAAGGCTTTGATATGTGAATACAGTTGGCTTACCACTGCATTTTGCCCCTGAAGGCTCGTGTTCAGCACATTCAGATGGCACGTCATGTCAACTAAAAATCCAAAATCAGCCAGCCAAACAGGATCAGATAGCTCTGGCATGGGTTGTCCCTTTTTTGCCAAGAATTGTCCGATTTCCTCCCTAAGAGAGTAGAAGCGCTGCAGTGCAGACCCCCGACTGAGCCATCTTACCTCGTTGTGATACACAACATCTCCGTATTCAGCCTGGATGTCGAGTAGAAACTGTTGAAACTGGCAGTGGCACAGGGCTTTGGAGCAAATACAATTAATAGCCTTCATCGTCAGTTTCATAACATGATCATATTTCAGATGTTTGGCACAGAGAACTTGGTGAATAATACAGTGGAGTTTTATAGCTTTGCCTCCTTCTTCGCTGACTTTGTTACAGACTAGGGTTGATAATCCACTTCGCTCGCCAGCCATGGCAGGTGCACCATCCGTAATAATCCCAGTGACTTTATTCCACGGTAGTTTCATGTCATCTACGGCGGAACAAACAGAAACAAATAAATCTGTTCCTCTTGTCTGGTCCTTAAGGCTCTGGAGGTCAAGTAGCTCTTCACTCACGTTCATGTCGTTGTCCACTCCTCTCAAAAAAATCAATAACTGAGCGGTGTCAGATGCATCCGTGCTTTCGTCGCAGGCTAACGAAAAAAGTCAAACTCCACTCCTTTTGCTTCTGTCTCTTAATATCAGATGAAACGTCTTCAATTCTCCGTACCACAGTGTTATGAGCCAAGCAAACATTGCCAAACTCTTGCTTCTTCTCAGGACAATTTTTCTCCACCATTGTCATCATGCAGTCTTTAATAAATTCACCCTCAGTAAAAGGTTTGCAGTGCTTGGCAATCAGCATTGCCACCTCGTAGCTCACCTTTGTGGCATTTTCATTTGACTCACGGGCTCATGTGAAAAAGCGCTGCTGTGCCATTAAAGCAGCTTCCAGTTCCTTCAATTTTTCGCCACGTTCGTTCCCAGTTAGCTTGTTGTAGTTAGCATGTTTCGTCTGGTAGTGCCTCTTGATATTGAATTCCTTGAAACAGCCACAGTCTTTTGGCAAATTAGGCAGACACAGTTGTTTCGTATTTCAGTGAAAAAATACTCCAATTTCCACTTGTCCTGGAAGCGGCGGCCCTCGCTGTCAAATTTCCTTTTTTTAGTTACAATCGCCATTTTAGAAATGGGCACACAAGCCTTGTGTCACAAGGGTCACGCGGCGAGAGTGCTGACTCAGGTCTACTGCCATCTTCCGGTGAAATATAACCAGCAGCCTTGAAGGAGCAGGAGGCAGCAGGGGACAGCTGCGGGAACCGCTGTGCGGTGAAGGGAAAAACGCCAGCCAGCAGGGATGAGTGACAGGCTGAGCTGGCAGGGAGAAGAGGCTGCGGGCCACTTGAAATTTGAAAACGGGCCGCAATTGGACCCCGGGCCGGACTTTGGACATGCCTGGTTTAATCTAACCGGAAGATAAATCCAGACTGAATGTTTGGAAAGCCAATGGGAGACTTTGATCACACAATATGACAAACACGACTATACACTGAGTACAGCTTGCCACTGAACCATGGTTTGTTGTATTGTGTGTCCTCAGCCATGCTAACTATGGTTTGATAATGAAGCTATCTACAAAGAGAACCCATGGTTTGATGCTGAGCTGTGAGTTGTTTTGTGATTAACGAATCATGATTTCTTAGTACAGCTGGGTTCACACAACAAGCCCTGATTCAACAACAACCCACATACAACCCATAGGTTGGGTAGGCCAAGGATGTCATGCTGGCACTGTTAACTCTTGCCTAGCTGACATTAAAAAACAGAATAGCTGATGCTGGAGACCTAAGCTGATTGAACCTCACTTCCTTCCATGTGCTGCCTGCAACAAGAGGAAAACTCTCATTGGCACCAATGGGAGCATTCCTCCCACTGAGAGTAGCAGGCAGCCAGATGGTGGTGGGGTGATTCCAAGCAGAGACCTTTCCCGGAGACTCCAGGAATCCAATCTTTCTCCACTGCAGACACAGTCCCATACACCAACAGTTCTATTTTGTAAATAACCTGCTACGTAAGTAAGGGCAAACTAAGTGACAATAGTTTGGCAAGCACCACCCCCAACATTATCAGCAATGCAATCACAGACATGAGTCACAGAGACTCAAGGCAGCTCATGGGCCACGCAGTTCATTCCATTTAACTGAAGCAGGATATCTTGCACCTATAAGCATTCCTGCAGCTGGGCACCCTGGACTGCCCAGACAGCTCCTAGCTAGGAGACTCCAAGACCACCTCACTGTGATGGCTCCATCACGACACTGTTGGGGGTCACTGAGACATGCTCTGCTGAAGTGCTGAGGTTTTGCTTCCAGGGTGTCCGTCCCACACTGCTTGGGAAGCTGGAAATCACAAGCAGAGTGTGTGAGGGCTCAGCCATGGCAGCATCTCCCCTGCAATCCAGGAGACATTGTCTGGCCAGCCCACAATCCCAGGTTTGCTTCTTTTTTCACACACCCAACACCTCTGCCAGACTTCTGCCTTTCCCAGGATTGTGTGGGAAGGAGCCACTATCTCACTCCAGGAATGAATGGGGTACAACAGGCCAGCAATAGAGTCTAATGTAAGATGGGGAAGTTCTAGAATGTCTCCATTGAGTGATTTCATGGCAAACTGTCCACATGTCTGCCAGGACTGTCTGCGGCACAGGATATCCTGTCACAGGGCAATGGGGTGAACAGCTTGGCTCACTGGTTGCCCAGCAGCACTATGATTCATTAAGAGACGCAACAGTGCCATGGTACACTCCCTGACCTTGAGGACCTGTTTCCTGGCACATCTGCCTTCCTTGTATGTACCAGAGTAACCCAGATTACAACAGCCACAAACAGAAGACAGGCATGAACAGGAGGAAGGACTCCAGGGAGGTGCTGACACTTCTAATTGCTCCAGATGACTGGTGGCACTTTGAGCATTCAGTTCTTTCTTGTTCCTGTATCCGACATAGGTTTTAACTCCTGCCAATGCACTGGGGCCCTTCTGAAACACCAGCTCCAGGTTTGGGAGGGCCCTTGGCCAAGACACCTTCAGGGGCACTGCTGATCTCTCCTTCCTGGCTTGGCCAAAGAGAAAGAGGCAGTGCTGGATGAAGGCTGGGTGCTGAGAGACACTTCTTAGCCTGCTGCTGTTCTTCAAGGTATTGGATAAGGAGCACCTCAGATTGAAACACATCCCAACTTGGTTCTCCTATTGATTATTGATCTGTTACTGCCAGTAGTTTACCCTTTTGCTGTACCTGCGCCACTTAGCCATGGAGTTTTGAGTTCAGCCAGTGAGCACAGAACTGTGACAACACTATGCAACCTGACAATCTCCAGAGGGTGCAAAGGAAGGAAGGAGAGATGGGGCCACGTGAAAAAAGCAAGATGCTCAGCCAGCAAACATTTTTTTTTTTTGCACACTGCAGTGCTGCAGCAATGGAATTTGCCCCTCCTCGAAGCAGCAGAGTTTGAACTGTACTGAGAGCCATTCCCTGACAAGTTCTGCAAAGTGCCAAAGCCATGGCAGATGGGAGCTGTATCTCCTTCGGATCAGTGCTGCAGGCGTTGACCTGCTGTTACAAAAGCAGACAAGTCCTTGGTTGACAAGTGTCTCAATGCTGGTGGGATTTTTTTTGGCTTATGTTATGATACCTACACATATTTTTTTTTAAAGGTGCATAGGTACATGCATGGGACTAGAGCAATTTTCATCCAGGCTTATCATAATTCTTGCATTCCAGACAGACAGGAAGAGATGGAATTAGTGATATTGAAAGTCAGAGAAAATAGCACAGGAGGAAAAGAAGAGTAGTTGCTTGTTTTTGTTTTCTCCCATTTCCTGTTTTAGCTCTCCTATGCATTTGGAGACAAAACAAACTCCTTAGGAATATAAAAAGATAACTAATTCACCCAACCTTCCAGCCCCAGTCTTTAATCCATGTCTGTTTATATTCTAGGAATTATCTTCTTTTGTGGCAGCTTTTCTAAACCTGGTGTCCTGTAGTTTTTGGACCACAGCTCCCATTTCAATTCTCTCTCTCTCTCTGTAATATTTGCGTTTTACATTTAAGAGTTTTGTGAATAGGCCAGTGGAATCACTTAAATATCCACTAAAATGAACTGTGGAAAAATGAAATAGTACACATCCAAGTATTGGGATCTAGAAGACAGTCTTTGTTAATGACAACAACTGGGTTCAGACAACATGAGAACTCTCACTCAGGAATTAAGGGTCAAATGTAGGTTGTTGTTGAAATGTGGGTTATGTTGTCTGAACCCAACTGTGCTAGTAACCTACGGCTTGTTAGCCATGAAAACCCTATGAAGAGAGGCCATGGGTTGTTGCTGGATTGTGAACTGTAGGTTGTTCACCATGGTTTGTTATCTCAGCTGTGCTCAGACAACACTATAACCCACATTTCAACAGCAATCCAGAATTCCATAACAACTCACGCTTAGCCCTGGTTATCATGGTGTCTGAACTCAGTCAACATATTAATGCTGCAGCTGCAAACAATTCAGTTTAAAAAAAAAAGGTATATTTCTGGAGGGTCTTGAAATAAAAGAAGCACACAGGATAGGGAGCTAGCTTGGTCCATCTACCTCAGTACTGGTGACAGTGATTAGCCGGGCGTCTCCAAGGTCTGCCACTGGGCAGACTTTGCTCTTAGCACTGCCTGTGGATGGGACACTTGAGACCTGTGACATGGGAAGAAAGTGTTCTATTACTAAGTCATGGCTCATTAGAGAACTAAGGTATGAGAAACCTGTGAGAAGCCATAGAAATGGACACTGGAGGTCATTCCAGTCTAGATATTTTTATTTATTAAACAAGATTTATTTAGCACTCCATATTCCAGTATGTTAATTCCAGAGCAGTGAAAAAGAAAAGATAAAATGAATACAAGAATAAAATAATTTCTAGGTTTAGGGCCTGCATATCTGAAGGAATGTCTCCTTCCATATACACCTGCTCAATTCTTAAGACCATCTGCTGAGGTCCTTCTCTCGGAGCCTTCTTCAAAAAAAGCTGGAAGAGTGGCTATTTAGGGAAGGGTCTTCTCAGTGGTAGCTCCCTGACTATGGAATCTCCTCTCCAGAGAGGTGCACCTGGCAGTGACTATTTATTTCAGCCCCAGGCCAAAACGTTTTCATTTTAAGGGTTAGAAAGATTTTACAAGGTATTTTTAATCTATCATAGACTATGATTTATTCAAGTGTTCTTGTGGATTTTGCTGTTTGGTTATTGTTGCGCTATGTATATGTAAGCCAGGCAAGTCCAAAGTCCGGCCCGAGGTCCAATTGCGGCCTGTTTTCAAATTTCAAGTGGCCCGCAGCCTCTTCTCCCTGCCAGCTCAGCCTGTCACTCATCCCTGCTGGCTGGCGTTTTTCCCTTCACCGCACAGCGGTTCCCGCAGCTGTCCCCTGCTGCCTCCTGCTCCTTCAAGGCCGCTGGTTATATTTCACCAGAAGATGGCAGTAGACCTGAGTCAGCACTCTCGCCGCTTGACACTTGAGACACAAGGCTTGTGTGCCCATTTCTAAAATGGCGACTGTAACTAAAAAAAGGAAATTTGACAGCGAGGGCCGCCGCTTCCAGGACAAGTGGAAATTGGAGTATTTTTTCACTGAAATACGAAACAACTGTGTCTGCCTAATTTGTCAAGAGACTGTGGCTGTTTTCAAGGAATTCAATATCAAGAGGCACTACCAGACGAAACATGCTAACTACAACAAGCTAACTGGGAATGAACGTGGCGAAAAATTGAAGGAACTGGAAGCTGCTTTAATGGCACAGCAGTGCTTTTTCACAAGAGCCCGTGAGTCAAATGAAAATGCCACAAAGGTGAGCTACGAGGTGGCAATGCTGATTGCCAAGCACTGCAAACCTTTTACTGAGGGTGAATTTATTAAAGACTGCGTGATGACAATGGTGGAGAAAAATTGTCCTGAGAAGCAAGAGTTTGCCAATGTTTGCCTGGCTCGTAACACTGTGGTACGGAGAATTGAAGACGTTTCATCTGATATTAAGAGACAGAAGCAAAAGGAATGGAGTTTGACTTTTTTCGTTAGCCTGCGACGAAAGCACGGATGCATCTGACACCACTCAGTTATTGATTTTTTTGAGAGGAGTGGACAATGACATGAACGTGAGTGAAGAGCTACTTGACCTCCAGAGCCTTAAGGACCAGACAAGAGGAACAGATTTATTTGTTTCTGTTTGTTCCGCCGTAGATGACATGAAACTACCGTGGAATAAAGTCACTGGGATTATTACGGATGGTGCACCTGCCATGGCTGGCGAGCGAAGTGGATTATCAACCCTAGTCTGTAACAAAGTCAGCGAAGAAGGAGGCAAAGCTATAAAACTCCACTGTATTATTCACCAACAAGTTCTCTGTGCCAAACATCTGAAATATGATCATGTTATGAAACTGACGATGAAGGCTATTAATTGTATTTGCTCCAAAGCCCTGTGCCACTGCCAGTTTCAACAGTTTCTACTCGACATCCAGGCTGAATACGGAGATGTTGTGTATCACAACGAGGTAAGATGGCTCAGTCGGGGGTCTGCACTGCAGCGCTTCTACTCTCTTAGGGAGGAAATTGGACAATTCTTGGCAAAAAAGGGACAACCGATGCCAGAGCTATCTGATCCTGTTTGGCTGGCTGATTTTGGATTTTTAGTTCACATGACGTGCCATCTGAATGTGCTGAACACGAGCCTTCAGGGGCAAAATGCAGTGGTAAGCCAACTGTATTCACATATCAAAGCCTTTGGGACCAAGCTGCTACTTTTCGAAAGGCACCTGTCACAAACGCAGCCCAATACCACACATTTCCCATCGCTGCAGGAAATAATGACCAGTTTTCTACAGAACAATATGAGTGCACAAATAAGGAGGTATGAAGCAGACATCTCATCTCTGGCTGAGGAGTTTCAACAGCGCTTTCGGGATTTTGCAGCTATTGAAAAGAAGATCACACTTTTTTCATCTCCTTTCTCTGTGGACCCTGATGACGCTCCAGACCACCTAAGGCTGGAGCTCATTGAGCTGCAGTGTGACGCAGAGTGTCGCAGTTGGCACCAACAGTTCCCTCTTGTCAACTTTTACTGCTGGCTGGATAAAGACAGGTTCCAAGAGATTCGAACATTTGCTAAGAAAATGCTGAGCTTGTTTGGTTCAACATACTTGTGTGAGAAGACATTCTTGGTTAGGAACATTAGCAGGAACTGCGTGAGGACGAGACTAAGTGACTTTCACCTGTGTGACATCTTGCGCATCAAAACCACTGTTTTTGAGCCAGACCTGGCCTATAGAATGCAGTTGTGCTCTCAGTATCACACTTCACATTAGTGCAGTTAAGTTATTTGTTTAGTCTTTCATAAAATAGTTCATTTGCATTTAATGTTAATGATTCAAAGAACGTCAGGCTGAATGGTCAGCCCTCACACATTTTCACCTCACCAAATCTGGCCCTCCTTGCAAAAAGTTTGGACACCCCTGGATTAAACTATAGTTTCTTCATGTTCTTATGGGCAAAGTGAAGAGTCTCTTCTCACTCTATTCTTCCTGATATCTTTTATGCAAGGATGGTGGACATCTATCTCTTGGGCTGTGACTCCCAACATCCCTCACTATTGACTATGCTGGATGGGACTTGGGGAGCTGAAGCAACATCTGTGGGCAGTGGTCGGCGGGGTCACACATTCCCTGCTCCTACTTTAAAAGGGTATAAAAAACCTACTAAACTCAGACGCTTGCATGCCATCTGAGCACAGTGTGGACCTAGGCCAGGCAAATCCAGCCTCTTGGCAAATCCTGTTTGGCCAGCTGAAGCTAGAGCTCCTCGCAATGCTGCAGTTAAAATCAGTTTAAGGGACTGTCTTTTCTAGCCTAGAGTAGCACTGGTAGATTCTCCTAGCATGTCCACCTGTGTCAACAGCTTACATCTCCAAGAACTTCTTGGTTGGTTGGTTGACTCATTCTTTCTCTGAAGTGGTATTCTTGTCCCTGTCCCCGTCCAGCATTATTTTCTTCTTCTGAGAGCCCTGTGGGGTAGGTTAAGCTGAGATATTGGGACCAGCTAAAGGTCATTCAGGGAGCTATATGGCTGAGTAGAGAGTTGAACTCAAGGCAGTTCATTTCAAAATGCAGGCCAAGCGACATCCTGGAGCATCCCCAGATGGAATACTTTGGCACAGCACAACTGATTGATCTGTATTATAATATTGCTTTCCTTTCAAGAACCTTGAGGTGGCATGCATAGCACATGCTGTTTCTCATGCCCCCAGAACTCCTTCACCATTTTATCCTAGGACAGTACTGTGCGGGAGGTTAAACCAAGACAGTGTGGCTGGCCGGGGTCACCCATGGCTGAGTGGTGATTGAACCTGGATTTCCCAAGAGTCAGGCAGACAGTCTAACTCAGCCTTCCCCAGTGTGGGGATCCTCCAGATATTTTGAGCTGCAATTTCCACCTTTCTGGACTGTTGGCCAGTCTATTGGTTGGGACTGATGGGAGTTGTAGTCAAAAACACCTGGAGGGGACTGGGTTGGGGATGCCTGCTCTAATCACTGCATTACACTGACTTTCTTTTATTAGATCCTTAGACCAAACTGGGAGTGGGCCTTCTTGCCTTACTATAAGGTAGGAAGGATGGAGTTTTCTGTGGTTGGATTCATGTTAGTGATAGCAGAGGGAACCCTTTGCACCAAGTCCAGACTATGGTTGATCTAACATGGTTTTGTCTATTCTGATTAGCAATGAAGCTCCTTCCCCTTAGAAAGAGGGTCTTTCCCACTTCCTCACTGGAATCATTCAACTGGAGATGCCAGAGATGGACCTAGAGGCTTTTCGCCATGCAAACTATATGGTTCCCAAACCCCCTACCACTGACATCTCTGCTCTTGCCACCATCACATCTGTGAAGAATACACACACCTCTGTGGCATGCCCTGTGGGGAATCTTGAGGGTGGGGGAAGCTCCTCTACCCTCGTATAGTGGAATTTCTGCACTTGCTTGTGAGAAAGACCATT
Organism: Varanus salvator macromaculatus; assembly: GCA_023646645.1. Taxonomy (NCBI): domain Eukaryota; kingdom Metazoa; phylum Chordata; class Lepidosauria; order Squamata; family Varanidae; genus Varanus; species Varanus salvator. The sequence goes on from JAIXND010000795.1 coordinate 9,609,616, forward strand.
CCATAGGGTTCTGGAACAGTGGTTGCCCCCCCCCCCACCGCCCCACTTTGCCTACAGACAGTCATGATAGACACATCAACTCCCTGTCTGGAACATCCATACAATGTGGTTTCCCTAGTTAAACAAGAAGCAAAGGCAACCATGTAAAATTCTAAACACAAAATTCCAAAATTCCTGTGATGTAATAGTCACATAGGTTGCAATTGTGACAGCCAGTCTGCCTTGTTTTTCTTTCTTTCCTCCTATTCCTGCCTCCTTCCTGCCCTCCAGAACTCATGCCAACCACCTCCTTGTAGCATCTTGCCTGGTTATAAGAGGTCTGGGGATCTTGGAAGCATGCATATTTTTTGTGATCCTTCAGTTGGCGTAAGATGGTATCCCATGGACAATGGGACTTGTTTCTTGAAAAATAGAAATGGAAAGGAAACCTTATGGAGCACTTTGTCGGTTAATTTGCAAGTTTGATGGGCACGCCTGCCTCAGGACAGGCCAGTTTATGTGTCTTGTCTTTCTCAGATTGGATGGTTCATGCTGGTAGTGGGAAGGAGGGCATGCGTCTACATATGCTCCCTGCCATCTAGTGTCCATTTCTGGAAGTGCTGCTTCCTGCAGTCCCAGCTTCTGCAAAATCGTTTTCCCTTCCTTAAAATTGCCATTGTTTGAAAACTCCTTCCTCGCTCTCAGCCTATGTGATATGTCAGTGTTATGGCTCCTGCACCCCGCTTCTGAGAGCTGAAGAGTTTCAGTGGCTTCAGTGCTTACTTAGTTTTCTGAGAAGGACACTGGAGGCCTATGGCATTTCTTTCCTGGAAGGTTTATTTACACTCAGCTCAAAATGAGGAACCAGAACTTTTCTAGTCCAGCAGCTCTCCGCCTTTCCCTCAGCTGCCTCAGGACTCTCCCTGCTGCCCAAGTCAGAGATCCCAAGTCAGTTCTCTTTCCTGTCTTCTAATCAGACTCTCCAGCCTGCCTTCCTGCTCACTGAGGCCTAGTAAAAGAAAAGCCTATCCTAAATCACTTTGCATTCAGAGCACCGAACTGCAAGGTTAATTTTGCACCAACCTGCAAGGTTAATTTAACTGCAGAAGTAAATTTTGTTGTGTTCTCAAGTACACAACACTATCAAGTTTTTTCCTCTCCAAATGGAGTTCTCTTCTTCTGCAGTAGCTGGCTTCTCACAAGCCCATCCAGACCAACCCTCACATATTCAGAAACAGAGAGTGGCCACTTTGTGTATCCCTTCACAAAGAGAGAGCTGTGACCCTTCGGACAAACTTGCTCTCCAACTGTGATCAGGAGAGAAATTTTGTGAACTCTAGAATGTGTTTCTGGAATTAGAACTTTCATGAGGCAGAGTGTCTGGTACATGTTGGTGTACCATTTTCAACATAATTCCATACATGTTTAGACAAAGGAGTGATTCCCAAAATTAAACTGGGGTGGGGTGGGGGCTCTGTGTGTATGTATCAGCACCATGCAAAGCGATTTTGGGATTTTTATTTGCATAAAATCACAAATTAAGGGCACAAGCCTATGCATGTTTGGACAGAAAAAAAGTCTTACAACTCTCAACATTGCCTAGCTAGCCATGGTGGCTGTGGAATGCTGGGAATTGTAGTAGGTAGTTATTTTTTCCCTGTCTAAACATGCACCTTTGATCATTAACTAGCATAGATACTTCTTTTCCCAATCAGGTATTGCTTGCTCCATTTCAGGAAGCAGAGTTTGTGGAGAGGGTAGATCCAGTCACAGGTCACCTTCATCATACAGTACTGTGTGGGCTTGACCCTTTTAAAAATTAAGAAAAAAATTAAGAAGTAACGTAATATAAATAATAGAGACCTGCTTTGGCCACATTACTTGTGCAAGGAGCCACAGTATCCTAACGGATCACAAGCTGAACATAAGCGAGCAGTGTGATGTAGCTGCTTAAACAGTTGATGTAGACTTATGGCTGTATGGAGCGTCAAAGAAAGTGTGTCAAAGGAAGTAATCATTATTCCCCTATTTTGTGTTGGTTAGGACACATCTGGAATATTGTGTCCAGTTCTAGGAGCCAAATTTTAGCAAGGAATAGTCAAACTTAACCCATATCCTCCTAAGGTTGTCTCGGAGCCACAAGTCCCATGAGGAATAGCACCTAGATCACTTAATTCCTTTCACTTTGAGAAGCCAAGGTTAAGGGGAGACACGATCACAATCTTTAAATACCTGGTGGGCTGTCATGTAGAAGATGGAACAGTCTGAACAAATGAGTGCAAATTGTACAGAAAGAGATTATGGTTTGATGGGTACAAAATGTTCCTGACAAATTGTTATTTGACAGTGGAAGAAATGTCTTTAGATGGTAGCAGGCTCTTCTTTGCTGAGCCATTTAAGCCGCAGTTGCAAGATGCCTGCACCAAAGAAGGGGTTAGACTCAGCTCCTAGATCCCTTCCAGCGCTACGATTCTATAGCACAGAAAGTCTTGTTAAGTTTACATTCAGTAAGTGAGATGATCCCTGTAAACTTTAGAACATCTGTCTCTTGATGAGAAGCTGAGCAAGGTCTGCGCAATTGTAGTACTGTCAAAAGGAAAAGCACATCCTTGTTACATAATACTGAATGAGGGGTATAAAAAAGAACTTTTTGGTATCCACTTAATTCCTTTTAATTTCCTGCTGGAATAAGAGGTTATACATTCTAATGCCAATGCAATATTGTCCTTTAAAATCATACCAATGTTTGGTTAAGAAACAAAAATATACAAAAATACTTTTGTATAAGTCCTGCATTTGTAGCAGAAGAATATTTGTTTGTTACATCTCTGCACACATCTCAGCCTGTGTTAATGAAACTACTTGGTGGTCACAGAATACGTAGATGGGAAAATACACATTTCTGTCTTTTAACTTGCCATTTTTGCAAATATGTTCAGCATCAAGGGAAGCTCCATGTGTTTTTTTTTTAAATCCAAAATGTTATTTTAAAACAAGCATATGTGCCAGTTATTCTCACAATGACCCTGTATGCTAGGCTAGTAATATTCCTATTTTACAGATGGAGGAACTGAGGCTGAGAGGCCAGGGTGGGTCCTGGTTCCTCCTCGTAGCCCTTAATTAAGAAGACTGTCAACTTCAGTCTCCTTGGTTTAAGGCTAATACTGTCTGGTTGCATCATGATGTGAACATTTTTAAAAGAGCCTTCTTGATTGCTACACTGGCCTTAATCCTAACAGGCTCACACACAATGTGTCTGTCAGGGAGGACACTTCTAAGATCTGCTGAATGATTAGCATGCCTGGGAATTCCCCGCAGCCACTTCCCATGCCTGAAGAAGATACTGCAACCAAACAGCACGGCTCAGCCAGGGCGAGTGGCAAGAAGTTCTTCAGTGAGATCCAAGGTTGTATCCAGTGTTAATCTAACAAGTCCCATTCATTTCATCGGGCCTTTTCTAAGCAGGATTAACACTGGATAGAACCACCCAGAAAGGGTGACTTCATCCAAGTCCCAAGCTTGGGTTCCTTCCCTTCTCATTTAGAACTTTAAAGAATATAAGCGTCCCAGCTCTAACCTTTCCTCTCTGCCTTTGGATGTTTCATAGGTGATATTCCTGTGATATTCCTGCATCTTTGAAATGGGGATGATCTCAGCAGAGTAGCCCCTCCCCTTCACTTCATTATGATGTGAGAAGATTCTGTGTCTGCATTTCATCTCCTGGGGCCACACACACATTCCTCCTGGAGCCAAATGAAGGGACAGCCGAAGACAGCAAGAAGCTGGCCCCTTATTCTATCATGTCTCATGGCCAACCTGGGCACCAAAGGATTTCCCTATTGTGGAAAGCTAAAGCATTTAGGTCCTTTTGGTTTGGGGTTACCTTCCCCAATCTGGCACCCTCTTGATCGTTTGGGCTTCAGCTTCACTCAGCCCCTGCTAGTGTAGACTGTTTGGAGGTGTTTGGAGGCACTGGTATTATAGAGGCATTTGGCACTGCTTTGGCGAAGTAGGGCTGCAATGGACATTCACAACTGGCTGCTCTTTCTGCCCTGCAGGTGCTGTAGCGAGTATGGTGGTGAAGCAGAAATTGGCAGAGGTCATCCTGAAGAAACAGCAGGCTGCTCTGGAAAGGACCAATCCTCCTGTCATGCCATACAGGTGATTTCTTTATAGGCACATGTTTTTCCAATGACCTCTTCAAGTGCAATTTTGTGCAGGATGTGATTGCGTTCAAGTGCATAGAAATGCACATAAGCCAGACCTCCGTTCATAAATCAGCGTTTCCTTGCTGCAGTGCCTTCCTGGGGCATTGGCCTACAGCTCCCATCATCCCCATGATGGCTGTGTGTGATGGAACTTGAAATCCAGCACATTGGGAAGATTGCTGGCATGGGGGAGAGTGCTCTTAAAAATGGAGCCATCGGGATGTGGGATGGGTTGACTGCTGCTCACCTGATATAGCCTGGATCACATTCTGGTTTATTCAGATTGTGAGTGCTATTCACTCACACCTCCTGCCAGGCACTAAATGCCTGCTCTACATCTTCTATATCCATGCTGTGAATGGAAAGCCTCCTTTGACGAGGGTGTATCTTTTCAGCAACTGCAGTCCTATACGATGAGGCCCTTGAATGAAAGGGAGTCTTGTTTTCCAAGGTAGCATGCCCAAGATTGTGCTTCATTTCTGTCTGTCTTTTTTAGAGGTATTTTTATGGCCTTCTGAATCCCTGGCCTTCTACATTCCATGAGATAATGTTAGTCATGATGTGTCCATGCACAATGTCTGTTCCAAGCAAATAGGTTTGGCAGGTTTTCTAAAATAAAGCAAACACTACCATGTCCTGCCATGTAAGCTAAAGTTTTCACAAGTGGATGGTGCCATAGTTAAAGGTGAAGGAATCTGTGTTCTTCCATCTTGTAGTGTTCTTTGACATAACTTCTAAATTTTTTTCAAGTTAGAGAGATTGGAAAGAATTTGCCACAGAATTAAAAGCATGAGAATTTAGTCTAAAGCCATAGACTTGTATCTCAAGTGAGCCTAATGAATTGGACCTATTAATCAGCCATAAATGAACCTGCTTGAACATCTGAAGCTGAATGGCCTTAGTTTTCACAGAAAGACAACATGGTAACACTGCCTTCCAGGTGTTTAGACTTCAACTCCCATCAGTCCTAGCATGGCCAATAATCTGGAATGCTTGGAATTAAATAATATGAGATATTTGGACAGCATCAGATGGGGGAAGGCTGTTGAAAGTCATTGGAAAAAAGATATGGATAAGCTTCTCCCTATAACTGGAGGTGGGGAGGGTGGGTTTGGGAGAAGTGCTGTCCTTCCACTGGTGCAATGTCCTTTCATGGCTTGCCCCAAAAGGGTGACATTTACAGCTCATGAATCAGTGGCAGTTTGAACTTTGGGGAGGGACCATGTGGTAGAACAGCTGCTTTGTGTACGTGGCAATGCCTGAGAGGCATTCACCGCAGAGAACAGAGTTGAACAGGGGCTCGGTTCACAGCTCCAGCTGTTAATTGCTATGCCATGCTGAAGGAAGAGTGTCAACAGTGCCTTTGCTTCTTCTCTTTCATCCAGGTCTTTTGAGCCAATGGAACATGAAGGTCCAGCCAACCCTCTGCTTCCTAGCTTCTTTCCACCTGCCTCCGACAGCTCTGGCAACTCCCCAGAGCACTTTCCACTAAGGAAAACAGGTGAGGTAGTGCAACTAGGCTTGCAGATGGGGGTGCATGCAGTGGGAGATGGATGCAGGCTCTCTTGCTCATGTATTGGGAACCCCAGCTTGGTCCAATTGGCAGAAATCACCTGGTGATGTTTCCATGGCGTGGAGATAAACAGGATTCTTGTGCATCTCAAGCTGCTTCTGTGCCTGTTCGGTTGGCTAGAGAAATGAGGGTTGCAGGCAGAAAGCAATGAAGGGAACGCATGGAAGTACAGAACAAGCTGGGGGCACTTTGGAGGCATGCGCCCCACCAGTAGCTTTTCATGCAGTTCACTGCTGGTGCACATACAAGTTGCAGCAAAGGAGAGAGGATGGGAAGCAGGGCCCACTCCACCAGCTCAGTGGAGAGATCGGCTCCATTTGACCTGTTTTCCCCCAGCTGATTCCACTCCAGCTGGGCATTATAAGAACTGATGTGTAACATTTAGGAATTTGTGCCCAAGTTTGCTCCCCATATGTTTTTTTTCTTTTTCTGCTTCATTGTTTCAGTTGTAAACCTGTTGGCAAGGATTATCTCCTCCCCTCCTCCTCCTCCTCCTCCTCCTCCTCCTCCTCCTCCTTTTACATATGCATCTCTGGGAGCCTTTATGGGCAAAGAGTGGACCTTGAAACACTTTTGGTGAAAATGAGAATAATGATCACATAGGAGGAGGTTGTGCTGTTTGTGCCATGTCCCTTCCTCATGCAAGAGCATGCCCCTCTTTAAAGAAGCAGGGGAAGTTTAATAGGAAAACACACACTTTGCATGAAGAAGGTCTGAGGGTCAGTTCGCAACACCAGCAGTAACAATCTGTCTCTGGCAGTAGGGCTAGAAACAGCATCCATCTCAGACCCTGGAGAGATGCTGCCAGTCACAGTAGATGAAACTGGATTAGGTGGACCAGTAGTTTCATCATACAGGAAGATCCATTGTGAGTGTTTCCACTGATCAGTAGGCATACTCACACATATTTCAGCTTCCTGACTGAAGCATCTTTCTTCTTTGGTTTGGGTGATGGAGGAACAGAAAGGGTTTGTGAGGATTCCCTAGCATCACAGAGGTGCAGAGGTGCAGATAAAGTGCTAAAGAACACCCACTGCAGCAATAACAGTAAAGTATTGAATGAAAGGTATTCCTTGCAGACAGTATTCTTTCTGAGAAAAGGAACAGAAATGAGAACAATCAAGAAAGGAAGAAAATGGGAAGAGTACTGTTGTGCCCATGTTTTGTTTTAATTTAAAATATTTCTAGGATGCCTTTTAGGACAACAGCACTGCCAGGATGGCTCACACAATATAGTTCCACACAGTAAAAATAGCAAAAAGCAAAGTCATCATCATCATAATCAAACATCCACAATAAAACTTCCAGTATAAACAGTAATACAAATCTAAAACTGAATTGCAGGTAAAACCCCAGAACACTCCAGTAAAACATAATTAGAGAAATCAAGCAAGCCTTCAGGATCTGTAACAGTGGGGCCTGACAGGTTACAGTTCCTTAGGGTAGTCCACTGGGGCTGTCCATTATCCTCCGAACTCGGGAGGATTATGGGCATCTTTGCTTATGGGAAGAGCATAGGTGTGTGTTTCTACAGTCTGTAAATTAGCCAAATGGGCTGTTTTGACCATTGAACTGAGTTGATTTGGGGGAGGGGGGACAGGGAGGCATGAGCCCCACTAGGATACATTATGTGCTGGTGAACCTGGTTCCCTCTGGTTCCCTCCTGTCCCCATTCTCTGCTGTCTGCGCTGCATTCCTTCCCAATGTTGCTGTTAGAACCTTGGAGACAATGCTACCGTGAGGAAAGGGGGATCTACATGTGACGTGTGACTCCCCACCCCTAAGATTGCCCTGTTTTCCAGCCTCAGATCTGGGAATGTGAATGATCCTCTGGCCTTCTAGGTGTAGCCGGAGGCTATAGAAATGCCATGCTAGTTTATACTTTCCAGTTATTCTCACTACCTTGTAGGTAGCATTTGCATTTCCTGCTTCAGGGACTAAGGGGTCTATTGATTTGGGCTGGCCTTGGTACCACCAACTCTGTGCCAGCCCTGACTTGGCCAGTGGGGAGTTGGGAAGCCTTGTGGCAGACAGTCCTGTGTTCAATTCCTGACCTCTCCAGGTAGATCAAGGCAAGATACATGTCTGACACACAGGAGAAGAGTTGCTGCCTCTTGGACCTATGATCTGGCTCCATGATTTGGTAGCTTCCTCTGTCTCTGTGACCTTGCCAGAGTAAAAGTCGCCCTCACTGTGAGCTCAGCCATGACTACCAGGTCCCTGGCACATCCCATCAGCTGCGTTGGAAAATGGATTTGCTGAGCTAGGTGTACGTTTGCTCAGAGATGTGGCAGCTCCCACATTCTTCTTCGTGGTCTCTGTGCATCACACATAATGGGCGCTGCACCTGCACAGTGCCTGTTGCTGGGTAGAATACAAAAGCTTCAACTGATTTTGGCGGGAACTCCGCACCCCTCCCCCGCGGTGCTATAAAAGGCAGAGCGCCCACCATTTCCCTCAGTCTTCTTTCGACCACCGATCGCTTTGCCTCGAGCCATTCATTATCGTTCATTGCATCTTCTTGCTCTTTGTTCTAATCGCATTTTTCTCTTCCTCTTCTAGTTAAGATAATCCAAGTTTTATTACCTTCCCTTTCCTAGTTAATCCTTTTTCTCCTTAAAAAAAAAAGTTCTTACTTTCCTGCTATCATTTTTTGCTATCCTCTTTTCTTGATGGCTCAGCGCACAGCCTTTCGAAAGTGCTCTAGATGTGGGCCAAAATGTTTCCAATGGACCCGCACAAGCTTTGCCATCTATGCTTGGGAGAAGGACATCACACTGACAAATGCGGTCATTGTCAGGCATTGACTAAACAAGCCCGGAAAAATTGGGAGAACCAGCTGAGGAAGATACTTTGGGATCAGGTCCTCATAGCTTTGGACGAGCTTGCCACCCAGGCCCCTCCAGCTGGTGCTCCATGGTGACCTCCCCTCATTCACGATCCAAGGGAGCTGCTTCCAGGGAGACCACTCGCTCCTCCAATTTTCCTCTCTCAAACAAAAGCAGAAACGGAAGCACACTGGGCAAGGAGATCCGGCAGTCCTGAAAAGATCTAAGAAGGACAAGACCGACAGCCGCAAGCACCATAGGCTTGCTCAAGAACCACACTGGGACTCAAGTTCGACCAGTCCATCAGTCCCGACAGCTTCATCGGTACTGATGCCATCGACACCGACACCGCAAGCTGTGATGCAAGTTACGCCACCTGGATCCCCCCAGAGGGTCACACTACCGGCTCCTACGGTGTTCGATCCCCCTGAGCCTATGATCCATGGATTGATGTCTGATGGGGAAATCCAAGACTCACCACCTCAGTCAATACCGAGCCATCAACTGGCTCATTCACCGACACCAATGCCATCATCGCCAGAGGCATCTCCAAGGGCTTCTCTGCCAGCCAACTCTCACCACCATCACTGCACCTCTGGCCAATCCACCAGAAGCTGGGTCCCAATGCCATACAGAGGGCTCGAGCCACCTCAACCCTACTACTGGGACTATCTGCCTCCGTATGGCTACTACCCCATGCCACGGGAGCACAGGCATTGATCCCGTCCCTCCAGGACTGAAGCGCCCTCCACCTTGGCGCCTGCGACTTCCCGTCCTCCTCTGTCTCCAGTCCAGTCGTCTTCCAGCACTCCATACCTCTACAACTTGGACTCTGAGGACTCAGACCAACTCTCCACATCTCCTGATACAATCATCTCCACCCAAGGACCTGGGTCCCCAGAGGAGTCCTATGCCACTTTCGGCAAACTCATGGCCCGCCTCATCCGGTCGCTGGAGATTGAGGTCGAACACCAGCCGAGTACCAACAAGGACAGTTTCTACGACATCATTCATAAGGAACAGTCTTCCGCCATCTGCATCCCACTCATCACCACCCTCCAGGAGGCTATGACAGGCACCTGGGAATTCCCTAGCCAGCTGCATCCGACGGCCCGGAGGTACGAATCCATGTACAAGGTTCGGGAGCAGGACATACCATTACTTTTGAAGCACCCCAAACCTAATTTGATTGTGGTCAAGTCGTCCCAGGGGTGAGACAACAGAGAACACTCAACCCCAAGAGACAAAGAGGGCAGGAAGATTGATTTAATGGCATGCTGCATGGGGCTGAGTCTCTGGATTTCCAACTATGAAGCAACAATGGCCAGATATCAGTATTTCCTGATGCAATGGCTGGAATCCATCACCTCCACTATTCCGGAGCAACAGCGTGACCTGGCCCACGTCTTCATCCGGGAGGCCATGCAGCTCTCTATCCAGCAGCTCACTACGGCCTGCCATCTTGTGCGCTCATTGGATTCATCACCCTGTGCCGACACGCCTGGCTACGTTCCTGCAACTTCCCCAATGAGACCAAGAGGCACATCGAGGGAATGCCCTTTGACGGTTCCGGCCTCTTCCATGACCGCACGGACCATAAGCTCAAGCACATTTACAACGCTCGAGCTACCGCTCAGAAGATGGAGATCCCAAATTCCAACCATCGTAAGTGTGCCAGTGTGGTGTAGTGGTTAAGAGCATGGGACTGGGACTCAGACGACCTGGGTTCTAGTCCTCGCTCGGCCATGGAGCCAACTGGGTGACTTTGGGCCAGTCACAGACTCTCAGCCCAACCTACCTCACAGGGTTGCTGTTGTGGGGATACGATGGAGGAGGAGATGTAAGCTGCCTTGAGCCCTTTGATGAAAAAAGGCAGGATATAAATCTCAATATGAATGAATGAATGAATGAATGAATGAATGAATGAATGTGGCCACAATCTCTTGTTACCCTCGATACCAGCCTTACCATTGCTATCAGCTGCGCCAGCAGTACCAGCCTCGCCAGCAACACAACCGGGGCCAACCTGCCGCGCAAAACCAACAAGGCCATCACCGCCAACTCACCAACAAGCGGCAGCATTGATGAGACATGCGAGCTGATCTTCTCTCCCCCTTTCCACCCTCCCCCCTCCCTTTTGGGTACTGGCTGCAAAGTCAACTCCCCATTTGAGAGTCCATCACATCTGATAAATGGGTACTTTCCATCATTGAGAATGGATATAAAATCGAGTTCAATACCATGTCCCCCTTGGGACCAATCTGATACACCTCCCCATCGGAGGTTCTCAGAGATGAGGTCTCCCAACTACTCTGTAAAGGAGCAATTCGACGAATCTCCCGTTCTGAGGGGCTCTACGGCTTCTACTTGAGATATTTTACAGTCCCAAAACGGGACGGTGGTCTACGCCCTATACTTGACCTATGGGGTGTCAATACATTTATTACAACATGAGCACCCTTCAAAATATCCTCTCCTTACTCAAGAGAAGATTGGTTCACATCTTTGGACTTAAGGGATGCTTATTTCCATATCAGCATCCACCCATCTCACAGGCGGCTTCTCCGCTTCACGGTTGGATCCAATATCTTTGAATATAACGTTTTCCTTTTGGACTTGCTACAGCTCCAAGAGTTTTTACAAAGTGCATGGCACCAGTTTGTGCCCACCTTCGGCTGCAGGGTGTCCAAATTTATCCCTACTTGGACGATTGGCTTATTGTCTCTCCGTCCCGAGAGCAGCTACTCTTGGCCATCGACACTACATGTACACTGCTGGATGACCTTGGACTCTGTATTAATACCGAAAAATCCTGTCTCGCTTCCTCACAGGTTATTGAATTCATCGGAGCATGCCTCAACTCCATTCGAGCAAGAGTGTTCCTGCCACAGGCTCGAATGGACAATCTTCACTCCTCAGCCCAGCGCATCCAAGAGAGCAAACTCTGGCATTGTCCATCCGGAAGTTGGTGGGCCACATGGCCTCAACAATTACAGTCGTCCCAAACGCCACACTTTGGATGCAACTCCTGCAGCTGTGGTTCAACAGCCTTTTCCGACCACAGCACGACTCCCCAAGGTGGCCACTTCTACCTCCAACCTTGGTTGTCAAGCTCTGTCTTGGTGGACAAACAAGGACAATCTCTCAGGCATGCCATTTCACCAACCACAGCCTTTGGTATCACTCCATACCAATGCTTCCCTTACAGGCTGGGGAGCACACTGCGCCATCCTCGATACCCAAGGTACCTGGCAAGCCCATGAAAAGACCGAGCACATCAATTATCTCGAGCTGCTTGCAGTTTTCAAAGCGCTCTGCTCCTTCGAACCCACTCTTCAGAACCGAACAGTACAGGTAGCCTCCGACAACATTGTGACCGTCTTTTACATCAACAAGCAGGGCAGCACAAGGTCGGTACTGCTGGCCCATCTGGCCCTACAGATTTGGAACTGGTGCATTCCCAGAGGGATCACCCTGCTGGCAGTTCATCTAACGGGTGTGGACAATGAGGAGGCAGACATTCTCAGCAGGCAAATGTCCTCAACCCATGAGTAGCAGCTGGACAACTGCATCTGCAGTGACCTTTTCCTCCGCTGGGGCACCCCATCCATTGACCTGTTTGCCACAGCCACCAATTCGGAGTGCCAGACTTACTGCTCCTGGGCAGGGAGGGGCCCGAATTCGCTGGGTGACGCCATGATGGTGAGTTGGTCAGATTTGTTTCTCTACGCGTTCCCTCTGATCCCGTTAATCACACGGACCCTAGAAAAAGCTATCCACGACAAAGCCCAGGGCATTCTTGTTACGCCTTGGTGGCCATGCAAGCCCTGATTCCCAACCATTTTCAACCTCTCCTGCCGAACCTTTGTCCGTCTACTACGGGTCCTGCACCTGATCACACGGGAGGAGAGGGCGATCTGTCATCCCGATCTCGACTCACTCAATCTCACCGCGTGGCTCTTTCACTAACTGTTCCCTGTCACCTGACTTAGGTCCTGACAAACTTGTCAGTTCTGATGGCTGCTACTCACCTGTCGGTACCGGAACCACTGTTGGTACCGACGGAGTCTCTTCCAGACATACCGAGCCTGACCTCCCAACAGTCGGACATTAACTTTATACTACAATTCACCCTATGACCAGCCATCCGCCGATCATATGAGGCTAAGTGGAAACACTTCACCACCTTCACAGAGACCAACTGGTTCCCTCCTCATTCAGCTTCCATCGAGAATATCCTATTCTTCCTGCTCTCCCTACATCAAGATGGGCTTAAACCCACCTCGATTAGAGTGTACATCGCGATGATTTCCCATTTTCGAGGCCCATTATCCGGATCCTCGGTGTTCTCTCACGCACTCATTCACTGCTTCCTCAAAAGATTACAGAATCTCCAACCTCCAGCCCACACCACGGTCGTGACCTGGAGCCTCTCGGTGGTGTTACAAGCCCTTACCAGGGCCCCTTTTGAGCCCATGGCAACAAATGACCTACAACTGTTATCGTGGAAGACTGCCTTTCTTGTCACCATTACTTCCGCCAGAAGAGCAAGCAAACTCTGTACTCTCCATATAGACCCGCCCTATCTTAATTTTCATAAGGAAAAGGTTGTCCTTCGTACTGACCTGGCGTTCCTACCTAAGGTCACTATACCCTTTCACGTCAATCAGGAAATTATCCTGCCAGCCTTCTTTCCAACTCCCTCGACCCCGGTAAAGAAGTCTCTCCACTCTCTCGATGTACGTCGATGCCTAGCCTTTTATCGGTCTTGTACTGAGAGCTTCAGAAAGACTAAGTGCCTTTTCATTAAATACTCCAAATTCGACAAAGGCGCCATGATTTTCTCCCAAAGACTTTCTAAGTGGATCGTTCAAACTATCGAACTGGCATATCAATTGGCCAAGCTGGACCTCCCAGTCGCTCCCTAGGAACATTCCACCAGAGCTGTGGCTGCCTCCTCAGCGTTGTCAGCGGGCATCCCGCTACCAGACATCTGCAAGGCAGCAACATGGACGACCCCTTGCACATTCACCAGACATTACAGACTCGATGTACAGGCCAGACAGGACTGCTCCTTTGACCATGCCGTCCTTTCCTCAATTCTCCTCTGACGACACCGACCCACCTCCAGTTGGTAAGCTTGCCAATCACTCATTATGTGTGATGCACAGAGACCACAAAGAAGAAAGGCAGGTTGCTTACTTGTAGCTGTCGTTCTTCGAGTGGTCATCTGTGCATTCACACAACCTGCCCGCTGGCCCCACTTGGTGTCGGTGGCTGGGACAGAAGACTCTCCCTTTCCCCCCTGTCTTGGTGTCTCCACCATAGGGGCACATACCTACCACATTGTCAGTCCTTTCTCTCACCAGTGGTTCCTCCAGCTAACCACTCTCTCCACTAGGGGGTGATCGGACGGCCTGTATAGACTGAGGGAAATTGCGGGCACTCTGCCTTTTATAGCACCGCGGGGGAGGGGTGCAGAGTTCCCGCCAAAATCCATTAAAGCTTTTGTATTCTACCCAGCTACAAGCACTGCGCAGATGCAGCACCCATTATGTGTGACTGCACAGATGACCACTCAAAGAACGACAGTTACAGGTAAGCAACCTGCCTTTCTTGTATCTGTCTGCTTCAGCATCGGAGCCCAACCTAAAGCTGCGCTACAAGTCGAAGAAGGCCAGTGAGCGGCGCAAAAATCCACTGAACCGCAAGGACAGTGCACCCCCTTCCTTGAAGAGGCGTCCAGCAGAAGCCATTGGTGAGAGGAACACCATCGAAGGAGTTTTGGAGATAGATGCTTGCTCTGGTGCAGACTTCCCCCCACCCAGTGCCCTCAGTGCATACTGGATTACAGTGCCCATTACCCACAGTGAACATGTTGGCCATGTTGTAATCTACCCTATGTGTTCTAGGATGGGGAAGGTTGTTTGAGAATCCCCACTTCATCAGGGATGCTTCTGATAAGAGTTCCAGATATTTTCTAGTTGAGGCATTTGCCATCATTGAAGATGGGACAGCAGTTTGTGTGGAGGGGCTTAGCTTGGGCTGAAACAAGTTTATTTGACATCAAGCTCTTATTCACTGGCTGGAACCCTAAACAGGAGGGCTCCACACTCCCAATACCTAGGGTATATCTAAGATGAAGAGTGGTTTTACAGCTCTCCAAATCTCCACTTACTATGGATCTCTGTGACGGGGTTAAATCACTGGACTGCAGGCCAAAACTAGCCTGCTCAGGATCCAGTTCTGGCCCTCTGGCCTTCCCCAACTACCAACCATCTGATGGTTTCCCAGCTGTGCACACATTTCCCAATTCTAGAACACTGAAATGGCTTTCTGAGGCCATAGTTAATGGCAGTAGAAGCCTAAATCAGGAACAAGCTAGTGTTTTGGCCCAATATCCTATTGCTTTTGACTTCTGTCCACCTGTGGAATACAGCTCCTGGGAAACCTCATTTCTTGACCTGAAAGAAGCTCAACACACCTTGCTGACCCCTTTTTTGTCCTTGCCATCTTGTATCCTAAGTGCCCTGCGTTCTTTATGCCCTGCAGATTCATCTCCCAGCAGCAGCAGCACCCCAGTGTCCGGATGCAGTTCACCCAATGACAGCCTGGTGCCTGAACATGGGGCCCTGCCAGCAGCACCTGGCCTTGCACAAGAGGTATGGACTCCATGTGATCACAGATCGGGGTACAGGATACCCTGTGTACCCCTAAAGGCTAGGCTTGCATAATCAATAAGTAAACAGTGGCAGCATCAGGAAGAAGGTTGAAAAGCAGAACACCTGGTCATCTGCAGCTGATTCAAACTACCTCTGGGTGACCAGCTGCAAAAACATTTGTAAATGAAACATAGAAAGAGTCAGAAGGGGCCTCCCAGGCCATCTAGCCTGATCCCAGGCTCCAGCCGGCTCAGCTCATGACATGCCCACCATGCGCATGTCCAGCCTATCTTTGAACACCCTCACCGATGGGGCCTCAACCACCTCCCATGGAAGCCCATCCCACACCCTCAGGGTCCTGACTGTCAGGAAGTGCTTCCTGGCATCTAAATGGAACCTTGGCTCCCTGAGTTTTGCTCCATTGGAGCAGGTCCTGCCTTCCTCTGCAGGGGAGAACAGGTCTCTACCCATCTGCATGTGACACCCCCTCACATACCTGTATGTCGCAAACAGATCCCCACTGAGTCTCCTCTTCTCCAGGCAGAAGAGACCCAGTTCCCTCAGTCTCACCTCATATGGCATCCCGTGCAAACCAGCCACCATCCTTGTGGCCCTACGCTGCACTGACTCCAACCTGGCTATATCCTTTCTGTAATGAGGGGCCCAAAACTGAGCACAATACTCCAGTTGTGGCGCACCAGAGTCGTGTAGAGTGGTAGTAATACCTCTCTTGATCTAGAAGCCACACTTCTGACTATGCAACCAAGGGTGGCGTTCGCCCTCTTGACCACCGCATCACACTGCTGACTCATGTTTAGCCTGCAGTCAACCAGCACCCCGAGGTCCCTTTCACAAGTGCTGCTCTCCAGCCACTTGTCTCCTAACCTGTACTTATGACACCTATTCCTATGCCCCAAGTGCAAGACCTTGCACTTATCCACATTGAACGCCATCCTGTTGTCTCCTGCCCACTTCCACAGTCTGTCCAGATCCTTTTGGATCTGGAGTACCTACTCCTTAGTTGTGACCACTGCTTCAGTTTTCATGTCGTCTGCGAATTTGCTCAGCAGACTGTTCACCCCTTCTTCCATGTCATTAATGAAAAGATTAAACAGGATCGGCCCCAGGACAGAGCCCTGGGGGACCCTGCTTGTCACTGGCCGCCATCCCGATGATTCCCCACTAATGGTTACCCTCTGCTTTTGGTCAGTCAGCCATGCCTTAATCCACTGGACAGTGCTTTGGTGTATCCCAAAACTCCTCAGTTTCTCCACCAGGATATCATGGGGCACTTTGTCAAAGGCCTTGCTGAATTCCAGGTAAACCACATCCACTGCATCCCCTCCATCTAACCGACTTGAAACCTTGTCATAGATTTCCACAAGGTTTATCTGGCAGGACCTGTTTCTGCGGAAGCCGTGTTGTGTGGCTGTCAGCCTCCTTTCCCTATCTAGCATCACTAGATCTCTCGCTATTATGAGCCTTTCCATTGTTTTTCCTACAATGGACGTAAGGCTAACTGGTCTATAGTTCCCCATGTCCCTTCTACTACCCTTTTTGAAAATGGGGACCACTGATGCCACACTCCAGTTTGTTTGTTTGCTTGTTTGTTTGTTTACAAATTTGTATGCCGACCCCTTGCGATCAGTTCTCTGGAACTTCACCCGTTCTCCACGAGGCCTCAAAAATGGAGGCCAGCAGGCATGAGACCCCCTGCCAACTCTCTAATTACTCTCGGGTGTAACCCGTCAGGGACTGGTGCCTTTGTAATGTCCAATGTCCTGAGGAGCCCCTCAACTTCTAAGAGGGTGACTCTAATCTGTGCCCCTAAGTCCCCGGCCTCATCTAATCTCCTATGCTGCTCTCCCCCATCCTGCTATGGGGAGAACACAGAGGCAAAATAGTCATTTAGCATCTGTGCCTGTTCCCTCGTATCAGTCACTGGATCTCTTTCCTCCTTATTTAGTGGACCCACTACTTGTCTCCCCTTCCTCTTCCGATTTACATGCTGAAAGAAGCCCTTTTTGTTGCTCTTGATATTCTTGTCAAATCTCAGCTGGTAATCAGCCTTAGCCTTGCAAAGAATCCTTCTGCAATGGGCCCTCCTCCTCCCGGTATACCCTTTTTTGTCTATTTGCCCCAGTCCCCATTTCCTACAGAGGCTCCTCTTTCGTCTAATCCCTCTAACCACCTCCTTTCGTATCCATGGTGGTACTCTCCTCCGCCTCCCCACCTTACTAACTAGAGGTATCATCAAGGCTTGCGCCTCCAAAACCTCCCTTTTGAGTGCCATCCACCCTTCCTCAACTCACTTACCTTCCAGTAACCTATCCCAGGAGACTTTCCCCAGTCTGGCCTTCAGTTGGCCAAAGTTGGCCCTCTTGAAGTCCCAGCTTCTAGTGCTCGACCTGCTGCACGTCCCCATTCCCCTGATCTCAAAGCAAAGGATGGAGTGATCACTTGCATCCAGAGCTCCCCTAATCTGTACTTCATCTATCAGCTCCTCCTTACTGGTCAAGACCAAGTCAAGGATGTTTCCCCCCCTCGTCGCCTGTTGGACCCTCTGTGTGAAAAACCCTCCCTCTAGAGTTTCTAGGAAGTGATGTGACCTGGCTGTCACCGCCAAGTGAGTCTCCCAACTATTATTCGGGAGATTGAAATCCCCCATAATTACTGTGTCTCTCCCCCGAGATATTCTTAGAATCTGGCCTGTCAGGACATCATCCAGGTTCTCAAGTTGACCTGCAGGGCGATAACATACCCCCACTGTCAGGTCTCTTTCCCTGTCAAAACCCCTAAGTTTCATCCAGGCTGGCTCTACGAAATCCCCATCTGTGCTGCATTCTATCTCACTGCATTCTATCCCTTCCCTGACATATAAAGCCACGCCCCCACCTCTCTCTCCCTTCCTGTCCTTTCTAAAAAGGTGATACCCCTCCATGTTCACATTCCAGTCATGCCTTACATCCCACCAAGTTTCTGTGATTCCCACCAGATCATACCCTCCTATTCCCAGGAGAGCTTCAAGCTCTTCCTGTTTATTCCCCATGTTCCTTGCATTAGTGTACATGCACCTCAACTCCTTCCCACCGCTTCCTTTCCTTGGAGTCCACAGCCTCCTATTTCCTCCCAACCTCCCTGAAACTTGGCCCCTCTCTGTAGGAGTCCTGTCAGTCCCTGCAGTACCTCTAAAACCCTGCTCCCAGAACCCTGATCCTCCCCCCACACTTGTCCAGTGCAGACACGTTTCTGGGGGGCCCAACCCCACCCCCCAGCTCAGTTTAAAGTCTTCTGGACAAAGCTCGTTAGAGCATCTCCAAAGGACCTTTCCCCATCCTTGTGAGGTGCAACCTGTCCCTTGCCAGAAGTCCATTGGAAAGAAACCAGGTGCCATGGTCGAGGAACCCAAAGCGTTCCTTCTGGCACCACACCCTAAGCCTGTCGTTCACCCTGGCATCCCTCCTGTCTCTGCCTGGCCCAAATCCCCAGACAGGTAAGATAGATGGGAAGGCCACTTGGGCCCTTAGGTTTCTGAGTTTCTTCCCTAAGGCCTCAAAGTTCGTGGTGATCCCAACCACACCCTGCCTGGCCATTTAATTTGTCCCCACATGGATCACCAGGGGCAGCTGGTGACCCCCAGAGCGAACAAGACACTCCATCTTGCTCCGAGGGCAAGTGTAACCCTGCCTCTCCTGGGGGAGAAGGGCAAACATGTTGCAGCTGTCACAGCAGACAGCAACACCCGTGACTCCCGCCATCTCCTGGTCTGCCATTGAGAACCCTTCAGAGACCCTACCTTGGTCCTCCGCATTGTCTGTCCTGCACTACCCCTCACTCACCCAGTTCTCCCAGGCAAAAACCCACACACACACACACACACACACACACACAGGATAAAATAAAAATTTAAATTGGAGGAAAAACAAAGCACAGCACAAAAGAAAAAAACCCCAAAACAAACAACAAAACCAAAACAATAAAACACAAACACAAACCTTGGCCCCCCAGGGAAGGGAGTCCCCAGGCAGCCCAGGGCTGCAGCTAAGGGACAAGGGACAACGCCTTATCAGCCCCTCAGGCCGGTGGCCCCGCCCCTCTGCTGCCTCCTGGCCCCTCTAGCCTCTCTGGCCCTCTAGCCTCTCTGGCCCCACCCCCTCCCTCTCTGCTGCTCCTGGCCCTCTGCTCCCCTGCCCAGCTGCTGCCTTGCCTTCGCCAGTCCCCTGGCCACTCAGCCTCTCTCCCAGCCTGTGCCTCTGCTGCTCTGCCAACAGCCAAAAAGCAAGCCAAAGAGGCAAGAGCCACAAATGAGAACATAGCCAGCTCTTTGTTTTAAGTGAGGAAGTCACAGAATAACCTAAACCTCTTCTGAAGTTGCTACACAGTCTACAATTAGTGCTGGATTTTGTGCTCTTCCTCTTTTTAAGGTTGATCTGTTCAGCTTACATCCTGAAATTACCTGGGACTTGTAGGAGTCTCCTGCCCAAGCAACGGGCTAGATCCAAAGTGGCTTAGCTTCATTGGTGCTACAGACTCAGGTGTACCCAGACCTGTTTTGCAAATTTTACATACATTGCCAATACATACATCTCTCTTTCAGCTGGCCTTCAGCATGCTGGAAAGCTAAGCCTTTTGCTTCATTTCTCTAATGTTATATACTGCTGCTATGTGAAGCAAAGTATTTTTTCCTAGTTGTTATTCTGGGGAAGGCCCATAGCTATGTGGTCAGACTCATAATTTTCATGCAAAGGGTCCCAAACCCAATCCCCAGCATCCTCAAGTAGGGCTGACAAAGGCCTCTGCCTAAAACTCTGGAAAGCCTCTGCCACGGTATAGAAAATACTAAGCTAGATGGACCAATGGTCAGACTCCATATAAAACATCACCCTATAAAACATTTTATGGGTGTTGACATCTTCTGTTGCTGTTGGCTCCCTTGGATGCTTTCAGAAGAAAGGCAGGATGAAAATGTTTCAATAAATAAATATGCCAATCTGTTTCCTGGCTTTCAGAGGACCAACGTGGTAGAAAGCAGGAGAGGAGAGAGAAATTGTGCTCCTCAACAAACAAATTCAAATTCATGTCTGTAAACATAATTGCACTGAGCCCTTTTTGCTAAATCCAGTTCCCTGATGTAGTACTTGACAGAAGCCGGATGGACATGCATCAGAGGGTGGGCACAGAACCTAGTGAATCAGCCAGGATTAAAATTGCTGGGGGCCCTGGGAGTGCTGTCTTGTCTCTAAACAGAGTGGACTCTGCAGAAGACTTCCCAAAATCCTCTGTAACAAGGCAATGATCCCATGGCAGATAAGCAATGCACTTCCTTGGTGTGAGATGGGTTTTGTGGACACTCCGATGTTTGGGAGACCACTGACATTGGTGGATGTTCTCTTTCTCTCCATCTTTGGTGCAGACACCACTAGCTCAACTCCTGAGGAAGCAGGAGAGCTCGCTGGCCCACTTTGCTCTTCAGACCACTGGCTCCCTCCCAGCTCTCACCCTTGGGCTTCCAGCCACATCTGCAGCATCCTCCAGGGTATGTCTTAAGGGGACTCTGATGAGGGGAAAGAGGGGAAGACAAGAGCTTGGAGGAGGCAAGTGACACTCCATCCTGAAGATTTTAGACTTACAAAAACGTGCTTCTAACGTTTTTCTAAGGGAGGGTCTCCTTGGATAGAACCAAGATGGCCTTTCCCAACCTGGCACCTTTTAGATGTTTTGAACTACAACTTCCTCATCACTGCCATTGCCCTTGGTGGCTGATGGGAGTCCTACTCTCAAACATCTAGAGGGCACTAGGATGGGAAAGCCTGTCCTGGGACAACTGGAAGAGCAACCATAGTAATAGACAAAATAGCAAGAGCCAATGAAATCCAAAGCTGGGAACACATCACCATCTTTGGGGGAGGGTGTACCCATTTTCTGTATGCCAGCCATGGACATCTCTCTTATTCTACTGCTGCTTTCACATTAGTCTTGCAACACGGGATCTCACACTTTGAGCTGGGCTTCATTGCAGGCAGGAGGCACTGGTATCTAAAGCAAAGATGCAAAACCTCAGGCCTGGGGGCCAATCACAGCCCTCCAAGATTCCCAATCCAGGCATCTCAAGCCCCTTTCCTTGAACAACCCATCATTTCATGATTCCCAGGCTTTTGGGCACTTCCCCTTCCACGCACACATTTGTAAAGGTCGAAAGGCCTCTCCTAAGTCTTTAGTCCTTGAGCTGCCATGCTGCCCCCTCCTGGAAGGTGGCCCCCAGGAGCTTCTTTGAGGTAGAATTCAGCCCTGAGGGGGAAAAAAGTACAGTGGTACCTCGGCTCACGAATGCCTTGGTTCACGACCAAATCAGGTTGCGAACAAAAATTCCATGGAAAATTTTGTCGTGGGTCGCAAACTCTGTATTGGGTGGCGACCAAGATTGCAGTCATCTCCCCACCCCCACAAGTGGGGCGATGACGACGATCACAGTTGCATTCATGCAGGGAAGACGTGTGTGATCACGGGTGCACTCCTGCAGGAAAGACGGCCACAATCTCAGCCATTCCCTCCCATCCCAACCAGCATGATTGCAGCCATCTCCCCACCCCTCAGCTGAGATCGCGCCCATCTCTCCTTTCCCCAGCACGCCATTTGCACCTGTCTCTCCCTCCCACAATTTGCCCGTGATCACACCCATCTCTCCCCCCCACCCCCCAGCACCCCGGGATGACTGGCACATGCAGGGATGACAGGCGCGATCTTGGTTGTGCTGGGGGGGGGGTGCAGGGAGATGGCCACGCTTGTGCTTGGGGGGGGGCAGATGGCCACGATCTTTGTTGTTCTTTGTCACTGTGCTTCACATTTTTCTGATTTAAAAAATGGTTACAGAATGGATTAGCCTTATTTACATTGAACCTTATGGGGAAATTTAACTTGGGTCACGACCAATTTGGGTCATGACTAGAGTCCTGGAATGGATTAAGTTTGTGAGCCAAGGTTTATCATTGAAGGAGATGGAAGATTCTGACTTGTATCAAACTTGGGACTCTTTTTATTATTGGCTAGAGAAACGAGACTTCGCACAGATTTAAATATGTTTTTAAGTTATCATAAATGGAAAAAGAAGGGTGTGGGGGCTGACCCAGCGGGCTCGATGTTTTTGATGATGGATGTTTTTCATTTTTTTTTAGGATTATAATTTCAAATAAAACTTACTAAAAAAAAAAAGTTCGTGAGCCAAGGTACAACTGCCCTACTGTGAAAAATGCACCTTGCTGGATTGGGTGCAGCTGTCTTCAAGATAGCTGGCAACTAACAGGCTCTTGGAAGTCCACCTGAAATTGCTCCATGGTGCACTGATAGAATTGCACTCTGTCTCTTTTCCTGACCCCTGATCTAAACTCCATATAGATAAGTTTTGAAGGTATGGGGAGATAGATAGGGCAGGACCCGAGGAGGTGTCCTTCATCCAGTCTCCCCATTATCTCTCTGCAGGGCGACGGAGATCCCAGGACCCTCCCAAGTCTTGCGCACAAGGTGCCTGTCTTGACTGGCACTCACACGCCCATGTTCCTGCCAACCAGCCTGGAGCAACATGAGCCTGGAAGCTCCCTATCCACTCGGCTGCCATCTGTTATCATCCTGGAGCCCCCCCTGACCCACACTCCTCTGGTGACTGGTGCGTGCCATCCTTTCAGGCTGGGAAGACGGTGCAGTGAAGAGGCAGGCTTAAAAGAAGCAGGGAGTGCATTCACTATGACCAGATGGGGGTGGACCTTGGACACTCCAAGTTGGGGCCACTGGGGTAGAACAAAAGAGAAGAACAATCATCAGAGCATGGCATGATGGGAGTTGTAGTGTTTGTGGAGATGACTGGCTTAGAGGTAGGATAACATTACTCAGAGAAGAGGATGGTGTTTGCTGGCATCCTGGGAACCCTTTCTCTGCTGATCTCTCTGGACAGGAAGCTGTTCTGTAGAGGGAGAGTTACGCTGGGAGAGCATGGAGCCAGCTGTGGTCTGGTAACCTTCACCCCAAATGACCCATTTATGAGCATCACCAGCAAGACGCTTGTGTGATGAGCAAGGAGGGCTGGACAAAAGCTACACCACAAATGTCACAGAATAGTGCTTTGGGCTAAAATACTGTCCATCAAAAGACGTTCCTTGGCTTCCTACTTCATACCTCTCCACAAACATGGACGGTAACCGTGATGCAGTGCCCTGAGCCAGAGAGATTGCACAAAAATTAACTTTGCTAGCTCCCACAAAGCATATTACTGGACATGGCAGTCACAGGAGGAGGAGGAATTCTGTTCCTTCCACTCCGTCCCTCTGCTCTAGAAAAGAACAGAGTGAGGGCAAGAGGCTTTCATCATGGAGGTGTTTCCAGATGACCCTTGCTCTGCTTCAGGACTGCCACTCCGCCTCACCACCTTTGCTTCCCCCTGCTGGGCTGAGCTGGCTCTGTTTGTACCTTACACGCGAGTTTGTTCCCCCGTCCGCTGGCCCCTTGGCTCCTTCTTCCATACACAGCATTGGGCTCTCTGCACTGGTGAGTTTCATTCAGTGGACGTTCGGAGGCGACATAATGCAGGCCTGCACCAGCTTCTGATCCACCCAGCCAAGCACAGCCCAGCGGCGTTGTGTGGCCGCCCACCAGGATCTTCATTTAAAAAAAAAGAGAGACGTTAGATTTGCGTCTTCTCTAGGTCCTGTCTGGGGTTTGCATTTAAGCAAACCAGGAGAGTAATCAAACCCCAGTCAGGTCAAAATAGGGGAGTAGGCAAAGTTTGCTCCTGAAGTTTTGCACTACAACTCTCATCAGCCCCAGTCAGCATGGAGCAATGGGCAATTTTAGCACAAGGCTCCTACATGCTTACTGCAATGTTTATAATTACTTGTATTTAAACTAGCATGTCCCAACAGCCCAGATGTTGCTAGACTTCCACTCCCAACAATCTGACCATTAGTTTAGCAATCTGACCATTAGTTTAGCTGTGTATGAGGATGGGATTTGTAGTCCAGCAACACCCAGGGAACCAAGCTTAGTGTAAAATGATTTTTTAAAACCTTTTTCCCAGTTTGTCATGATTGCTTGTTCAGAGGGTCAACAAGCTTTTAATTGATCTGTGAGGGTGATTAGCTGTATATAATATAATATAATACTATATATTTCTGCTCATATTTAAGTCCCTTTGAGTCCAGGGAGCTGATTTCCAAGTAAGTGTGAATAGGATTGCAGCTTAAGGATACAATTTGAGGCACCCACTTACCTATAATTAGGCATCACTGGATCCAGTGGGGCTTACTTCTGAATAAACATGTATAGGATTGTAGCCCTATTTTTTCTGCTTTATAATTTGCTTGGTGTGTTTCCCGCCTCCGGGGAGGGGGCCCAGAAGCCTCTTTGGCACTTTCCATTCCCAGCCTCATGCACTTGCTCTCTCCCCTCACAGTGCCAGGGCTGGGTGCCGTCCCCTTTCACTTCAGCCACTCGGTGCTTCCACCAGAGAGGCTGTCAATGCCTGCGCTCCACAAGCCCTTGGGGCGGACCCGCTCAGAGCCCCTGCCGTCCAGCCCCCAAGCGGTGCAGCAACAGCTGGCCTACCAGCAGCAGCAGGCCCTCTTTCTTGAACGACTGAAGCAGCAGACACAGCTGGGCAAGGTAGGGACTGCCGGGCTCCTGGGCAGAACACGGCCTCTGGCCAGCGTTGGGTGGGTGCTGGTGGGGGGCAGTGCAGAGCCATGGGGGTACAGCCGGGACAGGCAGCTCTGGCCTGCAGGTATCATTTGGCCCACAGGTATAATCGGGCTTACAAGAGGCAGGGGGAGGAGAGGAGGAAAGGAACCTTCAGTGATTCCCCCTATGTGGTGGCCAGGTGGCAAGTGAAGTCAGGGGTCAAGACCTTGCCCAATAGCCTAATTTGGCCCATGGGGGACTGGTGGGTACACAAAACTAGGGACCTACCCATGGGATGCACTGTAGCCAGTGTGGCCTAGCAGTTAGAGTACAGGGCTGGGGTTCAAGAAATCCTCAATTGGCCGTGAAGCTGATTGGGTGATTTTGGGCCAGTTGCTCCCTCTCAGCCTAGCCTACCCCACAGGCTTTTTGTTATGCTGATACAATGGAGAGGAGGAGAACCTTGAGTTCTCCTTGGGTTCCTTGAAAAAGGAAGAAAAGTGGGATATCAGTGTAATTTAATAATAATAATCACCACCACCACCACAGCCCTGAATTTCTCTGGCTGCACTTTATTGAGAAGTAAGCTCTTTAAGAGAGTTCACCTGATAATTCAATGATACAAGATGCATTTTAGATTCAGGACACTCCTCCTGGGACCAGCAGGCACATGATAAGTTGTGTGGAAGATGACACTCTGTGCAAATTGTCTTCATGTACAAATCCCAGTCATGAAGCACAGCTTTTCCAGGTGTACCAGTGTGATGATTTAACCTGCACAGCCCTCTGTTGCTCAAGCTCTCCCACCTACCCTCCATCTTCCTCTCATAGCGCATGTCCAAGTCCAGAGAGAAGCCTCGGCTGCAGCAGATCCCCTCTTCCGAGGACATGGAGGCAGAGGCAGGAGGAGATCCCAGTGGCCTGCCCCAGGGCCAGGTGGAGCCTTTACCAGCAGGGGGCAGCAGCAAAGAGAGAGAAAGGAGCACCAGGTTGGGTCAGCCTCAAGAGGAGCACGTCCTTCAACAGGTATAGGAAGGGGACACCTGCTACTCCAGGTTGGCAGCCCTCTTGCAGAGATCAATATATATATATAAAGTATGTCCCTTGAAAATGTGCCTTCTTTCTGCTCTTAAGTACAAATGCACCCAGGTGAATGATGACGATTACTGGATGATGTAGTGGGGGGTAAAGCTGGGTGGGAAATAATTCATAGCAGAATTGGGATCAAATCATTGGCATCCAAGAAGGCCATCTGTGAGACATCAGTGCCAAAGGA
Organism: Varanus salvator macromaculatus; assembly: GCA_023646645.1. Lineage (NCBI taxonomy): Eukaryota > Metazoa > Chordata > Lepidosauria > Squamata > Varanidae > Varanus > Varanus salvator. The sequence continues at coordinate 9,635,805 of JAIXND010000795.1, forward strand.
AGCAGTGCTGCTGGGGCAAAATCAGCCACAAATTTGGTGGAGGGGTCATGGGAGCACATGCATCTGCAGGCCAGAGGTGATGCACCTCTGTTTCATCAAACCCTGAGAATTATTCCCAGGTAAATAGCACATAAGATTGCACTTTCTCTTTCTCATGCACACATGTGCAGCAGCAAACAAGCTCCACTATGGAACCTGTTTGTGAATCTCCCAGGAACGTGTATGGCAGGGCACCTCCAAGAGTGAAACTTGCACTCCCAACTTTGGGAACCTGCAAAGACCCCTTGGGACAGCTTTTCCCACTCTTGGGTCTCCAGTTGGTCGCAGACTATACCAGCAGCCAGCCTCACCAGCCAGGATGGCCCATGGCTGATGGGAGTTGCATTCACATCACTGCTAAGAGACCCAGGGTTGGGAGAAATAGCACTTGCATTTGCAAGGTCTGCCACAGGAGTGGATTTAGAAGCTGCCTTTTGATTTGCCTTGAATGTTTCTATGCACATCTGGCCACATACAGTGCTTGGTTGCATAGCCGGAAGTGTGGCTTCTAGATCGAGAGAGGTATTACTACCACTCTATATGACTCTCGTGCACCGCAGCTGGAGTATTGTGCTCAGTTTTGGGCCCCTCATTACAGAAAGGATATAGCCAGGTTGGAGTCAGTGCAGCGTAGGGCCACAGGGATGGTGGCCGGATTGCAGGGAAAGCCATATGAGGCAAGACCGAGGGAACTGGGTCTCTTCAGCCTGGAGGAGACTCCGAGGGGATCTGTTGGGGACATACAGGTATGTGAGGGGATGTCACATGGAGGTGGGTAGAGACCTGTTCTCCCCTGCAGGGGAGGGCAGGATGTGCTCCAGCGGAGCCAAGCTCAAGGAACCAAGGTTCAATTTGGATGCCAGGAAGCACTTCCTGACAGTTAGGACCCTGGGGTTATGGAATGGGCTTCCACGGGAGGTGATTGAGGCCTCATCGGTGAGGGTGTTCAAGGATAGGCTGGACATGCATATGGTAGGCATGTCATGAGTGCAGCCAGCTGGAGCCGGGGGGTCACACTAGATGCCCCGGGATGCCCCTTCTGACTCGTTCGGTTACTATGTTTTTTTTTTTCTCATCACATTGCAAGATTTGTATTTTATTGTACTTCTTTTATGTTTCATTTTTCTTGCTTTCTTTTTCTGTTTCTCCCTTTCTCAAACTGTACGCTTCTGGGAAGTCATAGGGATTCAGCCACTGCTTCATGCATGCACTAGAGGGCAGCATGTCTCAACTTTCAGGCTCAGGGCTTCAACTGGCTGCAACATGTGCTGGGAAAAGAGCAGCCCCCAGTCGAGCTTTGAGAGGAAGTGGCGACTGGACAGGGTTCCCGGTGTGATGCGGTGTCCCTCCTCATTTCATCCACAGGCGCAATATGTCTGGGAACAGCAGCAGCGCCTGTTGCAGCAGCAGCAACTCCTGCGGAGGCAGCCTCCCACAGATTCCCTGCTGATCCCGGCAGTGCGCGGCAGCCACCGACCACTCTCCAGAGCTCATTCATCCCCCGCCCCAGCCACTGCATCCCTACCAAGCCAGGACACGTCTTCCAAGGTGATCCCGCTGCCTGTTCAAGAGCAGTCCAGTAAGCCCCGCTTCACCACAGGTGAGATACATGCTGTTCTCTTGCCTTGGTACACAGGCCTTTCTGATCCCCTGTGACAGATACTGAGTGCAAAATTGCGCTTCGCAACAAAGAAGGGCTTTCCAGCAGAAATGGCAGCTCTGTGTCAAGTTCTCTTTTCCCCCACTACCTGTAGTAAAACTTATGCTTTAGGTCCATATGCTGTGCTTGTATCATTCCTTCTCCCATGTCACTGGCTCCTGCTGATAGAAGGCAAAAAAAAAAGTGCATTGACACCATGCAGGACATGGGTTACAGTTTGCTGCATGTTATAGAGCAGAACAAGTGCCAGTTGTTCACAATTTCCAGTGAAAACAGCAGTTACAATTCATTGTGGTGCATTGCTTTATTCTCACCATCCTTCAGTCTCAAAGCACAGTGTCAATAGAGAACTGACTCTTAGAAACTTCCTTTGGATCATCTAGTTCAGGGTTGGACAAAATGTTGCTCTCCACATGTCGCTAGACTGTAGTTCCCATGATCCCTCACTGTTGGGTTTGCTGACTAGGGCTGATGGGATTTATAGGCCAAAATATTTGGGGACCTGCAAGTTGCCCGCTCAATCTACTTTTTTCTGCAGGTACAGTAAATGGGTTCTTTTGCTTCTCTGCTGCTGCAGCTTTCCTCAACCTGGTACCCTCCAGATGTTTTGGACTGAAACTCCCATCACCCTTACATGGCGTGGCCAGGGGCAGGAATGCTGCGAATTCTAGTCCAAAACATCTGGAGGGCATCAAGTTGGGAAAGAATGACCTACTGGGAGTTGTGGAAAGGGGAAAAGAAATAGCAGTGATCTTTCATGCATAACCAGCTGTCTTCACATGGTTTATATCGCTTATATATTTCAAATGTTTGATGCACTGTCTTTCCCAGGCTCAGCATGGTTTGTATTAAAAATGCAATAAAACATTCTGAAACCATAGTTAAACAAAACCAGTCAAAGCAAGTACATGAAGCAACAAACTTGGCAGGCCAGAACCAAAATAAAAATAGCTATTAGGAGCAGCTCCGTTTCACAGGAGTGAAGTGGGTGTTTCCTGCAGCCCTTGCAGAGAAAGCAGGAGGGAGTCCGGACCCCTCTAGGTGTGCCATTCTGAAGCACAGATGCCCTGCTGCTGGCTCCCAGTGCTCTGATCTCACCTAAGGAGCTTGAATGGCTAAGATCAAGAAATTAGCAGTCATGCTGAAATCCACTGGTGTGCACTGAACCTGTCAGCTGGAGTCCCTAGATGAGTGTGGGCCATATCTGGCTGGTCCCTTGGCACAATGATGAAGAATAGGACTAGGAGGAGCTGGAGAAAAAGAGAAAGCGTTCTTGTAGTGATGGGTGTTGAAGCAAACAGATCGAGCCTAGCATGGGGCAGGGCAGCTTCTCACCATGGCCGCATTCCTAGGCCCCGGCCAAAAGCCCTCTTCTGCCTATTCAAGGTGCATTGTCCTTGGCATGCACATGACTCAGAGGTCTTTTTTCCCTTCTCTTCAGAGCCAGGTGAAGCTGTGGGGATGGACCAGGGCAGGGTCACCACCTAATGGTCAGTCCAGAAAAAGACCAGAGGCACTACTTATTGGGTAGTGCTGAATTGCATGGCTGGGAGGAATGATTTGTTCTGGAGGGGGTGGTGCCCCCTTAAGAGATCAGATGCCTCATTTGAGCAGAGCTGCTGGATCTGTCACTGTTACTAGATGCACAGGTGGCTTCTGGCCTCAGAGCATCATTTAGCACAGCGGTTCTCAACCTTTTCTGTGCCCCACACCCCTGGAAAATGTTTACTTTATGTTTGCACACCCTACAAGAGTCATTTCACATTTGAAGATTTGATTTGATTTGATTTAAATACTTCTATGCCGTCCTTTGCAACAAGCCTCAGGATGGCTTACAAAGATAAAAATGGAAATACAAAATACAATTAAACATTCAATAATAATATGGCATAAACAACCATATTATTATGAAATAATAATATTTTATATTACAATAACCATATTATTATAAAAATGAGAAGTCTCATTTCTAATTTTTGAACCACAAATTGAGCTTCATTTAGACAACTAACATTTTTTGGCATTTTCATTATTTAAGATCTACCATTATAATCTCTCCAGTGGGACCTCAGTTCTTGTACCTAATAGTGGTTTTATGTTTCATTGCTCTGTGCTGTATCAATACACAATATTTGGTTTTTGCTGTAATGGATTTTATTCTAATATTATCTTTTTCTCATGTTGTTGTTATGCTTTAAATTGGACTGTACCACACCTAGGAAAATCTATTTATGAGGCATTACATAGAGAGAAAGTATGGTGTAGTGGTTAAAAACACAGGGCTAGGGCTCAGGCAACCTGGGTTCTAGTCCCTGTTTGGCCATGGAGCCAACTGGGTGACTTTGGGCCAGTCACAGACTCTAAGCCCAACCTACCTCTCAGGGTTGTTGTTGTGGGGATAAAATTGAGAGCAGGAGGAGGAAAATGATATAAGCTGCTTTGAGTTCTTTATAAGAAAAAAGGTAGGATATAAGTCTAATAAAGCATTATTATTATTATTATTATATAATGAATACATAAATGAACTCCTTCATGGGCAGTTAAAATTATAGAAATAATGCAAATAATGCATGATACAGTCCACCCTGGACTGTGACACTTCAGACAGCAAATGAGAACCTTGTGTTGTAAATGCTGGCCAGGTTTGTTCTCTTTGGTTTCTTTTATTTTTTAATTTTTACCAAAAAATACAATATGGCTAAAAGAAAACATACAATTAAAATAATAATATAATAAAATGGTGCATCCCACCACTGGAACTATTAGATACATACCAAATCATTTGCTTTTTCAAGAAGCTCCATCCCCCTTCCAAAATTGCAATGACTCCTATAGAGATTCGAATCCTTTCCATTTTATTAGCACATACTCAATAAATGGTCTCCAAATATCATCATCATCATCATCATCATCATTTATATAGCCTTTTCATTTTAATATCACAAGTTAATTTATCATTAATAGCTAGATTCCAGACTTCTTTGTACCAACCACTCAATTATTAATCATATTTTATTTTCCAATTCTTTGCTATAATTTTGTAACTGCTAATAAATTTGTTCTTAATTCTTTAATATTCATTCTCCATTGTTCTCTATCAAGTATTGACAATAATGTGATTTCAGGATTTACTTAAATAGTTACATATTTTACTGCTTTCTTTAAAAACCTGTTTCCAAAATGTCATTATATATTCATATTCTCTCCACATACAGTCTTGGGGTTTCTTTTTAAAAGCCTCCTTGTATGTGAAAGCCTTGTTCATCAGGGAGACTTAATTTTGTTTGATTGGCTTTCTTATCCTAAAGTGGATATGCCCCAACTTCCACAGAAATGTTCTCAGGTGAGCTAGCAAGAAAATGATACAGCTCATCAATCATGCACATCTGCCAACATTTCGCTTAAACAAACGAGTGCCTGTATATGCGATGGCTCAGCTGCAGGCTGTACCACATACATGGTCTGTGCCGCATGCTGATTCTACACGTTGGCTCTTTGTATTCAAGGAACCCTCGATAACGTTAGAGATTTGCAAGCGCCTCGGGTGCCCATTGTTGTTTCATTGCAGGGATTGTGTATGATTCTGTCATGCTGAAACACCAGTGCTCATGCGGGGACAACAGCAATCACCCTGAGCATGCTGGTCGCATCCAGAGCATCTGGTCCCGTCTGCAGGAGCGCGGCCTACGCAGCCAGTGTGAGGTAGGGGGCAGTACAGACCAAGTGCAAAGATGGATGAGTTGTCTTTGCAGCCCGTTGTTCAGCATCAGATTTTAATAAGGAATCTAGGGATACATTTACTTAATTTGTCTTAATTAGTTTTGCTTCCTTGATTTTTTCTTCCAGCTAATTTGGAAATCTTTTTTTCCTTCATTTTTATTGATGCATGGAAGGAAGTAGCAAAGACAAGGGAGAATGGTAATTTTCTGCAAGCTGGAAACTTGGGTCTTTGGGGATGTCAATGTATACCTTCTGAGAGCACTATCAATACTTCAGGTTCTGTATAGGCAACAGTGAGTCTTTTGCTGTCCTAACTTGGAATGAGGGAACAGCTGTTATAATCTGAGCCAGTAGGAAATTTAAGCCATTCATGATCTGCAGCCAGGCAAGCACCACCGATTGCCCCGTGCACTTTCAGAGGGTTGTAGCTGATCACAGTTCAAATAACAGAGAAAAATCTGGAGGCTTCTCTCCCTGCCACTCCATTCCCCCTCAGTATATTGAAGAGGCAACCCACTTAGCAGTTTAAATTTGAAAGCTGAGCAGAATAGCTCCTTGCCTCTCCAGCCATGAACACAGCCACAGCAGAAACATTGGCTGTGTGTGGGGCTCTTCCCTCTTGACTTCACAGGGCCCCATTAGATGATGGTCCCAGCAGATGCATGCCATTTGGAAGACTTTCCAGTAATCATTTCAGGCAGCAGCCATGCACTGTGCAAGTCTGGTGGACAAAAGGAACAAGCCAGGCAAAAATGTGGCCCTCAGCTTAACTAGCTGCATTTTTGGTCCTGCAAACATAGATAGGCTTTATGTCAATGATAACTAAGGTTGCCAGCTGTGTCCTGGGCACTGCAAGTAGTTAGGCTTCTCTCCATGCTGCCAGAGCGTCACCTGCTGATTTCTGTGCGTCACGCTCCTGTGAAAGGCTCAGGAGAAGGCCAGGTCAGTTGCCTTTACGTCAGGTGGCTAACTTCCAGTGTAACTACCATGGCTTCTCCCAGAAAATCCTGGGAACTGTAGTTTGGAGTGGTACTGAGGAGTCTTTAATAGAAATCCTCTGCTCCCCTCACAGAACCACCGCTCTCAACTTTCTTTAGGGAGAGCAAATGATTAAAACAGCAGCTTTCCTTTGGTGCAAATACACCTCCATCAAACAATAGAACTGCGAGCTTTTGTTCACTTGAAACTGCTATAAAATAGGATAGGTGGAAAAGCAAGTTGCAAAAGTTGAAGCCTGTGTCCATCCTGAATCTGCCATTTCCCTCTGTAGCCCTCTAACAAGAGGGACAAAAGGAACAGGGAGATGACTTAATGTTAGGTGGTAAAGGCCATTTGAGGCCCAAATTAAGAACCACTTCTCTGAAGGAACCCAATCCAAGACAAAGGCAGAAACTGCCCATTCTCTGCACAGAGAGCCCTTGTGCAGCCCTGTCCCTTAGCCGAGTTCCTCTGCCCTCCTCCCTGTTGTGTGGCTTCCCGCCAGTGCCGATGAATGCACTTTAAAAACAATGCATTTTTCCACAGTTCAAGTGTTTGTTCCCCAGTGTGCACATAAAATAATTACGAGTGCCAGACACTGGCTTTGTAATCCAAAGGCTGTTGACTCACTGAGCAACAAACATTCTCATGCCCTGTAAATCCTGCCGTGCAAGTCAACGCTGCATTGTCTGAGGATGCCCATTTTGCAGATGCCGGACAGATGTGTCTTCCATCAAAGTGTGTGCATCTCTTGTGAAATTTATGAATGACAAATCTCTTTTAGAACGATTAGATAACCTCATTCTATAGGAGGTTTTTGTTCTTTTTAAACCCATCCTCTGTTCTCTTGCCAGTAAATCCAAGGCAGGCTTTAGAATCCCCCCACCTCCCCCCCAGTACTCCAAAAGATTGGCCAAGCAGACTGGATGCATCCACCAAGCATGATCCTTCTCCCCCCGCCCCCCCCCCGCCCTGCAGCCCCCAGGACTGCATAAAGCAGTTTCTAGCAGGTACCTAAAACCTGTTGCACATATTTTTTCAGTCAGAAAACAAAAAAGTAGTCTAGGCTGCCCATGATTACTGGGCAAGGACAATGTGTTTCTCCAGTCTGTAACACCAGGAAGAAAAATTCGAAATGTTCAGGTGTGGTAGCACTGGATTTGAAGAAAAGCAGGACTATGTAAAGACTCTTCTCAGAGGGGACACACACTAATGACAGGGCTGGCTGAAATACTTTGGGTCAGTGCTCACGTGCAGCCCTTCTCATTTTAATAATCCTTGCCTGGGAAAATTTCCCAGTAGGCTGAGTCCTGCAAGCTAGTGCCATCCGGTCTTCCACGCTGCCCACAGTTTGTGGCACCCCAGGTCTGCTTCCTTGGATGGCCCCTGTGCCCCTTTTCATGGTACAGCCACAGGGGAGAGGAGATAAAGCAGCCTGGAAGGAGCCTTCGCAAGGCAGGGCACTACGAAACAGCCCCAGGATCAGGCCAAGGCACTGATAGATGGAGCTCCAATCCCTAATCATGTTTCATTCTCTTGGCATGTGCAGCACAAGTCACCCTGTGCACGCCCACACACAGCCCCTAATGTCCTCACTCAGCTTCCTAGAACACTCACGGATGCCCATTGAGGCCTGCCATGATAATAGGGAAGCCTGGCATCTGTGCCTTGACTCTCCCGACTGACGCAGGCTCTGTCTTTCTGCCAGTGTCTCCGGGGACGCAAGGCCACTTTGGAGGAGCTGCAGTCGGTTCACGCTGAGCGGCACGTGCTGCTGTACGGCACCAACCCTCTCAGCCGCCTGAAGCTGGACAATGGCAAACTAGCAGGTAGGAGCAAGGCGGCGGCAGCTGTCTCCACCATCTGGCACTGAGAGGAGCCACACAGGAAAACGGGCCTGTGTTAACACATGTCTTCCCATCCGGAGACTGGGCACAATCCTCCTTGATTCACTGGTAACCCATTTGGTCCTGCCAGGGATGCCCCAGTGATAATCACCCTCCCACAGGCCCAAGATTGACAGGTGGGGAGACGTCTCATGCTCAGAATGAGACCTCTGAAATGTGGAGCATCTGGCTGGGCTAATCCAAGAAGGGCTTCTAATATTAGAGTGGATGAAGGCACTTTGCAGAGCGCCGGCCTCATCAGCTCATGGAAGTTGCCCATCTGACCACAGAGCCTTCCTGGATTCCTCCGGTGAGAGGGACTTGGCCTCTAAGTTCCAGCCCCAGGAGTAACCCCCAACAGTACCTGCAGCATGCAATGCAGATGAGCAGTCCACCTGGCTGATAGCGTTGCCAGTGACTTGGGGAGGCCACCATGCAGGCAAAGCATCGGGCTGAAGCAGCAGCCAGAGAAATGCCCTTCTGACCCAGGTCCAGCTAGGGCAGGATCGCCCAGCATGTGCCCTCTCCCCAATGGCTTTGTATACTGCAGGTTGTCCCTCCTTACATTGGGTTTTCCTTCCCTGCTAGAGGGCCACTTTTGAGCATCCATTCAAAGCGTCATTTAAAGGCTGATGCTGTTAAGAACAGTGGATGGTCCCCAGTGTTCTTTCAATGGGTCTCCCCTAAGTAGGATTAACACTGGATAAATGGAACCCAGTGTTCTCTCATCGAGAGGTCCTTGGGGCATGGTGGCCACTGATAGCTTCCCACCACCCCCTTCCATGTGTCTCCTTACCCTTTATATTTCCAGCAGTCATCCATCCTGCAATGCGTACACAGAAGCTCTGTTCTCTTTGCTCCAGACTTCTGCTTCTGCATTCGCAGAGCGGGAGAGAGAGGGGGAGAACTTGCTCTTTCCTCCCTTTCCCAGGCAACATATCTGCATGACTAAGTAAAGCTCATTTTAACTGTCATGATCTCCCTTGAAGTCTCCTGGGAAGTACATTGTTAGGAAGATGCTATGCCAGGCTTTCCTAACATGGTGCCCTCCAGACGTTTTAAGCTACAATCCCATAATCCCTGGCCATTGGCTGTGCTGGCTGAGGCTGCTGGGAACTGTAGTCTGAAAGTTCAGAAGGGTACCAGCTGGGGAAGAGTGTGCTGAGGCTTCTCTGCTTTGTTGCTTTCACGGGACTAGAGTCCTTTAAGGAGATGTCTCTACAGTTAAATTGGATTATGCTTTGTAACGTAGCCGTGCATGCCATCTGTGCCACTTCTGTGCACTGAGCTATGCCCAGCTCACTTTTCTCCCTCCCTCCCTCCCTCCCTCCCAGGAATCCTGTCCCAGCGGATGTTTGTCATGCTGCCCTGTGGTGGAGTTGGGGTAAGTGTCTTCTCTGCCAAGGTTGGATTGTTCCCATCAAAGATGCCCTCCAAACCTTATCTTCCAGCCTGGTGCTGTGGGGGACATTTTGGACTCCAGCCCTCTTCAGCCCCAGCCAGGGTGCCCAGTGGTTATGGTGCTGGGAGTTGTCGTCCCAAGCAACTGGGAGGCACCTGGTTGTGGACAGTTGTTCCACAGCCACGAGCTTTTGATTGCAAAGTCAGCAGGGGTGCCAGGCTGGTGACAGGTGGAGGGAGTGCCCCAGTGGAAGACAGAGCATGGGATGGATTAACTTTTAGGGTCACAAAGGGGATTGTAGTTCTTTGGACTGCTTTCCACCTGCAGTGGTGCCTAGTGGTCCAAACCAGGCCTAGAGAGCCTGAGCCATTACAGGCAAGAGTGAGGTGGGATAAACAGGCCAGGGCAAGCCTTTAGCCTCCCTCAAGAGGATCCCAGATGTTTTCCTCTAGGGCTACAGAGGATCCTGGAGTGCCTTCTTCTGCCAAAGATGCCAGGCAGCTTTCAAGCATGTTTCCAAGTTTCCCTGGTGCTTCTTATGAACAGACCCTTCTTTATGAGGATGCCTCTTCTCACAGGCTGCCCTTTACTTGTGAGGAGGCCCCTCTCAGGGTCCAGGCAGCAGGCCAGCAGGTTAAGCCCACTTAGCTCCTGCTTCCACAGCAGCCCGGTGCCTTCTCTGTGGCGCTTCTTTCTGCTGAACCTTCTCTCTCTCTTCCTCCCTCTCCCTGTCGTAAATGGTCCCCCAATCTTTGGGGGTGCTGGTGAAGTAGAGGTGACCTGCAAACTCTCACATAAGGGGTAGGAGCCAGACTTAGTCATAGAATAGACTCACTAAAATCACCAGAACTTAAGTTAAGCATGCCTTACTTGTCCTATTGATTGAAATGGGTTCACTTTCACCAACTCTGGGTCCAGCCCAGGGATTCCACTCCACCCAGAATATGCACAATAACCTGGCAGTATATCTTGGCAGTTAGAGCAGGTTCTGGCAAACCTTTGGGTCACTAGTGGGGGACCCTCCCTCTACCACACCTCCTATTATCCTTGACAATTGGCCACATTGGCTGGCCCTGATGGAAATGGAACACAATCAATTTGGGGATGGGAGGGCCATCCCTGACTTTCCCTGTGCAAGGCCCCAGCACAGAGTGGGAGTTCCCTGGTGCCCTGTGAGCTGAATGGAATCCCTGATGACAGTGGAACCAGGTGGGAGCCTCTGTACACCTGAGACCTTGGTATGGCCACCATTTCCAAACCCATTTCCAGAGCTTAAATATGGCCTTAATATCTACTAGACCTAGAAACTCTACCCAGAGGTTTTGGTGCAATCTTTTTTTCAAAACCTCACAAAACTTTAGTTCAGCCAAAAGAAATCAAGTTCGGAAGAAGCCTGTCCTAGACAAGGTCACAGAGCAGTCTCACCTTTCTTCAACACATCCTTTCCCCCAACCCTTAAAGGCCTAGTTCCCTGAAGCCTAGTTCTCTGAGGCCTCATTCAGTTACTGCTTCTAATTCAAATGCACATCTAGCAATATCATCTTTTTCTTCTCTTTTCAATTATAATAATGATGATGATGGTGATGATAAATTTATACTGTCCATAGCCAAAGCTTTCTGGGCAGTTCACAACTATTCAGCCATCCATCTGGATTTCATCCAGGCCCAAGCTTACGTAGCTTCCAAGATTAGGCAGGATCAAGCACTGCAGGCTATATGGAAGTTGCATGGGCATGGGGTGCCCATCCAGATGCAGATCCAGGCCCTAATATGTGGAATGGGCAGTGAGGATTTAGGGCTCATATTGGGGCCTGTGCACATTTGCTGCTCAATATGCCTTTAAAGTCTTTGGGGGCACTCACCTGCCTGAGTGAACCTGTACTAGCACATACCCCTTCAGTCCATAGCTGGGGCCTCTTGTTGCTGCTCCATGTAACTGTTGTCATAATAAATGGGATGCCAAGAAGAGGAATTTGGATTGGGCTTCACCCTGACATCCAGTCTTCTGTGTTAGACAAATCTTACTTTGTTTGCATAGGGAGGAACATTTTAACACTCTAAAGCTGGCAGAGGCTTACTTGTATCCCAAGTGTCCAGAAAGCACTCATTAGGGTGATGGGCCATGAGATTACCCACCCAACCACCTGCCTTTCCTGATCACTGGAATTTCCTCTTAAGATACCTCCTTGCTGAGCTTGATTTTAGAACCATAACACCTGTGGGGTGGCAATAGGGCTAGGTTGGGGGAGTCTCCCCAGCCCCTCCTCCTCTCTGTCTTTGTGTCCCTCCCCATCTAGGCTCTCTGCCACGTTCACTTTCATTCATCGCCTTCTTGCGTGCCTTTCTCTATCTCTCTTTTTTTTTTCTCTCTCGCTCTCTTTTTTTTTCCAGGATGCTGCCTCCCAGCCCTTCCCTGTTCTCCTTCTCTTTAACCTCTTGCTCTCTTTTTCTTGCTCTCTCTGCCTTCACCCCCTTTCCTCTCCTTCCCTTGCCCTCACTTGAAGTGCCTTGGTGCCTCTCTTCCCCCTCCCCTGCACCCGGAGAGAAAGGCGAGGGAGCGCGTGCGCACGCCTGGAGCAGTAAAGGCAGAAGGGGGGCTCTGCTCACACATGGAATTGATCAGAAGAGAATCTCTGAGGTTTTCCGGCTCTTACTTTGCCGATGACGTGATGCTGATCAAACCAAGATGTTTGTTTTTGAAAAAAAAATCAAATAGAATCAAGAAGGTAAAAAGAATGGGTTCTTCCTTCCCCTACTATTTCCCAACTCATGTTGCCTAGAGGGGAATGTGCTGGGCATGTTAAGCACTGCTGGAACACAGCCTTGTGGGTGGTGATAGATAGACTCCAGGGGAGCCCCACGAAATGTTGCTGTATTGGGTGCAGTGCCCAGCAATCTTCTGGCTAGATTGTGGTGGTAGATTATTAGTTGGCAATCTTGCATGCAAAGCGCCATGCAAGTCTTACTCACAACAAGCCTGTGAGTATTCTTAAGTATTTTTCCATTTTCCAGCGGGGGAATGAGGTTTGAAAACTAGCTCACCCAAGGCTGGTAGGCATGTCCTGGGATGAGTTTGTGTTTGAATCTGGCCTGCTTGGTCCAGAACTGACAAGGGAGATCCAGGCATCTTTCCTCTGGTTCTGTAGCGATCCATCAAATGTGTTAGACTGCATCTGTGTCCGTGAATATACTGCTGGCATATTGGGGGGATAACAGCTGCTGTGCAGAGAATTCAGCACTAGGACACCCCTCCCAAATGCAGCATAGGATACCCTCTTGTTTGTCTCCTCTTGCATCCAGGTGGACAGTGACACCATCTGGAATGAGCTGCACTCCAGCAATGCTGCACGCTGGGCAGCTGGTAGTGTTGCGGAGCTGTCCTTCAAGGTGGCCAATAGACAACTCAAGGTAAGGGGCTGACTTTAAGGTGGGCTCTTCAATGTTCGGCATCTGAAACAGTGCAGAATCCAAAATAGGTTGGGTGAGAAACACCTTTGGGTTTCTGTGCATCTGGGGCAACTTTTGGAGAAGCTTTTGGGGCTGCATTTCAGTGATGGGAGGGGTCAAAGGCTAAAAGGGTGGGGCCAGAATTTCAAAAGCAGCAGCATATTTTGTTTGCCGCTCTGTCTGCCATCACCTAAGCATTGTTTGTTCTTGTTTGTCGTGAAGTCGTGTCTGACCCATCACGACCCCATGGACTAGGAGAGTGTTTTTGACCTTTTAGAATAGTGGTGCTGCTGGGGAACATTGGAGAATCTTCAGGGGAGGAAAGGGGAGGGCATCTGAGGAACCCAGGAGAGCTGGCTTAGGATCCCAGGTGGGCTGAACTGGAGCCTCAGCCCTCTGGTTCTGCACCCCTGGTTTACTCAGATGATGACATGCAGACAGTGGGAGGCAATCACAGGAAAACACTACTTCAAAGGGAAGGTTGCTTCACACACACACACACACACACACACACACACACACACACACACACACACACAATTCTCTACTCCATATTTCACTCCTTTCCCACCTGGGTTTACTGCAGGTTTCAAAGCCTGGCTTGGCTGGGCCAGCATCGGCAACCAGGGCCCCAGCAAGACTCACCCTCGATGTCAGCCCCGAGTCCCCCATGCCAAGCGTTTGGGCTTGCACCCCCCACCATTCTGATCGTCCCCCAGTGCTCCAAAGCTATACTGCTTGAAGGCGATCGTAGTGCTGGACCACTCACAGATGCCCAGCATGGACCACAGTGCTACTCATTCTCTCGATCCCCACCAGGAGAGCTTCCTGGGCAGGGAGCATCAGTGCAGGGGAGACCACCAGAGGTCCTGCTCTCCTTTAAACCAGAAGCTGTCCCAGTGACAGAGCATAAAATGATTGAAAGCAACTCTGTGAGGCATTTTCAAGGGGAGGGTTGCTGAATGGGGAGTAAGGAGAAGCAGCCTTTCTGATCAAGCCCAATTCTCCTTGGCATGAAGGCAGCTTTTGTGAAAACTGTTGCAAGGATGAGGAAATTCTGGCCTGTGGAAGTCCCCAATCTTGCCCATGGAACCTCCCAGGAATGTCCACCTTTTTTAGTTTCAGAGTAAACATCTCTTTCTTATGGGGTGGAATTTTCCCTAAGGTCACCTTTTTTCCAAGCCTTTTCAATTATGTTAATTTCCCTCCCTGGCCCCTATTCTGGTTCTTTACCTTCAACATAGGTAAGCAGGTAACATGTAACTGATGTGAGGATGTCACAGTGTTGCAGACATGACATTATGGGGGGCAAACAAAGCCAATTAAGAGTGAAGGTAATGTTTCTTGGACCGACACATAAATTATCCCTGTGAATTGGAGCACCAACAACCTTCTGTTTGCAGGGCACAAAGCTACTTAGTGGAACTGCTGAAAATTATTTGCAGAAAGCCCTCATTTGTGCCCCCACTGGGCTGTGATATCTGCTGGTCCCAAATGTTTTTTACCTCGAATTGCTGTTTGTTTCTTTTGTTTGAATGCTTACATTGGTGGAGTGTAGTTTTTTGGCTATTTGTCTTAAAGGATTGCAAAGGTGCCTCTAAATGCAAGAGATGGGTGGATCAGAAGCCCCATCAGTTCTAACTGCACATTTTCAAATCATGCTTGATGCTTTGTATAAAAAGGAGAGGAACTTAATGACTCAAGCAAGAGTTACATGTTTGTTGGAAAACTAGTCTTGCTCTTAAAACAGAAATAATGTTAAGAGAGAAATATATACAGAGCAACTGTCTCAGAATATAGTTGTTGGCACATTTCAATTAATGGTTGCATCCTGAGCAAGTTAGTCATACATGTTTCAGCGAACGTAATGTGACTTGAGTTAGCCTGGATTCACTTTTCACATGGATTTCAATGTGAACCCACTGGAGCTTGCTTGCCCTGTATCCAACCTGAGACCCTGTTCCACTAATTCAAAACTTATTTCTCATCTAAACATCCGCTGGTCCTTGCTTCAGCAATACAAAATTGCTGGCACACTGCCCAAAATTTCCAAGGTTCATGCCTATTCTGTGCTTACAGTAGGCATGAGCCAAACAGCGTTAAGCACTTTGGTGCTCCACTGTTTTCAGTGGAAGAGTTAAACACAAGTGTTGGTTCTTCCCTCTGGGATTTAATCCAAAAGATCAACTATCCTCTTAGAGTCCTTGGACTAGTTAATGGCAGAATACAAGTTGAATAAATAATAAATTTGAGTCTTTTGCAGTCCAAGCAAAGAAAAAACTTCAGACATTTCTGAGGTTAGCAGTTGCTTTATAGTGTAAGCTTTGTGGCCAACATCCACTTTGTCAAATGGATGAAGTGATCACCCAAGAAGATGGATCTGTCTGCCCTGAGTACAGAGAGAAAAAGTGTTTGACTTCAGGCCACTTGTTCCCATAAACTGCAATACATGCAGGATGTAGTGTAACCACATCTAAAGAAGGTCAAACTTCAGCTGCTGCGGGGGGCAGGGGGCACACAAAGGAATAAAACAAGGAAATCCATACAGTTATTCAACTTACAACTATGTATATTGAGACATAGCTCAAAACAAGTATCACTCAAAATTAATCCAGACACACGGTTAGATGTTGGGAATTTTTCAGTCTCTGAGGAGCCATGTCACTTATTTTATGCACTGTGGATGCTAATGACAGCAGTAGCAACGTTGCAATGCTGTTTATCTTGCAGAATGGCTTTGCTGTCGTACGACCTCCAGGACACCATGCGGACCCTTCAACAGCAATGTGAGGATCCCACCTTGCTTTGCTCTCTCCCCCCTTTGTTATCTCACCTTCCTGATGGAGATGTCCAGCTGCCCCCTTCCCCCAAGATCCCATCATGCCCATGATCCAGCTGGTGCTGTGTTGGTCTTACTGGCCTTAATCTACAAAAAGATGCTGATCTTGACTTACAAAGTATAGATACTTTGGGACTCCCATAATGCTGAATGTTTGAATCCCAGCTCTCTTTGCTCTAGAACCCTATATAAAGGCACAGAGATTGATCCTTTTGTCAGAACTCAACAAAATAAGAGATGAAAGAAAGATGGCAGCAGAGGGGCTGGAAAGCTATTTTTCATTTTTTCCTGCAGTAGGTTTTTCCAACTTGGTGCTTTCTGGAGGCATTGGACTACAACTCCCAGCATCCCTCAGCCAGCCTTTCTCCTGGGTGGCAGTTGTACCAGTCAACTTTTTGGAAAGCTGCTGAATCTAATTTCTTATGGGAGCAGTTCTTTTTGCCCACTAGAGAAGAGCAGCACTTCCAGACTGAATAAATCTCAACTGCTGGTCTAAAAGGTTAGACTTAACAGCTTCCAGCTAGGACAAGAAGGCATCTGTGGCAGCAGCTTCTTTGCCTTCTCAACTTGGGGCCAGGCAAGGCCAACTTCTCAACTTGGGGCCAATCCTTGGCTGCCTCCCCTTTGCCTTCTGCACCAAGATAGATTATGATAGAACAGAGAGTCCATTTATCAAACTCAGTGGAAATGCTTTCTGAAATAGTATGTGCAGGTGAGACTTGTAAGAAAATATTGCATTATGGAGTGATTGTCAACCAGCTCTGCCCATTCCATTCCATTCCCTCCTCCACCCCAGTTTCTGAATGTTTTGGTCACTCAGCATGCTCAGATTCACTGGGCTGATCCTCCTCACCACCACCTTAATAATCACCTTCTTGCCCCGGATGGTGCTATTTTGGATACATAAGGATCTCTGCACTCAGGGAATGAGTTCACCATTCATAAATAGGAGGATGGTGCAAATAGCACTGCATCTGAGCTGATGCAAAAGCTTTTGATCTATAACTGGCTCTCCTCGTGCGCAAGTCCTCACCAGGAGAAGGCAGCTCTAGCTGTGGCCCAGCCCCCAAATGTGTGCCTTTGCAAGTCCAGATGAGATGCATAAGTGGAGTAGCACAACAAATTCCACCTCTGCTGAGCTAGGCAAGCTAGAACCCTCTGGGACTACAGTTCCCATAGGCCTCAGCCAGCACTCGCAGACCCAAACCTGTGGAGTGCACAGGTTAGCTACCCCTGCTTCAGGTCAGGCCTCCTATGCCACTGTGGTTAGTAATTTAACACTGAGCTTTGCACATGGGAGCAGAGATGGTCTCTTCCATGGGAGTTGTGCTGTGCAGCTTGAGGGCCTGGGAGACCCATGGCAGGTGAGAACGGAGGGGTGAGCTTATCTCAGGGCTCTGCTGCTGGTCTTGGATGTTAATCTGTTTCTCTCTTGCCTTCTCCCTTGGCAGGGGCTTCTGCTTCTTCAATTCAGTGGCCATTGCAGCCAGGCAGCTCCAGCAGAAAGCGAAGATTGGCAAGATCCTTATTGTAGACTGGGTGAGCTCTCCTCCCCAAAGTCCTCCTCCTTTCCCTCCTCATTTTGCAGGTTGGTTCTCACTATTCCTGCAGAGGTGGATACAGTTTGGGAGTAAAGTTTGTCAGTTCCCTCCCCTGGTCTGTAAGCCTTCATGTATTCCCTCCTCTTAACATGTTTTGCTCTGCCCTCAGGATGTTCACCATGGTAATGGGACACAGCAAGTCTTCTATCGGGACCCAAATGTCCTCTATATCTCCTTGCATCGCCATGATGATGGCAATTTCTTCCCTGGAAGTGGAGCAGCTGATGAGGTGAATTCCTGTTCGATGACTCTCTTGTTTTGCCTAACTCAGTGTTGGGGTTACTGCTGGACCTCTGGATGTTGTTGGACTCCAAACCCCATCACCTCCCACTAGGCTGGCCAGTGATCGGGGTCCATACCAGTTATGGTCTGGTGACACCTGGAGGGCCATAGGATTGTAATCCCCCTCCTAAATAGATAGCCCCTTGTGGGGGAGAATGGGTAAGAAACAAAGGCTGCTTCTAAGCATGTTATTCAACCAGCATGGTTTGAAGAATGTATTTGTTGTTGATCTGGCTGCAAATCCTAACAAGGTCAGGAGGTCCCACATGGGCCAATAATGCATCTTCAGATAGTCAAACAGAGAAAGACAATATTAACACAAATTTTGAAAAGCATTATCTATTCACAAAAGAAGAAAAATGTATTGTGTATTCAAATAAAACTAGCCTGACAGTAGGTTGATTAGCTGAGATTAATGTGTGAAGTGAAAGACAAACAGGTGCATCCTAGATCAAATCAAGCCCAAACTTTTCCCAGAAGCAAAAATGACAAAACTTGAAGTTGCCACAGTTTGGGCTCATCATGAAAAGGCAAGACTCAATGGAGAAGACAATTGTGCTAGGGAAAATTGAAGGCAGAAGAAGAGAAGGAAGGCCAGCTATGAAATGGACAGACTCCATCAAGGAAGCCACAGCCTTGGACTTAGAACAGCTGAGTAGGGCTGTCAAGGGCAGGACATTTTGGAGGCCTTTAATTTGCCTTTTTCACATTTTTAATCCTAACCAAACTGGCAACCATCCATTCCCAAAGACAGCACATGTGGTTGCACTAAGAGCTTTGTTCCCCAAGTGATAAGAATTTGGAGGACTCCAGAGCAATTCAGCAGCACTGAAGACACCGCTGCCTTGGTCATAACATGGCTAAATAAGCCCTTGGAAGTTCATTAGAAAGGAAAGTCTTCTGGATTACTGGACCCACCTTGGCCATAGGCACAAGTCTGGGGGAAAAAAAAGAAAAACACATTAGGAGCACAGAGGTCTTCTTTGAATCACTCATGAGAAATCCCTCTTGGGAGAAGCTTGCTAAGCCAAAGCAGGAGAACTCCCAAGCTGTAGCAGGACATAGTGGTGTTTCCTCAAAGGGTGGGGAGACTATTTGGCATTTCCAATCCATCATGTTTTACAGCCTGCTTTCAAAGTAGCTTAGCTCTGAGAGTGCCCAGAACTAGAGTGAGCTTCCATCTGGTTCTCATCTTTCCCTCTGAGCAGGAGATATCAAAGGGGCTGCAGGGTTGTTTATGATGCTGTGCGAATCCCTGTAAGGCTGTGCCATATCAGCCAAGGCTCACCCCACACTCTTTACGAGCTGTTTCCCCCTCCTTCGTCAGTCCCCACTGTCTGTTTTGAAGTTGCAGCTCTGCCGAAAGGAAGGGCTGCAACAGAACTTCCAGGGCCTCTGGCCTGGGTCTCTCTCCCTCATTCTCGCTCAGCATGCATGACAGGATCTGGAAGGGGAGCAGCCAGGGAGTCAGGGCATTGCTAGGTCTGGGCCCCTGGGCCTATTCCTTGAATGCATTTCCCAGGATCTCTTCCCCAGAGCCCCACATCAACATAGGAGACAATGGGCGGGTTTATTTTTTTCTCTGTCTTGCTGTGGGATGAGGTGATTTTTAGGGCATTTGCTACTGGGAAAGGAAGGGTTAAGTCTCCCCTTTCCACATGCTGCAACACCCCCCCCCCAAATATATCTTGCTTGCCAATAAATCTTAACAAATACCATTTTCCCATTAGTTTGCAGTGCAAATTAATACATTTGTTTTATTGGAAATGATGGATAAGACATTAATTGACTGGAAGGACATTTAAACATTTATGGACATTTAAATCTATCCAAAAAATTATTTCTGTATTTGAACATATAGATGTACCTCAGTGTATGCAGATTTTATGCAGATTTGTGTCCTGTGGGCCTGGTCCCCTAATCCTGATTAACATCCTTGGTAGCAGCTCTTCAGAAATCTCCTCCTACCCCATCCAATTCCCTTTCTTTGGCCTCTTTGGTATAATGGAAAATGCCACTGCTCTCACCCCTTGTGCAAAATGCCACTCCTGTCCACTACCATCTGTGCAAAATTGCTCCTTTAATGCACAGAGCCAGCCAGAACCTGCGTTGCATCCCAACAAAAATATTTTCATATTTGTTACATTTCTATACTGCCTAACAGCTGAAGTTCTCTGAGTCATTCACAACAGTTAAAAACCTAACATTCAGCATAAAATGCACTATACAAATTTAAACGTTTAAAACCATAGTATCGAAAAGGTGTAAATCCCAATATAAAACCAAGAAACAGTACAAAGATATAAAGGATTTAAAACAAAAACTGTGAAAGATTAAAAATCCCTGGGAAAACAAGGATGCTGTGGAGGGGTTTTGTCCGCATTCCAGGTCTTTGCCTACCTCAAATGTCAAAAAGCCCACAAGAGCTATTTTCTTGCATGGCAATGGGAGCGTGTGCCATGCTTTGGCCATGCCACTGGCTATACATGCTTGCCGTGCTCGGGAACGAGCTGCCACATGCTAGGACATGGTCTGGACTTGCATTTTCAGCTGGAACGCAGTGTGTGTGGCAAGAGGGTAACCACATCCACACAGCACACAAGCTTACGGGTAGATGCTCCTCACGGCTCAGAGTTTAATTATGAGATCTGCTACTACAAGATGTTATAGTAGCCACCAATATGCATGGCTTTAAGAGGGGATTAGACAATTAATGGAAGTAAAGCTGTTAGTGACTCCTAGTCCTGATTGCTCCATGCTCCCTTCACTCTCGGAGGCAATCCACTGAGCCACAGCAGTTGCTGGGGAACAGCACTAGGAAGGTGCCATCACACTGATGGTTTGTGGGTTTCCTGTGGGCAGCAGGTTGGTCACTTTGTGAGCAGAGTTTTAAACCAGACTGACCATCAACCTAATCCCACAGGGCCTTTTTATGGTCTCAACCCTAGCCTCCCCTGTAGCACAGAACTGGACTCTTCCTGCAGGTGGAAAAAGAAGAGAGAGAACAGTGTATTTCTACACATATTGATGCAGAACATTTTGTCAACCAGAATGGAAGAAGTAGCTAGTCCTCTGCAAAAAAAAATAAAAAATAGATAAATGTGTAAGACCACATGAGCTGTGTTAAAACATACAGTTGTCCATACTGTATGGTGAAAGTTGCCCTCCTGAAACAGAGAGTCAACATTATTACACATTGTATCCCAAGATATACTTTGCCAAGTCCTTGAACTAGGCTCTACTCTTTGGAGAAATGAGATCTCATGGTACGAGGAAGGCAGAAACTTCTCAGGAGTTCCCCCACTGTCCTGTTCAAGACACCCACCCAGTTGCATTATTGCTTTAGGAGTTGAGTGAAAATATTTTTATTAACACAGTCATTATTGATGTAGGCTCCAGGATCTTTACCTATATGAACGCTTTTTTTTTTTAGCTTGTTGCAAAAATATTATTCATGAGCACTTCCTTCAGTACAATTAATGACGTTAATCCATTTTGAAAGGAATCAATATTGGCATGATCTAGGAGACATTTTCTCAAGTGATTTTAAGAATGCCATTTCATCTTTGGCATTTTTTGGGGCTAAACCTCTGAAGCTGGTTCTGTGGGTCACACAGCATGGGAAACAACTAGTTTTACTTCGAACTAGAAAAGTATTCAACGTTGTAAGGGTGGGGGGTGTCTAAGTAGGATCGATATTTTTCTTTCATTTTGATCCTCCCCTTCCTCCAAGGAGCTCAGTCTAATGTACATGGTCCCCCATCTGTTTTATATGCAGGCAGACCCTATGAGTACGTACGTACGTACGTACGTACGTACGTACGTACGTACGTATATGTATATATGTATTTATAGCTTTTTTAGATCATCCCTTACTGAAGTCTTGGGATGGTTTAACAGTAAGACAAAAAATACAATAAAACATAGCATCCTAATCAATTTCTGATATGGTTACTATCTGCTCCCAGGTCCCATATTAAAATAACAGTCAAATCTTAAACAATTGGGAAAATAAAAAGGGTTAGCCTGGTGCTGAAACGAATAAAGTGCCAGCGTCAGGCGAACCTCTCTGGGGAGCGTATTCCCCAGTCAGGGTGTCACCACAGAGAAGGCCCTTCTCCAGGTAACCACCCTCCTAATCTCCATCAAGGAGGGCTCCCAGAGAAGGACGTCCACCCCAGATCTTCAGGGGCAGGCAGGCACATATGGAAGGAGGTGTTCCTTCAGGTAACCAGGTGCTAAGCCATTTAGGGTTTTAAAGGTCATCACCAATACCTAGGTAGATCAAGCTGATAGAGAATGACTGGCCCAAGATAGCCCAGTTTGCTTCAGGGCTTGTTTGGATTTGAACCTGGGCCTTCATCTGACACCAACCACTGCACTGCAGCGATCCACAGTATGCTGAAGAAATCTGATGGGAAATAGTGCCGCCTGCTGGAAAGTGCCTATCCCAGAAAGCCAACCCACCCATTACTCTCCATGGAACACTTAAGTGTTGTCCAAAAAGAGAGAACGAATGATAAGAAAGGAGAACAAAAAGTATAATAATTTGCATATTTGGATTTGCTGACAGATGGAAGGATAGATAGGTGCAAATTCAGAATTATCATATAAATGGAAATATGGCTTTCACCACAATGTAGAAAACTGTGACCTGGTCTGTCTGTTCAGTCTTTCTGTCTGCATGTTAATTGTTGTAATGGGCAACAGTTCTTACAGCTCTTGATCATCTTCACTCTCATCCTTCAAACAGAAGATGATCCTTTGTGAAAAAAAAAAAAGTATATACAGACAGTCCCCGAGTTATGAACATCTGAGTTATGAACAACCCATACTTGCAAACAGCTACAGAAAATAGTCATCAGCACAGAGAAAGAGGAAGCAAAAGGGGAGAGAGGGAGGCCTCCAAACAGGCCTTCCTGCCCCACCCATCTGGAGAAGAAAATCTCTCTAGCATTTCCTTGCTGCAAAAAAGGAGGTACTGGTGTTTCTGGGCATGCGTGGGGTGTTAGAAATACTTGCAGTGTTTCCACTTTCATAGGGGTTCTACACCCCTCACCCCATGAATGTAGAGAGCCAACTAGACATCATCCAGCTTTCATACAAATTCAAATTAAAGTTGGATTTCCATTGTCTCAGGAACGGCACTCTTTTGTAACCCTGGACAGCCTCCCGTTTGAACATTGGCTCCCTGTCCAGTGCTTTAACCCCACTGCCCGCCCCCCATACACACCTGGGAGCAGATAGTAACCATATGGAAACAGTAAATGGCTATGCTCAAGGATATCACAGGGGTATGTGCCAGACCAGATCCCTGCTGCTGATGACCCCAGCCATTAAACTTCCTCCTGTCTTCATTGCCCCATTGCAACTCCTTTCTCACTGGTCTACCAGCATGTCATGAAAAGTTGAAAACTGCCTTTTACCAGGCAAGGGGTGGGGGGGAAGAGATGTTTCTTGCTTAATTCTTGCGGTCTTGCAAATGCATTTTTTAAACAAAGATATTCCTCTGAATGCTTAAACCTATAAAGATCTACATGATCTGTCACCAGTCCGCTAGGAAATTGTGAGTTTGCTTTGCATTTCAAAGAACCCCCTCAAAAAAGAACATTTGGACATGCAGTAAACAAGCCACTACGATAGCATCACATGAAGCAATGCCTATAAAAACTGATTTGTCTGCCAGTTAAATGGCTTGTGCTGCTGTTTTCCTGTTATTATGAACAGTCCATATAATATTCCAGTGTTGACAGCACTTTCTGGGTCCTCCTGAATATCATAGTCAAACACGATATCGTACTGCCCTCATACAGATCTTTGGTGTGAGCCCTTCTGAAACACTGCGCACAGGTCCAGTATTGCACCTCAAAAAGGATATTGTAGAATTAGAGAAAGTGCAGAAAAGCGTGACTAAGATGATGGAGGGGCTGCAGCAATTCTCCTTTGAGGAAAGTTTACAGCATCTGGGACGGTTTAGCTTAGAAAAGCGGGTGAGTCATGGGAGACACGCTAGAGGTGTTCAAAATGATGCATGGTGTGGAAAAGGAGGTGGCGGCATTTCTCTCTGTCTCTCTCTTCATGCTGGGAACTCGGTTCATCCCATGAAACTGGGTGGTGGGAGAGTCAGGACACATACGATGAATCACTTCTTAATGTCACGTGTGCTGAACTGTGGAATTCACTTCCACAAGACATTGTGAAGCCCCTGAATTGGGATGGCTTGACAGCGGGATTGGAGAAATGAATGGCGGAGAAGGCGGGCAGTGGCAATGAGGGGAATGTGCTGCCTCCATCTTCACTGGCAGCATGAGTCTTGTGGCCACCTCCAATATCGGAGGCAGGATGCCTACTTGCACCCGCTACTGGGATATCTGGGTGGAAGGGTGCCATGGCACTCACATCCTGCTTGCAGGCTTTCCAGCAGATTGGCCACTTTGTGGAATGAATGTTGAACTAGATGGTTTGATCCAGCATGGCCCTTTTTATGTTCTTCTGTGTGTGTTTTCTTGTACATCAGGAAATCCAGCCCGCCTGATATGAAGCACCTTCAGCTGGCCTAGGTGCAGGGTTCCTTCACGCATTACTCATCCTTGATATGGTGGGAGGGGGCCCGATGCCTGACCCCCACCGAGGCCTTCATTGTGCACACTGTTAACTTAATGTGACTGGCAGGGCCTTGCTGGGTGCTTAAAAGGTACAGGCCCAATATTACCATTGGCATCAATGGGCGTCCATTTCCCCCAAGTTTCCTTGCCATGGGGACAGTGGATTTGAGGTGGTGGGGAAGGGTCCAGAGAAGGGATTGCTCATCCATCTCTCCTCAACTTGGGACCCTCCTGCACACCACCTCCTGGCATGGCAGCTACACTCAGGAAAAGCCTCCTGGGGCACCAAAGCATTTATTTCCTGAGCTTAATTGCAATGCAGAGGGGGAACAGGGTGCGGAAGCATTGTAGCAACCTGAGGGGGGATCAGTGAAGATAGAAGCTTTTGTAAGAATCAGGAGTAGAGGAGAGAGATTTGGCAGGTAGGCTCCAGGTCAAGCAAGATGCTTGGCAACTCGGAAGGTCAGGAAGAAGAGTTCTCCAAGGTAACATCACTCCTGCTTTTCTTTTTCAGGTGGGCTCTGGTCCCGGTGAGGGCTTCACTGTCAACGTGGCTTGGACAGGTGGCCTCGACCCACCCATGGGGGACCCCGAGTACTTGGCTGCTTTCCGGTAGGCCTTCCCTCTGGACTGTGGGCCACAGTGCCCATTTTTCCCTTGGAGGTCCCATTGACTTCATCAGCAGGGCCTTCTCATAAGAAGCTTTTGGTTGCCCAGATAACAAGTGGAAGAAGCAAGGGATGAGTTCTTGAGCCATGCACAAAGGGGCTCTTGAAATCCTCTACCCTATTTGTGAGCAGAAGAATTGGGGGTGCAGTGTTGCCAAATTTATCCAGCAAGAAATACAAATTTTCCAGTGTTTCTTATTGCCGGGGTTCTCCATTAACAGTGGCAGTAACATGCTTTCTTTCCCCTTTCCCCTAAGGTAGGTTTTGGGGTGGGGGAATTGTGGCCACTGCAGTTAGCTGGCTGCCATTTTGCATCCTCCACAATGCTCCAGACTTGACATAGCCCTATGTCATTGTGGCAGGAGTATGGCTGCCATCAAAAACGGTGGGAAATTTTAGAGAAATTTCTTCGAAGAAGGCATCTTTCGACACAGGTACAGCAGGTGGTCAGTGTTTTGAAAAGGAGAGGGAGCACACTTGGTTTTTTTTTCTCAGAAAGAATTCTGAGAAATTGCAGAACATCCAGATATTAGGTTCTGTAATTATTTTGGGAGAGTTCTCTCTTAAGTCAAATTGATGACTCAGTTAAGTGTCAGTGTTTCTTTTTCTTTATTATGTATATTTTAAAGCTTGGGTTTGCAACTTTTTTTTTTTTTTTTTTTTGCTCATGATCCCTTTCTGAGCCTCATTTACCTCAGTGACCTTATAGTTACTGCTAGCTGAGAAAAGGTACCTTACCATCTGCACTATACCCCTTTAGAAATATGGCATGGTCCCCTGAGGGGCCATATGGCCCATGCTGAGAAACCCTGCTTTGAAGGACCGATTATTGCTGGGAAAACAGCATAGAAACAACAGATAAATTGATTAAGCAGTGCTGTGTGGTTTTGCCAAGGGATGGGATGAGACATGGTAAAACAGCATATGACCATTGGCCAGCACTGCACATTGGTGTACATAGGGCTTCACAGAATGGCAAAACTGAAAGGTAGGTCTCTGCCATGCAGGAGGGTAGCAGAGGAGCAAAGAAGGCAGCTTGGATTGACGGGGAGGGCCTTTTAAGTGATGGCCCCTTGATTATGGAGCACTCTCCCCAGTAAGGCCTGCTTTTCATCTTCTTGATGCCAGGTTAAGATTGTCCCATATTCCTAGGTGTTTGACAGCATATGAAAAGGCTTTTAATGGATCCTGGCATTCTGAAATTGTTTCCAGTTCTGCAATTGTTATATTTTGTATGTTTGCCTTACAGTATGTGTCTCAGCATGTAAATATTTGTAAGCCACCCCATGTGCGTTGTATATTGGGCAGTATGGAAATGCAAAGCTCCTGTGTTAGTTCCAGTGCTGCACTCCTAAATAAGTCTGATTTAAGATTTTGCATTTAGACTCTGCACAGCTTCAACTCCTTTACTACCAGGGGAAGTAGGAGATGCCTCGATCAGAACGTAGAACTTGAGTAAATGAAGACTCCCATAGCCCTACAACATAGCAATATGCACTATTTGAATGTGTTTACTTTTAGTTATACATGCGGGAATATTATTCGCAGGAATGCAAGCATGCCTGGTTTTCTTGGCTTTTTATTTGCATCATGTGGGATGAAAGAACTGGGGGGACTTCAGAGTCGGGGAAGGAAGCCTACGGCTGCAACATGGAGTCTCAAGGGATCCACTGGGACTTAATTCCAAGTAAACATGATTAAACTTAGGACAAGGCCATAAATATCTTTCCTGGATTGTCAAACATTGCACGCACACCTCTGCTGGCAGCTCTTAGCTTGCCTTCTCATCCTGACTATCCCTAGCAAACCATCTGGAACCCTCAAGCTGAGGCCTGAAGTTCTGCTCAAGCCCTTCTCTCATTTCCTTTGCAATGTCAGGGCATCTCCTGGCCCTGTAACTGTAGTATCAGAAGCCCCAGCCACATGGGAGCAGCTGGTGCTATGGCGTCTGCCCCAAGCGAACTTCCAGACTCCCTGTGTTTTACAGGGTTAGGGCCTTCCAGCATACTAATTGCAATCCTTGTATATAGCAAGGGTTTTGAAGTGTTCAAAGCACTCTGACTGCACCCTCCTTTTTGCGTATCACAACAACCGTGCAAGGTAGGTCAGTATTGTTCCCATATGGTGCAGAGGGAGGGGTCTCAGGCAGGCAGGCAGGCTGCCTAGCCTTTGAATAGGAGTTCATACCTGCCTGATTCTAGGGTTCATATCCTAGCTGAACCCAGTTCTGCTGCCAAGTTTGAAGAATCATGGCTGAGAGGAAGCCATGGTCCAATCTCTTCCTTGCTCCTGCACAATTTGGCTAATTACCCTTGTAGCATGCAGCTTGCCGTGTTGTCCAAACCCAGTGACTTGTACAGTGGGATGGCTTCAAAGCAACTCCAGAACGCATGCCTCATTGTAGGCAGGTTTCAAAGCCACACCTTGCCAGGTTCAGGTAATACAACAAAATATTTTTGTGCAAAATATGTTTGCACTGCAAAAATAATCGGCAAATTGTGTAGTATGTGAAGAAGAGACGCTAACATACTTTCCTTTCCCCATGAATATCTGAACCCAGCCAGTGTTTGCGTAAACACGGCTTTGTTTGTTTCTTTGTTTGCCAGGGAGGCAGTCCAGCTCTGGCAGATGGATGTGTGTGTGTTAAGCCTTCCCCCACATTGCAGTTAGGCTGCTTGCACCTGCTGGGTGCATTGGAAGGAAAGCTTCCGCTGGTACCAATGGAGGTGTTCCTTT
Source organism: Varanus salvator macromaculatus (assembly GCA_023646645.1). Classification (NCBI taxonomy): domain Eukaryota; kingdom Metazoa; phylum Chordata; class Lepidosauria; order Squamata; family Varanidae; genus Varanus; species Varanus salvator. Next base: position 9,663,668 of record JAIXND010000795.1, read on the forward strand.
CAAAACATAACAGATGACAGGCCTCTGTTCTGGATCAGGTCCTCCAGCCTGCTCATTAAGATGGGGAGAGGAGCCCTTAGCCCTGCAGATACCATCAGACAATATCTTTCTCTGTTTTGGCCCTCCATTGGCTGTCCCCTATCACCAGCCTAAGCAATGAGGGCTGCTGGGAGTCTCAAGTCAGTGAGTCTGGAGGGCCACGTGTTTCCCATCCCTCAATTTCCTGTTGCATCTAGAATGGACATCAATCACAATGCTTCACCAGCTCTCCAGCCCCTTCACATCGCAGGAAGGAGCTGCACTCCACTGGCTTCCACACCTCAAACACACACGTGCAAACCCCCATGAGAAAGGGGTCCGGAGAGCTTGGTTCTGCCACGTGGCCAGAGCCAGCTCCACCAGGGCTCATGAATGAGGACTGACAGTGCTTGGCAAAAGCCCAGTTTGCAATTGCAAGCAGCCCAGTCCATGCCAAGCTTGGGCTTTGGCAATGGGCCACCCTCCTCCAGCTGCCCAGCACATGTGCTTTGATGATACTTAAAAGGGCTCTATAAATAGCTTCTCTGCCGCCACCCCCTCTCTTGCCGCATGCAGAAATGCAGCTCTCAGGCTCTGTGAACATCATGCCTCTTGGAGTTGCTTGCCAAGCATGGCCCAAGTGATGGATGGGTCTTTAGGGAAGGCCAGAATTTTTGTCCCTCTGGACAAGATTGTGGCTTTGTTGGGCTCTCCATAAGAAAGCTGGGAAAGGCATTTGCACAGCAGGGCATCTAGAAAGGAATGCAAGACTGAGCCAGCATCCTTGCCATTGCTGGGGATCAGTCCAATCCTATAATGATGTTTCCTTGTTTCACAGGGAATGCTGGGGAGGAGCCTCCCTGTGGAAACAGGGGCCCCAACTGGCTTTCTTCCTGAAATGAACTACCACATCTGAAAGTGGTACTGGCAAGCATGTCAAGGCTGAGAAACTGCTCACCTTTGGGTGAGAGGCAGAGGCCAGAAACAGAATCTGAGCAGGGCTCTTTTCAGACATAAGAAAAGCTCTGAAAAGGGGTGGGGAACAGCCTTTAGCTGTCTACGTCATAATAACGGGGGAACCCAGAAAGTTGCAAAATGTAGTCATGGCACAGAATTCAGCTTTTGGGAAAAAAGCTTCACTTTGAGAGATGGGAAAGCAAGTTTCTAGTCCTTAAGATTGGCCAAACTGATGCTTGCTGATATCTCAGAAGGCAGGATGGGAGGTGGTTGAAGTAATGAAAAATAATGCTGGGTTGTATAAAGATTTTTCTCTAGAACCCCGTTTCTTTGGATTTGTTGAGGTGTTCCATAAAAGGGCTTGAGCCTACTTTGAAAGATCTCTGGGGGTGTGCAATACATTAAGAAGGTCTGATTCAAACACCAAAAGAAATAAAAACAGCACAGGATAGGATGAAACAGGCAGCAAAGAATAAAATCATTACACCACCACAAAGCAATGGAAAAACCAGGAGCAGAATAGAGCATGCGGTTCAGGTTGCAGAATGGGAATAGTGGAGCAGGATTGTGGTTGTTTGTTTCACCTCGTCTCGTTTTGTTTAGTTCTTCGTCGTGGCCTCTGTGCATCACACATATGGGTACTGCGCCTGTGCAGTGCCTTTGGCCGGAGATTAACAAGCTAACGGTTTTTGGCGGGAAAGCTCCGCTCCCCTCCCCCCTAGGCCTATAAAAAGCGGAGCGTCCGCCATTTTATTCAGTCTTTGCAACCGCCGTTCTCTGTGCCTCGTGCCGCTTTTGACTATCGCTCTGACCATTATTCTTGGCCTTGTCCTTCTCCTTCTCGATTGCTCCAGGTAATATTCCCTACCCGACTGTTTTCTCTTACACTTCTTTTTCTCTTCTTCCTATAACAAAAAAAAAAAGCAACCCCAAAAATATATACTTACCCTCTGCACTGTCTTCTATTTCTTCTTTTTCTGCGATGGCACAGCGAGCGGCCTTCTGCAAATGTGCGGAGTGTGGCTCTAAAATGTCACCTGCGGATCCGCACGAACTCTGCCTTCTCTGCCTGGGAGAAGGGCATAGAGTAGATAAATGCTCGCATTGCCTGGCCTTTTCTAAACAGGCCAGGAAAAATCGCGAGAACCGCTTGAGAAGGCTGTTGTGGGATCGGGCGCTGATGCAGTCCGACCCGCTGGTGACTGCTCCAAAGCTGGGCTCGTCTTTGGTGGCTCCACCTAAGCGCCCCTCCAATGAGGGCGTATCTGTTGGGCCCGCTCCGTCGGCTTCTTCCAAGAAGAAAGCGGAGAAGCGCAAGCATTCCGACTCCGGGAAGCCTGCGACCCACAAGAAGTCCAAAAAGGACAAAGGGCAAAAGTCTTCCAAGCGCCCTAAGGATGCCGAGCGCGCTCGTCAGCGGGACTCGGATCCGACAACCCCTTCGGTACCGGTACCTCCTACCGCTCCGACACCACCGGATCCGACTCCACAGGAGGTGATGCGGGTCACCCCGCAGGGCTCTCCACGCCGAGCCCCCGATTGTCCCTCCGAGCCTCTCTCAACACTTCCGAGAGGCTCTATCTCCGACGGGGACATCGAAGACTCGCCTCCGAGGGCTAGGTCACCAACCCCTATGCCCTCGGTAGCCGTGGATCTGGCTATGGCAGTGTCTCCACCTCGGGCCTGTCGGAGCCGCTCCATCGACTGACCTCCATCGGATTGGCCTCTCCGCTATTACGATCCGTGGCAGGAGTCTACCTCCGTCGGATACTATCCACCGCCTCGGGGTCATTCTCTGCCCCGTCGTGACCAACCCCTGTCCTCGGGTCCAAGGCGAACATCTCCTCTGCCTCCCAGGGATGAGAGTAGCCGGTCTCTCTCCCCGGCGGAATCGTCATCTTCCGCCCCACCTTACTACCCTCCGAATTCCGACAACTTGGAGGTGGACTCGACCTCCCCGGACGTGGTTGTCTCCTCCCAGGGGCCCGCTTCGCCAGACGAATCCCACATCCCCTTTGCAGAACTTATGGGGAGACTGGTTCAATCACTGGAGATTGACGCGATTCAACGCCCAGGCCCCTCGACGGACAAGTTTTACGACGTTGTCTGCGGGGAACAGTCGACCGCCATCGTCCTGCCCCTCATTACCACTCTGAAGTAGGTGATGATGCAGCCGTGGGACCTGGCCTTCTTCCCACAGCCCACCTCGAGGCGCTACGAATCAATGTATCGGGTCCATGAGGAGGATATACCTTATCTCCTTCTTCACCCAAAACCCAACCCAGCCGTCGTAGAGTCCTTCCAGGGCAGGGAAGCCAGGGGACACACCGCCCCCAGGGATAAAGAAGGGCAGAAGATCGACTCCCTGATGAGGAGAATCTATGCGGCCTCAGGCTTGGGGCTCCGCATATCGAATTATGAGGCGACGCTGGCTAGATAGCAGTATTTCATCCTCCAGCGTCTGCACAACGTCACCTCTACCATCCCGGACCACCAGGGAGATCTGGCCAAGGTCCTCATTAAGGAGGCGATGCAAGTCGCTGTCCAACAGTTGTCCACAGCCAGGCATCATGTGGACACCAACTTGAGGGCCTTGGTCGGAGCCGTCTCGCTGCGGAGACATGCCTGGCTCTGCAGCTGCAATTTCCCGGACGAGACGAAGCGCAGAATTGAAGAGATGCCCTTCGATGGGTCCGGCCTCCTCAATTCTCGTACGGACCATAAATTGAAGAAATTGCATGAGTCCAGGATGACGGCACGCAAGATGGAGCTCCAGATGCAACCACGACGTAAGTGGTCCTGGTCCCGCCCTCAGTACTGCCAATCCTATCAGCCCAGGCAGCAACCACAACACCGGCCACTACAGCAACAACGCCATCGCCAGCAGCCCCAGCAGCGATACCAACAGGGTTGCCAACGTTTTGACGACTGACGCCAATGCTAGCAGGACTGGCGAACCTTTCCTCTGTTTCCTCAACTTCCCACCCCCCTCTCATCTGGGGATCGGCTCCGTAGCCGACTCCCCTTTTGGGAGTCCATTACATCTGATGGGTGGGTATTATCCATCATAGAGCACGGCTATTGGATCGAATTCGACGTCATTCCTCCATCAAGCCCGATCCGGTTTACACCAGCTTCCTCGGTACTGCTTGATGAGATACAACAACTTCTTCGTAAAGGAGCAATTCGTCAAATAAGTGAATCCGAGGGACTTCATGGATTCTATTCAAGATATTTCACAGTCCCTAAGCAAGATGGTGGTCTTCATCCGATCTTGGACTTACGGAATCTCAACCGTTTCATTCTAACCAAGAAGTTTCGCATGACCACTCTTCAAAACATCTTGCCGTTGCTCAGGAAAGAGGATTGGTTCGCCTCCTTGGACTTAAAGGATGCCTATTTTCATATCTCAATCCATCATACACATAGGCGCTTCCTTCACTTTGCTGTCAGATCCCACGTTTATGAATTCGGTGTTTTACTGTTCGGACTGGCCACCACTCCGAGGGTTTTTACCAAATGCATGGCCCCAGTTTGCGCTTTCCTCCGCCTCCAAGGTGTTCAAGTCTATCCATATCTTGACGACTGGCTGTTGGTTTCCCACTCCAGAGTTGGACTTCTTCGTTCACTTCATACGGCTTGTGCCCTTTTGAATGACTTGGGCCTATGCATTAATGTGGAAAAATCCTCTCTTTTTCCAACACAGACACTTACCTTTATCGGAGCTCGCTTGGATTCGACGGCAGAAAGCCTTCTTCCCTTGGGACAGACAGAGGACCCTCGTTCGACATAGCGATCACATTCGATGAGACGGAACAGTCCCAGCAAAGAGAGTGCAACGACTTTTGGGGCATATGGCTTCCTCCGTGGCAGTGGTACCCTATGCCAGACTCAGACTCCGTCCGCTTCAGCTACTCCTCAACAAGCGATTTCATCCACAACGGGATCTGCTGTTAAAACCGATTCACATCCCCTCTTCGGTGCTTCATTCCCTTCTATGGTGGACGGTTCTGAGACACCTCTCCTCCAGAGTTCCCTTCAGGCCCCCACCCCATCGGTCACCCTCGGTACCAATGCGTCGCTGCTGGGCTGGGGAGCAGTATGTTCCGATCTTCGTGTCCAGGGCGTATGGAACCGTCAAGAGTCATCGAATCACATCAACTTTTTGGAGATGCTGGCAGTTTTCAAAGCCCTGCAGTCTTTCGAAAATCGACTTCACCATCGGGTAGTTCAGATAACTTCGGACAATATGGCCACGGTCTTTTATCTGAACAAGCAGGGGGGAACGAAATCTCCAACTTTAGCCAAACTTTCCATGAGGATCTGGGACTGGTGCATCCCGAGAAACATTACGCTTGTAGCAGTTCATCTAGCATGCTCGGACAATGTCCAAGCGGACTCTCTCAGCAGGTGCTTGCTTATCTCCCATGAAAGGGAGCTGGATCCTTCCATACGAGCCCACCTCTTCCATCACTGGGGGATTCCAGACGTGGATGCCACCCAACAGAACAAGGTGTGCGAGGTCTTTTGCTCGAGGGCAGGGATCGGGCAAGGATCCCTAGGAGACACCCTCATGATACCGTGGACCAGTCATCGTTTCTATGCATTTCCCCCGATCCCACTCATAATGAGAGTGGTAGTGAAAATTGTGTACGAGCGCACCACAGGGATTCTGATCACCCCTTGGTGGCCTCGACAACCCTGGTTCGCGACGCTTCTGAACATTTTGGTGGAACACTACCCTCTCCCTCGGCTTCCATATCTTATAACGCAACAGGAGGGCACACTTCATCACCCAGACATGTTATCCCTACGTCTAACAGCCTGCCGCATCCGTTGATTCATCGTGCTTCTTCGGTACTGCGGCCGACTTCTTCTCTTTTGAATTCCGCCTCCACATTCGAGGCAGACGGTACCGAGCCTTCTGCTACGCCCGCTCTGGATGATGTTATGCCGTCTTGTTCGAACATCGCTTTGTCAGATCCGACCTCCTTTGCCCCGGATATCCAGCATATTTTGGACTCCGCATTAAAACCTTCCACACGGAAATCTTATTCGGCTAAGTGGAAACGATTCTCTACGTTTGCTGAATCTCATTCTTTTTCCCCTATGGCGTCATCCGTTCCTCAGATTCTTCACTTCTTAATGGACCTTCATACCTCAGGCTTGAAGCCTTCCTCCATTAGAGTATATACCGCGGCAATCACTTATCATCGAGGTTTGGTCAATGGCTCCTCTATTTTTTCAACGCCTAAAGAGGTTTCTCAAAGGTTTCCACAATCTAAATCCGGTAATATGACCGGTCATGCCTACATGGAGCTTATCGGTAGTCCTGCAGGCTCTCATGAGACCTCCCTTCGAACCACTAGCTACAGTCGACCTCTGTCTTTGTCTCTTGGAAGGCAGCCTTTCTCATTGCAATCACCTCGGCACGGAGGGCCAGTGAACTATGTGCACTCTGTGTAGATCCTCCGTTCCTGAACTTTCATAGAGAAAAGGTCGTTCTACATCTTGACCCCTCCTTCTTACCTAAAGTGTCCACATCCTTTCATCTGGGACAGGACATCGTTTTGCCAGCATTCTTCCCATCACCATCCACTCCGCTGGAGAGATCGCTTCATTCCCTTGACCTTCGGCGCTGTTTGGCTTTTTATCGGTCTAGGACTGAATCCATCAGACGTACGAATAGACTTTTCGTCAAGTATGCTACTACTGACCAAGGAGCTGCTGTCACTCCTCAGAGACTCTCTAAATGGATAGTCCTTACCATAACTCTGTCTTACCAGCTGGCTAAACTGCATTTGCCATCACCTCCTCGAGCCCATTCAACTCGTGCTGTTGCAGCCTCTTCTGCTTTTGCATCCGAAGTCGCGCTGGACAATGTCTGCAGGGCGGCTACTTGGGCGAACCCCTGCATCTTTGCTAAGCATTATCGTCTTGACATTCAGGCTCGACAAGATTGCTCTTTCGGTAGAGCTGTGCTCTCTTCTATTTTTCGCTAAGGACACCTCCCTCCTTCCACTGTGGTAAGCTTGCTAGTCTACCCATATGTGTGATGCACAGAGGCCATGACGAAGAAGAGCAGGTCGCTTATCTGTAACTGATGTTCTTCGAGTGGCCATCTGTGCAGTCACACAACCCACCCGCCGGCCCCGCTCGGTGTTGGTGAGTGGATGTTCGATTCGGTACCAATTCTCAGTACCGATTCTTGAGGGATCAAATTTTCCTTACTTGCATAATTTGCCCAAAAGAGAGCACACGTTCGGTCGCAAAAGACTGAATAAAATGGCGGACGCTCCGCTTTTTATTGGCCTAGCGGGGACGGGAGCGGAGCTTTCCCACCAAAAACCGTTAGCTTGTTAATCTCCGGCCAAAGGCACTGCGCAGGCACAGTACCAATATGTGTGACTGCACAGATGGCCACTCGAAGAACGACAGTTACAGGTAAGCAACCTGCTCTTCCATTTTGTAGCAAAAAAAGAGCCAGTGTGGTACAGTGGTTAAGAGTGAAGGACTGGGACACAGATGATCTGGGTTCAAGTCCCCACTCAGTCATGGAATTCACTGGCCAGTCACAGACTCTCAGCCCAACTTCCCTCACATGGTGGTTGTGAGGATAGGATTGGAGGAAGAGGAGACTTACGAAAGCTGCCTTGAGTACCTTGAAAGGAAAAAAAGTGGAATATAAAATGAATGAACGAACAAACAACACACAGCATCCTGTGAATTCCCCATGCATAATTTTAATGCAGGCTTCTGAGCCATTGTATTGTAGCTAGGCTGCATGATGCCACATGCTAGGAGAAGCCAACATGAGCATTTTACACAACAGCACAGTGCCAGAGATGCTAACTAACCCTGGCTTGCTTCTGTTTTCTCTCCCCACCTTGCAGGACAGTTGTGATGCCGATAGCCCACGAATTCTCACCGGATGTGGTGCTGGTGTCTGCAGGCTTTGATGCAGCTGATGGCCATCCTCCCCCGCTGGGAGGCTACAAAGTCTCAGCCAAATGTAAGGCCCTTCCGTATTGCCAGGGGACCTGATTAGTGGTGGCAATTCCACAGTGTCTGGGCTGGGAGTGGAATATGCAGCCCTCATGGTCAGTTTGGTCTCTGGGTGTGGGGAGGGCACATTTGTACTTCAGGTGGCCACTGGATGCTCTTGCTGCCTCTGCCTTTGATACCCAGCCAGCCTTTGGGGTGCTTGCCAAGGAGGAGAGCTTTCAAGAACATGTCTGAATGCACTGTGGCTTGAGATTCCTTGGAAGTCTATAAATGGCTCCATGGTGGCTGGCCAGCCTTCCTGAACAAGGCTCAACCTTGTTCAATTGAAGGATCACCTCCCTGCTGTTGACCTGTGTTTTAAGATCAGCAGGGGCGACTCTTCTGGTGGTGGCCCCAAGGAACATGACTCATGGAGATACCATGCTAAACTGCCCAGTAATGTAGAGATTTGCCCTTGTCTCCATCTTCTTTGCACTGAGGCATCTGCTTAACAAAACAGCCTGTTTTTGCAGGCACAATAAAAGTCAACAGTGTTGCTAAGTGTTGCTATTACTGTGTTTGTTGTATAAAACTTCAGCGGTTTTTCTCTGAAGCAGCTGTACATGTGTATCTGACATAGGGGAGTCAGGGAGGCAGGCCCACAGAGTAAGAAGAGTGGGGGATTGCACCCACAGAGAGCCTCTCCAACATTTCTAGCAGGTGCTCTGGAGAGCCCTAACAACAGCTGGCTTGGCTGCAGCAAGAGAGGGACTGGCAGGACTCTCGAAAGGAGCCTGCTGTGTGTGCCACCATGTCTCCTTGCCAGAGTTGCAGCAGCTTGTCGCTGTGGGTCTCACAAGAGCTCAGCTGACCTCTTGCAGGAACTTGGCTGACCTCTTGACGGAGCCCTGCAGCTGGGAAGGACTGCAAAGGGGGAGTAGGCGGGCAAGCAGAAGCAGCTGGCTGGATGTGGCAGAGATACCTTCCTTGAGGCAGCAAATGTGTTCAGCTGGGTCTGAGGGAGGGAGGGAGGGAAGCAGATTGATTGACTGGGCCTGATGGAGAAGGGATGGCAGGAAGACAAGGGAGAGAAGCCATCCTGACCCCCAGGGATGCTACCAGGGAAACAAGTCCCATGACAGCTCCTGTCTGAAAGATCTCATGTTCCTTTGCCTTTTCCTCTGCAGTCTTTGGTTACATGACCAGGCAGCTGATGAACGTGGCCGGGGGTGCCCTTGTTCTTGCCCTTGAAGGAGGCCACGATCTGACCGCCATCTGTGATGCCTCCGAAGCCTGCGTCTCTGCCCTGCTTGGTAACGAGGTGAGTGGGACCCACAGTCTGCAGAACGAGGGGAGGATCCTTGGCTTATCCCAGGGCAGTGCCTCACCATAGAGCCTGCTTTAACTGCTTGGCCACAGCCACAGGACACAGTGCAAAATAATATAAAGGAGAATCCTCTGCAAAGATATGCAGAGGAGTTGTTACTTTCTGCTTGCCTCCACATACAGAGTTTAATTCTAAATGTTGGGCTCGTACACACAAGACATCAGCTAAACAGTGTGCAATCAATAAACCTAACAAAGATTGCACGTGATTAAATATCAGCAGTCAGATATTAAAATCACAGAAGGGGAAAAGAAATTAAGCCAAACCAAAAGCCCAGCAGAAGAAAAAGGGATCAGCAATCTGTCAAAATGCCAACGGGGTGAGGCCAATTGGGCCTTTTGCAGTAGGAGGTTTCACAAGCTGGGTGTTGGGGAAAATGTGCATTTTTCCCTGATTGGGAAGAAAAAAAGATGCCCAGGTTCAAGAATACAAATGAGGGGAATTCAGACAAGAAACCTTGAGTGTTGTATATTCATTCATCCCTGCTTAAAACCAGAACTTTAAATTGGGCCCGGCAGCAGACTGGGAGGCACTACCAAATTTGCAGTTCTCTTTTCTAGTTAATACATTGCTGGGTTTGCTTTGAACAGCTGCAATTTCTGGATTACTTTATAAAATCAGTCCAACATTCAATGCATTGCAAAAAGTCTAAATGAGAGATTAAAACAGAATCATCACTAAGCAATGCCTCCTGCATCCAACTCAGAGCCTATCCAGAAGGATACATAAGCATATAAAAGAGCCCTTTTGACACAAACCAAAGGCTCAACTAGTGCAGCATTTTCTTCTGCCTGGAAGGGAAGCTCATCAGAAGGATATGAGGGCAAGAACACCCTTCTGCTTCTGTTCCAGCAATGGATATTTAGAGGCATCCTGCCCCCAAAATGTAGGTTTTCTATATACCCATTATTAGCCACTCTCAGCCTTCTCCTCTGTGAAGCAGTGAGGTCAATATCACTGAAAGCCATGAGAAGTCCTAGAAAATCAACAGGAACACACACCCTCCATCTCTCAGTTGGTCACAGGGAGGCCAAGACTATTTCTCTTCCAGCTGAAGAGGATCCAGAAGATCAGGTTCATCCCAGAGTTTAGGAGTTAACCAGCCATTGCTCCCTTGAACCACCTTGCTGATGAAGGGAATGTTAGCCACATGGGTCAGTTATTGTTATTAATGTCTTGGGTCCAGCTTAGGTTTCTTCAGGAGTGGACTTTTAAAGAGGCTGTACCACACCCTCTCTCAGGGAGGCATTTACAGGCACCTGGGCCCAGCTGACCTGCCGTACCCCACTAGATTGAATAACCTATGAGATGCCAGGATCATGTGCACAAGCAGGTGGCCAAGCTTCTGACCCAGGTCTCCCCACTCAAGTTCAACATTCTCTTGCAACTTTTCCCCAGCTTCTGATAGCTGAGGCTCCCATACCCAAAACTTATTTAAAATCAGGGGCACCCTTCCCTTTCACACATGCAAAGGTTTACTTTTAATGTGAGAGCACACTGCATCTGGGCTTCAGCAGCCTTGGCTATTCTGAGCAAGCCCCCTTCCTGGAAGAAGACAAACCCTGGCCGGTGAGTCACTCAGTGATAACACACCGAAGCCCTTCTGAGGGTGTTGAAGTCTGCAGCATCTCTTCATCAAGAACCAGCCGGCTAATCCAGTCCTAGCTCATGTAGAAACATGTCAGGATCACCTACTGAGGATGATTAGAAAGCCCAAGATGTGAAACATGGTGGATGCAACTGGCCACCGTCTCTGTGAGATTAGAGTTCACATGGAATAATTCTTGCATCTGAATCATAGTATGTTGCCTTGTGCACATCAAATGGTTTGTCCTTCTAGCCCAGAAATAGCTTTTTGGGATCTCTGGCAAAAAGGATATTTCCCATTATCTCTGTTCCCTGGTGACTGAAGAATGCAGGGATTAACCCTTGAAACCTCTGTGTGTAAAACTGACCACTGATTTCCACACCTGCTGCAACTCTTATTTCTAGCAGCACACAGTAGCAGTCATCTTGCAATGTGCCACTGTGCATTGGCAAGTTCTGGGGATCCTTGCTCTGTCTGCTGCATTATACTACCTTAGTTTGTATCCAGTGTTAGCCCTGCCATGAGTAGGGCCACTGTGATGAACGGACTTTGAGTGCAACTAACCTGGGATTCAACCCTCAGTCTGCATAGTTTGTGCAAATTACAGTGAGGCCTTTCCTGTGTCCCACACCTGTGCAGTTTTAAACTGCTTGGATTTTTGAAAAAGAAACATCCAAATTAAATGATGATTAGCTACCCAGAGGAAGAGTCCCCACTAGCATCCCATAAAAGGAAAAGATATGTAAAGGTAGCTTTTTTTGCTGCCTGCCAAAGAACCTGTTTTCTTGTCTTTGTTTGAATGCCTTAATTTTAGCACAGGGAGAAAAGTTACCTTTCAGACTAAATAACAAAATCCCTCTAGATTTTGGACCCAGGTCTAGAATAACAAGAGGATTTAAATACTCAGGAAAAGTAAATTGTATGACAGAAACTTGACTGGGTATATATTAAAAAGAATTCAGGAACATGCATTTTAAAAATAAAGACAATGGTGAGTGAGATTCCATGTGATCTTGTTTCCAGTTTGCTGCATCAATGATATTTATAACTAGAATAGTTGTTTCTGTAAATAGAAATTAAAGCTGAAATTAACTGGAGCTATTATTTCCTTTGAAGGATTTATGCTATCCACACCCTATACCATCCACTGTCCATGTACCATCTTCCCTCATCAAACGCCCACTTCAGAATATCTTCGATTCTCCTTCTAACATTGTAATGACTGCATGTCATAGAGGGGAGTATTACATGATTCCTTAAACTTTGTTACACTGGTGTAATGATCAGGGACGTTTCACATTTGTGGGCATCCATGCACATGGCCTCCCGATCAGTCCAGTTATTTCATGTCTGAGAGATATTACTATATATGGATATATATACACACACACACACACACCAGGAGAGGCAGGGATACACTTGCCCTCGGAGCAAGATGACCCTGCTAGAAGAGGAGGTGAGGTGCCTGAGGGCTGAGAGAGCTCTCCAGGCCTCCCTGGAGCAGCCCCCCCCCCTGAACAGAGGGTTGAGGGAGAGACCACGGGAGGAGCAGCTGAGGAGACATGGAGGTATGTCACCCACAGGAGGAGGAGGCCAGCACGGCCTCCTCCTTCTCCTGGCACCAGTCTGGAGCTGGGAAACAGGTTCTCTCCACCTGGGGAGGCTGGGGCTGACGAGGCCTCGGGGGACCAGCAGGACCCCCAGCCTGGGACATCAGGTGGCAAGGGGGCCGCTGCAGGAGAGGCGAGGACCAGGGCACGGCTGCCCACCAGCACCAGGAAGACACGGTGGCAGGTGATTGTTGTTGGGGACTCCCTGCTGAGGGGCACTGAGGCGGCGGTGTGCCGCCCCAACCTGGAGACAAGGGAGGTTTGCTGCCTGCTGGGCGCACGCATCCGGCATGTGAAGGACAGAGTGGAGCGTCTTGTTTGCTCCGGGCGTCACCAGCTGCTCCTGATGATCCATGTGGGCCAAATGACGTGGCCAGGCAGGGTGTGGTCAGGATCACCAGGGACTTCGAGGCCTTGTGGAAGAAACTCAGGAAGCTGAAGGCCCAAGTGGCCTTCTCGTCAATCTTACCTGTCCGGGGATTTGGGCCAGGAAGGGACAGGAGGGTCTTCAAGGTGAACGACTGGCTTAGGGTGTGGTGCCAGAAGGAACGCTTTGGGTTCCTTGACCACGGCACTCGTTTTCTTGCCAATGGACTTCTGGCAAGGGACGGGTTACACCTCACGAGGATGGGGAAAAGGTCCTTTGGAGATGCTCTAGCGAGCTTCGTCCGGAAGACTTTAAACTGAGCCAGTGGGGGGTGGGTTCAGGCCCCCCAGTAACGTGTCTGCACTGGACAAGTGTGGGGGGAGGATCAGGGCTCTGGGAGCAGGGTTTTAGAGGTACTGCAGGGACTGACAGGACTCCTACAGAGAGGGGCCAGGTACCAGGGAGGATGGGAGGAAGGAGGATGCTGGGCACTCCAAGGAAAGGAAGCGGTGGGAAGGAGTTGAGGTGCATGTACACCAATGCTAAGAGCATGGATGATAAGCAGGAAGAGATTGACGCTCTCCTGGGAATAGGAGGGTATGCCCTGGTGGGAATCACGGAAACTTGGTGGGATGAAAGGCAAGTCTGGAATGTGAACATAGAAGGGTATCACCTTTTTAGAAAGGACAGGAAGGGAAAGAGGGGTGGGGGCGTGACTTTATACGTCAGGGAAGGGATAGGATGCAGTGAGATAGAATGCAGCACAGATGGGGATTCGGTAGAGGCAGTCTGGGTGAAACTTAGGGGTTTTGACAGGGAAAGAGACCTGACAGTGGGGGCATGTTATCACCCTCCAGGTCAACTTGAGACCCTGGATGATGTCCTGACAGGCCAGATTCTAAGGATATCTCGGGAGGAGAGACACAGTAATTATGGGAGATTTCAGTCTCCCGAATATTAGTTGTGACACTCACTCGGCGGTGACAGCCAGGTCACATCACTTCCTAGAAGCTCTAGAGGGAGGGTTTTTCACACAGAGGGTCCGAGAGGTGACGAGGGGCGGGGGAACATCCTTGACTTGGTCTTGACCAATAGGGAGGAGCTGATAGATGAAGTGCAGATTAGGGGAGCTCTGGATGCCAGTGATCACTCCATCCTTTGCTTTGAGATCAGGGGACTGGGGACGTGCAGCAGGGTGAGCACTAGAAGCTGGGACTTCAAGAGGGCCAACTCTGGCCAACTGAAGGCCAGACTGGGGAAAGTCTCCTGGGATAGGTTACTGGAAGGTAAGCGAGTTGAGGAGGGGTGGATAGCACTCAAAAGGGAGGTTTTGAAGGTACAAGCCTTGACGATACCTCTAGTCAGTAAGGTGGGGAGGCAGAGGAGAGTGCCGCCATGGATGCGAAAGGAGGTGGTTAGAGGGATTAGACGAAAGAGGAACCTCAATAGGAAATGGGTACTGGGGCAAATAGACAAAAAAGGGTATACTGGGAGGAGGAGGACCCATTGCAGAAGGATTCTTCGCAAGGCTAAGGCTGATTACGAGCTGAAATTTGACAAGAATATCAAGAGCAACAAAAAGGGCTTCTTTCAGCATGTAAATCAGAAGAGGAAGGGGAGACAAGTGGTGGGACCACTAAATAAGGAGGAAGGAGATCCAGTGACTGATACGAGGGCACAGGCACAGATGCTAAATGGCTATTTTGCCTCTGTGTTCTCCCCAAAGCAGGATGGGGGATATACGCATATGAGATTAGATGAGGCTTGGGATTTAGGGGCACAGATTAGAGTCACCCCCCCCCCTTGAAGTCAAGGGGCTCCTCAGGGCATTGGACATTACAAAGGCACCAGGCCCTGACGGGTTATATCCGAGAGTAATTAGAGGGTTGGCAGGGTTATCTCACACCCACTGGCCTCCATTTTTGAGACCTCGTGGAGAACGGGTGAGTTCCAGAGGACTGGAGGGTGGCATCGATCGTCCCAATTTTCAGAAAGGGTAGTAGGAAGGACATGGGGAATTATAGACCAGTTAGCCTTATGTCCATTGTAGGAAAAACAATGGAAAGGCTCATAATAGAGAGAGATCTAGTGATGCTGAATAGGGAAGGGAGGCTGACAGCCACACAACATGGCTTCTGCAAAAACAGGTCCTGCCAGACAAACCTTGTGGAATTCTATGACAAGGTTTCGAGATGGCTAGATGGAGGGGATGCAGTGGATGTGGTTTACCTGGATTTCAGCAAGGCCTTTGACAAAGTGCCCCACGATATCCTGGTGGAGAAACTGAGGAGTTTTGGGATTCACCAAAGCACTGTCCGGTGGATTAGGGCATGGTTGACTGACTGGAAGTAGAAGGTAACCATTAGTGGGGAATCGTCGGGATGGCAGCCAGTGACAAGCGGCGTCCCCCAGGGCTCTGTCCTGGGGCCGATCCTGTTTAATCTTTTCATTAACGACATGGAAGAAGGGGTGAACAGTCTGCTGAGCAAATTTGCAGACGACACTAAAACTGGAGCAGTGGCCACAACTGAAGAGCAGGTACTTCAGATCCAAAAGGATCTGGACAGACTATGGAAGTGGGCAGGAGACAACAGGATGGCGTTCAATGTGGATAAGTGCAAGGTCTTGCACTTGGGGCATAGAAATAGCTGTCATAAGTACAGGTTAGGTGACAAGTGGCTGGAGAGCAGCACTTGTGAAAGGGACCTCAGGGTGCTGGTTGACTGCAGGCTAAACATGAGTCAGCAGTGTGATGCAGTGGTCAAGAGGGCGAACGCCACCCTTGGTTGCATAGCCAGAAGTGTGGCTTCTAGATCAAGAGAGGTATTACTGCCACTCTACATGACTCTGGTGCGCCCTCAACTGGAGTATTGTGCTCAGTTTTGGGCCCCTCATTACAGAAAGGATATAGCCAGGTTGGAGTCAGTGCAGCGTAGGGCCACAAGGATGGTGGCCGGTTTGCAGGGGATGGGGTAGGAGGCGAGACTGCGGGAACTGGGTCTCTTCAGCCTGGAGAAGAGGAGACTCATAGGGGATATGTTGGCAACATACAGGTATGTGAGGGATGTCACATGGAGATGGGTAGAGACCTGTTCTCCCCTGCAGAGGAAGGCAGGACGCGCTCCAATGAAGCAAAGCTCAGGGAACCCAGGTTCCATTTGGATGCCAGGAAGCACTTCCTGACAGTCAGGACCCCAAGGGCGTGGAATGGGCTTCCACGGGAGGTCGTTGAGGCCCCATCAGTGCAGGTGTTCAAGGATAGGCTGGACATGCACATGGTGGGCATGTCGTGAGTAGAGCCGGCTCGTGCCGGAGGTCAGACTAGATGGCCCGGGGGACCCCTTCTGACTCGCTCTGTTTCTGTGTTTCCTGCTCTTGTGCTCTCTTGCATATTAGACTAGTCCAGCCACTCTCTTGAGAACAAGACTTACAGGCAAGCCTGTTCTGTTCCACAGCTGGAGCCCCTGCCTGAGGAGATCCTGCAGCAGAAACCCAATGCCAATGCGGTGCGCTCCTTGGAGGCTGTGATCCGGGTGCAAAGTAAGTGGAGATGGTGTCCCCGCCCCCATTGAGTAGGTGGGTGTGGGGGCGTGGGATGAGTGCTTTGTGGGCTCTTGTTCTGTCCTTTGCCTTTTACTGTGAGCACTGTTTGTCTGCTCAGAGTTCCAAGGTAAATGAGCTGCTTGCAACAATAATTTAGGTGCAGGATGTGCTTCATAAAAGTGACATGGCACACAGCTTATGAATGAAGAGGGCTGAAAAGAGAAAAGAGAAGGACTCTCCAGCTCAAAGTAACCTGGCACAGACTAATCAAGTGGGGGAAACAGTGGCTACTTCCCAGAACTGTCAGATGATCTATATCAGGAGTGGGCAGGAAGTCGATCTCTTGATGTCTAGGTATTCAGCTCCCAGGTTTCCTGACCATTGGGCATGGCAGCAGGAGCTTCTGGGTGTCAGTTCAAAAACATCTGGAGACCTATCTCTTACCACCTCTGGTTTACACACAGTCTATATGACAGCGACTAACAAATCCTTGGTGTAACAATGGTTATGGTTGCTATTTTCAGTACCTGATGTGGCAATTAAAACAGTTGGCATGGAGCAGTGGCCTGTAGGTTTGAACCCCTATGCTGCTGTGGTGCTCACTGGGTGAATGGGCCACTCGTGATCTTTCATCATAACCCACCTGACAGGAGGGTAGATGCTGCTGGAGAGGACGGGGAACCAAATATGCTGACCTAAGATCCTTGGAATATATATAATGCTTGGAATGCTCAGCAGCAGGAGAAAAGCAGGTCGCCAAAGAGCGAGGGGGGTTAGACTCCATCAAAGAGGATGTGGGCCAGAGCATAGTTCAGCTGAAAGAGGTGGCACTGGATCAAAAAGTGTGGCCAGATTTGGCCCATAGGATCACTATACTTGGACTCAATTGAGCAGCTGAACAACAAGACCCTTGAGGGAAGGGCGGGCTCCAAAGACAGCCCTTCAGATTTGGGAATAGGTGTATCTCTTCCCGTTTTTGTTTTGTTTTTTTGAGTAAATTTTATTATTATTTTCTGCAAACTGAAAAAAAGAAACTAAAAAACAAATCAGTCATCAGAACCATCAGACCTGCTGGGTCAGCCCTCCATTTTTTTATGTAGCAATCCATAAATATTTTCAAATCTACGCATAGTCCCGTTTTTCTGTTGTTGTTGTTGTTACTCGTGAAGTCGTGTCCGACCCATCGCGACCCCATGGACAACATTCCTCCAGGCCTTCCTGTCCTCCACCATCCCCCAAAATCCACTCAAGTTCAGACCAACTGCTTCAGTGACTCCATCTAGCCACCTCATCCTCTGCCACCCCCTTCTTCTTTTGCCATCTATTGTTCCCAGCATTAGGCTCTTCTCCAGGGAGTTCTTCCTTTTCATTAGGTGGCCAAAGTATTTGAGTTTCATCTTCAGGATCTGGCCTTCTAAAGAGCAGTCAGGGTTGATCTCCTCTAGGACTGACCCGTTTGATCGCCTTGCGGTCCAAGGGACTCACAGGAGTCTCCTCCAGCCCCCAACTCAAAGGCCTCAATCCATTGGCGCTCAGCCTTCCTTATGGTTCAGCTTTCACAGCCATGCATTGCAACTGGAAAAACCATAGCCTTGATTATACGCACTTTTGTTGGCAGGGTGATGTCTCCGCTTTTTAGTATGCTGTCTAGATTTGCCATAGCTTTCCTCCCCAGGAGCAAGCTTCATAGGGAAGGGAGGCTGACAGCCACACAACATGGCTTCCGCAAAAACAGGTCCTGCCAGACAAACCTTGTGGAATTCTATGACAAGGTTTCAAGATGGCTAGATGGAGGGGATGCAGTGGATGTGGTATACCTGGATTTCAGCAAGGCCTTTGACAAAGTGCCCCATGATAACCTGGTGAAGAAACTGAGGAGTTTTGGGATACACCAAAGCACTGTCCCGTGGATTAGGGCATGGTTGACTGACTGGAACCAGAATGTAACCATTAGCGGGGAATCGTCGGGATGGCAGCCAGTGACAAGTGGGGTCCCCCAGGGCTCTGTCCTGGGGCCGATCCTGTTTAATCTTTTCATTAACGATATGGAAGAAGGGGTGAACAGTCTGCTGAGCAAATTCGCAGACGACACTAAAACTGGAGCAGTGGCCACAACTGAGGAGCAGGTACTCCAGATCCAAAAGGATCTGGACAGACTATGGAAGTGGGCAGGAGACAACAGGATGGCGTTCAGTGTGGATAAGTGCAAGGTCTTGCACGTGGGGTATAGAAATAGCTGTCATAAGTACAGGTTAGGTGAAAAGTCGCTGGAGAACAGCACTTGTGAAAGGGACCTCGGGGTGCTGGTTGACCGCAGGCTAAACATGCGTCAGCAGTGTGATGCAGTGGTCAAGAGGGCGAATGCCATCCTTGGTTGCATAGCCAGAAGTGTGGCTCCTAGATCAAGAGAGGTATTACTACCACTCTACACGACTCTGGTGCGCCCACAACTGGAGTATTGTGCTCAGTTTTGGGCCCCTCATTACAGAAAGGATATAGCCAGGTTAGAGTCAGTGCAGCGTAGGGCCACAAGGATGGTGGCTGGTTTGCAGTAGATGCCATATGAGGCGAGACTGAGGGAACTGGGTCTCTTCAGCCTGGAGAAGAGGAGACCCAGAGGGGATATGTTGGCAACATACAGGTATGTGAGGGATGTCACATGGAGATGGGTAGAGACCTGTTCTGCCCTGCAGAGGAAGGCAGGACACGCTCCAACAGAGCAAAGCTCAGGGAGCCAAGGTTCAATTTGGATGCCAGGAAGCACTTCCTGACAGTGACGACCCCGAGGGCGTGGAATGGGCTTCCACGAGAGGTAGTTGAGGCCCCATTGGTGAGGGTGTTTAAAGACAGGCTGGACATGCACATGGTGGGCATGAAGTGAGTGGAGCCGCTGGTGCTGGAGGTCAGACTAGATGGCCCAGGAGGCCCCTTCTGACTCGCTCTGTTTCTATGTTCCTAAGCGTCTTTTAATTTCTTAACTGCAGTCCCCATCTGTGGTGATCTTGGAGCACAGGAAAATAAAATCTGTCCCTACCTCCATTTCTTCCCCATCTATTTGCCAGGAAGTGAGAGGACCGGATGCCATGCTCTTAGTTTTCTTAATGTTGAGTTTCAGGCCAACTTTTGCACTCTCCTCCTTCACCCGCATCCAGAGGCTCTTTAGTTCCTCTTCACTTTCTGCTATGAGAGTGGCATCATCTGCATATCTGAGGTTGTTGATCTTTCTCCCAGCAATCTTAATTCCAACTGGAGATTCATCTAGCCCCACCTTTCTCATGATGTGCTCTGCATAGAAGTTAAATAGGCAGGGCAACAGTATACAGTCTTGCCGAGCTCCTTTCTCAATTTTGAACCAATCAGTGATTCCGTGTCCAGTTCTCACTGTTGCTTCTTGATGCGCATATAGGTTTCTCTAGAGACAATTAACTCCTTCATGGATCACCGCCTTGTTGTGGCGAAGGGGCTTGCGTAGCTCAATGAAGCTATGAGCTATGCCGTGCAGGGTCACCCAAGACAGACAGGTCATAGCAGAGAGCTCTGACAAAACGTGATCCACTGGAGAAGGAAATGGCAACCCACTCCAGTATCTTTGCCATGAAAACCCCATGGACAGTACCAAAAGGCAAAACGATATGACACCGGAAGATGAGCCCCTCAGGTCGGAAGGTGTCCAATATGCTACTGGGGAAGAGCGGAGGGCTAGTACTAGTAGCGCCAGAAAGAATGAAGCGACTGGGTCAAAGCCGAAAGGACACTCAGTTGCCGATGTATCTGGAGGTGAAAGGAAAGTCTGATGCTGCAAAGATCTATTCTCCATAGGAACTTGGAATGTAAGATCCATGAATCAAGGCAAGTTGGATGTGGTCAAACAAGAGATGACAAGACTGAACATCGACATCTTAGGAATCAGTGAACTCAAATGGACAGGCATGGGTGAATTTAGTTCAGATGACCATCAGGTATACTACTGCGGGCAAGAATCCCTCAGAAGAAATGGAGTAGCCTTCATAGTCAATAAAAGAGTAGGAAAAGCAGTACTGGGATACAATCTCCAAAATGACAGAATGCTCTCAGTTCGAATCCAAGGCAAACCATTCAACATCACAATAGTCCAAGTCTATGCCCCAACCACTGGTGCTGAAGAGGCTGAGGTTGACCAGTTCTATGAAGGCCTACAACACCTTCTAGAATTAACTCCAAAAAATGATGTCCTTATCATCATAGGGGATTGGAATGCTAAAGTAGGAAGCCAAAAGATAACTGGAATAACAGGCAAGTTTGGCCTTGGAGTACAAAATGAAGCAGGGCACAAGCTGGTGGAATTTTGTCAAGAGAATACAATGGTCATAGCAAACACTCTTTTCCAACAACCCAAGAGACGACTCTACACATGGACATCACCAGATGGTCAACACAGAAATCAGATTGACTATGTGCTCTGCAGCCAAAGATGGAGAAGTTCTATACAGTCAGTAAAAACTAGACCAGGAGCTGACTGTGGCTCAGATCATGAGCTTCTGGTGGCAAAATTTAGGCTTAAGTTGAAGAAAGTAGGGAAAACCACTAGGCCACTCAGGTATGACATAAATCATATCCCAGATGAATACACAGTAGAGGTGACAAATAGATTTAAGGAATTAGATCTGATAGACAGAGTGCCTGAAGAAATATGGACGGAGGTTCGCAACATTGTACAAGAGGTAGCAACTAGAACCATCCCAAAGAAAAAGAATTACAAGAAAGCAAAATGGCTGACTGAGGAAGCTTTACAAATAGCTGAGGAAAGAAGGGAAGCAAAAGGCAAGGGAGAAAGAGAAAGATACAAACAATTGAATGCAGAATTCCAGAGAACAGCTAGAAGAGATAAGAATGCCTTCCTAAATGAACAGTGCAAAGAAATAGAAGAAAACAATAGAATAGGGAGGACCAGAGATCTCTTCAAGAAAATTGGAGATATGAAAGGAACATTTCATGCAAAGATGGGCATGATAAAGGACCAAAATGGCAGGGACCTAACAGAGGCAGAAGACATTAAGAAGAGGTGGCAAGATTACACAGAAGAACTATACAAGAAAGAGCTTAACATCCCTGATAAGCACGATGGGGTGGTCACTGACCTCGAGCCAGACATCCTGGAATGTGAAGTCAAATGGGCCTTAGGAAGTCTGAGCAACAACAAAGCTAGTGGAGGTGACAGCATTCCAGCTGAGCTAATCAAAATCCTGAAAGATGATGCAGTTAAAGTGCTACACTCACTATGCCATTAAATTTGGAAAACTCAAGAGTGGCCACAGGATTGGAAAAGGTCAGTTTACATTCTGATTCCAAAGAAGGGCAATCAGTGGTTCCGTGTCCAGTTCTCACTGTTGCTTCTTGACATGCATATAGGTTTCTCAAGAGACAAATAAGATGGTCTGGTACTCCCATCTCTTTAAGAACTTGCCACAATTTGTTGTGATCCACACAATCAAAGGCTTTAGCGTAGTCAATGAAGCAGAAGTAGATGTTTTTCTGGAACTCCCTAGCTTTCTCCATGATCCAGCGTATGTTGGCAATTTGATCTCTAGTTCTTCTCCCTCTTCGAAATCCTGCCTGTACTTCTGGTAGTTCTCGGTCCACATACTGCTGGAGCCTAGCTTGTAGGATTTTGAGCATCACTTTGCTAGCATGTGAAATGAGTGCAATGGTGTGGTAGTTTGAACATTCTTTGGCATTGCCCTTCTTGGGGATCGGAATGTAAACTGACCTTTTCCAATCCTGTGGCCACTCTTGAGTTTTCCAAATTTGCTGGCATATTGAGTGTAGCACTTTTACTGCATCATCTTTTAAGATTTTGAATAGCTGAGCTGGAATGCTGTCACCTCCACTAGCTTTGTTGTTGCTCAGACTTCCTAGGGCCCATTTGACTTCACATTCCAGGATGTCTGGCTCGAGGTCAGTGACCACCCCATCGTGCTTATCAGGGATGTTAAGCTCTTTCTTGTATGGTTCTTCTGTGTAATCTTGCCACCTCTTCTTAATGTCTTCTGCCTCTGTTGGGTCCCTGCCATTTTGGTCCTTTATCATGCCCATCTTTGCATGAAATGTTCCCTTCATATCTCCAATTTTCTTGAAAAGATCTCTGGTCCTCCCTATTCTATTGTTTTCTTCTATTTCTTTGCACTGTTCATTTAAGAAGGCATTCTTATCTCTTCTAGCTGTTCTTTGGAATTCTGCATTCAGTTGGGTGTATCTTCCTCTTTCTCCCTTGCCTTTCGCTTCCCTTCTTTCCTCAGCTATCTGTAAAGCTTCATCAGACAGCCATTTTGCTTTCTTGCATTTGTTTTTCTTTGGGATGGTTTTAGTTGGTAAGGTTACCTTGATATTTCTTTCCCACAATTTTTGCCATTTCTGCAACTCAATATTATATCCAAAATTTTGTGCCCATGTTATCATAGTTTCCTTAACTTGTTTATCTTCCATTCTCATATCCAAAAGAAAATTATACAGTCTTTTAATCATTTTCTCATCTGATTTTAAGATCACTTGGTCAAATGTTGTTAACTCCTTATAAAAACCCCACATTTTATAATCTTTAACATATCTTGATTGTATTTGAACCTTATGCCACCAAGAGATATTAATACCTTGCTCTTGTAATTCTTGGTTCAGTTTCAATGCTCCATCATTATCCAAAATATTATCATATCTCACAATCATATCAAAATTCAATGCATTTGGATATACAAGAGCTTCCATAGGTGAAAGCCATCTTGGCAACTTAGTGTACAGTTTTGTCTTTGATTTTTCCCACACTGACATTAATGACTTTCTAATATAACGATTTAAAAAACAACCATGTGTCTTACACTTCTAGAACCACATATAGGTGTGCCAACCCATTTGTAGATCAGGCCCTTCAAGATAAAGGATTCTCTTATTTCTTAAAGTTATCCATTCTTTCAGCCACATTAAGACAGAAGCTTGATGATGCAACATCCAATCAGGCAGGCCAAAACCCCCATTCCCTTTGGCCTCCTGAAGCATTTTTAATTTAATCCTTGGTTTCTTCTTTTGCCATTCCCGGTTTGTTTTTGACTGCAATTGGATGAACTCACACCTCCCAGAACCAAATGCGGACCTGAATGTTTTCATCCCTGCATTTCCAAGCTCTCAGTGTGAGCTGTGCAACAGCAATGCATGCATTGGAATACACACAGACAGGTGATAGTCCCTGGGAGAAAAGGCATTCTTTGGAGAAGAGCATGTAGTTGATGTGTACATTTGGGGAGCTGTTCATGCACATGACTGTTCATGTACGAGGAGGGGAAAGGCACAAGTCAGAAGGAGCTTCACAGTGAAAGTTGGAGAACCTCGAGAAGCTCAAGTTTTACAGATTTTCACATACCAGTTCAGGCCAGGACTCTGATAAATGCTACCCAATTATTGCATGTCTTTCTCTCTGTCTGATCTCCCTGAACACAGACAACTGGGTGTGAAGCAGAAGTGGTCTTCTTAGCACTCGGGCTTTCCATCCACCCCATCCAGGGCCAAGGGTTCAGGCATGCAACCTTTTCTCTGTGGCCTGTTGTATGGCCCAGGAACAGGGTTCACTCAGGGACCTGCTGGGCATTGTGGGGACCAAGCCTGAGAAGTGCTGGAATCCCAGCAGGAGGCATCTCCAACAGGCAGCACGTCCTGTCAAGATCTCTGTGATCACATGGAGCTGTGGGTCCTGCTCTTGCGGAGTGGGAGAACGAGTCCCGCCAGACACACAAACAGTGTCAGATTGGCCCAGTGTCCTGTTCTTCCCAGGCTTGTCTCTGAGCTTTGAGTGCTGGTGCTTGGTGAGCGATGTGATAAGTTCGGCACTGATCCTGCCTTTATTTCCAGGCCAGTACTGGAGCTCTGTACGGCGCTTTGCCCCAACAGTGGGTCGCTCGTTCCTGGAAGCACAACGCCACGAATCGGAAGAAGTGGAGACTGTGACAGCGCTGGCCTCGCTTTCTGTGATGACTGAAAAAAGGTGAGGAGGCTTCTCAAGCTCAAAGAGGTGGTGACCAGGCCAGTGTGGTGTAGTGGTTATGAGCGCAGGACTGGGACTCAGGCGATCTGGGTTCCAGTCCCCACTTAGCCATGGAGCCCGTTGGGTGACCTTGGGTCTGTCACAGACACTCGGTCCAGCCTACCTCACAGGGTTGTTGTGGTGGGAATAACATTGAGAGCAGGAGGAGGAGAATGATGTAAGCTGCTTTGAGTTTGTTATAAGAAAAAAGCAGGGTATAAATCTAATAAATTAATAGCGAAATAAGTAGCTAAGTCAGAGGTTGGACTGCAAAAACCCATCTACTTTGGAAGAACTCTTTCTATAGATGGGTGGGCAAGATATGGCCATTGGCCTGCATCTCCCATCAGCTCTAGCCAGCATCGCCAAAAGTGCAGAATGATGGGAATTGCATTCCAACAACACATGAAGGTGACATGCCTTGAGCCAAAGACCTTGCATTAGCAAAAACCCTCGCCCACAAAAAAAGTTTCTGAAAATCCTAACCCTAACCCTAAAGATATCCTTGTGTGAAAGAAGGGATGGAGGAAAATTTCCCAGATAAAAACCCATCAACCATTCTCTGCTAGAGAGATTTCTTTCCCTTCCTCTTCTAGTTTCCCACCCAGAACAAGTTTCCTTGGTCCCCAGGGGAAAGGAGTGACATCAGCTTATGTCAGTGGTGCTGATATGCCGGCAGCTGCTGAGCTCTCACGGGACCCCTGCACTTTACATATGTATCCCGCTAACCACGATGTCCTGGTTTCTTCTGCTTTAGGCGGCAGGATGAGCTGATGGAAGAAGAACCCATGAACCAGTGAAGGACTGCCTGTTCCGCATCCTCCAACAGGAACGCAGCTTCCTTCATGGCTTGCTGCTCAGACGCAGTCTCGGTTCCCACCAGCCACGCAGCCCACAGTGCCCTTAAGCCGTGAGGCTGGAAAACTGTCCTCAAGTTCAGGCAGAGAGCTCTGTAGAAGGGGCACGTGGCAGATCCCCTGGGATTCGCAGCTGTCTCGGAGGGGCTGCCGCACGTGAACCTCGACAAGGCCAGCCCCAGTCCCAAACTGAGGTCCTCCCTGGAAGACCTGCCTGGGTTGAGAATCGGAGCACCAAGGTGCCCAGTGGGAGACAGGAGACTGGGTGCGGGCAGACTGCAAAAACTGGAGAGTTTGCTTTGATGTTGGGGTGGTGCCTTTCCCCCTCCGGAACCAAAGACATTCTGCTGAGAGATCCGTCTGGGGAGGAACCTGGATTATTCTCTTCTGTAAGCACGAGTTGATCGTCCCTTGTTCCAGGATGCTTCTGGACTTGCAGTGGGAGAACTTTCAGAAGCTAACATTTGATGGCAGACATTGACAGCATCTTTGAGGAGAGACCTAGCCCAATTCCTGCTAACGACTATCCCAAACTGACCCTTTTGGTCTAGGGCCTTCCTGATTTGCACTATATACAGTTAAAACAGATACAGACCTTGTCTATTTTTCATGAAACCTTGTTGGATCAAATTGCACCTCCTTGTTGGACTCAAGCCCTTGACTTGACCATTTCTCTGGCATCAAGGCACTATGTAAATATACAATTCTGTGGTGCTTGTGGCTGGTTGGTTGCCCTGATCCATGAAAGCAGGCAGCCTTATTCCAAAGACCAGACTTTGGGGGAAAGGAAAACGACTAGGACAGTTTGTCCTCTGTTAATCTCAACCAATATGCAGAATTTGGATTCCTGTAAATCTCATTTGTTTGGGTTTTTTCTGTTTGTTAAAAAAAAAAATCTTACCGAGCTTCTAGTCCTCATGATATGTTTGAAAATGTGTAGGCAGTGCCTCGGCGAATGCATGTTGAGTAAGACATCAGTGATCTGTAGAACAATCACATGTTCATGGAAAGGTAACTAATTTTCACCTGTCACAAGCACTGAGCAGGCCTGGCATACTTCCTTCAGGGAAAAAAGGCACTTGGGCATACACAGGGAAATTCATGGATATATGCACATACTTCTCTTTTGCTCTGTGTACATGCAGTTTACAT
Source organism: Varanus salvator macromaculatus (assembly GCA_023646645.1). Classification (NCBI taxonomy): domain Eukaryota; kingdom Metazoa; phylum Chordata; class Lepidosauria; order Squamata; family Varanidae; genus Varanus; species Varanus salvator. The sequence goes on from JAIXND010000795.1 coordinate 9,690,175, forward strand.
CTGCTAGAAAGCTACAATCAATACTAGGTTTCCAGAACAAGCTATAGGCACCCATGACACTGATCACACATAGCCCTAGAAATCTTTTTGCTACTTTGAAGCATTTTGCACACTGGGAATATGTCAGGCTCAAAGAGGGCCTGATTTCACTGCAGGTCACGAGTCCCTGAGTGAATGTGGGGGAAGGGAGAAGACTGCTTCACTGGAAGGCAGGGCTGACTCCGGCATGAGGGAAGGATGCATCAACACCGCCCAAAATCAGAAACAGCTGGATCTGAACCCAGAAATCAAGGCTCTGCTTTTGTCCAAGTGTGTTGCTTGTTTTGTAGCTGGGAGCAGCTCAGCTCTTCATATATTTGGGCTCATTCCTCAAACATCAGCTGGGCAATTAGGGTCAGCTCAACCATGGAGCAGGACAAAGCACCTGGCTGCAAGCAGAAAGGCCGAGGGATGGAGGAGGCCAATTAAGGTGGTGTGGCGGATGGTGGCAGAGCAATGCAGCAGGCCTTTTTAAGTGGGCACCGACCACAACAGAGATCCCTTATCATGGGGTTAAGAGAGCTGTGCCCTTCCCGGTGGTGTCAGATTTCAGTTCCTATCAGCCCCAGCCAGTATGTGAAAGATGATGGGAACAGTAGTTCATCAATATCTGGTGGGTCACCACTTCCCCAGCCCTGACGTGTTTGTAGCATTGCATCAGTAGTGCCAAATGCTGTCCATCCACTCTCTTGCTGTAATCAAAAATGGTGAAGGCAGGGGAGCTGGACATGGCTCAGATGCACAGATGGAAGTAGTGGATCGGTTCCCTTTTCTACATGTGTCAGCTCATACATTATGACATTCAAATTTTGTGGTTGGCAACTGGTGTCCTCCAGATGACTTGGACTACCATTCCCGTAATCCCAGGTCAGCATGACCCAGAAGACAGTAATGAGAGGGGTTGAGGTCCAAAACATTTTGGAGGGCAGCAGAGGCCAATCCAGGCTCAAATCCTTCTGAACTTGCGTACCTCCTCCACAAAGGACATTTGAAACACCACCACCTATTTTGGCCTGCACAGCACCCTCCAGCTTGGGGCCCCCTGGCATTTTGATGCAGGACCTGGCATTTCTCACCATTGGCCACACTGGCTGGGCTGATGGGAGCTGAGCTCTGAAAGATCGGAGGGCTACCACAATGGGGAAGGCAACAGCCAGGATCAGCGGGGCAGTGCATTGTGCAGGCACGGCCTACAAAATTGCATTTTGTTGAAGAGCTCCTGCCAGGTGATGCAGACTTAATGCAGTGAGAGCAGCTGTGGCAGTTGCAGCTGCACTGCTGGTGTCTCTGGATCTCCAGCTAGGAGGTAGCTATATTTCCATTCCCAGGATCCAGAGCCTTGCTCCTCTGTGGCAGCAGCTGTCAAGTTGGGGATCACTGCTGGGTTCATCTTTCTGAAAGAAAATGGTGAATCCTCCTTGAAGAGGGCATAGATCAGCTGAGCCTCTGAGGGAGGGAGTGCTACTGTGGTGGGGCCACCACAAAGAAGGTCCTGCTGCAATACCTACCGTATTTTTCGCTCTATAAGACGCGCCTGACCATAAGACGCACCTAGTTTTTAGAGGAGGAAAACAAGAAAACAAATACTCTGAATCAAATGGGCACATAATCACAGGCACATTCCCCATCACTTCCCCATGGGCTGCACATCTGACAGACTTACTGCACACACATATTCGCTCTATAAGACGCACAGACATTTCCCCTGACTTTTGAGGGGGGAAAAAGTGAGTCTTATAGAGCAAAAAATACAGTAGCTCGTGTAGCAAGGTGGCTCCTTCCTGGGGTGGGGGTTGCTGAATGTGCAAGATGGACAAAAGGTTGGAAAAGCAACCTGGGTAGTAAAACCAGCAATGCTAGCAACTGGGCAACTTGGGACTTTCCAGGAGCAAACCGAGCATGCAAGCATAAATGCTAAAACATTGACTCACTGATAATCCGCCTGGAGTAGGACAATGTAAGTGTGATCTCAGGGTTCAAGGAGTGCATTCAGGGGTGGTTGGGGTGATGTGTGACCACACAAGAGTCTTGCTGTCGGCTAAGCGGAAAAGAGGGAAGCTATCTTCAAAGGACGGGACAAGAACAGCACCAGGAAGTGAGATACTAAGGAGCTTGGAGGCCTTTAATTGCTTCCAGACGTGTTGCTATATATCAACATCAAGTAAAGAAGGGTTATCGGCATGATGCTTTGGCTAGAAAGCTGGGATTTGAAGCACTTAATTCCATGAATGCTAGGAAAGTCTGAAAATGGGACTTTGATTTTAGACCCAATGCTCAAATTGTTTACCTTGTAACAGAGCACTCCAAGGCAGCAGGAGGCGCATGTAGTTTTGAGTACCTCATGGACCACACTGCCTAGTGCCAGCCTTCTTCAGCCTGATGCCCTCCAGATGTTTGGATCTCAGTGCTCCAGCCAGCCTGATCAATGGCCAGGAATGCTGTGAGTTCTAGTGTGATGTTAAGGCATCTGGAGGGCACCAGGTTGGGGAAGGCTGATTCTAGGGAAGTCCAATAGCCAATAAATTTTGCAGGTCCCTCCTTATCGTGCATTTGAATCAGGTTTGAACTGGCACTGGGGAGACGGGATTTCCAGAAGTAGCCAGGAACATGCATTTGTGTTCAGGGAATGTGAGCTGCATGCTGCTGTGTGAGGTCATGAAACATTCATTAACATTCTGACTGCTCCAGGGAAAATTGGCATGGGAGAAACCTGGCAGGACAAGGTAGCTTTTTATGAAAGAAGGCAAAGGTCCCTTTGCTAGGCTAAACTGCATGCAACGGGGGACTGGACAAGGATTTACAGGAACAGCCGTGTTGGACAGGGTTACTGGAGACAGTGGAGAGGATGGGCTGGAAAGCCATGGAGTGGCTGTCCCAATGAGGCAGAAAAAAAATAGGATAATTGAGCAAAATTCAGTGTGACTTTGGAGGAGGATGGGGACAAGGGACAGAAATGGCAAGCGAGCCAGGACTTGCTAGGATGCTTCAACTGTGATTTTTATTAGCAGGTACATTTAGTACTGGATGATGGAGGACAGGAGAGCCTGGAGGAATGTTGTCCATTGGATCGTGATGGATCGGGCACAACTTCATGACTAAACAAAAATACATTTAGTACTAGGAACATTCTGTTGTTCTCCAGACTAGAATACTCTTGAGTGATTTTGAAAGGAAAAATGAAATCGGAGACACATCCCAATGAAGTTTTGTAACAATGGGTGGCTTCAATCACCCCCACACTGACTGAGGGAATGCATGTTCAAGTCATGAACAAGTTCACAATGTCCTACCTGATCATGCCCTGGAACAGATGGATGTGGGACTAACCGTATGAGAGGTAACCCTAAAAAGTGTTGCCTAGGACTTTGAACAAGGTGTGAGAGCTGTCAAACCAATTGAAAATTGTGATTGCAGTGCTAGCAGATTTGAGAGAGGGAGGGGGGAGGGGGTCTAACAGTCATACAAGAAGGTTAAATTCCTTTAAAATGCTTGGGGGTTACTCCAAATCACAATGAAGATGCTCCATTAGAATGTATACCACAAGTTAGGAAAGCTAACCTCACATCCAAGTTGTCATCGAAGGCTTTAATAAGGGAAACAAATTGCTAACAACCAAGCAAGGGCAACAATTATTTAAATATACCAGAATTAGCAAACCAGGTAGGGAGGCAACTGGACAAGTGAATTATAATGGAGGATAAGGGGACTACAGAGGGTCCAAAACAATACTTTTCATCTGACTCCAGGGCAGAAGATGTAGAACAGATCCCTGTATTGAATTGATCCTGCTAGGATGGAAGTCTGAGAAACTGGGGTAAATACTGTGACCAAAGATAAAAGATACAAATTCTTAGCCTTATTGCAAAATCAATGTTAATAAATCACACCAGGCCCAGATCGTATCCATCTGATAGTCCTTAAAGAACTCAAATGTGAAATTGCTGATCTTCTGTAAGTAAGTGTTGTTATTAGTCGCGAAGTCGTGTCCGACCCATCACGACCCCATGGACAACATTCCTCCAGGCCTTCCTGTCCTCCACCATCCCCTGAAGTCCACTCAAGCTCACACCAACTGCTTCAGTGACTCCATCTAGCCACCTCATCCTCTGCCGTCCCCTTCTTCTTTTGCCATCTATTGTTCCCAGCATTAGGCTCTACTCCAGGGAGTCCTTCCTTCTCATTAGATGACATAGAAACATAGAAACAGAGCGAGTCAGAAGGGGCCTCCCGGGCCATCTAGTCTGACCTCCGGCACCAGCCGGCTCCGCTCACGACATGCCCACCATGTGGACGTCCAGCCTATCCTTGAACACCCACACCAATGGGTGACCAAAGTATTTGAGCTTCATCTTCAGTATTTGGCCTTCTAAAGAACAGTCAGGGTTGATCTCCTCTAGGACTGACCCGTTTGATCGCCTTGCTGTCCAAGGGACTCGCAGGAGTCTCCGCCAGCACCATAATTCAAAGGCCTCAGTCCTTTGGCGCTCAGCCTTCCTTATGGTCCAGCTTGCACAGCCATACAGTGCAACTGGGAAAACCATAGCCTTGACTATACACACTTTTGTTGGCAGAGTGATGGCTCTGCTTTTTAGTATGCTGTCTAGATTTGCCAGAGCTTTCCTCCCCAGGAGCAAGCGTCTTTTAATTTCTTGGCTGCAGTCCCCGTCTGAGGCGATCTTGGAGCCCAGGAAAATAAAATCTGTCACTACCTCCATTTCTTCCCCATCTATTTGCCAGGAAGTGAGAGGACCGGATGCCATAATCTTAGTTTTCTTAATGTTGAGTTTCAAGCCACCTTTTGCACTCTCCTCCTTCACCCGCATCAAGAGGATCTTTAGTTCCTCTTCACTTTCTGCCATGAGAGTGGCATCATGTGCATATCTGAGGTTGTTGATAATTCTCCCAGCAATCTTAATTCCAACTGGAGATTCATCTAGCCCTGCCTTTCTCATGATGTGCTCTGCATAGAAGTTAAATAGGCAGGGCAACAGTATACAGCCTTGCCGAGCTCCTTTCTCAATTTTGAACCAATCAGTGATTCCGTGTCCAGTTCTCACTGTTGCTTCTTGATGCGCATATAGGTTTCTCTAGAGACAAATAAGATGGTCAGGTACACCCATCTCTTTAAGAACTTGCCACAATTTGTTGTGATCCACACAATCAAAGGCTTTAGCATACTCAATGAAGCAGAAGTAGATGTTTTTCTGGAACTCCCTAGCTTTCTCCATGATCCAGCATATGTTGGCAATTTGATCTCTAGTTCCTCTCCCTCTTCAAAATCCTGCCTGTACTTCTGGTAGTTCTCGGTCCACATACTGCAGGAGCCTAGCTTGTAGGATTTTGAGCATCACTTTGCTAGCATGTGAAATGAGTGCAATGGTGTGGTAGTTTGAACATTCTTTGGCATTGTCCTTCTTTGGGATCAGAATGTAAACTGACCTTTTCCAATCCTGTGGCCACTGTTAAGTTTTCCAAATTTGCTGGCATATTGAGTGTAGCACTTGTACTGCATTTTCTTTTAAGATTTTGAATAGCTGAACTGGAATGCTGTCACCTCCACTAGCTTTGTTGTTGGTCAGACTTCCTAAGGCCCATTCGACTTCACATTCCAAGATGTCTGGCTCGAGGTCAGTGACCACCCCATCATGGTTATCAGGGATGTTAAGCTCTTTCTTGTATAGTTCTTCTGTGTAATCTTGCCACCTCTTCTTAATCTCTTCTGCCTCTGTTGGGTCCCTGCTATTTTGGTCCTTTATCATGACCATCTTTGCATGAAACGTGCCCTTCATATCTCCAATTTTCTTGAAGAAAGCTCTGGTCCTCCCTATTCTATTGTTTTCTTCTATTTCTTTGCACTTTGTTCATTTAAGAAGGCATTCTTATCTCTTCTAGCTGTTCTCTGGAATTCTGCATTCAGTTGGGTGTATCTTCCTCTTTCTCCCTTGCCTTTCGCTTCCCTTCTTTCCTCAGCTATTTGTAAAGCTTCCTCAGACAGCCATTTTGCTTTCTTGCATTTCTTTTTCTTTGGGATGGTTTTAATTGCTACCTCTTGTACAATGTTGCGAACCTCCATCCAAAGTTCTTCAGGCACTCTGTCTATCAGATCTAATTCCTTAAATTTATTTGTCACCTCTACTGTATATTCATCAGGGATATGATTTAGGTCATACCTGAGTGGCCTAGTGCTTTCCCCTACTTTCTTCAACTTAAGCCTAAATTTTACAACAAGAAGCTCATGATCTGAGCTACAGTCAGCTCCTGGTCTAGTTTTTACTGACTGTATAGAGCTTCTCCATCTTTGGCTGCACAGCACATAGTCAATCTGATTGCTGTGTTGACCGTCTGGTGATGTCCATGTGTAGAGTCGTCTCTTGGGTTGTTGGAAAAGAGTGTTTGCTATGACCATTGTATTCTCTTGACAAAATTCTACCAGCCTGTGCCCTGCTTCATTTTGTACTCCAAGGTCAAACTTGCCTGTTATTCCAGTTATCTTTTGGCTTCCTACTTTAGCATTCCAATCCCCCATGATGATAAGGACATCAGTTTTTGGTGTTAATTCTAGAAGGTGTTGTAGGCCTTCATAGAACTGGTCAACTTCAGCCTCTTCTGCACCAGGGGTTGCGGCATAGAGTTGGACTACTGTGATGTTGAATGGTTTGCCTTGGATTCGAACTGAGATCATTCTGTCATTTTGGAGATTGTATCCCAGTACTGCTTTTCCTATTCTTTTATTGACTGTGAAGGCTACTCCATTTCTTCTGAGGGATTCTTGCCCGCAGTAGTATACCTGATGGTGAATTAAATTCACCCATGCCTGTCCATTTTAGTTCTCTGATTCCTAAGATGTCAATGTTCAATCTTGTCATCTCTTGTTTGACCACATCCAGCTTGCCTTGATTCATGGATCTTACATTCCAGGTTCCTATGGAGTATAGATCTTTGCAGCATCGGACTCTCCTTTCACCACCAGGTACATCTGCAACTGAGTGTCCTTTCGGCTTTGACCCAGTTGCTTTATTCTTTCTGGCGCTACTAGTACTAGCCCTCCGCTCTTCCCCAGTAGCATATTGGACACCTTCCGACCTGAGGGGCTCATCTTCCGGCATCATATTTTTTTGCCTTTTGGTACTGTCCATGGGGTTTTCATGGCAAAGATACTGGAGTGGGTTGCCATTTCCTTCTCCAGTGGATCACGTTTTGTCAGAGCTTTCTGCTATGACCTGTCCGTCTTGGGTGGCCCTGCAAGGCATGGCTCATAGCTTCATTGAGCTACGCAAGCCCCTTCGCCACGACAAGGCAGTGATCCATGAAGGAGCAAAAGTAAGTACCATGTCCCTAAGATGAGCCTCTGCACTAGAGGATTGGAGAATGGCCAGTGCTGCATCACTTTTTCAAATGGGGTCCAGGGAGCATCTGAGAAATTGCAGGCTGGTTTGCTTAACATTTGTCCTGGGTAGATTGGTAGAAAGAGTTTTTAAAAATAAAAATAATAAGCATATACAAGGGCGTGCTCTGCTGAAAAAGAATAAACATGTCTTCTGCAAAGGGGAATCCTGCCTCACTACCCTTTTAGACAGAATTCTTTGAGAGTGGCCAAGTTCCCACAATCCCCAGGAAAAAGAAGGCTCAGTGCCTTGCATGTGCTATGCATTTTGCCTAAATATGCTCATGATGGGCAGGTTGCAAAATCAACTGATTTCTATGAGGTGTGCAACACAGGTGGCTTGCACCCCAAAACTCTGGTTCTGGGGTCTTTTTCCAGGCACCCCTGCCACACAGCTTCCTGGGTTTGTATGGCATGTGAGCCCATGAGACATGAGTGAAATTAAGTAAATTGCACAGTGCATAAACAGCATGAATAGGGGAGAGAAAGAAGTCACCATGGTGTCTTTTCCCTAGTGAAGATGGGGACCTGGCCTAAGTCAGCAAACCTGTGGGCTGGGGTGATCTGGAAGAACTTGTTCCCTGGAACTTCCAGAACACTTTGGACAAAGTATCAAACCAAGACTTCTGAACTAACCTAGCAGTCATGGAGTAAGAGGAGAGGGCCTCTTACGAATCACTAACTGGTTAAAAACAGAAAGCAGAGTGGGACTACACAGCAAATTCTCCCCATCAGGGGATATAAATGATGGAGTCCAAAAGAAACTTGTATTGGAATCAATGCTGTTCAACATGTCCATAAATGATCAGGAACTGGGAGTGAGCAGGAAGCGGCTACATTTTCTAATGACATCAAATTATTGAGGGTGGTAAAAAGTAAAAGGTATTGCAAAAAGTTCCAGAACGCTCTCTCCAAACTGGAAAAGTGGGCATCAGCATGGCAAATGTGCTTTCAATTTAAGCAAGTATGATTAACGATGCCTATTACGGCAAAACATCCAATCAGCTATATCTGATGGGATCTGAGCTAGCGCTCATCACGATGAAAGTGATTTGGAAGTTATGGTGGACAGCTCAATGAAAAAGTTCTCTCTCTGGAATCCAGTGGGGTTGGCCTATAAAGCTGATTGGTAGGCAATCCAGGGGGATAAAAGGACGGACTCCTTCACATGCCACATAGTAAAACAGTGGAATTCACTTTCACAAGGTGCAGTGATGGATGTCAACTCAGACAGCTTTAAAGGGGGATTGGGCAAATCCGTGGATGGGAATGCCACCAGTGACTACTCATCCTGATGGCTACATACCACCTCCAGCATCACAGGGTACCTTCATACATCAGCTGCTAGGGAACCTGGGCAGACATGTACAGTTGCCCTCACATCTTTGTGTGTTTCTTTGGGTAGCTGTTTAGTCATGGTGTGAACAGAAAAAGTTCAGAGAAAGAAAGAATTTGTCCCCTACTTTCATGAGTAGTCTGGGCAGAGGCCTCAGGTGTGTGCCCTGTTCCACCTATTGCTCACAAGTTTACAGGGAGACCCCTATCTCAGGAGTCTACAAATCCTGAAACTGTCCTTGATTGGAAGAACACAGGTGGAAGATAACTAGAGATCTGAAGTCTATGATAGGAGGTTTCAGTATTTCTTATCTGTTCCTGTTTTATGTCCTGATGCCTCATGGTTCATGAAAATCCCATGGGTATTTTGACCTTTATCTAGAGACCCCATGGATTCTTTTCTGCCACACCTGTTGAAGACCTAGTAATCCCACCCACTCAACTGTAGCCACACCCACTTCACATTGAGCAACTTTACCTGATTCCATTTTTCTCCTTGTGCCAAATACAGACTATGCCTTGACCAATCCATAGAACAAAATGACCCCCAAAGAGTTTGGAGTCCTAACCTATATACTGGTACCTGTTTCACCCCTGTTTGGCACAAAGCCATCCTGCCTTTTATCACTTGCACAGTCTTGGACAATCCTGGAATGGAGAGAACATCAACTCTCTTGCTGTCCATTAGCCATCAGCCAGGGAGGCTTTAAGGAAGGGTTCAGCAGGGGAAATGGGCAGGCAAGGCAAAGCCACTCAGACATGACCACTGCGGAGACAGGCAGCCAAGGGTGTGTGATGGGGCATGCAGGAAAGGCTCACCAGGGGGTGATAACATAATGGCCATTACATGGAGGTGAGTGTTGATTGGTTGATTCCCCTGTGAGGTCACAATGGGCTCTGTCAACAACCCATGAGCTGCCTCATGCTGAGCAGCTCAGGCCATTCTTTCCCAGCCTGATGCTCTCCAGCTGTTTTGCATCATAGTTCCCATCATCCATGTCTAATTGCCATGCTGGCTGAGGCTGATGAGAGGTGTGATCCAAACCATCTGGAGTGAGCCCAGTTGGTAGAAAGGAGGGCTACACCATTGGTCTATCAAGCTTAGCCTCATCTGCCTCAGCTGTTAAAAATTCATGGTCTCAGGCCAAGGTCTTTCCCAGTACTTGATGTGACAGGGTTTGTTGGGGTGGGGTAGAAATTTAAGTGCAATGTGTCTGATTGGTGCAGTTTACTCAGATGCCAGCATGTCCTTAATGAATGAATGAAGTGAAACAACAGCTATGCTGTGCTAGGTTCAGCATGGGCTGTGGCTGGAACAGTTATGAAAACTGCTTCTCATAGTGGCCTCACCTTGCAGAATGGAGGCAAAGAGTCCATCGACTTTGCTACATCATCCAGAATGACATCAGTCTTGCAAAGGAGGGAAGGCAACCAAAACCTTCCTCTGAGGGATACTGAGGCTGTGCTTCACATTCTGAGTGATGCAGCAGTTAGATTGCCTAGATAGGTTTGCACTTGATGGAGCTCTCCCACGCAGGGAACAGGATAAATGGAAATGCTTTGAATATTAAATAGAAAGATATAGCAAGAAGCTGGATTAATGACTGAATTAATTTCTCCAGGGAAAGCACACAACCCAATGACGATTCTTCCTGTGGACTGCCTCTGCAGAATCCAGTGGAATGGGCCTGTAGTAGTAGGCCTAAGAAACTTTATCAGGTTGCTACAATATTTACCCGCCAGCTCCTTGCAGTGTGGTGTGCAATGCTTTTGCCATGACTTTATTTTCATGGCTTTACAAGACATATCTGATTGATTTGTGCTGATAAATGAAGTGGAGCTGGCTTTGTTGAGAAAGAGAACTTGGCAATAGTATTGGTCATGAATTTTTATTCTTGCCACAAACATTTAATTCAGACATTATATTCTGGTGGGTATGTTTGTTGGCTTTTGAACCTTGGCAATGGTACAGAAAAAGTAAAGTTTACCATGCTGACCAGAACAAAAATCTCCCCTCTCCTCAAAGAGTATGCAAGGTTTGAGTTCCCTGGAACTCTTCATCAAGCAAAGAGTGTCATGGAGGGAGGTGGAGGAAGAAAAAAGCTGGCTGGGGTACAACGCAGTGAGTTTTAAGATGCAGCATGGGAGGAGGATGTTTCTAGTCTAGGGATGTTGAACCGTGGTCCATGGGGACATGTCCAGCCCTCAAAGTTTTCCTGGACTGCCACACCTCTGAGGGCTGACTCAAGATATTTTGCTGCCTGAGGTGAAGGACATGATGATGCTCCAAGTACAGAAGAAGAACAGGCATGGCTCTGGCCATGGGACAGCCTCCTCTTCCACATGTGAAGGGAGCCAGCTATGGGAGGGAGCAAACTGCAGCCCACAAGAGCTCTTTCTTCCAGCAACCGCCTCGCTCTGCCTCATTGCAGGGCTGGCCCTGACATGACCTGCCATATCTAGGTAATCCCCAAATACTTTTGTGCCCCAGAGTTCTGTGGGCAGCTGAGATGTCACTCAATAACAGAAGGACGTGGTTGATTAAAAGAAAATCAAGAAAATTTTCCAAGAAAATTTACTGGAAAGAGGCTTCCCCTACCCATCAGTTCTCTATTCAAGCTAAAGCCATCCCATAATGCTGAGATAATGTCACAGTTGTCAAACAACTTGTCAGAGTAAGGAAATGTGGACGTGTCTGTCTAACCCAGTCCCATCCACTCTGCCTGCCCAGTGGACTTTGCCATGGCCAGCTTACCTGATCTGTTTCATTGAGGACTGATCATGGGATCTTCAGTATGAAAAACTGGGTTCTCTACCACCAGAACAGGGACATTCTCTGAATGTCCTGCATCCTTTGCTGAAATTTGTGGTGTTCCCAAAGGTATGGGTGGTGTTGCTTTATCACAGCCACTGCTTTTTCCCCAAAGAGCATGAGAATTGTGGTTTGGCGAGGGTGCGGGGAACTCAGTGATCCTTAGCTCCTTTCATTGACCCACTGGTCTCATGGTTCTCTAGGAGGTGGGATGATGTGATCTCCCCTCTCCCATGAAGGGACCCATGGAACAGCCGTATGTAACTGTGGAGTTTACACCGGCCATCACCAACCGGCTACAGCTCCCAGTATTCCTGACAATGACCATGCTGGTTGGGGATTGGGGGAGCTGTTGGTCAATATATTTTGCTCAGGTTGGGGAAGGCTGGTATGTAAACCTTCTCCCAATGGGTCCACGTAGGACTGTTTTTTTGGGCTAGAATTGGCAAGCTGAGTGGGCCAGGTCCACCTGGATGCTGGGTGACCCCTTTCTCCCTAAAGGCAGTCCTCTTGAGCATGTATATAATATTTCTCTTGTCAGTGAGTATCCCTAATCTGCCCTCTCTCTTGGGAGAGAGCAAGACTTCCTGGCACCTTTCCTTCTTGAGAATTACATTCTGGGAGATGTAAAGAGAGGGGGTACACAGTCACTTCAAGAGGAGTGAGGAACTTGGTGCCCTCCAGATGCTGTTGAACTGCAACTCCCATCATCCCTGACGCTGGCCCTATAGGCTGGGGCTGATGCGTATTGAAGGGCCACAGGTTTCCCACTGCACTTCAAACTCTTGTGGATCTTTGGCAGAAGCATAATTTTGAGTTTAACATCCCAGAAAAAGTGACGTAGACATTGAAAGTGAAGGGAAAACCTTGAAAGCAGAGAACAGTTGCCAAAATGAAAAATAAAAATCATTCTCCAAACCTGCAAATTAAAAAACAAAACAAAACCACACACACAATTACAAATAAATTAGCTCCTCAAGAGAGTTCCATATAGACTTTTTGAGATCAGCTTGTTACAAGCAAAGTAGTCCGTCCTTGCTTCATTGGCTTGCTGCCTCGGTATGCACATGTCTGCCCAGAACAAAGGTGGGGAGTCTGGATTCTCCGTCCTGGGTGCAAGTTGGGCACCAGCCTCTTTCCCCCACTCTTCCATTCCCCACGATGGTGCTGTTGGTCTTGGTTTGTGCAGGTGGTGAAGAAGCAGGAGACCGCCTGCCCTGAGTTTCTCTGCACAGGTTCTCTATGGCTGCTCTTTGGTGAGGCAGGAGCCTGGTGCATGCCAACCTTCTTCCTGAGTGGACCTAGAAAAATGAACCCAGGGGGAAATCAGGAGCAAAAATGAAATGGCACCTGCATAAAGGCTTTTCTACAAGAGACTCACCTCTTTCCCCCCACTTCTGCTTCCAGGTTTTTTGTGAGATTAAGATCAACTTCTTTACATGTGTGATATCACACACACACACACACACCCCTACCCTTCAAGGGGGTTTTGTTTCTTTGCTTTTCTCTATATTCCATCACACAATCACAAGGTTTTGTTGTGATATAGTGGAATTGTGCCCATGCATATGCGTTTCATGGCACTTTTTGCAGATGCATCAGAGGAGTGGGGTGGAGGCTAAAAGAAAATGTCGGAAAATGCAGGGCAAACCCTGGAGGATGATGAATGTCATGCAAAGCACCAGGAAATGACCATGACTACGGATCAATACCCTGTGCAGAAAGTGAATCAGGAAGGTTCAACCTGCCTTGTCCACCTGCCCCTCGCCGTGGCCCAACAAAGCCATGACTGACTTGCCGAATGGCCGTTGGCCTCAACAGCCAAGCAAGTGGTAGCAGGGAGAAAGCGGATGAGGCTCTGGTGACAGTGGTGCTGAGACGGTAGATCCCCTTGGGAAGGGGGTGCTTTGAAGATGGTGTGGGCATTGCTCCCTCCCCTCCCTTAAGCGCAACGGATGCAGCCATTTCAGGGTTCTGTAGCCAAGGAGCTCATCATGATTCTGGACTCTACCCCCATGGAAGGTTGCAAGCCTGAATGTTTTCTCATAGACCTGTCCTGCAGGCAGAGACACATAATGCCAAGAAAAAGACTGCGCTTAAAGTCCCTTTTCCTGACACGCTTGCTTTCTGTGTGCGGGGAAATGATGTTTTAAAAATGCCATTCTGCCTCGATGCCATCCTGAAGGCTTTGTTATCAACAAGTATAGTGTGTGCTACTTTGGATGCCCTCAGGCAGGGAGCTAGGTAAGAAATGCAATATAAAATAATGCTGTTTTCCAACTTGCAGGTGAAAGTGGAAATCGATGGATACTTTTATCCACTGATCAGTTCCGTATGGTTAAGACCAACCCCTGCTCCCCCGTCCTCCAGGAAATCTCGGAGCTTCTCCTATGCCCAGTCAAAGCATTGCTCTTTCTAGTATTGCCCACAATAAGGCTGGGGTGAAGCTGGGAAGCCAGAGGGGGACCATGGGCCATATCCAACCAGTGAGCAGATGATTCTCCACCACGGCTGACTTTTAGGCAAGAGCCTGTCCAGTCCCAGCCCTCTCTGGAGATGCCAGGGCCAGAACAAGGGTTTTACATTCAAAGCAGGTCCCTCCAACTATGCCCCCATGCTGCAGCTTTTTGCATGCCAACATGTGGGGTGTGCTTATTACATGAAGCTCTTGGGAAACCCTTCAGGTGGGAGGGCTGCACCCTCCAATGGCTAGTCTGTCACAGACTTTATAACGCTCTTCTCTGCCCTCCCCTGCTCCCATTCCTTTTTAACTTTTCTCCAAAGGAAATTAAATGCATAAAACCCTTTTGAGATGGAAAAGCAGATCCTTTCGAAACACATTTCCTCTTCAGTTTAAACGAAAGCAGCTGAGATGCATGCTCTTTTCCAGGGATGACAAACCAGATGATACATTATTGTTTTTGTTGTTGTTAGTTTTTGATCACTCAGGCAAGTCTATGTAATTCTATCTTGCTTTTACCATTTCAATGCTTCTAGCAAGCGCTAATGACCCACCATCCAGGCCCTTAAGTTAAAAGGAATGTTCCATTCCCTGAGTCCTCCCCAGGTTCCATGTAGCACTAATGGATTTTGTCAACCTATCATCAAAGTTTATTGCAAATAACATTTACAGGATTGTTAGCTGAAGCTCCCAGGCTCAGGAAAGGCAACCTGCTGCCCTCCAAATGTTTCTGACTATTATTATTAGCCCCTGACTGGCCCAAAGTCACCCCGGGAGCTTCATGGCCAGGTGGAGAATAGAACCTGGATCTCCTGAGTCCCAATCCCACATTCCCACAGCTACACCCCTGGCTCTGTTTGAGAGTTACGGCCTAAAACATCTGTCAAGCAGCAGGCTACTAGCTGCTGTCCGAAGTGGTGGGGGAGAGGGAGCAGCAAAAATTCTTAATTTCAGTGTTGACCACCACTGAGAAGTCACCAGGATTTGAGATGTTCAAGCCTCTCCTCTTGGAGGGACCAGCACTCCTCATTAAAGCCACAGACAATGCTTCATGATCAAGGTGCGCCTAGCGCAAGCAGGAGGCAGGCTGGCTCTTTTAGCAATGGGTCTGTCTGTGATAGTGCAGTCCATTTGCAAAGGTTTCAGATGCCTGATAGTTTAACAATAGCAGGATGAAATGACTGCATCCTGCCTCGATATTCGGTGGGAATGAAGAAAGTTTGGGTGTTACGAGGCTCGGACTTTTCGCTGAAGCAAATTCTGCTCATTTTGGTACTTGGAAAAGAATTCTTGGGCTCAGAATTCTTTAATTCTGAGTGTATGTCTAATTAGTGCCTACACAAAATCAGGCTCTAATTAGTGAATGTCAGGGTTCTAGTTGGAAGGAAGGAAGGAAGGATTGCACAAGCCTGAAATCTGCCTCCTCTGAGTTATACTATCCAAGCACACATAGTCTAGAGCTGATGTTAGCACTTGCCCTGCTGTTTGTGTTTGCTGCAAAATCAGGGAAAAAACATCTGGAAGATCTGACTGTGGATCTGCAATGCAAGATTTGGCCCTTAAAGGACAGCTGAGCCTCTCCTACTGCTAGTGTGCATGTGTGAAAGACAGCAGTGTTGTTTTAAATATGCTTTTATCTAGGTAGAACTAGTCTTTATAACCACAGCCTTCCTGTGTTATGTGTGTGTGCACCTGCACACACACATGCATAAAGTATTTATTTAATTTCTATCCCACCTTTCTTCCAAAGGTTACAAAACACAAAAAATGGAATTAAATGCTAATCCCCAGACAGAGACAGTAAACAAAATTTCTGTCAAAACCACATGATGCAAAAACAAATCAAATGAAAAGCATAAATAAAAGCACACAAATGATCAACCAAGTAGCTATCACCAACCAATTAGAAATGCTTCAACAATTGACCAGCTTATGTGACAAAGACTTGTCTGAATAAAAACTGCCTGCGGATCTGGGGTGTGTGTGTGTGTGTGAGAGAGAGAGAGAGAGAGAGACCTATACATTGGTGCATTGAATCTGAAGTGCATTATGATCATTATTACTATATTTTTTATTACATTATACTTCGTGCGTATCCCACCTTTTTTCCTCTTGTGAGGAACCAAGGGTGCTTACCTAGCTCTGTTCCATTCCATTTTTATGCTCAGCACAACCCTGGTAGGATAGGCTGCAAGACCACAACTGTTTCATGTGTGAGTGGGGAAGAGCAGAACCTGGATTTCCAGAGTCTCAGCCCAACACTCTAACTGCTCCATTGCTTCTTGCGCCATGTGTTTTTTTCAATTACTTACATCTCATATTCTAAAGCAGCTTACCAGTAACATCAAACTCTACCAAAAGGAGATCTGATGGGCTCCAACTTTCTTTTCTTTTCAAAATCAAATTAAAAGTATCTTTTTGCTTAAGCATTTTAACACCTGTGTGCTCACACACACACACACACACACACACAGAGAGAGAGAGAGAGAGAGAGAGAATTGGTTCTTGTGTTAATCTGGCCCACTGGTTGAAAGGGTGCTACCTTTGGGCATGCAGTTTTTAGATCAGATCTGAGTTGCCTGCTTTTGGTGCCTTGGGACCCCTTGCAGGTGAGGGGCAGCTTATACACTTTAGAAATAAATCAGTAGATGTTGATAACATTTTAATAAACAGAATTAATATATCAAAGGCCACCTGGATGGACCTGCCTGAGATCAGGGTTTCCAGATGGAGCACACCCTGAAGTTCTCCTCACCTGCCACTCTATTTTTCTTGCAATCCTCAGTGCAGCCCATCTGTGCCCACAACCAATCTGACCCAATTTTCACTTTTATTATGTCTCTGATTTATGCACGGACGCGTATGCATCCCTCGCCCCACAACACATTTCTCCTCCCTTTTTCATACAGAATTGTGCCTACTGTACCGTTATCAGTTTCACTAGCAATGTGGGTCTCTGACGGAGATATCTGGGGACAGAGTCTTCAAAGAATTATAGCCATATGGCCAAATAAAACACAATCAAGATTCCAGTTCTTGCCATTCTGGGCTCTTTTTCCAGAGGCTTTACAGCCTACCTTGCATAAATCCTTTATTTTACACTCTTGGGTAGCAACAAGAACACTCACTGCAAGCCAGCTGAAAAGTTCAGCCAACTTTTCGATTGAAGTTTGGTTTCTGAGGTTTGGGGCTTGCTTATTAATGAACAAGCCTACCCACCATATGAAGGCTGTTAAAGGTTAAGTAAAACCTGAAGCATTTTATGTAACATGGTGCCTATTTTTGTGGTCGGTTGATTCTACATGCCAGACCAAAGCTCTTCCATGTCATGAGAAGATTTTGCTGACCTGCTAAGAGAAAATAATTTCTGCTGAAGGTTTTTTACAATTCTGGTCTCCATGTACCCTTGATGAATTTGGTGGTGTTTTGATTGCTTTCTTTAACTTACTATTAAAAGTTTACCTAAACTTTCAGGCTATGTTTAATCCATGTGCAGTCTGCAGAGAAAAAAAAAAGCTATGCTTTTAAAGATTAAATGCAAGAGAGGGAGATGAAGGGAAAACAGAGGCAGGGAGATGATGTTCTTCAGTAGCTGACTTGGGGATGTCACAAAAGGGCAGCAAATTGACATTTAATGTGTGATTAGAGTATTTTAGTGCTAGGGAGAGGACAGAGGAGCTTGGTGAATTTTAAAAGGCACTGGTGATCTTGGCCTTTGATGCTTCTCTGTGTCTCTCCTAAAAACACACAGGTAAGGGATGTGCTCAAAATTGAGACAAACTTGAGTAGCTGATACCAGGCACAAGCAAGAGTTTCTCTGTCATCCCTGTCCCCCGACTCCCCAGTGCACCAGAAAACACTTTTGAGATTCCCTGAAAATTCTTTCAAGATTAAAATTCAGCTTTGCCAGGAAAAGCCAGGACTTGCTGGTCCCTCTCTCTCATTGTGTGTGTGTGTGTGTGTGTGTATGTACATGAGAGGGAGGGAGAGAGAGGGAGGGAGGGAGGGAGGGAGAGGAGATCCCTATTATGTGCATAGAGCCCTCTGGTCACCACTCCAGCAAAGTCTTGTTGCTAATATCTTCACTTTGGGATGCTTATTTGCCAAAGTCCTGCTCGCTTCCTTTAAAGTGTGCTTTTGCATGTAATGGTGATTGCTAGCCTTTTCAACTTGGTGACGTTGAGATATTTTGGGCTACAGCTCCCATCATTCTCAGCCACCATGACCCTTGGTGCTCCTGCTGCCAGATGATGGAGCCGGAGGGCACCAGGCTGGGGTGGGCCCCTGGCAATGCTGTCTTGTGTGCAGAAGGTTCTAGGGCTGATCCTTGGCAGCTTGGGTAGAGCAGGGAAAAAATCCCGCCTGGAATTCTGGAGAGCCAGTCTGTGTCAGCAATACTGGACTAAATGATCCAAGAGTCTGACTCAGTGACCCAGGTTGCATGATTGTGGTGCAGTTAACAAGCCTTGTTAATTCCACTGCACATTAATTCCATTGCATGTTATTAACTCTACAGTTTCTCTAATTGCCTCATGTCATCTGAATCAGGGCAGCTATGGCTTTTGGAGGAAGAAGCACACTTCAAATAGCCCATGGTCTGTTGATGGGTTATTGAGGGTTGTGTCCCTGATTGTGAGGGTTGTGTCCCTGAAACAACACAGCAAGCTGTGTTTCAGTGAGCAATTCAGCAAAGACACCCAGTAAACACACTGCAGCTTAAATCAAGCCACTGTGACTTGTCTAACTCACAGGGTTTGTGTGAACCAAGTCTTGGGTGCCTATTAGCCTAGGCCTAGGGGGCTGGTGGTGCCTTTGCGAGCTCCTTCTCTGATATGAACACATGCAAAGTAGGGCCCTGGGTAGGGCCACCCTAACCAAAAACCCGCTAAGAAGCACTGCAGCTATGTGAAGGATTTCCCATGTGAAGGGCACCTTGCTCCAGAGGAGAGACTCTTCTTCTCTCACCCTGTGTGTAAGGGAACCGACTCTCTGTTTCTGACCTTGTTCTGCCTGTAGGCTTCACGGAACACAAAACACACGCCTCATGCGAGGAGAGGCTGTAATGTCCTCTGCCATGCTACATTCAACTCATAATTTCTTTTGGTCATTGGTCCATAGCCCCAGTTTTCTTTCCATTCCTAATTTTACATGTTGTTGACTTCTTGCTTTTTGTCCCTCTACCTAATAAGTAAGGCATAGAAGCCATGGAGAAAAGCAAATGTCTCAGCTGAGCGCCATGCACAGGCCTCGGCTGCAATCCAGACAAGCCCCTCTTGATGCATTTGTTGCATTCGGGCTCTTGTAGCTCCCAGACAACAGTTTCATACCTAACTTAGAAGCCTGACTTTGGAAACTCCTTCAAGTTAGTTGGGTGGGTGGGTGGGTGGGGTGGGGTGGGGGGCTTGCAGGGTGAGCTATCAAACATGGATAGGGTTGCATGCCAAATGTCTAAGAACTTAAGGTAGAGGAAAGCAAGCTAGTTCCCTTCAGATGTTTTGGACTACGACTCCCATCATTCCTGGCCATTGTTGCCTGAAGCTTATAGCAGCTGTAGTTCAAAACTTCCGGAGGGCATCGAGTTGCTTATCCGTCATTCATGGCATACCTGGCTTGTGTGAAATCATCCGGCGTTTTCACACTTGCTCGTAAAGCTAAGAAGAGGTTTGTGGGAACAGACCGAGGTCCACCTAATCCAACCTACTCTGCAAGAATCCCAACAACCTGTGGGGTCCACAGGGAGGTACAAACCCACTGTCATTTGCATGCTTTATCCTGCATTCACTATTTTTTGGTGGGTGGGGG
Source organism: Varanus salvator macromaculatus (assembly GCA_023646645.1). Taxonomy (NCBI): domain Eukaryota; kingdom Metazoa; phylum Chordata; class Lepidosauria; order Squamata; family Varanidae; genus Varanus; species Varanus salvator. Next base: position 9,710,008 of record JAIXND010000795.1, read on the forward strand.
AGTTATTTCCCTTCTGAAGATAAAACACTGGCATATTTTGAAGCCGTGTTAGCTAAAGCAACCAGAAATTAAACTCTTGCCCAGCTCAGCTGGCCAGATCCAATAGGTACCACTATGCCTGGCATGGAGAAAACCATGGTGAAACTGCTCTGCCATTTACCTGTTAAAGATGAAGCCCCTCTCAGTGGAAAGAGGTGGGGAAGTGGCAGCTTAATTCAGCACTGATTGAATGCTCAGCAATTCAAAGCCAGACCCTGATGAGCTAAGCACCCAAAAGCCCTGAGTGGACAAATCTATCCGTTTCTGTTTCTGCCACATTCAAACTTTTAAAAATCTAAATGGGAGGAGTGTTGTTGTCTCAGATATGGGAAATTTTGCAAATTTGGGCAAATCCTTATCAAAACAAATTCTCAGCTATTGCTAGTAGTTTGCGGGTAGACTGTGGTCCACCTTCTGCTTGCCCCTTCTTTAATGGGATAGCTGGAACCCATTAGAGTATTGTTTGAGAGGTTCAGCTGGTTTTAGGATTGGTAGTGAGAAAAGAGGTAGGAAAGGTTGCTCATGTAAAGCACTTGTGAGAAAGAGAGAGAGAGAGAGGTCAAAGACTTCTGCTCCATACAGCTTCTTTAAATTCATAAGCTGTTACACAGCAGAGTAATTAATTTAGAGACTCCATGTGAGCCGAGATCTTTCTGGACTCTTCTTGTGCCAGTTGATTTTAAGATACTAGATCCTGGGCTTGTCTGCTCATACAGTTTCTAGTTAGTTAGTTAGTTAGTTAGTTAGTTAGTTAGTTATTGCATTTATATATCACCCCAAAAGCCCAGTGGGCTCTCTGGGTGGTTTACAAACATTACAAACAAATTTAAAATCTTAATTTTAATAGTTCTCCGAAGAAAAGCATATCATTACATTGCATTTACATCACACATTTTCCCTCTTGCAAGGAACCCGAGGTGGCCCACATAGTCTACCTCCACTCCATTATATCCTCGCAAGAACTGGTCCAGCACGCTCCAGTGAGCTTCATGGCCAAGTGGGGACTAGAACCCAAATCTCCCAGGTCCCCAGGCTAACGTTCTCTCCACCACATCTCACTGGCTTTTGCTATCATTATAGCAATGCTGAAGATCAGGTAAGAATTGCAGACACAACCAGGAGCAAGTATTTGTTCTCCTTAGTCCTGATCAGTAGCTTGAGAAGTAAAAAAAACTCTGAACGGCCTCAACGTTCAATATGTCAGCATCCAAATACTGCCAATCCAAATCTTCAAAGGCTGCATTTGACTAGCATCCTGACTCAAAGCTGCGGAGAGATAGAAACACATTAACTCTCAGGGAGTTGTGTGTGGGAAGAATGATTCGAGAAAGGTCTCATGAAGATCATGGGGTTGCCCAAGATATTTTGCTGCTGGAGGTGAAGCACAAGATGTCACCTGCCATTCTGCAGACAGAAGCCAGCAGGATTGGCAATGGAATCTTATTTTAACATCAAGCATTGAATCTCACTTCTGCAGCCTCTTCCTCCACTGCACCCAAAGGCAGAAGGTAAGTTTGGGGGGGGGGGTTAGAATTTTTTATTAAAGTTTTAAACTAATACTAAAAACATCAATTCTCACATATATCGTATCCGATATAGAGATATAGTGTGAGTGAGAAGGTTAGTTTAGAGGCCACTTGGCAGGCTGTGTGCCACATGTAAAACTGTCTCCCAGTACCTTGTCAGCGCCCACCTCCCCACAGTTTCTGGCACCTGAGGCTGCCACTTCAGACAGCCTTCAGATAGGGCCAGCCCTGCTTCCTCAGTCTCTTTCTGATAGTTACAACACTACAGCAACCACTCGCTTCAGCCAACACCTCCCCATCATTAGAGCAGCCAACTTGATGAGGGAAAAGATAGCTTGCCTCAGACTTGGACTTGAAAACAAAACATTTTAATTTGAAATAAAATTTAAAATACTAATGAAAAAGTTCCCGGGGTGTGAGGTGAAGAACCAGTAATTAATGTTCTTGAATTGTTCCTTTGATCGACCAACTGTGATTAGATCCATAGTCTTGCTTGTGTGATCATCCCCGTTTGTGTGTGTGTGTGTGTATTTTCACTGAGAGTGGGTAAGCTGAAAAATTGCCCTAGAATAGTCAAAATAAAGTGTAAAATGCCCTGAGAATGAGGCAGCGAAATGGAAGCCTCTGTGATAGGTAAAGAAAGCTTTCAGGAAACAGCAAGGCAGATTTTAGTTTAACTCTTTGTTGCCTCCCTTATGCTTGCTTTATGGTGGATGCAAAATGGAGGGCAGGCTGCCTATACTGTTGATGCTGTAGTTCTTTGTGGTAGCAGTGTAAAAACCCATAGGGAGAAAGGAAGGCAGGCTCTACTAGTAGGAGACTGCCTGAAGATTTCTCCTCCCACTGGAGAAATTTGGAGAAATTGTTCCCTAATTTCTCTGCTTGGAAATCAGCTGGAGAATTCGCAAGGACAGACTAAGCAGGTCACAGGCTGTCGAGCGGACACAGCCCTACTTTGATGAGATGTACTGGGGGCGGCCATCCTAGTCTGGGATGCAAGAGGAATGTTATCTTGCCCAAAGAGAGCTTTCTCCAACCTAGTGTCTTCCAGGTGTTTGGGATAGTGACTTCCATCTGCTTCAGCCAGCATGGCCAATAGTCAGGAATGCTAGGAGTGCACCAAGTTGAGGAAGGTTGCCTTAAGGACTTCCCTAATTGGAAGACTGTTCTCCCTGATTCGGACAAATCACTGGTCACCTTCACTCTGTCCACTTGCATGACAAAGGAGCTGTGATCAGGAAACCTTATTTATTCATTTAGAATTTTTGTATGCTGTCCCATCGCTTCTAACCTTTAAGAGTTAGGATAAGATGTTGAGAAAGAGAAAAACTTCTAGAGGATCCCCCAGTTAGATGGAGTCACTGGGATGCTGCTGCCCCAGGCAGCCCCTTTGTGCCACATCTTTGGTTTGACTGGTCTACCCCGAAAGTCACAAACTAGAAAGAACTTTTCTCTTTGGAGCACAGTTCTTTGAAAGGAAAATGGATCTGCCCCAGAGACTTTTGTCTCCCCTGTTTCATTCTTTCCTCATTTCTTTGCCCCATACTGCCAAAAGTGTTTGCCTTTTTTAATCATCTGGGTTCTAAAAAGGCATCATCTCCCAGATCACTAATTACCACCTCTTGTTTGCACTTCACATCAGGGGGGTTGTGGGCCCAAGTACACCAGTTGTTCAATATCTGATTGCTCTTTTAAATGTTGGGATCATTTTGTAAAATGGCCACTGTGAAGAGTTGGTGCGATTTCGATGTGCAGAGGGGCAGATCACCAACCCTCTCTTCTCCCCTTGCCCCTCTCCTGGTGCTGAGGTCCCAGCAAAAATCACATGCCTGAGCAGGGCCAGCCCTACCATCAAGCAGGCTGAGACAGTGGCCTCAGGCGGCAGGTGCTGGGAGTGGCAGGCCAACGTTTGAGGACAGAGCTGTGCGTGCCACATGACTTACCCTGCTTACTACCTGACTACGCCAGTGTGATGGGGACTGCCGTCATGTCCCTAGTGTTGAAGTAAGATTCAGCTGGAAGCCTGTCCACTTCTGCACACGGGATGGGGAGGCAACAAAAATGCCTCGAGCCAGCCTCGCATCAGGAGTGGCTGGGTGGCCCCCAGAGGGGAGCCACTGTGGATACCAAGAGCAGTCTCCCTTCTGTGGATAGCAGCTCTTTGTGGGGTGGGACAGGGCAAGCACTGACACTTTCTTGGGCTGCAGCACATGTGGAGAAGAAGGGCTGAGCTCACTCCCTCTGCGGTGCCATCCTGGCCACACCCAGCCACACCTTCCAGAGCTGTTATGAAACAAAATAACCCAAGCATGTTAAAATCAACCATTCATTTAATGTATTTACACTTGGCCAGTATCTAAATCTACATCTACAACATTTAACCAAATGCTCAATTAGGAGCCAAGTCTTGAAGGCTCTCTCCCTCTTTGAGAATGTGTGAAAATTCCAAGCCAACTTTTATTGCAATATGTGGGATCCTCCAGTGTGGACTTGGCTGGCCCAAGATGTTCTGGAAATAGGTCCAGCTTCCCTCCTCTCAATTGGCTGAACCCTCTTTCTCTTTCTCATGCAGCACGGCCTTGATACACATTTTCAAAGGAGCATGAGCAAAATCGTGTTAGAATTCTCCAATGCATTCAGGGTCATCAGTGAAAACCCAAAAGGCATATTCAGTATGTAGAACTTTTCAACCCAGCTGGTGGCCCAAACACCAGTTGGGTGTGAGATCAGAAACCAGAGATCTCCTGACTTTTCTCATTTTAAAGCAACTATTGTGGGAGAGGGCTCCGATTTAATTTGGGTGGGTGCACGGAACATTTAACCCTTCCTCCTACCCTTTATGGGAAATTGTAACATACAGGTAAGCTCCTATTCCCTCAGCAGTGCTGCTCTGTGAACCTGTGTCTTCTTTTACAGAGGACTGCCCTCTCTTTGAAGGTGTCCTCTATTTGAAAGCCATTCATGTCCCATCCCAGTTGACAGGTAAAGAAGTTCCATCAGTTAGAACCTGGAAGGCAAACTGAGACGGCGGGCATACAGGTCACCTGGCCACCATCTTCCACTCTTCGTCTAGCTCTGTTCTATTTCTCTTTACATTATAATTGCTCCTAAATTAGCATATAGAGAGCCAGTGTGGTGTAGTGGTTAAGAGCATGAGACTGGGACTCAGACGACCTGGGTTCTAGTCCCCGCTCGGCCATGGAGCCAACTGGGTGACTTTGGGCCAGTCAGACTCTCAGCCCAACCTACCTCACAGGGTTGTTGTTGTGGGGATAAGTTGGAGGAGGAGATGTAAGCTGCCTTGAGCCCTTTGTCCAAAAAAGGCAAGATATAAATCGCAATATAAATAAATAAATAAATAAATATATGCTGTCTTTATGCAAAATGCCATCCTCTTTTGAGCTGATTCTTAAGTGGCTACCCAATCCTTGGATCAAACTCTCTCTCTCTCTCTCTCTTTCTCTCTCTCTCTCTCTCTTTCTGGATGGGGAAGAATCTGTCCAGTTTGCAAATTATCTAATTTCACACTTTCAAATCAAAAAAGAAATTGAAAATTACTTATCTTTCACAGTTTGCATACATTTTCAATGGAGTTCTCCAATCAAAAACACACATATTGGAGAAAATAATGTTGAAAAATGGATTGCATGAGGAAAATTCCTTGCAAGAGTGTAAGTGTATGCATTTGAATACAATGCCTGTGCCATTGTGCAGAAGAAAACTCAAAAACACTCTTGCCAACTTTTAAAACAAATTCTCACAGTTTGAGGCACGCCCTCTTTCAAAAGGAGAAACTGTGAGAAAGCAGAACTGATGGGTCGATTTGTCCGTCCACTTTGCACGTATCTGCTGTTCCACATTCATACTGCACAACTGGGAAAGGGATATATGGCATGCCATGCTGTTCAGCATTTGGGAGGGCAGACCTCCCAGCCTAAAAATACATGACATGTGAATTATCTCAGATTCCGATCCCACAGCTTTTCATCCGAGCTACATTTGGTAGGATGGATTTCCAAACCTGGTCCTGAATACTCGGGAACAGCTCTTGAAATGCAAAAGCAAGGCTACCCAGGGCATGTGCAGGGTGTCCTTTTCATAATTAAGAACACCCCGACTTTGGAGTGCAGGAATTTCACTTCAATCAAGTCTGCATCCTGACATCTCTCTCTATAGAAGTTAGTGCCTGCCAACAGCATGCGATCCTGGCAACATTGGGAATGTTATCTTAAGTTTTAATTTTCTTTTTAAATGCCTGAGAGCTGAATTCACACCCGGGATACACACCTGTATTTCCTGGAGGCCCTGTGCTGCTTTACACAAATCTCTGAGAGATTTTGTTCTTCTAAGTATTATAGAAGTATTGTTAATGAAGAAACTGTAACAATTCTGTCTGCAAATATAAAGAGGCATTAGCAGTGACTGCTCTTTACCTGAAGAGCTTTCTTGCCACTGGAGGTCCCCAGGAGATCTGGATCAAAATATGGGGCATTTATTGGCAAGGCAGAACTATGCACTCAGCTGGAGTACTGTTTGCACCTTGAGGTTGCTAAAGAAACACGCAACAGTCTTTAAACTGAAACACGCAACAACAGTCTTTAAACAGGAGCCTGCCTCTTTGGCAGTCAGAATCACTACAGCCCAATTAGTAGGCAAAAAAAATACTTGCATGTACAAAGTATGGGGGTGCATAGCTCATATCTTTGGATCCCAGCCTGGATCAAAGCATATTCCAAAAGCCCCTTAAGACCCAAGGGGCTGCATTTAAAAACCCACCTCGAAATGATTAATTTGTTCAAGCCCATTCCAAATTGCTGGCAAACTAATCAGATGAGCTTATAAATTAAGCACATACTATGTCTTTGGTGGGGCAGGTTTGAAGTCATTTTGTTTCTGGTGTATGATTGTCATTGGAAATGAAAGAGAAAATATTAAAGATGGCACATCTTTCAGTTGTGAATCTGGCTGCTACCTAGGGATGATGAGGACTGTAATTGGGGAAAGTGGATTTTGACTATATCTTATTTCATGCATCCTTCAGCATCAGTACCTTTAAAAAAAAATCATATCTAAGCCCTCTGTACTGATGAACCTTTTAATATTGTTTTTTGTATTGTTTTAATATTGTATGTTTTTATTCTTTTAACTTTTTAAATGTTTTTTTATTATGTGAGCCACCTAGAGAGATCATTTTGGCTGTTATAGGCAGCATATTAATATGTGGATCAATCAATCAATCAATCTCAACAATACACCCGCCCAAAAAAAGGGGGGGTGCTATGCAAAACAGTGACATTTTTACTCGATAAATGTATCCGTTAAAAGGCAGATCCTCCAAAGTCTCCTTAGTAGTTGATATCAATCATTTTTTTAAAGGCAACAATAGGTCACATTCATAGTTCCCCAGTGTATAAAGTGGATAGTTGAATGTGTGTTTGCATATGTGCTGGGAACAAAGGCATTTTGTGTTTTGAGGCAAAGGATAAGATTATCATCACATTACTTGTCTATACTGCACAGAGCCAAAGTCTCTGGGAGGTTCATAACATTTAAGTCACCCATCCAGACTTAAACCAAATTTGACCCTCCGTGGCTTCCAAGATTAGGCAGAATCAGGGACTTCAGGCTAGAGCGAGGCTTGTGCTATGCAGAAGATAACTCCTCTTCCACATATAGCAGGCAGCCAACTAACCAACCAGCCTGCCTGCCTGCCCGTCCAGCAACTCAATGTCATTTCAACACTGACAACCAGACTGCATCCGCCACTGCTTATGGAGATGCAAACGTAGAAATCATGACTGAAATGTAAACAGAAATCTAGTACATCTCAGCATAGTGTGAGAGACTGTGGCAGGTGACCTGCGTGCCAATCCGTCCAGCCAGCTGTCCAGCTGAGAATGGGTAATAGTTAACCATGCTTATGGCTGTTCTTTAAAATGGAATTGGACTGGAAGATGCCTTCAAAGACAGGATGGCCCTGGGGCAGCCACACAAATACAGGATTACCCTCTGCAAAAGGGGACACCTGGCCACTCTTCCTCTGAAGCCATTTCCCACTGAATGGGGCTCCAAAAGGGTTCATTTAACCCATGACTCAGTTTGCAGCCCACCTCTCAGTTAAAGCGAAATATTAAAGTTAAAGAGTTAAATAAAGTTAAAGTTAAATATCTCAGTTAAAGAGAAAATATTCTGATGAAGGCAATATTGGCATTTATGTTACATCCAGTTGGAGGACAGATTCTTCCCTGTGCTGAAGTTACAGCTTTCCTACCTTCTGGAGGCAATGGGCAAGGTAACTATATCAGTTTTGCTATTTTTATGAAGTTTGTTTTAAGGTTTTGTTTCTTGTAAACTACTTTGAGCTGTTGGATAGGCAGGAATAAAAATGGCAAAAATACAAGGAGAAGGAGGAGACATCACTGCCAGAGTGGTGCTGCAGCAGAAGTAGGGATAAAGACAATCATTAGTTAAACAGGAGCTGGATGGCATGTGACAACCATGTATTCTCCTTGGTTCAAGATAACCTTGTTTTCCCCACATGTCCCAATCTGTGCTATAAGATGTTCTTGTTCTTGTTGCATTTTTAACTTTAGTTTATAGGGGAAGGAGATGGTTACAGATACAAATTTTAGTCAAATTATTGCTTTTACAAATTGTTAAATGCCCAGGGCTTTGAATACTGGTTAATAGATGATGATGATGTATATTTAATTATTTAAATCATGTGTATGCTGCCCAGTTGTGCCACAGCATCTCTGGGCAGCTCACAACACAGGATTATTGTGTTATTGCAGCCACAACATTGTTTTCACTGTTCTTACACTCATTTTTCTTGTTTTTATACAGTATTACAAATCACTTAGAGATTTTAGGCTATTTTGCAGTATAAAAATAGTACTGATATATCTTGGTTATTCATGGAATTTTGGAGGAGCTCTAGACATTATCAGCACTTGTTTTTAATCTTCTCATGTTTTCCCACCACTTTTCTATCTAATGCAGAAAGCCTGTTAAGGGGGAAAAAGACGGATGGGATCTACAATCCAATCCAAATGGTAGCACCAGGAGCCCTCCATCTGGAAGCGCTTTCATTTTGGGGCTATCATAGGGAAGGGCTATTGCTCCGTGGTAGAGGATGGCCAGTCCCCAGGTGGAGGAATGTAGGCTTGGTCTTTGGTTTCTCCAAGTAAGACTAGGAGAGCATCGTGCCTGCAACCCCGCAGAGCCACTGCCAGCCAGTGTAAGCAATACTGAGTGTGGTGGACCAGTGGGCTGACTCTACAGAAGGATACTTCCTAAATTCCACATTGCAGGGCATTTGCTTTTCGGTTCAAGATTGACCTGCATTCATCAGAATGGAAGTTTTGCCATCTGGAGACGATGTGCAAAATTCTTGTCTGGACCCACATTTGGAGGGCATCCAGGAGAATTTGATGGTTCTGAATTTAGGTAACTCTATGCAGCATTTGCCATTTTTATGGTGATCAATTTAGAGTTTTGTTTCTTGAGCGCTGCCTTAGCTGTTGGACTGGCTGGAATAAAAACGGACAGCCAAGCACCCACCCTGGTTCAGGCTAACAGCTGCATCCCAAGGGCAGTGGAGTAAGCCCCTGGCACCACGAGGATGCCACAGAGTGGCTCAAATTTGGATGCCTGCTGGGCATGCACAAATCCACCAGTGCATCCTAAAACTCAGTCTGTGGGGAAGATCTCTTCCACAAGCAGCACTGAAGTCGATGGGAACAGCAGCTGGCCAAATGGATGGCACAGAATTTTCAGGAGCAGAAGTGTCCTTGTGCTGAGTCACACCTTGGTTTTGTATTGGTTTTTTTATTATTATTTATTTTATTAACAAATTTATATGCTGCCCCTTGCCACAAACCTCGGGGCGGCTTACGACCTCAACCTCAATTGTTGGCAGGAACTAGCAGGGGTTCTCTGGGGTTTCAGATATTATTCTCTGCTAACTCTACCTGGAGATGGCAGGGATTGAATCTGGGCCATTCTCTATGCAAAGCAGGGGTTCTACCAGGAACTAAGTCCTTCCTCTGAAGAGCGTAGGGTGCTTGAGCTCAGTTGGGGAAGCTTGGTTGTGGTGCCCTTGGATAAATGGATCCTGATAATCTAGGACTGCTCCCATTCATTTCAATGGGGCAGGGACTTGATCCACCATATTCCTTTATCCCAGAATTGCAGTAACAAAAAGGACCTTTGGCATCCCTCAGAAGTCTCAGTGGCACATTTTCTTAGCTGGGGGGTCTGATGAGGGTGTTTTATGCATGTGTGTGTTTGTGCGTGTTTGCATGTTGTACATATGAGGCTCCCACTTCTGTCTCTTTGCGCATTAAGGGAGAGGGTAAGAAAGAACGTGCATTCTACCAGCCCGGTCTTGATCAGGTCAACCCTTGCTCAAGATTTAATTTCAGTACACGGATCCAAGTTGCAGTACAGACTGTTACTTGCATGCTAAGCAGGACCCTCCCAAATTGTGTTCCTTTTGGAGACCTGTTGATTTCTCTGGGAGTCTATCATGTCAAACCAGGGACTGAACTTTCTGACACATGCGAGAAACTACTGGGACTTCGCGATGTCAGATATCCTTTTCAAAGTATGGAAAGGTGCAAGTAAGTGAGTCCATTTGCAAAATCTAGGGAGGTGAGTAACTTCTGCACAGCCCATCAGTCACAGGTTTACACCAGCTCTTGCCAGGGGAAAAGAGCTTGGCTGAGGAGTGCTGAGTTTCTGACCTACCTACCTGTGGGCTAATATCCTGAAGCTCTGTGTTTTCCCTTCCTCCTGGAGCAGTGGGGAAATCTTCCAGCATATGGAAATGAGCAAAACTGATATTGGTGCATAAGGATATACTTTGCATGCTTTTGTCCCACGGGTGAGAATTGCCATGAGGTCAGAGATCAGGAAAGGTCTGAAAAATCTCCCCCAATTCCGGGCAGGGCTGTGCCTGAAGCAATCCCAGGAAGCAGTAGCTTCCCCTCCCCACCCTGCTGCCTGATTGCCCTGTTTTCTCCCAATTTTATTCCCAGGCCTGACACACTGGTCAGAAAGTTCATTCGAGCATGCACTGGCAGCCCTGTGACCCAAGAGCCTTCCCATGTTCCCTTTTGTGGATTCTGTCTGAGTTAAGCAACTGGCCTGTTGCTTAAGAAATTCCTTCAGGAGTAAGACCCACCATCCCTGTATTCTGTTCCATGGACTTCCTTAAGCGGGGACAAGAAGAACCGAACCTGCTCTGGGGATACATCTATTTAATCTGAATTAACATTTGTTCCTTATTCCTGCTAAGCAGCATGGTTTTTATTGATTGATTTTTATATTTTAAATCTTAGGCCGCTGCATGGATCTGTTGCAATAACTAGTCAAGGCCTTCGGCGAGAACAAGAAAATATTATTACCGCATTGTCAAGAATGAACATTTTGAATATCAGCTTAATACAAATAAACAGCGATACCTTTCTGAACATCTTTCAGTTGCGTAGCAGCAGCCCGGGCCAGAATCTCCAGGGGGTTCTAGACCATGCATAGAAAAGAGAAATTCCATCAGGTGTGGAATATTCCTTTATTGTTTGGGGGCAACAGAGGCCACATCGAGTGGAATTCCCCCTCCTGTGAAAGTCTTTGAAACCTCCTTGCACACAGCAAACATGATGCCTTTGCCATGTGGATCCAAATCAGTATTCATTTGGTGCGAGTGTCTCATTATTGGAGCGAGACTTGATTGTATATCCTGTTCACATTCAGAACACCAGGCACCTTTCTCTAAATGGACAATGCAGATTTGATTCACCCTGTGAACAGCTGGATCGGTTGTGCATTGCCTGGAAATGTTTCTATGTGTGTAGTTCTGACAATGATCTCCAGCTTGCTGCCTCGTGTGGACACTGAGCCACAGCGGCAAATGTATCGGGGCAAAGCTAGCAGTGCAAGGCAATGAGGTGAATCAGGTTGTTCTGATGAGAAGATCTTGGTGCCATTTGGGATGGCCCTCCCGCAGGATGGTCCTTGCTTTCACAGCCCTCCATGTGGAAAGCATGGTCCTCCCAGCAAAGCAATAGAGGAAGATGGGAATCGTGGTCCAAGTGGTACAGCAAGTCACTTCATGGCATGGGCCCTAGTTGCCGTCTGGAGTCTGTTTCAGGCAGCAAAATGCCTTGGGCTGCTGGCATTGCATCAGGGGCAGAAAATCATAGCTGTCTGTTGCACCCATACCTAAAATTATGCATGTTTATAGGTGGTATGTATACTATTTAATCTGTCTCTGTGATGGCACATATGGAATCAGTAATTGATAGTTAGGCGTGTTTATATAATGCCAAAAGCCTGGTTGCTTTCTCAGGGAAGAATGGATCATCCATTCTCTGATCTCCATGTGCCTGCATTGTTCAGTGCACATGAACTGGGGTCCCAAGGAACTGTAAGAATTTTGACCCAGCTGGTGGGAGTTCTTTACAAACCTACTGTTTTATCATCCTCAGTTCAGCATCTGTAAAATGGCCATAATGGGGACAGAGCTCTTATAGGTGTTCTTAATGGGCTGCAAATGTACATGTGTATGTGTCTGTCTGTCTGTCTCACTGTCTATATCTATTGGGATGACTTTGTGGATGTTTGTTCATGAAGTGATTTTGAACCTCTGCCATGTGTTTTGTGTCTCATAAATGCCATTTAGTGTGGAAGAAGCTGATGGAGAAGTGTTTCATGGCTGAAAATTCCCTTGGCCTGCTCATGAATGCTATATAAATTATATGAATGCTATATAAATCATATGCAAATTTATATTTGCATATAAAATATATATGCAAATTATATTACTTTTGCATGTGGACAGCTTGAATATTCATTGCATTCTCATGACAAAGAGTTGAAGTAAACACATGAAAAGACATGGCTTGCTGCCGGATAGGGTGGCCAAAAAAAAGGAAAAAAGAAACAGAAAGAAAGAACGAAAACATTCTTCCACAACAGAAAATTAAACATGCACCTATATAAAATTAAAATGAAACTGACAATCCAAGTTCACTGTTTCCTTGCAAATTCCACCGAATTCCATTGGGTTTAGCTGCAAAAGGCATCTACATAAAACTGTTTTTTGTATGTACTCCAAAGTCTTAATAAACAATTTTAGACCAAAGAAAAATGACAGCAGGTTCTCCTTCTCCCTCTCCTTCTCTCTCTCTCACATGGGAGAAGGTGCTACCAGAGTGATGTTTGTTGGTCTGCTATTTAAACTGCTTCCTTGCCCTGCTGGCCAGGTTTGGACCAGGGTTGACAGAAGGACAAACAAAACTCGAGTCTGTCACACTCCAACCGTGTTAAGGTGAGCATGCCACTTTCAATGCCTTCTCTTCAACCATATCAACAAAATATCAGTCTTTGGAAATCTAACACTACCAATCTCAAACCATCCTAAAGATCTTGTTTTCTGACCTGGAAGCCCTAATTCCTAATTCCTCAGTCATTTGTAGCTACTCACTGAAACTGGAAAGGCATTCTGTACATGCCCCTGATCACTCTTTTTGCTTATTTACTTACCCATCTTATTTTTATGGGTTGGATCCAGATTTATGCCAGATCAGCTATGCTCTCGGCGGTGGACTTCCCTGCCCTCTCCTTCCCATGGTAGCCCCCTAAAAGTACTCTGCAGTAAGTCAGGGGTTTCCACTGAATGGCGTGGTGGCGGTTGTCCAGCAGGAATTCTCAAAGATCGGGCAGAGGGAGCATCTGTGAGCAAACATTCGGCAGTCTGCATGTTGCGGAGCTCCCTCTGGAATGCATCATATTGTCCCACCGAGAATATAATCGGCACCGCATCTCTTCCCTGCTCCCACCTGGAGTTGGTGTCTCTGAAGCCTGGGCAAGAAAAAGCATGGCCAGAGGGATAAGAGAAGAGCTCAGGCACGACTTACCTTCCAACCAGCCAGATCTCAGTGGGATGCCGACATGGACCAGGCCCCTTCCATCCTCCAGACAGAGAAAGCATAGCTGAGCCTCTCATGGGCCAGGTAGTTGCAGCTGGAGATCTTGTGGTCGAGCTCGTCACTCTGCAGGACCTGGTAGAGGAAGTCGATGTAGCGGGCAGCCAGCTTAAGTGTCTGGATCTTGCTGAGCTTGTCTGAGGGCAGCGTGGGGATGATCTTGCGCAGCTCCGCGAAGGCATCATTCAGAGACTGGGTGCGCTGGCGCTCCCGCACATTGGCGATCACCCTTTGTGTGTGCATGTCCTCGAAGGTCTGCGGCACCGGGCTCCGCTTGCTGCGCTTCCCCTGGGGCGAGGGGGTGCTGCACTCTGGGGAGGCAGAGGTCACAGGTATGCCCAGCTGGCTTCTCTTGCGAAGGCCTTTCTTCGGCAGCTTCTCACTCTCCTCCTCGCTGGTCACCAGGCTGCCTTCTGGGGAGTCGGGGCATGTGCCTTCTTCCTTCATGGTCTCCACTTCTGCTTGCCTTCCCCTTCCCTCTCCACACGTAGGATGGGCTCTTGGAAAGGACGGGCCACGGGGAGCCCAGACCAAGTCCACCTGACGTTCCGGCTGAGAAAGCCCAGGAATGGGGCTCCAGGAGCCGACAGCTTCAGGGGCTCCAGAGGCTTTCTGAGCTGCTCCAGCTTTCCAAGATCGGCTTATTTCCCCTCCTTCCCCTCCCTGCTCTAGGGCTAAAAGAGAGGAGGGACACTGTTAGAAGTTTGCTAATGCCCTCTACGGATAGGGTGAGGAAGTCTAGGGGAGGGGCTGCCCACAGACCAATGCAACTGTGGACGATAACACAAACATCAAGGGAGCTTATGGGTTCCAGATTGCCTTCCTCTCCTCTTCCCCCCTGCATCCTCTCCCCCACCCCCAACCATCATCAAAGCCTTCAGGCACACATGCTCCAGCCGGCCGCCTGGATGCCAGAGGATGCTTTCCTCGCCAGTCATAATTGGCAGGGGATGGTGGGGCCGACCCCTGCCCAGAGCCCTGTCCATGAAGATCACAAAGCCCCTGTTGCCACATGCAGTGCGTTTGTCATCCGTCAGGGGAAAAGGGTGCTGCCTCGGCTGCTGATCGCGATGCCTCACACTGATGGCCATTGCTCTGGTGAGAGCATCATGACAGACGGGGCAGCGGTGGGTCCCAGGAAATGTGTGGCAGGTGAGGGTGGCTTCTATCTGTGCGGGAATGTGCAGGTGTTCCCATTCTGCAGAAAGCTTCAGCAAAAGGACTGGAAGGCCAAGCCTATCTCAGAGACTTGAGCTCTCTGGCTTCATCTTTACACAGAAAGGGCCCAGGGAGTCTGTAGGGTGGCCACGGACCCTCTTTGGGAGTCCTCGTTTTGAAGGACTGTTTAGTCCCAAGCTCATCATAATGGTGAAGAACCACCAGAAGGCAGAGCTGGGCCTGCATGCTGCCCATCCTTGGCACCTAGTCAGGGTGCTGAGCAAGACACGTGGTTCATCTGGCCACAGTCTTCCCCACGGAGATGAAATGCATTGCTTTTTGATTTCACATATAAGAGACATTTCCAAAATGTGCATCGACATTTAGAGTAACTTATGCATGTGGCATGCAAATCGCTGTGGCTGGCCATCCTAACAGTCCTCCCCAGTTGCCTTACTGTGCAATCCTACACATGTCATCTTGGAAGTACTGCCTGCCATGTTTGGTACAACTTACTTACAGAATTCAAATCTTGAAGAAAGGAAAGAATTTAGGCTGAAAGTAGGTCTTCACAAAATCAATGGGGCTTGTTTCTGAAGAAACATGGCCAAGAGTGAGCTGCAAGTCCAGTTTAGCTTATTAAATGTTGAGGGTCACAAATGCAGAGGCCGTGTATGTGTCCTGTGGGGTTCTTTTGGCTCTGGTAGATTCTGTAAAGGGGACCAGGGGAAAGAAAAGAGGACCTCCTTTTAAAAGAATAATTTTTGAACAATAACATTAAATTTCTGACTCCTAAATTTTGAGATCTCATGCCTCCTGCAGTTCCAGATTGAAAACTGGGGAAATATGTACTATAGTTACCTTTCATTTAACCTCCTGGCCAGCTAAATAAAAGAAGTCTGAATCAACAGCTGCCATGGCTTTGTAATGCGGGGCTGAACCATTCAACATCACAGTAGTCCAAGTCTATGCCCCAACCACTGGTGCTGAAGAGGCTGAAGTTGACCAGTTCTATGAAGGCCTACAACACCTTCTAGAATTAACACCAAAAAAGGATGTCCTTATCATCATGGGGGATTGGAATGCTAAAGTAGGAAGCCAAAAGATAACCAGAATAACAGGCAAGTTTGGCCTTGGAGTACAAAATGAAGCAGGGCACAGGCTGGTAGAATTTTGTCAAGAGAATACGATGGTCATAGCAAACACTCTTTTCCAACAACCCAGGAGATGACTCTACACAGGACATCACCAGACGGTCAACACAGAAATCAGATGGACTATGTGCTCTGCAGCCAAAGATGGAGAAGCTCTATACAGTCAGTAAAAACTAGACCAGGAGCTGACTGTGGCTCAGATCATGAGCTTCTGGTGGCAAAATTAAGGCTTAAATTGAAGAAAGTAGGGAAAAGCACTAGGCCGCTCAGATATGACCTAAATCCTATCCCTAATGAATATACACTAGAGGTGACAAATAGATTTAAGGAATTAGATCTGATAGACAGAGTGCTGAAGAACTATGGATGGAGGTTCACAACAATGTACAAGAGGCAGCAACTAAAACCATCCCAAAGAAAAAGAAATGCAAGAAAGCAAAATGGCTGTCTGAGGAAGCTTTACAAATAGCTGAGGAAAGAAGGGAAGTGAAAGGCAAGGGAGAAAGAGGAAGATACACCCAACTGAATGCAGAATTCCAGAGGACAGCTAGAAGAGATAAGAATGCCTTCCTAAATGAACAGTGCAAAGAAATAGAAGAAAACAATAGAATAGGGAGGACCAGAGATCTCTTCAAGAAAATTGGAGATATGAAGGGCACGTTTCATGCAAAGATGGGCATGATAAAGGACCAAAATGGCAGGGATTAACAGAGGCAGAAGAGAGTAAGAAGAGGTGGCAAGATTTCACACAAGAACTATACAAGAAAGAGCTTAATGTCCCTGATAACCATGATAGAGTGGTCACTGACCTCGAGCCAGACATCCTGGAATGTGAAATCAAATGGGCCTTAGGAAGTCTGAGCAACAACAAAGCTAGTGGAGGTGACAGTATTCCAACTGAGCTATTCACAATCTTAAAAGACAATGCAGTAAAAGCGCTACACTCAATATGCCAGCAAATTTGGAAAACTCAACAGTGGCCACAGGATTGGAAAAGGTCAGTTTACATTCCGATTCCAAAGAAGGGCAATGCCTAAGAATGTTCAAACTACCACACCATTGCACTCATTTCACATGCTAGCAAAGTGATGCTCAAAATCCTACAAGCTAGGCTCCAGCAGTATGTGGACCGAGAACTACCAGAAGTACAGGCAGGATTTCGAAGAGGGGGAGGAACTAGAGATCAAACTGCCAACATACGCTGGATCATGGAGAAAGTTAGGGAGTTCCAGAAAAACATCTATTTCTGCTTCATTGAGTATGCTAAAGCCTTTGATTGTGTGGATCACAACAAATTGTGGCAAGTTCTTAAAGAGATGGGAGTACCAGACCATCTTATTTGTCTCTTGAGAAACCTATATGCAGGTCAAGAAGCAACAGTGAGAACTGGACACGGAACCACTGATTGGTTCAAAATTGAGAAAGGAGTTCGGCAAGGCTGTATACTGTTGCCCTGCCTATTTAACTTATATGCAGAGCACATCATGAGAAAGGTGGGCTAGATGAATCTCCAGTTGGAATTAAGATTGCTGGGAGAAAGATCAACAACCTCAGATATGCAGATGATACCACTCTCATGGCAGAAAGGGAAGAAGAACTAAGTGGGCTTCAGGGGATGGTGGAGGACAGGAAGGCCTGGAGGAATGTTGTCCATGGGGTCATGATGGGTTGGCCACGACTTCACAACTAACAACAACAACAACAACAAGGCAGCCATTGGCCACTTACAATGTGGAAAGCTGGCATGCCCAAGACTGGCTTCAGGGGGAAATCCAACGAAGCAAGCCCTTTCTGCTGCAAGATCTGTTTCCAGCAGGCAGTGTCGAGGCTGATTTGCAACCCGGGCAAAAGCCAAGCATAACCCAGAAGCCTTTAGAACTCTTCCATTTTGGGGGGAACCTCACTATCCCTATCCAGTTGGGGACCACTGGAACACCTGGGAAGGCAGGCCCATCTCTGCTGGCACACTTTTGCCCTGCAGCATCAGGGTAGGAGAGTGCAAACCGGGCTGCTATGTTCATGCCCTGGCCGTTCCAAAGTCTCAGCCTTCTGGTACATTCAGTGGCCATTTCACAGCTGAATTCTCTGTGTCTCACAGAACTAGACATGTGTATTCATGTGTGAAGTTGGCCCATCCCTCAACTTTGCAGGTAGAGGCAACCACATGGTCGACACCACCGAAGAAAAAAAAATGGTGTTGCAGTGAGAAGGAAGGGGCCCTTCTTACAATCTTTTAAAAAAGCCTGCTAGATTAACTTCCAGACCTTGAAGAGTATATGCCTTCCTGTCACCCCACAGCCATTCTGCCTGTGCAGCAGGAGAAATTTCCTTCGTTCTGTGACCTCATGAGCTGTTCCTCATTCATAATGCTAAGGCAACGAGATTTCCTTTAAGGCCCACATTTTTAACTTAATCAAAATAGGTAAGTGAGCTGTAATATCTTTTCTTTGCTATAAGAAGAAAGGGGTAGCAATCCTGTTTGTGCTTGGCTTTGGGAGAGAAAATGCAGCAGATGTTTGGGATTCCAGACCATGATTCAGCGCAAGAAAAGGCGTCTGGTTGTCACCTCTGGTGAGTGTGAATCAGCTCCAGGCAAAAAAGCTCACCAACTTTCCTAACTCAGAGGAGTTGATTTCCAAATCAGAAGAGTTGTTCTCAATGAGTACCTAAATCATTGGTAGACAGGCTTATTGAAATGTGCTTGGACTAGTGACCTTTTGGGGTTTGAATGGACTTGCCATGTTAGGGCAGAACACAGGTATCTCACACAACCTTATGGATGGGTGACCACTGAAGGAAAAACAATGAGGAGTCTTTTAATCACTTAAAGATTAAACCATTTATTGTGACATGAATTTTCAGGAGCAGGAATCCAAGGTGTGCAGATGCAAGCAGAAGTCCAGTTCATCCAAGCTTTCAAATCATCAGTTCATCATTCAGAAGATCCAAGGCTCAAGCTGCGATTTCTCCAGGTCAGGTTGGAAAAACTCCAAGGGTTGGAAACACTGGGGCAGATGGACCCAGGGCCTGACTCTGCCACTTCCTATGTTCCCAGGTGCTCTCTCTCACTCTCTCTGGTTCTTATCTTCAACCTGGAGTGGGGCCAAACAGCTTTTCAAACAGAGGGTGTTCACACAGAGACCTGTCCTCTGGGAAGTAAGACACATGGCCACTCTAGCCTGGATGGAGCCTATGAGGCAGGGAGGGAGGCATGGTGAGCAATTCAGCCCATGGCCCAGGAGATGGATCTGTTCTTCCATCAAAACTATGAGCTTTTGTGGGCAGGATGGAAGAAGCTGGCTTGGAGTTTGTCCAGCTGAGACAGCTAGTGGAGACAGAAGTTATGCTGGTGAAAAGGCAAAACAACCCCCGGTTTTCAAACCCATGTAGCTCATTCAGCTTCCAAAATCCCTGTTAGTGCAATGCCTTTATTGTACTAATTGGTAATTTTGTTTTATTTCAACTAGCTCTGTAATTGAGAGGTGGGAGAAATTCAAAGGTAGCTGTTCTGGGCTATGAGAGAAACGAAACGAAACAAAATCTGCAGTTGGGCAATACCTTCATTAGGACCCACCTAAATACTACAAAATTGTACCAGCTTTTGAGTTCAACAGAACTCTTCATCGGACTAGAGGGCACAAAAAGGTTAGGGATGGGGGAACAGTGGTTTAGGCAGAGCTTGGGTGCCTATCTGTGTTGCAGCAAATATTCCATTCACAGGCCAGGTTTATTCACTTTTGCCATAGATCTTGCTTCCTGAAAATAGAAAATTTAACTTAAACAACACCACAACAGGATTCTAGTCCTCATATGCATGATTTGAAAACATCAATTGATGCAGGAGAAAACAAAGGAGAAAATAGCCTGTAGGGAGAGCTGCAGATGGGCTGTTTTGCTGCTCATTTTGTTAAGCATATGAAGTTCCTTTTCATTTCTTTGGTTGGGACTTTCAAATGTCCCAACAGTTTTAAATTGCATATTGTTTTAAATTGTATTTCGAATTTGTATTTTATATGTTGTTAGCCACCCCGAGGCTTGTGTGCGAGGGGGCGGCATACAAATTTGTCAAAAAAAAAAAAAAAAAAAAGCCAAACAAGCAAAAAGCAGTACATTTTCTTATTTTTAACTCAACCCCCACCCTTTCCCATAAATGCACAGTCTAGTAAAAATGTATCATTCCAAAATTAACAATGGGATGGGAACCTCTACTTCAGCCAGCCTAGTTGCCCATGCCTCAATTTGGATCAGCCTACCTGGTCAGAATCAATATTGCATGTCAAACACTTACAAACAAACAAAGTTATGAGTGATGCAACCTACTGGCACCTTTCCTTGCTCAAGTCATGAGTGGCATGCATGTATGACCCTACAAAGGAGAGAGCCAACTAGATCCCTCCACAGAAGGTGGGTGCAGGCAGGACTCCCCAAAGCCAGCCCTCCAAGAAGGGCCCAAAAATTCAGGCAGCTGCCCTGGCCCATATTCAGAAACCAGTTCGAGCAGTTCTCATCTCCACCAGAAGCAGGTCCTTTGTAAAGCAAATGGGCCTTCATCACCCCTTGGAGTCCAAGTACCCACAAATAGTTTGCATAACCACAGAACATGGTAGAGTGTTCCTAGGAAACTCAATTTTCCCACCCCAGCTCCTGCGAGGACTCCAGCTGAGCTCAGAAGAAAGCAGGGATAGCATCCCTGCTTATAAAATCGTGTTGGCACCCCTTCCTGGTGAGCCTCAACTCCACTATGCCACCGAGCACAGGCTTCCCAGGAAGACTGCATGACATGTTGCAGCACACGCAGACCTACGCATGAATCTGGGCATCAGGGAAGACAGATAAGAGGAAGTGGCTGGCTGGTAACAAATGAGACTGGTAAATCATGCATTTGATCCAGACTTGGTCATCCTTGGAGCAGACCTGCTGAAATCAACAGGACTTTGGTCATGATTAACTTCAGCCCTGTTGATTTCAGTGTGTCTGTGCTAGATATAGCCAAGCCAGGACCACACCTTATATATTTTATATTGCAAAAATGCAGTAGGTCTTTCTTGCTAATGTGATGTGGGCTTTGGTTGAATGCTTGCCTCGCCAAATGTTCTCCAATTACGATACCTGACACAAAGATCTCTCTCTAAATATATCTATATATCTAAATTTCTATATATCCATAAATCTATATCTTTCCTAAGGTGAGTGAATGGCAGAGCAATGCATCTGTTTACTTATTTATTGAAACATTTCTATGCTATCTTCATCCCAAGGTGGTGGACTTCCATTCCCACCAGTTCCAGCCAGCATTGGTGGTTGGAGATGACAGAACTTGTAGTCCTGTCTGGAGGGCCCGAGGCTGGGGAAAGCTGAGATACATGGACTTTGAAATCACACTCAGAAATAGTTGAAAACGATTTGTCCCTGGCCAAAGATATCTTTGTGCTTGAGTCTTTTTTCCTGTAATCAACAGATTTTCAGGACATCTCAAATGCTGCCTGTGCTTACTCAAACATAGCATTTTGGTAAATATGCAATATATGGCATGAAACATTCAAAACTGTTTTATTATGTTTTCCTTTTAATTTGGTTGGTTTGTCCAAAATCCCCTTCATATTTGGAATGTATCAGACATGCGTTGTTTTTTCCCTTGCCTAACAATGAGCTCATTCCAACCAAACATTAAGTGCTTTAAGGTCTGGTTGATTTTAAATGGGAAAGACTTAAGTGAGCGCTTCATGCACATGTAAGAAAGCAATGGGACTTTGAGGTGCTTTGTGTTGGCTGCCTAGCATCCAATCTTGATAGCATTCTGGGGAAAAGACTATTAGGATAATGTTATGCATACTGGGTTGGATCCAGGGTTAGTCAGGTTTACGGTAGATCATGGAACAGCCATTGGGAGTGATGCAAGTCATGGCAAAGACAAGTTCACACGATTTCAGTGGGTCTGCTCTAACTATGACTGATGCTGGGTCTGACACCCTGATCTCTGTTTAGCTTCAGTTGCCAGGCTGTCTGCTCAACCAGTAACCACCAGTGGGGTACAAGCATCCCCATCCCCAAAGCAATGCTATACTTTGCCATACTCAACTGGGATGCCTTGCCTTGTAAATCTCCTGGAAGAGGGCTGACAGTCTGTTTTATTAAGTGGGTCATAGAACCCTTCAATTGGAAGGGGTCCAGGAGGCCACCAGGTCCAGCCCTCTGCTCAGCGCAGGACTCAAGTTTCCCATCCAGGTTCTAAACAGGTCAGAGCCTGCTGAGCTTCCAAGATTAGTCAGGATTAGGCATTTCCGGCTATAGAGAAGCAAATAGCCACTTTTGAATCCTTACAGAGCTAAAGATGTGTCCTTGGTGGCTTTTGATGGCTGCTGGGTCTTAGTTAAAGATAAAGGTAAAGGTTTCCCCATGACATTAAGTCCAGTCATGCCTGACTCCAGGGGGCGGTGCTCATCTCCGTTTCCTAGCCGAGGGAGCCAGTGTTCGTCCGCAGACAGTCTCCGTGGTCATGTGGCCGGCATGGCTAAACACCGAAGTGCACGGAACGCTGTTACCTGCCCACCGAATTGGTACCTTTTTATCTACCTGCATTTGCATGCTTTCGAACTGCAAGGTTGGCAGGAGCTGGGACGGAGCAACAGGAACTCACCCCGTTGTGCAGATTCGAACCGGCGACCTTTCCATCAACCAGCCCAGCAGCACAGCGGTTTAAACCACTGCGCCACTTATTGGCGCCTAAAATCTGGGTGGTGGGGATGGCAGTGGCAGAGTATAACACCTTGGCATATGGAATGAGTTTAATTGAGGGGGGTTAACTTCTAACCTCTACATGGTGCTGGACCACAATTCTTCAAAATCTGATGGGCTGGTGATATTTGGGATCCAACAAATCCGGACAGTGACATGTCTTACCACACTTGCAGCACTCTCTTCACGCAAGGAAAGTGGTTGCCTTGCTGGAAGTTGCCTCTGGAACTGCCTTGGGGAAATGGAGAACCATCAAAATAATGTGATTTTGGCAGGGTGGGGAACACAGGTGAAAACTCTTTGTGTGTTTGCGTAGCTGAGTAACTTGGGGAACTTTCTGACCTTTCCTGGAAATTTAGTTTGATTACAAATGTTCAAAGCACTTCTGTTTTCAACAGAACACGGAGAAAATGGATTAGCATTTCAAAAGTGGATGAGCAGCAATAGTTGGACAAACTTCAGGAATGTGTGAGCCAGTCTCCATCGTATTCTTTAAATAGTTCTGTTGCAACAGTGATTATGGCTATTGGGAAATGAACCATCTCCCGGGAATTCCATGTGTGGGAAGCTTTGGCTTGAGTAGAAGCAGGGGAAAGGGCTGCTGAGCAAAACCAGTGCTTTCCATTGGTTTCTGTTTGGGGTCAAATGATGTGCATTGGATGAATGAATAATTTTTCCGTCCAACTTGCCCAGCTTGTCAAAATGGCAAAGGCTCATCCAAGCCTCTTTATTATTTTCTTCATGTTCCAAGGTTCAGGACTCCAGTTATCAGGTAGGCATTATTCTGTGTGCAATGCCTTTGAGCTGGAGGAGAATCCACTGTTCCCTTTTCCCATTCCTACTGGAATGGCATCAGCTTCCATGTAAAAACATGGAAAGCATGGTGTTTTATCCCCCCACTCCCCCCGCTTTTATTTTTGGAAAAGGGACATTTTGCTCCCCAACAGCCAAGACCATCCACAAATGCAAAGTGGGTTTTTGTTTTTTGTTTTGCTGCATTCATGTTCTTTACACAGAGACAGAGAAGGAGGCACCAGGCGATGCTCTTATCAGCCAACTGCCCTGGCCATTGTTACACATGATGATGAGATGCCTCAGTCATGAAACGTTTACTAGGGTGCAGCGCTTCCTTATATTTTGCTTCCCTACGCAGAGTAAGACGAGGAAGCTAAACATGGGCCTGGCTGTGGCGTTATGCAGTGTGGTCCTCCAGAGGCCATTGGACTACCATTCCCATCACCTGCCTCTACTAGCCATGCTGGCGGGCCGATGGCAGTTGCAATCCAACAACAACTGAAAAATTAGTTCTGAAAAGGAGGGTACACAGCTTGCCCTCACTTTCCATCAGGAATGCCGCAAGTTCTAGGAAATCCCTGGGGAAGGTTAGGGCAAGGGTGGGCTATTGCTGGAAATCAACAGTAATTATTAATATTGTTTTTAATATTGTATATGTTTTTTAGTGGTTGTGAGCTGCCCCGAGGCTGCTGCAAGGGGCGGCATACAAATATTTAAATAAATAAAAATAAATAAAATTATTTATTTGCACACCCCCCCCCCCAACCTCTTCAGGCCAAGCTAGGAGGTTTTGGAGTTTTTCATTTTTTAATGGATGGTTTGCTGCCAAAATTTGGCAGGAAACCCTTGCTCAGTACTCAGTAGCACCAAAAGTGCTAAATTTAGCAAGCTAACAAGCTGCATTTCACACTGTTAGTGTTCTGTTGCAGCTACGGAGCACCACAACAGACAAATTTAGATTGATAGGAGGTTATATTTGTCCATCTTAATGCTCCAGAGGCACTAAGGGAGGGGGGCGTGTTGTTTCCTTAAAAATATTTTTTCCAAGGTTTGTTGGGGGTGGGTAGGGAGCAGGGTTCTCCCTCTGCTACAGCTTGTTGGCAGATGGATTAACGTGTGGAAAGAGTGAACATTCAAAGACTCCAGGATTAGAGGGAAAAGCTTTAGCAAGGTAGGGAGGGCTTCAAGCCCATGACAGTGGCCTCCAGAGCAGCCCAGAGTGCTCTTGGAATTGGGTGCCATAGAAAGATAAGTAAGAATTACTGGGCTTCACTTGGGGCACAGCTGAGGAGAAACTAGCTCAGTGGAACACAGGAGGGTCTTTCCCAGCATTTCCAGCTATGTTTAGGAAAACCCCTGGTTGAAACCCTGATGAGAGGATCCATCTTCACCACTCTGGTGATCTCCAGGCAGGTTGACCCTCCATTCCAGCATGCAGGATGGATGGGCATGCTGGGATTTTAATTAATTAATTAATTTTTATACTGCCCAACAGCCAAAGCTCTTTGGCCAACACATCCAGAGGGCAACAAGATGGGGAGGGCTGGTGCAGACAAAGCTGAGCATGAAGAAGCAACGGTCCAATTTGGAATCAGACAATATCACATGAGCAAAAATTCCATTACGGCTTTTCTACAGAGTGCAGATACACCCTGTTCCCAATCCCAGCTATTCCTCTTTCCAGAAAGAAGCTCAGAATACATTTGCAAGTTGATCAAGAAAAGCCAGGCAACTGAGCAGTACCTGATGGGGGTGTCAGGATCAAAATATACATCTTTTTGTCAGCAGGGCAGCTAATCACTTTGCACAGACATCATCAAGATGCCAGAAATAGCTGCTGTCCAGGAAGGGGATGGAGAAGTGACTCCACATGTGTATCCGTGCGTGTGTGTGTTGGGGGAGGGGTCGAGGAGAGCCAATTCTGGGTTCACAGGTTTTTCTGATTATTTCTGCCCCAGATTGGAAACATGTGTGGTGTGAATAAAAATGCAAAGCATCCACGGCAGCGTGCTGTTGCTCCGGTAACCCCAGGGAACCTGGGCATGCTGGATCCCTGGGAGGCGAGCTGTAAAGGGGACCTGGAGTGCTCGGCAGCCCTTTGATCCTGCAGCCTGCAGTCCTGATCCATGACAGCCTCACCATTCATTTCCTTGTCGCTGTGACATCACCTCTTTGCAACTTCCCCCACCACTCGGGAAAGGATGGAAACTTGAAAGATGTTGGTGCAACTCCCCTCCTCCTATCCACCAGCAGGCAAAAGCAAGGGAAGCATGGAAGCTTGGCCTAGGGTGGTCCATCAGATGATGGCACTGGGAGGAAGCCCAGGCTAAGCTACTGGGGGTCTCTTTCCAGGGTTACATGTCCTTGCTGATTGCAACATTAAAAATACGTAGTTTGAGGATACTTAAGAAATTACTTGACCCCACTGCCTGCTTCTTTGGTTGCTACAACCATCAGAAGATGTTCTCCTGGTGGGATCCAAGAATTTGGAGGTCCAGTCCATGCTGGCTATGAATAGGGCCTTTAATGTCATAGCGACCACTTTCTGGAGCTTCCTGCCACTATGAATTGGGGAGTCACCCAAGGGGGTTTATTGGGTTCCTATTGAAATGCTTCATCTTCTGACTATCGCTGCCAGGATGGTGATCTTGCTTTCTGCATTCAGGAACACTGTATAGTATTTAATGATCATCATATACACTTTATTTAATGTGATTAATAAAGAAACAACATTAAAGGGCTGCCTGGTCTGAGTTGAATTGCCACTGCAGATCACAACAGAAAGTTTATAGAGTGCACAAGCAGCACTGGCTGATTTCAGGGGTGGGGAGGAAGTTCAGGGGTCTGGGATTCAGCATCCTTCAGGACTTGCATAAGTGGAACATGTTATAATAGGAAGATAGAAGGATAGCATTTCTATGCCATCCATTAGCCTAAGTTCTCTGAGTAGTTCACTGAACTGAAGAGAGTGACCCTATGGCCTGCTAGATAGCAACCAGGGGGGCATGGGATACTCCACCTTCCCAGATCTGAGGTCGGAGACACAGCTTTGCCTTTGGCACTGGGGATCCACGCTATGTCCCTTCACCTTCAGCTTGCAGAGCCCCCTCAGAGGGAGAAAACAACCTTAGGGAGGGGTAAAGGGTGCATTCTGGGGGGAAGGAGGGGAGGAGGTGGGGACCTCCATGATGCAAGCTATCGTGATGGTTCTCTGATCTCTCCTCTCCCCTTCTGGAGCACCTCAGCTGGATGGCCAGAAATGCCTTTGCAATTTGCACCTCTCTGGATTTTGCAGAGGAATCCACCAATAAGAGCATGCATACAAAAATGCGTCTATTGGGGCATGGGGGAATAATATTGATAACCTTAAATTAGGAAAATGGGTTGCAAAAAAAACCATGTTAAGCAAAAATCCCTACAAGTGTTAGGAGAAATGAGCACAACAGTGCTTAAGAATCTTCATGCAAACTTTAAAAAAACCTAACTGACAGATTTGTCCATTCCTATCTGCAAAATGCATACCTGAAATTGACAAGAGAGGCTGTACACAGAGAGGTGCCCTCCCGCTCTCTCTCTCTCTCTGCTATGGCAGTGGGGACCTCTGTGCACAAACCCAGAAGAATGTGTGATGCTTGATGCGTGCCCAGCAGGAGCGAGCCTTTATCCCACTGCCCATGCTTTGCATAAACACATGGGAGTCATCTGAATCAAGCTTTAGCTGCTGAGCTACCCCAGCTCTCAGTATCCACCTGGTTCTCCCAGTCTCCTGAACCTCTTGTGGTGCAACCCTATTGGGGTGCCCCAAGGCCCCCAAAGTCAGACTCTTACTGGCCTCAAATGCAGAGTGGGAGGAGCAGCGGAGGTCATCTTTGCCTCCTCATCCTCCTGTACTGCATTTTTGCCAGACTGCAGTGCTTCAGAGGGGGGCAGAAAGGGGCAGCTGCAGGCTACCTGCTATTCATTTTCTTTATTTATTTAGAACTGTATACCCCACCCACCACTTTGATTTCTCAGGTTGGCTTACAGCAAGGAATCCTGGAATCTTCAGTCTTCTCGCCTCTCAGCCCCCCAGAGCAACCCCTTTCAGCCTAGTCTGAAGAGGTCACTTTGGATTCCCAGTTCTGAGGCAGGAACACTGGCTGTGATCTCAGAGCTGGGAATCCAAAGCATCTCATGGCCCCTCAGATCAAGTCCAGTGGCCACAGGGCCAGGGCTGCGGCACTCCTCCACAATCCGGCTCTCTTCTGCTTCTTGGGCTTCTTTCTCGTGCTCAGCCCTGACTTCGGAAGCCAGCCAAGCTGAGAGGACAATCACAGAGGCTTACATGCTTAAGAACGGCTCTTACACAACTACCAGGCTTCCTCCATGGCACATACACAGCCCACATGTACACAAGGCGACTCCGCTTGACCTGCATTTGTGCAGACTCAGTCCCTGGTGGGTGGTGTGCACATGCTCAACACCTTGAGCACCAAGTCAGACTTAGACCTGCAAGAAAGTGAGCCAGAGCGTGGGGAGCTGAGCCAGGAGAATCCAATGGATTCCAACCCTCGCAGCAGATTCCTTACACATCCCTACACAGGAGCCTTCTCTCCACTGAGTAAGGACCTAGCCGACTGAGCTTTGGAGGCAGAGATCACTGGAGGAGTGCAAGGAACCAGTGGGCCTCTGACCCTCTTCTTTCAGTTGGCTCCATCCCAGCTGGCCCAGAGCAGCATCCCAACCTGCATGACTTCCCCAGTTGGAAAGTCTGCTTGCTGCCTTGCTCTAGGAGAACAGATTTTACTGATTTTTGCCAGAGGAAATGCGCATCCAATTATGCCCTGTTTGATGTGGGAGGAGGGGGCGGGGGAATGGGGCAGAGTGCAAAATGGGTCCTTCTCCATGTGTGCACGCATGCAGTTGCTGGCCTTTACTGAGCAAATGTATTAGGAGGTGAGGAAGAAAAACAGGGCAGCTGGAACATTGTTCTGGAGATGTTTCAGTGGCTTGCTTTAAAAGGAAAGGCAGCCCAGAGAAAGCCAAGACAGGAAATCTTCCTTACATGCTCATAAGCAGAAACAGCACATCTGCACCTTTGAAGCATATGATATTTGAAGAGGCCTTGGCATGCATCTCTTAGGGCTAGCCTGCATTGTAACATCTTCCCATCGCAAGCCATTCTTGTGCCTCTTCTCATCCAACAATCTTCCACTCACGTACAAACTGTCTTTATCTTGGCCAGTAGTTCCTGATGACTCAGAGCAAGAGTGGATAGAAGGTGTATCTCCCATTGTTGGGGACTTCTATTCCCAGAAGGCCAGTAGAAAGACATGCTGGGAAATGAAGTCCAAAACACCTGCACATCAAGGATCAGGGCTCTTTTCCAGCCCAGGGCTACTTTGACAAGTGGGGCCATCTTTCATGGAGAGAGGCATTAACAAATGCGAAGCATGAACCAGGAAGTTGCCAAGTACACTCTTACTACTTGAGGTTTTCACTCTGCCACATCTGTTGCCCAGTTCCTCTATCCTGGTGCCCTCCAGATGCTTTGAATGACTGTTCCCATCATTCCTGAGCATTGGCCATTCTGGATGTGGCTGATGGGAGTTATATTCAAAACATCTGGAAGGCACCAGTTTGGGGAAGGCGGGTGTAGTGGGCAGGGAGACCAAATCCACTTCAGGCTCACTGCATGAGGCCCCAATTCTTAGTCTCACCCACCCCACAAAGTTGTTGTGGGAGTAAAGTGGGGGAGCCTCTAATGCACATCAAATGACAAATATTCATTTCTGTCTCGTGTCTCTTATTGCTCATGGCAGGTTGCAAAACAAATAAAATAGCACAATAGGGTCCCCAAAACCAATAATCAAGCAGCAGGTAATAGCAGCCCAAACTCTGTGATGTCAACAACGGGATCAGCTAACCTTCCAACAAACAGCTTTGAATGAATTTGCCAAAGACTTCTGGAAGCAAAGCTGCCTCGCTGCTGCTTCCAATTTCTCCTATTTCCCCCTGCTTTTTGTTATGGAAACTCAGCGAGGGAGAACGGTGCCGGGCATGGCATCGTGGCTGCTGCTGGGACAGCTCTGTTTTTCCTAACCGCTGCTCTAATTTCTCCATTAGGCTTTCTAGACCCTCAGGGCTAAGCTGGACATGATGTGACACAGAGCATGGCCTTTAAATCCTGACCACTCCTTGCATTTTGAGGAGGGCTCAAAGAAATAGCAGCTACGTTGAGGGTCTTGGTTTAGCCCTTCCTTTAAGAATCTCTTCCCTCTTGCCTTTTATTCATCCTGATCATCTCATTTCCAGTATTATTCTGCTTCTTCTCAATAACCCAACACATGGGATCAAGCCCCTTCTTTCTTCCATACCTTCAGGCACAATCCAATCATGTTTAGTTAGCAAAGAGAGGCACACCTGGTGCTGACACCTTATTCTTTTTGCTGCCAGGCCAAACCCTTTTTATTTTCCCATTATTTTAAGATTTATTTATTTATTTATAGTCAAGTTTCTATTACAGGCATTATGTTGTGCCTTTGTTGTTGAACCATCCTGAGACTTTTATGTATAGGATGAAGTACAAAAGTTTTAAATAAATAAGGACTCACGCAAAAGGATTGAGGCCTTTGAACTGTGGTGCTGGAGGAGACTCCTGCGAGTCCCTTGGACTGCAAGGCGATCAAACCGGTCAGTCCTAGAGGAGATCAACCCTGACTGCTCTTTAGAAGGCCAGATCCTGAAGATGAAACTCAAATACTTTGGCCACCTAATGAGAAGGAAGGACTCCCTGGAGAAGAGTGTAATGCTAGGAACAATAGATGGCAAAAGAAGAAGGGGGCGGCAGAGGATGAGGTGGCTGGATGGAGTCACTGAGGCAGTTGGTGTGAGCTTAGGTGGACTCCAGGAGTTGGTGGAGAACAGGAAGGCCTGGAGGAGTGTTGTCCATGGGGTCGTGATGGGTCGGGCATGACTTTGTGACTAACAACAACAACTCCCTATCCAGCTGACTGGGGCCTGCTGGGAATAGCATGCCTTTTTCTATCTAAACTTGCACAGCGTTATACCTTTCCTGCCTTTGTTTATTTTGTCAGAATGCCACAATCCAGCAGGGTTGGGATGAACCTTTTCAGAATCCCTCCTGCTAGCATCCGTGTCCTTGCTTTTGTGCTCCACCCTGCCCTGAAGAGTGAGCCGAGTCCAGAGGAAGTCTGTACATGCCCATGGGCCTCCAACTGTACCCAGCAACCTTTCCTGTCAGTCACAGCTACCCAAAAATGCAGAACAGGGGCACTGTGAACAGGTTCACTGGTGGCCAAACTTCTTCCCCACCCAGCGTGGTCAACAGTGGCCATGCCAAATGAAGAAAAGGAGCACTGCTTGCTCTACACATGGACTCAGTTCCTGGGAAGCGCTCATGAATGCTGGGTGCGCTTGCAAGTGACTTGAACTCAAGGCCACTGCAAAGTGGATCAGAGTCCGGGGACCCACTCCCAGGGAACCTGATGGATTGCTGCACCCAGATTCCTCACACATCCCTACCATCTAGCACATTTTAGGCATTTAAAGGCACATTTGTTATTTAAAGTATTCTTATTCCACTCTTCCAGAGTTACTAGGATAGAAACAGAAAAAGAAGACAGTTCCTGTCTTAGACAGGTTTATGGTCCAAAAAGCACAGCACACAAAGAAAGAGGAAAGAGCAAGGGAAAGGAAAAGGAAAAAGGAAGACTTTCAGCAGGGCTGGTGGAATGGCTTTGCATTCCCTGCTCAGTATAATTTAGAACAGAACAGAACGGAACAGCTGCAACTTTAGGGAAGATGTTGTCTATTATACCAGTGCTCTAACCAAACTACATACGTGTGAGAGCAAAGAAGTAGCAAGTCCAAACCCCAAGATGATCCTCACTGGATCATTAACCTTCCTGTGCGGGGCACAGAAAAATTTTTCTGGGTCTCCCAGGACTGCAATCCTAGGCATGTCTACTCCAAGCAAAGCCCTGCTGAGCCCAGCGGCTCTCGCTTCCAGGGAAGGGAGCACCAGACAGCCTTAACTAGAGTAAGCAGCATGTGACAAAGAAGTGATCACCCTCGCTCAGCGAGGGGCAATTCTCATGGTCCTTGAGGTATAGGACACTGTGTTTTTTCCCAGTTGCAATGCAGCAGTGTGGGGAATGGGATGATGACTGAAAAATAGTGTTGGGAAAAGGCTTGACTCTTCCTTCTCCCAATACTGTGGCTCCACTCTGGATCAGCCCACCCCCATTCCTTATACAGAGAGCTACTATTAATCGCTGGAGAGCCTAGCTACAGATCTCCAACTAGGGGTGTGCAAAAGCCTCTCCTTCCAAGTTTTGCAGGTGTATGGGTGAATATTTATCAACAAACTAGTAAATTGTGGAAATGCGTTTGCAAATTTGCACATTTCCCATTTGTGCAAATCAGCCCCAAATGTGCAAATCAGCCCGTAAGGCATGGCTTCATGCTTTATTCTAAGGGGAGATCTATGCGTTTTGGATGCATAGTTGCATGTTTTTATGCAGCTAAATATGAGCACTCTGTATTGCCCATGAGGGCTGGTCTGCTGCTGAATCTGTGGGGAAGACTCTAAGAAAACCAGACACATTTGAATCCAATGCTGATTTCTTGGATAACCGCATTTCCAGTGTCACATTCCTAGTTTTGCCCCAGCAGCAAAACATGAATGCTCCCAATGATTTATTACTCTGTATGAGGAGATGAACCGGCTCACATTTGCATGCTGCAGGGATTCTTCGAAAAAGAAGGCCAACCATTGAAACCTGCTCTTGTGACTTTCACCTTTTCAGTAGTGTTTGAAGGGAGCTCTTTGGGGTCACTAGCTGCTGCTGGACCAGCAGTGGCCCATGAAAAACCAAACAGCACTTCTGTTTGTGCAGCTGAACATGGTGCAAGGGGATTGCGCAAAACCAAGCCAATGCAAGCAACAGCAAGACACCCTGGAGTGCCAGCCCAGTGTTAGCTTTTTGTTTCTGATTTAAAACCTTGGAAGAGATGGCAGGATGTGGAAAGATGAGACTGGAAGTGGGTAAGGATAGGGAGAAGCAAAGGAGATATGAGAGAGAGAGAGAGAGAGAGAGAGAGAGAGAGAGAGAGAGAGAGAGAGAGAGATTGTCTAAACCTGAAGTCAATCCTCTTACCTTTTTTTGGTAAGGAGATCAAAATCAACTCCAATTTCAAAGGCCAGTCTACGGATTTTGAAAAGCATGGTGCAGTCCTCCCAGGACTTTACCACTTCAGGATATTCAGGGAGGGAGGTAGATCCTGGTGGATACCCAAATAAAACTAATATGACAGTTCAACATATTCTAGCCTAGCTTTCTCCTTGCAGATTTGTTTTCTATAAGCAAAAAATATTTGAAGGGGCCACACATTCAAATCTGCTGTTCTTCCATTTTCAGTCTGAAGTGGCTCAGTCCTAAGAGGGATATACCACACAGAAGTTTTTGTTCTCACTGGATAGATTAGAAATATCTAACCAGTTTCATCTGTTTTAAACATTGCTTTAAAATGGCATTTTTGTTTTTTTAACTGGTAGTAATCCACTCAGAGAGTAATAGTTTGGGGTGGATTAGAAGGCAAAGCCCTTTTTATTTTCCTGCTATTTTAATGTTTAATTTATTTTAATTGGGGTTTTAGTATATTAATGGTTGGATGCTGTGGGATTTGTTTTATTCTACTCATTTATTGTAAGCCATCCTGAGACATTTGTATGGGAAGGGATAGAAAAGCTTTTAATAAATAAATAAAATAAATAAATAAACATTGTTTCTATGCTCATGCCAGCCTGGAGGTTGATGCTGGGCCTGTTCGTGCTCATCATTTGCCACTCTCTAGTGGTCGTTTGGAGAACCTCTGCGTTGCACCACTCCAGTCACGTCCCCAGAGGCACCTGCGATTGTGGTGGTGAGAAGGGAAGGAGCTCGGCAAGGCCGTGCTTTGGGGAGGAGCATCTTCTTCCGAAACGGCACCCTCCTTGAGACAAACGTCTCCTTGACTTGGCCCTTGCTGTGGGCTCTGAAACACTTCAAACGTTTACGCTGTTCATCCCCCGCCCTATGTCCCCTGCCATTGCCTGCATCACCACTTGCCTTCCGCCTTCCCAGGCAGCACCGCTCTGTGCAATTCAGGGGCAACGGGTGCCTTTATTTATCTATTTATTTATTAGAAAAATTTCTATGCCGCCCCTTGCCAACTAGCCTCGGGGCAGCTCACAACAAATATAATATAAACAAATATAATATAAAACAAAAACATAAACCAAACAACCCACACTAACCAAACAAAATTATACAGACTAAAATTATTGCTTTTCCTACTCCATCCATGCCCCCTTGGAGCCAGTCCTCATGGTGTCTCTCCTGCCCACCAGAGCCGGCTTGGCCACCGGGAGGAATGATATTCATGTGTGCATCCTGTTCAGGTCTTGCTCCCCCAAAGAAAACAAAGCAATGTGCACACTTTCCGCTCCTGCTTTCTCCTCAGTGGCGCTCAGATTGTGGAATGCGCTCCCCAGAGAGGTTCACCTGGCACCGAGCCTATATTCTTTTTGGTGCCAGGTCAAAACCGTTTTAAGTGTTATTTTAAAAATAGTATTTTAATACTATGGTGGGCATGTTGTGAGCGGGGCCGGTTGGTGCTGGAGGTCAGACTAGATGGCCCAGGAGACCCCTTCTGACTCGCTCTGTTTCTGTTTCTAATAGTTTTAAACAGTTGCTCTTGATTTAATTTATTTTTATTGGCTGTATATTGTTTTATATTTGTATTAATTGTTTATTCATTTTTTATTTTAATGTTTGTAAGCTGCCCTGAGATGCCACACATGGAGGATGGCATATAAAAGTTTTAAACAAACAAACAAACAAACAAACCCTGCAAGCTGGGAGATGGGGACTGGCCCAAGTTTCTGCAGTTGCATTTCATGGCTGTGGGGGATTCCCAGGTGGCAATGGCCACCAGTGTGGGTGACGTTACCAGGGGTGTCCCAAGGGGTGCCACCCACCTGCATCTGGTTTCCTTGGCTCTCCTGCAGAAAGCAAGCAAGCAAGCAAGAAAGCAAGCAAGCAGGCCTTGCTTGTGTGGGTTTCCCAGGAGCAGCTGGTCAGCCTCACTATGTGCAGAATGCTGAGCTGGATGCCCTGGGTCTCCTCCTGCAGGGCTGTCCTGGTGTTCTTTGGATCTCAAGCCTTCTTCCTCACCAGAGCTTTGAGACCAATGTACAGTAGTGTGAGTGGAAACAATTCAGAGGAAGAGGCCTAACAGAGAGCCAGTCCTTGGGTCCATCCAGCCCTGTGTTGTTGCCCTTGACCCACAACAGCTGGTCAGGCCTTCAGGCAGGAGCTTTTCTCAAGCCCTCTGAGGAGACGCCAGGGATCAAACAGGGGACCTTCCATGTGCAAAGCAGCTGCCCCACCACTGAGCTGTAGCCCTTTTCTCTTAGCCCTGGCTTTTAAGTCCCCTAAGGTGGTTTATATGTGCATTACACATAGGTCCACATAACTTAATGCCCCACAAAACATGATTACTAGCCTGCCTGCTCACATGTATGCAGAGTTCATATAAAAGATGCTTAAAACAGTGCCCCATTCAAAACCCTTTAATATCAAACTGTTAAAACCATGTGTGTGAGCCCCAGCTGTCCTGCATTTAAAGAATTTCATAGAAAGGTGTGTGTGTGGGGGGGGCAAGATCAAATGGAACAACTACGTGGCATTTCATTGACAATTTATTCATAATTTACAATAGCTCACAGGTACAAGTGGGTCGGAAGAAGTGGACCTCTCTCCCCCACCCCACCAATACCAGCCCTTATAGCCCCCTGCAGATGCCATGCAGAAGGTCAGGAGACCCGGAGGAATGTGGCAAGCTGTGGGGGGCGGGAAGCACCCCCACCTCAACCCAGGCAG
Source organism: Varanus salvator macromaculatus (assembly GCA_023646645.1). Lineage (NCBI taxonomy): Eukaryota > Metazoa > Chordata > Lepidosauria > Squamata > Varanidae > Varanus > Varanus salvator. The sequence continues at coordinate 9,745,332 of JAIXND010000795.1, forward strand.
AGGCATCTGTGAGCACGGCCTGTTTGCTCATGCAAGGCGGATCTTTCACACAAGCCTTTCCTTCTGTAGCTAAAAAAGAAAACAACTGGAAGTAAGTGGAAGGGCTTGAATCCCAGCTTTGCCCTCTTTGCGAGGAAGGGCTGCACTTAGAGAAGGGTCCTCCAGGGGCTTCTCAGGAATCCCACCTGCACCCATGCATCATTGCTCAGCAGGGCCTCCTCACTCTCCATGCAGCATGTTCAGGGGCTGGAGAAGCCACGGTAGGATGGAAGGGTGCTGAAGTCAGGGCAGCAGAGCCAGCATAAATCTGGATCCAACTCATCCCCATTAGCCTTTCCTTGGGAGGTCAGCTGAAGGGGGTTGTACTGCAGAGCTGTTTTTCAGTGCTAGACCTGGCTCTGAGAGCAAACAGAGTAACAGAAACTCTGAGCATGTGGAAAGTGGCAATTATCATGAGCTCAGCCACTCCTACAAAGCTCAGGAAACATGGAGATGAACTGCCCACCACTTCTGCTTTTTGTTTTGTTTTTAATTGTTTCCTCCAGAAAGCAGAAATGGCTGCAAGCCCTTCTTTAAGAACAAACCGATATCTACGGAAACATAATCATGGGTTGAAATGAGGTCTGCACCGGCAAGGCATGGTCACAGCAATGAGCACAGAATGTCAGAATCAAAAACCACAGTTCGACCTGGGTTTGCAAATCGGTTTTGTGCTAGCTGTGGATTGACATAAAGTGAAAACTTGAAGGATCTGTGTCAGCAAGGTGGAATCTTTTAAAATACATTAGTGCTATTACAACTATAGCTCCATTACAGAGAAAGTTGAGGTCACTACAGCTCTCCTCATTCTACCTCAAAGCTCTTTCTTGTTCGCATTTTATTTATTTATTATTTATTTATAGCATTTTTATGCCGCCCCCATCGCAGAAAGCCTCGGGACAGCTTACAAAGAAAATAAACAACATGGAATAACATTAAAAATTTGGAGCATCTCGGCAATAGTTTAAAACCAATAAATAAAAACAACATCACATTGTGAGCTTTTCCCCTTTTCTTTTCACACCAAAATCCATTTTTAATACATGAAAAGAAACAGAGAGAAAGGCAAGAACAACAAAAAGGACAAGTTAGCAAGGGATCTTATACAAAAATTACCTATAAAACTAGATGCAGGCAGTTTCACAAAAAATGAGCAATCATCATTATTTCATCTAAATGTACAATTGCAATTTTACAGGATGATACGGAATTATATCCTTTCACACCAAAATTCATGTGCGTCGTTTTTCCAAGTCTGTGCATGGTACATATTTTTCTGCCATTGATGGAATTCTGCTCGTGTACATTTTTTCAAATGTATGCATTTTTCTTTAACCATTTTCCAAACACATCAAAAACTGTTTCTAGCTTCACACCAGGTTTGTAGCTCAGGATATGGATTAGCATGTTATCTGAACTGAATGAAGGATTCAGATGTTGGGTGCATAGAAGGTAAACAGACATTGGAGATGGGTGAAAATCAAGGGAAAATGAAAGTCCTTGTGTCGGAATCCAACATCACTGGGCTTCTGCCAGGGACCCCTGCTTATCCCTGCCACCAGCTAGTCATTCATTTGCATTATTACATTTATATTCCTCCATTTTCCTCTTGCACACAATATGCTTCACATGGTCCTGCTCTCAATTTTGTCCTCCCAACAACCCTGCAAGGTAGGTTAGGTTGGAGATCTGTGACTGGCTCAAAGTCACCTTGTGAGCTTTATGGCCAAGTGCAGGACTGGAGCCTGCTTCTCCCAAAACCCATTTCAGCTCTCTCTCCATCCCCGGTTTGCAGGGGATAGGGTACGAGGCGAGACTGAGGGAACTGGGTCTCTTCAGCCTGGAGAAGAGAGACTCAGAGGGGATATGTTGGTGACATACAGGTATGTGAGGGGGTGTCACATGGAGATGGGTAGAGACCTGTTCTCCCCTGCAGAGGAAGGCAGGATGTACTCCAACGGAGCAAAGCTCAGGGAGCCAAGGTTCCATTTGGATGCCAAGAAGCACTTCCTGACAGTCAGGACCCCGAGGGTGTGGAATGGGCTTCCACGGGAGGTCGTTGAGGCCCCATCGGTGAGGGTGTTCAAGGATAGCCTGGACATGCACATGGTGGGCATGTCGTGAGTGGAGCCGGCTGGAGCCGGGGGTCAGAGTAGATGGCCCGGGAGGCCCCTTCTGACTCGCTCTGTTTCTATGTATCTAGCCACCAGACCACACAGCCTGCATCCTTCTGCCTGGGCATCACTGCTTGTTCATCTGCCCATGCAGAACATGCAATCAGTGGCAGAAGAGCAAGGAAAAAGAGCAGCAACAGCTGCATTCCCTCTCATGCTTTTCTCCTAAATTGTGGTACAGATTGAGGCTGGGCAGAGAAGGCAAGAAAATGGACTCCAGTGGGAGCTGCAAGGAAGACATAGAATAATTGAAACACACAGCTGGAAGGGGCCTAGTACACCATCGAGTCCAACTTTCTGCCCAGTGAAGGACTCAAGTCACCCATCCAGATTTCAACCCAGCTGGATCCTGCTTAGCTTCCAAGATTACACATGATCAGGCACCTCAGGCTATATGGACCTGTTCAGAGGAGGGAAAAGCTGAGGTTGGGCCCCCACCATCCCTGGAGCTTGCCCAAACCAATCAACAACTTTTTAGCCCCAAACATGAAGAAAAGCACCAAAGAGCAGGGAGATAGATGCTTTATCATTCAACTGATTCTTGTGTGAACAACCTTCCCACCACAATCTCTTGCTTGCCCCCTACTGATCTTGCTCATTTACGAGCAGAGTGACTACCCAGTTCCCATCTGTGCAGAGACATTTGTGCAGGAGAAGCTTCTCTGTGGGTCAGATCCAGCTGGAGCCTGCCGCCCTCGCTGCCGGCCCCGATCTGCCCCCTGAACTTCGCCACTGCCCTCTGCCTCATGGCGAAGCCGCTGCAAGGAAGGCGATGTCCGTGTGCTTGACTTCCAGCATGCCCTTCCTTCGCCAAGCTGTTGCCTTCCTATCTCAGACATTCTGCCCTGGCAGGAGAGAGCCCTCCCTGCTCCCTGCTCCCTCTCCCTCTCTCTCCGCACCAGGTTGGCCCTGCCTGCTGGCATGTGGTGGGGGGGGGGGAAGAGGGGGAGGGAAAGGCCAAGCACTTCAGTGCCTGGGGCTGCAGGGGCGGGCGGGCAGGGGAGCGATCTGCCTTTGTCTGATGAGGAAAATAAGGTTCCATTTATTATGTGTTTGAGAGAGAAAGAGAAACTTCAAAGAGAGATACTTCAAAGGCAATGTCTCCTTCTCTATTAACGTGTTCCACATTGCAGAGCCACGCTTGGTCCAGGCGCTCCAGCCCACGGGAGCACAACCTGCCACGTCACTTGCTGCAGGAGCCTTGGGCGTGCACAGACTGAGGCTGGATGGCGATCGGCATGGAGCAGCCGTCCTGCCCAGGGGCACAGACGGGTTGGCTGGGTAGCCAGGGGCATTGCCAGGGATGGGCCCCGCTGCCCTCTTCTTACACAGAGGGGCAATGCAGCACTTGCAGCACCATCAACATCACCAGCATTTAAATAAATAAATAAATAAATAAATAAATAAATAAATAAATAAAAAGAAAGTCAGTCAGTCAGTCAGTCAGTCTTATTTTTCAGAGTTATATATTTTCTCCCACCACAGCAAAAATGAAAAGCTGCAATCATAAAAGGATTGATGGCAAAAGAAGAAGGGGACGGCAGGGGATGAGGTGGCTGGATGGAGTCACTGAGGCGGTTGGTGTGAGCTTGAGGGACTCCGGGGGATGGTGGAGGACAGGAGGGCCTGGAGGAGTGTTGTCCACGAGGTCATGATGGGTCAGGCATGACTTTGCGACTAAACAAACTAACTGACATATCATAAAAGTGTTCCATGTTTGCTACTGAATCAAGGCAAACTAGATTAGGTGAGAGCAGAGGATAGGGTGCTGTGGCTGAGAAAATCAGAATTGTTTGGCATAAAATCTTTAATCTTTAACATTTCAACCCTAAAACAAAAGTTGCACTATGCAGTGATCTTGTTCAGGGCTCCATTTGGGCACCTTTGCCACCTTTCAGAATATTCCATTGCATCTCCCTTCCCCAGGATACTCTTCCCTTCCCCAGGACCATTGTGGTCCCTCCATTCCAACCCTCTCAACAGAGATTAACATATAGGTAAAAAAATTAGCGATGCTGCCAAAACTCTTTAGCCATTCAGTACAGATCTCACCTATCTGGAATTCATACATGCAGACACACGTGTTTGTGTGTGTCTGTCCCTGTATTGTAATATCTTCACAATTATACAACACACTTATTGCAGGCTAATTTCTCTATTTTGCACCCATGTCTTCTGCTCAGTTGGCATGATTAAGCAGCCGATGCTACCCCCACTCTTTGTGCATGTTCAGTCCCTTGTTTGGTTCTTAACTTACTCCAGGTTTCCCAAGTGAGTTTGTAAGCCAAATACACCTGTCAAAAGCCAAGCAGAAAATGGTGTGTTGTGTGATGTTTGCCTTTGTAATGCACTGAGGCGGAAAAGTAATGTCACACTAAATGTACCACTTTCATTGTAACATGCATGGATTTTTTAAAAATGGCCATGCTTCAAATATTTAGTGCTTAGGAAAGTTTTTTCCTTTCATTCGGCTGAGCTGGGAAATCATGCCTGATTCCAGATTGTAATGGGGCCAGTTCACCCACCCATTATTGATGGATGAGAATGCCATTTGGCCATTTTTCAATAAGAACTTACCAGAATTTGCAAATTCCTGCATAAAAGCAAGACTTGAAAACTTAGACTTTCAAGCATGGGGGGAAGTGAAACTGACAGGGCCATCCATCCAGGCAAAAGGCATTGAGAATTTAGTGCTCAGTCAGATTCAGTCAAGTTGGAAATTGCCAGCCTCTTGCCAATACATTGCATTAATCCGGTTCAAATTGCTGAGAATTTTGCCCAGTTCATTTTCTGACGAGAATTTACCCAAATTCACAAATTTATTCCTAAAGAGATTGGAAAGAACTGAAGATTAAAAGCAAAACAAAAAGAATGTGGGAGAAAGCAAAACTGATGGATTCATTCCTTTCCTACCTACCAATAGCCAAAATTCTCTTCCTGAGAGAGCAGCGTGGTTAGTGTAAAACATTTTGCAAAACAAGGATTTAGTGTAATCACCAGTGTTTTAAACCAAATACTCTTATTTAACAGAGGTATGGTGTATGCATGCATATCCATATACATTTTGTAGATTTTTTAAAATGTTATTTTTCAGATGTAGTTGTATTTTTCAGTTTCTTTTCCCATTTTCACAGCACACACACATCAGTTTTCTCTTTGGGAGGAAGAACTATAGAGGCAAAAATTTATCCAGAACTAGCAACAGTGTTAAGGGTATGGAAGATGTTTTACCTAACTTGGCATACCCTGTCATTACATTTCCAGCATCTGCTCTGAAGCCATCTCTGCTAAAATCAGCATGTTGTACTTCCAGGTAAGGTTGCTGTCCAATATACACATACCTGGATTTCCTCAAACACACTGGAGTTTGCTTCTGAGTAGGTTTGCAGGGACTTGTGCTGTCAATGTTTTTAGGATCTTGGATACTGTAGTCAATTTGGTGCCCTCCAGATGTTTGGACTACAACTCCCATCCCCTGACCATGGGTTACAAATGTACCCACTGTATCACGTTAACACATCCATCATCTTTGACAAAACATGATGACATTTTAATGGCAGCTGAAAAACTGCAGATAGTTTCAGTTTTCAGCTGCCAGTTATTTGCAGCCTTATTTCATTTTGGTATAAATGTTTAGGCATCTTCATGCCATTCTTGAAACTTCATAAATGTTGAAACAAAGCATATTGAAGCAATAGGTTTCAGTTTTTATGCTGAGCTCAGCTTCAAACACTTACTACTTTCCTTTGAAATAGAATGGTTTTCACCTTGCATAAAGATCTCAGACCTGGAAGGATGAGCTTGAAGCTATGCAGGACCTTTAGTCCTGCCTAGAGTAGACCCATTAACATCAATGACACTTGAGTGAGTCATGATTCTTCTCCTATCTATTTCAGTAGGTCTGCTTGAAGTATAACTAAATCTGGATTCAGTTGCGATCAGTGCCCCATCCCTTGGGGTACAAATGTCCCCTGAACCTAAGTGCATGTATATTAAAACCCCTCCATCCAGAAGCATCTTTAGGATTAACATTTATTTATTTAGGTATTCTATCCTCTCCATTATGGTTCATCTCTGGACAACATAACCCTGACAAAGACATGTTTCAGTCCCATTGGGTTCATTTCATAGGCTTCCCTCTTCCATGGAAAGCACTGGGATGCATGGATAATTCATTTCACTTGTGTAAAATCAGTTATATATCCTTTTTTCATCTAAGTCTCATGAGTGATGCACAAACTTTACAAATCTATGATCATCACTGGATTATACTTCTACATTTTTAGCATGTGATGTACCCGTATCCCACATGCTAAAAATATATAACAGGAGCGATTTCATGCATGTTTTTCTGGGAGTCTATCACACCGAACACAATCACATTTGCTGTTAGGAGTGTTTTATTCAGAGACAATGCTTCCTGTCTCTGACAGGGATTACTCACAGGTTAAGGTGGAGCTTTACAAGTGAACTGCATACCTGTTAGCTCAGGGGTTGGCCCTTGTGAGGTTTACTCTGAGGAATGTGTGCATAAGAGATCAGCCAGGATCCTCTTTACATGAGCAGAAGGACTTTCCTGATGGAAAGGGCTTCCACCAAATTTGGAGGGATTCCCCCTCCCCTACACCACACCCCATTCATTAGGGTCCTCCCTTTACTCTCTGTAGCATGAAGGGGCTGTTACAAGAAGGAAGGCACTGACATGTAGATGGAACCCACAGATCTTTATGCCATGTGTTTAGAGCATGTGTAGGATACTGGTACAAGATACTGGCTTGTTTATAATATCTCACCCCCTCTTTCCATACATAGTCACAAAGGCAGCGCACCAGGCATAAAGGCAGCAACAGAAATGGGAAAATGAATAAATGGTGGTGTGACCATGATAAAACTACTACAACAGAGAGAAGAGTCTTAACACTTTGCCAAAAAAAGCCGAGAGAGGAGGAGAGATGATTGAAATTCTGAAGAGAGAGCAATCCTCAGCCAGAGAGTGATTCCACAGAAAGCCCTTTCCTGCACACCCAGTGAACATACCTCAAAAACTAATGGCATCCTCAAAAAGCCTCCCCTGCACATGTTAATAACTGGGCATGCTCAAAACAAAGCATCACAATATTTCCACCTGGAAAATGCTTATTTTCTCCTTGCAAAAGCTGTAATTAGCCGGCACATCCATAGGAAGGGTTATACTTCATTGGGTTCAGTTCGGTTGTGGCTCCTGCCCTCTTCTGGCTAGCCATGCTCTGTTCATCTTCTGAGGCCTTATTCTGTAGAAGAGAGAAGCCACAACCTGCAATTTCCATCTGCACTGGAAAAATTCATGAGGTAAGATCTTCCTTGCATGGAGAATATCATGCTGTAGCTCCCTACTGCGTAGCTGTTAAAGAAAGAAAGGTGGAAGCCTCAGTTCAGCTCTAGAAGGGCTCAAGATGTGGGAACTTAAGCTTATGTTCTGAACACTAAACATTCAAATCCCTACATAACCATCAGTTTTAGGTCTCCTCTCATTCTTCTTTTGAAACTCAAGCTCTTTCTATCCTGGATCTGAAAACATTTGCCCATTTTGGACAATTCTTACCAAAAACTGTACTGAGATAAAATCCTCACCCTTCCCTAACTTACATGCTCAGCCATTTATTTTGTGCTCAAAGTGGCATTGGGGGAAGGCACCCAAAATTGGCTTGTGATGGCCAGTTGTGGGCCATGGCCCCCAAAAGTGGCCAAAATGGGCAGGTCAGCAGAATGCTTCCAAATTCACACTGTTTGCTAGGGGAGGGCCCCTGATACCTGTGGTGCGTTGGTGCTTTCAATGCTGCACCAGAAGTATTGTTTGGTGATGGCACCAAAAATCGGCCAGCAACACCCCAAATCCACCCACAATGCACACCCAAGGGTCACGGCCCTGAAAGTGGCAAAAATGAGCAGGTTGTAGGAATGCTTCCAAATTCACAGCTTTTGCTATGGGAGGGCTCCCGAGTCCTGTGGTGTGTCAGCACTTTTAACGGAGTGCTGAAGTGCTGTCGGGGGAAGGCACCCAAAATTGGTTCACGATGCCCAAGATCCACCTGCAATGCACACCCATGGGTCACAGCCCCGAAAGTGGTCAAAATACAAAGGTTTACAAAATGCTATGACATTTGCAGCCTTTGCTAGGGGTGGGTCACCTAGTTCCTTGGTGCATCAGCGCTGCCGGTGGTACATTGGGGCTTTCAATGGTGCACTGTTAGTAGTGTCTGGGGAAGGCACCAAAAATTGCCTAGCGATGCCCCCCCACAGGTCACAGCACCAAAGTGGCCAAAAGCAGCAGTTCAGTGGAATGCTTGGAAATTCACAGCATTTGCAAAGGAAAAGCCCCTGAGATCTGTGGTGTGTTGGGGCTTTTGATGAAGTACTGGAAGTGGGGTTGGGGGAAGGTGGCAAAAATTGCTCCTCGACTCCCACCTGCGGGTCACAAAACCTCAAGTATCCAAAATTGGAAGGTCAGCAGAATGTTTCAAAATTCACAGCATTTGCTAGGGGAGGGCCCCCGAGACCCATTGTGCAACAGGGCTTTCGACAGTGCACTGGATGTAAGGATGGGTAAAGGTGCTGAAAATCATCCAGCGAAGCCTACCTGCGGGTCACGTCTCCAAAAGTGGCCAAAATTGCCTGGTCAGCTGAATGCTTTTAAACTTGCACCGTTTGCCAGGGAAGGACCCCCAAGACCCATGGTGCAACAGGGCTTTTGATGGTGCACTGGAAGTAGTGTTGGAGGAAGGCATCAAAATTCAGCCCACGATACCCACCCACGGGTCACGCACCCGAAAGTGGCCAAAATTGGCAGGTCGGTGGAATGCTTTGAAAGTTGCAGTGTTTGCTAGGGGAGGGTCCTGAGCACAGGGTGCATTGGGGTTTTCAATGGTGCACTGGAAGTGAAGTCAGGGGAAGGCACCAAAAATCACCCTGTGACACCCACCCATAAGTCATGCCCCGAAAGTGGCCAAAATGGGCAGGTTGCTGGAATACTTCGAAATTCACAGTGTTTGCTAGGAGAGGGCCACTGAGACCCATGGTGTGACGGTGCTTTCCTTGGTGCAGTGGAAGGTATGTCAGAGGAAGGCTCCCTAAATGAGCCTGCGATGTGCACCTGTTGATCACGGCCCCAAAAGTGGCCAAAATGGGCAGGTCAGCGTAATACTTTGAAATGTCCAGCTTTGGCTAGGGAAGCACCCCCAAGGCCCCTGGTGCATCAGCACTTCCGTCAGTGCATCAGCAGAAAAGGATAAAAGAGTTGCACAAGGCCTTTGGCTTCTTTGTGCTAGGAGACTTCCATCTGGAAGCACTTCCCACCGAGAGATAGTGGGCTGGATCAGGATGTGTCCTCTATTGATGGGTGTCCAGATCGTGCTTTGGCCTGATTTTCTGGGATCCTGCCAGTCCTCCCAGCACCATGGCTCACCCAGTTCACCAGGATCTCCTGACCACCCCTGTGCAATTCTGGGGGGCTGAAAATAAATACTTATGTATGAATTCATACATGCTGGCTTTGGCAACCCTTGTGGGGGAACAGGCACACAAAACCTGCTTTTTTATTCTGCAGGTTAAAATGTTTAAACAAAAGCCCACCAGCACCAAGAAGGTACGGCGGCGGGTGATTGTTGTTGGGGACTCCCTGCTGAGGGGCACTGAGGCGGCGGTGTGCCGCCCCAGCCTGGAGACAAGGGAGGTTTGCTGCCTGCCGGGCGCACGCATCCGACATGTGAAGGACAGAGTGGAGCGTCTTGTTCGCTCCGGGGGTCACCAGCCACTCCTGGTGATCCATGTGGGCACAAACGACGTGGCCAGGCAGGGTGTGGTTGGGATCACCAGGGACTTTTTGGCCTTGGGGAAGAAACTCAGGAAGCTGAAGGCCCAAGCGGCCTTCTCGTCAACCTTACCTGTCCGGGGATTTGGGCCAGGAAGGGACAGGAGGGCCTCCGAGGTGAACGACTGGCTTAGGGTGTGGTGCCAGAAGGAATGCTTCGGGTTCCTCGACCACAGCACTCGTTTTCTTGCCAATGGACTTCTGGCAAGGGACGGGTTACACCTCACGAGGATGGGGAAAAGGTCCTTTGGAGATGCTCTAGCGAGCTTCATCCGGAAGACTTTAAACTGAGCCAGTGGGGGGTGGGTTCAGGCCCCCCAGTAACGTGTCTGCACTGGACAAGTGTGCGGGGAGGATCGGGGCTCTGGGAGCAGGGCTTTAGAGATACTGCAGGGACTGACAGGACTCCTACAGAGAGGGGCCAGGTACCAGGGAGGATGGGAGGAAGGAGGATGCTGGGCACTCCAAAGAAAGGAAGCAGTGGGAAGGAGTTGAGGTGCATGTACACCAATGCTAGGAGCATGGGTAATAAGTAGGAAGAGCTTGAAGCTCTCCTGGGAATAGGAGGATATGATCTGGTGGGAATCACAGAAACTTGGTGGGATGAAAGGCAAGTCTGGAATGTAAACATAGAAGGGTATCACCTTTTTAGAAAGGACAGGAAGGGAAAGAGAGGTGGGGGTGTGGCTTTATATGTCAGGGAAGGGATAGGATGCAGTGAGATAGAATGCAGCACAGATGGGGATTTGGTAGAGACAGTCTGGGTGAAACTTAGGGGTTTTGACAGGGAAAGAGACCTGACAGTGGGGGTATGTTATCGCCCTCCAGGTCAACTTGAGACCCTGGATGATGTCCTGACAGGCCAGATTCTAAGGATATCTCAGGGGAGAGACACAGTAATTATGGGGGATTTCAATCTCCCGGATATTACTTGGGAGACTCACTCGGCAGTGACAGCCAGGTCACGTCACTTCCTAGAAGCTCTAGAGGGTGGGTTTTTCACACAGAGGGTCTGAGAGGCGACGAGGGGGGGAAACATCCTGGACTTGGTCTTGACCAATAGGGAGGAGCTGATAGATGAAGTACAGATTAGGGGAGCTCTGAATGCGAGTGATCACTCCATCCTTTGCTTTGAGATCAGGGGACTGGGGCCGTGCAGCAGGGCGAGCACTAGAAGCTGGGACTTCAAGAGGGCCAACTCTGGCCAAATGAAGGCCAGACTGGGGAAAGTCTCCTGGGATAGGTTACTGGAAGGTAAGCGAGTTGAGGAGGGATGGATGGCACTCAAAAGGGAGGTTTTGCAGGCGCAAGCCCTGACGATACCTCTAGTCAGTAAGGTGGGGAGGCAGGGGAGAGTGCCGCCATGGATGCGAAAGGAGGTGGTTAGGGGGATTAGACGAAAGAGGAGCCTCCATAGGAAATGGGTACTGGGGGAAACAGACAAAAGGGTATACCGGGAGGAGGAGGTCCGTTGCAGAAGGATTCTTCGCAAGGCTAAGGCTGATTATGAGTGGAGACTTGCCAAGAATATCAAAAGCAACAGAAAGGGCTTCTTTCAGCATGTAAATAGGAAAAGGAAGGGGAGACAAGTGGTGGGACCATTAAATAAGGAGGAAGGGGATCCAGTGACTGATATGAGGGGACAGGCACAGATGCTAAATGACTATTTTGCCTCTGTGCTCTCCCCAAAGCAGGATGGGGGATATCCGTATAGGAGATTAGATGCGGCTGGGGACTTAGGGGCAGAGATTAGAGTCACCCCCCTTGAAGTCGAGGGGCTCCTCAGGGCATTGGACATTACAAAGGCGCCAGGCCCTGACGCCCGAGAGTACTTAGAGAGTTGGAAGGGGTTCTCTCACACCCGTTGCCCTCCATTTTTGAGACCTTGTGGAGAATGGGTGAAGTTCCAGAGGACTGGAGGGTGGCATCGGTGGTCCCAATTTTCTAAAAGGGTAGTAGGAAGGACATGGGGAATTATAGACTGGTTAGCCTTACGTCCGTTGTAGGAAAAACAATGGAAAGGCTCATAATAGAGAGAGATCTAGTGATGCTAGATAGGGAAGGGAGGCTGACATCCACACAACACAGCTTCTGCAAAAACAGGTCCTGCCAGAAAAACCTTGTGGAATTCTATGACAAGGTTTCAAGATGGCTAGATGGAGGGGATGCAGTGGATGTGGTATACCTGGATTTCAGCAAGGCCTTTGACAAAGTGCCCCATGATATCCTGGTGGAGAAACTGAGGAGTTTTGGGATACACCAAAGCACTGTCTGGTGGATTAGGGCATGGTTGACTGACCGAAAGCAGAAGGTAACCATTAGCGGGGAATCGTCGGGATGGTAGCCAGTGACAAGCAGGGTCCCCCAGGGCTCTGTCCTGTGGCCGATCCTGTTTAATCTTTTCATTAACGACATGGAAGAAGGGGTGAACAGTCTGCTGATCAAATTCGCAGACGACACTAAAACTGGAGCAGTGGCCACAACTGAGGAGCAGGTACTCCAGATCCAAAAGGATCTAAGGCTAACCAGGCTAACCAGTCTATAATTCCCCATGTCCGTCCTACTACCCTTTTTGAAAATTGGGACCACTGATGCCACCCTCCAGTCCTCTGGAACTTCACCTGTTCTCCACAAGGTCTCAAAAATGGAGACTAGCGGGTGTGAGAGAACCCTTGCCAACTCTCTTAGTACTCTCGGGTGTAACCCGTCAGGTCCTGGCGCCTTTGTAATGTCCAATGCCCTGAGGAGCCCCTCGACTTCAAGGGGGGTGATTCTAATCTGTGCCCCTAAGTCCCCAGCCTTATCTAATCTCCTATACGGATATCCCTCGTCCTGCTTTGGGGAGAACACAGAGGCAAAATAGTCATTTAGCATCTGTGCCTGTTCCCTCATATCAGTCACTGGATCCCCTTCCTCCTTATTTAGTGGTCCCACCACTTGTCTCCCCTTCCTTTTCCTATTTACATGCTGAAAGAAGCCCTTTCTGTTGCTCTTGATATTCTTGGCAAGTCTCAGCTCGTAATCAGCCTTAGCCTTGCGAAGAATCCTTCTGCATCGGGCCTCCCCCTCCCGGTATACCCTTTTGTCTATTTCCCCCAGTACCCATTTCCTATGGAGGCTCCTCTTTCGTCTAATCCCCCTAACCACCTCCTTTCGCATCCATGGCGGCACTCTCCTCCACCTCCCCACCTTACTGACTAGAGGTATTGTCAGGGCTTGCGCCTGCAAAACCTCCCTTTTGAGTGCCATCCACCCCTCCTCTACTCGCTTACCTTCCAGTAACCTATCCCAGGAGACCTTCCCCAGTCTGGCCTTCATTTGGCCAAAGTTGGCCCTCTTGAAGTCCCAGCTTCTAGTGCTCACCCTGCTGACCATCTTTCTTCATCTTAAAATCAGATGAAGAAATGATTTAAAAACTGTATAATTTTCTTTTGGATATGAGAATGGAAGATGAACAAGTTAAGGAAACTATGATAACATGGGCACAAAATTTTGGATATAATATTGAGTTACAGAAATGGCAAAAGTTGTGGGAAAGAAATATCAAGGTAGCCTTAGCAACCTCATATAAAGTAAATATTTATAAAATGTTTTATAGATGATACTTATCACCAAATAGATTAGCAAAGATGTTTCTGAATATGGCAAATGGATGTTGGAAATGCAAACATAAACTGAATACTTTTTATCATATGTGGTGGACTTGTGATAAGACAAAAAATACTGGGCTAAAATAATAAATGGCTTGTGGAAATGTTACAAAAATCTTTAATATTTAAATCTGAAGTCTTCTTACTAGGCATTGTGCCTGATGATGTTGATAAACAAGCAAGGTATTTGATTCTACAGGTAATTACTGCAGCAAGGATTGCATTTGCCCAACATTGGAGGAGTGAAGAACTACCCACTGATGAACTGATTTTAAAAAAGATTCTGGTCTATGTTGAAATGGACAGGCTGACTTTGTCTCTGAAGGAGAAAGGGGATGCATACTTCTAGCAAACTTGGAACTCAGTATTGGCTAGAGAAACGGGACTATGCGTAGATTTGAATATGTCTATGGATTGCTATTAAAAAAAAAAAAAATTAGGGGGCTGACCCAGCAGGTCTGATGTCTCTGACGATTTATGTTTTTTTTCTAGTTCCTTGTTTTAGTTTGTAGAAAATGATAATAAAATTTACTTAAAAATTATTGAAGAGTCACAACTCAGTCACTTTCAGAAACATTTTATTATTGGCATGTGGTAATATGACAGCACAATCATATACTGAACTCCTATTCAACAGCAGGTCCCATTATCTTCCATGAGATGCGATCCCTGGAAATTGTCTAGAGGAGGCTGATTTCCTAGGAAAAGATACACTAAATAAAGGCAGAGTCTATATCGTTCTTCCAGAAATTGGCACTAGTCAAGATGTTTGGGGGATTAATGAAGTACCTTGGTGGTGATAATAGGACACTGTATATGTGCCCAGAGGCTCTCTTTTACTCCAGGGAAGGTGAAACAAAACTAGCAACAGGATCATATGAGACAGGATCATAGGAAGATTAAACAGGGTTCCACTGTCAAACTCTTTGTACTGTTGTTAGGAAGAATAGACAGACAGACAACTGTATCGTCATCTGCATTGAAGATCAAGGGGAATCTATTGTGCTAATTATACGAAATTATTTATTTCCACATTTTATCAGGATGAGTGGCCTATAGGAGCCCTGATCCAGCCATGGCGAAACTGTTCTATAACCACTAAAATGAAAGCATTGATTTGCTTAATTCTATCACTTCCATCAGTAAAGAGGCCAAGATTACTTGTTAATAACTGAGTGGGAGTGGATGTGACTAGCTCAAGAGGCACTGACAAACTTTATGGAAGCTTCAACATGGATCTCCTGTTTTTTCATTCCACAGCACTCTTCACAACACAAAGACCTGAGTGAGTCCTCCAAAGCAGCAAAGCTGTACCGCTTCAGCAGCATGTAAGAAGTTAAGTCTAGCAGCAGGGGTCACTCACTGCAACAGACTGCATTGCTTTGTTGGTCAACCTTCAGTATCATTTGACTGGAATAACAATGAGGATGGACATGCAGATGGGGGGGGGGCGGTGGGGACACACAGGGTGGAAATAAACACTTGACTCTTCCCATGGTCTCTGATACTCCCCTGCAAAATCACCTCCCTCTGGCTATTTTAGTCTTTAACTGTAATCGGTAGGTCGTTTTGTGTTTTAATTTTATGTTGTATTTTGTCTTGTACGGACCTGCTGTGAGCCGCCCCGAGGCTAGCTGGCAAGGGGCGGCATAGACATTTTTCTAATAATAAATAAATAGTTGGTATCAATCATTCCTACCAAGAATTTTGCTCCATAAGGCATTTACTGTGCACTCATCATTCTCTGCTCGCAGTTGTTTATAGGTTCTTTAGATGATGCTGTGACCTTTCAATTTTGCCTTAAAAATGAATTTGGCAAGACTTTTCTAGAGCAGGGAAAATGCAGTACAGTTGTCCCTCCACATTTGCAGGGGGTAGGAGCACAGGTCCCCTGATAAAGCGGAAAAACTGTGAATATCTCTACCCTACCTGAACTTTCTCCTTCATGGATCACTGCCTTGTCATGGCGAAGGGGCTTGCGTAGCTCAATGAAGCTATGAGCTATGCCGTGCAGGGTCACCCAAGATGGACAGGTCATAGCAGAGAGCTCTGACAAAACGTGATCCACTGGAGAAGGAAATGGCAACCCACTCCAGTATCTTTGCCATAAAACCCCATGGACAGTACCAAAAGGCAAAAAGATATGACGCCGGAAGATGAGCCCCTCAGGTCAGAAGGTGTCCAATATGCTACTGGGGAAGAGCAGGGGGCTAGTACTAGTAGCACCAGAAAGAATGAAGCGACTGGGTCAAAGCCGAAAGGACACTCAGTTGCTGATGGATCTGGTGGTGAAAGGAGAGTCCGATGCTGCAAAGATCTATACTCCATAGGAACCTGGAATGTCAGATCCATGAATCAAGGCAAGCTGGATGTGGTCAAACATGAGATGAGAAGACTGAACATTGACATCTTAGGAATCAGTGAACTAAAATGGTCAGGCATGGATGAATTTAATTCAGATGACCATCAGGTATACTACTGCAGGCAAGGATCCCTCAGAAGAAATGGAGTAGCCTTCATAGTCAATAAAAGAGTAGGAAAAGCAGTACTGGGATACAATCTCCAAAATGACAGAATGCTCTCGGTTAGAATCCAAGGCAAACCATTCAACATCACAGTAGTCCAAGTCTGTGCCCCAACCACTGGTGCTGAAGAGGCTGAGTTGACCAGTTCTATGAAGGCCTACAGCACCTTCTAGAATTAACACCAAAAACTGATGTCCTTATCATCATGGGGGATTGGAATGCTAAAGTAGGAAGCCAAAAGATAACCAGAATAACAGGGAAGTTTGGCCTTGGAGTACAAAATGAAGCAGGGCACAGGCTGGTAGAATTTTGTCAAGAGAATACGATGGTCATAGCAAACACTCTTTTCCAACAACCCAAGAGACGACTCTACACATGGACATCACCAGATGGTCAACACAGAAATCAGATTGACTACGTGCTCTGCAGCCAAAGATGGAGAAGTTCTATACAGTCAGTAAAAACTAGACCAGGAGCTGACTGTGGCTCAGATCACGAGCTTCTTGTTGCAAAATTTAGGCTTAAATTGAAGAAAGTAGGGAAAAGCACTAGGCCACTCAGGTACCACCTAAATCATATTCCTGATGCATATACAGGAGAGGTAACAAATAGATTTAAGGAATTAGATCTGATAGACAGAGTGCCTGAAGAACTATGGACGGAGGTTCACAACATTGTACAAGAGGTAGCAACTAAAACCATCCCAAAGAAAAAGAAATGCAAGAAAGCAAAATGGCTGTCTGAGGAAGCTTTACAAATAGCTGAGGAAAGAAGGGAAACGAAAAGCAAGGGAGAAAGTGAAAGATACACCCAATTGAATGCAGAATTCCAGAGAATAGCTAGAAGAGATAAGAATGCTTTCTTAAATGAACAGTGCAAAGAAATAGAAGAAAACGACATCAACGTCCGGTTGGTGTCAGGGTGGGACTGCTGTGAAGAGCGGGGGCTCCTGTTATCATGCAGGTATTTGTTCGATAGTGAGCTGTGAGGCTCATCCAAGCCCTGTCAGGGCAGGGATTAGTTTGCCCAAAAATTCTTCTAATTAGTGTGGGGCGGCAGCTCTGCATTTACTGGGAGAAATTTGGGCTTATCTCAATCAAACAACGCAGAGAAAAGAGCAGCTCCCTACAAGCCAGAGACGACCAGATATAATAGCATTAGAATAATATCTAGAAGTTCATCAGACCTGCTGGGTGAACATTTCTATTTTTTTTCTTTTTCTCAATATTACCCGTGAAAGATCAGCTGCAGTTACTACTTGACATAAAGAAGAAAATGGCTGATCAAAGGAAGTTTTATCTTCTATCACTCATTCCACAGTAATTATTTATTCTAATTCTTCGCCCTTGGGGAGGTTAGAAAAAAAAGTTCTTACTCTCTAGCCTCAAACTTTCCAAAAGAGCCTCAGTTCCTCTCCCCAGATCAGTTGCCACTTGAAACTCTGTGAGGGGAGGAAAAGTTCCTCCCTCCATCAAAGGGCTTATCTTTTCTTCTTTATGTCAATTAGTGGTCAGTGACCACCCCATCATGGTTATCAGGGATGTAAAGCTCTTTCTTGTATAGTTCTTCCGTGTAATCTTGCCACCGCTTCTTAATCTCTTCTGCCTCTGTTGGGTCCCTGCCATTTTGGTCCTTTATGAAGGGCAAGTTTATGAAGGGCAAGATATGAAGGGCAAGTTTCATGCAAAGATGGGCATGATAAAGGACCAAAATGGCAGGGACCCAACAGAGGCAGAAGAGATTAAGAAGCGGTGGCAAGCTGAAGAAAGAGCTTTACATCCCTGATAACCATGATGGGGCATTTATACTTTAATCCTTGGTTTCTTCTTTTGCCATGCAAATCTCAGAATTTGAGTATTTAGATCATAAAAAAAAAATTTAATCAATTTTTATGGAAATTGGAATAAAAATAACAGCTTTGGTAATATATTCATTTTAACTATTGCTATTCTTCCCAACAACAGTAGTTGCAAATAACCCATTTTTCCAGATCACTCTTAATTTCCTTAAGTAGTTTATCATAATTACCTTCTTTCAATGTACTACATTTAGCTGTAAGAAAAATTCCCAAATATTTAACCTTTTTAACAATTTGAAAGTCTACTTGTTCCATCAGAGTTATTCTCTGCTCCAATGTGAGATTTTTTACTAGCAATTTCATCTTTTCTCTATTTATTTTCATCCCAGTAACTTCACCATACTCTTCTATCTTTTTAAAAAGTTTAGACATTGTTACCAAAGGTTCCTCTAGAATAAAAACTAAATCATCTGCAAATGCTTGCAGTTTATAGCTTTCATCTATAATTCTAACACCTTTAATATCCAGATCTTCTCTAATATTTCTGGTTAATACTTCTAAAATCAATATAAATAATAGTGGTGATAGAGGACATCCTTGTCTTGTGCCCTTTTGGATATCTGTAGTATTTGTAAGTTCTCCATTAATTATTATCCTGGCAGTCTGTTTTTGGAAAATACTTGATATTGCATTAATAAATTTTCCACCAAATTCCATTTGTGCTACTTGTTGTTTCATAAATTGCAAGTTAACATTATCAAAGGCCTTCTGTGCATCCAAAAATAATAATGCCATTGGTTTTTCAGAGTGAATTTCATAATATTCTAAAATATCCAAGATAATTTTCATATTGTTGCTCATTTTCTTTTAGGTAAAAAGCCATTTTGATGTGAGTGTATAAAATCCATTAGATAATTATTCTATCTTTCTGCCATTACAGAGGCAAAGATTTTGTAATCCACATTTAGAAGTGATATAGGTCTATAGTTTTGAATCTGTGTCAAGTCCATATCTTCTTTTGGTATTAAAGTAATATTTGCCTCAGTCCAGGTATTTGACATTTTAGCATCTGACAATACCACGTTGCATATATCCTTAAAAGGCATAGATACGATTCCTTCAAAAGCTTTATAGAACTCTGCTGGTAGTCCACCTGGGCCAGGAGTTTTATCATTCTTTTGTCTCTTGATCGCCTCAGTTACTTCTGTCATTGTTATTTCCTTAATATTTTTTGGTATTTCTCCGACAACTTTGGTAGATTTTCCATTTGAATATACTCGTTAACTTTCTCAATTGAAGTTTCTTTATTCAGGTACAATTTTACGAAAAAGTCTTCCACTATTTTCTTAATTGACGCACTTTGTACCTGCAGTTGTCCTTCTCCATCTTTCAATTTATATATTAGTCTCTTTCCTTCTTTAGTTTGTAAGCTAGCCATCTCCCTGGTTTATTAGCATTTTCAAAAGAGTTCTGTTTAGTCAGTTTCATTTGTTTGGTAAGTTCATTTGTATCTAAGAGGTTCAATTTGTGTTTTAAAATATCCATTTGTGTCTTAAGATCTTTTTTTGATGGGCCTTCCTGAAGCTCCTGTTCAAGCTTTGCCAATTCATCTACTAGTTTAAATCATTCCTGCTTTCTCTTTTTATTTATTTTTGCTGAGTATATTATTATCAGACCTCTAACATATGCTTTAGCTGTGTCCCAAACATTTTGCAAAGAGGTTTCTTCAGCTTTATTTACTTGAAAAAAAAAATTCCTTGGTTATTTCTTCTTTAAAATTATCTTTTAATAAAGATTTATTAAATACCTATCTTGGTGTTTTTGCTGTCCCCTTCAGGGTCAAGGTTACAGGATTATGATCTGCCCAGACATTTGTATCTATTTCGGCTTCTAACAAATCTGGAACGAAGTCTGGAGTTATCCAAACCATATCAGTTCTGGACCATGACCTATGTCTGTTCGAGTAAAAAGCATACTTAGCAGAGGTTAGATTTTTATGTCTCCAGGCATCTGTCTGAATTCTTCTAATATATTAAACAGGACTTTGGGAGTATCCTCCTACCTTTCTTCTCCTTAGTCTCACTCTTGTGGTCTATTTTTTTTATCTACAATTGCATTGAAATCTCCCATTAAATACAGAGTTTGGTAGTCCATTTGCAAGTAGAGTATGTAATTTTTGATAGAATGCTTCCTGGTGATCATTTGGATCATAGATCACTACTAAAAGCACCTTTTTAAGTTTCATTGTAACTTCAACCAACAAGATTCTACCATCTTCATCTGCTAAAATATATTTAGGATCTAATTTTTCCTTGATGTATATTGCCAAACCTCTTTTCTTTTGATGTGTGACTCTTCAATAATAAAGGATAATCAGATTCATTGCATGATTAAGCAGTCCATGTTCCAAAAGGGTTAAAGCATCTAGAAATCAAAACACAGGACAAAAACTTTAAAAATACTGAAAAAGAGGAATGACAGGGTCCCCATAATTTATTCAGAGTTCTGAACTAACCAGAACATAAGCTAAAATAACTTGGATTTAAAGAGGAACATAGGGATATGGGGACCAGGGATATGGGGACCAGGTCAGACTAGTTCTTCGTTGATCTACCCAGTATTGTCTGGCAGCTGCTTTCTGTTAAAGGACCTTATTAGAGAAAGCTCTTTTCCTGCTATCTGGATCCATTAAAAAAAAGCTAGAGGCACCAAAGACTGACCCTGCGCGGTGGTGTAGCGGAGACAAGAGCTCACAGGGACAATGCACTAGCACCTCCTTAGCAGCAGAGAAGCTGATGCAGTCTGCCACTCCCTGCGGGTTTCGGTGCTCCCCCTGCGCTTACCTGCAAAGCTCACAGTAATGGGGTAGGTGGGTGAGCAATGAATTTTCTCAGCCATAGTGTATAGTGTATTCCCTCTTTGAGTGCTGTTTGGTCTTGAATGGCCAATTACAAATCAGCCTTGTGAAAGACGTGCCACAGGAGATGAAAGCTGCTCGGAATGGTGTGTTGATTGGGGTTTGATTTCAGGCACCTCCTTGGGGGCACAGCTGTGCAAATGAGAAATGCCTGAACTTGAACAGTTAATGCAGTGCCACTGCTCAGCAGAAATTCTTCGTCCAGCCAGACACCCTAATTCTTGACCATCATGTCTCCCCCAGCCCCCATGTTGCCCCAAATGAAAAGAAGGAGACTGCAGACCATAACAATGCATGAATTTGTCCATTTGACTTTCTTCTGCTTTCAAATTTTTAAAAACTCACATATGTCTTCTCCAGAAGATGAAGAATTTTATGAATTTGGGCAAATTCCTGCTCAAGACAAAGTGAAATGAAATTCTCTGCTACCTGCTCCAGCCAAATTCAGTCAGCACAGCTCTTCTCATGAGACACTTGCCTGCCATGCAGCTGCAAAAAGTGAGAAAAAAGTCAGAAGATGTCAGGAGAGAGAGCAATCCATATTAGCAGCACTAATGCGATGGAACCCCCAGGGGTTCAAATCCAGAATCAAAGCCTCAGGGTTGGATTGAGAGATTGTCCAGTTTTGGTTTCTCCCACATCCATTTTTTTTTTTTGGGGGGGGGGGGACTCAAGTTCTTGTTGTCCAGGGTATGAGCACTGCATCTTAGGGTAGATCTTTATCAAAATCAAACTAAAACAAAATTTTCATCCTTTGCTTGTGGTTTTCTTATCCTGCAGTCTCCAAAAACCTGGAGGGAGTTCTCACAAACATCTGGCTTTGAGAGTGGGGGCTTCAGAGTTAGGCTGCCTGGTTTCTGGGCACCCCTGCTTTTAAAAGCAGGGTGCCAAGCCCCCAGGGAGAAAAAAACTGGGTGGGTGAAGGCTACCCTTTTCTTTTCCTTCTTGGCTCACTTTCTAAGTAAGCATTTCCCAACCTTGTTTCCCCGGAGACCACAACTGCCACCAATGACAGTTGACATGCCCCAGGGCTGATGGACATGGTAGTCTGAGAACATCAAGGCTGTTTGCATCAAGGAGGGCTGGATCATCCTGTCCCCTTCCTCATCACCCCCAAATAAGTTTGTGCCTGTACGCACCACTCTCTTCCCTGGAACAACCAGCTCCTGCCCTGTAAGCACTGGGGCCTCGTTGCAGACACTTGACAGCCATGTGGATGGGTAAAAAGTCTATCTCCACTTCACTGACAAGGCCCAAGTGTTCTCTGGGTGGGTGTGGGGTGTTCAGCGGAGCTCTTCCAAACTTGTTCCAGGCCTAATTGGGTCCAGACTGCAAGGCTGGGGTGCCCAACCACAGGGCTACAGAGCCTTGGCACGTGTCCTCCTCCAGGAACGCCATCAAAGCCGAGAGGCCAGCCCAGCCCTTTGGATCCCAAATGCATTCCAAATGTTCCAATTACTGAGGCCTCCCACTAGCATCTCTTGGCTTCTTGGCCCCAAGACAAAAATCCAGGAATGAGGAGAAACAAACATCCACGCCTCGCCCTGTCAACGCGCCAACACAGAGGCTGAGGCCCTGCAAGGAAGACTGGAAACAGGCCTGGTCTGGCAGCATCTTCTAAACAAATTATCCCCCCCCCCCCACACACACACACTCCCCTTCCCTTTGGTGGAAGTGAATGCTATGGTTCCCAGGCCCAGGATATTTGGGAAAGAGCTGGGGGGTAGGAGGGGTGCTGAAGTTGTGTTTGCCCTTTCCAGGGTGAAGCCTGGAAGAAGGGTGGGAGGTGTGAGGGCATGTGCTCCCTCCGAAGCTATCACAGGCCCCCACTTGGATGTCCGGCTGATAAGTGTGTGTGTGTGTGTGTGTGTGTGTGCGCGCGCGCGCATGCACACACACATGCAAAGCCAGACTGGCAGTGACCCACAGGTTGTCAGTTAAGTCAGTTTCCTCCCACCTTGTTCCTCAGTGGGCGCAAAAGCCACGCGGTATCTGCCAAGCAGTCGATATTTTTGTCAGATACCAGCACGAACATGACACCCACATCCCAGAACAAACCCCACCGAGCACTGCTGGACTTCCTTCTGAGCAAACACACCCGGGAAGATTGTGTGCAATGGGAACAAGCAGAGCTGCCTTATAGAAAGGGTGGCCCTTTGCGCAGCACCGACAGAGAGGATGCAGCACCACTGAAACATAGAAACAGAGCAAGTCAGAAGGGGCCTCCCGGGCCATCTAGTCTGACCCCCGGCTCCAGCCAACTCAGCTCACAACACACCCACCATGTGCACGTCCAGGCTATCCTTGAACACCCACACCGATGGGGCCTCAACAACCTCTTGTGGAAGCCCATTCCACACCCTTGGGGTCCTGACTGTCAGGAAATGCTTCCTGGCATCCAAATGGAACCTCGGTTTCCTGAGCTTTGCTCTGTTGGAGCACGTCCTGCCTTCCTCTGCAGGGGAGAACAGGTCTCTACCCATCTGCATGTGACACCCCCTCACATACCTGTATGTCGCCAACATATCCCCTCTGAGTCTCCTCTTCTCCAAGCTGAAGAGACCCAGTTCCCTCAGTTTCGCCTCATATGGCCACCAACCTTGTGGCCCTACGCTGCACGGACTCTAACCTGGCTATATCCTTTCTGTAATGAGAGGCCCAAAACTGAGCACAATACTCCAGTTGCGAGTGCACCAGAGTCGTATAGAGTGGTAGTAATACCTCTCTCGATCTAGAAGCCACACTTCTGGCTATGCAACCAAGGGTGGCATTCGCCCTCTTGACCACCGCATCACACTGCTGACTCATGTTTAGCCTGCAGTCAACCAGCACCCCGAGGTCCCTTTCACAAGTGCTGCTCTCCAGCCACTTGTCCCCTAACCTGTACTTATGACAGCTATTCCTATGCCCCAAGTGCAAGACCTTGCACCTATCCACATTATAAGGGAGGACAACAAGGGGATTTTCATGGAAACTGCATGTGCTAATATGCTAATTCAAATACATTGGTGCACATTTAAAAAGAATTATTATATCAGAAGTCTGAATTATTATATCAGACTGGTGACCCACATGCCTTGTGTGCCATCCTGTCCAGGTGCTGTCGACAAGGCAAGACAGCCCTTCAAAGGGAGAACACTGTCAGATAGAGGCTACCCTCTTGCAGAAGACTGAGCTCTGTCAAAGAGGACATGTGGCCATGATTGGGAGTTTCCTAGGGCCTGCTGGGCTTGAGCTGCGCAGGATGAAAGCAAGGCAGCAGCTTTTCTGCCTTCCTCCTGGTTTGTCTTGCCGGCTGCAAGGCTGCCACAGTATTCCAGGGGCATGTCTGAGAAAGGAGTGGGCTCCCTAATCTGCCCCCTAATTGATCCCACCCTCCACCCTGGAATTTCCCTTCTCATTTTTACTGCCATTGTAGCTGCTACACCAGCAGTTCTTCCCACTGTGGCTTAAAAGAGGCCCTCTGAGGAAGCACCTTGTTGTCTGCCCATAGAGGGGGAAGTGTACCATATCCTACAGCCTGGGGATGAACGATGTCTAGCTCCCTAGATAGTTTGGCCTGCAACTCCCATTAGCTCTAACTAGCATGATGAGGGAACATGGGAGTTGTAGGCCAAAACATCTGGAAGGCCCCATGTTGCCTAGTCCTCCTATGGTCTCTGGAAGACCCCCACAGGGACCATGGGATTGTGCTCAGTAACGCTAAACTAATTAAGCCACTATCTGCATTTCAGTTCTGGCTGATCCGAGCTTCCCATCCCACCCTCAGCTTGACACCCACTCACCACAAAATCTCTGGCTATAAGCCTGCTTTTCATTTACTGCGTTCTAGAGAATTCCACAGGATGGACCAGGTTTTCTGCTGACACCAGTGCCAACCTTTTCTTCTTTCTGGTCCTGCTGGATTAGATCAAAACCATTCTCATCAGAAATGTGAGAATTATCTTATGTGCATGAGAAGGACTTGGTAAATGGATAAATGTGTGCTTCATTATAATTACATCAGCCCAGTGTGAGCAAACAAGCTAAAGCTGATGGAGTTTTATGGATAAATCATCAACTGCCTGTTGGCATTTCATTTCTTTTAAGGGATGTCGTTACACTGATCAGCCCCAGCCAGCATGGCCGATGGTCAGGGATGATGTGAGCTGTAGTATGAAACATCTGGCAAGCATCAGGCTGCCTGACCCATTTGAACAATAGATCGGGACTTTGCAAAATCTCTTTGTTGCTCTCCATGTACAATTTTGTACCATAAATCCTGAGTCCAGTTCGGAAGGTTGTTTACTTCTGGCCATATTTTTTTCCAAGACACAAGGGCCTATGACTTTGAACTCATATATACAAAACACATTCAAATTCCAGGCCATTCAGTGCAGCACAGACCTTGGAAGAACGGCCAACATTTGCCAGGTGTCTGTTCAGAAGGTGCTCTTCCTGGGCCCAAAGAACACAAACACACATCACACACACCATGTTCTCATGCTATGTTTGCCTCCATGACCTGGCATTTTTCAGACCACCTCTATAATTTTTTAAAAATGCATTGCAGTTGCCAAATAATATAGATGTGGGTTCGTACTAACTGCACAGTGCTGTATATTGTAACAATGGGAGTGGATACACTAAACTTAGCCTGCCTATTCACCTTGGACCTTAGTCATGGAGAAGAGATTTCCAGGCAGTAAATTTGTGGTTGTTCACCACTGCCCCTCCTTGGATAACAGAGCTTGTTAGTCAACTATTATCTTTGCTTTTTGGAGGCAAATTTTCCATGCAAGCCTGCACAGCTGCACAGCTGTGAATACAAACAGGAGCCTTTTCTTTTAAAGCTGGCTTTCCTGCACAACTGTGCATGTAGTTGCCAAACTTTTTAACAAATGGAGGATGTGAAGTGGCAGATGTTTGCAATGGCATCACTACACTGTGGCCTCTACTGATGTTGCGAAAACACACATGTATAGCTCACTCTAATATTTCTAATATTAATAGAAATATTAAAAATGGCATCCTCCTTCCCATTCTGTGGGAAGAATGGGTCAGATGTTGCCCTGACACTGCCAATGGGATAACACACTCCATGGCACCTGGAGCGAGCCATGGATGCCTGCCTACTCCCTGCAGCTCTGTATGAGCTCGTTAGCTTACCCCGCCTGATGGCAAAGCCATCCTAATAGGGAAAAGCTAGGAGGCACAAAGCAGGGACATAGCTTGAGAGTAAAAGGAGTAACCCCAGAGGTGTAGTGAAGCTGGGGCTCACTGCGAGGCAACACTGACACCTTTTTATTAGCAGGGTTGGAGCTGCCATCTGCTGCCGCCCCTCAGGCTTCTCTGAGCTGAGCTGCAAACCTCACAGCCACTGGGTGCATGTGGGTAATGGGGGATGAATATTTCCAGCAAGAATATTTTGGACTCGAATGGATAACTGAGCCCCATCAGCTTTCCAGGAGACCTGCTCCTGGTGGAGGCGGAAACAGCTTGAAAGACTGGTGTGGATCAAGACTGCTGCCTGTGGATTCTGGGCTCTCAGGGCACGGCTCTACAAACTGTCATGATGAGCATTGCACTTGAGCAAAAGCGAACGAATGAATGACATTGCACCTGCTGCTAAGTATTCCTCCCCAGAACCTAGGTCCTGATCCAAATCACTCCCTTTTAATTATTATTTTAATTTTCATTCAATTAAAAGCATCAAAAAGAAAATAAAAACAGTTTTCTAATATAAATTGGAACAAACCCCCCCAACTTTCAGTAGGCGCCTATAAAGTGTCTGTTGGTGAGTATTTATTTATTTGGTTTATAGCCTGCTTTTGTCATATATGTATATGAAAATGCATCTGTCAAGAGAAACATATATGCATATGCTTCAACGAACTTCAAAGTACTATCCATATATTTATCCATTTGTAGGTGGTATCTAAATATTACCTGTTCAAATGCTGAAAGTGCCATATGATCCTCAGTCCATTGCATTATAGGAGGTGGATGCTTATCTTCCCACTGTAGCAATATCAGTCTTGCGATTGTCAAAAGGGTGTGGAAAATCCATGTGTGTTGATCTAGTGCTTACTTCCAAGCAACAAGTAAGTAATGAAAGAGAACTTGTGCCTCAAAGAACATTCCAATACAAAGTTTATCTGGCTTATGACCTCCTCCCAAACAGAGGCAGTTGGTGGAGTGCTACACCAAAGCAGCACTACAGCTCCAGCAGTTAGCTGGCCTAAACAGAGCCTTATTAAAAAGACATGCTAATAAGCCCAAACATTCTTGCTGAATAGCACATAACCTAAGGTCCAGTGACACTTCTGGTGCAGACATGAAAGCAACAACCCATCAGGCAAAATAGCACCATCCAGTTCCCAATTCCATTCCTGCTTGAGACCCAAAGATTATGAGAGGAGCCATGCTGGACCAGACCCAGGGTCCAAGGTGTTGTGTTCACATGGTGGCCCACCAGCTTCACAAAGGATCTCGCAAGCAGAACAGGAGCGCAGTCGCTTTCTCCTGCCCAATTTCTTTTCTTATAAAGAGTATTTATAAACATGGATCGTGGATCAATATTACAGATCAGCCTCAATAAATGCTAAAGGAAATGCTGATGCAAAGCAAATGCTTTTTCTTTTCTTTTTTTAAAATAAGAAGTAAGGTCACACTGATTTTGGATCTCCACTATTTGGCCTATTTTGGCCCTCAGCTCAAGCAAGGGAGCTGTGCCAATTACTATCAGGCTATATCCTGGGATTTCATGAAGTCAAATATGTGTGTGAGAGAGAGAGAGAGAGTGTGTGTGTGTGAGATAGCACACACTCTGGATGGGAAAATTTGGGAGAAGCAAGCAAGCAAACAGAATCCAAGATATCTGCTCAAGCTGTTGGCAGACTGCTAACACTTTCTTCTTTAGCAAAAAGATAACAAATGCGAATACAGACCTCTTTCTCTCCCATTTGCCCTGTTCGTTCCAGGGACCCATGTTCCTGGTTCCAATTAGGCTGCAAGAATTTGTTTGAGAGAGGCAATAATTGCAGCCCAAGAAGCCAGGCAAACAGTGTTAGACCCATGTGCACTATCCACAGTGATCTTTGGCTTAAGATCTCCCACAAACAGTCCTTGCTAATCAAGCAGTGGGTACTTGCAGACTGCATGTTTCCTTCCCTGCCAGAGAGCAGCTCCAAGATGGTGGCATGGAAGGAAAAGGCTGGCCGGCCAGCAGTTAGGAGATCTGGGTTCTGGTATGTATTTGGCCAGGAAGCTCACCTAGTGACTCTGGGCCAGTCTGTGCCTGCTTCTCAGGGATGTTGTGAGGATAAAATGGAGGAGAGGAGGTGGAGGATTGTACGAACCATCCTGGCTTCCTTCTAAGAGGATAAAAGATAGAAGTAGAACCATGCAAGGTGGGGTGGGCTCTTCCGTCCACATAATGTGATCCTGATCAGCACCCTGCAGTGGCTCATTTGCAGGCGATTGTTTTAAAGAGAAGAATCTGCAAGGCCACACAATGCATTTGGAATAGCTTGGCACTTTGGCTCTGCGGTGTGATTGATCCATCCCTTGTTGCTGTCTCTTGAGCAACAGTCCAGCTGGCAGGAACAGAGGATAATCATTCATTTGTTCAATGTTATTAGAGGGTGATCCTTAATTTGTACACCCTTCTGAAAGCTGTGGAAAATTGAATGGGTTGTAAAAGCCATAAATGAATGAATGAATGAATGAATGAATGAATGAATGAATCATAGCATGTTTCACCTAATTTCTGCCGTAAAATCTTCTGTAAGGAAAGGTCAAGAGCTGGCCAGAACCATTTACTTTTCCTACAGCAGGCAACCCTATTTTGCTGCAATGTAGTAGTTTGTGCCAATACAGCCTTCAGACATTTTAAGCTCACTGCAGACTTCTTTTGTGGCGCTTGGAGACCTTCGTGGATGAAGGACCAAAATACACATTAAGGGCACAGTCCTCTGCATGGCCAAGGGATGCTGGGAGCGGTGAAACTTCTTTCGGTCTAATCATATCAAGAATTGCACCTTAAGAGAGTCTAGAAATGCCTTTTCCGACCTCTTGTGCTGAACTGCCAAGCTGAAGATGGTGAGAGCCATACTCCAGCCCTTTGGGATGGCACCAGGTTGCATATGGCTGGTTTAGAACCCTTGAGAAGAACTCTTATGTGTCAATTAGCTTTGCTCTGCAAAAGTCTTAGCATCTCTTTTGCAGGGAACATTGGCGGCCAGCATGCAGGGCAGTGAATAAATAAATAAATAGTGCAATAACAAAGAGCGACTGTTGCATAGAACTAAGGAAAGCACATATTTTTTATTTATTTACACATTTTTATGCCACCCCATCGCAACAAAGCCTCGGGGCGGCTTACAACAAAGCAAAAAATATGCAAATATACAAAAAACAACAATAGAACAATAAAAATTTTCTTAACCCCCCCCCCCAGTGCATCTCAGCTAAAAAATTTTAAAATCCAATAAATACAGTTAATTTAACAATTAAAATAAGTTTTAAATAAAAAGGTCTTGGCCTGGTGCCGAAAAACACATAACGACAGCGCCAGGCGGACCTCTCTGGGGAGTGCATTCCATAGATGGGGCGCCACCACAGAGAAAGCCCTCCTCCGGGTATTCACCCTCCTAATGTCATTCACAGAGGGTACCCGGAGGAGGGCATCTGTTGCTGATCTCAAGGGGCGGGAGGGCATATATGGACGGAAGTGTTCCTTTAGATATCCCAGTCCCAAGCCATTTAGAGCTTTATAGGTCATAACCAACACCTTGAATTGGGCCTGGACGTCAATCGGGAGCCAGTGGAGCTGACGGAGAACTGGGGTTATATGAGAACAACGCCCAGTCCCCGTCAGCAGCCTGGCAGCTCTATTCTGCACCAACTGAAGTATCCGGACCATCTTCAAGGGTAGCCCCACGTAGAGCGTGTTACAGAAATCTAAACAGGAAGTCACCAACACGTGTGCCACTGTTGTCAGGCAGTCGTACTCCAGGAAGGGACGCAGCTGATGTATCAGCCAAAGCTGCAGGAAGGCATTCCTTGCTGTCGCCATCACCTGAGCTTCTAAGGACAGCGCTGGGTCGAGGAGCACTCCCAAGCTGTGGACCCTGTCCTTTAGAGGGAGTGCAACCTCATCCAGGACAAGGCCCAAGGCTCCCATCCCGAGGCCCAAGCCACCCACCAACAGGACCTCCATCTTGTCTGGATTGAGCCTCAGTTTATTGGCCCTCATCCAGCCCATTACCTCGGCCAGGCACCGGTTCAGCACAGCCACTGCCTCACCTGGATTGGTGGAGAATGAGAGGTAGAGCTGGGTATCATCAGCGTACTGATGATTCTGCAGCCCACACCTCCTGATGACCTCTCCCAGCGGTTTCATGTAGATGTTAAATAGGAAAGGGGACAAAATGGACCCCTGTGGAACTCCATGGCATAACTGCCGTAGCGCAGACCATAGTCCCCCAGCATCACCTTCTGAAATCGGCTGTTGAGGTAGGAGCGGAACCACTGCCACGCGGTGCCTCCAACTCCCAATCCCGCTAGCCTATCCAGAAGGATACCATGGTCGATGGTATCGAAAGCCGCTGAGAGGTCCAGGAGAACTAACAGGGACGCACTCCCCGTCTCTCTCCCTGCACAGGTCATTGTACAGGGCAACCATGGCAGATTCAGTGCCGTACCCGGGTCTGAAGCCGGACTGAAATGGGTCCAGATAATCCATTTCATCCACGAGTGCTTGGAGTTGTCCCGCCACCACCCGCTCTAGCACCTTGCCCAGGAACGGGATGTTGGCCACCGGTCTATAATTGGTGGCCACCTCTGGATCCAGGGATGCCTTCTTTAGGACTGGCCGGACTACCGCCTCCTTTAAAGGGGCAGGTACCTGGCCGTCTCTTAAAGAGGCATTGACCACCTCCAGGATCCAGGTCCCAATCCGTCCTTGGCTTTCTTAAGTAGCCAGGATGGGCATGGGTCTAGTAAGCAAGTGGTAGGGCGTACTTGTCCAAGCACCTTGTCCACATCATCAGGCCGCAGCAACTGAAATTCATCCATTAATTGTGGACTCGACAGCATCGATGGCAACTCCCCAGTAGAATCTGATTCAATAGTCGAGTCAAGCTCGTGGCGAATCTGAGCGATTTTCTCCCTGAGATGCTCGGCAAAGTCGTCACAGCGGGCCTTCGAGGGTGGCACCAGATCTTTCTTTGGGCCTGGGTGTACTAGCCCCTGCACCACCCGAAAGAACTCCACCGGATGGCATTGTGAGGAGGCAATGGAAACGAAGAATTTCTTCTTCGCCATCCTCACCGCCACAGCATAGGCCCAATAGTGGGCTCTTAAGTGTGTTCGGTCAGAATCACCCCGTGATCTCCTCCACCTACGCTCTAGACGTCTCCCAACCTGCTTCATCGCCCATAATTCGGTCGTATACCACGGAGATGAACGGGCTCCGCCAGGTGGGAGAGGACACTTGGGAGCGACCGTGTCAATAGCCCTGGTCATCTCCTCATTCCACAGCTCAACCAGGGCATCGACAGGATCACCAGCCTTGTCAACCGGAAAATCCCCCAGAGCTTCCAGGGGATGTCGATTCAGTCTCCAGGGGAAATCTGTATAAATCAAATGGAGAATCAAGAGTTGGATGAATGTGAGCATGTATTCAGTCATTTTTGAATACCTTTTTAGAGGATGTGTGTTCATCCTCATATCTGGATCATCAGACAGGGCGTGCTTGTACAATTTTTGAGCAAAAATGAAATTCTCATACAAACTACTTCCCTGCTCTGTTTGCACTTGTGCTACTCTCATAGCAAACTGGAATTTATCTGAAGTTGACCCCAGGGTAAGTTTCCCCACAGTCAAAGCCCTCAACAGGCCCGGACAGAAATTAAAAGTCATGGGTGCATTAGCCCATTTCAATGTCATTATTTAAATGAGAGGAAGGCCAGGAACACACACACGGAAATGCCTCCTGTGACCTTTTGCACATATGTGGCTCTTAAACCTGAACAGCAACACAGAGGTTCTTTGCAAGCAGCACACTGAGGCCCTGACAAGTAGACCCACTGCCACAAGGGAGAGTGAACTACAGGCTCCTTCCCCGGCTCTTGATCCACTTCTGAGGATGGAAAGCAGGCAGCAGCTTGCCTTTGCCTGTTCCCTGAGGAAACCAACAAAAAGAAAAGGAGGGGAGGGGCAGGCGACTGCTCTGAAAAATGGGCAATGATGCTCTTTAAGGCAGGACATGCGGAACATGCCAAAGGGTGACCCTTCATAGGACATGGGGCGAATCAGTGCCCCCTCCACCCCACCCCAAATCGGCAGCTGTGGATTGCAACAGCATTACATGCACCCTTGGATCTGGCAGATTGCAACAGCTCCGTCTAGGCAAGGGAAAAATGTCCACTTGAAGATCGCTATGAGTAACGCACTTCAGATTGTGGGGAAAAATAAAATGCCCATGGCAGAAATAGGATGCTAATTTTTGTTAGCTGCCCAGAGAGCTTCAGCTGTTGAGCTGTATAAAAATGAAATACATACCTAAATAAGCAGGTTCTTCGTGGGCCTTCCTTTGCAGGTGATTCAGACACTGCTATGGGTACAGAACCCAACAACTAGAACACACGTGGGAGCCTATGTTGTCAGACCTGTTGATTTGTACTAAATTTTGGTCTTTTCTACTCAAACTGGACCTTTTCCTCTGGTCAGTTTTGGAACCTGCATGCTGAAATCCCTTCCCCAAATGGCCT
Organism: Varanus salvator macromaculatus; assembly: GCA_023646645.1. Lineage (NCBI taxonomy): Eukaryota > Metazoa > Chordata > Lepidosauria > Squamata > Varanidae > Varanus > Varanus salvator. The sequence goes on from JAIXND010000795.1 coordinate 9,778,037, forward strand.
GCACTGAGTCCCCCATACATTATGGGGGACTGGGAGGCATGGCACACAGTTCCATGCCAATTAGTTTGACTTTTCCCTTGCACAAAATTGTGAGGGAACCCAGATTTAAAAATCAGCATAAAAACATTGATTTCACAGGCATGGACAGATCAGCTGATTTTTATTTTGAATTATCTTGTAGGTCCCAATGATAACTTTCTGCCATTTTCTGCTTGGCAGGTGAAATGCAATTAGTAAGCTAAGGCTGAACAACAGAACATGCAGTTGAAACATTTGCTAGGATTTAGGTTTGCTGCCTCTGCTTTGCAGCGCTACAGTCTCCTTTGTTAACCTGCCCCCACCCCATACTACCTTCTGGATCCTAAATCCAGCCCCTTTTATTAAAGCTGAGCAGCTATACTGACCCACAATCCATGTTTATAAGCATACATTAATGGTGAACGAATATGATACATGGGGTCTCGAGTAAGATTGAAATGATGAACTCAAGCATCCTATTTCACTTGAGCAATGGATTGCTTCATTAGAATAAGAGATACTAGGTGCTGCTTAATTTAGCAAAAGCAGATGTTTTGAAGATACTGGACACCAGCACATCTTTTCAGTGAGGGTTTATTCCAATTGCTGGAGATGTGCTACAGCAAATTCTTCTCTTGCTCCTATGTTTTGGCATGGCCCAACGGCTGCTATTTTTTGGGAGGAGGTAACAAGGAATTTTTCATCACAAAGCTTAATAATCATTGATACACAACTTCCTACCTTTGTACCCATCTCCTGGAATGTAAAAGGTGGTTGATGTAAATGCATTCCCCACACTCTTCTTATGGCAGGAAGACTTATTACAACATTGGAAGTAGTAATGGCCGCCTGAAGTAACACAGTGGGTGGAGGACTTGATGAAGTTTTGGATGTGTGAAATGGTGGTCTTTAGGCATAATTTATCAATGGACCAATGCATGGCCCTCTGGACTGTCTTTCTGAAGTCTGTTTAAAATTATCCCCATTTTGCTGCACAAAAAATATACAGAGCTACATCATTTCATTGCAAGAGATTCACTCAGATTTCATGTAAGAAAACTATTTTATTTCTTTGCTTATTTTTGTTTTAGATTGAGGTTTTGATTTTGAAACTCTTAATATGCTTTTTTTTAAAAATCATGGATATCTTGCCTGAAGACACATTGATTCCAGTCTGCATTTGGAGCTTACAAATAATTTGCTTCTACTGATGTGTGGGTGCTGCAGTTTGTATGCATATATGTTGGTAATATTGTAAGCTGCCTTATGAGAGCAGTGTATGCTGAAACACGGATTTACAGGCTTTCACAAATGAAGTTGTGCAAACCGGCCTTCAACTGTGCAAAGGTTCCAGGTATGTTGGTGGCCAAGCTAACCCCGCTCCCCTTCTTCCCTCTACAGTGAATACACAAAACTAAATGGAGCACTTTGCTCCTTCCTTCCTTCCTTCCTTCCTTCCTTCCTTCCTTCCTTCCAATGCCTTAAGACCCCTCACTGAAGGGGCGCTGAAGGAGGCCACACACTCAGACCAATCAACCCAGTGAGTACCACTCCGCCAAAGAGATCTAACCACCATCAGCCTGTGCTCAGGATTTGTCCTCAAGATCTCTGTTCTTGGATTTCCTCTGCAAGAAAGAGTCAGACTTTTCCTTTCTATTTTCCACATTTATTTATAAGAAAAGTGGCACGTCATCAGCCTTCTCCTACATGAGCTGTTTGTGTGTTAACACCCTCCATAATGCACATGGAGAAGAGACGGCAAAAACACAAGGGTGCTGCATTTTTTGCTGGTGAAATTAAACAGGGATTTAAAATGAGTGATTAAAAGCAGCACAGGAGTGGGGTGCAAGACAAAGGATTCTTCTGAGCCCTGCTGAGTGCCATCTGAGGAGTGATGGGGCGTGGTGCAGCTGATTCCAGCTTTCCCTGCTGATCCTGGAGCAGTGGCTTTTTTGCGGCTCACCACAATGCAGAACCCATTTCTAGAGAATTTGTTCCATGATTGTACGCCCTCATTCCATTAAGTAGGCCACAAGCCAATCAGATCTGTCTTTTGGTCTCTCAGCCACAGCCAATGAACAGTCCATTTACATGCTGTCATTCAAGGTGCAAGAAGCCATTCATCAGCTCAGGCTTTGGCTGAAAGGAGGGAGATGCTGCTGCACCTGTCTTCCTTGATCCCTGGGCCTCGGACCATGGCAGTGGCTTCGCAGGCTTTCATGAGCTGTGGAGGGTTCAAGGCCAGCAAGCTGTCCTCTTGCAACTCCTAGAAGGGGCCATGGGGTTTTCAGGATGCCGCTTGCAGGCAAACGCTAGGCTCAGCCAGGGTTGATGCGGCAGCATGTAAGGATATTGTTAGAAAAAAGTGGGAAGGTGGGAAACTTATTTTGAGACACTCCAGTAGCATGTACACTAGCCCCAGCACTGAAGGGCTCTTCTCTGGGTGGGACCGAAGCTCCAGGCCAAGGAGGCAAAATGATCCCTCTTATTCTGCGATGGAAAGCAGATGCTCTGCATGAATTAAGGGAGGAAGGGCACACCTGAATGCAGACTCAGCACAACAAATGAAAGGGGGCACGTGAGGAGGAGGAACAATGCTACAGAAACACCCCCCGACACGAGCCCACTGCACAGTCACCGACAAGCACTGCGTGAGGCTGCATGGTGCTTCTTTCGCGCGCTCTCTTTTGCCTGAGGAGAAACAGAGATCTGGACCCAGGCAAGGCAGGGAAGATTCCAAGCACTCTGCTTCCAACACCATTTCATTCCTCCAGCTCCCAAACCAAGCTCAACCTTCAAAGGCTACATTTTCCATACACACACACACACACACAAATGTACACAGCTAAAAAAAACTACACACACCCTCCCCTCCTGAAGACAACTGAGGGGTCTACACAAAGCACACTGCAAAATGCTACAATGAAAATGCAGTGCCACCTGATGAGATTACCATCCTAAACAGCAGCTGAATAAAAGGCAGGAACCCCTGTGCGTGAATATGCACTTTGGTCCAAGCATATGCTTGAGACGTGCATCGCTGAAGCTTCCCTCTCCGACAAAGGAATGGGTTTCTGCAATCTGAACATTAGGATCAAAATATATCTTTGTTTTATAATGCAATGCAGGGGTCGGCCCATGTGGCCATCCAGATGTTTCAGCGTACAACTCCCATCATCTGTCACCAACGGCTAAGCTGGCTAGGGCTGCTGGGAGCTGTAGAACGAATACCTGGAGGGCCACAAGTTCCCTAGCATTGATAGAACAGTTTTAGACAAGAGTACAGATCCTGTGATAGGAAGGTAAATGCAGCAACTTGTTCCTTGCGTGACTGAGAAGCCTCAAAAGGTTTCCATCTTCCATTAGGTTGATCTTCAACACCAAAGACACAGTTTCAGAACAGCTGTTTGATTTTCCCTAAATCTTTTGTAACCATATATGCACGCAAACACACACACTTTAAACTTCCCCACTTAGAAGGGCCAGGAGAAGATATGGGACAAAGAACAAAGCTGTGTGCAAACAGCAATAGTTTCAACCATCCTCAAACTGCGAACTGTTATGACATCCCCTGGGGAGCAGGGTGGGTGGAAAGAAGGGGAGGGAGCATTCTTCAAAATAGATTTCTACGAATGGATGCAGATCTATCTCTATGAAAAATACATCTGTATGAAAGGAGTCCAAACCAACCATGGCTTCAGAGCTTTGAGGCTTTTGCCCAGCCCTCTGCAAGCAAAACCAAAATGACCTCCATCTCACGAAAGGAAAAAGGTAATGGAAGATAGTGTGTGCACAGTTTCTTCAGCCTTTTCCATCTTAATCCTCAACCTTACCAAAAAGGGGAAAAAAAGAATGGGAAGAAGGAGGGAACACACAGAACCAGAACCTCGCTCGAGTTGCACATCTCAATCATCCCTCAAAACAAGGACAACAAGATCACCTTGTGACAGATGAGCGTGTGCATGGGACTAACAGAACCAGCCAAGAGGGCAAGCGACTGGGTAAAAGCAAGTGGGAAAACTCCCAAATGAAACTGGCAGAGAAGTTCCCAATTGCCAGCTTCTTGTGGGCATCCTCTTTGCCAGCACCTTGCTCTGGAGCTTTGCTCAGATGTCCAGCAGCCCTCTGCCAGGAACCTCAGGGCCTTCCCTGGTTGAGATTCAAGTCCAAGCCTTAGAAGTCACTGAGGATGCTGATGTCTGCGAACTCATTCTTGTATCGATGGGAGTATAAGCCAAGGAGGAAGGCCCACTTGAAGGAGATGAAGCTCCAGACACAGGACAGGTAATAGCTCTTGGGATCTTTGATGGCTAAGGGAGAAGCACATTGAAAGTCCATGAATATCTAGCCCAACTATCTCTGTTGCTCATGATCTGAGGTGGAGAAAAGTCACCACTGGTTTAATGAAGTCGATGGAATGAACCATCCACAGGAACTGTGAGGCTGGAAAGCCAGACTATAGCTCTCTAAATAAGGTCAGACCATGGCTCCCATTATCCCTGAGAACTGGGCTTGCTGGCTGGGATTGACAGGGCTTGCAGTCCAACACTAGTGAAGGACCCAAGGCTGGACTCAAGGACCAGGGGTGAGCAATGTGTGGCTGCCCAGGTATTTTGGCTGACAACTTCCATCAGCCCCAGCCAGCAGAGCTGGTAATCAGGGGGGATGGGAGCTCTAGGACAAAACATGTGGATGCCTACAAGTTGCGCATCCCTGGTTTTTCCAGAAGCCAGCCAAATGCTGCCAAGACTTTCACCAGCAAGTCACGATAAAAGGAGTGGTGAGCATTGGACTCATTCTGCTGCTCTGACAAGAGCCCAAACAGGCCTCTAAAGGGACCCGATCCTGCTAAACAAGGCTCGTTTCTTTCCCAGCAAAAACATTTTCATTCCCTTTTCTGGCTAATAATTACCGGCCACTTCCCTTTATGAATCTGCTATTTTAACAGCCTAAAGACTTGTCATGTTGGTTGTTCCCAAAGATCCATAGGCTATGGCCACTCTCTTCCTCAAAATCTGATCTAAACATAATATTACTGCCCAGTTAGGAAGTGTTCAGATTTTTAGGAATATCTATTCTGGGGCGGGGGAGACACTTCTTGGAGGTCACGGCTTATAGCAAGGGTGCACAATCTGAGGTCCTAGAGTACATGCGGCCTTTGACTTCCTCCCTGAAGTCCAACAACATTGAGAGGGCCACAGGTATCCCACCTCCGGGTTGCTAAACTGAGATCCAAACCGGGTAGGGAATGCCCGCTGAACATGCCGAGGATGGAAGGGGTGTGTGCGCGTGCTAAGCGAGGACAAGGCGGTCTGCTTCTGCCTGCCCCAAGCCGACTTGGGGCAGAAACTAAGAGATCGTGAACTTACACTGGTGCTGCGTGATGGCCAGGGCCAGGAAGATGCAGAAGCCCACCACAGAGAGTACGCTGAAGAAAACACCAATGCAGAGGAAGAACCTCAGCCCTTTCAACCATGTCCTCCAGTAATCCTGCACGTACATCACGTGGGTGATGAGAGTCCAGATCGCCAGGACACCTGTTGGAGCAAAAGGAGAGTCAAGGCCAAGCAGGATCACAAACACCAGGAGTGAGCAGCAATCTTAGGTGAGGTTTAGAGCAGGCTTCCCCAATGGGTTTCCTCCAGAAGGTTTGGACTTCAGCCACCATCAACCCCAACCAACATGGGTAACAGTCAAGGATTCTGGGAGCTGCAGTCCAAAACCTATGGAGGGCACTAGGTTGGGGAAGGCTGGGATAGGCTCTTGGAGTCCTGCCATGTGCTTAGAAAGTGCTACTTCACACACTAGATGAAGGACTGTTCCTCCGTACAAGATAGTCCTTGTACATGGGAATCTAGCAAAGCAAGAAGGCAAGACCAGGTTAGCACTTTCCTCCCTGAGATGCTTGCTTTCTGTGTGCTATGCAGAATTCTGGATAGCAGAATTCTGTGCTATGAGGGAGCACTTCTTCAAATGAGCACCTATCTGAACTCTGAAGCAGTACAGACCAGACACAGGCCTACCAACTCATAACCAGCCCATAATCAACTGGGAAACCAGGGGCCTTCACCTGCCCTGTCACAGGATACAACTATTTCCAAAGGGGCAGCCTGTCCCAGACTGCTGCAGACAAAGAACCTTGGGGGATCAGAAAGCTAGGAAACTTAGCATGCATTTTTATGGGCTGGAGTCCACTTCGTTAGATGCCTTGAATATTATTCTGAGATGCAGGTTCATGTACAGTCCCAAACATACACATGTATCCTTGCAACTCAAACATCTACACACACTGAATATCAGACAGTGGACCCTATGCCACAGATGCTTATATTATATTAAATGTATGCCCTTTTAAGGTGCCAACAAACTCTTTAGCATAAACACTAGTTTGTGTTTAAAAATCTAGGTCAAGACTTAAAGCCGGGGTGGGCAATTTGAGGTCCTGTAAATGTTTTGACTGACACCTGCCACCAGCCAAGGGTGAGCTTTTGTGGGATCTGCAGACCCAAACATCTGGGAGACAAGCTGCCCACCCCCTGCTTTAACAAAGGCAGCTTTAGTGTGAAATATCTTACTGTGTTATTGGAAGTATCACTTGAGGCCAAGCAGTTCACTCATGTACATAAATATCTATGATTGGTGAATAAATATTATGTACAGGGACTCAACCAAGAATGGAGCATCCCATCTTAGAAACACAGAAACAGGGCAAGTCAGAAGGGGCCTCCCAGGCCATCTAGTCTGACCTCCGGCACAAGCCGGCTCCGCTCACGACATGCCCACCATGTGCACGTCCAGCCTATCTTTGAGCACCCGCCCGATGGGGCCTCAATGACCTCTCGTGGAAGCCCATTCCACACCCCCGAGGTCCTGACTGTCAGGAAGTGCTTCCTGGCATCCAAATGGAACCTTGGCTCCCTGAGCTTTGATCCGTTGGCCAGTAATTGGCATGCTTCATTATTATCTATTTCACAAAGGGTCAAGGAACTTAGGCTAAGCTTAATTCAGAAAAAATTGATGTTTTCAGCATACTAGATGCCATAATGTCTCTTTGTCAGGGTCTTAATTAAATTGGCCAGGTTTTGGAAGTGCTGATGCTTCTCTTCTTCATGTTTGGCAATGCCCAATGCCAGCTTCCTTTTGGGGGGATTAATGATTCAGCTAAATCTTGCAATGGAAAGTTCTTTAATATTCAGCGACACACACATCTTAATTAGTTACCTATCTCTTGTAACAAAATCAACATAAATTGATTCTCCACACCCTTTTGACAGCTAAAATACTATTAGTGGAGCAGTGGAAGAATGAATGACCACTGGCAATAATCCTAACCCTAACCCTGCCATGGATGAAGAATTTAATGAAACTTTCATTTTTTGAATGTGTGGCCTTTAGGTATAATTGTCAAATAGATAAATATATTGGTATTAGAGGTGCCTTTGTTGAATTCCATGCACAGTATTTTAAAAAATATGAGCAATATGTTCTATTACATACTAAAACACAAGGATATATTATATATGTAACTAATGCTAAGGATCTTTCAGGATTTCATTCAACTACTGTAATACCTTAGATTGTTTTCTTCTCTAGCAGTGCACTGCTTCTCTCTGCAGCCGCAGGCAGTTTGACCCGATGGAAAAAGTGGGGCAGCAACCACAAGGGTGGCAGCTACTGTAATCCATAGGCATACAGAAAGCTGCTTTATACTGAGTCAGGCCTTGGCCTATGGAGCCCAGCACTGCTGACTCCAGCTGGCAGCAGCTCTCCAGGGTATCTGGCAGGATTTTTGCCTAGCCCCACCTGGAGGTGCCAAAGGTTGAGCCTCCTCCTATGAACCGAAGGTGAACCTCCCCTCTTCTAGCTTCTTTCTGCCAAGCCTATGCCATCAAGCTGTCTACAGATGTGCTGACTCCAGGTTCGCTCTTTGGGGATCCACTCTATAGAGGTCAGGAACCCCAGTGTGGACACGAGGCAAAGTGTAGTGGCCTACGCATTTTGTTACACTCACCCAAGACCTCCTGCCTACATAGCAGCACTCTGCAAAAGCGCCCCCTCCCAAAACTAACAATTAAATAAAAAGCCTTTGCAGATTTCATGGAGATTTTATGGAAGTTCCAGAGTGCTTTCCAAACACAGAAATGGGAGCTTCCTGTTTTGCAGAAATACATTTCCACAGACGGGCAGTGGAAACATAAGTGCCTGGTTTACATTTAACCGGCCCCTTGCATTAATAAGCATTTTCAAAAATGCAGAGTCACTTTTTCATTCCTAGGCTGCTTTGCTGAGGAAGCGGCTTGCGGCCAGAGGTTCACCCTCACATGTCAGAAACTGACTCAACACCCGAGGCAGCCTCCTCATGGCAGCAGCCACCTGATGTGGCACTTCAGGAAACTGCTGCTGAGCAGGAGGATCTTTGGAACGGAAGTCTCCAGGATGACTCAGCAAAAGCAAAATGACTGGACAAAAATAAGCCCTATGCAAACATTCAGAAAGAGATTCTATGGTCACGGCAGCTGCCCACATCACGTTTTAAATGCTCTCCTGACAAGTGCAGGGTTGGGGTGCATGCATTGGCTGCTAACTGATGTGGGTTTCCAAAAATTGTGAACTGGGCAAAAAAAAGAAAGAAAGAAAATCCTAGAAAAATCCTGTGCCTTCAACTCAGGAGGTGTATGACTCACAGCGCAGCCCATGAAACCAACAGGAAGCCACCCACTCAGCTAGACTGCACTTGGGGAGCTGTAGGCCCAGTGAATTTTGCTTGGTAATGTCAGGGGTAAAATCTTCCCCAAGCACCCTTACTTCTGAGATCATAGCCTTCTGCCACGAACAGCAGGCCGACAGCCATCCCAGGGGTGACTGTGGGAATGGAGAGCTTACAGCTCCCTACCCACCCCCAGTGATCACTAGATCTTGGATAAGAGGTTTAATTCAAATCCTTTCCTCAGCACTTAAGTGTGTGTGCGCACATGTGTGTGCATGCACATGCATGCACACGTGTGCCTCGCTTAACACAAGATGCGGCTCTCAGGTCCAAAAAGGTTGTGCAGCTCCAATTGAGAAAAATCAAATGGTATCCCAAAATACTGTAATCAGAAAAGTGATGATGGTAAAATTTCCACTGTGTATTGCTGTATCCACTGAAAGAAGGGGTAGGTACCTCATAGGCCAAAAATTCTGGAGGGCCTAGACTCCCATCAGCCCAAGCCAGAGCTGCCAATTATGAGGCAAGATGGACACTGTAGGAAAAACATGTGGAGGACCACAAGTTGCCCAGTCCTGACTTAAATGTTACTCTGTCGCTGCTCTAAATAATTTCATCCTGACATCTGCAAACTTACTGATGACCCTACATCCACCTCTCTCAATATGTGTTTGGATCGAACTCCCTTCTTTTTCCGATCCAATGCCTGCTTGAGGCAGGCTTGGGCTAGAATTTTTGGCCAGGGGACTAAGGTAGACAATGGGAATATTCTGGGAATAATTTATTAGACGTCATAATTATTTCTTTGGGGTTCTTTAGTATTTTAATCTATAATTTTATTGTATCATTGTATGGTAGAAATGGATCACTGCCTTGTCATGGCGAAGGGGCTTGCATAGCTCAATGAAGCTATGAGCTATGCCGTGCAGGGCCACCCAAGACGGACAGGTCATAGCAGAGAGCTCTGACAAAACATGATCCACTCGAGAAGGAAATGGCAACCCACTCCAGTAGTTTGCCATGAAAACCCCATGGACAGTACCAAAAGGCAAAAAGATATGACGCCAGAAGATGAGCCCCTCAGGTCGGAAGGTGTCCAATATGCTACTGGGGAATAGCAGAAGGATAGTACTAGTAGCGCCAGAAAGAAATGAGGGAAAGCATGCAAAAGCCAGAAATCCACAAAATGATTGGCAGTTGGGGAAAAGGGGGTGGGGCCAGGGGAACAGGGTGGCCCTTCTCTCAAGGGCTCCACTGGGACTCCAGGCAGGATGAAGTTTGCCTGCAGCCCTGACATCCAACATTCCTAGTTCAAAGAGTGGGAAGTTTGTGGTTCTCCAGATCTTAGTGGAGTATGACCGACAGTGGCCAACAAAGCCAATGGAATGCCTGATGGGATCTGTAAATCAACAACATCCGGAAGACTCAAGTTGCTCATCCCTGGACTTGGGCCAATTTCAAGCTGAGGTGTGGTCAGCCTTTCCCCAGGAAAACACAAATGTGTCTGGCATAGCCTGGCCTTCTCTGCTGGTCTCCAGAGCGAAAACAAGGAACTCTGAGGAGGCTGCCCAGCTGTGCATGATCTCATTGGTTCAGATCTAGCACAAACAAACCTCTTGGCTGGACTGGCCTGATTGCTGCACAATACAGTTGAGCATTGTGGAATGAGATGAAGAGGGGGCGTGTTCCAGGGAGGAACTTCCCCACTTGGAACTCACTGTTGGCTGGTGCCCGTCCCTACAGACACACCTCCCTCTGGGCCACTCCGCCTCTTGGTCAAGTCCTGGCCTGTCTCCAGATGCAAGACAGCACCAGAGCACAGCACGTACCTCCCAACTCAGGCAAAGCATTCAAAGCCATTGGTCAGAACAGTTTGCCCAAGCTGGCCCTGCCCTCCAGATGCGCTGGATCACAACTCCCACCAGTTTCAGCCAGGATGGCTTATGGTCAGACATAATGGAACTTGTAGTCTTTGGGTCAGCAAAGGCATGGCAAGTGATCAATAGCTTTGCCTTTCAGACATTTGAGGTGGGGAAATTTCTTCATGCTCCATCTATTTCTAGGCCACCTTCATGTGGATATGCAAAGTGACTACTTAAAAAAAAACATTATGAAACATGTTTCGATCCAGTCCACAAAACAGAGATTTTCAACTGAATTAATTAAACGCTGAACACTGAAGTCAATGGCCTTGAATGTAATGGAAAACTGGGGAAAGAAAGAAGGGCGGTTCAGCATTTTCCTGAAGCCCTACAAAAAAGGGCCAGATGGATTTTTTTCAGGATTTGTGCTTCTGAGCATCTCTGCCTCTCTAAAATTGGGGTTGCCCAATGGCAGTCCCAATGGGAGTCTCAGTGCTCCTGCAGAGCTGATGATCATTTGTAGCTTGTGCTCCTGATGCCAGTGGGTGGGATGCAAGAAATCACAGGGGGCACTCAATTTTCCAGCTGCTCTGATTGTTTGGAGGCAGGTGAAATTTCCTTTCATGCCAGGGCACCACTGCCAGCATCCCTCATATGGAGCCAAACAAGCCACAGCAAAAAGGTGATTTCACACAGGCCTTTAGCAGCAAAGCATCTGGTTTGGCAGGAAAATGCTTGGAACTAAAGAGACACATGCAATTGAATGTTCTTAACTACCGTGATGACACTTGTTGAGTAAGGCAGGCTTTTCCCACACAGGGAGTATTCTCAAACAGGTCACAGCAGCTGGGCTGTCATCTCTAGCACCTTAAAATATACAGCATCAAAGCAAAGTGCTTTTAAAAAATGGCAATATTCTTAGAGAGCTGAATTCAATTTGCTTCCAGCACCAAATTTTCTACAACTAGAGGGATTCACAGGAGATGAAAGAACTAGCTAAGGTCATATTTCTTCTGCTTATGGACACAGAAACACACACTGGGCCTCAGAAATTCCTAGGACTAACAGAAGAAACAATAACTTTCAGGCCTCAAAGGCCTGCCATCGGTGAGGAAGGCATGTGCACTGGATGCTCATGTGCAGGAAGTCATGCTTAAATTATACCCACAGTCCCTATAATTCTCTCTTCCCCAGCCATAGGGCCTCCAGGTATATTGGTCTTTAACTCCCAGAATGCCTAGCAAGTGGAGGGGGGGTGGGAAGACTGTCCTATACAATTCCTGCCTGAAAGTGAATATATCTAATGCTCTACATCAGGCCATTGGTCCGCCAAACCTGTATTCTCTGCTCTAACTGGGAAATGACTCCCCAAGGCCTTGATGTGGGACTTCTCAGTCTTGCTGCCAGAGATTCCTCAAGACCAGAGCAGGGATGCTGAACTCTTCTGCACATCAAGCTTATGAACCACTGAGGTATTATCTTCATGTGCAGGAACCCACTGACAAAAGCACCCTAGATGTGCTCCTCTTTTGCATCACTGCAACCTGCTTCTTCCTCTCTTTCTCTCTCTAACTGACAAAAGATGGGGACTGTGGTTGGTGGTGAGAGGCTTGGGACTGAGGACCTGGGAGATCTGCGTTCTAGTCCCTATTCAGCCATGAAGCTCACCATGAAGTTGAGCCTAGCCTACCTCACAGGGCTGTTGCTGTGAGTAAAATGGAGGTACGCGAGCAGCCTTGGATTCCTCACAAGAGGAAAAACAGTGAGATATAAATGCAGTGTAATAGTAGTATTTATTTTATTTTGCAGAATGTTACTGTTCATCTCATCCAGTGGGTAACAGTAAGAACAGAAACACGGAACATATGTGCGACATGCATGGTACCATTTGGAGGGGCATTTCCCCCATAAATGGCCCAGCTCCTACCATTTCCAAAGCACGGTCTGCTCGCTTCTCTCATTTTCCCTGCCACACCACGCTTTTTCTTTTACTTGTTCAGCAATATGCTCCCTTGGGGAGCATCTAATCCAAAGCCTCACTTTATCCAGTACCTGCAAGCCTTAAATATAGCAAAAAGCCTCTTAGGGATAAATGTCATCATTGTGCAGATTCACTCTTTGGACCACACCAGTATTCTCATTCCAGGAAGCAGGAGAGTTGCTTCTGCACTCCCAGGCCCTACTGTCCAATTCAGAGGGGCACTTCAATAAGATCTGGGTAGTGGAGACACCATAGCATAAAGAATACAGATACTAATGCACCTCAAAATAACGCCCCATCATCCCCAGTCAGAAATGCTGTGGGAGGTGCTGTTCAAGGCATCTGCAAGGCACACACTGGGGAAGGCTGAATGGAACAAGATGCTGGACAAGGGGAGAAATTGTAAATATGTTAGGATCCTAGCAGGCAGGCTCAAAAAAGATTGCTTTGAACACATCTGATGATAGCTCCATGAATGAAAATATAGGCAAACTATAAACAGGTTGCTGCTCACTGTTGTATTGTGCTGTATATGCACCCCAATAGGTGCATATGAACAAAAACTGGAGTTGTACTCAGGGCACAATTCTACACCACCAGGAGGCAACCCAGTATCCTTCAGATGTTATGGACTGCAATTCGCATTATTCCCAAACACTGGGCATGTTGACTGGATGATAGTAATTCTTGTCCAAGTCACACAAAGAGCACCATGTTGCCTAACTGCTATACACACAAGGTAGCAACACAGTGGTTTGTTTTTGAGTAAACCTGCAGGGATTTGTACAACCTGACAGTGTACCTCTACTACTTCCAAATGCCCTTTGAGCCTCCCCCCAGCATGTGGATCCTAAATTTTTCATGCATTGGTGGGCGGCTCCTTAAAACTCTGACTTCTAAACAATTGCTATACTATAGTTAGTGTGCAAGAATATGCCAGCATGGTCCAATGGTTAGAGTAGCCTTCCCCAACCTGGTGCCCTTCAGATACTTTGGACTACAATTCCTGGTAGTCCTGAACATTGGTCATGCTTCCTGGGGCTAATGGGAGTTTGTCCAGATGACACCAGGTTGGGGAAGGTACCATTACAGACTTGGAGAAAGACCAGAAAACCATAGCTATAAAACACAAAGTGATCTAGCCTATCTTACAGGGTTGTTGCAAGGAAGAGAACATGCACACAACACAAACAAAGAAACAACATGCAAATTAGCTACCAATGCTACACCTTAAGCCTGGCTTGTACTACTAAACAGGATGGCTCATAAATACTACTCATATCAACAAAAGAGCATCTGGCTCGTTTTAAATTCAGCACAGAACACCTGGACACTTTAAATTATATCGTAAAGTATTTTTTTTAATCAGCTGGCTTTTGGCACCCAGGAAATGAATGGTTAGGAAGACTAATGCCTTCTGGTCTATTAGGATCTCATGCTTTTCATGTGCTTCTTGTTATGATGGAGGTAAACACTGAAATCAACAAAAAAGCAAAATGTAAATAGTATGTGAAAGACACTCCTTCATGGATCACTGCCTTGTCGTGGCGAAGGGGCTTGCGTAGCTCAATGAAGCTATGAGCTATGCCGTGCAGGGTCACCCAAGACGGACAGGTCATAGCAGAGAGCTCTGACAAAACCTGTTCCAGTGGAGAAGGAAATGGCAACCCACTCCAGTATCTTTGCCATGAAAACCCCATGGACAGTACCAAAAGGCAAAAAAATATGATACCGGAAGATGAGCCCCTCAGGTCGGAAGGTGTCCAATATGCTACTGGGGAAGAGCGGAGGGCTAGTACTAGTAGCGCCAGAAAGAATGAAGCGACTGGGTCAAAGCCGAAAGGACACTCAGTTGCTGATGTATCTGGTGGTGAAAGGAAAGTCCGATGCTGTAAAGATCTATACTCCGTAGGAACCTGGAATGTAAGATCCATGAATCAAGGCAAGCTGGATGAGGTCAAACAAGAGATGACAATACTGAACGTCAACATCTTAGGAATCAGTGAACTAAAATGGACAGGTATGGGTGAATTTAGTTCAGATGGCCATCAGGTATACTACTGCGGGCAAAAATCCCTCAGAAGAAATGGAGTAGCCTTCATAGTCAAAAAAAGAGTAGGAAAAGCAGTACTGGGATACATTCTCCAAAATGACAGAATGATCTCAGTTTCAATCCAAGTCAAACCATTCAACATCACAGTAGTCCAAGTCTATGACCCAGCCACTGATGCTGAAAAGGCTGAAGTCGACCAGTTCTATGAAGGCCTACAACAACTTCTAGAATTAACTCCAAAAAAAGATGTCCTTATCATCATGGGGGATTGGAATGCTAAAGTAGGAAGCCAAAAGATAACTGGAATAACAGGCAAGTTTGGCCTTGGAGTACAAAATGAAGCAGGGCACAGGCTGGTAGAATTTTGTCAAGAGAATACAATGGTCATAGCAAACACTCTTTTCCAACAACCCAAGAGACGACTCTACACATGGACATTACCAGACGGTCAACACAGAAATCAGATTGACTATGTGCTCTGCAACCAAAGATGGAGAAGCTCTATATAGTCAGTAAAAACTAGACCAGGAGCTGACTGTGGCTCAGATCATGAGCTTCTGGTTGCTAAATATAGGCTAAAGTTGAAGAAAGTAGGGAAAAGCACTAGGCCACTCGGGTATCACCTAAATCATATCCCTGATGAATATACAGTAGAGGTGACAAATAAATTTAAGGAATTAGATCTGATAGACAGAGTGCCTGAAGAACTATGGATGGAGGTTCGCAACATTGTACAAGAGGAAGCAACTAAAACCATCCCAAAGAAAAAGAAATGCAAGAAAGCAAAATGGCTGTCTGAGGAAGCTTTACAAATAGCTGAGGAAAGAAGGGAAGCGAAAGGCAAGGGAGAAAGAGGAAGATACACCCAACTGAATGCAGAATTCCAGAGAACAGCTAGAAGAGATAAGAATGCCTTCTTAAATGAGCAAAGTGCAAAGAAATAGAAGAAAACAATAGAATAGGGAGGACCAGAGATCTCTTCAAGAAAATTGGAGATATGAAGGGCACGTTTCATGCAAAGATGGGCATGATAAAGGACCAAAATGGCAGGGACCTAACAGAGGCAGAAGAGATTAAGAAGAGGTGGCAAGATTACACAGAAGACCTATACAAGAAAGAGCTTAACATCCCTGATAACCACGATGGGGTGGTCACTGACCTCAAGCCAGGCATCCTGGAATGTGAAGTCAAATGGGCCTTAGGAAGTCTGAGCAACAACAAAGCTAGTGGAGGCGACAGCATTGCAGTTGAGCTATTCAAAATCCTAAAAGATGATGCAGTAAAAGTGCTACACTCAATATGCCAGCAAATTTGGAGAACTCAACAGTGGCCACAGGATTGGAAAAGGTCAGTTTACATTCTGATCCCAAAGAAGGACAATGCCAAAGAATGTTCAAACTACCACACCATTGCACTCATTTCACATGCTAGCAAGTGATGCTCAAAATCCTACAAGCTAGGCTCCAGCAGTATGTGGACCGAGAACTACCAGAAGTACAGGCAGGATTTTGAAGAGGGAGAGGAACTAGAGAACAAATTGCCAACATACGCTGGATCATGGAGAAAGCCAGGGAGTTCCAGAAAAACATCTACTTCTGCTTCATTGACTTTGCTAAAGCCTTTGATTGTGTGGATCACAACAACTTGTGGCACGTTCTTAAAGAGATGGGAGTACCAGACCATCTGAGAAACCTATATGCGGGTCAAGAAGCAACAGTGAGAACTGGACACGGAACCACTGATTGGTTCAAAATTGAGAATGGAGTTCGGCAAGGCTGTATACTGTCACCCTGCCTATTTAACTTATATGCGGAGCACATCATGAGAAAGGCGGGCCTAGATGAATCACCAGTTGGAATTAAGATTGCTGGGAGAAATATCAACAACCTCAGATATGCAGATGATACCACCCTCATGGCAGAAAGTGAAGAGGAACTAAGAGCCTCTTGATGCGGGTGAAGGAGGAGAGTGCAAAAGTTGGCTTAAAACTCAACATTAAGAAAACTAAGATCATGGCATCCGGTCCTCTCACTTCCTGGCAAATAGATGGGGAAGAAATGGAGGTAGTGACAGATTTTATTTTCCTGGGCTCCAAGATCGCTGCAGACGGGGATTGCAGCCAAGAAATTAAAAGACGCTTGCTTCTGGGGAGGAAAGCTCTGGCAAATCTAGACAGCATACTAAAAAGCAGAGCCATCACCCTGCCAACAAAAGTGTGTATAGTCAAGGCTATGGTTTTCCCAGTTGCAATGTATGGCTGTGAAAGCTGGACCATAAGGAAGGCTGAGCACAAAAGGATTGAGGCCTTTGAATTGTGGTGCTGGAGGAGACTCCTGCGAGTCCCTTGGACAGCAAGGTGATCAAACCGGTCAGTCCTAGAGGAGATCAACCCTGACTGCTCTTTAGAAGGCCAGATCCTGAAGATGAAAGTAAAATACTTTGGCCACCTAATGAGAAGGAAGGACTCCCTGGAGAAGAGTCTAATGCTGGGAACAATAGATGGCAAAAGAAGAAGGGGGCGGCAGAGGATGAGGTGGCTGGATGGAGTCACTGAAGCAGTTGGTGTGAGCTTGGGAGGACTCCGGGAGATGGTGGAGGACAGGAGGGCCTGGAGGAATGTTGTCCATGGGGTCGTGATGGGTCGGACACAACTTTGTGACTAACAACAACAACATGTGAAAGACAAATTGTCAATAAAACTGCTCTGGTTCCTTGTGGTAGTAAGAGTCCCTTTCCAGGTACATAAAAGGTTGAGTTTAAATGTGGGCAGACCAGTCAGTTCACTGTGGACTAGTAACTTGCCTGTTTGCGAAGACTTTTGTGGCAGTTATTATGGCACCCAGCAAAATAGTAAAAGCGAGGGAAGACTGTGAGAAGGCTGTAGCTCTATACAGGGACTTTCCTTGTCTTACTAAACCCAAGTGGCTAACTTCTGGGTAGACGGAATTGCATATCAGGGCCCCTGGGCAGCACAACGATGGCACAGTCGAATTCTAGAGTTTGGCATCAGCCTTCCTGTTTTCCCAGATCTCTGGAGGGTACCAGGCTTTGGGGACAGCCAGGGCATATGTAAGTCTTGCGCAGCTTCTGCGAATAATTTGAATTTCACCCCCGGCCACAGCCTCCGAGGGGCAAAAGAGAACCACTATCTGCCTCCTTGGCTTGGGGAAGTCACGATCCACTCCAGAAGGGCTCGCGGAAGACGGGGGAAGCCGAGACAGCGAGTTGCAAACGCAAGCCCGCCACCGCTCCCGGGCACGACCCAACAAACGCTCCCACGGCTCCGTGAGCTACCCAGGGGACTTACCGCCCAGCCCTCCGGCGGCAGCTGTGCATGGCTGCCGCAGGCTCGGCGCCAGGTTCCAGGCGAGAAAGACCGACAGTCCCGACACGGCCCCGAAAGCCGCGTAGGCCAAGCGAATCGCCAGCTTCTTAGTCACCGCCATCGCGGAGCCGAGCCGAGCCGAGCCGAGCCGAGCCAAGCCGCCGCCGCCGCCGCCGCGCCGGTAGATGCAATTAGCAGCACCCTGCCGCCGATGTCCTAACCTCGCTCCGCCCGGGCTCCGCCTCCCTCGCTCCGGCTTCGCAGCGGCTCCTTGCGGCCGGGGGGACTCAGCGGCCGGCGCGGTCACGCGAGCAACTCCTGCCCGCCCCGCACGGTCTGGCAAACCTGCTTACGTAACTGGCCACGCACCGTCTTCTAAATACCCGTGAGATTAGATCAGGGTAAACAGGGTTATACTCTGCTCTTCGTTTTGGAGGTACTTTATTGCGCTGTAGCTAGTTCTCTTTCCGCCACACGCATCCTTTGCCCCCAAAACAACCTCGTAAGGCAGCTAGTCTGACTGAAGAAGCCCTGAGCAAAGGTCTCGCCCAGATCTGACGGAAAAATTGGACCCAGCGCTTCCCACTGACCGTCAGGAGCTATTACGCCATGCTTTGGAATCGAGTTAGGCGGCAATGGGAAAGGTGCTTACGAAGGCGAAGACCTCACTGAAGACAGTGGAGCTGAATTTCTGAGTAAATGGGCAACAGCTCAGCCGCCGCTCATTTGGCAACTGCTTCTAGATTCCCCAGCTCTAAGAATAATATACTTTTTTAAAACTGTGTTTAAAAAGAAACAAAAACAAAATATTCTGAGTATATTAAGATTTGCTTATTGCAGGTGCACCCCTATGCATGTTTAAACTGAAAAAGGCCCCAGCCAGAGGGATGGTGGGAATTGTAGGATGTCTTTTGTTCTGTCTCAACCTGCATAGAATTGTGCCTAAAACTTACTTATAACACTATCCTGAATGCAGACATAAAATGGTATTTGCTTGTGCACCTGCCACTCTGTAGGGGGCAGTTTACACCCCTACCTGGGCTACAGGGCTCTAGCCCTCAGTCACGGGGTTGCAGTACCAGTGGCTACTAAAAGCAAAAGCTGTAAACCGAAGCATGCTGATATTTTAACCCCAGACCATTTGTCTTTGCCCTCATCGCTCATTCCATTGTGCGCCCCCCACCCCCACCCCAGAGCCTCCCCAAAACTGGATTCTGCCATTGGGACAAAAGAGATGCTTCTCCCCAGCCTATGCTAAGTAACAACTCTAGCTTATGATAATGCCACCTTTAAATGGCAAATTGCCTATAATAGGGGGAAAAAAAAGAATGAACACGAGGTAATGGGCAATGCTCAGTTTTGGAGAAGGCATAATGTTTCGGAGCAAACAGAATGATCACAAACATTTTTTTTCCCCAAACATGCACAGAATCGTACCTTAAATCGTATGTTTTGATCATCAGCTGCCTGTGGACTAGTATTTCCAGTATGGGGAATTTATGACAAGAGCTGGACTAAGTGGAATCTGCAACACAATGTTGTCACAAATTCTGATCTTCTTATATACATGCTGCAATGAATAAAGAAATGGCTAATTGTATTTCATTGTTCTCATGTCCACTTTTACCCTGAAAAGACTGGAAACTGACAATATGGGCCTAATCATGTCTCTCTTACAGGTAGAACAAGTGGTGATTGATCTTTATCTATCATAATTAATTACTTTTGATATTCCTTAATAGTTGGAGCTTTTAATAGACTGGTTTCACTGAGTTTGGGATACAACTTGTGAGATTAAGAGTGCAATTCTAGGCATGTTTATTTATAATTTATTTGTTTTTATTTATTTAATTTCTGTACCACTCAAAAGCTGCTCTGATTAGATAGAAAAAGTCCTACAATTTCCGACATCCCCTGTCAGCCATGCTGCACAACTTTTTTTCTGTAGAATCAACTCCATACCTGCTAGAGATGGAAGACAAATGGCTAAGGGGCAGAATAGAAATGAAATAAATAAATTAAATGCATTGTTGTGAGGAATTTGCCTTTATTTTTCAACAGAAAATACTGTATTCCATTATGAATTACTATAATTATTATTTAGATTCAGGATGATGTTAAAAAACAACAACAAAGGATCCATAGTTACTTCTGGATATTTGGGTGTGAACCTGTTGGAATAGAAAGTTGTAATGCCAGATGCACATGGATGGGCATCTGGGTCTGAGGCAAAGGTATTTTGTTCATGCTCAGAAATATTGTATTTTTCACTGAAAATATCAGCTGGGTAGTGGCTTAAATTACCCTCTGTTACTATATATGCAGAATACATACACACATGAATGGGAGCTGCAATCCAAGTTCTTTTGACACCTGAGACCAAAGATACATAGGGGCAAGAGAAATGGGTTGGAAGGGGAAACAATCAGAAAAACAAGAACATGAAGCAAAGACAGATGTAGGGCATGATTTGGGGGCACAATGCTATGTAAGTTTAGAAAGAAAAATGGTTTAGAATTCCTAGAATGTCCCAATCAGCACAGCTGACATTTCAGAGTTGTAGGCCTTTTCTCTGTCTAAAGTTCCATACAACTGTGTTTTAAGTCAAGAGTGGCAAACTCATTCCCCTAATTACATGATCTTTCTTCATTAGAGATCACTAATTCCATATTACTCAGCAAGTAACTAGTGTTCCCAACAATGTTATGATTGTCAGTTCTTGACTCAGGCATGCTGACAACTTCCTGACATGTGATGGAGGATCAAATCTTGATCAAACCATGTGACAACATATGCTCCAATTGTTTACATGCCTCTCTCCTTTCTTTCTGTTCTGATGCCATTTTGGCCTTTGGAGGATGCCTTAATAGCACCAGGCATGTGAGAGTTGGTGTTATTTTGAGCAGGAGCTCTGCTGGAGCAGATGAATGGTCCATCCAGTCTAGTACTCTGTACATGGGGTGACGAACCAGCTCCAAACATCTCAAGTTAGATGGACATGAGGGTTCAGGCTACCCAAGCTCCTCAGCAACTGGTGTATGCAAGCATGCTGCCTCTGATCATGGTGGTGGCACATAGCCAACAAGGCTGGTAGCCAGCCATCGATGGCCTTCTCCTCCATGTGTATGCTCCCTTTTGTTTTTCTGATTCGGCAAGATTTCCTTTTCTTAAAGGGAACCTTCTTCTCTTCAGCGGCTGTCTTTTTGGACTTCTCCTGCTATCTTTCCTAACTTGTGGTATGTATATTATCTGTGCCTCTGAGCAAATAAGGTTTTCATTGCTGCCCAAAGTATTTAGAAATGACATCACAGAGTGAGGAAGACAGGAAGACACACATTGTCTCCAGCATCAGCACATGCTCATGCACACTAAAGCCAGTATGGTGCAGTGGTTAGGGTTTTGACCTGGGACTTGGGAGAGCCAGGTTCTAGTCCCTGCTCAGCCAGGAATTTCACTGGGTTATTTTGGGCCAGTCACTGACTGTCAGCCTTACCTACTTCACGGTGTTGTTGCGAGGATAACAGACAGGAGTGGGAGTCATGTATTCCACTTTTCGCAAGAAGGAAAAGGTAGGATATAAATGTAATAATAAGGATGATGAAGCGTTGCACAGTGTGTCATAACCAGCCATTTCACACACTGTAGTTTCTGAGATGTATTTTGAATTGCTGTTAATGCTTGTAAGACCATTATAATTATAATTGTTATTGTTATTATTGATGATGATGAGGAGGGTGCTCTCCATATATTTAAAGAAAAGAATGAATGTCCTCTTGGATTTTGAACTGGTGTAATACAAGTTACTGCAGAGTAAATTACTGCAGTTCATAGAAGGCAGAATAAAAACTTCATTAAGGTACGTTAGTGTTTATTTTAGGATTGCCAGGTCTCTAGCTTTGGTCTTGAGCAGTTACGCAGTTAGATAATTTAGACTCTGGATTTAAAGGTCCTGTATCCTCTCTCCTTCCTTAGGCAGTACGTAATATTACTTCATTTACCTCAAAATATAGCAAGCAAACTCTGCTGTGTTTGGTGGCCTTGCTCATATTCCTGGCTGGGGCCCTGGAGAGCAGTGGCCAGTCTTGCTACTGCCCCCAAAGCTTTACTGTCCGTTCCCAGGGTCTCAGGATGGCAAATTTAATCTCAGGATCCTCACCAAATAATTATTTTCAAGCCTTGAGGTATCAGCAGTTCGCAGAGCTATTGCAAGACATTACCTTGATACCTACCTACTTTCACCAAAGCACCCATTCTGAAAGAGAAAATGTTGCCCACATTTCTTTAAGAAAAAGTTACCCCACATTCCAAATGTGGCCTGTGGGAGTCGGGGAAGGGGACCCACGTCTGCCCCACAACTCCTTTTTCCTGCTGAGTTTTTCCTGTCTGGCTCCGTCTGAGCCAAGCCTGGTAGCAGATATTTGCCTGCCAGCAGTTGGTTGCCAGCCCCATAACTGTGCTAGCCTTGCCTGATGGCATCACAAAGCCTTGCCAGGCAACATCATGATGCCTCACCCCATGAGCTTCAGACTTTGGGCCACCAGAGACCTGGCAATCCTGTTGCGTGTGGGGAAGAGCTGGCCGGCATTTGAATGATCCTTGGTGTGGGGATTGGATGCTACCAATGTGGACTGTTTGGGATCTGGAATTTTGATGGAGATGTGCTGGAATTCCCAAGAACTTCCCAGTGAAAAAGAAGATTATGATGCCAACCATGATGTAACAGTTTGCAAGAAGTACAGCTGAGATGAACTGCTCTGAGATCTTTCCAAGGTATGGTCGACCCATCTGTTTTGCTTTATTTGGTTCATATCTTGATTTAAAGGAGACTTTCCTGGACAAAGATGTCATCTCTGTATCCAGTCTTTTCCAGCCTAGTGTCCTCTGGATTATGGGAATACAACTCTGAGCTTTCCTGCCCATTGGCCATGTTAACTGGTGCTGATGGGGGTTGAAGCCCAAAGCATCTGGAAAGCTCCTGTCTGGAGAAAGCTGCTGTTGTCCATTCCCACACTCTCCCTAGGAGCCCAAGATCTGGCATAAATCCATTCTGGAGAGAAGAACATCTCCCCTAGCTATTGATCATCAAGAAGAGCACTAGCCTTCTATGAGAATGCTGGGCTCACAGATATAAAAATAACCTGCTTTGACATACATGCAACATCAGAAGTCTTGAAAGCATCATTTTTCCCACAGAACCTAGGCCTGGCTTATGCTGCTCCTAGAGAATTGTTTTATCTCAACACTGATTTATGAAGGGACTCTAGGGAAAACAGAAGCTAGTTTTCTAGAGATACAGATTGTGGCTGTGTGAGTGAGGGCCAAAAGGGAGAGTTTTTGCAGTCATTTCAATAATTCAGTTAGACCAAAACTCTTCCTACCAGTAAACTAAGCCTTTGGAGAGGCATTTGAACCTTTGAGAATGAGGGGGAAAGGCAGCAAATTGGGGGAACCACCAAATGATCCACAGTCAGGTAAAGGACCATGGCTATCTGGGGGATCTCAGAGGCCTTATTTGGACCCTGAGTGAACCAGACCTGGCCCACAGCCCTGAGGTTCAACACCCCAGTTAAGACCTTCCTAGGGGCCACTGAGATCCTTTCCTTATTTCATCTCATGCATTGGAGCCTCTGTCTACTTCTTGGTTTCCTTCAATAGCAGAGACTTACAACCAAGGACAGCAATTAATATATGAGGATTGTGTGTCTGTTCACAAATCAAGGAACATATCTGATTTGCAGTTGCTTCTGTGAATGTAAGCTGGAGCACTTTTTTCAAAATATGCAGTTATGTTAAGCATACATATTTTCTTATGCCCATTTGTAAATGAGCATAAAAAATTGAAAAGGTTCTTCAGGAAAATCCTGCACTTTTGAAAAATAGTCTCTGAAATGCACGTGTGTCTTGGTCAAAATGCACTTTCCTGATTTGTATGAGGTGAAAACGCAGGCTAAAACCCAAAACAGGAGCAAGCCAAAATGAGATTTGAACAGAGTGATTCTATGGCTCTTAAGCAATGTCTCAGGGCTCTGGCATTCTCCAGATTCCCAGACCCAAGGTCAGAAAAAAACTCCAACCTGGGACCTGGAGATCCATACTCAGATACCCTTCCCCTCCCCTCAGTCTCTGCAGCCAAGGGGCATTGCTCCCAGTTAATAACACTGAAGTCAGCTCACATGCTGTGTTTGCCCATGAGTGGACGGTCCGGGGTCAGCTAGGATGGTGCAGGAAATATAATCTCTGAATCAGCCTTTTGATCCCTCACGTGCCAGCAAACACAAGGTTTTAGAGAGAAGAGGAACCAAAGTTGCAAGCAATGTGCTAGTTAGTATTCTTTCACAGTTTCCAAGAAGCAATCATGTCCACAAGAACTATGATTGGCAGAAGGTGTATAAGTTCAGAACTCAAATGAATATTCCAAAACTGGTTTATTTTCCTTCCAGACTGACACCCCGCCTAGAGGCAAACACAAGGAGCTACAGAGATGGCTAGACTGGGTTTAAGTCCTTAATGTGGCTGCCCATAACCCACTGAAGATTATGCATATCTAATAGAAGGCAGGATGGATATAAAGACTAGGATGGCCACTGGGCTGCTCTTGTCCTTTAAAAGCTTGCAAGGAGAAGAGGCTGAGGCATCACTGGGATTTTTGGAGGCTGGGGGCACCTTGCTTCTCCTTGTACTCTGGAACCTTCCCCCTCATACCAGCTCCCATGACAGTCTTCTGAGACAGAAACAACTACATCAGCTGTTCAAGTGGAAGGATAGCACTCCAAGGTTGCAGTCTGACCCCAGCATGTTTTTCTGAGCTCTCAGCCAAGACTCAGACTTACCCTATAGCCCCCAGACAATGTTAGAAGGCCGCAGGATTATGCCCTAAGTCACCTATTAAAGGTTACATTGTATGAATACATTTACTAAAAAAGTTCTTGTAAACTAAAATAAGCAATCTTCTTAAAGCACAATATAGGAAAAGTTATTTTGAATTGCCAACAATTAAAATGTAAAAGTGAAATTTCAATTTGATGTGAAATGGTGCATCAAGTTCAAATATTTAGACTTTCTGGCTTTTTAAATTTTTTTTGTTGTTTGTTGTATTATAAGCTGCCTAGGAAGGCCTCGCCAGTTATAGGCAGCCATTAAATATGTGCATAAATAAATAAATATGAGCAGGCACCAAAAACTGAATCTACCTCTGCCACTCTCTGCCACTCGACTGTACATCAGTTATCAAATACTGCCTCATCTCAAATATCAGAATCAAAGAGCACCGAATGTCTAAAAGACAAAACCACCATGTCATGTTGTAGTGTTTGATACGTTTGTGTGGCAAGGTGGGGGGAGATTTCACAGAAAAGGTTCTGGATAGATTCAATCTTGATTGGAAGCAGGGGACACACATCATTTCCAGCACAAGTGGTAACATTTCAAATACCTTTTGGAAAAGATTTCAGGCTTTTCAATTGATGGCTACTCCTCAGCTTGCTCTACCACCAGGTATTCCAGCATGAGGAAGACAGAAGAAGGAAATGAATCCTATTGTAAAACTCATTTTCTCCCTCTTCCAGCCCTTTTTATTTTGTTGCTGTACCTTTTTGCATTATAAGCATACGTGCAAGATCTGTCTTGTTCTCAAGGGAGCAGAAGAATTTATTTCTGTTCACAAAGGCATAGGATTATGGCCTAAGTGAACAAAAAATAAGCAGAAATGGTGAGAAACATAAAGCATGACCTTACATGGACTGACACAGAGAAATTGAAGTGGAGCAGCCATGTGAGGGGTGTCCCTGACCTCCCAAATTTCACCCAGGATTGAACACCTGGGGAATATTTGACAAGAAAATCTGCAGAAGCATTTGGAATCCCTGACAGCACAATCCTATCTATATTTACTCAGAAGTAACTGCCAGTGTGTTCATTCACTAGAGTTTCTGCACTGCTAGGGAAATGTGCATGACCTTGCAGCCTGGTTTTGTTTGTTTGTTTGTTTGTTTTATTTTAAGCTTTTATAGACTATCACAATTGCCATTTGGTTCTCTGGATGGTTTGCAGCACTTAAGTACAATAAAACAAAACGTAAGAATCCATAAACAATATGAACAAATTCAGTAAATAAAATCATTCCATCAGCAGAAACACTGTGTCGATCTCCTACAGTGGCCAAATTGGACATATTTCATATTTAAAATAGCAATTACAATTTTTTAAATTAAAAAACCAACTTAAAATTTGAATTAAAAATTTGATTCAAAAGTATCAATGATTAAAATACTCAAAAAATATCTTTGGCAGCAAAATGTGAGCAGAAGGGCACCTGTTGCACATCGCTGAGCAGCTGATTCTGAGGTTGGGGTGCCATGACTGCAAAGGCCCTACACTGGGTATCCACCCTTGTAACACCCTTTAAAGGCAGCTTCCCAAGCAGGCCCTCTGATGAAAATCGTAGGCTCTGGGTAGACTTGTATGAATGGAGATGCTCCTTTAAATTATTCAGGTCCTAAACCATTCAGGGCTTTATGCATTAAAATGAGCACCTTAAAGCAGGCCTGGACTTCAACTGGCAGCCAATGCAACTGATAAAGGACCAGCATTATATATTTAGTGCTACCAGTCCTTGTTAGCAATCTGTTCTGTACCAGTTAAAGCTTCCCAGTTGTTTTCAAGGGCATCTCCATGTAAAGCACATTACAGTAGTCCAACCAAATTCTTATCCTTCATCCACTTTAGTCAGTGTTCTTCTGTGCACAGGCCACGTACTGTTAGGGTCCAGCTGAATGGGAGTTAGTGATGCCCTCTGGAAAACAGCTTGCCCTTTCCCTTTTTCCTGAGGAGACCTCAGGTGCTTCCAGATGAGCAGCTCCTAGCACTATTAAAAAGTGTTGCACACCTATTCTGATTTTTCCTCCTCAGTAGATATATTTTCTGATTAGACAACAAATATGGATGAAGTGCTGGGAAAACATGAGGGTGGAGGGTTTTTGGATGGAAGATGCAGGGCTGCTGCTACCTGTAGGCGGTGTGAGACCACCACCTCAGCCGGCGGATGCTGGAGGGGCAGCAAGGGATTGTGACTGGACTGACTCTTGTGCACTACGGGAGCCTTCCCCAACCTGATGGCCTTCAGAGGCATTTGGACTACAGCTCCCAGAATTACCCTCCAGCAGGGCCATTGACTGAGGATTCTGGGTGTTGCAATCCAGACATGTCTGAAAGGCAAAAGGTTGGGGAAGGTTGTGCCACGGTGACTGCTCTGCCTCCCATAAACAATGGTACCTTGGCTCACGAACTTAATCCATTCCAGGACTCTGGTTGTGACCCAAGTCAAATTTCTCCATAAGGTTCAATGTAAATAAGGTTAATCCTTTCTGTAACCACTCTTTTTCCCCATCACAAAAATTTGAAACAAAATGACAAAGAACAACAAAGTATCAAAGAACAACAAGTAACAAAGTACTGTACATACAGTAGAGAACACTAACCTAGGTGTGGGGGGAGGGAGGAGGAGATTCTAAACGATAATCATGTGATAGTGATTGTGCTGGGGGTAGAGGTGGGGAGAATGTGATCATGCTTGTGCAGGGAAGACAGGTGTGATCATGGCAATCTCCCCCCGCCCCCAAACGTGATCGCGGCCATCTTGCCCCCCTCCCCGAGCATGACCACAATCGTGTCTGTCTTTCCTGCATGAGCTCGACCACGATCGTGGCCATCTCCCCCCCGCCCACCTGAGCACAATCGTGCAGGGAAGACGGGCGCAATCACTATCGTCACCCAATGCAGAGTTCGCAACCTGAGGCAAAATTTTGCCAAAATTTCTGTTTGTGACCTAATTTGGTCATGAACTAAGGCATTTGTGAGCCGAGGTACCACTGTATTAGCCTGCAGGTGAGAAGTGGAAATAAGGGGAGAGACAGCCCTGGAAAGATTACTTTTTGGAAATCTCCCTCACCCCCCCCCCCGCCATTTGAATGAGGTAAATTATTTACAAACTTTATTTTTGTAAAGTAAAATCCGCACCTGGAAGTACCCTAAAATTAACCCCAAAGGAAAATAATCCTAAGCGAACGTCACAATGGGCACAACTCCTTGTATTCATTGACTGGGTTGTTCCAAACATTGCCACAGGGGGTCGCCAGTCTCTGGCCGGAAAGGCCGCCTTCCAAAATCTTGTGCTTTCTTTAAAACACCAGTTTGAATTTGCTAGCTTGTCTAGTTTTAAAAGGAAAGAAAATGTATTTCCTTCCATGCTGCAGCGCTCATTCTCACTTTATACATTACCGTGTGCAAATTTCTTTCCCTCCATCATTGGTCTGCCTCCATTTGAAAAACTCTCAGTAGTCTAGTTTTATAGGAAAGTTAGCTTCAGCCCTTTGAACATTTTGATTGTCCTTTTATACATTTTCCCAACTTTGATATGAACAAATAATAATGAGTTATTGTATAATTTCTTTTTAATTTTAATCCTATTTTGCCATTTTAAGTATTAAAATAAAAATATGCCTACTTTGTCAGTGACTGACATGAGGGAACAGGAACAGATGCTAAATGAATATTTTGCCTCTGTGTTCTCCCCAAAGCAGGACGGGGGATATCCGTATAGGACATTGGATGAGGCTGGGGACTTAGGGGCAGAGATTAGAGTCACCCCCCTTGAAGTCGACGGGCTCCTCAGGGCATTGGACATTACAAAGGCGCCAGGCCCTGACGGGTTACACCCGAGAGTACTTAGAGAGTTGGCAGGGTTTCTCTCATGCCCGCTAGCCTCCATTTTTGAGGCCTCGTGGAGAACAGGTGAAGTTCCAGAGGACTGGAGGGTGGCATCGGTGGTCCCAATGTTCAAAAAGGGTAGTAGGAAGGACATGGGGAATTATAGACCGATGACCCTTACGTCCATTGTAGGAAAAACAATGGAAAGGCTCATAATAGAGAGAGATCTAGTGATGTTAGATAGGGAAGGGAGGCTGACAGCCACACAACATGGCTTCCGCAAAAACAGGTCCTGCCAGACAAACCTTGTGGAATTCTATGACAAGGTTTCGAGATGGCTAGATGGAGGGGATGCAGTGGATGTGGTATACCTGGATTTCAGCAAGGCCTTTGACAAAGTGCCCCACGATATCCTGGTGGAGAAACTGAGGAGTTTTGGGATACACCAAAGCACTGTCCGGTGGATTAGGGCATGGTTGACTGACCGAAAGCAGAAGGTAACCATTAGCAGGGATTCGTCGGGATGGCAGCCAGTGACAAGCGGGGTCCCCCAGGGCTCTGTCCTGGGGCCGATCCTGTTTAATCTTTTCATTAACGACATGGAAGAAGGGGTGAACAGTCTGCTGATTGAATTCGCAGACGACACTAAAACTGGAGCAGTGGCCACAACTGAGGAGCAGATACACCAGATCCAAAAGGATCTGGACAGACTATGGAAGTGGGCAGGAGAAAACAGGATGGCGTTCAATGTGGAGAAGTGCAAGGTCTTGCACTTGGGGCATAGGGATAGGTGTCATAAGTACAGGTTAGGGGACAAGTGGCTGGAGAGCAGCACTTGTGAAAGGGACCTCGGGGTACTGGTTGACCGCAGGCTAAACATGAGTCAGCAGTGTGATGCGGTGGTCAAGAGGACGAACGCCACCCTTGGTTGCATAGCCAGAAGTGTGGCTTCTAGATCAAGAGAGGTATTACTACCACTCTACATGACTCTGGTGCGCCCGCAACTGGAGTATTGTGTTCAGTTTTGGGCCCCTCATTACAGAAAGGATATAGCCAGGTTGGAGTCAGTGCAGCGTAGGGCCACAAGGATGGTGGCTGGTTTGCAGGGGATGGGGTATGGGGCGAGACTGAGGGAACTGGGTCTCTTCAGCCTGGAGAAGAGGAGACTCAGAGGGGATATGTTGACAACATACAGGTATGTGAGGGGGTGTCACATGGAGATGGGGAGAGGCCTGTTCTCCCCTGCAGAGGAAAGCAGGACACGCTCCAATGGAGCAAAGCTCAGGGAGCCAAGGTTCAATTTGAATGCCAGGAAGCACTTCCTGACAGTTAGGACCCCGAGGGCGTGGAATGGGCTTCCACGGGAGGTCGTTGAGGCCCCATCGGTGAGGGTGTTCAAAGACAGGCTGGACATGCACATGGTGGGCATGTCATGAGCGGAGCCGGCTGGTGCCGGAGGTCAGACTAGATGGCCCAGGAGGCCCCTTCTGACTCGCTCTGTTTCTATGTTTCTATGTTTCTACTTTCAACATTTTAACTCATGCTATCTAATTACCTTCTTTATAAAATGTAGGAAAATGATCACATGCAATCAGAATAATTTTAATCAATGAAAACTATATTTTTTAACCAAAAAACACCATTATTAGTGGTAGTTTCAAATCCCCATTAAGTCAGGGAGCTCTCTACAGTGCGGGTATAGCCCATTGAACTCAATGGATCTTGTTTCTCAACAGGCATGAACAGGTTGTACTGTAGATGACTATGGGTAGACATCATCTCCTTGAGTCTCTCTTTCAGAACGTTTTTAAAGATGAGGTAGGGGGAGAGAGATTTACCATATGCCATACCCTGAGCAGCCTGAAGAGGGGATAGAAGTATCTTCAACAAATAATTAACATTGTGTATTTTCATTGTGTTTCTGATTATTCCCATTGCCCAACATTACAATATCTGAATCAGTACTGTTCACATAGCCAAGTCCTATAATGAATAGTTCTGATTTCTACATCTTCACACATCTACATGTGTGTACCAAGGATCATATTATTTTCCTGGTCCAAGGATCATGTAGGGTTCCTGGTAGGATCTGCCAATAAAGAAAGAAGTTCCCTTCTGCTCTCTTCCTTAGCACCATGTGTCTCCACATCTGTTATTTTTTCCAGGAATACCTCTGTCTTTTCTCCTGAATGCTGCATTCCCTGATCCCAGTCTTTATCTTTGCATCTACCCTCAGGTCAGGAAGCAGGGAAATGAGAACTAACAGGTCACTTCTGTCCTAAGGGAATGAAACCGAGCCAGATTTATTTCTTGTCAAAGATGGAGGGGCAGGGAAAATGGGGATTTTCCACTCAGGAGAGAACAACAGGAGAGAATAAATATTTTCCTTAGATGTTAACTAGATTGCGATGGGCCTCCATCCAAGGTTGCCGTGGCTTCATACATGGAAGGGCTGTAGCTCACTGGCAGAACCCACACTCTGCCTCCCGGAGTTCGCAGGCTTAATTTCTGGAACCTCTGCGTAGGAGAGAGGTGGTCCTTTCTCTGAAACCCCGGAGGGCTGCCGCTGGACCGTGTGGACAATGCTGAGTGTTTCCTGTGCTGCTGTCTCAATGCACCAACTCTTTCAGGGAGGACTAATGGTTTTCAGGTGGTCTCCAAATGATCAGCAATGTTGGGGCTCCAGTCTAGAAAGACCTTCTGGCCTATGCAGGTGGATGTGAACTTCTTGTACTCCACTCAGCCTATCCCATGCCAGCATTCTTCCTAATGCACAACTCTGTCTAACTCAGAAGCTTGCAGATTCTTTTGCCAAGAGTTTTAGTGGGAAAAGAACAGTGTCTGCCAGCCCTGCCCTCTGAACACGCTTGACAGTTCTGTGCTACTGTCATGTTGGGATTAAGCACACGAGGGCTATGCTGGGTTACTCTACGAGTCCATCAGACTGAGAATTCCACAATGACCAAAGAGATGCCCATCAGATACCTTCAAGCAGGGCATGAATACAAGCACCACCTCTCTATCCGTGTTCCCCATCAACTGCTCTACAATGTCGTACTGGCTGTGATACAAGAAGTAGTGTATGGCTATCAGGACTAGTGGCCACGGAGACTTTTCTCCACTATGAATGTGCCCAGTCCAAATTCCAGAGTTGAACTATGCACTCTCTGAAGAAGCACTTCCACCAATCAGCTTCATGGAGTGACCCATTTAGTTTCTTGGATTATGAAAGAGGGAGAGCAATATTTCCCCATCCACTTCCTCCATTCCATGCATAATTATCTATACTTTTATTTCTATCATATTTCTGCTCATTTGCTTTTTTCTCTAAGCAAAACAGTCCCAAACATGGTACCTTTTCTTCATAGGGGAGCTGTTCCATCCCTTAGAACATTTTAGTCTCCCCTTTCTGCTTTTTCCAACTCTATAATATCCAATTTTAGGTGCAGTGACCAGAATTGTGTATGTGGTATTCCAAATGTGGTTGTACTCTAGGTGTGTGTAAGGGCAGTGAATAATAATAATAGTAGCTACATGGTACTGGCAGGTTTTTTAAAATTTCTTTCTTAATACTGTCCTCTGTGGAATTTGCCACCTTACCATGGCTGGATGGGATCCCATCTCATGCAGTCGAACAACAAAACTTCAAACAAAACGCAAAGTAACACCACTCACTATTGGCCCATGGAATGTACACATGCTTCAAGACAACCCCTCAGCAGATCGACCAGAAAGAAGAACAGCCCTGGTTGCCAGAGAGCTCACAAGATTTAGCATCGATATTGTGGCCCTGTGTGAAACTCGCCTAGCCAACGAAAGTCAGCTAACAGAAACAGGAGGCGGTTACACATTCTTTTGGTGTGGACGTAGCAGTGATGAACGTCGTGAATCTGGAGTTGGCTTTGTGGTAAAGAATCATCTTGTCCCCATACTCGCCAGTCTTCCCAAGGGCGTGAACGACCGACTCATGATACTGCATCTCCCACTATCGAGAGGAAAGCAAGCCGCACTGATCAGCGCCTACGCACCCACAATGATGAATCTGGACAAAGTAAAGAAAAAGTTTTATGAAGATCTCGATGCCCTACTCTCTTCTGTGAAGCGCACTGACAGGTTGATTCTACTTGGCAATTTCAACGCGAGAGTAGGATCCGATCACTCTGCCTGGGATGGCATCATTGGCAAAAATGGAATCGGCGAATGTAACAGCAATGCCTACTACTACTGAAGACATGTGCGGCTCATGATCTGATCATCACTAATACCATCTTCCGCCTGCCCACTCTCAAAAAGACACCCTGGATGCACCCACGCTCCAAGCACTGGCATCTCATTGATTATGTCATCGTGTGGAGGAAAGACAGATAGGATGTAAGGGTGAGCAAGGCCATGCCGAGTGCTGATTGTTGGACTGACCACAGACTCACCATCTCCAAATTAAGCCTTCACATCAAGCCTAAGAGACGTCCGCAGGGAAACAAAACTGTGATGAAAAAGATCAACATCAGTAAACTGAGGAACCCCAACACAGCAGCTTCACTAGCAGAAGATCTTGACAACCGACTCTCAGAGCTGCAATTAGAGGAAAATGCTGAGAAGGACCAGAAACGCTTCTGGGATATTGTGCATCTTCTGCACTAA
The DNA here is from genome assembly GCA_023646645.1 of Varanus salvator macromaculatus. Classification (NCBI taxonomy): domain Eukaryota; kingdom Metazoa; phylum Chordata; class Lepidosauria; order Squamata; family Varanidae; genus Varanus; species Varanus salvator. Next base: position 9,811,328 of record JAIXND010000795.1, read on the forward strand.
AGGTTCTTGGACCCTCACACAGGAAACAGCAGGACTGGTTTGATGAAAACGATGAAGAGATCAAGGCCCTTCTTGCTGAAAAGCACCACCTTCACCGTGCTCATGAGAACGACCCGTTATCAACAGCTAAGAAAAATGCCTTCAACAACGCTTGCAGGACTGTACAAAGCAAGCTTCGCAAGATGCAGGACTCCTGGTTGAGTGCTGAAGCAGATGAAATCCAGAAGTTTGCTGATAGAAACGATGCCAAACGGTTCTATGAAGCCCTCAGATCCTTGTATGGACCTCAGCCCTCAGGAGCTCCCCTCTACTGGACTCAGATGGTGCAACTCTTATTACTGAGAAGACTCTGAGCACTTCCAATCTGTACTGAACCGCCCATCCTCCATCAATAACGAGGCGATTGACAGAATGCCCCAGGAGGATATCAACCACAGCCTGAACATCCCACCATCAAAGCCTGAAATCCTACAGGCCATCAGCCAGCTGTCCAGTGGCAAGGCCTCCCGGATCTGACACAATCCCAGTGGAAGTCTATAAGGAAGGTGGTGCAGTGCTCATTGACAAACTCACTCAGCTGTTCCAGTCCTTCTGGAATCAAGGATCCATTCCTCAGGAACTGAAAGACGCATCCATCGTACACCTCTACAAGAGGAAAGGAAATCGACAAGTCTGCGATAATCGTAGAGGAATATCACTGCTCTCCATCGCAGGCAAGATCCTTGCACATGTGTTGCTGAATCGCCTGACTGACCACCTGGAACAGGGTCTACTACCTGAGACATAGTGTGTCGTGAGTGGAGCCAGCTGGAGCCGGGAGTCAGACTAGATGGCCCGGGAGGCCCCTTCTGACTCGCTCTGTTTCTATGTTATTGCTTTTCAGCCCTACAGGTGGGGCTTTCCAGCAGCCTCTTGTTGGGCCACTGTGACAAAGCAGGTGTTCAACTAGATGGGCCCCCCCTCTTTGATCGGCATCTAGTTTTCTCTTGCACATCAATACTTGCTTGCCTTCAGAAATCTTCAGGTAAGGCAGCCTAGAGGTGAACTTTATTGTCTGTTAATGTCTGCAGATCATGCTGCTGGTAAACAAACAGACACAAGCCCTGTTGAATAGCTGGCAGCTCTGCAGTTTACATGTGTTTCATGGCAACCCTGTAGGTATTGTGTACAGAAGTTGTTGGGTAGTCCCTGCAGGGGGAAGACAGATTGTCCTCATTAGACAAGTCAAAGCAAGTTGTGGAAAGAACTGTGATTGCCATAGGGGGCTCAGGGAAGGATGGGGGAATGCAGGTGGAAATGGAGAGAGTGGTACAGTCAGGCTACGGTGAATCGGGAAAGGCTTTTTTTAAGAAGTTGGTTTTAAGGAATTGTTTGAAGGACACAGAGGCAAAGAAGGTGAGCCCCTTCCAAATGTGAAGATGGCATAATAAAAGATATAGGAACTTTTGGGCCACTTTGCTATCAAGGATGACTGGCAACAGCCCCCTGGAGGTACTCTTCCTTTTCAGCACTGCGACTTTTCTTGTTCAGCTGCTTTTTGCTGTGGTCTAGGTAGGGATGGTGGTGAGAAGGGAGACTCAGTGAAGGAGTTGACCCATGGAGGATGTTCTGCCCAAGAATCCTCCAAAAACTGGAGATGGCCTTGCTTTCCATAAGAGCTATAAAGATCCTTGCTTGCTCTGGCTAGAGATGTCCAAATGGACCAGTACCTTCTTTCCAAGGCAATTGCACTCCCTCACTACTTGCACCCCTGTTCCACCATCATCTGACATTCAGAGGTACCTGTAATAAATCCGATCAGCCCTCCTTGACCTAGTGTGCGCCATATATTTGGGACTTCAGCACCCATCACTTCCAGACATCATGGTCAATGAGCAGAAATCTGGGGAACTGTAGTCCAGAACATTTATTTATCTATTTGTTTGTTTGATTGTTAAGAGATTTTAAACCCTCCCATTAGTCAGGATGACTCTCTGACATCTGATGGACACAAGACCAGGGAAGAACAACTAGGTTGCTGTGCAATACTGTATTTGCGTTTATTGTAAATGCGCTGTGACCACAATAATTGCAGGAAACAAAGATCTAAATAAATGCAGTTTGACTTGAGGATGGAGATTCCTTTGGCCCATAAATTCTGCCAGGAAACATTCAAGCCCCCGCCCCCACCCCCACCCCCATGCCAGCTTTCTTATGTCTTTAACAACCAAGGGAGTTGTTATCATTATCAAGAGATTAGGACAGATATATTGACAATTCAGCCTGGATTTGATGGGGCTGGCTGTAGCTGCTCAGGGATGAGGACAAGGCCCTCTGCACATGCCTATATGCCTTGTGGAGCCATGCAAGCAGGAGCTGGTTTACAGTGGAGTTAACTGTGACATTGACAAATCAACTGTGATGTTGTGATATTGAAAGGTGAAGCCCTATGAAAACAGCTGCCCCGTATACACATTAGTATCCTATATATATATGTATGTATGTATGTATGTATGTGTATATATATAGCCTTCACCAACCTGGGCCACTCCAGTTGCGTTGGACTGCAACTCTCATCATTCACAGGCACCGGTTGCTTGGAATGCTGGAAATCACAATCCAGCTCACCTAAAAGGCACCTGGTTTGGAAAGGCTGTTGAATTCAGTGCCAGACTGTCCAGGAGATGAGTGAAATAGGAACATGACTTTACTGAAGCAGGTTGTGAACCAAACAAACCATATGCCACCATAATGATAACTATTCATTTTTTGGACCCAATGGGGATTTAGAGGTTTCTTTCTAATGACAGGTGCTGCATTAGGATAGTGGAACTAGAAAAATATGATCACGCATGAGCGCTGCTGTGAGTGAGTCGCTCTCTGTTCTCATCTCCTCTGCAGGGGCTTTGCGAAGGAGTATCACACAGCATTACGGTGCCTCTTCCATATGGGCATCCCCTGTCCCCACCCTACACTCATGTGAGCATCTGCCAGCGAAGGATGACACCTGCTGCATCCAAGGAAGTGGGCTCTAGCAGTGGATTCGGATGGAGCTTCCCCATTTGGTACTGATCAACTAGCACTGGGAGGCAGTTCGGTGCAGTGGTTAGTGTGCTGGACAACTTGGGAGATCCTGATTCAAGTCCCCACTTGGCCATAAAGCTCACTGGGTAACTTTGGGCCACTCACTCACTCTTAGCTGAACTGACCACACAGGATTGTGAGGATAAAGTGAAGAGGGGAACAACTGTGTAAGCTGTTTCTTTTCCTTCAAAAAGAACAAAGGAATGTAAATAATAAATAGCATTGTAGAATTATTGCCCTTTCACTCTTAATAGATCTTTTTGCAGAAAGAAGCATTGGAAAGCCTGGTTTGGAGATGGAAGGTGATCTCATTTGGACTGCCTGTGAAATCCCACAAGTGGGACAGTTGCCTGCATGATAAAAGCCTGGGGAGACTTTTGGGAAGGGGAACCCTTACAGAATTGCCAGCTGCTCAGCCCTGACCTTCTCTCCCCACAGCCAGTTTTTGTGAAATCAGAAACTTCTTGAGGACCCCACAGTTCCTCTAGTCTAAACCCTCCCTTTGACCTTTCCTGACCCTTCTGAAAAAAAGGAGACCAGCCTTTGAGGAGGAGGGATTAAGCATGTTGCACCGTTTCCTGAGGGGTGGCACATATGCCCGTTCCTGGAATGTGGCTTGGTGAAAAAGAAGGCAAGGGCAACTGTTCTGATGGCATTCCAGCCTCTTTTGCAGGTTAGTCGAAATTCGTTCTCTCTCACTCTCCTTTCCACAATCACTTAGATTCTTTCTTCACCATAATTCATTTGGGGCACAAGCCTATACATGCTTAAGCCAGAAAAAAGCCCTGCAGAAGCCAGTATTCTCCATCCCCCTGCTTTCTGGCTGGAGAATGCTGGGAATCGTAGTTTTTCCTGCCTCAACATGCATAGGATTGTTCCCTTGGAAGCAGGGCAAAAGAATGTAGTCCTTGACAAGAAGGGTGTTTTTGATCCTGGCCTTTGGCGCACAAAATAGGGATGCGGCTCCAAAGCGCTTCTTCCTGTAGGGATGCCAAGTGACTGGAAAAGGACCAGCAGGGCTCTTAGGGTGTTTTATTTTGTGTGGCTGTTTTCTGTGCTTCTGGGCAGTTGGCTGAAAAGCAAGGAACAATGCCATGCCCCCACTCTTGCTAGTCTCCATTGGCCCTTCAATATTTGCATTTTGGAAGGTGACTGCATTTTTTATCTGTGTGTGCGCATAGCGCTCTTCTCACATTGCTTTTCTGTCATGGTGGTCTTGCATCTTCCCTGCACAGACACCACTGCTGGGGACAGTCAGGCGGATGGTGCGGGGTGGGGTGGGGGGGAGTTCTGGCCTTAACTGGAAATGGCAAGGATTGACACTAGAATGTTCTGATGGTGAGGCAAGCTCTCGGTCACAAAGTTGCTTGTCCCGCTTCTCTTAAAAATAAAAGATGGATATACTGTATAGTAGTGCCTAAGATACCACTTTATGTGCATCACTATGTACGCATGAAGTGCGTATGTTCCCCTCATCCCTGGGCAATTCTGGCTTGCCTCTGAACCCTTCCAAGGTAAGGAGCTTCCCACTAAAAACTTCCCTTAATATAGTCCCTTCCAGATGCTTTGGACTGCCTTTTCCATCGTGCTTGTGCACCGGTGCCATGCTTACTGAGGCTGATGGCATCTGCAGTTCAAAATATTTGGATGGCACTGGACTGCCTGTCCCTGCATGTGGTAGTGCTCCCATGTGATGCTGTGCTCAGGCCACTTTTTCTTAGAAACTAAGTGCTGTCCTCATATGAACTTGATGGCCTTTGGAGCATGCATTCCCTTTTCTTGTTCTCTTGGAACTTTTATGGCATTGCTTCTATGCCGGCATTGCTTCTTATGCCCTGGAGGTCAGGCCTTGACAGTTGCATCTCCCTGTCTTGGGAAGCATTTGAAGAAGGGCTATAAATAGATGGTACTAGCACTGTGCTCATGCAAGCCCCAATCAACATTAGTGGCTTTGCTTCCTTGGAGTATGACCATAGCTTAGTGGTAGGGCAGACACTTTGCTTGCAGAAGGTCTCCAGGTTCAGTTCTTGACATCTTCAGTTGGGAGGATCAGGGAGCCAGTGAGGGGAAATTTCTCTGCCTGAGATCCTGGGCAGCCACTGCGAGTCAGAGAAAGACTGACCAGTGCCAGTTCCAGGGAGTGCATTGAGGGCTTTGGCCTCAGTGGGTCTACCTTCTCACAGCCAGTGTCACCAGCTGCTCTTGCTCCTCCTCCTCTTCCTCATCATTCCTGCTACTACTTGCTTGCTTGACAGGCACAAAGCCAGTGTGGTGCCAGTGTGGCGTAGTGGTGAAGAGCCTGGGACTGGGACTCAGGAGATCTGGGTTCGAGTCCCCGCTCGGCCATGGAGCCCACTGGGTGACTTTGGGCCAGGCACAGACTCTCAGCCCAACCCACCTCACAGGGTTGTTGTTGTTGTGGGGATAAGATGCAGGAGGAGAGATGATGTAAGCTGCCTTGAGCCCTTTGTAGGAAAAAGGCAGGATATAAATCACAATATAAATAAATAAATAAATAAATATAAACGCCAAGGAGCAAGTGGGCAGGGCATCTGCTCCTCCTCCTCGCCACCACCAGCCACGTGTTGAATGGGATCTCTTGTTGAAGCATGGGTTGATGTTCCTGCAATGCAGCTTATTGTGTTGTCTGAACCCATCTGAGCTCACCAACCATGGTGAACAACCCATAGTTCACAACCCAATGACAATTCATGAGCTCCCTTGCTCATGGTTAACAAGTCATGCCTCGTTAGTGCAGCTGGAATCAACAACCACCCACAGTTCAACAACAATTCACACTCAACCCTTAAGGGTGGGTTATCATTTTGTCTGAACCTAGCCATTGTCTGGGCTTGAATGAGAGGCAGGTAGACAAGAAGGAAGTCAAGTGAAGATCAGGTGCAGCTTGGGGTGGGGGGCATGTCAGTGGTCCCTTACTGTGGTCCCCATGCCTACTTTTGATGCTGGCCCTGAGTCTAGCCTGGTATAAGGAAGTTTGTTACATTCTGTTTGTTTGGTAAATCAAGCACCTGCTGAATGTTTTGAAGACAGCCAACAAATAAAATCAAGTAAAGTCCTTTAATAGGAGGGCAGCAACCAACCCCACCTCCCAAAAACTCAGGGTTGACAAAATTGTACTTGAGATAAGCAGCAAGGCAAAAACCAAAGTCCAAGATGCCCATTACGTTAGCAGACACTTTCTGCGTTTCCTGCATGCCCCTTCCCTACACTTCATTTATGCCAATGAGACGCTGTCAAGAGCCAGGGCTAAATGGAAGTTTTCCCTGTGCTTTACGAACCTGGCATTTACAGGTGAACAATTGCTCCGTTTAAGATTTCAGGTTCACTAGTTGGCCAGAATCGTATGACATGAGGGTTAGCAGGTTGGTGCCACAAGAAGCAGGACATGCTCCTTCCATGGCTTACTATGATGTACTAGAATCTTAGAGTGAAATCGGTTCAGTTGGGTAACTGCTTATTGGGTTCATGAGCCTCTAGCTGCAACTTGGTTAACGATTGAATTGATCAACCTTCATTAAGAATTGATTAACCTTCATTGTTTGCAAATGTTCTTCAGCTGTTGACCTGAATATGGTGACTGATTAATGACAGTCACTCTTTCTTTTCTTTTTTTGACTCAAGATAAGTCTATATTGTTTTCTCTGCATTAAGCAAGCAAATAAAACTCCATGGAGTTCTGGGTGTTGCTGAGGCATGAGCTTTAGTCAGCAGGAACCACTCAGTATGTAGTTAGGCAATCGGTGTTACCTTTTGGAAAGGAAAATATAGTCCTTTCTATCATTATATTGTCAATATTGGAGCTGCACTGAATTTTCTCTTTTTAAAAAGATTTTCTTAGCAAATTTTGCACTTTTCTAGATGCAGACATTTTTCCTGTGGGGGAAAGATGAAGTGTCAGATCAGAAAACAAATGATCCATCAAACTGGTTTCCTTACAAACAATCTTCTGCTTTTCCTCCAGTGTTACTTCACCTCTGTTTTTAACAATTGCTTTTGCTTATAATGTTGTATGGGATTGCTTTAGCCTTCCCCAACCTGCTGCCCTCCAGATGTTTTTGTCTATAATCTCCACCCTCTTTGATGATTTGATTACGTTTGTGAGTCATCCTGAGACATGTGGTGATGGCATATAAAAGTTTTAAATAAATAAAGAAATAAATGATAGGTCATGCTAGTTGGGGATGATTAAAGTTGTGATCTAAAACATCTGGGGGTTGCCAGCATGGGAAAAGTTGTACTCAATCAGATTATCACCATAACATATGCATGGCAGTGACTGCATTTCGGTATCACCCAAACATCAAAGCTCTCTGGACTGCTAACAAAGATCATAACTCTTAAAATACAGCATTACACATCATATAAAACAGTTTAGCTACAAACGTATAAACACAGCAGACATACACACAGATATCCAAACAATATCCCATGACCAGTTCTCTTTTTTAATGCAGTGGGCATGTGGCCCAGAGCACAATGAGGCTATTGAACTTCACTGCATTAGATCATATAAGAATACTATAAGTTCGGGGACTTACAGTTGGACTTTGTGATGAGACGGCTGTGAAGAGCGGGGGCTCCCGTTATCACACCGGTATCTGTTCGGCAGTGAGCCGTGGGAGGCTCATCCAAGCCCTGTCGGGGCAAAGATTAGATTGTCCGAGCATTCTTCTGGTTGGTGTGGGGCGGCAGCTCCGCATTTACTGGAAGAAATTTGGGCTTTTCTCAACTCAACAGCACAGGGGAGAGATCAGCTCCCTGCAAGTCACAGACAACCGGATAATAGTATAGAAGAATAGTTAGAAGTTCATCGGCCCTGATGGGTGAGCATTTTTATCTTTTTTCTTCAATACTACCCGTGAAAAAGTTGCAGCTGTTACTAATTGGCATAAGGAAGAAAGGAATTCTCCCCTCCGCCCCACGGAGTTCCAAGTGGTGACTGATATGGAGGAGAAGAATTGAGGCTTTTTTGGAAAGTTTGAGGCTGAAGAGAAAGACCTCTTTTTTCTAACTCCCCAAGGGCAAAGAATCAAAATAAATAATTACTGTAGAATTAAGTGATAGAAGGACAAAGCTTACTTGTGGCGCAGCCATTTTTTTTTGGGGGGGGGGATCCTGTTTCTTTGTTGTCATGGTCCATTTTGTGCCAAGAATGTTTGTGCCAAGAAAAACAAACCTGCATTTGTTTTTTGTTGTTGTGACAACTATGATAATGTGGGCACAAAATTTTGGATATAATATTGTATTAGAAAAGTGGCAAAAGCTGTGGGAGAGAAATATTAAGGTAACATTAGCAACTTCGTATAAAGAAAACGTGTATAAAATGTTTTATAGATGGTATCTGTCACCAAATAAATTAGCTAAGATGTTTCCAAATATGTCAAATGAATGTTGGAAATGTAAACATAAAGTGGGTACTTTTTATCATATGTGGTGAACTTGCGATAATGTGAAAAAGTATTGGATTAAAATACATAAATGACTCAAGGAAATGTTACAAAAATCCTTAGCTTTTAAACCTGAAGTTTTTGTATTAGGCATTATACCGGAGGACATTAGTAAACAAGAAATGTATTTGATTGTACATGTAATCACTGCATCGAGGATTGCATTTGCTCAACACTGGGAAAGTGAGGAACTACTACCGTATTTTTTGCTCTATAAGACTCACTTTTCCCCCCCTCAAAAGTCAGGGGAAATGTCTGTGCGTCTTATAGAGCGAATATGTGTGTGCAGTAAGTCTGTCAGATGTGCAGCCCATGGGGAAGTGATGGGGAATGTGCCTGTGATTATGTGCCCATTTGATTCAGAATATTTTTTTTCTTGTTTTCCTCCTCTAAAAACTAGGTGTGTCTTATGGTCAGGCGCGTCTTATAGAGCGAAAAATACGGTAATTCTAAAAAAGATTCTGGACTGTGCAGAAATGGATAGATTGACTTTATCACTGAAGGAGAAAGAAGATACTGACTTCTATCAAACTTGGGACTCTTTTTATTATTGGCTAGAGAAATGGGACTTGGTTTAGATTTAAATATGTTTTTAAGTTATCATAAATGGAAAAAGAAGGGTGTGGGGGCTGACCCAGTGAGCTCGATGTTTTTGATGATGGATGTTGTTTGTAGTTTTCTTTTTGTTTTTTTAGGATTATAATTTCAAATAAAACTTTTTTTTTAAAAAGAATACTATAAGTTCTTGCTGCTGGATGTGGGAAATGCAAAAAGGCCATAGCTCACTAGCAATGCCCACGTTTCACATGCAGAAGCAAAAAGGCTCAATTCCTGGTACCTCTGAGATAAGACTGAGAAAGAAACTGTACACTTGGGCAGATAGTTCTGAGCTAGATGGACCCAGTGCTCTGATTTCACATAAACTGGATGTATTTGTTGCTTTGATAATTTCTGTATCTGAAAGCAATCTTGAGCCTAGCAAAGATGAGCCTGCTTGAAATAATATGAGAAGACATTTGTAGCCAATTCAGGCCATCCCCATAGTTTGGATTATTTTGAATGAGTGATGGCCATTTTCCTGTGCAATAAAAGGAGGAGAGTGAAGTTGGAAGATTTCAGTTGGGAACAAGTTACAGTTCTGCGTGACTCCCTTTTCCCAAGGAAATAAATTAGGGTGGAGGATCAGATGAATCACCCAAGTCGCCCCCCATGGGCCAGATGACAGGGGCTAGGGCTGGATGAGGCAGGATCTGGTTTCACTGCACATGGTGCTTCACCCGGGGATGGGAGAGACTCTGTGGGCAAAACCACCCTGGACAAGTCAGGAGCTGGAGGCAAGCATCACATGCATGGCCTGCACCCCAGTGAGGAAGGTACCATGCAGGTCAGTCCCTGGGAAAGCATGCAATTAGCCATGCTAGGAAGAGAGGTTCTCTCAGCAGTGGTTGCAGCCTCCATTGCCTGCATCTCTAGTGGATAATTCTGATCTGTGAACGGAGGCAACAAGCACTGGCTTCCATGGACAGGACTGAGAACCTCTGAGGGTTGGAGATTCCCCATCTCTGCTTTAATATTAAACACCGTGTGATGTGACCAGTTCTCCATGCAGCTGCCAACCAAGCAGAGTGACAACAGAACCTGCACATTCTCCATAATGGCTAGTTCTGGCCTGAGTTTGCCAGAAATAGAGGTGTCTTTCAGAAATAATTATAGTCTATCATACAGGTGTAGTATTATCATGATCCAGAACTTATAATCACTAGAGCAGACTAGAATATACATACCTTGCAAGAGGAAAAGAGAACACTTTCACTTCCTGGGACTCACAAAACAAATGTGATGAAATGGTTATTAAGCATTGAAAAAAATATGTCTGTTTTCTTCCTGCAAGGAAACCAGGTGGCTTCCATGATCCTGCTCCTCCTCCATTTTACAACAACTCTGTGTGGTCAGTTCAGCTAAGAGTGAGTGAGCGACCCAAAGGTACCCAGTGAGCTTTATGGCCAAGTGGGGACTTGAACCAGGATCTCCCAAGTTGTCCAGCACACTAACCACTGCACCAAACTGCCTCCCAATGCTAGCTGATCAGTACCAAATGGGGAAGCTCCATCCAAATCCACTGCTAGAGCCCACTTCCTTGAATGCAGCAAGTGTCATCCTTCACTGGCAGATGCTCACATGAGTGTAGGGTGGGGGCATGGGGTGCCCATAGTGGGGGGTAGCATTCAAATAGAAGAGGCACCACAATGCTGTGTGATATTCCTTTGAAAGTTGCCTGCACAGGAGATGAGAACAGGAAGTGACTCACTCACAGCAGCACTCAGGGGTGTTGGGTGATCCTATTTTTCTAGTTCTGATATGCTAATATAGCACCTGTCCTTAGAAAAAAGGCCTCTAAATCCCCACTAGGTCCCAAAACAAGCTGGCTCTCTTAATCTATGAAAAATTATTGTAATGCCTTTGCCACACATTAGTACTTCATTCACCCTATGGGTTCTATTGCACATTTTGCACAATTCCTTATTCGGTTCCTGTTCGGGTCCTTGCACAGCAGTGACACCTGAGACTGGGATGGCAGTTGACCCATCTGAACTCAGGTCTGCACCAGCCAAAGGTTAAGTAGGTCCTGGGGCAGCAGGGCAGGGGGTGGTGGAGGGCAGATAGCATCAAAGGATGCACAAGAAAGCAGGAGGCAAGCTTGCTCTGCCTGCACGGTTTAGCTTGATGTACTTTCTCCCACCCCAGCCATCTAAATACTCATTCTGAGGTTTACTACAAACGTGCAGCAGCCCCCTCCCCTACCAAAATGTCTTCTGGCTTTAGAAAACTGAAGGTTTGACCAGATGCCTCTAAGCTTGTTAATAGTGCCTCCCACCGCCTTTTAAGCACCTGACATTTCTGGTTGCCGTTGCTGTATTCCTAACCAATGCTGGCACCATGACACCACATGCAAGGAGGAAATACCCTTGAGATAACAGTCCCTGCTACTGGGACCCAGGACCGGTTCTTTTATGTTCTATAGGACCACAGGCCTAAACCTGTGTATTCTCTAATGCCCAGAGTCTGCAAATCCCATCAGCAGTACTGGCTTTTGACCTGCCTGAGATCTCAGTGCCTTGGTCCCTCTGCTGTTTTCACTGCCCTCCCAGTGCCACACCCCATTAGTGCCCGCTTTATCGGCTCAGGAAATGTTATGTGCCATCAAGTCACCTCTAGCTTATGTGACCTTCCAAAATATCCTATCAATGACATCCATGTTCTAAACTCAAGGCTGTGGCTTCCTTTATGAAGTCAATCCACCTCTTCCTTGGTCTTCCTTTATTCTTCTGCCTTGGTTTTTCCCTAGTGTGATTGTCTTCTCCAGGGAGTTTTGCCTTCTTGCAATGTGTTCCAAGTACAACAGCCTCAATTTAGTCATTTTTGCTTCTAGGGAAAGCTCTGGCTTGTTTTGATCTAAGACCCACTTGTTTGTCTTTCTGTTGGTCCAGGGTATTCACAAAGCTCTCCTCCAGCGCCATGTTTTGAATGCATCAATATCCTTCCCATACCCATAGAAATGAGGAATGCTTGAGAAAGCAGGCCACAAAAGCAGACACAGATCTCTTTCTAGGTCTGACAGCCGCCAGGAGTCATTCCTCCTTTCCACCACTGGAACCTGCTTACTCACCTGCCTCTCACACTGGTCCAATGACCTTGAGGAGGAGGAGGAGGAGCAGGTGCAGAAGGTGCTGCCACCTACCTGCTCCCTGGTTCTCTGCCTCTCAAGCAAGCAGTCAGTGGCAGTGAAGAAAAAGAGGAGGAGGAACCGTAGCAGGTGCTGACAAGGGTGGTGAGAAGGTACAATCAGTGAGGGATGGGTCCTGCTGAAGGTGTCTTGCCAAGGGCCCTCAAACCCTGGAACTGGCACTGCCAATGAGTAAGCAGGCAGTGGCATCTCTGCTGGGGTGGAGGCCCTGGCAGGTGCCCAACAATGCCTACTCTTGGTGCCAGCCCTGCTGCCCTAGTTCTCTCACTGAAACTTTAGACCACGGGTCCTCAAACTACGGCCCGTGGGCCAGATCCGGCCCACCATGCCCATCTATCTGGCCTGCCTCAGAGGTTTTGGACTCTCAGAGAAAGCGATCTCTGTGCGAGCAAGCCGGTGCCTCACCATGTGCACACCTGGTGGCGGCTTGCTCACAGGGAGATCATTTTGAACTCACTCGGGGAAAACAAGCTGCTGCCCCACCCCCACCCCGCCATGCACGCCCCCCTGCCCGGCACCGCCTTGGTGGCCCATGCCCACTGCCAGCACCTTTCAACTGGCCCCCTGTTGAAAAAGTTTGAGGACCCCTGCTTTAGACCAAAGAGTAGCCTCTAATTGGAAAACAGGGCCACTCAAATAGATGCAGAGAAATACATTTTTGCAAGTATCCACTCATGAAAACCGTAGGTTAGCCTCAAATCATTCTCTCACAATAATGGGCTTTCAGCCTATTAGACTGTCATCCCCTGGCCACGTTTGGGCCCTGCAGCCAAGTGTGTGTCTGCTTTTGACACTCAGCTAAGGAGAAAACCAGCTGCAGGTGACTAGTGTGTGTGTGTTAGTATTCCCTCCATGTGCTCCTTTAGCTTTAATAATTGGCCCCTTCCACCTCTTGCTTAATCATCATTAACTGAGTGCAGAGCATGAGATGGAAGGAAGGGAATGACTGTTGTTGTAAATTAGGCCAGATTTGGGGTACTCCCAGAAAGAGTTTATGCCTTTGCCACAGACATCAATAGGGTCTGTGCACATTTGTGTACACACAGATAGATGACACGTTGTTGCACTTGTAACCATCCCAAGTGTTCCCACTGCTCCTTCTGTCTTCTCTCTTCCTATGGAAAATCTGTTAAGAAGAAAAAGACAGATCTGCTGCCCAATGCATTCTTCTTGGTAGCACTAGGAGGCTTCCATCTGGAAACACCCTCCATTATAGCCACTGAAAAGAAAGCTTTGGCTTACCCCAGAGTGGGCTGGCACCTCATCCTACACGGAAACTGGTCTGCACCAGTGACGTAACTGGCCTGGAACAGGGCCATTGTCAGCCTGTTCTACTTCTTTGGGTTGTGAGGGAAATCCATCATCCCCACACAGAAGCTGCCTGGAGCTGTTCAGAGGGAGGAGACACAAATGATCAGTTGCAATAATGGTGTTAAAACAGGACTGAAAACAAAAGAGAGCCCCTCACCCCCACCCCGCGCTGCCAGCCAGGCACACACACGCCTTAATATCCAAAGCCCCTTCTTCTAGCTGGCTGCAGCGCGTGAAATGCAAAACTTCAAAATGCGTGAGACCTCCCCGGAGGTAAGGTTGCACGTAGATCTGGTGGGTTTTTGGAAGTGGCTGCGCCGCCGCCGCTTCCTGCCCGCGGAGGAGCCAGAAAGCTCGCTTGCTGCCTGCGTGCCTGCCGTGTCAGTTAACCGACTCCGGAGCGGGTGTGGTGCTCCCAGCCTCTGATGAGAGCCTTTCCAGCTTGCAGAGCCTCTGGGCATGGGGCCAAGCACCCCCCTGGTCGCAGCCTCGGCGATGTCTTTCCTGCTGCTGCGCCGGGATTTCCAGAGGAGGGAAGGTGGAAGAGGAGCAAGGTGCGCGTCCCGTCCCTCTCGCCGTTGCATGCGGGCGTGTATCTTTCCTCGGGACTGTGTGTCAAGACCAGGAAGCCAAGAGCAAGATCCTGGTGGCTCCCGCTCGGTGCCAGCGTGCGATCGGGCGTGCCTGTCTGCCCTCAAACGGGTTGCTTGGAAGACGCGCCGGGGCTTAACTTCCCTCCAAATGGGATCCGAGTTGCGTGCCTTGGCGAGCCCGCGACTCGATGATTCAGCTAGCCTCTTCTCCTCCTAACAGCGTCTCTTCTGCCCTCCCAAGACTGCATGCCCCTCCCTGTGCAGGCTTCTCAATGTGGACCCAGCACGGGACATGAAGGTGAGTCGCGATCAGAGCTGAGTGGCCTCTGGAGAGGTCCGCCTCCTGCTTCCCTCAGTCCTTAGCCAGGCGCATATCTGGATGGTGGGAAACTGGGCTGAATGCACTGGCAGAAGGCTGCGAAAGTTTGTGGCATGAGAACACCGGCTGGTGGGTCAGCAAGAGACCTTCGAATGGGCTTATATTTGTATACATGCGATATAGACATGGGGTGTGTGTATGTGGGTGGGGGGATCGGGAATCCTGCGATTCCTTTGGTGCTTGAGAGTGGGAAATCCTGCAATCAGATCTCATGCCTGCTATTGCTTCACTTCGTGCCACATGGTGTTACTTAGTCTACCTTTCAGGTTCGTTGTAAGGAGAGCTGAAATCAAGTTGGCGAAGGACTTTGAACAAAAGAGTGCTGCAAAATGTGTGTAAGCATTATGACAATGCTGTTCTTCCAGAAATTCCTGTGGACAGCTGTGCTATCACACCAACAGAATGAGAGAAGGGAATTCTTTTCTCTCCCTGCTTCCACCCCTAATAGCTGTTCCTTTTGTTTCCAAAGGTGGCCCGGAGTGGTCAGGGAAGGTGGCATGTCAGGCTTCCACGTGGTGATATCTCGGATGTGCCCCAGCTTTCCAGGAGGCTCACAGACCTCATCCTGGACAGAAATCTGCTCTACGTGATTGGGGGAAAGATGCACTTGTTCCGCAGCTACAGCTACCAAATCCAGCTGGAGGGGCAGGTGGGCAGTGCCCCGAGGATCCAGGGCATCCGATGGGTGAGTAATGATGCCCTGCAGTTTTTGGGGAGCTGGAGCATGCTTTGGGATGGGTGGCTCTTGTGCCTGGGCAGGTGGACGGGCAGCTCTGAATGGCAGGAAGGCTTGTGCCCTCAGGTGAGCATGTTGATCTTAGCTCATATGAGTAGCATGTTGGTTATTTTGCCTGGAGCTGGTTCTGCAAGCCAGGCAGCTCTGACTCAATATGCCAACAAACCACTGGTACAAATAGGGCTGGGGAGCACCATGCTCTTGACTCCAGAAGGGGCATGGAGTCATTTTCCATGGCTGGAATTTGTATGTGTGCATCCTTTTAGCCAAGAGCTAACAAACACTCTCAGTTCTGCCCTCTGAGAGCCTCCAATAACTTCTGATGAATGTCTGCTGTTGAACTTTTTGTTGCTGATCTCGGCAGGAATTTTGTTGGTGCTGGGTCTGCTCGGTTAGTGTATGCTTTCCTTTGCTCTTACTGAAAGTGTTAGGCAAATGGTTAAAGTTGCTACACACATATTCCTAGTTTATTGGCTGCATTTGTATCCTGCCTTACCTCAACAGCTCAGGTTTATCCCAGTTCATCCTTACCATGCCAGAAAGAACATGAGAAAGAGAGAAAGAATAAGTGTCATGGTTGGGCAAGGACTTGAATTCAGGCCTTTCTGGTCTAGGTTTATTTTCTGCTCCAGAGGAAGAAACAAGTAACTCTCCATTGTCATTGGACTCCAACAACAGCATGACCAATGGTGAGGGATTCTGGTATTGTAGTATAATAGCATCCAAAGTTCTGAATTTCTGTTCTGTTGAGTTGCCACACTTGGTTTTGGGCCAAATTCCCAGTGCAGAAGCTAGTTTATTATTTAGCATTTATGTACAGTTTTGTGAGTATGTATGACCTTTGGTATATCAACTCAGTAATTCTTGCAACAACTGTGTAGGTCTGGTCAGTGTTAATTATCACTCCCCCATTGTACAAGCATATACTTTAATGTGTTATACATGCATAGACAGTATCCTCAAAGTAGCCCTACAAATGTGTAAGAAGCTGTGTGAAGTCACAGTGGGAAACATGCATGGAACAGGAATAAACATGTCCTTCGATGGAAGAGGAGCAATGTGTTCTTTGAGCTTCAATGTGTTCCTGGCCATCCCTCCCCCTGCTTTCTGCCTGGATCTTTTTTAAAGACCAATGCATCCGCATTTGATCTGTGTTGAACAATTCTCCCACAGAAGCTTTTTATGCCAGCCAACAAGGACTTCATTACATTGTGGGTGTAATGAAGCAGAACAAGATTGCTTATTCCTTCTTTACACAACATCAAATTACAGATAAAACTGTTCATTTTCACAAGCCTGCTCATACCATATCTGGCATCTGCCACAGAACTTAGATTTCAAAGTGACAGCAACAAACCCAAACCAAAAATAAAACAAAAGCACCTGGGATTTTATTCCCTTTAAAGAAAAAATGTTTCTGGTCCTCAAGGTGTGGTGGTGAGGCCTGTAAAAAATCCACAGTCAGCTGCTTTGATCTAATAAGAGTGACTGTGCTCAGGTGTTTGTGTGCTTCTAAGCCTGCATGCACCACCTGCCAGCATTTGGTGCATGGAGATGGCTTATCTTCTTCTCCCCTCCCACAGGTGATTGGTGCTGTCAGTTTTGACAGCACCAGCCATCACTTCAGCAGGAAGATTCCTCACATGATGAATACCTGTGAGCAAAGATCTCTGGGTTGAAGCTAGAGTCATCAAATGGTAAACTATTTGGGTGGGGCAAATAGGTACCTTTCTCTAGCATAGCTGTCAGTTAATCCCTCACCACTACTCCCTCCTGCCTATTTTAAAAATGCCCTGGGCCCTTGAAGTAGGAAACAGTGGGTGGGAAATGGGTAGGTAGCCCCTTTCTTAGTCCTGATCATGTCCATGGGAAGTGGCTTTCCCTCATCCAAGAGACCCTGGGTTGCTATTTTATGCATTTGTGTTCCAAATATTAAGGGGACCTTTCCCTTCACTGTACAACACACACAGGGCTTCTCAGCAGCTTATGGTGGCTCAGTGCTTCAGGTTAAAGCATTGCTGATCCCCTGCCTTTATTACCCCACTCAGTGCTCACCAAGCCCTTGTCTGGCCCTCTCAATATGGGCTGCAGAGGATTTTCACCTGTTGCTAAACAGAGTCCTCCCAAAGGTTCTTTCAGGACAGGACTGATGGCCTCTTCCCCTTGGAAGGGGTCAGGGGAGGGAGGTGTCCAGTGTAGCCTCCATCAAAGCCCCCTGCCTTGGCCCTAGCCTACCTTGCAGCACAGTCATGAGACAAAGCTGGTGCTTTGTGCTTCTTGGAGGAAGGGTGTGATACTGAGGTAATGAGGAGGAAAATAAATACAGCCAGCAGTTTGCTTGTAATTGGGGTGAGTGGGCATCCACGCTTGCCTGGAAGCTGTGCTTTCTGAAAACAAGAGCCTGTCTTTCTAATTCATGGAAGGGCCGTGTCCCTCAACATGGTGTCTGCCAGGTGTGTTTGGACTACAGAGTCCATCACCCTTACTAGTATGGCTGAGATGATGGGGGTTGTAGTCCAACACACCTGGGGAGTGCTTGGTCAGAGAGGCCTAGCTGAAGAGATGGGTAAGATACACTTTGTACAGGCTCAGAGAAAGGCACTCTCTCCTTTGTTATTTCCCAGGTTGTGAACAGTCCAGAGTGTGAGGCTTGTATTTCAAACAAGCCTGTCATGAGCCTGCAACATACTTCGAACACATGCAGGCAGAGAGCTCCTAAGTCCCCAATTTCCAGGTATTTGTTCTGTGGAATAGTCCAGCCCTTGAGGTCTGCATGATCACCAGTCCAATCCTCTGCGCAGGAAATTCTGGAGGAAGGAGGCTCCCCAGGGGAACTCCTGGCTGTTCTTTTTGGTCTGAGGAAGGGCGATGGTGCTTTGGGAACAGGAGAAGCCAAACATAGCCAGGAACAAAATGGCAGGCCCCCGCTTGGCTGGCTGCCCACACAGGCCGGATTTCTGGCGACAGACAGGCTCTCTTGTCTCTGCAGCCACAGGCAGGAAAATGGGGGAGGTGACCACCCGCCTTGGAAGATGTTTGGGCTTCCAGAGCTTGGACTGCACTGCTTTGTCCAGCGGCTGTCCAGATCTGGTAATCAGGAGAGCTGAACTGTGGATAAAGTGGATAAATGAAAGGACATACAGGATGGGATACCCTGCAGACAGAACTGGGACCAGTGCTATTTGACCTGTTTGTAAATATTAGCCACCTGGATAAGGAGAGACTATTGGTGCAACATGTACCAATGGACAGGAAGACTGAATGGATGTCATTCTCAGTTTTACAGAGACGGTCTTTTTTCTTGTTGAGGTCCAGCTCACTCTAGCCCATTCTCCATGAACTTTCAACACATTATAAAAATTGTGCATGATTGTATACATATTTGTATGTCCATTTAAATGTAAGCGCTTGGACACATGCTCATCCTGAGCAAAGTATCTAGCTTTGTTCAATTTGCAAGTGTATGCATGTTGTCAAATTTGTTCAATGAAATGGTGCAAAAATATACTAGAAGTTCAGAAATATATGGATTCCCAAGTCTGAATTTGCTTTGAAAAAATCCTTGAGGAAACAAATTTCTCACATGCTTCTGATTAGGGTTGCTATGTTCATTTGATCAAGCAGGTGTGGTGAATTCAGATGTTGGCTGGGTAGTAGTGAGGCATACAGATCACAATATACAAGGGCTTGTCACAAGTAAGTGTCATCCTAGAATTCTGGATGCATCCTTTTTATGGCAGAGACAGGCAACTGCAGGGCCCCGGGGCCATTTTCATTGCAGGCTGCATTCCTTACATCACTGTGCCACCAAGTTTGTTGTTGGCAAGCAAGAAAACAAGCAAGGACAAGTGATCTGCTGCTGATGTTCAGTGGCAGCATGCTTCCTCTTCCACTTCTTTTTCTTGAGGGGAGGCAGTGTGAATTTTGTCAATGGGCAGTAGGGGCCATGTGTTGTCCCTCTCAGTCTTATGAGGATGGCAAATAGAAACATAGCACCAGCCACAGCTCAAAATGGTGCTTGCTGAGCATCTTAAGGTGCAGTCCTGGCTGGCTGGGGAGTCCTGGGAGATGTAGCACATTTTTCTGTCTAAACATGCTCATGGGAAATGTCCTAGTCGATGAGCCACAATGTTCCTGGTCAAATGTTGCCTTTCTCAAGAAGTGAGGTAGTAGCCTTGGGCAAGCCGTTGTGGAGGGACCACTGCTCCATGGCTGAGCACATGAATTTCATGTGGAAGTTTTGCCTTCAGTGCTTATCATACCGATGCTTCAATGCTTTGCCTTCAATGCTTCAGTGCTTATTATGTCCATATCTGTCATTTGGTAGCAGGTGATAGAAAAGATTATTCTCTGCTTGGGACTCTGTAGAGCCAGTGCCGGTCCCTGTAGACTCAAAGCAGGCAACATGGCATGGCACCCCTGGTACACATTTACAAAGATGCCCTACCCCTCCCTTAAAACTCTCTCTCTCTCTCTCTCTCTCTCTCTCTCTCTCTCTCTCTCTCTCTCTCTCTCTCTCTCTCTCTCTCTCTCTGTTTTACCAGCTGCTGGGATTTCAGGGAAGGAGGTTTCTATTGGTGCTGAAAACAGTGGAACCAAAGGAGTTAGCCTTAGTGGGTCGGGGCTCAGTACCCCTGTGCCTCATACTCAGGAATGTGGGCAGCTAGTGTTTCCTTTTTTATGCCTCCCATGGCAGCCATTTTGTGGTGATGCCCAGTTTTTAGAAAAACTACCAGACATTGCCCTAACCTGAAAAGGTTGCCTTCACCTGGTGGAAATGGACAAATAGTCCAACCTGTTCCATGGCAGTTTAAAATATTCTGCTAAGCCTCAGCTTCCCCATCGAAAAGATACAGGTAATAATACTGGCCTACCTCAAAGGCATGCTCGGAATGTGTATAGAATCCACTTGAGAATTGCTAACAAATGCAAAAATTACACTTACTATTTCTTAGGAGAGCGGGTAGTGTGTAAGAGAAGTTTGCCGATGCCCCTGGTGAACTGCTACTTATGAATGGTTTGCCACCTTATGTGATGACCACTGCCCCATAGAGGCATTTAAAGAGTCTTCTGTGGGGTGGCCATGCAGTGTACCCCTGTCCCTTGATAAAGCAATCTAATCACATGAATGGAAGGCAGGGCTGTCCATGGAAAATTGCTTTGCAGTTCTGTGGCAAAAGGGATACAGCTTTAAAACACAAGAAGTAGTAATGCTATGGCTGGAGTGGGACCAACCCAGCATATTTTTTCTAGTTGGGACCCAACAATGCTGGGAAACCCATGAACAAGGTACTAAGGAAATAGCACTTCTCTGTTATTTGCCCCCAGCATCTAGTTTTCAGAGGTATACTGCTCCTAACCATGGAGGGTCCATTTTGCTTAGTATGACTAAGATATAGATTTGACCTTCCTTTGTGACTTTAAAATATGCTATTTAAAAAATTGCAACTAAAATAACATTTAAAAGTCATGCAACAACAATGACAACAGTGAAATGAGGCAACATCATGACTGACCGCAATTAAGTGCAAGCCAGCAAAAGCCTGAGTAAAAATGTGTAGTCTGAGGAGGCATTTACAACAAGCCGTGTTCCCTGCTTTCTGCACTACACACAGGGAGGGGGTTCCAGAGCATCTGTGCCATTACTGAGAGCATGCTTTGGAGATGTTGTTTTTTCCCTTGTTCGGATGAAATGTGCTCTAAAGTGCTGCACCGGGAATTCTAATTGAAAGTACTAATCATGATACATCACTTGTAGGGTTGGCATTAAAGAGCAGTCTAACAGGGACAGAGCCCCAAATCTCCATGAGGTCATCTGCCCCACCACACTGCTCTCCAGGGGCATTTACTGAATAAGGCCACCAGGGGTCTGCTGCATCTGATCCTCTTGGATTAGCTGGGTTTTTGCCCACCTGTATTTCATCCTCTGCTCCTTGCTTTTGAATCTTTGTACTTGTGCTTTTTTTCTTAAAATCAAATTCCCTCCTTTTCCTTGTTCATGCCTCCCTTTTTATAATAGGAGACAGGCTCTTTTAAAGACAGCACATCATGTAAAGACACTAATTTACATATGAAGAGGATATGTAAATCAGTATATGCAAATTTGTACCTTTTTTTTTGTCCTGGGGCCTGAATCCATTGAATCTTGCATGACCCACTGGCCTAGGAGACCTCCCACTCACTTCTTTGCTATTGCATGACCTTTTCTATTATTGCAAAATGTCAGCAGACCCTCGGAGGAGGAGGAGGGAGGAGGAGGAGGAGGAGGGATCTACTGCAGTGGACTCTTGAAAATCAGTGCAGTTGCCTCAGGGGAAGAGGAAACTCTGGTTTGACAGGGGAAAGGAAGAAACATGCCTTGCAGGTGGGGAGCTGGGGAAGCAAAGGCAACATACATAGTGTTGGATTGTACCACGGGCCCATGCTATCCAGGTCAATACAGCCTGTTTCATCTTGCTCCAGTTCTTCAATGTTCTCCAGTCCTTCTGACAGATCTTATAGCTGGGGATACTTGTTGAAGGATGGTTAATGGAGAGGGGGGTGCTTCCTACAGGAACAGAGTGGGTAGCAGGAAATGCTGAAAGGCAAAGAAACATTGCTTGCTTGTATATTTAAAAGTCCGTAGCCAGCCTCATTTGGCTACCAGACTGGTGTAGCTTCTTAATTCAGATTCTTAATTGATTCCTAATAAGTTGCTTGGCAAGCAGATGACTCCTGATTGGCAAGAGTGCTGAATCAGTTCATTTTCAAAGCAATGTTGTTCTAGTCTTCCCTGGCTAAGAAACAGGTTCAACTAATCCCCTTTTGGCCAAGGTTTCTTCCCCTACCACCATGCCACCACCATCCCCAGGATATCTTGCATCTGTGATTGCAGATTAAGTGCTATCTGTCCAGGGTGTGATGTCAAAGATGTTCCTCTGCAGTTTCCAAAACAATGAAAACTGTATTTTTATGGCACCCAGCAGTTGCACATCTGTGACCCTGATCTGCACATCTGCAGTCTTAGTAGGTACTCACCTGCCCTGATGCAAAGGTAAAGTAGACAGAGAATGAGGTTGGTGTCTGTCCTCTTTGCAGTCCTGGATACCTAGTTTTAATTGGGTTATTTCTTAGGAAAGGAAACCAAATTAAATCCCTGCTAGAAATTCTACCAGCAGCCTACTGTTGTTTCCTCTTACAGTGTTTGGTAACAGTGGGGAGGTTCTGAAGCAGAGGGGACTTTTGTTGTCCTGGGCAAATGCACTTGGGCCATGTGTCCTTATCAGAGACACTCCCTTAGGACTCCACATTCACTGCAAAAGAATATAGCCACAGATGCTGACTTTTCTTCACAGCATGGGAATAAAACCAAACTTTCCACTGAACTAGCAAAGTGAACTTTCCTAAACTGAAATGCACTTGAACAGGGTTGGATTAGGACAGATAAGACTCAAGATTCAATTCCTCTGTCAGCTGTGATGCTCTTTGGGAGAGTTTTGGCCAGTCACAAGCTCTTACCCTACATTGCAGGGCTGTTGTGTGGATAAAATGAACTGGAGGGAATGGATGACATATGTCAGAGGTGGGCAACCTGGTGCCTTCTAGATTACCGTTGGCCATTCTGGCTGGCGCTGATTGGCATTGTAGTCCCAGGATGCCTGGAGAGTCCTAGGTTGCCTATGCCTGGCAAATGAGATGTTGAGCTCCTTGGAGAAACATGTGAGCAATCAATGGGAACAAAAGAATATATGTGAACTATACAATTGCGTGTGTGGTGGGTATATATTGATGTTGAGCCATGATCACCAGCAAGGCAAGAGAAGTAGTGGAGTCTTGGATTGCATGTCCTTTTGTAGCAGGGTAAGGAAAATATTTATTTTTGTGCTCACCTCCCCTTAAATCCTCAGTCACACAAGCTGAGTCACAAATGTCCTGAGCCTTTCCTCCCCAAGTCTAAAAAAATAGCAGACAGTTTAACTTGGCCTGGGTGGAGCAGTGGCGACCACATCTGAAACCCACTGAACTAGAAACCAGATAAGCTCTTGCAGATATTTTCTTTTCCCGGTCAGCAACCTGGTGGCTCTGTTTTGTACCAGCTGAAGTATCCAGACTGTTTTCAAGGGCAGCCCCACGTAGTTACAGTAATCCAACTGGGAGGATCATCCTTAACAAGGAGACTTGGGGGCCAGGTTCAGAAATTTGTGGGAAGCAAGCTTTGGTTAGCTGTAGTAACTGATTAAACAGTAATTTTAATTAGATATGTCCGCGGGTGCTTTGTTCCATTGTTATTCAAAGCTCCTAGGCTTCAGCTGCTTAGATGTCTAATCAATTAACACATTAAGGGTGGTGCATACTGCTAGTTTCAGAAGTCTCTTTTTCTGTCTGAACTTGCTTGGAATTGCACCTTTAATTAAATTGGGGTCAGCAGTAGAAGCTCCCTGTGCCAATTTTGGCACACTTGCATTTGCTGCCAATTTAGAGTGGAAAGTGGCTTCTGTGCCAATAGGAGTTTGCCAACAAGCAACTCAAGAAGTGGATTGTGGCTTAAGTGCTGTTCAGCTGCTTCAAACACATGTGGATCCCTGCCATATTTGTTCCATTGCAATGCTGAATGGTACGGATAACAAGAAACAAATAAGTCACTAATAGAGAATTAGAAGGTGAGTGTTGACATAATGGAAATAAAATGGGGACAGTGAGAAATAAGGTAGAGGCATTAGCATGGCCAGAGCTTGTAGTAGAATAAAACATCTCTGAAGAAAGCCATCAATGGAGAAGAGCCTAATGCTGGGAACAATAGATGGCAAAAGAAGAAGGGGATGGCAGAAAACGAGGTGGCTGGATGGAGTCACTGAAGCAGCTGGTGTGAGCTTGAGTGGACTCCAGGGGATGGTGGATGAGAGAAAGGCCTGGAGGAATGTTGTCCATGGGGTCGCGATGGGTTGGGCATGATTTTGTGACTAAACGACAAAGAAAGCCAACCTGCTGAGCAAAACACTCACAAAATGCCCAATGAAGTTCTGAGCAAGAAATGTGTGTGAACTGCAAAATAAAAACTGAAAACTAGGGGAGAGGAATGGAATACTTTGCTTGGCTTCCTTACAGCTTAAGGAAGGTGGACTTGTCTGGCTGACAGGATCTCCAGACAGGAGCATTTCAGGTAGGTGGTAAAGGTTGCACTGCAACGTTTTGTTGCCTGGCAAACTTGGGTAGTTGTGGACAACGTGAATAAGCTCAGCCTCAGAAAGGTGTTGGTTTTCCTGTAGCACATTGAGTTAATTTACCTTGTAGATATGCGGCATACAACTATGTGAAAGTGCTGATAAGTTTAGGAAAAGGCTGCTCCAACTGCACTTCACTTGGGAGATTGACTCACCTGTGGATCTGGGACAATCCATTTGACTTTCCAAGCATTATCTTGGCAATGCAGGAGGTTGCCCAAGTTTCCTGGCAGGAGTGCCTGGCACACCTGCCCACCCAGATGATGTAATAGTTCCTGAGATTGCAGATTAGGCAGGCCTCTCTCCACTAGGCCTCCCATGACAACAGCCTTCGAGCTTTTCAGAACTGGGAAGTGGGGCACATTTTTTAAAACTCTGTTTGGAGGTAAGCTCCCTTTACTGGTTTGCTACATATTCTTTTTCTTCTGGCTAGCATATGGGCCTAATCTGGCCTGCCTAAATGCAGTCTACCTCTTCCGGCTTCCTCAGATAGTCACCCCTCCTTTTCCTACTGATTGGTTGGTGCTTTCCAGCTTTTGCAGTCTTTCCCCTGTCACACTGATCCAATCAGATCGATCAGATCCGCAATTCAGAGGCTGGGAAATCAGTTTCTTGTCAGGGCAAATAGGTTTATTTACAATTGAATGCATGGATCCATGGGTGCCTAAGACAGGAACCCCCCATGTTAATTTCCTTAGGGTTATATAGAATACACAAAAGGGGAGTAAATACAATACACAGGAAGGTGATTGGATACTTTGATATGGATAGAAAAGTGATTGGATACAGGTCACAGCACCATAAAGAAAAGTTACATTTCACTCTAATTAGACGCCTTTGACAAGCCTTCTAAACTAAAGTTCCCTTGAACAGGCTGGCCAAGTTAGGTAAACAAAAAGGTTACATGTGTGAACTTACAGGGTTAGGGAGGCACTTCAGCAAGTCTATAAAACCCAGAGATTACACTTTGACGGTTACCCACTAATGGAGTGGGGTCATCTGGTCTTCACCACCAGACACCGAGGCATCTTTTGATGTGTTTATGGCAGGGCAGTAGGGTGGGATGGTAAGAATTGCTTTTCTGAGTACACCCGACCCCCTTTCCAAAACGTTGCAATGTCTCTTTTAAGCCTAAATTACTGGCAGTGAGAATTTAAAAACTAAAATAGGTTGGCATTTTGGCTTCGGCTCTTTTCATTTTCAGCCCTGCTCTCCACAGGAATGCGAGTAACTAGAACTTTTCCAAAACTGAATTTGGCCCTCTGGCTGAAATAGGCTTGCTCAATAAAGCAATGGCGAGTGGCAAACTTTTGCAGGGGCAGTATTTGCAACTGAGCAAGTGCTGAAGGGTTGGCATTAGCCACCTTGAGTCCTTTGAGAAGCAGGTGACATATAAATGGGATGATTATAATGACAATGACAATAATGATAGTGGCCCCATCAACTGACCAAGTGCCACTCTGAGACACTCAAGTAAATGTTGACTGGTATACAGAAGTGAGCCACTGAGGTGCACAATAGGGGCTCTCAAAGGAAGCATCTGGCATTAGCATCTGGCACCTTCAGGTGGCTGCCAGAGACCCAGCAACTTCCACAGGGCCAACTGCTGATGTCTGCAAGCAGCACTGGGATGCTGGGATCCAGCTGCCATTTTAATTTCCCACAATGCTGCTTGGCAACACCTGAGTCCCACAGTCCCTTTCCCCTACCTCTGTTTTCTGATTTCCTAATGGCAAAAATGAGGATGCATGGCTTTTATTTAATCAGTTCCATATTTCACTGATGCACAGGGGTGTTTCTTTCTGTTGTTTGCTCTTTGACAGAATCCTGATGTTTCTTCCCTTCAAAAAAGTATACAAACCATGTGCTACAATTTAGTTGCTCTGTGTAGGTTTCCTGATGCTCTACCACAGAGGCTGAAGAGACATTACAGTTGGCAGAAAGATTGAAGAATTACCTAATGGACTTTATACATACAGATCAAAATGACTTTTTACCTAAAAGATAAATGAGGAACAATATGAGAATTATTTTGGATATCTTAGAATATTATGAAATCCATTCTGAAAAACCAATGGCACTATTGTTTTTTGATGCACAGAAGGCCTTTGACAATGTTAACTGGCAATTCATGAAACAACAATTAGTTCAAATGGAATTTGGTGGGAAATTTATTAATGCAATATCAAGCATTTATCAAAAATAGACTGCTTGGATAATAATTAATGGAGAACTCACAAACACTATAGATATTCAAAAGGGCAAAAGAAAAAGGATGTCCTTTATCACCTTTGTTATTTATACTGATTTTAGAAGTTTTAAACAGAAATATTAGAGAAGGCATAGATATTAAAGGTGTCAGAATCAGAGATGAAATTTATAAATTACAAGCGTTTGCAGACATCTTAGTTTTTATCTTAGAGGAGCCTTTGGTAATGACACCTACACTTTTTAAAAAGATAAAAGATTATGGTGAAGTTACCGGGATGAAAATAAATAGAGAAAAGACAAAACTCCTCGTAAAAAATCTTACATTGGAGCAGAAAATGACTTTGATGGAACAAGTAATCTTCAAATTGTTAAAAAGGTTAAATATTTGGGAATTTTTCTTACAGCCAAATGTACTACATTGAAAGAAGATAATTAAGTTAAACTAAGGAAATTAAGAGTGATGTGGAAAAATGGGCTAACTTGCAATTATCATTGTTGGGAAGAATAGCAATAGTTAAAATGATTATATTACCAAAGCTTTTATTTTTATTCCAAACAATTTCCATAAAAATTGATAAAAAATTTTTTGATGATCTAAACACCCAAATTTTGAGATTTGTATGGCAAAAGAAGAAACCAAGGATTAAATTAAAAATGCTTCAGGAGGCCAAAGGGAATGGGGGTTTTGGCCTTCCTGATTGGGTGTATTATCAAGCTTCTGTTTTAATGTGGTTAAAAGAATGGATAACTTCAAGAAATAAGAGAATTCTTTATCTTGAAGGGCATGATCTACAAATGGGTTGGCATGCTTATATGTGGTATAAGAAGTGTAAGACACATGGTTGCTTTTTAAATCATTATATTAGAAAGTCATTAATGTCAGTGTTGGAAAAATTAAGCTGTATACTAAGTCGCCAAGATGGCTTTCTCCTATGGAAGCTCTTGTATATCCAAATGCATTGAATTTTGATATGATTGTGAGATATGATGATATTTTGGATAATGATGGAAAATTGAAACCAAATCAAGAATTACAAGAGCAGGGTACTGATATTTCTTGGTGGCATAAGGTTCAAATACAATCGAGATATGTTAAAGATTTTAAAATGTGTGGGTTTTTTATAAGGAATTAACAACATTTGATTAAATGATTTTAAAATCAGATGAAAAAATGATTAAAAGACTGTGTAATTTTCTTTTGGATATGGGAATGGAAGATGAACAAGTTAAGAAAACTGATAACATGGGCACAAAATGGCTATGGATTGTTATAAAAAAAAATGGGGGGCTGACCCAGTATGTCTGATGTCTTTGATGATTGATACAGAAAATAATAATAATAAAACTTACTTTTTAAAAAAGAGACATTACAGAGGTATAAATTGTTGGTTTTGTTTAAAAGGAGCACATTTTTTTCTACTAACTATCATGTGACCAAATTGGCTTACATTTCTGGAAAATAACACAAGCAAACAAAATGCAGTCCACTGTGGAATGCACAGGTCAAATTTCTAGAAATCCAAAGTCATGTGAATCCATTTGCGATTCTCTGACATCCCTCGGCTAAAATTGTGTGTGCTGAAAGGCAGTTGTGGGTGCTGGTGGTTGGCAGATCCATTGCTACAGGGATCGCTCGGGTGAGGAAGGAGTTAGCTTCTGTGTACGCGTCTTTGCTCACACTGTTCTGCACCTGGTCCATAAGGCTTTGCCTGCTGCATTACCAGCCAGCTAAAAGAAAACAGAATGAATGAACCGAAGAGGAGGAGTCCAACCCGCATCTTTTCTTCATGGTTTTGGTGCACAAGAATGTTGCTTCAGGGAGGGGCAGGAATGTTTCTGTGCAAGTGCCACTTAGGCATCTCGTGCTCTGCTTTGGCATCTCAATAAGCCCTTCTGATCTCTGGGTTGTGAACTGGCATGACAAGGCCTGTGCGGAACATGGAGTCAACCTGTTGGTTTCAGTAGGCAAGGCCCCACACTCCCCAGCCTGCTGGAGGGGTGTTCTTGAGCTAGTAGCTCTGGGCCTGAGGCGTGTTGCTTGCTCCAAGCAGCTGGCAGTCATGGCAATATTTGCTGTGTAAACATGTTGAGAGGTTGGGGCCTGTTTGTACTGCATAATAGGGGAAGTGAAATGCCCCAGCAGAACTGGGGGAGAGTATCCTGAGAAGGCATTCCTGAAAACCCAGAAAGCAGTCGTGGTTTTCCGTGGTCTTCCTGTGAATGGAAGGAACAAATGTGAGCCAGAACTTTAGCCATGGCCAGCTTAAAGCTTTTTAGCCCTGAAATCCATTTGCCACAGCTGGGTTTGGACCTAGAGGTATGTGTAAAGCATACACATACACATGCTATAGCAGGGTGGCTACTTACACAGGTCTGTATAAGTGTACATTGATTTGCATAAAAATTGCACATACTAAATTGATACGCATGGGCACGCATTTGGAAAGACTGCCTATAATTTTTATGACATATTCAATACAATGGGAAATATGATAGCTCTGTTGACTGCTAGGGTAGCCACTTGTGAACCATCAAAAAAACAATCCCTTTTTGTAAACATTTGCCTATTTTAATATATATGCATGGGTGCTATTAAGAAATAATATACTGTATATCTGTTTAAATGATAGTTCAGCCTACTGTCCAGGTGGTGTCGATGAGCAACTTCAAGGGTCTTGCTTTTCTTTATCTTGGCCCAGGCAGACCTTCAAATAGAGGACCATCCTCTATCGTCTGTAAAAGAGGACACATGGCCACTCTGCTTGTTCAGTCTGCTGTCCAGGCACTTGCTATTGATGGGCAGTATCATGGCCTCTGCAGTTCCAACTTCTGATGTTTCTTTATTTTTAAATGGAACCCAAGCCAGAGAACTAGCTCTTCAAGCAGAAGACATCTTTAGATGAGGATTGCCCTCCACAAAGTAAGATACCAGGCTACTTTAGCGGTATAGCAGCTGGCGCTATGAGCTGGGTGTGCTTCTACCGCTCAAGTGCTCACACTCTTAACGCTTACCCCACGGGGCCAGATGGTGGAATGGGTATGAGGTCCTCCTCCTCCGCATTCATTTCTTTATTATTATGTTTACATACTGCCCTCTAGCTGGAAAGGCTGCCTGGGGTGTTTACAGAGTTAAAACATATAAGCAAAGATAAAAATAACAGTATCACAATAAAAAACAATAACAACAACAGTAAAAACAACCCCAAGACAACTAGTCCAATTGGTACACAGGGTACAGCATCAGATACAACCCTATCAAAACTACAATCTTCACTATTCAAATGCCTGGAAAATAAATGGGTTTTCACCCAGCGCTGAAAGGAAGAAAGGGTGGGCACCAAGTGAACCTCTCTGGGGAGTTTTTGCTCCACTACTGGGAAGGAAGTGTGCTAGAGCAATGAAACTGAGACAGAACATAGTTTTGATATATGTCAAAGAAGGTTGGATGGGAGAGACACCCACAGCCATTCTGTTCTGTACCGGAGTTGTCCCTGCAGCTAATGGACCAGCATGGAGTTTCAAGGCAAGGTGTGCTGAGTTTTCTGCATAGTCCCTTTTCCCAAAGAGTCCTCAATGGACTGAACTTTAAATGTCTTTGTAGCAGCCACATCTTTCCATTTTTAAATAGGCCCAAGACTAGATCTGGATCCAGGTCTTAAAGATCCTCCTATTGTAAGGTCCCAATGGACCTGCACCCACTCTAGAATAAAATATGAGGGACCTGTGCCTACTCTAGAATAAAATAATAATAAAGAAAAGATGCAAGTACTAAAAACACATTTAAAGTCTGGTCTGGCCTATCATTAATGTCTGGTTTGGCTTGTCCTATGAGAAGAATTCTGGGACAGGGACTAGCATCTGATGCAAGAACTCCCTTTGTGGGGTTTATTATTCTTTATTCAATTGGTGCATTTGTATCACACTTTTTTCCTCAAAGGTCCCCAAGGCAGTGTATGTGATCCTCTACTTATCCATTTTTATCTTTTGTAAAATCATAGAATAGCAGAGTTGGAAGGGCTATCTGGTCCATCACCCTGCTGTTGCAGGACACCAAGTTCCACCATCCCACTCAGATGGCTGTCCAGTTTCTTTTTGAATGTCTCTAGTGTGGGAGAGGCCACCACCTTTCCAGGTAACTGGTTCCACTGTTGTATTGCTCTGACAGTGAGGAAACTTTTTCTGATATCTAGCCTAACTCTGAGTTGTCACAGCTTGAGTTGATTATTCCATGTCTTACACTCTGGTATCTACAAGATCTTGACTTTCCTCCTTGTGACAGCCTTTGAGGTACTTTCAGATGGATATAAAGTCCCCCCTCAGTCTTCTATTCTCAAGGCTAAGCATGCCCAGGTCTCTCATCTCCTCACAGGGCAGTGTTTCCAAACCCTGGATCACTTTTGTGCCTTCCTCTGGATCCTTTTTAATTTTTCTTCATCTTTCCTAAATCTTGGTGCCCAGAACTGGACACAATATTCCAGATGAGGCCTGTCTATGAAGGAGTATAAGGGAACTACTACTTCTCATGATTTGAAGTAATATTTCTATTAATGCATCCCAAAATAGTATTAGCCCTTTTTGCTGTTGCATTGCATTGTTGGCTCATATTTAGCCTGTTGTCCACAATAACTCCAAGGTTTTTTTCTTTTTCAAAAGCCTCCAGAAATAGACTAGTCTGAGGGTCTTTGACTGGCCCAAAGTCATCTGATGAGCTTCACGGTCAAGTGGGAACTAGAACTATGCTCTCCAGAGTCCCAGTTCAGCCCTGTAAACTGTGCCATGCCAGATCTCAATACTTTTTGGCTGATATTGCAAGGAGAGCTCCATCTGGAAGACAAACTGGAGTCCCCTTCATTAGATGTAGATGCCATCCCTAGCTGACAGATACCTAACATTGGTACAAATCAGGGAACAAGGCTTATGTGTGTCAGCAGTGGGCCCTAAAATGAATAAAAATGCAAAAGGGGTGATATTATTTGGGCTTTCTCTGTGGTGGTGCCCAACTTATGGAACGCGCTCCCCAGAGAGGTCTGCCTGGCGCTGTCATTATTTGCTTTTTGGCACCAGGCCAAGACCTTTTTATTTAAACGTTATTTTAATTGTTGATTTTATTTATTGATTTTAAATTTTTTTGCCAGGATGTCTCCAGTATTTTATGTATTTCTATTGATTGTATTTATTTATGGATTGGAAGCCACCCCGAGGCTTACACGAATGGGGCGGCATATACGGTTTCCAAATCAATCAATCAATCAATCAATAATATTTTGCAAAACCACAACATGAGAACAGAGTGACTGATTCACAATGGGAAGATAATACCCAGGTCTTCCAATTCCCAGGCCAGCACTGTTAGCAATATACCACACTGGCCATCACTAGTTTATATATTGTGGCATAGGGTGATTGGGTGCTGTTCCACCATGTTGTTGTCAGTCGTGAAGTCATGTCCGACCCATCGCGACCCCATGGACAACATTCCTCCAGGCCCTCCTGTCCTCCACCATCCCCCGGAGTCCACTCACACTCACACCAACCGCCTCAGTGACTCCATCTAGCCACTTCATCCTCTGCCGTTCCCTTCTTCTTTTGCCATCTATTGTTCCATGTTACTGGTGTCTTATGTGGCCAGGGCAGACCTTAATGCAAAGATGACTTTTAAGAAACCCTTTAATGGAGCTCAATGGAAGGGAAATGTCTTGCTCTAGCTGTAAGGCTGAAGTAAAGTTCTAATGTCTGTGGGGTGTTGGTGTGAATTGAAGGGGTATGAGCTACTCTTCTGTGTCATCCTGAGTCTCCCATTCTTCTGTGTATCTAGCTTGCTCTGGCGTATTTTTCATGACAGTGGTGTATCTTTTGTTCTGCAGGTGCAGTGAGGCTTCCCCAAATCCTGAAGCCCCTCTACTGGCAGGGTTCAAGTACAGGATTGTACCTTAAGCTACTGGGGGAAAATGCACTTGCCCCTCTGTTAAACAAGCAAGGGAAATGTGGAGAAAAAAGTGCAAGTTTCAATAAATGAAACTTTCATAGACATCTTTGTGGCATGCCCGTACCTCAGGTTGTTGCCCAATTAAATAAAGTTTAGTTGATTACTTGTAAGCAGTTTTACTGATTAGGTCTGCATGTTAATTACACAATAGTTCTGTTGGGAAAAGTCCTTTCCTTTCCTTTCTTTCCTTTCCTTTCCTTTCCTTTCCTATTTTTTTGCTCATCATTTTGACAGGGGCATTTTCACTTGCGAGCAGGAAAAGGGATAGTACTTCTTCTAAAATAATGCCTGCCTTGTGCAGTTTACACAACATTGTATTAAAAACAATTCTGTACTTCTTTTTCTAAGTTGCTGCCTCAGCTGATTAAAAACCTGGACTGACTAAAATATTGCCATGCTGGCTGATGCTTAGAGGACTTGAAATACATAAAATCTGGAAGGAGCCATGTTGCTGCCCCCTGATTAAAAGTACGTTTAGTTTTTTGGATCACTTGGGAAAGAAATCATCTGATGAGAGTGCTTACTCAGAAGTAAGTCCCACTGGGTTCAGTGGGGTTTACTTTCAGCAGGCTGACGAAGTTTTCAAGAACACTTGGAAAGGAAACTTGGCAAACAGAGCTTTTGTTATTGAACCACTTCAAGGTTGCAATATTTCCACAGAACTTCTTCTAGATAGAACTCAACATTCCAGTCAAACAAATGCTTGCATTTGGTGAGCTGGAACAAAGTATGGAACAGTTAGACCCTGTTGCTAGATGCCATTTGGCAAATCTGGTCCATTGCTTCTAATAAGACAGTATCACTGGTCTAAGAGGTTATTTTGGCACTCACCATGGGACATGAAATTCACTGCTTTATCATTGCATGTTGGTGAGGTTGGATCTGTTCACAGGGCTAGTGCCTTTAAATATATCTGTCTAGCAACTATCTCTGAGTTTCTGGTGTGTACTGATTTGCCCTAGTTATGGTACCTTCCTGCCATTTACTTTTCTTTGGTGCTTATTTAGGGTTGGAGCCAAAATGCGTATGAGCAAAGATCTGTTTCTACACTGGGATTTCCTTACCCTCTCCATCCTTCTGCAGTTCTCCATGTGCACCGGATCTGTTCTGGAGGAACCCCCAACCTTTTGGAGTAGATTGCAGGAGAGACATCCACTCCTCCCATGGTTCCTTTCCCTTGGCAGAATGACCCACTGAATACAATTCTTAGTTCCCAGCTGATTCTCCCAGCAGTGGCTGAGTCTATGCCATGGCCAGATTTCCAAGGAAGTGCCTGTCCTGTGCCTTCCTCATTGGGGATATGGTACAGCAAAAGCATCCTCGGCTGAATTGGCTGGTGTGCTCATCCCTCGGTGTCCTTTGTTTGCTCAGTTGGAATCACTTCTGAGTCAGAAAAAAAGGTGTTCAGGTGAGTTACAGCACCTTGAAGCAGGCTGTTCAAGTGTTTTGTTATGTTTTTGTGGAAGAATTGCAGATCCATGCTTCCAGAATGTAGTTCATAGGTCACTGTTGTAGTTTTTGGATTGCTTCCAGTTGAACAAACCAAGGGCATTGACATGCTTAATAGAAAGGAAAACGTCTTGTTCTACAAACTCAGAATTCTTAGTCTGAATGACATTAACCCAGAGAAATGCATAAGCTCCCAACCACTCTCACCTTTGGGTCATTTTTGAGGGATTTTTCCTTCCCAGCATTCCAGACATATACTCTTGACATCTGTTTAACTTCACAGCTATTGATGAGGGCAAAATCTGAAATGTTTAGCAGAAAATATATGTTACTTACTTTGTTAGTCTGTCTTTCTGATTTATTTGTACTTAAGACTGACTGCATCATGAATGAATCTGAAGCACGTGGGAACTGGGTCCAATGCCCTGAGGAGCCCCTCGACTTCAAGGGGAGGGTGTGACTCTAATCTGTGCCCCTAAGTCCCCAGCCTCAATCCAATCTCCCATGTGAATATCCCCCGTCCTGCTTTGGGTAGAACACAGAGGCAAAATAGTCATTTAGCATCTGTGCCTGTTCCCTCGTATCAGTCACTGGATCCCCTTCCTCCTTATTTAGTGGTCCCACCACTTGTCTCCCCTTCCTCTTCCTATTTACATGCTAAAAGAAGCCCTTTTTGTTGCTCTTGATTTTCTTGGCAAGTCTCGGCTCGTAATCAGCCTTAGCCTTGCAAAGAATCCTTCTGCAACGGGCCTCCTCCTCCCGGTATACCCTTTTGTCTATTTGCCTCAGTCCCCATTTCCTATGAAGGTTCCTCTTTTGTCTAATCCCTCTAACCACCTCCTTTTGCATCCATGGTGGCACTCTCCTTCGCCTCCCCACCTTATAAACTAGAGCTATCGTCAAGGCTTACGCCTCCAAAACCTCCCTTTTGAGTGCTATCCACCTCTCCTCTGCTCGCTTACCTTCCTGTAACCTATTCCAGGAGACTTTCCCCAGTCTGGTCTTCAGTTGGCCAAAGTTGGCCCTCTTGAAGTCCCAGCTTCTAGTGCTTGACCTGCTGCATGTCCCCAGTCCCCTGATCTCAAAGCAAAGGATGGAGTGTTCAATGGCATCCAGAGCTCCCCTAATCTGTACTTCATCTATCAGCTCCTCCCTATTGGTCAAGACAAGGATGTTTCCTCCCCTCATCGCCTCTCGGACCCTCAGTGTGAAAAACCTTCCCTCTAGGGCATCTGACTGTCACCACTGAGTGAGTCTCCCAAGTAATATCCGGAGATTGAAATCTCCCATAATTACTGTGTCTCTCCCCCGAGATATCCTTAGAATCTGGCCTGTCAGGACATCATCCAGGGTCTCAAGTTGACCTGGAGGGCGATAACATACCCCCACTGTCAGGTCTCTTTCCCTGTCAAAACCCCTAAGTTTCACCCAGACTGCCTCTACCGAATCCCCATCTGTGCTGTATTCTCTCTCACTGCATCCTATCCCTTCCCTGACGTATAAAGCCATGCCCCCACCTCTCTTTCCCTTCCTGTCCTTTCTAAAAAGGTGATACCCCTCTATGTTTACATTCCAGTCTTGCCTTTCATCCCACCAAGTTTCTGTGATTCCCACAAGCTCATACCCTCCTGTTCCCAGGAGAGCTTCAAGCTCTTCCTGCTTATTACCCATGCTCCCAGCACTGGTGTACATGCACCTCAACTCCCTCCCACCGCTTCCTTTCCTTGGAGTGCCCAGCATCCTCCTTCCTCCCATCCTCCCTGTTACCTGGCCCCTCTCTGTAGGAGTCCTGTCAGTCCCTGCAGTACCACTAAAGCCCTGCTCCCAGAGCCCCGATCCTCTCCCCACACCTGTCCAGTGCAGACACATATCTGGGGGACCTGAACCCCCCCCCCAGCTCATTTTAAAGTCTTCCAGACGAAGCTTGCTAGAGCATCTCCAAAGGACCGAACTTGCACTGCATCATTTGGCCAAAGTAAGAAGCTCACTTCTCAGCTTAGCAGTCTGAAAGACAGCTCTACAGGCCTGCACATAAATGTTGGGTGCTCAGGAACTCTGCCCACTTGTTGATTATTTAAAATGCTGCACATACTTTATTCATGTTTTTTAAATATGCAAATCTGCTTTGCTTGATTGAGAAAGGGGGATGACTTTGTGGCATTGTAACTACCAGCCCATCAGCACTCTTGGCATTTGGCTGCTGCTGCTGGGCTTCCAGAACTGACTTCCTTTGGTCCTCGCTCCTAGAGAGGAGAGGACACCCCAAAAGGACATAGTGTAGGGATGTCTGCAGTGTCAGTATCATCTGAAAATGCAGGGCCTGTCTTCATCCGAAGGTTGTGAGCTGTGATTTAGGAGACTTTGGGAGCTTTTCCCACGAACTTGGTAGATGACCTTAGGGCTCATGTTCAGCATTGCTTTCCCTGTCTGCAATATGGGCTAATAATACTGATCTATTTAAAGGGTTGTTGTAATGTAGATGCCCGAGATAATATTATACAAAATGCCCTGAGCATAAGTATTACTATGTGAGCGAAATAAGCTTTCCAGATTGTCAGGGTATGTCTAGTTTACTCAGCTTTCAATGAAGACAATCTTTCCATAGAAGGGTGAACATATTTCTAGACTCTCTAGCTGGCCTGCTCAGTAGTTGCTGCTATTTTTATTCCACCCTTTAGGACCAAGTGTTCACCAGACAGACTATGAATTGATGGAAGATTGGTGTATGATGAGAAGACTGTTTAGCCAAGCAGGGGGCAAGGGAAAAGCATCTCTCCCCACACCCAAGAATCCGGAGGCTGTTCACAGCAAGGGGACAGAGATCCCTTCCCCAGCCTCTGACTGATGGGGCTGGTCAGCTGGTGGCAGGGAAAAGTGGCCAAGCCCCCTAAACTCTGTGGGGGTCACGTAGAGGGTGCCCATTGGATGTCTTAGGCGCTTATTTACAGCAGGTCACCTCACGATGTAATTTCCTTTTGCCTGGGGGACGCTGCTTCTGTACTATCCGGAACTAGCTAAAGCAACAGACAGTTCCTTCCTGGCTTTGTAAACTGATTAAGGAAATGTCCTTGATCTTTTGTTTCCAGACCCCTCTTCCAGACAATGAATCATCCTTGGTGCCTGGCCACAGCCTAAAGCAGGTAATAAATATCACAAAGATTTATTGCACGGAACAGTGAAGCGCAGTATAAAAACGAAAATTATTCCACACTCATAGAATCATAGAATACTAGAGCTCGAAGGTTGTTTCAGGTCTAAGGGATTTGTATCACACCTTTCGCACAGCTGCATCTGTTCAATATGGGTATCTGTGCAAGCATGCTTTTCAATACGGGACACAAGAATTCAGCATCCTGAGAACCTTGACTTGCTTTTCCTCTTTGCTTTCTAGCCCTCATGATTATGAGGACTCACTTACAAGTGTGTGGACAATGCCTGGAGAAATTGGAACAGAGGAACATCAGTACTGAAAGGCCATATTCCCCTGCATTGTGCTTCCAACAGCAGCAAGCCATTAGGGCAGAGGGAGCAGGACTTACAACAGTCAGGAGATCAGGAGCCCTTGTCTATTTCTGTGATTAGTGAAAGCTGTAGAAATGATGCAAAACAAGCCAATAGATTGAATGTTGCTCAGTTTATGTAATTTATGCAGCTCACTGAATGTCAGTTCGCTTGCTGCAGAGTGCGTGTCCTTTTCAGTGGCCACACTGAAATTTGGTGTAGCCTAGTGGCAGAGCGACTGGCTTATAAATCAGGAAGAAATCTCATTTTTACCAAGAACTCTGGAGGCAGCCTGTCGTGCCTGACGGCTCGACAGAGACGTCAACTTGCGAGAAAGAGTCAAACGTTCAAAATGAGAATCAGACATTAGAACAAGATGACTTATACTTGGGGCCCAGTAGCCAAACGGCCCCTCCGCAGCCCGACTCTGAGGCTGCTGAGCAAATAGCCCCCCCACACCCTGACTCTTTGCCTCCTGATATTTGCATGGTCCATCAATGGCTACTAGATGTACCTATGGTATTGGTGACACTACCATGTCTCTGAATAACAATTGCTGAGGATGTTGTCACACTCAAACTCTGCTTGTGGACATCTTGTTGCCTTCTGGTTGGCTGAGGTGGGAACAGGAAGCTTGACCAGATAGGCCTTCAATCTGATCCAGGTTCTTAGGGTCCTCTCTCAACATATTGAATTCATGGTGCTTTTGTATGGAAGGAAGAATCAGAAGCAAAAATATCTGACTTTCCAGGCTGAGCACTCATAAATATGACTGAAGTGTTCTGGCAGATTTGTTATTGTGCAAATTGTGACTTAATTAAACTTGCACGGCATCCCTTTCCTTTCCTCCCTGCCCCTCATCCAGCCCAAAATTAGTTTCAGACTTAAGAGATGGCAAGTAATTGGAAACTGGTCAGATGCTTGATTGCCCTGATGCATATACTGTTTGTTCTTATTCCTCAGGTTTCATCGAACAAAATTCAGAGAGCAGGGAGGCTTCTCTGTGCCCACTTAGCAATCATGTACCCAGACCTAATCCGTGACCACAAGCACCACCTACGGCTTCACAGGTGCGCACAGTCGGGCCCTGTAACAACTGTTAAGCTGCAACATTGTGAGCATGTCATTGGCACTGTGGTTGGGCCTGAAAACAGCTGCCTGGGGATTCTGGCATTTTCTCCACTGGCCATCTTCTTCCAGCAGGTAGCAATGGGACAGGGCAGGCAAGGACAAGTAGGTCTTTGTTCCTGTCTACCTTGTGTGTGTCTTTGCTCCTGCTTTGGGAAACATTTGTGAATATACCTTCATTAGTCAGCAGGCCAGCAGGACTGCATTTTGGTACACACGATCAGTTTTCTTGAGATTTGCTCATTTGTCTGAAAAATTTGATTACAAAGTAGGGGGAATCATCCTCCTAGAATTAGGGTCATGTGGCATCTCTCTGCTGGGTTTATCCAGCCTGTTTCATTTCATCAGATCTGCTCTAAGAAGCATCAAGAGTGGGTACAGCTCAGCATGTTCAGAGCAACATGAGCAGATACAGAAGAATTGCTAGAAGATCTGAGCCAGAAAATGGATGTTTGGGGTGGAAATGCAATGATGATATTCTTCATGAGGAGAAGGGCTTTTGAGGCAGCACAATATGCCTGAATAAGAAATCTCTAAAACTCAATGACCCCTTTCTCTAACTTACCCATCAAGAATACTGCATGGGTGTGGTTAATGGGACTATTTGGTGCTTTCAGAACATGGGAATGTGAAACTTGAGTTTCAGAAATGACTGTATAAAACCTGAAACAAAAGTTTTATCAGCAAAATTGGCATGCCTAGTTTGAGGTTGGAGCTATGTATTATGAGGGAAATCTGGGGTTCTTGACTGTGTGCTTTGGGGAAATGTAGGGCAGGAATGGGGAGAACTGGAAAGAGGAAAGTGGGGGGACTTAACCCTTCTCTTTCACTGCTAATTCTCTCCTGGAAATACCTGCCTTCCCAAGCATATTTCATTTATTTATTTAGTTAGTTATTAAATTTTTGTCTTTTTAAAGGATTCCCTTAGGTGGCCTCCAAAAGCGGATATAAACTCCAGCTGATGAAAAAACAGCTGCAAGAAGGGCATTTTCAAGTGCGACTAAGTGGGTGCAGGAAGGGCTAAATACTGTAGCCATCACTCACTATATCTCCCATTGCCCATCCTTCAATCCATGTTACTTCAGCAGGAGATGATATTGCAAACCCTGTTCACTCATAACACAGCAGCAGAGTGCCTGTGTTGAATGTAAAAGATCCCGGAATCAGTGCCAGCTATGCCTCCCTCCACAGCAGAAGAAATCAGGTAGCAGATGGTGGGAAAGATAACAGAAGAGGTGGCAGAGGGCTGGATAGGCAAAGTGCCAGAGCTGGTATCAGGCAATCTTCTATGCTTCCTAGAGAGAGAAGGTTCAGCTGGGCTTGCATCTTGGTCCCACCGTAGCCACCCAGATGCCTTCAGGAAGCCCATTCATGGCAAGCAGGGTTGGAAGGCAACACTCTTTTCCCATTATTGTTCCCTAGCAGCTGGCACTCAGGAGGCAGGTGGCTTCTGGCCCATCATGCCTGGTAGCCACTGAGAGTCTTTTCCTCTGTGAATTTGGCTAGCCTCCTTCAGGAGCCATCTGAGCTAGTGGCCGTTGACATATCTTGTGGCAGGAAGTTTTCTAGCATCTACCCCTGTCAAAAAGGCCCTCAGGTCACCTTACAAAGATAGTAGCATAACAACCTAAGCCCTCAGGCTTGTGACATCAATTTAAGACAAAACACACAAGAATAAGTGGGAGGAATGGTGGATCTATATAATTAAGTTTGTTTTAAAAGCCTATTTGAAGAGATGGTGATTTTGACAGTTTATTTCCTCTTCCTCTCCAGTTCACAAGACACTTGCATTATGTGTTTTTTGTTTATCTCAGAAAGCATCACCAAGTCCGGTCGCAAACAAAGAGTGTAGAAAAAACAGAGCACATCTGAAATGCAGAACTTTCTTGTCTGGCTCCTCGCATCTCAGGGAACTCTCCGCAACTTTGTGTCTCCCTTCCAGGCAGTGCTGCTCTGGGAAGGAGCTGGTGGATGCGCTACTTAATGCCGGGCTTTCTGTGCTGACCCGTAGCCAGGCCCTTGGACTCTGCCAGGTGCTGATGGATGAAGGAGTCCTGGTTCATGGTGAGATGCTCGCCATATAGACGGCAGTCTTGACTGGGTGGTACCTCACTGTGGGAAGTGACACATTTGAGCAGCTGGTGCTCAGCACATTCTGTCCGCATCTGTTTAATTTCCTCATCTTGGACATGGCCTGTTGTGCCCCATGAAGAGCCACTGGCCCTTTGACCCGTCTGCCAGGTTCAGGGCCAGCTATGGGAAGCACAGGGCTCCCTTATTAGAACAGCTTCACTGGTTTCTGGTCTGCTTTTCCAGGCCAAATTCAAAGCACTGATTATGCCCTATGAAGCCTTTTATGGCTTGGAATATAAAATAAAACCAAACCTACAAAGGATGTACAAATGAGGCCTTACCACTGGTCTCCTGTGAGTGTATGTGCGTGGCCTGCTAGTGTGACCCGGGTGTCAGGTCTCAAAGGGCTGCCCTTTGCGATGTCAAGCACTCTCCCCCTGAACTGTGCCTAAGAAAGAGACAGACACACAGCCATCAACCTAGTGCTTAGCTTTGACTGAGCTGCTGAAAGGGACCAACCCAGGAACCGCTCCTGGTGATCCATGTGGGCACAAATGACGTGGCCAGGCAGGGTGCGGTTGGGATCACCAGGGACTTCGAGGCCTTGGGGAAGAAACTCAGGGAGCTGAAGGCCCAAGTGGCCTTCTCGTCAATCTTACCTGTCCAGGGATTTGGGCCAGGAAGGGACAGGAGGGCCTCCGAGGTGAACGACTGGCTTAGGGTGTGGTGCCAGAAGGAACGCTTCGGGTTCCTCAACCACGGCACACGTTTTCTTGCCAATGGACTTCTGGCAAGGGATGGGTTACACCTTTGGAAAAGGTCCTTTGGAGATGCTCTAGCGAAGGGAAAAGGTCCTTTGGAGATGCTCTAGCGAGCACCATCCGGAAGACTTTAAACTGAGCCAGTGGGGGGTGGGTTCAGGCCCCCCAGTAACGTGTCTGCACTGGACAAGTGTGGGGGGAGGATCAGGGCTCTGGGAGCAGGGTTTTAGAGGTACTGCAGGGACTGACAGGACTCCTACAGAGAGGGGCCAGGTACCAGGGAGGATGGGAGGAAGGAGGATGCTGGGCACTCCAAGGAAAGGAAGCAGTGGGAAGGAGTTGAGGTGCATGTACACCAATGCTAGGAGCATGGGTAATAAGCAGGAAGAGCTTGAAGCTCTCCTGGGAATAGGAGGGTATGATCTGGTGGGAATCACAGAAACTTGGTGGGATGAAAGGAAAGTCTGGAATGTGAACATAGAAGGGTATCACCTTTTTAGAAAGGACAGGAAGGGAAAGAGAGGTGGGGGCATGGCTTTATACGTCAGGGAAGGGATAGGATGCAATGAGATAGAATGCAGCAGAGATGGGGATTTGGTAGAGACAGTCTGAGTGAAACTTAGCGGTTTTGACAGGGAAAGTGACCTGACAGTGGGGGTATGTTATCGCCCTCCAGGTCAACTTGAGAACCTGGATGATGTCATGACAGGCCAGATTCTAAGGATATCTCGGGGGGGAGACACAGTAATTATGGGGGATTTCAATCTCCCGGATATTATTTGGGAGACTCACTCGGCGGTGACAGCCAGGTCACATCGCTTCCTAGAAGCTCTAGAGGGAGGGTTTTTCACACAGAGGGTCCGAGAGGTGACGAGGGGGAGAAACATCCTTGACTTGGTCTTCACCAATAGGGAGGAGCTGATAGATGAAGTACAGATTAGGGGAGCTCTGGATGCGAGTGATCACTCCATCCTTTGCTTTGAGATCAGGGGACTGGGGACATGCAGCAGGGCGAGCACTAGAAGCTGGGACTTCAAGAGGGCCAACTTTGGCCAACTGAAGGCCAGACTGGGGAAAGTCTCCTGGGATAGATTACTGGAAGGTAAGCGAGTTGAGGAGGGGTGGATGGCACTCAAAAGGGAGGTTTTGGAGGCGCAAGCCTTGATGAAACCTCTAGTCAGTAAGGTTGGGAGACGGAGGAGAGTGCCGCCATGGATGTGAAAGGAGGTGATTAGAGGGATTAGACGAAAGAGGAACCTCCATAGGAAATGGATACTGGGGCAAATAGACAAAAGGGTATACTGGGAGGAGGAGGCCCATTGCAGAAGGATTCTTCACAAGGCTAGGGCTGATTACGAGCTGAGACTTGCCAAGAATATCAAGAGCAACAAAAAGGGCTTCTTTCAGCATGTAAATTGGAAGAAGAAGGGGAGACAAGTGGTGGGACCACTAAATAAGGCGGAAGGAGATCCAGTGACTGATATGAGGGAACAGGCACAGATGCTAAATGATTATTTTGCCTCTGTGGTCTCCCCAAAGCAGGATGGGGGATATCCGTATAGGAGATTAGAAGAGGCTGGGGACTTAGGGGCACAGATTAGAGTCACCCTCCTTGAAGTCGAGGGCCTCTTCAGGGCATTGGACACCAGGCCTGACAGGTTACACCCGAGAGTACTTAGAGAGTTGGCACGGGTTCTCTCACACCCGCTGGCCTCCATTTTTGAGGCCTCATGGAGAACAAGTGAAGTTCCAGAGGACTGGAGGGTGGCATCGATGGTCCCAATTTTCAAAAAGGGTAGTAGGAAGGACATGGGGAATTATAGACCAGTTAGCCTTATGTCCATTCTAGGAAAAACAATGGAAAGGCTCATAATAGAGAGAGATCTAGTGATGCTAGATAGGGAAGGGAGGCTGACAGCCACACAACACGGCTTTTGCAAAAACAGGTCCTGCCAGACAAACCTTGTGGAATTCTATGACAAGGTTTCGAGATGGCTAGATGGAGGGGATGCAGTGGATGTGGTATACCTGGATTTCAGCAAGGCCTTTGACAAAGTGCCCCATGATATCCTGGTGGAGAAACTGAGGAGTTTTGGGATTCACCAAAGCACTGTCCAGTGGATTAGGGCATGGTTGACTGACCGAAAGCAGAGGGTAACCATTAGAGGAGAATCATCAGGATGGTGGCCAGTGACAAGTGGGGTCCCCCAGGGCTCTGTCCAGGGGCCGATCCTGTATATTCTTTTCCTTAACAACATGGAAGAAGGGGTGTACAGTCTGCTGATCAAATTCACAGACAACACTGAAACTGGAGCAGTGGCCACAACTGAGGAGCAGATACACCAGATCCAAAAGGATCTGGACAGACTATGGAAGTGGGCAGGAGACAACAGGATGGCGTTCAATGTGGATAAGTGCAAGGTCTTGCACTTGGGGCATAGGAATAGGTGTCATAAGTACAGGTTAGGGGACAAGTGGCTGGAGAGCAGCACTTGTGAAAGGGACCTCGGGGTACTGGTTGACCGCAGGCTAAACATGAGTCAGCAGTGTGATGCGGTGGTCAAGAGGGCGAATGCCACCCTTGGTTGCATAGCCAGAAGTGTGGCTTCTAGATCAAGAGAGGTATTACTACCACTCTACATGACTCTGGTGTGCCCGCAACTGGAGTATTGTGTTCAGTTTTGGGCCCCTCATTACAGAAAGGATATAGCCAGGTTAGAGTCAGTGCAGTGTAGGGCCACAAGGTTGGTGGCCGGTTTGCAGGGGATGCCATATGAGGCAAGACTGAGGGAACTGGGTCTCTTCAGCTTGGAGAAGAGGAGACTCAGAGGGGATATAATGGCGACATACTGGTATCTGAGGGGGTGTCACATGGAGATGGGTAGAGACCTGTTCTTCCCTGCAGAGGAAGGCAAAACACGCTCCAACGGAGCAAAGCTCAGGGAACCCAGGTTCCATTTGGATGCCAGGAAGCACTTCCTGACAGTCAGGACCCCGAGGGTGTAGAATGGGCTTCCATGGGAGGTGGTTGAGGCCCCAACGGTGAGGGTGGTCAAAGACAGGCTGGACATGCACATGGTGGGTATGACGTGAGTGGAGCCAGCTGGTACCAGAGGTC
The DNA here is from genome assembly GCA_023646645.1 of Varanus salvator macromaculatus. Classification (NCBI taxonomy): domain Eukaryota; kingdom Metazoa; phylum Chordata; class Lepidosauria; order Squamata; family Varanidae; genus Varanus; species Varanus salvator. The sequence continues at coordinate 9,856,050 of JAIXND010000795.1, forward strand.
AGACTGGATGGCCCAGGAGGCCCCTTCTGACTCACTCTGTTTCTATGTTTCTAAGCCCTGTTGCAGACTATGGTAACTGACTCTTGTCAGGGTTTGATACATCTTTTCAATTTTTCTTTTATTGCCTGAAATAGGAACAGGTGAGGGGGTGGGGGCGATTAAGAAATGACTGTCAAAATATTGAACCCTGCCTGATTCTGCAAGACTACTTCTGTGCAGTTTTTGTAGAACTGTATTGCAGATGTGGCAATTTTTTGTCATAAGTGTGCTTTTAAATTTTTAAATTATGGTGTATGGTCTGTGGGCTATTAAATCAAACAAACTTGAACTTGAGGTAGGCCATGGTTGTTCCCATTCTTGCATGCAGGAAACAAGCTGTTTGAGCAGCAGGTACTCAGTTGGTTCCATCCTCACCCTTTTTATTTCCTGATATTGGCTAAGATGTTTTTCTGTATCCATATTCACAGGCCTGTTGGCTCCAAGCCATGTTCAGGGCCAGCTTTAACAAGAGTGGGCCTCATAAGTGGGCGCTCAGCTCAGGATACACCCCGCTGCTTTTCTTGGATATTCTCCCTCGTTACCCTATATCTGCACATTTCCCCCACCCCCAGTAAATGACTTGGAGAGCCTCCAGTGGTTGGACAGCAGCTACAGATATAGGCTTTCTTTTTGGCTCTGGCCTCTTGGCAGAGCAGCAGAGCAGCAGAGGCACAGGCTGGGAGAGAGGGCTGAGTGGCCAGGGGACTGGCGAAGGCAAGGCAGGGGCTGGGCAGGGGAGCAGAGGGCCAGGAGCAGCAGAGAGGAAGGGGGCGGGGCCAGAGAGGCTAAAGGGGGCGGGGCCAGAGGGGCCAGGAGGGAGCAGAGGGGCGGGGCCACCGGCCTGAGGGACTGATAAGGCCGCGCTCAGCTGTTGGGGTCGCCCCTTGTCTGCATCCCTGAGCTGCGGCCCAGGCTGCCCAGAGACTCCCTTCCCTGAGACACAGCGTTTGTTTGTTTGTTTGTTTTGTTTGTGCTGTGCTTTGCTTTGCTTTGCTTTGTCTTTCTTCCAATTCAAATTTAAGTTTATTTTATCCTTGTGTGTGTGTACGAGTGGGTTTTTGTTTGGGAGAACAGGGCAAGGGAGAGGAACTGCAGGACTAACAAGGCAGGGGACCAAGGTAAGGTCTCGGAAGGGATACTGATGGCAGACCAGGAGATGGCACTGGTGGGCGTCACGGGTGTTGCTGTCCGCTGCGAGAGCTGCGACATTTTCGCCCTTCTCCCCCAGGAGAGGCAGGGATACACTTGCCCTCGGTGCAAGATGGTGACCCTGCTAGAAGAGGAGGTGAGGTGCCTGAGGGCCAAGAGAGCTCTCCAGGCCCCCCTGGAGCAGATCCCCTCTGGACAGAGGGTTGAGGGAGAGGCCACAGGAGGAGCAGCTGCAGAGACATGGAGGTATGTCACCCACAAGAGGAGGAGGCTAGCATGGAGCTGGGAGCTGGGAAACAGGTTCTCTCCACTTGGGGAGGCTGGGGCTGATGAGGCCTCAGGGGTCCAGCAAGACCCCCGGCCTGGGACATCAGGCGGCAAGGGGGCCGCTGCAGGAGAGGCGAGGGCCAGGGCACGGCCACCCACCAACACCGGGAAGGTACAGTGGTGGGTGATTGTTGTTGGGGACTCCCTGCTGAGGGGCACTGAGACAGCGGTGTGCCACCCCAACCTGGAGACAAGGAAGGTTTGCTGCCTGCCGGGCACTTGCATCCGGCATGTGAAGGACAGAGTGGAGCATTTTGTTCACTTCGGGGGTCACCAGCTGCTCCTGGTGATCCATGTGGGCACAAACGACGTGGCCAGGCAGGGGGTGGTCGGGATCACCAGGGACTTTTCGGCCTTGGGGAAGAAACTCAGGGAGCTGAAGGCCCAAGTGGCCTTCTCGTCAATCTTACCAGTCCGGGAATTTGGGACAGGAAGGGACAGGAGGGCCTCTGAGGTGAACAACTGGCTTAGGGTGTGGTGCCAGAAGGAACGCTTTGGGTTCCTCAACCACGGCACTCGTTTTCTTGCCAATGAACTTCCGGGAAGGGAAGGGTTACACCTCACGAGAATGGGGAAAAGGTCCTTTGGAGATGCTCTAGCGAGTTCCGTCCGGAAGATTTTAAACTGAGCCAGCAGGGGGTGGGTTCAGGCCCCCCAGTAACGTGTCTGCACTGGACAAGTGTGGGGGGAGGATCAGGGCTCTGGGAGCAGGGTTTTAGAGATACTGCAAGGACTGACAGGACTTCTACAGAGAGGGGCCAGGTAACAGGGAGGATGGGAGGAAGGAGGATGCTGGGCACTCCAAGGAAAGGAAGCAGTGGGAAGGAGTTGAGGTGCATGTACACCAATGCTAGGAGCATGAGTAATAAGCTGGAAGAGCTTGAAGCACTCCTGGGAATAGGAGGGTATGATCTGGTGGGAATCACAGAAAGTTGGTGGGATGAAAGGCAAGTCTGGAATGTGAACATAGAAGGGTATCACCTTTTTAGAAAGGACAGGAAGGGAAAGAGAGGTGGGGGCATGGCTTTATATGTCAGGGAAGGGATAGGATGCAGTGAGAGAGAATGCAGCACAGATGGGGATTCGGTAGAGGCAGTCTGGGTGAAACTTAGGGGTTTTGACAGGGAAAGAGACCTGACAGTGGGGGTATGTTATCGCCCTCCAGGTCAACTTGAGACCCTGGATGATGTCCTGACAGGCCAGATTCTAAGGCTATCTCGGGGGAGAGACACAGTAATTATGGGAGATTTCAATCTCCTGGATATTATTTGAGAGACTCACTCGGCAGTGACAGCCAGGTCATGTCGCTTCCTTGAAGCTATAGAGGGAGGGTTTTTCACACAGAGGGTCCGAGAGGCGACGAGAGGGGGAAACATCCTTGACTTGGTCTTCACCAATAGGGAGGAGCTGATAGATGAAGTACAGATTAGGGGAGCTCTGGATGCGAGTGATCACTCCATCTTTTGCTTTGAGATCAGGGTTCTCCCACGCCACTGGCCTCCATTTTTGGGACCTCGTGGAGAACAGGTGAAGTTCCAGAGGACTGGAGGGTGGCATCGGTGGTCCCAATTTTCAAAAAGGGTAGCAGGAAGGACATGGGGAATTATAGACCGATTAGCCTTACATCCATTGTAGGAAAAACAATGGAAAGGCTCATAATAGAGAGAGATCTAGTGATGCTAGATAGAGAAGGGAGGCTGACAGCCACACAACACGGCTTCCACAAAAACAGGTCCTGCCAGACAAACCTTGTGGAATTCTATGACAAGGTTTCGAGATGGCTAGATGGAGGGGATGCAGTGGATGTGGTATACCTGGATTTCAGCAAGGCCTTTGACAAAGTGCCCCACGATATCCTGGTGGAGAAACTGAGGAGTTTTGGGATACAGCAAACCACTGTCCGGTGGATTAGGGCATGGCTGACTGACCAAAAGCAGAAGGCAACCATTAGCGGGGAATCATCGGGATGTGGCCAGTGACAAGCAGGGTCCCCCAGGGCTCTGTCCTGGGGCTGATCCTGTTTAATCTTTTCATTAACGACATGGAAGAAGGGGTGAACAGTCTGCTGATCAAATTCGCAGACGACACTAAAACTGGAGCAGTGGCCACAACTGAGGAGCAGGTACTCCAGATCCAAAAGGATCTGGACAGACTATGGAAGTGGGCAGGAGACAACAGGATGGTGTTCAATGTGGAGAAGTGTAAGGTCTTGCACTTGGGGCATAAGAATAACTGTCATAAGTACATGTTAGGGGACAAGTGGCTGGAGAGCAGCACTTGTGAAAGGGACCTCGGGGTACTGGTTGACTGCAGGCTAAATGTGAGTCAGCAGTGTGATGTGGTTGTCAAGAGGGCAAATGCCACCCTTGGTTGCATAGCCAGAAGTGTGGCTTCTAGATCAAGAGAGGTATTACTACCACTCTATACAACTCTGTTGCACCCTCAACTGGAGTATTGTGTTCAGTTTTGGGCCCCTCATTACAGAAAGGATACAGCCAGGTTCGAGTCAGTGCAGTGTAGGGCCACAAGGTTGGTGGTCGGTTTGCAGGGGATGCCGTATGAGGCAAGACTGAGGGAACTGAGTCTCTTCAGCCTGGAGGAGACTCGGGGTGATCGGTTGGCGACATACAGGTATGTGAGGGGGTGTCACATGCAGATGGTTAGAGACCTGTTCTCCCCTGCAGAGGAAGGCAAAATGTGCTCCAACGGAGCAAAGCTCAAGGAGCCAAGGTTCCGTTTGGAAGCCAGGAAGCACTTCCTGGTAGTTAGGACCCCGAGGGTGTGGAATGGGCTTCCACGGGAGGTTGTTGAGGCCCATCGGTGCGGGTGTTCAAGGATAGGCTGAACATGCACATGGTGGGCATGTTGTGAGCGGAACCGGCTGGTGCTGGAGGTCAGACTAGTGGCCCAGGAGGCCCCTTCTGACTCGCTCTGTTTCTATGTTTCTACAGCCCCACTTCCTTCTCTAGCGAGATGTCTGCTAACAAAGGACAGTCCTCTGTTTGAAGAACTGTCCTGCCTGATTCCAGCATAAAGATAAAGAACATGAAAATCATTGCCTATTGCCAGGTAGCACCTGGACATCAGGTTGAACAGGAAGTCACACAGTCACACCTGGTCACAGGCTGCCACATCATAGTGAGATGCACTCGATTTAAATTACAAAACTTGCTTCCAAATGCATATGCATGGCCATGTGGAACGGTTATGCAAATTGATCCCTTCTTGTCCTGCTTTCCTTGGTGGTGCACCCTCCCCACTCTTTTGAGGTGGTGGCTCATAAAAGGATGTTCCAGTGGCTGCAGGTTCTGGGGATAAAGGAATGCTGTCCCCAGTGCCCTGCTTGACTCTCCTCATCCTCCAGGCAGACATGGGGTTGTGTGGGCCCTCTTACCAACCTCCTCCTCCTTGCACTCTCAGTTACATCTTGCCTTGATTCATCCTTTCCCCACACAGTACGGCACGAGAGCTACTTCCAGGATCGGGATGCCTATTTCTTCCGCTTTGTGGCCTTGGAGCCCAGTGCTGAAGATCGGGATGGCGAGGAGTTACTGGAGGCTCTGGCATTGCTCACCCAACTGGGCCCCACGGCCCTGCTGACCACCATCCTGCGCAAGCTGTAAGTGTGAGGATTGAGTCTCACGTGAGCAGGGGGAGATCCTTGGGACTTTCAAGGCTGGGTGTATACAGGACATCGGGGCTGTGAACATTTGACCTGTCAGAGGAGGCTGGACTGGAGGACTGCCCATTCACTGCCCCTGCATGCATTGAAGCAGAGGTGATTTCCATTGAATTTCATTTCATATTTCCTTTCTGTCCTGCCTGACAGCCAGAAATCTTGGGGGCTGTGGTGGAAGGAGAAGAGCAAAAGGAAGGGGAGGGTTTCACAAAAATTACAGTTCAAAAATACAATGTAATGAATGCATAATACAAAGGCCTGGGTGGTGGGGGGAGGGGATTCACAAAAATTCAGTCTCAAGATACAATGCCATAAAAACAGAATATACACTTGGTAACCTGCACATTTAGAAAAAAAAGACTATAGGGATCTGATAAAGCAACTGATACTTTTCAAAAAGTATATGCCTGGGAGTAGTGGAAAATCTTGACCCAGCACCAAAAAGATGTCAGTGTTGGTTCCAGATGGACCCACTACATATGGAGCATAATAATGCAAGAAATGTTTGTTTTATTGATCATTTTATGGGCTTGGTTGATCATTTGATTCATCCCTTCATTTCACTGCAGTTAAAATCTATTTACAGCTGAAAAAGGTTCCCAGAACAGTTTACAAAGATCAATAAGGAGACATTCTTATCTTCTAAAAGACATAACACAAAATGAAAAGGAATGGAAAGGAAGGAGATAAAAAACAGTAACATCTGTGGCTGATACACTGGGCAAGGTTGCCTTGCTGTGATGTTCTTCAACCTCCAAGTGGCTCTTGGTTTCTGGCTGATCGATGATCCCCAAATCTGTAGTCTCAGGGAACTGTCGAAACTTACCTTGTTACATGTTGTATTCAGAGGCTTGTAACTTGCTTAGAGTAGCTGTTCAAAAACATAAACACTGAACACAAAATGTTAAAAGAAAAATAACAAAACCCAGAAAGCTGCACCAATTTAAGGTAGCACTGTTAGAAGCTAAAACCTCTAAAAAGAGACGTAATTGCCCATCCAAAGACAAGAGCCTCAGGGAACCCTTCAGTAAGGGCATTCCTCAATCTGAGCACTGTGCTACAAGTTTCCTGCAGCTCCAGATTTTTACCCTTTTGTTCAGCTTTAAAAGGTGTATTACTCACTCTTTGTGGAACCAAGTTTAACACGGCCTGGAAATATTGCCTAGTTAGAAGCCAAAAATTATGGCAAAGATTAAGAAAGGCTTGCTGTTGCTTCAAGGGCAAAACATCTGTATTTCTGCTTTTCCTGCCACTTACCAGGCCTAGGAGATTCAAAAATATGTATAGAAAAATTATGTAATTCATTTAACCTAACAACATGAGTGTGATGAAGTCAGTATGCACAGCCTTGAGGGTAAATTGCAGAGTGACAAGGAATCTGGGATGTGTCTCTGTGGTGTACCATGGACTTTCCTTTCTTCCCCAGCCCTGGCCAGCGCACAGATGAGGAACTTGCACTGATCTTTGAGGAGCTGCTGCATATCAAAGCGGTAGCTCACCTCTCCAGCTCGGTGAGTGACAGCTCCTGCCTCATTTTGTCCCCCGGTCCACCTGGCACCGTCGTTATTTGTTTTTCAGCGCCAGACGAAGACCTTTTTATTTAAATCGTATTTTAACTGTTAATTTGTTTATTGTTAATATATTAATTTGGATTGTATTTTAAAGGGTTTTTGTCGAGATGCATCGGGGGGGGGGAGGGTTTTTAAATGAATTTGTATGTTTTATTGTTGTAAGCCGCCCTGAGGCTTTATTGCGATGGGGCGGCATGGAAATGGTTTAATAAATAAATAAATAAATAAATAAATGATAACCAAATGAATACCATGAATAACGAGTCGGTGCGGATGGGTTTCTTTTCTTCATCCCCTTTGGATGAATTATGGGTCACTTGCTTGGGGGCAGAGGGCTTGCCTCCCATGGGTAACCTGCCAGCAGATTTATGCGGCTGGCACTGCTTTTATTCCAGAATGGCTCAGACAAAGAGCATTGTGGAAACAAAAGGCATTGCCTGGTGAGGGGCACCATCTTATGTGTGCGGTGGCCACTATTTCCCTCTTACATTGTTTTCCCAGAATGTCCCAGATGCTGCAACATTCCAGCTGCAACATCTGGGAAAATAAAATGGCTGCTCCAGATGGTAGCCACCAATATAAACCTGTTGTCAACAGTGTAGATGTGAGTTATAAAAACCAATATGCTGCTTAATTAAGAGTTGACGACTTATGTCCCTGCAATTCCCATCTTCGGTTATGCTGACAAGGGCTGATGGGAGTTGTAGGCCAAAATATCTGGAGGGCCACAGGTTACTCACCTAAATTATGTTTTTAATGATGGAAATAAATACAATAATATTTTTGCACCATCTCCCATTCTACTGATTTTTCCATTTGCTTCCATAGAATCACGGAATAGTAGAATTGGAAGGGGCCATGAAGGCCATTGGGTCCAACCTTCTGCTGTTGCAGGACACCAAGTTCCACCATATTACATATGAAAACACTTAATTGGATGACACCAGGACATCCTTTTCATGTCATTCTTAGTCATTGCACTTGTGCACATTGACATATCTGTTGGAAGAAAGCTGTTTGCAAATCGCCCACATGCAGCCTTCTGAACACAATGCAGAAATAAACCGAATAATGGTGGTAAAGACAAGTCATTGATGCATCAGTGCTGCCAGATCAGGTTGTGGGCCATTCCACCACCGTGCATGCTGGGTAATCAGAGCTAGTGGCTCTGCACCTCATAGCCATATTCCTTGTGCAGCTCTCCTCCACCTATTTGTCCAATCTCTGAGCTCACCCTGAGCTTTGTGCTATGTATTCACTGTGCCCAAAAGCTGCCCTGCTTTGCCTGATCTCTCTGGCAGGGCTTGGTCATGTCAGTATGCATGTCATGAGTGGAGCCAGGGGTCAGACTTGATGGCCCAGGAGGACCACTTCTGGTTCACTCTGTTTCTATGTCATGGGCTACACACTCACGAAGCCTTCCTCCTGCTGCAGGTGAAGAGGGAGCTGGCTGCGGTGCTGCTGTTTGAGTCCCACACAAAGGCTGGAACTGTGTGTGAGTAACTGACTGGCAACGGTTTGGCCACTCAGAGTGTGTCTCCTAGTGTATGTTCCTCCATGCATCGCTACTATGCAACAATCATAGTATTGGTGTTCCACATTCAGGTCACAGAGGAGGGATTTCAAAGCAAGTTGAGTCCCTCTTCCGGTGTTTGGAGAAAGTAACCTGGACTCTCAGTAGTCCACATGAAACAGCCCCTCTGGGCCAACTCTCAGAAACTGACCCAGATGAGGCAAATCATATTTTCTGCCCTTGTTCTGGAGCTTCTCCCACCAATCAATTTCTGTCTTGCCATTTCAGAAAACAAGGGGCCTATCTAGAGTTGCAGTACCAATGTGGGAGGAAATAGAACAGGTTAAACCATGGAGTGCAAGATGGGGCCCCACTTCTTCAGCATCTCTGGAGGGCCTGGAACTGCTGCTCTTGGGAACCAGCTTTGGGAACCAGCTTTGTGAGAATTGTGATCCATGTTGTACCCTGCTGCTGTGCCATCAGGCCAGGAACAGTGATGGGGCGATGGGGACTGAGCACAGACACAGGACAACTCTCTGTTCTGTGATGTCTCAAAGGGAAGCTTGCTCTTGCCTTTGTGCTCACACCTTCTCTCTGTCCCAACCTACACTTCTCAGAGACTGGTCTCTATATCCCTTCAGAAAGGATTTCCACTGGAGTCCTCTTGTCAAGGCTGGCCCAAGACATTTTGTTCCCTGTGGAGAAGAAAAAGATGTTTGTTCCCCTACCGTTTTGTGTACAAAAAGCAAACTGAACCAGCAGATTATTCTCTCTTTAACTCTGATGATGGGATGGTGTCCTCCAGAGCACCCAAAGGCAGTAGTCTAACTTAGAGGGTGCAGAACCAAACACACGTCGTATGGTTTTCTCTTCCAACTCCTTGTTTCTCTGTCTCAGCAACTCTAATCATACCCAGCTGGTGTGGCCAATGGCCACACTGGCAGGGCATCTTAAGAGCTGCAGTTGAACGCATTGGGAGGGCAACAGGTTCAGGAGAGCTGTTTGAAATGCTTGCCTCTTAACACTCTCCATCTGCATGATTTGGCAGGGGTTCTGCTTGTACCTGCCCTGTTATGTTTCATAGGGCTGATGTATAATATTTACTTTTCCTAGTGTTCAGCCAAGGGGATAAGGCCACCTCCTGGTACATCATCTGGAAGGGATCGGTCAATGTCGTCACACATGACAAGGTGCGTACATTTATTCTCTGCAGGGTTAATGTGGAAAGAGCTGCCGTTAGGTTAAATCTGGGCGTGGGCTTGGGTGCCCTGGGATTTGTATGCAGAAATCATGCGGAGGACAAGGGTTCCTGCATATTTTCTCCCGGGAAAGAGGTTGCACAAGAGTGGTATCTCACATACCTTCTTACCCTGAAGAATTAGGCTTCTGACAGTGTGCCTATTATATTGCTATTTTTGTTATTGATGATGATGATGATATTTCAGTGTGTGTATGCCAATGGAGGACTTGCAAACAAATTAAATTTTATTTATTTATTTGTGTATTTATTAGAATATTTTTATCCTGTCCAATATGGTTCGTCTCTGGACAGCTTACAATATAATAAATACCTAATAAATACATAAAATAAATAGATATTTTATACTGCCCAGTAGCCAAAGTTATTGTGATCAGGTTAACAATGGTGCTCTCAGGGTTCCATATGGGTAGCCCAGCCCTCCTTTAGACATTTTTTGGCCTTATGTTGATGTTTAGGCCAAGTTATACTCATGCTATAATTGAATGTACAAATTTGCCGCAGACTTTCACAGCACTGTGAGCGCTTTGCTCACCATTCCACTCCTTCTGTACACTTAGATAAGATCAGATGTGCTGACACTGGCCACACTGTGCCAACCTTTGTTCTCAGACAGCCCAACTGTTACCATGCCAAAAATTGTATGATGCCCTGAAACCATGCAATTCAAAGAGTCTTCCAGCACATACTTCCTGAGCCACGTAGGGGCAATGTCAACTTTCTACTTGGCCCACAGTCTTACCCTCTGAAGTCCCACTACTTGCCAATTCCCCCTCCCCCTTAAGGCAACATGGATGCTTGCATAAGCATGGGCACGCACACACACGTCTGTGCATGGTAAGGGTAATCTTGGGAAATGGTTTGGCTGCTTTTCTAGCTCACCCACATCTTTTGTAAGGTTTTATTCTAAAGCAGTGATTGAAGTATAGCAGGCAAGCCATAGAAAATGTGTGTATCCTAAGGAAATAAAAGAGGAAATAAGACTGACAGATTCAGGCTTGCCAGATTGGTCTTTGCCTTGTGGATGCATTTACAGGGCCAAATCACCGGGATGCTGCATTAATCCTTCTCCCACCCATGGAGTCTTCCTTGCAGCATCTCTTCCCAGGCTGTGTTAAATCTGTTCACTGCATCCGCAACCCCAGTCAGGCTCAGAGGTCAGAACTATGTCTTGGGTAGCAGCAGTGTTGCCAAGGAGGGGAGAATTGGTGCTTGGCGGGGACTCACTGAAGAATAATGGACTCATGTGCTCCCTCTCTCGTTTGGCAGGGCTTAGTGTCCACCTTGCATGAAGGTGATGACTTTGGGCAGCTGGCACTGGTGAACGATGCCCCCCGTGCAGCAACCATCATCCTCCGTGAAGACAACTGCCACTTCCTGCGTGTGGACAAGCGGGACTTCAACCGCATACTCAAGGTGTGGCCTGGCAGTGGGTTGAATGTCTATATAAGAACAGTTAGCCAAATTGCATCACCAGTTTGATCACATGCAGGACTCTTTGCATGTTAAAATACACCTCATGGCATAGTAGAGCCCAGCAGGGAAGATGAATGGAGCCTGCGGCTTCCCCGGCATTCCTGGGAAGAGGGAGCCAAACTCAACAGCCCCCAGCCACAGTCACACTGAAGAGCTGCCTGATTTGCCCCAGTGCATATGGCAAGCTTAGTGCAAGGCTAGAATTTAAAGGGTTCAGGTCTTGGTTCAGTGTGATGGCCTGTTCCCCTGCAGCTTGCCTGCTTTGATATCCTGCAATTAGTGCTGATCCCATCTTTGCAACATAGACTGTCAGGAGCCAGGTCAGGGTGCTGCACAGGACTAGCATCTTGATGCTGTGAGTGATGCTGAGTTGAGAAAGGGCAGTGGCTTGTTTCTTTCCTCACTGTACTCTTGGAACAACCCACTGGCAGTTGGAAGCCTTCATCCAATGTCCACTTCCAGGGAAGGTCCAGGAGGAGGCAGCATCGCAGTTGTGGCCCCCTGGTTATGGAAAAATCTGCTCACCGAAGCTGCCTTAACACCAACATTGTTGTACTTTGGGTTGCAGGTTAAAATTGTCCTCCACTCCAAGGCATTTAGTGGCACATGATGGGCTACATCAGTTGTTCCATCAGGTCTAGATTTTTATTGAAATTCTTGTAGTTATTTAAAATTCTTTAAATTTGGCATACCAAAATTTTACACTGTAATGCACTGTATTTGCATTTTTATTTTACGTACGCTGATGAGTTGTAAACTGCCCAGGGAATTTCATCTATCAGCAGTCTTGGACTGCTTCAGTAGGCTGGCCTGATACATGATTCAGTGCTGTTTTCCCAACCTCTGTTTTCTTCTGTAGGATGTTGAGGCCAACACCCTGAGACTGAAGGAACATGGAGCAGTGGTGCTGGTCCTGGAGAAGAACTCCCAAGGCAATAACGCTAGCCACCTTCCTGGGACTCCAGGGAGCAGTAGGTACAGTGGAGCAATTTTTCTCTGTTCTGCTGTCTTCCCTCTGAAACAGTGTATGGCATCGGAAACCTGAGCATCTTTTCAGTTTCTCTTAGAAGTGCTTCAAAATTCATCCCAACTGCTGCGGTATTTCCCCCTGGACATTACACAGCACCTGTATGCAAAACTGGGACAAAATATGGAGTTCTCCTGGTGCAAAGTTCTTTTCTTTGGACTGCAGGAACATACTTAATCTCCACTTGCTGCAGTAAGATCCACTGTGCAAAAAATCGAGACATAAACTAATAGCATAGCTCTAAAGGTAAAGGTTTCCCCTTGACGTTATGTCCAGTCATGCCTGACTGTAGGGGGCGGTGCTCATCTCCGTTTCCTAGCCGAGGGAGCCAGCGTTTGTCCGCAGACAGTCTCCGTGGTCATGTGGCCGGCATGGCTAAACACCGAAGTGCACGGAACGCTGTTACCTGCCCACCGAAGTGGTACCTTTTTATCTACTTGCATTTGCATGCTTTCGAACTGCAAGGTTGGCAGGAGCTGGGACGGCGCACGGGAGCTCACCCCGTGTGCAGATTCGAACCGGCGACCTTTCGATCAACCAGCCCAGCAGCACAGCAGTTTAAACCACTGCGCCACCTGCAGTCCCTAGCATAGCTCTAGTGCATGTTTATTTTGCTAACTGATACAATGTATCCTATACTCCATAAAGACTGCAAAAATCTGTGCTAATGGTGCAACTGTGAGTACAAAATTACATGCCTGAGATCCTCACTAATTGTGTGGCCACTGTAGAGTAGAAGACCCATGATGCAATGTGATTGTGAGGACAGTCATTATACACAAAGCAAAACACAAGGATTATGGAAATCTGTGAATTCAGGAAGGAAGGGCTTCAAAGCTGGTACCTTAAGTGATTTCTGGACATCTCTTGGGCCTGACTTACCTCTGTTTTGCATCTTGTCTCATGCTTTGCTTTTCCCTCCAGATACTCAGTGATGGCAGGGACCCCTGAAAAAATACTTGACTATCTGTTGGAAGCTATGCGCCCAGATACAACACTCATTGACCCTCTAGGTAAGTAGGGGACCATTTGACCAAAAGGGCTAGTTAGCACATGGGTGGAAACACCAAGCCAATCCTTGGCTCATGGACCAAATAAAGCCAAGCCCTGGGACAACAGGTTGTCGAGAGCTGTACTTAGACTGAAGCCCTCACCTCTGGGACCCTGATGACCTTCCATGCTTTTGAGGCCAGCCCATTCCTTGTTCATGTGCACATCCCATGAACTGAACAAGGGGAATCAGTGCTAGTGCATGTGGGCTCTGTGAAGCAGGGTAAATATAGGCCTCTTGGACTGTTTAGCCAGATACTCCTGGGAGACAAGCATCTGGCTGAGTGCTCCTGTTCCACAATGGCTTCTCTGGTCTCTTCCCAGACACCTTCCTCGGAGATTTCCTCCTGACACACAACGTGTTCATGCCAACGCCCCAGCTCTGCAGGATTCTGCTGCAACAATATCCTTCATGGCGTGTGTTTCCTCTGGTTCCTAGTCAGTAGAACGGGGAGGGGGCTGGAGCAGTGGTCTGCAGCCTTCTAGAGTGGGCTGAAGGGCTGGGGCCAAGGATGGCATTGCTGGGCACCTGCTGTGTCTCCAGGACTCACTTCTCCTCTTCTAGCCTACTTGTTCATCCAGCTGCCTCTCTGTCCCAGACAACGGTGGTGGCAAGGAGGAGCAGTAGATACAGCAGCTCTTACTGTTGCTTCATCTATCTGCAGGCAAGTGGCAGCAAGATTAGAAAGAGCATACGGTGACTGTGGTGGTGAGAAGGAGCTCTTGCTGAGCAAGGGGACATGGAGGTGTCTTGCCCAAAGGCCCTTCAAATCCTAATGCTGGCAGTGGCTGCTAGCAAGTGCCACTGCAGCTCCATGCACACAAGGAAAGGGGTGGCAGCCAGGGGCCTGATGTGGCTCAGAGGCTCTTAGTTACCTGTCCTTGCTGGGACAATGTATGCTTCTAGCATGCATCTCCAGTATTCCTGGTTAAAAAAAATAAAATAAAATTTGGTCTCATTGCAACTGCTTGCACATGTTAAGTGTGGTTAGATCAACCAATGGGCTAGTTTAATATATCTTTAAAATGCTAGTTTAATATATTCTTAAGATGCTTGCTTAACTGAAAAAGTATCCCAGATTAATTAGGAGGCAGATTTTTTACTTACAAGTGAGTATAAAAAGGGAAAATAGCAAGCATTGGTAAATACCACAAGAGGCATTTCCATCTTCTCACGCAGCACACCAGAAGCCTTTTCTTCTGTGATGTTGCTACACATCTGTGCAGATCGCCTGTTAGCCAGAGCGCACGCGTCTTTCTTCAGAGATGCTGTTTTAAAATGCATGCAGCCACGCTCATGTCTATCCTCACTGAGCCCAGCGCAACTTAATTTCAGGTAGGGAGAAAAGTGTGGGGTTTTAATTCAGTGCGTATTTACCGAATGCATACTTTTGTAACCTAAACAGGAACAAGAAAGCAGTTGGCTGCCAACATCTGTACATTTCCAACATATTTTCAGTGCAGTTTTTACAAAATAATAATGCACTCAATAATGTATATGTTTAAGAAATGCATAGACACACACACACACACACACACACACACACACAGACCAGAATGCCTTATTCCATGGGAAGAATGCATAAATTTGTAAAAACTACACTCAAAACCATATATTTGGAGAAATGCATTCAAACTAGCATTTTTTAAAAGCACATGAAAATTTGCACAAGTATTTGTGCAGACTACAAAAATCTGCATCACGGAATTAGGGTGGAACAAACAGCACTGGGAAAATGAGAACCTGAGCAAAATTGCAGCCTAACTGAATAGAAATGCCTGTGGTTAATTGATTAAGGGTGCAGTCCTATGGGGATATGCAGAACCCTCCAATTATGGGATTATGGGAGCTCTGTGCAGATGGTGACTGCAGCCAAGAAATTAAAAGACGCTTGCTCCTTGGGAGGAAAGCAATGGCAAATCTACACAGCATACTAAAAAGCAGAGACATCACCCTGCCAACAAAAGTGTGTATAGTCAAGGCTATGGTTTTCCCAGTTGCAATGTATGGCTGTGAAAGCTGGACCATAAGAAAGGCTGAGCGCTGAAGAATTGAGGCCTTTGAATTGTGGTGCTGGAGAAGATGCCTGCGAGTCCTTTGGACCGCAAGGTGATCAAACCGGTCAGTCCTAGAGGAGATCAACCCTGACTGCTCTTTAGAAGGCCAGATCCTGAAGATGAAACTCAAATACTTTGGCCACCTAATGAGAAGGAAGGACTCCCTGGAGAAGAGCCTAATGCTGGGACTAATAGATGGCAACAGAAGAAGGGGATGGCTGAGAATGAGGTGGCTGGATGGAGTCACTGAAGCAGTTGGCGTGAGCTTGAGTGGACTCTGGGGGATGGTGGAGGACAGGAAGGCCTGGAGGAATGTTGTCCATGGGATCGCAATGGGTTGGATGTGACTTTGCAACTACCAACTTTGGTTCTTCAGCATGGAAGGGTGGAGCTGTGCTGCGATATGGCACATTGTGGCCAGGTAACCTTTCCAGGCCCACCAGCAGGGAAGGGGGCTAGAATGACCACTTTGCCCACGACAAAGTGCCTAAAAAGCCACCTCCTTAAGGGTGTTTCTCTGTGTCTCCTTGACTAAAACTCACCTTTCATTCAGAACCTTCTGAAGGCACCGAGCAGGACAAAGCTGCCTACATTTTGGGCAAACAACAGAAGATCCTGTGCCTGGTGAAGCAGTGGGTATCACTGTATGGGCGGTTGCTGCAGGTGGAATCCAGTACCGTGGACTTCTTGCAGGTAACTTGTGTGGGGGGAGTGGGCAGGGAGCAAACTGCAGTCCCACAGTTTTGTGGACTTCAGAAACAGATTTGGGCAGCTGGTGCCACCCTTTGTGAGTCCACTTGGAAGTAGGTCCAATGGACTTTCTTTCTGGCACGAATGCCTAGGATTGCAGTCTTAGTGGATTGTCCAGACTGTGGTCCTAGGAATGATGGGCTTAGCTCCTGCTCAGGCTGAAGAGTTGCTCTCCACAAACATGGCCAGGCTTATGGGCCGAGCGTGTTTCTGGAATTCAAGTCATGTTATTGCTCTGCATTCTAATCAAGGCTGCTGCTATTTATCAATGTTACTTAATGTTGTTGTAGCTGTGGTGTTTTAACTCTTTCTTTAGCTTGTAATTTGTTAACTGTCTGTAGTGTGACCTGGCTTCTGTGCAAGAGTGAATACCTTCAGAGGAATGGAAAGCGATTGGGTGGGTGGATGGAGAGGGAGGATGAAGCCTTTGGCATATGTGTAGTGATTCCCAATTTGTTTAGGTTACTGGGCACATTTGCAACTCTGAAGCAGTGTTGTGGGCACTCTCACAAAATGGCTGTTGGGGAGGAGCTTGCCTGTTAGTAAAATGGCCATGGTAGTGAACATGATCGATCACAAAGCATGCAGATACGGGGCTAAGCTCCTAACTGCAAGCTCAGACAGGACTGTCTTGGTACGATAGAAATAGCAGAAGCCTTAAGAAATAGCAGAGAGGGCGGGTGGAAAGCCTGGGGTGGCCCTTGGCAGGAGTCACCCCAGGACCACCGTGCTTGTCCTCACCTGGGAATTGTTGGAGGATGTTGATGGGCAGTCGAGAGAGTTCCCGCCAGCCAGTCCTGCCACCTCCCTTGGAACAGCTGATGTTGTTGGCAAAGCCTGTGGCCCTCAGACCCAAGAGAGCTGCAGTTCAGAAGTCAGGAGAGGAAGCTCTTCCCACAGCAGTGTCAGACCAACAGGATATTTATTTCTTTAGGGAAGAGCATCTGACAAAGGTGAGCTCCTGCCTCTCAGGGTTGCCCTCTAAAAGCAAAGACCGAAAAGGAAAAGGAATTGAGAGGCAGAGGGAAACCCCTGGGTGACATGTTGTCACCATGCTGTGAGTTTTCCTACCCCTGCTCCATGTTGATTGTGGGTGGGGAAGCCATACCTTGGGTTTCAATAGACACAACGACTGTGGTTTCTCCCAAAGTGTCTAATTCTGCTGTGTTACAAAGCCATGCAGGTCAGCCTGGGAAAGTCCCCTCTTAACAGTCTGTGAGAAGATGGGTTCTCTGGGGCAACCAACTTGGTGGCTTTTCCTGATTAGTTTTGGCCATTTCCCTGCATACGGGAAACAACCATCCAGATCTCTGCTGGGTTTTTCCCCTCAATGTTTTAGGTTGTTTGGATTATATTGGATTATTTATTGAACTTGTTTGGATTTTTATTCCTGAAAACAATGTGGGCTAGTGGCATACTTCTTAAAAAAGCAAAAGCCGGATGTTTCTGTTAATCAGCTTTGGCTGTTCCCTTGCAGAGCCTGACTGAGTGTGCAGCCCAGGATGCTCGCCTTAGCCCACTGCTGAAGGAGAAGATGCAGGATCGCCGGAGGAACCGAATGTGAGTGTTTGGTCTTTCCCTGAATCTTAGAAGTGTGAGCATCCTAGGCAGAAGGCCTGAGTGTGAGTGGGAAGATCAACCCAATGATGATGGATTGACGGGGAGTGCACCACAAGGTTTGGGTTAGACCCTGATTTGCACTTTCTCTTCTCCATGCCATTTTGGAGATCTTGGGGAGAAATGGATACACATTTGCAGACATATGAGATGCATCTCTGTGTCCTTAAAGTCACCAACAGAGCTTCAGCTGGATTCAGAAGGAGAGTCAGCCTGCTTCAGAAGAGCCCCACTTCAGTTGGAACCTCTCCAAAAGACCCCTTGCCCATGTTACATAGAAACAGAGCAAGTCAGAAGGGCCCTCCTGGGCCATCTAGTCTGACCTCCGGCACCAGCCGGCTCTGCTCACGACATGCCCACCATGTGGATGTACAGCCTATCCTTGAACACCCGCACTGATGGGGCCTCAATGACCTCCTGTGGAAGCCCATTCCACACCCTTGGGGTCCTGACTGTCAGGAAGTGCTTCTTGGCATCTAAATGAAACCTTGGCTCCCTGAGCTTTGCTCCGTTGGAGCCCGTCCTGCTTTCCTCTGCAGGGGAGAACAGGTCTCAGCTGCCCGAAGTTCTGGGTCAGTAACTGGGTCACTGCTCAGGAACTACTAAGGCTTAAACCGTATGCGTGGTAGCAAGCATGTGGACACCTGGTCTAGACACCTATGATATTGCAGGGGATGGGGTATGAGGCGAGACTGAGGGAACTGGGTCTCTTCAGCCTGGAGAAGAGGAGACTCAGACGGGATATGTTGGCAACATACAGGTATGTGAGGGAATGTCACACGGAGATGGGTAGAGACCTGTTCTCCCCTGCAGAGGAAGGCAGAACGTGCTCCAATGGAGCAAAGCTAAGGGAACCCAGGTTCCATTTGGATGCCAGGAAGCACTTCCTGACAGTCAGGACCCCGAGGGCGTGGAATGGGCTTCCACGGGAGGTCATTGAGGCCCCATCGGTGTGGGTGTTCAAGGATAGGCTTGGATGTCCACATGGTGGGCATGTTGTGAGTGGAGCTGGCTGGTGCTGGAGGTCAGACTAGATGGCCCAGGAAGCCCCTTCTGACTCTCTCTGTTTCTATGTTTCTATGTCTCTACCCATTTCTGTGTAACATCCCCTCACATACCTGTATGATGCCAACATATCCCCTGTGAGTCTCCTCTTCTCCAGGCTGAAGAGACCCAGTTCCCTCAGTCTCACCTCCTACCCCATCCCCTGCAAACCGGCCACCAACCTTGTGGCCCTACGCTGCACTGACTCTAACCTGGCTATATCCTTCCTGTAATGAGGGGCACAAAAGTGAGAACAATACTCCAGTTGCGGGCGCACCAGAGTCGTGCAGAGTGGTAGTAATACCTCTCTCGATCTAGAAGCCACACTTCTGGCTATGCAACCAAGGGTGGCGTTTGCCCTCTTGACCACCGCATCACATTGCTGACTCATGTTTAGCCTGCTCTTCAGCCACTTGTTCCCTAACGTGCTCTTATGACACCTATTCCTATGCCCCAAGTGCAAGATCTTGCATTTATCCACATTGAATGCCATCCTGTTGTCTCCTGCCCACTTCCATAGTCTGTTCAGATCCATTTGGAACTGGAGTACCAGCTCCTCAGTTGTGGCCACTGCTCCAGTTTTAGTATCTTCTGCGAATTTTATCAGCAGACTATTCACCCCTTCTTCCATGTTGTTTATGAAAAGATTAAATAGGATCGGCCCCAGGACAGAGCCCTGGGGGACCCCGCTTGTCACTGGCCGCCATCCCAATAATCCCGCACGAATGGTCACCCACTGCTTTCGGTCAGTCAACCATGCCCTAATCCACCGGACAGTGCTTTGGTGTATCCCAAAACTCCTCAGTTTCTCCACCAGGATATCATGGGGCACTTTGTCAAAGGCCCTGCTGAAATCCAGATAAACCACATCCACTGCATCCCCTCCATCTAACCATCTTGAAACCTTGTAGAATTCCACAAGGTTTGTCTGGCAGGACCTGTTTTTGCTGAAGCCATGTTGTGTGGCCGTCAGCCTCCCTTCCCTATCTAGCATCACTAGTTCTCTCTTTTATGAGCCTTTCCACTGTTTTTCCTACAATGGACGTAAGACTAACTGGTCTGGATTTCCCCATGTCACTTCTACTACCCTTTTTGAAAATTAGGACCACTGACGCCACCCTCCAGTCCTCTGGAACTTCACCCGTTCTCCATCAGGATTCAAAAATGGAGGCCAGCGGGCGTGAGAGAACCCCTGCCAACTCTCTAAGTACTCTCGGGTGTAACCCGTCAGGGCCTGGCGCCTTTGTAATATCCAATGCCCTGATGAGCCCCTCTACTTCTAGGGGAGTGACTCTAATCTGTGCCGCTAAGTCCCCAGCCTCATCCAATCTCCTATGCGGATCTCCCCTGTCCTGCTTTGGGGAGAACACAGAGGCAAAATAGTCATTTAGCATCTGTGCCTGTTCCCTCATATCAGTCACTGGATCTCCTTCCTTCTTATATAGTGGTTCCACCACTTGTCTCCCCTTCCTCTTCCTATTTACATGCTGAAAGAAGCCCTTTTTGTTGCTCTTGATATTCTTGGCAAGTCTCAGCTCGTAATCAGCCTTAGCCTGGCGAAGAATCCTTCTGCAACGGGCCTCCTCCTCCTGGTAGACACTTTTGTCTATTTGCCCCAGTCCCCATTTCCTACGGAGGTTCCTCTTTCGTCTAATCCCTCTAACCACCTCCTTTCGCATCCATGGCGGCACTCTCCTCCACCTCCCCACCTTACTGACTAGAGGTATTGTCAGGGCTTGCGCCTGCAAAACCTCCCTTTTGAGTGCCATCCACCCCTCCTCAACTCGCTTACCTTCCAGTAACCTATCCCAGGAGACTTTCCCCAGCCTGGCCTTCAGTTGGCCAAAGTTGGCCCTCTTGAAGTCCCAGCTTCCAGTGCTCGACCTGCTGCACGTCCCCAGTCCCCTGATCTCAAAGCAAAGGATGGAGTGATCACTGGCATCCAGAGCTCCCCTAATCTGTACTTCATCGATCAGCTCCTCCCTATTGGTCAAGACGAAGTCAAGGATGTTCCCCCCCCCCCGTCACTTCTCGGACCCTCTGTGTGAAAAACCCTCCCTCTATAGCTTCTAGGAAGCGATGTGACCTGGCTGTCACCGCCGAGTGAGTCTCCCAAGTAATATCCGGGAGATTGAAATCTCCCATAATTACTGTGTCTCCCCCCCGAGATATCCTTAGAATCTGGCCTGTCAGGACATCATCCAGGGTCTCAAGTTGACCTGGAGGGCGATAACATACCCCCCACTGTCAGGTCTCTTTCCCTGTCAAAACCCCTACGTTTCACCCAGACTGGCTCTACCAAATCCCCATCTGTGCTGCATTCTCTCTCACTGCATCCTATCCCTTCCCTTATGTATAAAGCCACGCCCCCACCTCTCTTTCCCTTTCTGTCCTTTCTAAAAAGGTGATACCCTTCTATGTTCACATTCCAGACTTGCCTTTCCTCCCACCAAGTTTCTGTGATTCCCACCAGATCATACCCTCATATTCCCAGGAGTGCTTCAAGCTCTTCCAGCTTATTACTCATGCTCCTAGCATTGGTGTACATGCACCTCAACTCCTTCCCACCGCTTCCTTTCCTTGGAGTGCCCAGCATCCTCCTTCCTCCCATCCTCCCTGTTACCTGGCCCCTCTCTGTAGGAGTCCTGTCAGTCCCTGCAGTACCTCTAAAACCCTGCTCCCAGAGCCCCGATCCTCCCCCCACACTTGTCCAGTGCACACACGTTTCTGGGGGACCTGACCCCTCCCCCGTCACAGTTTAAAGTCTTCTGGATGAAGCTCGCTAGAGCATCTCCAAAGGACCTTTTCTCCACCCTCGTGAGGTGCAACTCATCCCTTGCCTGAAGTCCATTGGCAAGAAACCGAGTGCCGTGGTCGAGGAACCCGAAGCATTCCTTCTGGCACCACACCCTAAGCCAGTTGTTCACCTTGGAGGCCCTCCTGTCCCAAATCCCCGGACTGGTAAGATTGACAAGAAGGCCACTTGGGCCCTTAGCTCCCTGAGTTTCTTCCCCAAGGCCTCGAAGTCCCTGGTGATCCTGATCACACCCTGCCTGGCCATGCTGTTTGGCCCACATGGATAATCAGGAGCAGCTGGTGACCCCCAGAGTGAACAAGATGCTCCACTGTGTCCTTCACATGCTGGATGTGTGTGCCCGGCAGGCAGCAAACCTCCCTTGTCTCCAGGTTGGGGCGGCACACCGCCGCCTCAGTGCCCCTCAGCAGGGAGTCCCCAACAGCAATCACCCGCCGCTGTGTCTTCCCGGTGGTGGTGGGAGGCCGTGCCCTGGCCCTGGCCTCTCCTGCAGCAACCCCCTTGCTACCTGACATCCCAGGCTGGGGGTCCTGCTGGTCCCCCAAGGTCTCATCAGCCCCAGCCTCCCCAAGCGGAGAGAACCTGTTTCCCAGCTGCAGATTGGTGCCAGGAGAAGGAGGAGGCCATGCTGGCCTCCTCCTCCTGTGGGTGACATACCTCCATGTCTCCACAGCTGCTCCTTCCGTGGTCTCTCCCTCAGCCCTCCGGGGGGGCCTGGAGAGCTCTCTCGGCCCTCAGACACCTCACCTCCTGTTCTAGCAGGGTCACCATCTTGCACCGAGGGCAAGTGTATCCCTGCCTCTCCTGGGGGAGAAGGGCAAACATGTTGCAGCTCTCGCAATGGACAGCAACACCCGTGACCCCCGCCAAGGCCATCTCCTGGTCTGCCATCGGTATCCCTTCCGAGACCTTACCTTGATCCCCTGCCTTGTCTGTCCTGCAGTTCCCCTCACTCACCCAGTTCTCCCAGATTAAAACCCACACACACATGCAAGGATAAAATAAATTTAAATTGGAGGAAAAACAAAGGAAAGCAAAGCACAGAACAGCACAAAACAAAACAAAAACAAAGAAAGAAAAACAAAGCAATTCAAAAAAACCTCTCAGCCTCCCAGGGAAGGGAGTCCCCAGGCAGCCCAGGCCACAGACAAGGGACGCAGACAAGGGACGACGCCAAGAGGCCAGAGCCAAAAGGGCTGGCAGTGGCTGAGCGCGGCCTTATCAGTCCCTCAGGCCAGTGGCCCTGCCCCTCTGCTGCCTCCTGGCCTCTCTAGCGTCTCTGGCCCTGCCCCCTTCCTCTCTGCTGCTCCTGGCCCCCTGCTCCCCTGCCCAGCTCCAACCTTGCCTTCGCCAGTCCCCTGTTCACTCAGCACTCTCTCCCAGCCTGTGCCTCTGCTGCTCTGCCAAGAGGCAAGAGTCAAAAAGAGCCAAAAATGTTCCTTAGCAGCTGCTGTACATAGACATACAGGTTCTGGTATCAGGGGTGGCATGCAGCCCTCAGGATTAGTGGCCCCTTATCCTCCACAAATTTGCCCAATCATAGTCAAACAGTGTGAGCTGCAAATCTAGCTGCAAATTGGGAAAGTGACTGAAGGTGTCACTGCAGGTTTCAACCATACAACACACTGAAATAGATGGAAATCAATGCATTTTAAATCCCTAAACAACCTCAAGGCACCATCTTGTTATGCATGCCAAGTTTCAGGTCATGACACTGACAGACAGACAGACACCCTCTTCTGTTATTATAGATACATTTTCATGGCCTTTAGTCCACCTCATCAGATGCTTGAAGTGTGAACAGCTATTGGCAGCCTTTTTGTTTTTGCTGCAAAAGAGTAACACAATGATCTCCCTGGAAGTAATGGAGAATTTATCTAAATAGTAGGAAACTGCACTTGGCTGCAGCCTTCCATTATCCATTTAAGATGTGTCTATACAACAGTATATGCATGTGGATGATACTGTGTTACGTTATTTCCTAAACCTCTGTGTAAGAAACCCTAATCCCGTGAAGCAGCATTCAGATGTAACTCCGGGACTCATAACCCAATGGGTCAGTGAAAGAGCCCTTCTGGCCTGGTGCTTTTGTCAGTCAGGGGTTAAATGTTTTCCTGGAAAAATCTGTGACGAGACGGAGACATGTGAAGGGACGTTTATTTTCCTAAAGCAGCAATGCCTGCCAGATAACAAGTGACCTTTTGTACTTCCATTCCGACATGGAGAGGAGTGAGCAAAGTCAGATAAATTCTGGATCAAAGCATCAGCTTTTCTGTGGGCCACCAGTTAGTTTCTCACAGACTAGATCAGGGGTCCCCAGACTCTCTTGGCCAGTGGTCATAGTTTGGAAAAGTGTTGAAAAAGTGAAAAAAGTTTGAAAAAGTCACAAAATAGCTGCCGTAGGGAGTTGCCATTCATAAGATGTCTAGCATGGTGGCTGGTCATAAAGCACCTGTTCCCCAGAAGGCAAAGGAAATTAACTTGTCCAAGAATCCTAGTACAGTTTGAATGCCTTTTCAATGCACACTTTAGAATGCCAGCGAAGAGGATGCTGGAGGGCAACCTTCCAAGTTGCAGTCTGCCTGTCTCCCAGATACTTTCTTTCCAAATTAAGGAATACATTAAAAATCTAGAGGGACAGGGTGGTTGAGACGTGTCTGTGGGCGCACTGATGTACACAGGAAACATGTTGTGGCCCTTAGATCTAGCTGATTTGAATTGTTGTGGAGAATGGATATTCGGCAGATCTTGCAGGTGGTGTTGCTGTTTTGTGACCTCGTGCACCCTGTGAGTTTATTGTTGCTGCTCTGCTTGGAAGCATGAATCATGAATCATGCACACTCACATGCATGGGTAAGACCTGACATGGTCCCAGTTGCTGTTAAGAAATAGCGCAGACTGATGGTCTTTTCTTTTCTCTCAACAGCATGGAAAATGGCAGTAACTGTGCTACTCCAAAGATTCAGGTAAACAACTGGTCTTCATACAGAGGCTAGAGATCTCTCACTGATCCCTTTGCCTAAGTTCTGCAGTTGCAATAGATTATGCACAAGTAAACAAACATGTTTGATTTTGCAGAACTGTATTAAGAACTTGTCTCTCTAGACTCACTTCATCCCCTTATGCACTGCTGAAATACAGAAGACCTCAGTGAGAGAAAGGCATGCCCAAAAAATGGGCAGAAGTAATGGCACTCCATTCCACTGCACACGGGGAATAGATTAACAGGCTGCTCTTTTAAACCTTTAGGCAAATTTGTTTGGCTATTCCACAGTGAGGGACAGCAACATCTTGGCCCCTTCCAACTCTGCTATTCTATGATCCTGTGTTTCTATGCACATGATCTCTCTTTTTGTAAAAAAGAAAAGGAAAGTTTGGGTAGAATCATCTAATTTTCTCGGTAGAACAAATAACTAATTCTTAGATTCCATGTACGCAGTGTGCTAAACTGCTGGGCTGGTTGATTGAAAGGTCAACAGTTCGAATCCACACACGGGGTGAGCATCTGTGCTTTGTCCCAGCTTTTGCCAACCTTGCAGTTCGAAAGCATGCAAATGCAAGTAGATAAAAAGGTGCCACTTCGGTGGGCAGGTAACAGCGTTTCGTGCACTTCGGTGTCTAGTCATGCTGGGCACATGACCACGGAGACTGTCTGTGGACAAATGCTGGTTCCCTCGGCTAGGAAACGGAGATGAGCACCGCCCCCTACAGTCAGGCATGACTGGACTTTAATGTCATGGGGAAACCTTTACCGTTTTTTACCTATAAAACAGGTTTTATTGTTTGCTTTTTCATCAAGGTCTTTGGTGACCCCAGAAGTGACAGCCTGTGACATACAAGGTGTTTATGGACAAATCAAAAATTGTGCCCCTGGAAAAACTGAATTCTGCAATCTGAGTAAATTCTGCAAATTAAGAACAATCTGTATGCACACACAAAGATGCACATGCATGGACACACTTCATTCTGCTTCTTTTTCCTTATGGGAATACTGAAACTATAGTGTACCTATTTACAAACTATCTTTAACAGCTTGACTAGAAGCCTGCATTTCGTAACTGAAAAGAAAAATGGAGAGTCTTTGGATGCCAAATTCTTCACCTAGTACCATTATGGAATCACAATTTATACTTCCAGGTTGTGCTGTTAACTGGGCCTTGAGCTTGAAAGACTTCACAAAGAGAATCGCCTCTGAATGCCTCCTTCCTTCTCTTTCTTTTCCAGGTGCGAAATGCTGTGGACTGGTTTGCCAGCCAGGAAGAACCATTTCTGAACAGCAGCTACACCATCCGAGCCAAGGACAAAAGTAAGTCTTTCTGATTCCCCTGCCCATAATATGCTTTAGTTTTGTAGTCTGGACAATTCCCAGAACTTCAGGCTGTCATTATGACCAGTGCAGGATGCATAAGCCCCTGGTTAGCTACAGAAACAAGGCTGGGTGATCCTAGTTGGCTTGCTGGGCAGAGCCAGCGGTTAGGCACGAGAGGGTCATGTAGGGTGAGAGATGCTGGCTGGTGCAGAGGGGCAGTGGCCATTCCCTTCTGTTGTGGGGCAGGGCTGCAAGTCTCAAGCAGCCTACTCTGTACCCCGACCCCCACCCCCAGCACACTAGCCTGCTGCCCTCCAGTAGAGGATGCTGTCCCATCACTAGCGTCAAAATCAGGTTCCACTGCAGTCCTCCTATCAGCTCCTGTAGATAGAATGCAGGGCATGAGGGTGATGTCACCCCCCTGAGCTCTGCTTTGGGTAGCAAAATATCTTGATGGGTTATATGCTACCTGAGCCTATTTTAATTGGAAGGAGCAAAGCCTCACATGTGGAAAGCATGCCTTCTGTGTAGCAATGGGAGAAAAATGCATTCAGTTTCTGTTTGAAAGCAGATTTGCCTAACTTCACATTTTGGACCCTTACTCGAACTGAAAATTAGTTACTCTTCAATAGCATAGATAGGAGAACTAGAGATGGTTGTACTTCCAAATTCCACTTTATAACTTGGTTCTTCTAACACCCACTCTGCTTTGTGACGATTTTTCTTTTCAATTGAATGAGAAGAGTATGCATTTTTATTTGCATTTTTCAAAAGTGTGCCACTTTCTGCAATTACTAAATTACAGAAATGTGTTTTCACATTTTAAAGCACACATTTCTCAATGCATGTATTTTTCTAATGTTCTCACAAGTTCAGGAATTTGCAATTTTTTTCTCAAAACTCTCATGCATGTCTATTTGAAAGTCTAATTTCTCTGAATTTTGCAATGGGATCCTCCGAACAAAATGTGCATTCAAAAATGCATATGTTCAGGAAAATAATATTTTAAAAAGCATTCTATTATTAAGGAAATGGCTTGCAAAAATGTGCATATTAGGCAATAGTGCCTATAAAATGCATGTTTTAGGAGAAATGTACAACTATATGCTTAAGTATTTGAATGTGGATTAAAAAAAACTCTCAAAGTGCAGAAGGATCCAAACTTAAGACTTGAAGATATTCCCAAAATTTGGAAAGAAACTGAACTGGCATATTGAGAAAGGGAAAGCGACTCAAATTGACTGACTCATCCATCCCTCACTCTACTGCCAAGCTCCTGCTAATTTGCTAACATTCCTGCCTTTGCCTCCTTTGCTCCTGCTTAGTCCCATACGATATCTACAGGCCAGACTACACCTGCCTCACCCTGTTGCTGCCGGTGAATGCCCCAGTGCAGGAGGTGCTTGCTTCGCTGGCAGACAGCCATGGCTGGACCAAAGACTGGATCCTGGTCAAACTCAATTCAGCTGGGGGTGAGTAGCGCTTCCTGCAACCCCCGCCTGCCCTAAGAACAAAAGTGGCCACTGGCAGCAGAGTTGGCACGGAGATGCAGGCTGCATGAATCGGAGCCTCCACCTTGCCCAGCCCAGCCTCATGACAGGTGTGACCCTGGCACCCCTTTCCCAAGGTGGCGAGTTGACCTGCCAGCACTCTTATGGTGCTTGATCCACACAGGCGTGGTGCAAGGGTCAGCGCTTGCTGATGGTCCCAGGTCTCCGAGGGGACTGCTGCCCCACCTCCCTGCCCTGTCTTACCCTCTGCAGATCGCCTTGCCTTGAGGCAGGTACGTGCTCCTGAGGGTTGCTCTGTCAGGCCCAGGAGGCTTTGCAGGGGGGTTACAGGGCAGGCGCCAACAGCATGTTTGGCCACAGTACAGGCTCTTCCCCCGCCACCTACTGGACTGCACCAGCTTCCTGGAGAGGTGAGCAGAGCTGCTCCCACCACCTGGGCAGGAAGGAGGGAACGAAGGGGGCTTTGCTACCTCAGAGGAAGCAGTCGCCCTTCAGAATCTGGGCCTACAACTCCCATCAGTCCAGGTGAGCATAGACAACAATGAGGGCTGATGGGACTTGTAGGCCAAGCTATCTGGAGAGCCTCCAGTGGCCTACCTCACTTTAGTGGCTCCAATTTCACCATTGAGGGTGGGGACTTCCCTGCCCCTGAAGGGGCCACCGGACCTCAGAATCTGGGACTGCTTTCATTTCCATTCTCAGGCAGTCTGCAAACTGATTCTGTGAGTTTGCTGCAGAGGTGCGCAGGGCAGGACAGTGAAAGTTCACAGGGCTGGCTGACTGCCTTCTGCAGTGGCATTGAGCAATCTCTCCCCTCTCTGCCCACCACATGTAGAGATGTGCTGAAGCTCTGCAGAATCCGTACTTCTGGCATTCACAGTCTTCCTCTCATACTCAGCCCTATCTTGGAAAGCGAGCCAAGCTGAGAAGAAGCCCATGAATGCTTGCAGAACAAAGTTTGTGCAACTGTGTAAACAAAGACCGCTGCATTGGTATGGAAGAAGGATGTGCAGGGCTCGATCTGCTTATGCCGTAGACGTGCAGGGCTCGATTCTTTACTACCTTGCCAGGAATTTGGATTCATAGCCATGTTAAAGCAGGTTGGAGTCTGGGAAGCAGAGCCTGGGGAATCCGGCAGATTCCCACCCCAAAGCAGGTTTCTCACACACCTCTGTGTTAATGTACACCAATTCCTGGGGAGCATAAATGGGAGGTCACTGTTGCTGTCATGTCTTGCTTGTGGCTTTCTTTGGAGCAGCTAGTTGGCCACTGTGTGAGCAGAATTCTGGATTAGATGTCCCCTTGAGTGATCCAGCAGGGCTTTTCTTAACTTCGTACTTCCTTTAGAAAACCTTAAAAATAAATAGAATGCCATGTTTGCATTTATGCATATATTGGATAAGAATTCACTGTATTATTTTCCCCCCAAACCATCTCTGAGGATTTGCAGAGAGGAACCCCATTGTGCTGGTCAGGTGGTGCCATCTACAGTCAGTTTTTGTTGCAAAGTTGCAAAATCCAAGTGGATGGAAACTTTCCTTTCTCTTTTTTATTCAGCCACAGACAAAAAAATGTATTTGTGCTAAATGGTGAGAAGGGACTTCTAAAGTGGCCCCTAAGCTCCATAAATTCACACAACCCTTAATTATGGAGATAAAGGGGACAGTTGGCATTGAATACAAACAGCAATTAAAGTTGGCAAGGAAAATGCAGAATATATGAGTATCTACTGTGAGAAACATCTCCCCCTTGTGGTGCAGCCATGTCTCTGACCCATTCTGATCTCTTTCCTACAGATAAGGAGGTGTTGCCCATGGAGGCCTTTGGTGTGTTTACATCCCTGGGGTTGAATGAGAGACTCTTTGCAGTCAGTGTTCAAGAGCTTCACAGCTTGGTGAGTGCATTAAAGAGATTGTAGGGAAAACTTCTGAGGATCTTGTGCCAGGATTCCTTGCCCCAGGCCTTCTCTCCTGGATAGTACTCCGGAAGTAGCTGCTGCTCAAGTCCTATTGCAGGAGACATCTGCCTAAGGGAAGATGTGTGTCAAAGGACACACAAGGGACCTCAGGTGGTTACTACTTCTATGGGTGCCCTGCACAGAGGTCTAGGGGTGGAGACTTTGAGACTGCTTTAACTTAAAGGGTTGGCTATAGCCATAATCCAGCCTTCTTCAACTTGGCATCCTCTGAATGTTCTGGACAACACCCAATGTTCCTGACTGCTGCTTGTGTTGACTGGATCTGGTGGGAGTTGAAATCCAAAAACCTAGAGGGTACCAGGTTAGGGAATGCTAGACTAAACTGTGCTAAAGAGATGGGGAAGCCAGGCAAGAGAGGAGGTTAGCTATTGAGTACCTCTTGGAAGATCAGCTTCCAAGATGTGTCATGCCCGTGACCGCATCACTTTCATAATGGAAAGCAATATCTCACTGGCCAGGAAAAGATTCCATTCCATACATCAGACCGCACCAAATATAACCCTATTTGACTATGACTGATGGCTTCCTGGGGAGGGAGGGGACTTAGGAATTCCATTTCTATGATGAGGAAAACTTAACCCTTTCTAATGGAGAATGTTCAGCTCCTCTGTGCAATGAAACTTTCCAGAGTTCCTTTTGGGGTAGCACACAGAGTAGATGCTTGTGGTGCAGATCTGTGACCAGTGAGTGGGTGGCCACTTGTGAATTATCAGAAAAGAGGACAAAAGAAATTTTTTGTATGCACTTATACATGTGGACTTATGTATATAGATGCAAAGGAAGACATAATTATTATGATTGCAATGGAAATACATCTTGTCACAGTAGGGAAGACAGTAACAAGGTGACCTGGGCATCTTTATCTTCAGCCTGCTGGCTAAGTGGTAACGGTTGATGCACAACATCTTTAAACTGGAATGGGAAAAGATAGGCTATCAAATAGAGGATGCCTTCAGATTAGAGGATTTTTGTTGTTGTTAGTCGCGAAGTCGTGTCCGACCCATCGCGACCCCATGGACAACATTCCTCCAGGCTTTCCTGTCCTCCACCATCCCCTGGAGTCCACTCAAACTCATGCCAACTGCTTCAGTGACTCCATCTAGGGACTATCCTCTGTAAACTTTATGGCCATACTACTAATATGAACTAGGACCAATACAGTTACTTCTGTAACCCTGGCTTAGAGTTCAGGCATGGGTTAAAGGCATCTGTGGGGCACCACACTCCCAGGGTCACAACACACACTGTTTTTAACTCCAATTTGCATAGGCCCCCCACCCTGAGCAGCTTGGCCCCACAGTAGGTTCTTCAGAAAGCTTGGATTTCATCAGTTCCAAGGACCTGGCCAACCAGTTCACCGAGCATGACTGGAACCTCTTCAAAAGCATCCATCAGGTAAAGAGGATTTGTCCATAGCTGGAATCTGTTGCACTGTGTTATGAGACCAGGATTAAGGTGGTCTTGCTTGCTGCACCTCCAGGTTGGCCACTGCTTGCTGGCATGACCTTGGCACAGAGCAGAGATTTCTGGCAGTTGCCTCGCATGTGTACAGTGAAGATGTCAGGCTCTTAGGTTGCATGTCTTCTGGTAGAGCTGAGTGAAGGCCTTGTGTTTTTAAGGTTGGAGTTCAGCGCAGAATCTCCCAGCTGTTGTGTTTTTTAAGGTGGAGCTGATCTACTACATTTTTGGGCCCCAGAAGTTTCCCAACACTACCACAGCCAACCTGGAGCACTTCTTGCATCGTTTCAATGAGCTGCAGTTCTGGATCATGACTGAGCTCTGCCTTTGTCCAGATGTCATCAAGAGAGCCCAACTGCTCCGGAAATTCATCAAGATGGCTGCACAGTAAGAGTCTGGTGGACAGGAAAGCCTTGGCCAAAAGTGGGCAGCTTTAGGCTTGTGTGATTCATTTTACTTTACTTTACTTTACTTTACTTTACTACTAGAACCCACCAAGTGGAGCCAAGTGTTTGTATAACTCTTTGGTAGGGTGAGAAGTTTAAAAAAAAAGTAAGGGATACCAAGTGGAGTCAGGTGCAAAGTAGTGGTTCTTGACAGAGGAGAGACTGTGGGAAAGATGTATTAACGAACATTAAAGTGAGATGATTGTTGCTACTGGAGTCGCATCCGGAAAGCATTGGAAATTGAATCTAATCCCAAGTAGTACAGAAGGGTACATGGAGTGTTTTTTTTTAAATGGGGTTTTGCAGTCCTAAATAAATTACCTGGGACTACTAGATCTAGGCAGGAAATATTTATATTTTATTTTATATACTTATTGCATTGTTATATCACCCCCATAGCCCATCGGGCCCTCTGGGCAGTATATAATTTAAAACATATAGCAACAATAAAATCACATTTAAATAAACAAACAATAAAACCAATATAACAACAGTAGGCAACCTACAGTAATTAAGGTAAAATTAATGCATGTCATAGCAGATTTAAAATAGAATTAAAACAGATTTTACCTATAAAAATATCTGTCAAATAAAAAGGTTTTCACCTGGCACACTTCCTTGGGGAGCAAGTTCCAAAGGCAGGGTGCAGCTGTTGAGAAGGCCCTTCTCCTAGTTACCATCCTCATCAGAGGACTTGTGCTAATTTTGAGCAGTGTAAAACTATTTTGACACAATACACAAAATGATTGGGCGACCCACTGTTGTTGATACAAGAATAGAAAACGTTGGAATAAATTGGCTCCACAGTATGTTGTTGTTTTATCCTCTGGATTTTTTTTAAATTAGTGGGAAATGGAGGAGGATTAAGTAACTGGACCCCTCTGAGTACATGCTCAGCCCAGAAATTAGTTCTCAGGCCTGGAACTAAGCCCACAGCTCAGACAGAAAACTCCACTGCAAGTTTCTCTCACAGCCTAATTGAAAGGGAGGGACAAACCTTTATGTGTTTGGTATTGTTAAGCAGGTGTGATCATCTACTGCCAATCATCCAGTGATCTATCTTTAGATTCCTGATCTGCCTTTTGCTCTCCTTTGTAAGATCAGCTCCTTTCCCAGAAGAAAATAACTTTGTAAGCTAAGCCTCTCCTGGGCTTTTCATTGAGAATGTCTAGGATTTATATTCCACTAAGTTGTCTGCTTGGTCTGAGTGTCCCATGTGCGTTTGGTTTCAGCCTGAAAGACCAAAAGAACTTGAACTCCTTTTTTGCAGTGATGTTTGGCCTGAGCCACTCCACCATCACCCGTCTTACCAGGACCTGGGAGGTATGATTTCTGATTTTTAAAGAGCTGAAATGA
Source organism: Varanus salvator macromaculatus (assembly GCA_023646645.1). Taxonomy (NCBI): domain Eukaryota; kingdom Metazoa; phylum Chordata; class Lepidosauria; order Squamata; family Varanidae; genus Varanus; species Varanus salvator. The sequence continues at coordinate 9,888,481 of JAIXND010000795.1, forward strand.
AATTCTTGTATGCCTGTAAGAAGAAGTGATTTGCTGCATCTCCCAGTTGCTGGTTTGATGTCATTTTGTTAGGCATCTCAGAGATCTTTTGTATTTTCCTGGTGAAGCAAAGGCAGGGTCACACAGTGAAAACAGAGGACGGGGTGGGGATGTGAAGCAATGGTTCTGGAAATTGGATTTAAGAGGCACACACCTAGGGCTGAGGTGGACACACGGGAAGACCAGAGGGCACCTGACATGTGCAAGGTCGGGGTGTATTCAGGGGACAGAAACAGGGTTAATAGGGCTAAAAAGGTAGAGAACAAGACTAAGCTAGAGAAATCATTGAAAGATCATTTTACTAAGGGGATGAGTGAAGGGTTATGACCTTCCCCGCTGGGAGGTTGGATCTGGGAAGAGGACGTCAGGTTTTAGAATGTCACAACTCCTGCTAACGCCAAAGCATGAATTTACTAAGGGGTTGATGTAGTGAGTCATCTCAATTTGACATCATAGCCTAACAAACTCGCAACTTAGTTCAACATGTCCTGTGGCTCACCACACCCAAGAATGTGTTCATTTGGTAGTCAAGCTGAGGATGCAGTGGCCAAGCATGCAACACAATGTCAGAACTATCAGATGACTTGGCAATTGCAGGGTGAAGTAAATTCAGATCCAAAGGAGTCCCCAAATGGTAGTTGGGATTTGAGAATGGAGTCACAATGAACCCTAGTTAGAATTTAAACCAGGGATGTATGAAGGATTGTATTTATTTATTGTCAGGTTTTAGCCAAGTTGAACCTTCCTGACCAAACATTGGACCCAAATGCAATTTCTGGTCATAGTGCATACAATTCTGACCATGTAGTGTGATTCATGGATCTCCAAAAATGTATTTAATAGCATACATGCATTGGAAAATATATGACAAATGCATACTTCTGAAAAATACACACAAATATGCTTTAATCAGTGCGAGGAGAATGTATAGTTCCTGTTGATACATACGGTTTTGAGAAACACACAGACATATATGCACAGATTTTCATTTAAAAAGAAAGAGGCAGGCAATCTGGTACGGACGTGAGCTGTAATGAACTTCAAGATAGAATGTGGAGAACTTCAGTGAGCTTGAGTTTTGTGGATTCGCACATCCCTAACCCAACCTTGTGTGTTGTTGTCATTGTCATTGTGACCCTTGAAGAAACTTGGAGTGCTACAGTGTGTTACAGGAGCTATTTTTCCATTTGGGTATTAAATATATACGATTCAGCAGAGCAAAGAATCAAGTCAGGCTGTCAGTGCAGTGAACAGATCCTCCCTCAGAGTCACTGGGTCAGCCAGATGCGACCAAGCAGAGCTCTGCATTCCAATGGTCTCAACGGATTCTGCTCCCACAGGCGAGAAAGTATGGCAACATTCCAGACCAGAAGACCTCTAGACTAGGAATGGGTGATACTGCCCGTTTAGCTTTCTCCCACATTTGCATTTTAAATCTTGGATTCAAATAAATCTCAAATCTCAAGTTCTTTCTCCCCTGCAGGGAAAGAGTTTTGCCAATTTGGGTTAGTACTTGCAACCATGAAGCAGTTTGAATATGTACAGTTATTCCCAACATAATGTGCCTGCCATATAGTTGTTAAAGATAAGGAGCCTGTTTGGGGAAAAAAAGGATAGTAACCCTGTTCAGCACCAGCACAGTCAACTAGATAATGGTTCACAGTCAGACTTACAGGAGCAAAGCACTCAAAGGCTTGGACCTGGATGGGGAAAAAATGGCAGTTTCAGTTTCTCCCATGTGTTTCTCCTTGTTGATTTGCCTGAATTCTTTTTGTCCCAAACACAGAAGATTTTGCAAATTTATTATCACGATTTTGCCTTTATATCCTGTCTTTTTTTCCTCTTGCGAGAAACTGAAGGTGGCATTTCCTTGCATGTGCAGCGAACAAATTGTGTGCTACAAACAGAGCAAATGTATACTGAGAGCACTGTGTGCCGCCTCCACCAGAAGTGCAGAAATGACCAGTCTGCCTCTGAGAAGCTGCTCACATTCTCTCATAGCTTGCCATGCACATATGCTCATGATGATTGGGGCACATCACCACTGTGGCTCATGCAGAGCCTGTCTTTCTGGGACAAAAAGTGACACCAGTTCCAAAGTGGCACCAGTCTGAAACTGCTATCTGCAAGTGGTTGTGTAAATCAGCTTTTTACTGAAAAGTGAAGACCGCTTTTCCTGGCCAGTTTGTGTTCTCCTCCCCTGATAGTTGTTTGATGGTCTGCATATGAACAGGAGAAGTGAATGAAGAAGGATTGTGGCTGAGAAGTTGTGAGAGTATGTGAAAGCTTTGCTTGTGAGGTTGAGGCATCAAAGCATTTTCGCTGTGCACAGACATGACTTGATGATTCAGTATCACCTTTTGCATGTGTGAACTCATCCTGGCTTGTTCCACTCACTTGGCACTTCTGAATGTCTTTTCTTTGTCTCTCCCTCCCTCTCTTCCTCTCATCTCAGAAGCTTCCACACAAGACACGAAAGTTGTACGGCACCATGGAACGAATATTGGTGAGTGAGGATCCTGTGTACCTTTAGAAGGAGCTGGAACTAGGGATGGGAGATTAATCTGATGGGAGTGAAAATCCAGTGTAATTCCACAAATTACCTCCCAGATTCTGTTTGTTTAGTCCTGTACTGGTGCCAACTTGTTCTTGTGCAAATTGAGTCAAATTTCAGATTTCTGTCTCTAGGACAGACTTCAATTTGGGCATTAAAAAAAGCCCATGAATGATATTTGCACAAATAAGCTCATCAAAACCATGTGGTTCTACTGTGATTTGTGCAGAATCAACTGAATTTTGTACTTATCACACTAGAGCCATGTGGTATTCGGGTGCTTATTTATACAAATTCAACTAGCAGTTTTAAAAAATGGTCTGCCTTAGAGACAGAAGCTTGTGCAACCCCCTCCCCCCCAACTCAGCCCACTTCCAGTCATTGGGTTGGAAGGGGGAAAGATATCCATGAAGCTCAAATGAGTCAGATTTCCCTGTTCCAGTTCCTTAAACCTAACTCTACACTTGGGACACTATACCTTCAGATAACACGCACAAAGGAAGCAGTCAGGTTGTTCTTCTCAACCGCTCACTCTTCCTAGTCAGGGCTGGTTCTAGGCCCATGGACATACCCAGGGACCTGGTTTTCCTAACCATAGCTGGAAGTGAGCCCCAAGCCAAACAGGCCTGGATCATTGCTATTCATTCAGGCCGTATGGAGGAAGGCAGCACTCAGGGTGTTCTTGTTGACTGTTCACTGTGCTTGCCCAGTAGAGGCCAGTTCCAGGCAGGGTGTTCTTTCCCTTCCCAGTCACACTTAGCTGCACAACCCTGAACATGCACAGGGACCAAGGATATCCTAATCCCAACCCTTACCTCAAGTGTAATCCTAGCCCTAACCTGCAGATATAGTCCCTGTACATTCGGATAACATGCAGAAAGGCAGAGCACACACGTTGCTTGTCCACTCAAGGGTATTTCCAGACCCCGGGCCATGAGCAGAAACCCAGGTGCACCCAGTCCTTCCACCAACCTGAAGCTTAACACCGACTCTTGTGCTGGTGCTGACTTGTGGTTGCACAGTTGCATCTATAGGATGCACTGCAATTTGCACATTTTTAAACACTAATGAAATGTGTGCAACTTAGTACCCAAAAACCAGCATGTAGCACTAGGGTGATTGGTGCCAAACCAACCAATTCACTCAACTCACAATTTGAGTGAGTCGCAAATTGGCTTGCAAATGCAAATCGGCCAATTCTGCACATGTCAGGCTGAAGCTATGTGGTCTGGGGTGTGTATTTGCAGAAAATTCAATAGCAGTTAAAAAAAAATCACAGTCTGCCTAGAGATGGAAGTCTATGGACAAAAACAACCCCTGACTTGGCCTGCTTCCAGGCATCAGATTGAAAGCAGACAAGAAATCCCTAGATCTCAAAACAGCCCAAGTTTCCCTGTTTTGCTCCACCCTTAGCTGGAACCTTGTTTGGTTGCGGGTGTGAGTCCAGATTTCTTTCCCTGGGAATACATCGAGACGAAGCTTTTAGAGACCCATCTGCCTGCCTCCTTCAGTGAATTTCACAGGTTGGCAGGAGGGTATTTTCCAAGATAGCTTTCCCCATGGGCACAAATGGAGTGCTACAAGTTGTCCACCTTTGCTTGTAGGCCTTCAGCTGCAGTCTGAAATGATGTAGTCCAGAAACAGGTTTACCTGTTGGGCCCCCTTCCTGGAAAAGCCAGGGAACATAATCAAAGGATGGTTTTGAAGGTCAGTGGTTGTATGCTAAGTTGCACACACTAGCTTTGCATGTGCTAACCTTTCTTTTCCTTTCTTTCTAGGATCCTTCCTGGAATCACCGGGTCTATAGGCTGGCTGTGGCCAAACTGACTCCACCCATAATCCCCTTTATGCCCCTCCTTCTTAAAGGTATAATAGCATGTTTTTTACTTAGCCACTGAAGGGGTTAAAATTGGAGGCAGACATGATATCAGGCTAGACATCAGGAAAAGCTTCCTCACTGTCAGAGCAACATGACAGTGGAACCAGCTGCATGTCCCACACTAGAGACATTCAAGGCAAAACTGGAGAGCCATCTGAGTGGGATGGTGGAACTTGGTCTCCTGCTACAGCAGAGGGTTGGACTCAATTACCTTCATGGCCCCTTCCAACTCTACTATTCTATGATTCTATGTGGTATCATGGCTATGTGCTTTTTTAATCCTGAGATTTTTGAGGTCTCAGTTCACCAGATAATGTACAATTGTAAATAGCTGAGAAAAAGAACCTGTGGACAAATGCAGAACAGGACAGCTTGTCAGCGTATCTGTCCTAGTGGGCTTTCAAATCTGATGGTCAGTGAGTTTCACAATTCAATCCTGTCCCTGGATTATGCAGAGTTATATCTGTGCCAGAAACATAAAATGGCTTCAGGTGAGACAAATGTGTGGGGCTTTTGTCAGGGAACCTTGAGACATGTATGAGAACCCTGCAATCATGCAAGGAGGGTGCACTGATCCAAAGCATGGTGGCTTAATTTGTAATATGATTTTATTCTTTTAACTGTTGTAATGCATTGTTTCATTGTGTGAGCTGCCTAGGGAAGCCACTTGAGCAATTATAGGTGGCATATAGATGTGGGAATGAATAAATAAAAAAATAGATGAATGATACAAGCATGCCCTGGGGGAGCATTCACAAGAGAGGGAGAGAGACACAGTCAAACGTGATTTTAAATTTGTGAATGTGACTCCTTGGACTGTTAAGCCAGCCACATCCAGATGTTTAATTTAGATGCTCTGGTGGGGCATTCCTCAGCCAGGTGCCCTCTTGTTATATTGGGCTGCAACTCTACACAGCACACTTGGCCACTGCAAGGGGAATGTTCTTTGACCTCCCAAAATCTCTTGACCTACAAATATAAATATGATAGAGGATCCAGGACATGAAATGCTGCACCATGCATGTGACTATAAGTAACCCGAGATGAATCAGACTCCTACCCTGAGCCAAAGATGCTTACCCCAGCCATGCATCTTTGCACACTGGATCCTCGGCAGCCTCACGTCTTGAGCCCAGAGGGAAGCCCAGCTGTACTGCTGGACTCTATTGGCTGCTTGCAACATCCAATGCAGGCTTACCTTCTCTTTGCAGACATGACCTTCATCCATGAGGGCAACCGCACATTGGTGGAAAACCTGGTCAATTTTGAGAAGCTGGTGAGTGGAGAGACATGGCAGGGGGACCTGGGGCGATCTTGCTGTGCTGTGCTGTGCTGTGCTACCAGCAAGAACAGCCACCATCCATAAGCTCAGGGGAGGGCAGCCTTCTTGGCTCAAGGGGCCTCACTCTAGGATGAATGGTGGAACAGGGACATCGTGGGCATTTATGTATTTGTGCATGCACACTCACAAGGAGATCCATCTCTGGGAGCCCTCCTTGAAGGAGATCAGGAGGGTAGTTACCCGAAGAAGAGCCTTTTCAGTGGCGGCGTCCCAACTTTGGAATTTGCTCCCCAGGGAGGTTTGCCTGGCACTGTCACTGTATTCTTTTTGATGTCAGGCGAAAACTGTTTTATCTTCCCATTCTTTTAATGTTTAATTGGTTTTATTCTGAGGTTGGATGTAGTGCCTTGTTTTGTTTTATATTTTCGGTTGTTTTTTTCTTTTTCTTGTAAGCCATCCTGAGACGCTTGTATAGTGGACAGCCTAGAATAGCGTTGAATGAATGAATGAATGAATGAATGAACGAATGACCGTGTGGGAGGTGGGTGTAGAGAGGAGGCCCAGCTCTCTCATTTTACAGTCTCCTCAGTTGCTCTGGATTTGGGGGAGGTGGGGAAGCAGAGATGGGCTGGTGACTTAGAAACATAGAAACAGAGCAAGTCAGAGGGGGTCTTCCGGGCCATCTAGTCTGACCCCCCCATCTAGTCTTTGAACACCCGCACCGATGGGGCCTCAACAACCTCTCGTGGAAGCCCATTTCACACCCTCAGGGTCCTAACTATCAGGAAGTGCTTCCTGGCATCTAAATGGAACCTTGAACTTGGCAGTCTGAGGTTACTGAGTGGAGGTACTCAGGCAGAGATGAAAACCAGCCTGCCTTGGAAAAGGGGGAAGATATTTCAGAATGGGGGTGGGGGGATATGATGGAGAGGGAATTGCTTTACCCTGCAAGGAGATGACACTGAGCAGAGCAAGCAAGATGTGTCCAACACTCCTGTCGTGGGTACCAGGTCAGGGCAGCAGGATCTGTAGGGGAAAGGGAAAGTTCTGGGCTCTTGCAGCAATCAAAACTGGAGTCACATTTGCAGTGACCCCACTCAGGGACAAGGATTGCTGTTGTGGTACCACTAATAGAGTCACCTTTTCCCCACCATCCAGCTGGAAATGCTGATCATTCTCCTGCTGGAGATTCTTACCATTCACTTGCTGCAAGGTCCGCTTTTTGTCCCCCCAGGAAATGCTTGGGGGAAATACAGAGAGGGGGGTGAGCAATTAGATATAACCCAAATCCATGTCTGTTCCATACAGCGCATGATGGCCAAGGCTGTTCGTCTCATGCATCACTGCCGGAGCCACCCCAACCGTGAGTGTGGAAGAGCAGAAGGGGTGGGGGAGAGTTATCAGTGGGGCTAGGATGAAGCTCTTGCTCCATTTAGCAGCAAGGGGGGTAGCCACAGCAAGGCCTCTGGGCAGGGCCCTGTCCCCAAGCCAGTTGAATGGCTCCCTCTTGAGAGCAAGCCCTGACCTCTTCCTGTTTACTCTGCTTGATTCTGTATGTTCTTTTGGAAATTTATTAAAGATTCCTGGCTCTCCCCACGCATAGGGCTCTATGCACAATCTGCAGCACCCCCAAATGAGTGTGTTTGCTAACTTGGTTGGTTTTCAGGTTGGATGTGGGTCAGGAGAGAGAGAGAGAGAGAGAGAGAGAGGGGACATTTCCAAACTTGCAATTTGGCAAGGGTTGTAGTTTTGCACGAGGCAGGCCATGGGGAAAGGGATGGCAGCTCAGAGGTTGAATGCAGGGAGAGACTTGCCTGGTTCCATGACAGGAGGGTGGGTAATAAGCCACAGTGGATCATTCCCCAGACTCATGCATGCCGCAACAGAGTGGCTGGGTGCATCCATCGCAATAAGCAAAGGTGTGTGGTGAGCACAGTGGGCGGTTGCTTTGGCAAGCAGTTGTGATTTTGGCTGTTTTCATTGTTTTATCCACCCACCACCCTCACTTTGTGTTCCCGCCATTGCCATGTATTCCAGTGGCCAGGTGGCCACTTTGAGTGAAAAGTCAGGCCAAACTGCATCACTCCCAACATAAGCTGCATCTTCCTTACTGGACCACTGAGTATTTGGGGATGGTTTTCTCTCCCGCTGCCCATGGTATTTTATTAATTTATTTAAAATATTTATATGTTGTCCTGTCGCAAAAAGCCTCAGGATGGCTTGCAGCATAAAATATAACATTAATAAATTTCCGACCCACACTGGCTGCAGTTAAAAACATAGAAAAGACAATATTAAAACTTATTAAAATATTGCTGGAATGTGCATCCCTTGAGTGCTCCCTAGCCAATCCACCCTCTGCGGGGATTCCCCCCTCTCCCCGCAAGCCTTCACCCAATTTCTCCCTACTCCAGGACAAAAGCAGCTCAGTTCAGCCAGTAGAAACACAGCAAGCCATGCCATGTACATTGCTTGGGAGCCACTGGATGTGTGAAGTGGTGGCAGTTGTCGCCACTCTTCCCATGCAACCATTTGGCATCTGTTTCATTGCAAATGGAAAAATGGTGTTCCTGGGTCTGGACATCAAAGCAGGCAGTTGTGATCAGTACAAGCCCTAGAAGAGATGGTTGTTTCTTGTTGTCGTTTGTGCTTGCAAAACCAAGTAGGAAAACATGATGGTTGGGTTCAGGCCAGCTCCCTCCTCTGAGTTCTCATTTCTACTTTTCTTCCTCTGCTTTTCCCCCCTTCCTCAGTTCCACTCTCCCCCTTGCGGAGTCGTCCTCAGCACCTCCTGGAAGAAGCTCGGGTGATGCGTGTCTCTACATGTGAGTGAGGCAGCTGGGGGTGGGGCAAGATGGGGGGGGTTACTTTCCTTTTCCCTGGAATTGCTGTACTCTGTTCATTTTTATGGGGAAATCATGCCATGTTCAGTCATTGCAATGTTTTCTGTGCTTTCCTCCGGCATTTCTTGCCTGGCCCCAAATGTTTGTGGCAGGGTTTTTAATTGTGCTCTGTTGCTACAGAAACAACAGCATCAACAGCCTGGCAGTCAGAGAACCTTTAGTTCAGGGAAGCCTCTTCTTGAGAAATGGCCATGGCTCAGTGGCAGGGCACCTGCCTTGCATGCAGAATGTCCAGGTTCAATCCCTGGCATCTCCAGGTAGAGCTGGGAGGAAACACCTGCCTGAAACCCTGCAGAGCATCATCCTTCCCCCACATTAGGGGCAGCTGCCAAAGAAGGTTGGTCATGAGAGGCTTGCCAGGAAAGGGGCCCCACACAACCACTAGCAGCATCCCTTCCCCATGCCACATGTAGCTGCTGTTTGGGCTGCTGCACCTCATGTGGAAGGAGGTTGCCGACTGCACAACCTCTGCTCGGTTTGCTTTAGCTCTGTTTGGAAGATTGGGCTGAGCACAAGATGAAGTCTGCAAATATGGGAAGCTGGACAGAGCACTGAGCTCCCGCAGTTAGAAATTGACTCAACCACACACAGGCCTCAGCTTCTGACATTCTGCCAGGCATAGCCCAAGCAAGGTATATCCTTAATAAGAACTAGGAACTTGATTTTTTGTTTTTAATGAAGTTTCTCAGGATGCAAAATTTTGTGCATAATAGGAACACACTTTGCTGTTTTGCATGGGATTTGTTGGAAATCAATGATGTTGCTTCCTGATATCCTGATCCTGGGTGGTTTTTCTTTCAGGTTCAGAGCAATCTCTCAATACTCGGAGCCCAGTTGTGACCTGGGCATGCATCCAGCACTTGAGAATAATTGACAACCAGAAGGAACTTTTGCGGCTTTCACGGGACCTCGAGTCCTGATACTTGGGGAAGCTGAAGCAACAGACACCAGATGTGTGTGTCATCCCACGTAGGCCCAGAACTGCTGGGAAGGACACCTCCTTCTAGGGTAGCCCTGCCTTGTAGATGAGATAGTGGGGTGTCCCAAGCAGAGTTCCGTCGGTGGCACCCTGTGTCCTGGAAGCAGGAGCATAGGGGCTGGCTCTGTCCGGGCCCAAGGAACGATATGGCCACTGCTACCAATGGTGTTTTTGCACACTTCAGGCTTTCTGACTGGAAAAGAAAAAGAAGGCTGCTGTATAGAATACTTTTGGCTGCCTTATCATGAAAGAGCAAAAGGCTCGCTTTTATTACTTACCAGTGTTCATTGGAAATGTGGATTTTTAAAAAAGCATATAGCAGGACTTGCTTTGGTATCTCTGGTGGAACACCGTTTCCTCACTGGGATTTCCTTCTCCTGGTCCTTGCTGTTGACTAGCATCTTAGCTCAGGGGTGGAAAACATGCTAGACTGAGCTAGAAATTCTAGTTTCGGCTGGCCAGCAGATCCACTTATATGCCCTCTCCCTCTCCCCTCTCTACCCCAACCTGGCCTCCTCCAAGAGGTGGCTCCAGTGTTGCAACTGTCCATAAAACACAAATGGAGCGAAATTCATTTCCTCCACTGGAACTGATTTACCTAACCCTGTCTACATATTTGGTGTTCTGTGAATGTGTTGGATTTTGTAAGTGGTATCCGTAGGCGAGTGCTTACCTTCAGAGATATGCTCAGGCTTCTCTGTCATGTCACCGAGGATGCTGGCATGCTTTTTCTAGACTATGCCATATGATGCTGAACGCAGCAGTCAAAACTCGGAGGCATATGCTTTTTGTATTTTATTTTTATATTTATTACCATTATACTCCACCTTTTTTCCCGTTTGCAAGGAATCTAAGGTGGCTTACCTAGACCTCTACCTCTCTTTTTATTCTCACAGCATTCCTGGGAGCTGGGTTCAGATTATGGCCAGGGACTGGCCCTACTGAGCTCTGCAGCTGACGGGGGACTAGAACCTGGGTCTCCTAAGACCTTTAGTCCAACACTAACCACGACGCCATGCTGGCTCTCTGAATTGCATGCCACTGCTGACATGGACACAGTTAGGATAGCACAGTGGCCATGCCTACTTTTGATTCTTTTTCTCCTAATAGCACCATCCAGACAGGAGGAGCGGGGAGGAGAGCTTTGCCCCCTGGCTGCTTCTCCACCAAAAAAAGCAAGGCTTAGAGTAAGCATTGGAGTTGCACAAGCTCTTCATCAGGCAGAATGGAAGAGAGAACATGCCTCTGCTACACAGCATAAAATTAACTTCAGGAGTCTTGTCAGCTAGCAAAGAGCAAACCCTCCATGACTGGATCCAGAGTGAGTTTGATATTTGCATACTTCCTTGAGGAACTCTTGGAACATGATTATCTCTGCTCCAACAATGTTGCAGTACCAGCACACAGACATGCTGATGGTATAATGCAGCTGTGCATTGCCACGCTGCCCCATGGGAATTGTAGTTCAGTTTGGTGCCAGGAGCCCTACCGAGGTTGGGGCAGAAACGGCTGTTTTGTCATTCATTACTGGTAACCACCTAGCACAAAATCTTGTATCTGCTGCTTGGTTAGGTCCTCAGATGACGCAGACTGGGCATGTCTTCCAGCGAAGCAGCAGGCAGCCTACATCTGTGCTGACTGTGCATAGAATGTGGTTTAAAAACTGGGGGGAAATGGTGCTTAAACTGTAATAAAGTCAAATATTATCTGTCATAATGTGCTTTGTATACTGCACCAGGAAATTACTGCGGGACCACTGCTAACTTCTATAATTTCATCTCAGTCATGTTTATATCAAGTCATCAGTAATGTTCAATTTGTACTTATTGAGGTGAGACTGAGGGAACTGGGTTTTTTAGTCTGGAGAAGAGGAGAGTCTGGGGATCTGTTGGTGACATATCAGTACATGAGGGGGTGTTACACAAAGGTGGGTAGAGACCTGTTCTCCCCTGCAGAGGAAGGTAGGACGCTCTCCAACGGAGCCAAGCTCAAGGAAGCAAGGTTCAATTTAGATGCCAGGAAGTACATCCTGATGGTTAGGACCCCTGCAGCATGGAGTGGGCTTCCATGGGAGGTCATTGAGGCCCCATTGGTGAGGGTGTTCAAGGATAGGCTGGACATAGGCATGGTAGGCGTGTCATGAGTGGAGATGGCTGGAGCCGGGGATCAGACTAGATGGCCCAGGAGGCTCCTTCTGACTCGCTCTGTTTCTATTGCACTTATTTCACTTCTACAGCATCCAATAGTCAAAACTCTTGGGAGTATACAGAACTTACAAACCCAAAATGCAACATCAGAAAACCTTAAGTTAAATTATTTCACAAGGAAAATGCAATTAAAAAAAAAAAAAACTATTAGTGTGCTTCACTGCTTCCAGGAGAGAGAGGCACAACAGTTGCACTTTAATAGTGTTGTTCAGAATGTACTGCTGCATGTATAAGAAATGACAGTCATTTCTACCCACCAGACAGGTGGGTAAAATGCAATAATAATAACATCATGCTGAAAAGAAATTGTCTGGAAACCAGTATGCACTGCCCCATCCACAGCACAGATGCGACATTTCAGGCTCATGTATAAAAGCTTTGCAAAGCTGCTGAGCAAACCTAAGAACAGCGGGGCAGAAACTGAGGCCAAGGGGCCAAATCTGACCCTGCAGTTCCCCAGATGGCCACCCTCCTTTTCCCCAACCATTTGGGGATCATTTGGTGACTTCCTGGCTTTTGTGCAGTCTCCCCTCCCCTGCCCCATTCTAAAATGTTGAAATGTCTCTCCCAAGGCATAATTACAGGCAGCAAGCCCTTGCGTTAGTCGTATTTTAGGCCCATCTGCTTTGCTTATGACCCAGTCCACCTCCTGAATACAGCCCATGAAGGGTTCTTTGAAGTGGAAATCAGGCCCTTGGCTGAAAGTTGTTCAAAACTCTTCAGAGATTCAAGTGCTTATGTGGTAGGCATGTGCTCCCTTGGAGAAAGCTTTCACACACAGAAATGATACTTGGACTGCAGACCATACAGACAAGCTGGAGTGATTACATTAAGATGGCAGCAACTGGGGAGTGTGTATGACACCCTGTTAAGCTTGCTGTGGGTCTTACTGCAAAGATGAAGTAAATCCACCCCAACACCACCCCAATATGTGACTGAAGACAGTTTTGAAGGATCTGCTGCCTTTGTAAATAGCTGAAGCTTTCCCTCAGAAACTTGTTAAGCACAGGTAAATTCCAGCCTGATTGTTGGGTGCCTAACAGAGAACGGGTTTTCATCCAAGAAAATTCCAAGAATTCCAAGCTCATTGAAATTCTCCAAATTCCATCTCAAAGCTTGTTCCAACATGTGCCGCTATCAGATTGTGAGCTCTGTTTTTTCCCCCCATATGAAAATCCATGTGTATTTGTGTGTAATATTCCATATGCAAACACCAGTTGTGCACAAAGCTGAAATGCACGCACTGTTCCACTGATTAAAGAATGTTTATGTGCATTTTTCAAATGTGCACATTCATTATGCATATTTTTCAGAATTTACACGTTCTGCTGAGTGCAAATTTGGGGGCTACATATCGTATTGCTAGCTTGAAAATGTACAGGCTTCAGCTTCAGATTGCATTTGAATCTGCATTCAATCCAGATGGTACCAAACCAGTTTAAATCCGGATCAAAAATGAAATTATACACATTACTCATGCATCCCTCCTTTAGAGTGAGCATTTTCCCTCTCAGTGTTATGTCTTTTAAGACAGGGTTACTGCATCTGTGCAAACAGAAGGGGAAAAAAACCTGGAAGGTTAGTGGAGGACTATGTACCCCTCTTTCTCACCAAGGCTGCTGCTTTGCGTCCTGGGCTTTCTTGACTCTTGCTGTCTGCAGGAGAAACAAGAGGTCTGCTCAGTGTCTCAACATGCTTGTCTCCACTCCTAACAGGCACAATGAACTCCTGCCCTTTCCCCGAACTCAGAGATACAGTGGAGAACGGGAAATCACCCCTTCAGTCAAACTGCCTAAGAAACACACCATAGTGTGACCAATATCTTACCAAGAAGAGGGGAAACCAGTTTGCATATCATTTGTGTGTGCTTATTTACACATACAGAAGAAAGACAGTACATATCCCCATGATGTAGTAGGCTGTGACCAGGTGACCTTGGAGCCGCCTCCTCTGGCTGGCTAACCAGGTAGTGCTGAAGAGCAATGCCTGGGCCCAGCTCTCCCTTCTGACAGTTACACATCTTGCCCTGAACAACACAGGACAATCCCCCGGCGTCTTCTCAAATGGAGGAATGTGGAGTGGAGCCAGGAAGCACCGGCAGGGACAGTAACTTGAAGTTGAATGTGCCCATTCACAAAATAGTATTGGTGATCAAATGAGGTGTTTTAGAGCTAGGAAAGATTGGTAGTGAAGTACGGATGGATCTACCAGCTGTTCTGGCATCTGAACAGCATCCTCTTTTCCTCTTAGGATTTTCCCCTGTATGAGAGCTACTCCTGGGGCCTCCTAAGTGGTAGCCCATACCCTTCTGGGGTGTGGGGAGAGAAGAAACGTTTATTTCACTTTATTGGAGTTTGTGCAGGGTCTGGGTCAAGATCAGGACCCCAACATGGTTGGGAGTAAAGATTAGTGTCTTTACCTCTTACCACCATCAATGTTGCTCTGACTTCCACTGGCCCTTCCAGCACCATTTCTTGTGTGAAGTGATGATCCAATGACGCACAGCAGGGGGAAAGGATAAGGCCCCCACTACTGACAATACTGGGGTCTCTGTCCCGAGTGGGATCCCTCTGCTTGCTCTAAAGTAAAAATGAAAAAGAAATATGCCTTTGATGTTCATCTTGGCCCTCAGGAAGGTGTCAGGAGAACCTCCAGGGGAAACTAGACTGGCTTTACAGTTCACATGGTCCAGCCTTCATTATTTTGACTTGGACGAAATCTTGGACGAGGCAAAGATGACCAACCAGCAAAGCAACTATATTTGTGTTGCTCTTTAGCAGAGCTTACTCCCAAGTTAAAGGGTGAAAAGGGGACTTTTTTTTCCATTTGCATCCTTCCTTTTTCCTACAAAGGGCTCAAGGCAGCTTACATCTCCTCCTCCATCTTATCCCCACAACAACAACCCTGTGAGGTAGGTTGGGCTGAGAGTCTGTGACTGGCCCAAAGTCACCCAGTGGGCTCCATGGCTGAGTGGGGACTGGAACCCAGATCGCCTGAGTCCCAGTCCCATGCTCTTAACCACTGCACCACACTGACTCTCAGACTATTTGGCAGTCCCTCCCTATTTGCCAACCCAGGAATACTGTGTGGCACAAAACTCAACTTTCTTCCTGGCCACCTAAGTCATCTGGGACTGTACTGTCCATTTTCACTTGCTTGTTTTGCTTCTGCTGTTTTTTAGCTCCTTAGCATCCAAGGGAAGGGAAGGGAAGAGAGACACCCCCCCTATCCTCCCCCACCTCTCCCTCTGTCTCCCTCCCTCTCCCTCTCTCTCTCTCCCTCTCCCTCTCCCTCTCCCTCCTGCATTCTGATAACTCCCTCTTGCTTCTCTGAGAGAGTTGATTACAGTCCTGTTGGTACTTGGCACCTGAGTTTGTGATTAGGAGGAGCAAATAGACACACCCCACCTACTTCTGAATACTCCTTGCTGGGGTGGTAATCAACCTGGGCATGATTGGGGTGGGATTGTATGAATGCAGAGCTAAAGTGGCAGGAAGAATGTGGGTGTGTTTCTCACCCACTGTCCATGGTGATAGGAAAAAATGCACAATCTTAAAACTGAGCCAAAAATGGTTTGAGTGTCGAATTAGGACTTGGATGATCTGGGTTCTAGTCCTCACTTGGCTATGAAGCTCATTGGGTGACTTTAGGCCAACCACAGACTCTGAGCCCAACCTACCTCACAGGGCCGTTGTGAAGATATGGAGAAAAAGGGGGAGAATCATGCAAGTTGCCTTGGGTTTCTTGCAGAAAAGAAAAAGGTAGGATAAAAATAAAAACAACAACAGAAGAGGCACACCCCCTGCCCCCAGTGCCTGCAGCTGATAAAGGCCACAGTATGTAAGGCTTTGCAAACTTCTAGAGTTTGGCTTGGAAACAGCACTCAGTTTGTTCTGCATCACAGAAACTTGTTTGGGAAAGCATCCAAGGCTGTGACCTTTTGGCTCTGTGCCTGGTTTCTTCTCCTCTCCTTTCTGAAGCTCTTCCTCTTGTGAGAAACGCTTGCCTCTGCTTTTTGTTTTTGTGCATGGAATGGAATCTGCCAGCCACAGAAGCTTGTGGAGGGGTTCCAAGGAGGAAATAGCTAGCCGGAGCACCCTCCCTGCGTGGCCACTCCCTCCAAGCACAATATGTGTTGGCATTCCTCCGTAAAGGAGAGGGTGGCCCACCCTGCCAGAAGGACCGAGGCAGTCTTCGGCAGGCATGGCTTTCTCCATGGACGACCCTGTGGAGAAGCTCCAGGATGAGGTCTCCTGTTCCATCTGCCTGGAGTACCTCCGGGCCCCCGTCACCATTGACTGTGGTCACAACTTCTGCCATGCCTGCATCTCCGATCACTGCAAGCAGGGAGTGGCGACTGGGGCAGCCCTTTGCCCACAGTGCAGGGCTGGCTTCCTGCTAAGCAACTCCCGGCCCAACAAGCAGCTGGCCAACATTGTGGAGGGCATTGAGCGGCTGGCTCTGCGGCCAAGCCGAGCCCCGGGTGAGGCCTTGTGCGAGAAGCATGGCAAGAAGCTGCGCCTTTTCTGCCAGGATGATGGCGAGCCCATTTGCCTGGTATGTGACAAATCCCGGGAGCATCGGGCACACACGGTCCTGCCCATTGAGGAAGCGGCTCACGACTACAAGGTAAGGAGGAGTCGGGGTCTGGATTCCTAATGGGAGTGCAGCTAATTCGGAGTGACACTGAGCAGTAACATTGGTTTGCTCATGCGCCTGATGTGCACCATTCGGAGACAACGTGTGCTAGCAAAGGAGAGCCATGCGGAGCCAGTGGAGCAGCAGATGCAGTGGGGGGTGGGGCAGTGGACCCCCCCGTAATGGCCTGGCAAGTCACATGTGGCCCATTAGCCCTGCCTTTGGCACCCCTAATATCTATGATGGGAAGGGGTTCTGATCTGAGCATCAGAACAGAAACTCAGGTTAAAAAAAAGCAATTACCTCTCCATGGTGCATCACGCCAGGCCCTTTCCTCCCAGCCTCATTCACTTTTACCAGCAGAGCCAAACTGGGAGAAATGGTCCCCAAGAGACAGACTTAGGGGGAAGTCCTTTCACCTCATTGCTTCTGGGAAAAAAAGTCATTTATTCATGTCATGATCCTTGTGAATTGTTTGCATTTAAAAAGCCTAGGCAATATACACAAATGCAGGACAAGATCATAATTAAACAATAATATGACAATAATAACAAACAAATAATATGTATGCAGATAGAATAGCAGTTTACCATCTAGGAATCCTTATTGAGCACATCTGCAGTGAAAACCTGAAAAGATGGGTGCTTATCCAACATTAGAGCACTCCAGGGAGTAGGTGCTACAAAACTAAAGATGCTATTCTGAACTATCATGGACAAGACCTCTAAAATCTTGGGCATCTCTCATTGTGTGTCTCCTGATGAGTGCAGCAGCCCAAAGTAGCCCCAATCCAGACATTCCATGAATGGGACAAGTCTTGAAATAATGAGGGTAGCTGCTGCTTTCACATTCTCACCAGCCCTTGAAGAGGCGTCTTCCTCCCAAGAATTGCTGCTCCTCTCAAAACAATGCATGGCTCTTTTTGCTTCCCTTGAAATGCCAGAAGGGAGCAATCTACCATCAACTTTATGCCAGGAATTAGCTGCCCAAGGCCCACCGCATTTCTTTGTTTACAATTCCACATGCCCTGACCATTGGCTGGGGCTCATAGATGATGTAGTCCAAAGCACTGGGAGGGCAATGCACCAGGTCACCTGCATCTGCTTTAGGCAAAATGTGAAGATGTCCCAGGGAAACCCAGGATACCGCAGAGAAATTTTGGTCACTTTACAAATAATAATGATCATAAATAATTGTTTGCCTTAAAAAAATAAAGCATGATCTTAGAAGAGCTTAGGTGGGTTTCCTTGTTGCCTTTCCTCTAGGCACTCCCCTCTGCTTAGTTTCAAAATTGCTACATAATTATATTCTCAGAGAATGTTGTGGATTTGCTTATCTCAGCTCAAAGAACTTCTTGCCTGCTTCAGATGCAATGATCAGAAGTGGGACAAGTAATCCCAACCTCACAGACTTCCATTCCCTAAGACAGACTGCAGTTGGCACATTTTGTAAAATGAATAAATTAATAAACCAAGGATCTCTGTGCAAATTACGTGATTGGCACAATTTGGATGAATGTATGCAATTTGCGCAAATAGCACTATTTGCATAAAGGGAAGCTGGAAACAACATAATTGTTGATTTGGGTGAGAAAAACATTATAAATGCTCCTTTCTTAGTTTCTCAGGCTTGGCAAAGAAGCTGAGACATGGAAGTAGGTAGTGCAGGAACATGCCGAATTGAAGGGTTGAGTAAGTTAGATACTAACGACACAGCTACAATCAGGCATCACAATACTATGTGAGAAGTAACAACAGGGATTCAGTATGGGCCAAGGATGAGTCTTGAAGTGGAATCCTTTCACAGGTAAGGGAAAGAGATTAAAGGTTTCAGAGAATAAAGGGAAACATGCCAAGATGTCTGATGAGCAACCAAGAAGGTGGGGACCCATGAGAAAGTATTTTTAGTAGTGATGTGAACTATAAAGCTTTGTTTTGCTATTGACTGGGGCTGTCCCCTGGAGTTCAGCCTATGCACGTGTAGAATCAGTATTGCCTTGCATGCCGTATTCATATCCCTGGTTTGCTTTCCCCCCACCTATTTGGCTTGTTTCCTGAAGGATCTGACATTTGCAGGAACTGTGCTGGAGCTGACTTCTAGTTTGTGCAAACAGAGCAAGTTGTATAAGTTCCACAAATCTCTTCAGCTTTTTAGAACATCTGCAAACCACAACTACCATATTTCCCTGAAAATAAGACCAGGTCTTATATTAATTTTTGCCCCAAAAGATGCTTTTGGGCTTATTTTCAGGTGATGTCTTATTTTTTCATGTACAAAAATTTACATTTATTCATGTATAAAAATCTACATTTATTCAAATACAGTCATGTCATCTTCTGGAACATTGTCATAACTCTCCAAACCCCGAATCGTGTTGCAATGGATGTACTAAATGCATCTGTCTGACTGACAATCTTAACCAGGGCTTATTTTTGGAGTAGGGCTTATATGACGAGCATCCTGAAAAATCATGCTAGGGCACATCTTCTGGTTAGGTGCTATTTTTGGGGAAACAGGGTATCTTAGAGATGGAAACTGTGAGTGGGCTCAAGTTGCACAGCACTGAATTGGCTCCAGTGTGGGGCTATGAACCAGACTCTCGGAGGCCAAACTGTGAAAATCCATTGGATTTCCACCTCCCCATGGTATTCCTCCTGCACATCAGATTCCTTGCCCCTCCCCATGACTTCTCTTTTCCAGCAGCCTTTGGGGCAATCCTGAGGTATTTTCATAACTAACATGGTCTAACCCAGCCCCACCCAGTTTGTTGTCCTGAAGTGTTTTGGCCTGCAACTCCCATAGTGCCTGACCACTGGCTATGCTGGCTAAGATGGATGGGACTCAAAGTCCAAAGCATCTGAGAAGCACTAGGTTGGGGAATATTGCTCTAACTTAATTTGTCTGCTGAACAACTGCTCACCTAATTTGTCTGCTGAACTGTAGTAAACCTCAGACTGGGTTTTGGTTTCTTGCTAAATTTTGCACAGCAGATGCTGGAATTATAGTTCCTAAAAACCAGGGCTCCTAAAGGGAAGCCAGAGGCCCAATGGCCCCCTTCAGTTTTAACCAATTCCCCAGTAGCATTTTAACAACAATAACTAAGGGGGCTAACACAAAAGGCACTCCTGTCTCTCTGTACTTTGAGCATCACCAGGACTGTGTTGCCATGGTGACTAATTTTAGGCCAGGGTGCAGCACTTGCCTCAAGGGCTGAAGCTGGTCCTGTTGAGATCCCAGTGTAGCCTGCCGATCTTTACCAAATGACCTATGGCACCTTTTCCTCTGCTTCCAATCCTATGGTAGCTTCCTGCAACTAAATGGCTGAAATGCTTCTGCTAAGGCCAGGTGACCTGCAGAAAACAGTCCAATATCTTTGATGTTTTGGCCTCATTTGCTTTTGCCTTAGGCTTTGCAACCCACAAGAGCTTCTCCAAAATGGCATTTGAAATATATTTGACACCCCAAGTTAAGTAAAGAAAAGAGAACAAAAGCAACTCAGTAGCTTAGGTGACTCACAGCATGGAATTCACGCACAGTGCCAGGAAAAGTCTTTATCACCTCCTTTTTCTGGTTTCCTTTCCACTTGGCATCCACTTTCATGAAAAATTCTCATACGATCAAAACTCATTGACATTTTCCTTGGTCCTCAGTTAAGGGAACACGCTACTGTTACTTTGAGTAAGAAAATGATAGGGCATAAATATGAGGTTATGAAGCAGGCAGTAGATAATTGTGTAGTCAAAATACTGCAATAAGCCCATTCATCTCTATTCAGATGTGACTAGAGAACCACAGCTGCCTCTAACATTTTTGTCTGTCCAGCTGTTGAGCAATTTTCCGACATGCTTGTTGTGTGAGACGTGTTGGGATTCAACTCTGGCATGAGGGTTGCTAATATTTTCCTGCTATTTGGTTCTATTCCTCAGCCTTTAGGAAATAGAAAATTTCCTGGCAGGGAGTTAGAGGAATGGGGAACTTGTCGCTAATTTAATGTCTATGTGTCAGCCGCTGTTAAATGTAACTGAGCAGGACTTCGTGGAAAATGTGGTGACTCTATTAGTTAAGATTGCTTCTACACCCTATTCAGATATTTGCTTCTTATCTATCTATCTATCTATCTATCTATCTAATTTTTATAACACCCAATAGCCAAGACTGTCCAGGCAGTTATTCTTGTGGCAGTAGTTTTTCTTCAGTTGGCCAAAGTTGGCCCTTTGAAGTCCCAGCTTCTAGTGCTCGCCCTGCTGCACGTCCCCAGTCCCCTGATCTCAAAGCAAAGGATGGAGTGATCACTCACATCCAGAGCTCCCCTAATCTGTATTTCATCTATCAGCCTACATGCCCCCAACTTGAAAAGAAAAGACCCTCGCAAATCAATTTTCTGCATCAATAAAACCAATTTGTTGCATCTTTGAGTGGCCTTCTCTTATTTTTGCCAAAGTTGGGTGAATCTCTTGTTTCTGCCCTGTTGTGAGATGGCCAACTTTTGCTCTCTTATTACACCTCAGCCATCAACTTAATGGAGAACTTAATGGGGTACCAACCTTAGTGGGTTATAATTAGTGATGCCACCAGCTTTCAAAATCAACCCGTTGCTCAAAACTCCTCCATTCACAATGCTCACCTTTTCAGTGAACCTAAAGAGATGCTTTATGAACCTGCAATTTGGGTGGGTATGGACTGCGGACTTGAGGTTATACAAAGAACAGCATGATGTAGATCGCCTCTCTACATTTTCAGGTGTCCTCCCACCTAGACAAACCCCCTCCGAAATCTTTCTTGAAGAATCCAAGTAGAAACTTCTCTCCCTGCCACAGCATCTTTTGCTCTGAAGAAGAGGACTCCATACTGGCAATTATCAGTGATGGCAAGAAGACATTACATGGCGAGGGACAGCACTCAGTACTGAAAATATCTGGGGCTTAGGCCCATAGGACAAAAGAACTGCACACATTTGCAAATATAGGTGTATGCTGCAAAATCATTACCATACTTTACATTGCATATAGAGAAAACCATTTTATGGGAAACAAGCTCTTTTTTGCTTTTGGGACAGAACTGTGCAATGTTCCACTTGCGGCACTCACATTTTTCCTTGGGCTTTCAGGCCCGAATCTAGATGGGGAGAATGAAATGCCTGAGACCAGCAAAGAACTGCATACGTGTACCAATTAATTGCAAACTTATCATGGCACACTGGCCAAGGAGAGTGTGGGAAGGGAGAATAAAATGACCCACTTTCTTAGGCAGCAAACTTACATAGTCCAAGAGTAGTAAATAGGAGGAGTCAGAGTAGTAAGATTTACTTCAAAGTAAACCTTCCCTTTTTTTCTTCCCCAGTGCGGCAGCCCCATTCCAACACTGCCCAATCACAGGATATAATCACACAGGCGAGCACACAAAGCAGCCTGTCAGAAAAAGGGCCCAGAAAATGGCAAAGCGTATTGCCACGCCAGCTATGTGGTTCCAATGTATGACTTCCAAACTACACCTTCATATTTGTTGTTGTTAGTCACGAAGTCGTGTCTGACCCATTGCGACCCCATGGACAACATTCCTCCAGGCCTTCCTGTCCTCCACCGTTCCCCGGAGTCCACTCAAGCTCACACCAACTGCCTCTGTGACTCCATCTAGTCACCTCATCCTCTGCTGTCCCCTTCTTCTTTTGCCATCTATTGTTCCCAGCATTAGGCTCTTCTCCAGGGAGTCCTTCCTTCTCATTAGGTGGCCAAAGTATTTGAGTTTCATCTTTAGGATCTGGCCTTCTAAAGAGCAGTCAGGGTTGATCTCCTCTAGTACTGACCAGTTTGATCGCCTTGCGGTCCAAGGGACTCACAGAAGTCTCCTCCAGCACCACAATTCAAAGGCCTCAGTTCTTCAACGCTCAGCCTTCCTTATGGTCCAGCTTTCACAGCCATACATTGCAACTGGGAAAACCATAGCCTTGACTATACGCACTTTTGTTGGCAGGGTGATGCCTCTGCTTTTTAGTATGCTGTCTAGATTTGCCATAGCTCTCCTCCCCAGGAGCAAGCGTCTTTTAATTTCTTGGCTGCAGTCCCCATCTGCAGTGATCTTGGAGCCCAGGCAAATAAAATCTGTCACTACCTCCATTTCTTCCCCATCCAGGAAGTGAGAGGACCGGATGCCATGATCTCAGTTTTCTTAATGTTGAGTTTCAGGCCAACTTTTGCACTCTCCTCCTTCACCCGCATCAAGAGGCTCTTTAGTTCACTTTCTGCCATGAGAGTGGCATCATCTGCATATCTGAGGTTGTTGATCTTTCTCCCAGCAATCTTAATTCCAACTGGAGATTCATCTAGCCCCACCTTTCTCATGATGTGCTCTGCATATAAGTTAAATAGGCAGGGCAACAGTATACAGCCTTCCCGAACTCCTTTCTCAATTTTGAACCAATCAGTGGTTCCATGTCCAGTTCTCACTGTTGCTTCTTGACTCGCATATAGGTTTCTCAAGAGACAAATAAGATGGTCAGGTATTCCCATCTCTTTAAGAACTTGCCACAATTTGTTGTGATCCACACAATCAAAGGTTTTAGCGTAGTCAATGAAGCAGAAGTAGATGTTTTTCTGGAACTCCCTAGCTTTCTCCATGATCCAGCGTATGTTGGCAATTTGATCTCTAGTTCCTCTCCCTCTTCAAAATCCTGCCTGTACTTCTGGTAGTTCTTGGTCCACATACTGCAGGAGCCTAGCTTGTTGAGCATCACTTTGCTAGCATGTGAAATGAGCATCACTTTGCTAGCATGTGAAATGAGCATCATTTTGAGCATCACTTTGCTAGCATGTGAAATGAGTGCAATGGTGTGGTAGTTTGAACATTCTTTGACATTGCCCTTCTTTGGGATCGGAATGTAAACTGACCTTTTCCAATCCTGTGGCCACTGTTGAGTTTTCCAAATTTGCTGGCATATTGAGTGTAGCACTTTAACTGCATCGTCTTTCAGGATTTTGAATAGCTCAGCTGGAATGCTGTCACCTCCACTAGCTTTGTTGTTGCTCAGACTTCCTAAGGCCCATTTGACTTCACATTCCAGGATGTCTGGCTCGAGGTCAGTGACCACCCCATCGTGGTTATCAGGGATGTAAAGCTCTTTCTTGTATAGTACTTCTATGTAATCTTGCCACCTCTTCTTAATCTCTTCTGCCTCTGTTAGGTTCCTGCCATTTTGGCCCTTTATCATGCCCATCTTTGCATGAAATGTTCCCTTCATATCTCCAATTTTCCTGAAGAGATCTCTGGTCCTCCCTATTCTATTGTTTTCTTCTATTTCTTTGCACTGTTCATTTAAGAAGGCATTCTTATCTCTTCTAGCTATTCTTTGGAATTCTGCATTCAGTTGGGTGTATCTTTTTCTTGATCCCTTGCCTTTCGCTTCCCTTCTTTCCTCAGCTATTTGTAAAGCTTCCTCAGTCAGCCATTTTGCTTTCTTGCATTTCTTTTTCTTTGGGATGGTTTTAGTTGCTACCTCTTGTACAATGTTGCGAACCTCCGTCCATAGTTCTTCAGGCACTCTGTCTATCAGATCTAATTCCTTAAATCTATCTGTCACCTCTACTGTATATTCATCAGGGGTATGATTTAGGTCATACCTGAGTGGCCTAGTGCATTTCCCTACTTTCTTCAATTTAAGCCTAAATTTTGCAATGAGAAGCTCATGATCAGAGTCACAGTCAGCTCCTGGTCTAGTTTTTACTGACTGTATAGAGCTTCTCCATCTTTGGCTGCAGAGCACATAGTCAATCTGATTTCTGTGTTGACCGTCTGGTGATGTCCATGTGTAGAGTCGTCTCTTGGGTTGTTGGAAAAGAGTGTTTGCTATGACCATCGTATTCTCTTGACAAAATTCTACCAGCCTGTGCCCTGCTTCATTTTGTACTGCAAGGCCAAACTTGCCTGTTATTCCAGTTATCTTTTGGCTTCCTACTTTAGCATTCCAATCCCCCAGGATGATAAGGACATCATTTCTGGGTGTTAATTCTAGAAGGTGTTGTAGGCCTTCACAGAACTTGTCAATTTCAGCCTCTTCAGCACCAGTGGTTGGGGCATAGATTTGGACTATTGTGATGTTGAATGGTTTGCCTTGGATTCGAACTGAGAGCATTCTGTCATTTTGGAGATTTTATCCCAGTACTGCTTTTCCTCCTCTTTTATTGACTATGAAGGCTACTCCATTTCTTCTGAGGGATCCTTGCCTGCAGTAGTATACCTGATGGTCATCTGAATTAAATTCATCCATGCCTGACCATTTTAGTTCACTGATTCCTAAGATGTCAATGTTCAGTCTTCTCATTTCATGTTTGACCACATCCAGCTTGCCTTGATTCATGGATCTTACATTCCAGGTTCCTATGGAGTATAGTTCTTTGCAGCATCGGACTCTCCTTTCACCACCAGATACATCTGCAACTGAGTGTCCTTTCGGCTTTGACCCAGTCGCTTCATTCTTTCTGGCGCTACTAGTACTAGCCCCCTGCTCTTCCCCAGTAGCATATTGGACACCTTCCGACCTGAGGGGCTCATCTTCCAGCATCATGTCTTTTGCCTTTTGGTACTGTCCATGGGGTTTTCATGGCAAAGACACTGGAGTGGGTTGCCATTTCCTTCTCCAGTGGATCATGTTTTGTCAGAGCTCTCTGCTATGACCTGTCTGTCTTGGGTGGCCCTGCACAGCATAGCTCATAGCTTCATTGAGCTACGCA
Organism: Varanus salvator macromaculatus; assembly: GCA_023646645.1. Lineage (NCBI taxonomy): Eukaryota > Metazoa > Chordata > Lepidosauria > Squamata > Varanidae > Varanus > Varanus salvator. Next base: position 9,913,685 of record JAIXND010000795.1, read on the forward strand.
AGCCCCTTCGCCACGACCAGGCAGTGATCCATGAAGGAGACCTTCACATTGCACAGGCACAAAAACTTGTATAGATAGAGCATGATTTTATATTAAAAGAGACTCTTGAATCCAGACTTGCAGGGATGAATGTGTTGCTTTCCAAGGAAGGGCACAACCCTGTGCATTGGAAGGGGGGTAGGGGGTTGGGAGGGAGGGAGGGAGGGAGGGAGAGAAGTGATTCAACTTGCAACATTCCTCAGTGAGCTCCGTTAACTTGGAGTAACTTCACCCATCGCTAATTATAATGCTTATCTGCAAGTCCAGAAAAGCTTCACCTGCTGGTTTCTGTACAGCAAGCTGTTCTTGAACGTGCAAAAGCAAAACAGGCTAGTTTGCAGTTCTCTCTGGCCAGTTCACCTTATCATATGAATTGCTCCTGGGACCAATGTGAATTGCAGCACACCCCTTGCCTGCATGGAGGTGAACTGGCAATCCTGAACTCTCTCTCTTTTTCTTAGCAGAGCCTCTTCATGGGCTCTCCAGTCACAGTCGAAGCATTAAAAACATGGTGTGTTGGCAGTGGCTGATAGGCACCAGCATCCCAGGGATCAGCTGGTTTTCGCTTGCTGCTCAGTCCACCACTGGGTTAGCTGCAGCCATGAGACTGAAGCACACACAATTTCCTTGTGGCCATAAAACAGTGGTAGGGAAGCTGTTACCTTCCAGATGTAGTTGGACTACAATTCCCATAATCCTCACCTTGTCCGTGCAGGCTTGGCTGATGGGAGTTGGTGCCTAAAAACAAATTGAGGGCCACACATTCCCCATTAGAGAAATGATGACCTGGGGGAGGGAAAAAGTGGAGGGGCAATCAGAAAAAAAAGCATATTAAAAAATACTGTACCTTAGGAAAAAATGTCCCATCCCCACTGAGTTTTTCAGGTTCTGCCCATTTTTTTCCCTGGTCACATATCTATTCCCCATCCCTGGGCCAAATAGTCATGTGAATTGTTCTTCATGTACTTATTTAGGAACATTTTTATACCACTTTTTGGGAATATCAACATCTCAAAGCAGTTTAGCAAGTAAAATAATAAACCATGCAATAAAACAGTAAAATATCTTCTCGAAATAACCAAGGGCAGCTGGCTATGCTTAGAATGGTTTGGGGAATGGCCCCTGGGGGCAGGCAACAGACAAAGGCAATTTCCTGGCTACAGTTTCCTCCTTGGGGTCTACCCTACTGATTTCAGGACCTGGAAGTGGCTCGAGGCAGGCAGGACCACTGTTCAGAAGGGTTCAGTGCATCAGGATGCCACCTTCCGTGCCTCCCTCTTCTCAGTTTCTGAAATGGGGGTGATGTCCCATCTCAGCCTGCCAGGAGATAAAATGCTTTTCCTTGGCTGCATGGCACTGTGGAGAAGAGGCCCCTTTCCTTGCTGCCTGCCCTTCCCACCCTCCGCTTGCAATGGTGGGGATTTGGACGGAGCTTCTCACCCCAAACATGGTACTCCTTGAGGGAGGGTTGTAGGATGTGCACTGAGTCATGTTGCAGGCTGGGATGGAGCTTCTCACCCCAAAGAAGTGATCATCCCCAGAGCATGGGGATGGCATACCGAATAGGGTCATTTATCTCACTTCAATGGTGCTTCACAGCTGAAGCTTTCTGGGTGGTTTACCATAATCCATTGTGCTGAGTGATGTTGAACAGCACCGAGTTGTGTTGGTGGGGTCAGAATGCAGCCCCTCATCCCAAGCAGTTCATACTTCCAGAGAGAGGCACAAGATTGATACTCTTATGGAGATGGGACATTCCACGGATGCATCTTCTTTGACTCAAGAAGAGGAAGAAGGTCATGGTGTGAGCATTCTGAAGACCACACTGGAGCTTTCCTGATACCAGTTTGCACTGGAGATGTCTCTCTTGAGACTATGCCTCCATGAGAGCACTCCCAGAGGAGGCCACATCCACCATGGAAGGAGGACACTGATCCTAGAGGCATTCCTCTCCCCATGCATGCACACAGTAGGGTGTTGGACTCAGTGGCCTTCATGGCCCCTTCCAACTCTACTATTCTATGATTCTAAGAACCCCACTCAAACTTGTGTACTTCCTCTGTAGATCAAGCTCCAGGAAACTATGCAACTTCTCAGGAATGTGCTGGAGGAAGCCACAAAACTAGAGGCTCAGGAGGAGATGAAAACCACTCAGTGGAAGGTATGTGCTGTTATGCATGTCGTTGCAAGGATAAATAATTGCTACTAGCCCAGTCTTCCTTCAGCTTGAGGCCTTTCCAGTTCTCTGGACTTCAACTCCCATTAGCCCTAGCCAGCATGACCAATGGAGAGAAGTCCTAGGAATTGCTATCCCAAGAATTTTCAGGGCATTAGAGAACAACATGGTGCACTCCACACATCAATCCTCAAGGAAGCTAGCTACATGGGAGCAATATGGAAGACCCTAGGCTCTGTCCTTGGCATCTCCAGGTAGCAGTGGGAGAGACCATTCAGATGAGTATGAGGAGCTAGATGAATCAGTGGTCTGACTTGGGGGCAACTTCATAGCCCCCTCCTTGCCTCCCTCATGGTCTCTGCTACATCTCTGTGACTAGTCTGGGCCAGTGCAGGGATGGCCGTGGGGTTCCAGGCTGGCACAGAGCTGCCCGCTGTTCTGTTTTCTTACTGACTCCATTCTTGTACCTTTTAAAACCAGCAATCTGACATCCCCCAGAAATAAACAGGGGAAGCTTTCCCAGCTGTGGGGATGAGCAGTGGAGATAGTCCCACATGCTAAATGGCTGTGCTCCATGCTCAGGAGAGGGTGGAAAAATACACCTCTGCATTTTTTAAAATCAAGTTATTATATTGGCAATCTCCAAGACTTCCTGAGCTGAAATGAGAGTTATGTAACCAGAAATATCCCCCCCCCCCGCCCCCAGCCACACACACTTTTGTAAGCTTCCTTCTCAGGGAATGTGCACACTGTGCTTAGTTACGGAAAAGGGGATATTAAAATATGTCTCTTTGAAAAAGCAGTGCCCTGTGCTGCATTTCAAGAATGTAAAGTGCCCAGGGAAATGAGGACATTAACACTGTGTACAAAAACAGGGTTTAACAGGGTCTTTTAATGCATAATTTTGTTTTCCTGTTTTTATTTGGTTTTAATTTTTGTATTGCTAACTTATATGATATTTAATATGTTTTAGTTGGTATATTTTATATCGTTTCTAAGCATGCTGCTGTGAACTGCCCAGAGAGCTTTGGCCATTGGGCGATATAGAATATAAATAATAAATAAATGGATAAATAGATGGAGCGCTCTGGGTTGTATACAATACATTTTTTAAAAATGCAACACGAATATTAAAACAAACAAAAAACCCAAACAAACAAGAATAAAACCAACAAAGAATGAAACCAAGATAAAACTAGCAGCTAAGAATAAAACCAGTACACCTTCATAAAAGTTGTACTCCTATGGTTTCCAAAGAGCATCCCAAGGATCATAGGATTTTTAAAAAGAAAAAAAGGATGCGCTTCTAACTCTAGACACTGCTTTGACTTTGGGGACTGCCAAAACTGATATTGCCCCCCATTCCCCATCTTGAACTGCTGCAGAAACAATGAGGGAACCTGATCTCTGAGGTCACAAAGATGGCCTCAGATGAACTCAAAGCAATGAGAAAGGCAGCATTGAAGGGGAAGGGGAAGGGGAAAGGGAAAGGAAAAACCAAGTTACAAGAAATCCTAGGGCTTCTCCAGCAGCACACCTCCTGTAGATAGATTCAGAGACTCATCAAGAGGTAAGAGAAAGAAAGGAAGACAGGGAATGAAAATCACTTCTTCTTGTTCCTTCTGCCGCTACCGGCAGCAGACTGGAAAGGCACTGGAGGCTTGGAAGCCTCCAAGTTCAGAGGCTTCATTCTCATGGGACCGGGATGACAGCTCATCCTAAAAGATTAGAGAAAAGGTCCACAAAAATATACAGATTTTAACATGGACTGTGAAATGATGAATGAATCACCAACTTCTGTGGAACCAAGATGAGATGAACCTGACCAGGTTCATGATGCTATTTTAGCAATGAGAGGGCCAAGGGTGCCAAAGGGCTGATGGATCAGTGCGCCACTCAGGAGTTCCTCATACTCGCTTACATAATGGGCACAGGCATCATTTTTCACATGTGCACTTGCCTCTTGCACTCCTCCTCTCTGATAAGTGCTTTGCACAATCTGGAATGTGGCTGAACAATCAGGAAGTGATTCTACCCAGATGGCTGGGGAAAATCCACCCTTGCCCCATCTGGGGTTGCGCTCTCCTGATTCGCCAACATGGAGTAAGTGGGCCCCACAGCCTTTGTGAGATGGGCTCCTACATGTGTAAGGAGCTGATGGTGCTGACTTGAAATTGCAGGAAAGAGCTACTCTGCACTTTCTCAGAGGCACTGTGTCCACATGCTTGGGTCATGTATTTGTTCCTCCTTCCTGATCACCTTCAGCTAGACAAGAAGCTACTGCTAGGGGAGCGGGGTGGACTGCTCTTAATGGATTTGGTAGTTTCTCACTCACCGCGGAATGTGGGTGTGCGACTGCCAGTGGAAGGTGTTTGGCAGACCTGTTCTGAACAAAGCTGTTTACATTAAAAAGCAACACATAAAACCACCACTGCGTTATTACTGCCTAAGGATCAGAGGCAGGAAATCCCCTGGCCTTGCGAGACAGGGCAGAGATATGGGGCTTGCAAGGGCAAGTTTATGGTTGTTGTTCTTTGTTAATGGGCCTCTGACACCGGTTGCTGTATATAGAAACATAGAAACAGAGCGAGTCAGAAGGGGTCTCCTGGGCCATCTAGTCTGACCTCCGGCACCAGCTGGCTCCATTCACGACATGCCCACCATGTGCACGTCCAGCCTATCCTTGAACACCCTCACCAATGGGGCCTCAACGACCTCCCGTGGAAGCCCATTCCACGCCCTCGGGGTCCTAACTATCAGGAAGTGCTTCCTGGCATCCAAATTGAACCTTGGCTCCCTGAGCTTTGCTCTGCTGGAGCGCATCCTGCCTTCCTCTGCAGGGGAGAACAGGTCTCTACCCATCTCCATGTGACATCCCTCACATACCTGTATGTCGCCAACATATCCCCTCTGGGTATCCTCTTCTCCAGGCTGAAGAGACCCAGTTCCCTCAGCCTCGCCTCATATGGCATCCCCTGTAAACCAGCCACCATCCTTGTGGCCCTACGCTGCACTGACTCCAACCTGGCTATATCCTTTCTGTAATGAGGGGCCCAAAACTGAACACAATACTCCAGCTGCGGGCGAACCAGAGTCGTGTAGAGTGGTAGTAATACCTCTCTCGATCTTGAAGCCACACTTCTGGCTATGCAACCAAGGGTGGCGTTTGCCCTCTTTACCACCGCATCACACTGCTGACTCATGTTTAGCCTGCGGTCAACCAGCACCCTGAGGTCCCTTTCACAAGTGCTGTTATCCAGCCACTTGTCACCTAAGCTGTGCTTATGACAGCTATTCCTATGCCCCAAGTGCAAGACCTTGCACTTATCCACATTGAACGCCATCCTGTTGTCTCCTGCCCACTTCCATAGTCTGTCCAGGTCCTTTTAGGTCTGGAGTACCTGCTCCCCAGTTGTGACCACTGGTCCAGTTTTAGTGTCGTCTGCGAATTCGATCAGCAGACTGTTCACCCCTTCTTCCATGTCATTTATGAAAAGATTAAACAGGATCGGCCCCAGGACAGAGCCCTGGGGGACCCTGCTTGTCACTGGCTGCCATCCCGACAATTCCCCTCTAATGGTTACCTTTTGCTTTCGGTCAGTCAACCATGCCCTAATCCACCGGACAGTGCTTTGCTGTATCCCAAAACTCCTCAGTTTCTCCACCAGGATATCATGGGGCACTTTGTCAAAGGCCTTGCTGAAATTCAGGTATACCACATCCACTGCATCCCCTCCATCTAGCCATCTTGAAAACTTGTCTTAGAAATCCTCAAGGTTTGTCTGGCAGGACCTGTTTTTGCGGAAGCCGTGTTGTGTGGCTGTCAGCCTCCCTTCCCTATCTAGCATCACTAGATCTCTCTCTATTATGAGCCTTTCCATTGTTTTTCCTACAATGGACGTAAGGCTAACCGGTCTATAATTCCCCATGTCCTTCCTACTACCCTTTTTGAAAATTGGGACCACCAATGCCACCCTCCAGTCCTCTGGAACTTCACCCGTTCTCCATGAGGTCTCAAAAATGGAGGCCAGCGGGCGTGAGAGAACCCGTGCCAACTCTCTTAGTACTCTCGGGTGTAACCCGTCAGGTCCTGGCGCCTTTGTAATGTCCAATGCCCTGAGGAGCCCCTCAACTTCAAGGGGGGTGACTCTAATCTGTGCCCCTCAGTCCCCAGCCTCATCTAATCTCCTATACGGATATCCCCTGTTCTGCTTTGGGGAGAACACAGAGGCAAAATAGTCATTTAGCATCTGTGCCTGTTCCCTCATATCAGTCACTGGATCTCCTTCCTCCTTATTTAGTGGTCCCACCACTTGTCTCCCCTTCCTTTTCCTATTTGCATGCTGAAAGAAGCCCTTTTTGTTGCTCTTGATATTCTTGGCAAGTCTCAGCTCATAATCAGCCTTAGCCTTGCGAAGAATCCTTCTGCAATGGGGCTCCTCCTCCCGGTATACCCTTTTGTCTATTTCTCCCAGTACCCATTTCCTATGGAGGCTCCTCTTTCGTACCCATTTCCTACGGAGGCTCCTCTAACCACCTCCTTTTGCATCCATGGCGGCACTCTCCTCCACCTCCCCACCTTACTGACTAGAGGTATCGTCAAGGCTTGCGCCTCCAAAACCTCCCTTTTGAGTGCCATCCACCCCTCCTCAACTCGCTTACCTTCCAGTAACCTATCCCAGGAGACTTTCCCCAGTCTGGCCTTCAGTTGGCCAAAGTTGGCCCTCTTGAAGTCCCAGCTTCTAGTGCTCGCCCTGCTGCACGTCCCCAGTCCCCTGTATTTAACAGTAGCTTGATATTTTGGCCACTAGCAGGTTTATTTCCATGCCACAGAGAGCTCAGTTTCTGTGGTCCCAGCAGCTATGAATCCAGGCATTCTTTCTAGCTACTATCCATTCATTTCTATGGATGCAAACCCTTGACCTCCCCCCTCCCCCACTGCACTGGTTTAACACAAGCCATGTCCTACAGATATTTTTTGGAGCCCTTGTGTCTACTGAGATGTATGATGAAACTCCAGAGAGAGCTGGGAAAATGTTTTCCAGAGCATGCTTTTGTCCGTCTCTTGCAGTAAAACCCCAGAGTCTTGCAACATCATAAAGGCATCCTTCCAAGTGTCCTTCAGATGTTCTTAATGCCATTTCCCATCAGTCTCAGCCCTCCAGCAATGGCCAGGAAACTTGGGACTCGGGCACCAGGCTGGGAAGGGCTTCCTTGCCAATTTATCAAGACATAAGTTTTGTTGAATGCTCACTTTGTCTGACTCTTGCAGAGTAACTACATGTGGTGGCACAGTAATGGGAGCTGAGAATCATCAGCAGTGAGGCCAAAGGGATGCGGAGTGCAGAAAGTACAGGCAGGGACAGTGAGTGGAAGTTTAACCTGCCCAATCACGAAACAGCTGGTGGTTGCAGCAGCTGCTTTAGACTCAGGACTGATTGGTAGTGGGGTAGAAATGGATGATGGCCTGGTGTAATTTCTCAGCGACTTCCTGCCTGTGGGTGCTTCCCTGGATATTCTTAGTGAGTCTTAGGCAAAGGAGAGGCTGTTGGGGGTCAAAGTCGAGAAAGGATTATTCTAGGTAGTGCATGAGTGTGAGGAGAACCCATCCCACATTTTAAAGGGTCAAGGATTTCCCCATCCCATGAAAGTGTGGGATGTGTTTGGAATCTGGCTGCTTTTGCAGATGAGTACAGTTCTAAGAAATGTTTGGTTGAGGGTTGGTTAACTTCTCTTTGTAGACAAAGTTGCTGAAGCTTTTTCTTCTAACTTTAGTGATGCGCACTGGCTGCAACCAGTGGTCAGCATGACCTTTGAAAAACAAAAAGAGAAAAGCTAGGACCCCCGCCCCCCCCCCCGCCAAGCATGCATGCACACATTTCTTGACAGCACATCTGTGTATAGTAAGATAAATTAATCTTCTCGCCAAAATTTCCACAAATTTTTTCTGCTCTATTCAGGGAACAGTTCTGTACACAGTCTCACTATGTGATCAACTGTTTGATGGATCTTATAAATCTACATAGGATCTTTTAATATGCTTTTTAATTGATTGTTTTAATTCTTCTACGTAGGGCTGGGGCTGTCACATTATGCTGTGAGCACTTCCCTTGTTTCTGGCCAGTCTCTCCGCTGGTCCTGATTTTTTAATTCCATTTCTTCAGTCCTCTTTTTTGCTAATTTGAACCTGGAAGGACAGCATACTGCAGAGTTCAAAACCTTTGTGTTTTGCAGCTCAGATTCCACCTCTGGCTTGGACTTAAGCTCATGGGCAAGTTCCTTTTCTTTTCATCTCACCAGGTTTGCCTTCTGGGAAATGAGTGTTCTGTAACAGGCTGTGCCAATCATGGCAGCCATTTTGTGAGGGCACCCACCGCAACACTCTCTCAAATGTCAACATCTGTCCACTGACCAAAAACGGTCAGGGAACCCTTGAGCAGGTCACTATGAAGAAATAACCAAACAATCACACTCAGGGAAGGTTTGCCTTGAACATACTGATACACCATTCTATCTGTTGATGATCCCGGTAGGAGAAAGTAGAGGAACGGCGAATGCTCATTGCATCTGGGTTCGAAAGACGTCACCGGGCGCTGGACGAAGAGGAGCAGCTGCTTCTGAGGCAGCTTCAGGATGAAGAGCAGGCTGTGCTGAAGCAGTTGCAGATGAACTCGGCCTTCATGCTTGGGCAGCGTATGGGACTGAACGAGCTGATCTCTGAAATGGAGGACAAATGTCAGCAGCCAGCTGCCTCCTTGCTTAAGGTGGGACTCTCTGAGACAGCTAGCTGGAAAGCCCTCTGGGCCTGCCAGAGCTGTCTAACCCTAACTCCAAGGAGAATACTCCTAGCCATCGTACCTTGCAACAGCCTTGTGGAACATCTTTGTGTTCAAAGACAGGCTGGACATGCACATGGTGGGCATGTCGTGAGCGGAGCCGGCTGGTGCCAGAGGTCAGACTAGATGGCCCAGGAGGCCCCTTCTGACTCGCTCTGTTTCTATGTTTCTATGAATAGCTTAAACTGCGACATAGTGGCTGGAAGGTCACTGACCGAGATGGTTGTGCTGAGATTGAAACCTGTACCTCCCCAAACCTGATTCTCATGTTCTAACTGCTGCACTGTACTCTCAGTTGTGCCAAAGGTGGGATTTTGGCATATTAATTAATTTATTGGGGGTTTTTTATCCCATCACATTAGCCAATAAGGCTTCCTGTGTGGGTGCATATGGAGCCTGTCATGCCAGCCCCCCAGTAGAAGAACACCAGGATGCAGAGTAAGTAATAGGCCAGAGAAAGCAGAACTGCCTCTTGATTTGGGTTCTTTACATAGGTGGACATGGCACTAATACTTGGGCAATGCTTTAAAGCATGGCATTACAAAACACCAGGTGACTCACATTGTTTTTGTTTTCTCCCTCTAGGATGTGAAAAAAACCTTGACCAGGTCAGTAGATTACTAAATCTTGACTGCAATCCAAGCCTATGAATGTTTATTTAGAAATACATTCATGTGCACTTATGCCCAAGAACATGTACAGAGGATAACAGCTTCTGGTGCAATTTTCTTCCAGCCAGCCAGCCAGCCAGCCAGCCAGCCATGCCTACAGCTGTAGCACCTTTTTGTATTGAAGCATGTAGAAGATTGCACCTTAAGTTTCTTTGGCTTTTCTTGGCTTCCGGCTTCTGTAGGATAACTGATGCCGTGTTGTCCATAGGACTGAGGGGGTGTTGCTGCAGGAACCACAGCCCATCTCGCTGGATCTCCGTGACTCGTACAATGTTCCTGGACTGATGGACTTACTCCAAAGATATAAAAGTAAGTGAGAAACAATATAGCATAAAGAATGGATGAATTTGCTTTCTCTTGCATTTTACTTATTTTTAGGTATGTTTTTTCTGTCTCACATATGAAGATATTGGAGAATTATGGTAAGTTTTTAGCAACAACAACAAAGGCCCATTTTGTGCCTGCTCTCCTATAGCAATAACAGATGAGGAGCCCCTAAGAAAAAGAAAAAGGTGGCAATCCAAATTTAGCATTTCAGAGGTGGTTTGGATACATAAGGAGACACACAAGGGCTTTTTAAAGAGCTGAGAGTGTAAAGCTCTTGCCTGGATGGATGAATCTAACCTATTTATTATTCCCCACAATCAGTGCCTCCCCACCAAGTCCTTTCCATTCCAAATATGAAGACCTTTGTGAGTTTTGGCAAATTCTAAGTAAAGGTGAGCTGGAACAAAATTCTTCCCTACCCTTGTGCAAATGTACACTAGGCATATGAACGCTCCAAGCACTGTGGCAAATGCATCTCCATCTGTCTGTCCGTCTGTCCATCCATCCTTTCTTCTTTAATTTCTGTACTGCCCAATGGCCAAAGTTCTGATGTGGATGGAATGCAAATGCGAAAGCTTTTGTTCCAGCCTGTAGCCAATGTTTGCAGACAGTTTCCTTTCGGAACAAAACTCGGGTGGCTTTGATCCTTCTAACAATGAAAAGAACTGCAGGCAACTGAGGCTGAGGGTGTTCAGCTGAAAACGGTGACCAAACTTACGTTAATGCAGCTGGTTCTGGACATCAGCTGATCAGTTGCCTGGGTCACATGGACTTCCTGCACAACAGCTGCTCACTTGGCTGTAGGGATGAGGAGAATTTCATGTTGTTCCTCTCTAAATGTGTATTCACCCACTTTTCAATTTTCAAACCATACTGTTAACCAAAGTTAAGTTTTCCTTCAAACTTAACACTTTTACAAAGTTTTCCAATTAAAAATGTGCATTGCACACACTCTAGAATGCTCTGCTCAAATTGGCATTATCACCAAAAAATGTGCCTGCCAGGAAAAAATCCATACGAAGGTTTATAAGTTGGGAGGAATATGCACCAAAAATGCCTTTGAATGTTAAGCACTCAAGTTTGACAAGAACAGAACCCAATGCTGAAGAAATTTTCGAGTTCAAGATGAACCAAACTCGAGATTGGACGGTTGAAAGACTGATAGAAATCAAGATTGGCAAATGTGTCCATCTCTGTCTGTCTGTCTGTCTAGAGCATTTGTATGCCATCCCATCACATAGCCTCGGGATGGCTTACATAAATAAAATAAAACATAATACAGATAAAATCCAAATCCACCCTGGCTGCATATTAAAACCTATCAACTGATGTTAAAAGTTATTAAAATATCATTGAAATAAAAAGGTCTTAGCCTGGTGCCGAAAAACAAATAACGACGGCGCCAGGCGGACCTCTCTGGGGAGCGCATTCTGTAGGTGGGGCATCACCGCAGAGAAAGCCCTCTTCCGGGTACTCATCCTCTTAATCTCATTCACTGAGGGTTCCCGGAGGAGGGCCTCTGTTGCTGATCTCGGGGGGTGGGAGGGCAAATATGGAACTCTGCTTGAATAGATCATGCCATAACAGGGATTAATGGCTCTAGACACTTTTTTTGGTTCATTAAAGAACCTCATAAAAACCTTGATCACACACAATCTTGTTACCTTGTATCAAACTGAATGAGATATGTTTCTTGGTCTCATCTAGCAGACTAAGTCAGATTGCTGTCTGTGTTAAAATGACCCCAGCTACTTTCTGGAGGCACATTTTTCCAGGAGGTCAGGCTCAGGAGCTATTTCTGCATTGGAGTGGTATGTGAAACTGACTCTTTTAAGCATGGCTACTTCTTTATAAAGAGTTAAGGAGCATGTAGCAATAGACCAGTCCAGAAACTGGCTCCCCCTCCCCTGGATTTTATATGTTGAGTATTGGAATGTCACTTTCATGAGGATGTTTGCCCACTTTGTAGGAAAAACAATGGAAAGGCTCATAATAGACAGAGATCTAGTGATGCTAGATAGGGAAGGGAGGCTGACAGCCACACAACACGGCTTCCACAAAAACAGGTCCTGCCAGACAAACCTTGTGGAATTCTATGACAAGGTTTCAAGATGGCTAGATGGAGGGGATGCAGTGGAAATGGTTTACCTGGATTTCCGCAAGGCCTTTGACAAAGTGCCCATGATATCCTGGTGGAGAAACTGAGGAGTTTTGGGATACAGCAAAGCCCTGTCTGGTGGATTAGGGCATGGTTGACTGACTGGAAGCAGAAGGTAACCATTAGCGGGGAATCGTCGGGATGGCAGCCAGTGACAAGCGGCGTCCCCCAGGGCTCTGTCCTGGGGCCGATCCTGTTTAATCTTTTCATTAACGACATGGAAGAAGGGGTGAACAGCCTGCTGATCAAATTCGCAGACGACACTAAAACTGGAGCAGTGGCCACAACTGAGGAGCAGGTATTCCAGATCCAAAAGGATCTGGACAGACTATGGAAGTGGGCAGGAGATAACAGGATGGCGTTCAATGTGGATAAGTGCAAGGTCTTGCACTTGGGGCATAGGAATAGGTGTCATAAGTACAGGTTAGGTGACAAGTGGCTGGAGAGCAGCACTTGTGAAGGGACCTCGGAGTGCTGGTTGACTGCAGGCTAAACATGAGTCAGCAGTGTGATGCGGTGGTCAAGAGGGCAAACACCACCCTTGGTTGCATAGCCAGAAGTGTGGCTTCAAGATCAAGAGAGGTATTACTGCCACTCTACATGACTGGAGGAGGGAACTCTAAGGTTTCAGGAAGGGGTGCTTCCTATCCAATCTTAACCAATGCTTCTTTTGACTGGGTGCTCTTAAGAACGGCATGCAATGGACGTAAGGCTAACTGGTCTATAATTCCCCATGTCCCTTCTACTACCCTTTTTGAAAATTGGGGCCACTGATGCCACCCTCCAGTCCTCTGAAACGTCACCTGTTCTCCATGAGGCCTCAAAAATGGAGGCCAGCAGGCGTGAGAGAACCCCTGCCAACTCTCTAAGTACTCTTGGGTGTAACCCGTCAGGGCCTGGTGCCTTTGTAATGTCCAATGCCCTGAGGAGCCCCTCGACTTCAAGGGGGGTGACTCTAATCTGTGCCCCTAAGTCCCCGGCCTCATCTAATCTCCTATGCGGATCTCCCCCTCATAGCAATTACCCTGTGAGGTAGGCTGGGTGAGAATCTGTGATTGGCCCAAAGTCACCCAGCAAACTTCCTGGCTGAGTGGGGACTAGAACCTGGATCTCCTGCTCCAACCCTCTTACCACCGCACCACACTACACCACACCAGCTTTCATATGGTCAAGTTGTGGCGCAAGGGAGCTTCCTCCACTCATGTTCAGTACAACTGCAGTGATGTGAGAGCTGGACTGATGGTGCCCGTTTCCCCCTGCAGCCCCTGTGACCTTTGATCCCGACACCGCCAATCCCTACCTGCTCCTGTCAGAGGATCTGCTTAGAGTCCACGTGGGAGATCGAAAGCAGGATCTGCCCAAGAGCCTGTCCCGCTTCGAGACATGCACTTGCCTAATGGGCCGTGAGCAGTTCACATCTGGGAGGCACTACTGGGAAGTCTGTGTGGAGAGCAAGACCAGCTGGACTCTTGGGGTTTGCCAGGAAACAGTGAGCCGCCAAGGGATCTTCACTCCCTCGCCTGCGATGGGGTTCTGGACGATGTGGTTGAGGAACGGAGATGAGTATGCCGCCCTCACTTCCCCGCTCACAGAACTGGTGCTGAAAGAGAAGCCTGGGGTGGTTGGCATCTTCCTGGACTACGACTCCGGGGAGGTCTCCTTCTATAATGCCAATAATGGGTCTCAAATCTTCACCTTTGCCGACTCCTTCTCTGGAGTCCTCCGGCCTTACTTCTACCCTGGGGTCCAGGCCGGGGGCAATGATGCTCCACTCATCATCCTACCAGCTGGATGCCAGGAAAACCTTTCCCTTTCCAGCTTTTCCACCAGTGATGCATACTGTTCACATTGCTAATTATGGGACTCGCTGGGAGTGGATGGAGACAGAAGTTTCAGACACCAAAGGATTACTCACAGCCTACAGCAAGGAAAAGAAGAGAAGGCTGCATCTTGTGATGTGTGTGAGATCCAGCTTAGTGCCCAATTTATGCCCACTTGGATGTTGTTCCAGAATTAGTTCCTGTTCTTGAAGCAATTGCCTTCCTTAAACAGTGTGGCTTGGCTCACTTGCTTGGGTCCCCAGGTGCTCTTTATCCTGTGAGCTCCCTTCTGCAGCACAATTAAATGCTTTTCTCTACTTGTGCATATAGTCCAGAGTGATCTGCAGTTTGCAGCTGATCTCTTTCAGTCTGGTCAATGGAAGGCCATGTCTTGTGGCATGGGATGGCTATTTGGTGCTTTCTAAATGAATATCTGATCATGAAGGAGAGACATCTAGTGTCTAAAAACTCCCATCCTCATCCAGCTCTTCCTACAAGGTGCTCACATGTGGGTCCCTATTCCATTTTATATCCTTCAAATAGGCCCTGTCCTATACCTGGGCCCTAGTGATCCAGTTTGCCCAGGGGTGGGTGGGTGGTTGCGTGGAAAGTTCTTCCTTCATCCTATTCTTTTATCTTCTTGTTGGATCATTGCAAGTTCAGGGCTGAATCTCCCTTAAGCATTTTTCCAGCATGGGAATGTCTGACTCACTGGTTTGCCCCATGACTTTAACCCCAATCTATCCTTCGCATACTCTTTTAGTCATTATATTCCAGGTTTCTTCAGACAAGTTAGATCATGACTTTTTAGATGTCACCACCTTTCCCCGGTTTATGTATCAGTCTGCCCTAAACTTGCTCTTTTTTTTTTAACCACTTTTTATTCGTTTTCACAACAATATTAAGACATCCATCATCACAAACATCAGAACTACTGAGTCTGCTTCTCACTACACATCCTCCAACATTTTATGATCATTTCAACTCTGTCTGAAAAGTCTTACAAAATCTTTTTTAGACCTAAGCCTGGTCCCGCTTCACCAGCCGATAACAAACAAGATTCCCAAACTTGATAGAGGTCACCATCTTCTTTCTCCTTCTATGACAGCATCAGTCCTCCATTTCTTGCAAAGTCCTGTTTTCCATATTAGAGAAAAGACTCTCCACACTTTGTATAGGTAATATCAGATAAAGGATTTCAGCCTAGCATGCAATTCCAAATCTTTTCTTTTTACTAATATTAAACAAATAAACTCTCCCTAATAACAATTACAAATACAATCAAATAATTTTTTTGCTTGCTAGTATTACAATCTAGCATCTGCTAAAAAAGAAAATGAAATAGAAAAGAAAGTTCATATTCATATATCTCACATCCATTCATCATCTTTAAAAACATCTTAAATATCAAATAAAGGATTTCAGCCTAAGCAGCACTACACAGTTCCAAATCCTTTCTTTTTACTAATATTGAACAGATAGACTCTTCCTAATAACAATTACAAGCACAATCAAATACGTTATTTGCTTACTAGTATTCCAGTCTAATATCTACTAGGAGAGAAAAAAAAATGAGATAGAAAAGAAAGTGCATACCCATATATCTCACATCCATTCATCATCTTTGGTTCTTAATCAATCACTTTTAAACTTTAAGACAGTCTAAAAAAGCGAAAGAGAGGAAGAAAAGAAAAAGAAGGGGAAAAGGGAGAAAGAAGAAGAAAAAAGGAAGAAAAAAAAGAAAAAGAAAATATATACCTCTTCCATATTAGCCATTCCATACCCCGATAGACATATCAGGCCATTTGTATTAAGACAAATATTTTTGTTTAATGCCCCTGCCACGCCATTTAAAATCCAGAGTTCGTACCATCCATTGCAAAACATTACTCATTTGCAATGACTGCATTACTTGCAATAATTCCTTCACCTCTTCTTTGACTCTCATTTTTTCCTCAGATTCCATTATAATTGCTTCAAAGTTCAAAAGTTGCTGCTCCTTCACCGTAGCAAACAGGTTTGATGGAGGATTATTTATTGATTCTGTGAATTTTGTTTCATTATTTGCAATCCCACATAGCTGTTGTGTCTCCTGCATACTCTGTTCTGCTTTATTCATTCCCACCAACATGAAAAAAGCTTCAATCTTATCAAACCTCTTTTCCTGTTCATTTTGAAAAACTTGTATTTTATCCAAAAATATTTCTTAGGAAGATCTTATAGCTGATAACAGCTGATTAATTGTTGAAAGAGAGTCCTGTAAAGAGATCATGATTCCAATAGCACGAACAGACAAAGGATTGGCAGGCTGCCAGATATTTTGGCAATGGTCCCAGAAACGCAGAGGAAAAATGGAGATTCCTTCCTCCACCTCTCCCTTCCCCCTCTTTTCTTTTTTTTCAGTCAAATCTCCATACTTTTATCAAGTTGCACCACATATTTTTAATAAAGTTAAACCCTAGAGACACTCACAAAAAAGCTTGAGTTTAACTTCCACAGAAGTTCCGAAGTCTCTGTATTTTCATTCTCCGCTTTGATAATTAAGAGGGTTCTTCAGCTCTTCATGCCAAATACTGCTTTCCCACGGGTGATTGTTGCAGGGAAAAGATAGCCTAATAAAAATATTTACTCAGCAGTTCCGATGTTTATCCAGCTTATAAAAATTTCTACGCTAATCTAATAAGATGCCGTGAACTTGCAGAGGCTAAAAGAACGTCCCGTATTGTCCAGTTGAGACACCTGAATTGTTCTTGACTGATATAGGATCGCCACCCCACATCCAGCCAAAACATGCCCAGGTAATCTGTCTTCACCCCTACAGGGTTTGATTGGATCTCCCGACCCCACTGCTAGACTAATACTGGAGTAATTAGCAGAGATAGCTAATCACATTTGTCTCGTTCCGACGCCATCTTGGAATCCCTAAACTTGCTCTTCTGCTCTGGGGCAGGGGGACTGGATTCAGTGGGCTGGAATGGGGAGAGCACATGCCCTACCAAAGCTTCCAGCAGCAGCTCTGAGAAGAAGATCTTTCCACTGCTTTCCTGACTCCCTCCTCCTCTCCTCCATGGCTTTTCTCTGTCTCTAACTTGTCCAGTGCACTGGAGGGTAAATGTAGTACTGCTCCCCTTGTCTTACCACCCCACTGAAAAAAAAGAAAGAAAAAAGGAATGTCTCCTTTGTCCACTACCTCATGGACCAACTAGCTGAAAATGAGCCAGAAGGCATGTCTATGCAGAAGTAAAACATTAATTTTCACTGGCTTTACTCAGAAATAATTCCCACTGATTTCAATGGTGCCTACTGTTGGGAAGTCAGCGTGGCTGAGGGACTGCCTTTGCTTTCAGGAATTGCTTTTGGGTGGGTGGAAATGCGGGTACTGATCCTGCTGACTTCCCCTTGTGCAAAGTGAAAAGATGGCCATAAGCACTACCACAGCCTCCTCCGGTGCCCCCTTCCCCTTCCCTATGATTTTAGTGAAGGGACAGGAGGAACTGTCAGCATGTTCTTCCTTTCTGAAATGGTCTCTATTCCTCCATGCCTTTGCACCTCCCACTTCTCCCATGATTGCACGTGTGTGTGACACAAGATCAAGCTTCAATACAGTGCAAATGGTGCTGTATTTTTTAGCAGTTTTCCCAGCAGCAGTAAATGCATTTTGCCTAGAGCTTCCTGATCAATGGAAGGGTTTCTTGTATAGATCTGCCCCAGGTCTATTATCAGTAGTTATGTTGACCAGAAAGAACCAGCAGTTCCTGGGAGAAAATCCTGTTGCCATTATGGTTGACTTACAAACTTCCTGGAAGAAGCATTTGGTTAGCTGCTGTGACTTGGCTTATGGGATTGGCTGGCTACAGTGGAAGCAAATGGCAGAAAAAAGCAGTCACTTCCTGGGTGCATGACTTGCTTCCAAACAACGGATGTGCTTCCAGCTGCACCTCATTTTCGAGTGCACTGAGTGGCAGCAGGATAGGATGCTAGCCCACTCTGGGGGGTGGGGCAAGGGCACTTCCCAACAGTCAGAAGTTGCCACTGATATATCACACCTGCTGGTAGGAGACACACCTGAATCTGCAGGAAGAGATAATAAACAGGTTCTAGAACAGAAATGTTTTCTATTCTGATTTTTTCTTATAGCACCCCATGTAACATGTGAGCCGCCCCGAGGCTAGTTGGCAAGGGGCGGCATAGAAATTTTTCTAATAGATAAATCAATAATAAATAACATCCCTAAGTATGGGTACTTTTGGATTTGGGTTATTTGAAATTGCATGCTTGTGTCAAGGTGTGTGTGTGTGTGTGTGAAAGTAGCCTTGTACTTAACAAGGCTGTAACTTTAACTGCTTGCTTGGTCATCATAGGTGACTGGCGTAATTGAATTCTATGCACAAAGGAGAGTGGAGCATCGGAGGAGGACGGATCACTCCACGTCTCCTGCCTGAGCCCATTTGGTTTCCATACTATCCATGCAGGAGCCAGAATGGACATTTTGTGGACTGGAGGATGAATGGGTCACACCATCGCCATCAATTTTCCAGTGTGCTGGGAGGCTGCTAGCCTGTCATTTCTTGTTAGCTCTTCCCACATGGCTGGCAAGGAAAGGCAGGCTGCTGGTTTCTTTGCTAGAATTGCCTGAGAATTTTGTTCCAGTACATCTTTGACTGCAATTCAACCGATGTACATCTCCCTGATCCAAACACAGGCATGAATGCCCTCTGTGGTCAAGCTTTTATATTGCCAAGCTTGCAATGTGATTCACGCTACAAGTAGGCAGTGTCTGAAGATTGTGTTTAGTGGAAAAACACACGTTTCAAAACAGGCATGTTTCAAAAGTGCACCCAAATAGGCTTTAATGAACCAATGGGAGAAAATGTGTACATTTCAAAAAGTGCACAGTTGATGTGTACATTTGTGCAAATGTGCAAGGAATTCTGCCATTTGATTGGTGTGTATTGTTGCTACTCTTTTAAAGCAGAGTGCCAGGAACTGCATGCTGGGAACTGTGCCCAATGCTTTGCCAGCAGAGAATAGTACTGCCTACAAGTTGCCTGGGGACATCAGTGGGACGGTGCAAGAGGTTAACCCCTGTTGTGCTCTGATGAGCAACCACAACTCCAGCCGTCTGCTCAGCGCATGCAGCAGATAGCCCACAGCTGCAGCTTCAAGCGGCCTCCCTGTGGCAGCCATTCTGTGTGAAGTCCTAGCTGGACCAACTTCAAGCACGCATTCTCCCTGAACTCCATGTGATGACGCCTTGGCGGGCTTAGTTGCAGTATTAGAACTTGCCACTAGATGTCTCTGCACCCTTGTCGGTCTCAGTGGAGGGCAGCGAACCCAACCTGATCATCCTGAGTGCCCATCTCACCTTCAGGCAAGACCCCTTCCCCTTCACTGCAACTTTTCCTGCTTCTGCGGTTGCATGCAAGGAGATACCAAGGACTGCAGCCATCCGTGCACCCTCTGCAGTGCCTCACATTCCCTTAGCAAGGACATGGCTGAGGCCCCTGAGAACTCCTAGGAGTTGGATTCCAGGCCCTGACCGCCCCAGGCAGCGTGGCCAATGGTCAGCACTGCTGGGATTGCTGTAGCCCAGCAATACCTGAAGGGACACAGGTCCCTCACTGCCACAGGGGCTTTTTTGCATTGCTGGTGTAAGGATACTGATTCTGCTGCTGCAACTTGAGAGG
Source organism: Varanus salvator macromaculatus (assembly GCA_023646645.1). NCBI lineage: Eukaryota > Metazoa > Chordata > Lepidosauria > Squamata > Varanidae > Varanus > Varanus salvator. The sequence continues at coordinate 9,933,399 of JAIXND010000795.1, forward strand.
TGAATCTTCTTTTAGAGCAGCACGGTCATGGGCAATGCCATGATGCCCCATCAGGCCTGCAAATTCATCCCACACAGCAGTGTTAGAATCAGACTTTTAGCAACACAGAACTGACACCCAATTCAAGGTGTACATGTGGCACTTAAGGCTGCAGAAACCCACCCCACCCTGCAAGTTAGTTTAAAATACGCAGTCTGTCAAGGGAGTCTATTTATTTAACACGTCAAATTCAGACTTGTCTTTTGTGGGAGCTATCAGTGAGTTTAAGAGCTGTTGCTTAAATAATCATCAGCTTTCCACTGTGCAGCTGATCATTTCTATAGCAATATGACATACTAGCTAGTATTAGCAATGCAAGGTATTTAGAAAATGTAGCATTACAAAATACATGATGAATCATTATGATGAAATGACTGAGGGGAAGCCCTGTTGAACTTCATGGGGATGTACTTCCATGGAAATGTATATAAGATTGCATCAAACATCTCTTGAATAACTGACACAGCTCCCCTAATTGTCTGGACAACCCATTTGTGAAAACACATATTTTATTTATTTGTATGTTACTGAGTCATTAATGCTGTTGGCTTGTAATTGCATTGTTGTCATTGTAAACTGGATAGAACTTCCTGGAAAAGTAGCATCTAAATGTTTTCAGAAATAAAAAAAAATAAAATAGATATGAAAATGTTCATTCTTTTTTGAATGTATCTAAGCACATTTGTATGTATGTGGCCAGCACAATTTTAAAGCGGGTGAGCACGATAACTCAGGGGTCATATCTCATTGTCAGAACACCTAATTTGATTGCAGAAGTCCTTGGTTCAATTCTCCAGGTAGGGCAAGAAAAACTCCTGCCTGAAATGGAAAAAGACCTTGTCGGTCAGTGACTAGGTTGAGACAACACCCAGCATGCATTGCTGGTGAAACATGGGTTATTGTGTTGTCTGAACCCAACTGCACTAACAAACCACATTTAATAATTACAAACAACCCATGAAAGGAATACATGGTTTGTTGTCTGGTTGTGACCTATGGGTTGTTCGCCTTCTTTGTTTGTTTAAATTGCAGCTGTGTTCAGACAACGTGAACAACCCTTTTTACAGTAACAGTCCATGGTTCAGCCTCAACCCAGACATGACTCGTGTGTGTTATCATGCTGTCCAAATACACTGGAACCAATATTTTGGTAGATGGACAGGGTACAAGGCAGCCTCCCATGTTCTTAAGAGGTTTTTCTCCTCTTCTTCTGCTCTTATCAAAGGACATGCCACTCCCAAATGCATAGTGCCTCTGCTATGACTCATTATAGGGGAAATGCAAATGTTTTAAAAGTAAGATGTGTGGTGATAAAGATTTGCCTGTTGAAGGACTTTAAGAAGTAGCAGAAGTCTCATTCTAATGCTGGAGATGGAGCTGTTCTGGTGGGAATGACACTTATTGGAGGAACTCATCTGGTCTGCCAGCCCCCTGTAAGTCTGAGCCAGCATGAATGCCAGCAGTGACGACATATCTTTAACCAGGGTTATTTAGGACTATAGGATTGCTCTGCCAGTCTGCATGTCCATAAATCAATAATCAATGGGGGACAGTTCAAATAAACTCTTTCTGATATATTGAAATGTAAGTTACCTTCCACTTTATACAAACAAAGCTGGTCCCTTGGCATTGAGGCCATCTTTCACATTTCTCCTTTTTGCATCCTATCAGGGCAACACTGAAGAATAGAAAGCTGCAAAGAATAAGTTTGCACAAAGCTATCAACCCCTGCAGTTGGTCTTTGACCCCAGGGAGCCATTAGAAAATGGATGCTGTGCTGGCGATGGAAAAATCAAACACACTTTTGAGCTCAGAGGACCTATGCAACTTATTCTCTCTCTGCATGAGTTACTGCTTGGGCATGATACCTCCTCCTAAGCTTGTACAAAAACACTCAGCTGCTGAGGCTGTGTCATTCTCCATCCCAATAAACTGTCCTTTTTCATTACATTATGGATTTGACTGAGACATATCACAGCACTTTACTAAGACCACATCTGCTGTTGCTGCTGCTTCATGAGAGACTTAGCGCATCCTTCACATAAGGTTTTTTGGTTTTTTTTTAACTCTGGACCTTTTCTTCTCTGCCTTCTGGATGTTCCTGGATGTTTTGTTGCATTACACAAGGTGGTGTTGTGATACAGAGTGAAATTGTGAACCTGCATTAAGCTTCTGTAGTTAATAATGGCACCATTCAGGAAAATTTTCAACTTGCCTCACTCTAAAAGAGAAGCCACAAAAATGCCCAGAAAAACCAGTGGAGGCCTTGTGGGGTGTTGACATTGAGGAAAGGTTCTCCAAGGCTCCACAAATGAGGAGTCAGAAGCACACAATAAATGCTTTTTGTAGAGAAGCCCTGAGAATGATGTCTCCATCCCATTTTAATTGAGAAATGATAATATTTCCACTACGGCTGGGCAGAGTTTCCACTCCATTTTACAGCACCATATTCCACAAAATGGGAAGCACGTTTCTGTTATCAGGGATTTTGGAGAGTTGGGAGAAACGTATTCAAGATCTTCATAGTTCTGTTGGTTGGCCACCCCATTTTGTGATGGTCATGTTTCTCCAACATGACTCCGAGACCGGGAGTTTGAAGTGCTCTGGAATGTTCACCAGTAAAAAGTCTCCACCAAACCCTGAAAATGTGAGAAGGAAATGCTGTCTTTTTCCTTTTGTTGACAAAATGTCACAATGAATAGTTCCTCAAATTCCAGCCGAACAGAGGTTGAGAAGTTTGTTGGAAACAAGGAAAAGCTCCTTTCAGTTCTTGCTTGGAACCAAACTAAAATTGAAGGGACCTTGTTAAAATCATTACCCAACAAATATCCATCCTGTTATAGCAGCCACAACCAGCACCCTTTAGGCCTTTCATAAGATTGTTTCAACTATATTTTCAGCTATCAGCAAACATTTCCTTGAGCAAATGTGGAAGCCTGTGTTTTGTGGAAGCAAAGAAGGAGTCAATTCAGATTTCCTGCCATTTGTTGCAAGTCCTTTCTCTCAACTAAGTAGCTTGGTTTCTTCTCCAAGGGACCAAATCCTCTGAAAGAAATGAGGAAACCTCTATCACTTTCTGCTATGTGATGACCTCAGGGTTGACATCATAATGCAGGATATTTTCTGACAATGGTTCATGAGGTAGGATGGTTCTATCCATGAGGTGAGTTCAAACTTGCCCACAAGATTCAATTTGGACTAGGGATGTGTGAAGGAATCTGTTTTAGGGAGTGAGAATCCATTGAATTCCCTCAGCTTGACTCCCTGGACTCTGACCCACTTTCTTGCAGTCTGACTCCAACTTGGTGCTGGTCATGCCAAGCATTCAAGTGGGTTCCCACTGGGAATTAAGACTGCACAAATGCTGTGTAGGTAGAGGTTCCCTTCCTTGTATGAGTCTTGTGGTCTTTGTACGTACTGTGGAGGAAGGCTGCTGGGTTGTGCAAAATGAGCTCCACGAGCATTCATGAGCATCATTAGCTTAGTTCATAAACACTAAGTCATCTTTGCACAGGAGTTTTGATTCATGGTGGTATTTGGGTGTTTCTGGATAGGGTGGCTGCATGGTGACAATTGACTTGCACCCATATTATCACCCTGAAACAACATCTTTTCTCAAATTCTCAAAAGAGCTTTGCACTCCTGGAATAAATTTCCAGCTTAGAAAATAATCAAATCATGATGTGCAGGATAAGAAATTAATCAGAAGGTGGGCAGCTGCCTGAGACACCAAGAGAGAAGGAAGACCGAAAGCAGAACTAGCTCTGGGTCATGGGGATATATATCTGTCATTCAAATGGGAAAGCTGGGGCAAGGTTGGCTCACACCACAACCAATTTTCTGAGAGCACTCCTTCTTATGTCCCATCTCTGCCTTTAGGCAAATGTTGAACTGCTGCCAGCTGAAGGCCAAAGTCTATTTTGGAGAAGTTCTTGAGGGCAGCATTCCAATGGTGGGAGGGGCCAGAGACAAAATGGGTGGGGCTAAGCATCTCCCCAGCCCCAGCATATTTTAGCTTCAAGTTCTTGCTGTCTCGAACTAACCTTAGGAGAAAAAGACAGGCATTAGCACTGGGGAAAGAACTGCACTCAACCTTAGAAATTTCCTCATGATTGGTAGTCAGGAGAAGAGGGTGGGGCCAGAGGAAAGGGGCATGGCCCCTGGGAAGGCTTGGAGGGCCAAATGTGGCCCTTATGGCTGAGGTTTGCCACCCTGCATTTTATTTATTTTTATTTATTTTATTTATTAACATATTTGTATGCCGCCCTGTGCAACAAGCCTCGGGGCGGCTCACAGCATAGTTTAAACTCAATACGCAATATTAAAAACAAAGCAATTTGGGTTCCTTGCTTCAATGAAGATGATTCCCAATTACTTAGTAGCATCAGTGTGTACACATGCATAGGCCTTTTCATAAACAAAAACACAGCTCAGCTTTCTTGAGGAACATGCAGAGTAAATCTCGTTAGGGAGGGGGAGATGCCTTTTTTGGGAAGGGAGAAAAGGCAGAGGTTGCATTCAGAGAGAGGGTGACTCACACAGCATCTTCCTTGCTGTGTCGCACACACCTCTGCTATCATAATCCTTGTCTTGCTGGATGGTGAAGGGTGTGACACATGACTTGGATTTCCACAGGTATGTGTATATTTGGGGGGGGCACCCCACACCCTTTTTAATTTGAAAACTGGGTTTTGTGACTGTCCTATTTAAAGGTAAGTACTGTCATACTCAGAAGCTGTTTTGAAGGAGTCAGGCTTGCAAGTCACAATGATGAACTTGAAATGTTAAGATTGTACAATCCAACCCAGTAATTTGAGTCTCAGCCTTGATTAACCCCGACCTGGGAAGTTCATCAGAGTTTCTTCAGGATGCTTGCATCCACGGCCTGAGTCAATGGAACATTCATCTCAAGTCATGCTCAGAAAAGGGATTTACGTCATGTAGAAATCTTTTTTTATGACTAATGAGGCACAGAGGTCAGACCCAATGGACAGATTGTATAAGGCAGATCCCTGGCTTTGGGGTCATACACATGGGCCCGCTGCTTTAAGTAAGAGCAGCATTCATTGGCTGTTCAAGCTGAAAGGAGGTAGTGGTCGAATGGTCTTTTGTGAATAGCCAGAAAAAAGGACATAAATCACCATTTGTTTTTCACAGCAGTTAGAATTTGCACTAATTTGCTTAAGACAGATATATTGGGAGAATTGGGAACAGCCCAGTAAAATACTGACAAATTGCCTTAGTCAACAAAAACATTGAATCACTCTCTCAGCGATTAAAGACGATAGTGGCTAGATCGATCACCCATCCTATAGATATACATTTTCAATTTTTAAACTTCAGTGGCTGTGAAATATAAAATCACAGTATTGATTTTTTCCTCAGCTTAATTATACTAGTCTAGATATGTTTCAAAGGGAGTTTTTAAAGGTGCCTTTGCAGATTGATGAAATTGCCAAACAGTAACTAATATGAAAACAAGGTAAGTGGCTGGTCTGGATGGATTTCCAATTGAGTGGTCTAAAGCAGTCCCAAGGTTTTCAGTTCCTAACCCTCTTCAGTTGTATAACTCTATTTGACTTGGGTTCTATTTCATCAGCTCTCAATGTTGCTTCTGTTACAGTAACTCCTAGAGAGATCATAACCTCTGTGCTAACTATTGACCTATTTCATCGATCAGTGTTGATATTAAAATATCCACTGCAATTTTGGTTGACAGACTACAACAACTTAGTGCAATGTTTGTTCAGATGAGACTAGGAGCTGACAATCTTAGATTGGTTGCTGATCTGATGGCAATGAATAGGAATAGAACAGTTTCTATTATCTCTCTGGATGAGAAGATATGTCATAAAAATCATTGGAAATTTTCCTTTGCCACATTGAGAAATGTTGCTTTTCCTCCAGAATTTCAGAAATGGATTAACCTTTTATATGAAACCCCTAGAGCTAGAGCTGGGAGAGGCAGCTGAGGCATTTGAGGCATTTGAGCTGAAAGAAGGAAGGGTAGGGAGGTGGATTGTATCCAGGATGGATGGGTTCCAGAGGATCCCATCTCTGGGAATGCGTGGAGTTAGCAGCTGGGATGAGGGGACATAGAAGCCATGGGAATGTAGAAACCACTTGATCATGTGCTGGGTAGATTGAGGTAGAAGACCATGAACTGTGGTAACCATGGATGGTTAATTGTTGGGATGTGCAAACCCACCTTATATCTGCATTGGAGGGCAGATTGAAGCTGAGCTGAGTTGTCCTCTTAATTTGGCATCTGTGTCTTTTCCATCCTTACAATGACCCATTGTCAAGCCTGTATTGCAGATTGTGGATGAGGGCTGAAGTTGAGAGAGAGAATGAGAGAGGGAGGGGGAGAGGTTGTTCTTTGCCCTCCCTCTTCAGTGGATGTTGTGGCTGGGACATGACATTCGACTGAGGGCTTCCTGGATTTTAGCTCCTGGTTTCAGCTGAAGGACAGTTCCAGAGTTTTCTGCTGGAAATTAGCAGCTGGAACTACATATTTAATCCCCCCACCCCCACAAATGACCTCAAGACTCTTCATCTTCCAGGCTGGCCAAGGAACCTGCCCTCTCTTCTGAAACTATCCTCTGTCTGAAGGACTGCCCAGTCCCAAGTCCAGTGCAAAAGTGAGGAACCCTCACCTCATATAATGCTGGTCCTCTACCAGCTCCACTGGCTTCCAGTTGAAGTCTGGGCCCAATTCAAGGTGCTGGTTTTAACCTATAAAGCCCTGAACGACTTGGGACCAGGATACCTGAAGGAGTGCCTCTTCCCTTACATGCCCTTAAGGGGCGTAAGATCTGGGGGAGAGGCTCTGCTCCGGGAGCCCTCTTTAAAGGAGATAAAAAGAACATCTACCTGGAGCAGGGCCTTCTCTGAGGTGGCACCCAGATTATGGAATGTGCTCCCTGGAGAGGTGCACCTGGCGCCGAGTTTATACTCTTTTCAACGCCAGGTTAAAACCTTTTTATTTAATTGCTATTTTTAAAAACTAATATTTTATCATTAACAGTCTCTCTTTTTGGTTTTTGTTTTGTTTTTATATAATCTTTTATGGAATTTGTTATTGTTTTATTTTTTTAATTGTATGTGTTGTGAACCGCCCCAGGATGCCGAGGCATGTGGTGACAGCATACAAAAGTTCGAATAAATAAATAAATAAATAAACTCCTGAAAGGAGGATCTGGCACAGCACCAGGACAGCAGGTCACCTGGTTGAGCAAGGTTACCTGGCCATAGTCTCAGTGAGATGCACTGCATTTTCCTTTAAATTATAAGAATTAGCTCTAAGTTTGCCTCTGAGTATGCGATTACTATGCAATCTCTTCCCCCCTTTCCTAAGTGGTCACCCTTCTTGACATGCTTCTTGGCCTGAAGGCAAACAGCTCTTACCACAGGAGCTACAAACAGGAATTTCCTGTCTACTGCCTGTGTCAATTTGATTTCTATCATAAGCTCAGACCTGTAGCAGCGGAGACATCATAGGCTGAGAAACGTGCACACGCCTCTTCCTGCCCTGTGTCATGCCATATCCTCACTGTCCATCCCCTAAAGCTCCTCCTTGCTCTGCCCCATAAGAACCACCCACACTTCTATCTATATAATCAGGGAGCCATAGCAGGTTTGGTTCCTTCCATTCCCTGTGCCTCCCTGAGATTTCCTCATCTGTGCTCCTAGAACAATGAAGACCTGGGCCTTGGTCCTCTCAGTAGGGATTTTCTGCAGCCTGGCATTTGGATGTAAGTCTTTACAGATTGAAGTGTTTGGATTATTAGTGGGGGATCTGTGCGTGGCTCTCCAGATGTTGCTGGAGCCCAAGTCCCAAGAGCCAGCATAGCCAATGGTGATGGAAGTGGTGGCTCAGGAACATCTGAAAGGACTCTTTTCCCCCATCCTTGGCTGGAAGAACTGACTCAGAGAATGGGAGTGTAAGAAAGACGTATTATGGGCTGATGCTGAAGGAAGCTGAGGAAGCATGTCCTTGGAATTCTAGGTCCCTCTCACGGAGGGGGGGGCAGGTGGGCAGCTTATGAGATGGAACTCTCGCTTTGCATGCAGAAGGTCCCAGATTTGATCTCCGGCATCTCCAAGTAGGGCTGGGAAAGAATCCTGCCTGAAAACCCAGGGAGCTATGGCTGCCAACCATTTTTGAAAGTAGTGGTCTAGATGGATTAAGGATTTAACTCAATAAAGGGCAGCTTCCCATGTTCCTAAGGATACCCTGCATAGGGAGAGTTAATGCCCTACACATGGTCATGTGGGAATTAGACTCATTGCACAAAGTGGATTTATTTTTCAGGAGTGAACAAGCATAGGATTGGTGGATTGGGATGCATAGATGCCATCCTATGCACACTTACCTGGGAGCAAATCCACTTGCCTTCGGAACTTACTTTTGAGTAGATACACCTAGGACTGCACCATTAGGTTGCAGTCTATGCACACATGAACTCAATAGGGGTTATTCCTGAATAAAACACGAAGAGGGTTGAGATTTTCAAAGTGTGCTGAAAACCAACGTGTGCATAGGGATGTGTGAGGTATCTGTCTGGGGGTGGCAAGCCATCAGATTCCTTGGGCTCGGCTCCCCAAGCTCTGGTCCAGGGTCCAAGTTCCTGGTGAGCTTGCCCAGCACTAATGGGGCACTCACCAGGAATCAAGCACCACATGCTAAGCTGCATAAGCAACATCCTGAGGTGGAAGAAGGTTGGTTGCAAGGAGTTCTCCAAGAATGGATCCCCACACATCTGCTAGCAGTGTCCCTTCTGTGCCAGCCATTTGGGCTGCTGCACCTGATGGAGAAGAAGGCTGGTCTCATGGGGCTTTCCAGGAATGGAGCGCCATGCACAAGCAGTTCCCTCTACCATGCCACCTGCAATGGCCTTTGTGCTGCTGGACCTGATGTGGAAGAAGGTTGCCAGTTGTGCAAACTCTGTTTCATGAGCACACTTAGTTGGCGCAAAACCTAGGGAATCCCTCTCTTTTGTATTCACAGCCAAACCAAGAGGAAGCCCACCGAACTGCATAGTTTTTGACTTCTAGATTGTACAAATAGCATGATTTGCAAAACTTTTCTTAATGTTCAAAAGAGATAGAAATTTGTGAGCTGGATTGACTAGCACAGTGGTAAGTCAATGTCTGTATAGGCCTTATTCTGAGCTGGTCCCTTCCCTCTTTCCTTCTGGTTATCAAACTCAAGCCAGCCCTTTGAAGAACCATTCTTTTGCTGCAATTGAACAGACTGTAGATTTTTATGAACTCTAAAGAGCCTTCTGCCAAAGTTGAGGGAAAAGTATCTGCCCATGCCAAGGACTGATCTGGAAAAAGTCAGTCTGATGTGGAAATGGCAGGTCAGTTTTAAAGTAATCCAAACCCATTTCAGCGTGTTGTGGATTTCTCTGACACTCCTATGAGTAGATAGTTTTGCCAAGGACAGCTTCCTCAGGTGCAGTTGGGGTAGGCAACTTGGCCCACTCCAGATGTTTTGGACTGCAATTCCCACAATCCCTGACTGCTGGCCATGCTGTCTGCAGCTTCTGCACAAGTGTTCTCAGTAGATTGACTCAGCCCCACTTTATGGAGAAGGTTTGCACAAATTTGGCGATATTTGTGAGATTTTATTTATTTATTTAGGAAGCTTCTATGCCGCCCCATTCGCTGAAGCCTCGGGGCAGCTCACAACAATAAATAAATAACCGTAATATAAAAACAATATAATTTGAGACGACGTGGCCAGAAATATAAAATAAATAAATAATATTAACAATTAAAATGACGTTTAAATAAACAGGTCTTCGCCTGGCACTGAAAAACAAATAATGACAGCGCCAGGTGGACCTCTCTGGGGAGCGCATTCCATAGGTTGGGCGCCACCTCAGAGAAAATCCTCCTCTGGGTACTCGCCCTCCTAATATCTTTCACGGAGGGTTCCCAGAGAAGGGCCTCTGCCGCTGATCTCAAGGGGCAGGTGGGCATATATGGACATATATGCCCGCCTGGGCATAGTTTGAGGATACCTACACAAGTTTGGGGAGATTTGCACAGATCTTCAAATCTGACTTTTGTGCAAAGCAAGCACTGTTTGAAAAGTGAAATGGAGATTGGGCAGGAGATGCTCTTCAATCCCATTGCAATATTCCTCTTCTGAATCAGAATCTGAATTAGCACAATTGCCAAAATTGGTGCATCTTACATCTCACAGGAATGCTTGCCTAAGTCCACCAACATGCTTGCTCCCTTCAAAGCTGAACCAAATTTGGGTTTTGGTTTGTAAATTAAAAATCAGGTACAACAGGGAGGTGATTACAGAATGAACCAAGAGTGCTGAAACTTTATACCACTCAGAGAACTCTCAAATACAGCGGATGAATATGGGTGGAGAGCTCAGCCTGGCTCATGGGTTTTGTTTGCTTCTTGTTTTTACAGAGAGCTGAAGGCAATTAAAAGAGGGATTATTGCTTGAGGCATGCAGGCTCATAAAGGTTTCATCTGTGGCAAGCACATTTTGCAGGGCTGAGCAGGACTTCCAAAAAAACTGCCAATCCTATTTGATGGGAACTGACAGCAAGCCTTGTCCTTCAGTGGGTGTACCTCAGGAGCCAAGCCTCTCCCCAAACCATGTTGAACATCAAAAAGGGTTGCAGGTTCCTCCTCTCTTATGCACAAAAAATGCTCCAATATTGCATTCTGATGCATGACCGAAACAGTTTGGCAAAGCAGCACTTTGAACATCACAGAGGTCATTAAACAAGCTATGCCTTTCTCATAACTTCCTGGAAATGGCTGGGAATTGCACTGATTGTATCACTTGCCGGGAACAAGTGAGGGCAAAGAGCCCCATGTCGTCACCTGCTCTGAGCCGTGTTACATAAGCGGCTGTATTCACTGCTGCTTTCCCTGGAGGACGTCACCTGTCCTGAGAACAAGTAAACACATGCATGGACTGTAGCATTGTGAGTAGACATGTTCCCAGTCTTTCTTGATGAACCCATGGCACCACACAGAGGATTCTGGGGTGATTTTCTGTTCAGGCAGGGAGTAGTATGGCACAGGAAGAAAAATACAGTTGATGGAGGCTCAGAAATCGGGGTGCACAGGCTGCAACCATTTTACCAAAAGGGGAAATATTAGGCTGAATTGTAGATTCAGCTTTCATTGCTCCGGAGGACAGGGACACACTGGAATTTCATTTCAGTTTGTAAATTGGATGAATTTGTTCATGGAACAGATGCAAACGAAATGCATTTTATATATTAAAAAAGCTTGTCCATCCCAAAATTGAGACTGTATTTGAAAAATGCTATTTTTTTTTCCTTTTTGAAAACTGCGTGCTTCCCAAAATGCATGTTTTCTAAACAATGCACATTTTCACACTTCATACCCAGGGCTGGGGAAGGTGGAATGCACATCCCCTTCTGGTTCAAACAAACAAACAACCGTTCTCAAATGAAAATGGAAGGGAGACAAAACAAAATCTGAAGTGAAGTTTGGACAATTTTAGACTGCTCAAGCACCCTTGGTTTTCCAGTGTCTACCAGAAGGCAGGACATGGATAGGAGGGTGCATTGATTAGGTTCAAATGGAAGGTTCCAATTCCACATCTTTTATTTGCTGCTAGAAAAGTAATAGTGTCACATTAGAAGGATTTTAAATTCACAGATTAGAATGAAGGGCATAAATTGGAATGGAAAGCAGCAATAATGGATGGATTATCATACAAATTGCAGGTTACGATTTGCCAATGAAAGTTTGATTCTTTTGAACCTGTTTGGTTACTATCACTGAATATATTAATGTAATCAAAAATGTCATTTATTTATTTATTTTATTTATTTTTCAATTTATATCCTGCCTTTTTCCTACAAAGGGCTCAAGGCAGCTTACACCATTCTCCTCCTCCATCTTATCCCCACAACAACCCTGTGAGGTGGGTTGGGCTGAGAGTCTGTGACTGGCCCAAAGTCACCCAGTTGGCTCCATGGCCGAGTAGGGACTGGAACCCAGATCACCTGAGTCCTAGTCCCAGGCTCTTAACCGCTACACCACACTGGCTCTCTTATGTCATTGTCATTGTCATAAGAGTTTCTATATTACCAACATGTATCCAAGGGATTTTAGAATATGTAACTTGATCAAGGAGTGAGAGGGGAAGCATTATAGATTATGTTAAATGTATGTTTTCAAAGTGTGATCGTTTTTCAGTTTTTAACCCTTTAATGTTCAAAAAGGAAAAGTTACTGAAAAGAAGAGAAAAGATCCTGGCTCAATCATTTGGAACTGTCTCAGGCTGACTCTCCCTTATCAGAGCTTTTCAGATGGGGGAGGAGGGCACCACTGGGGCTGCAGAGATCCCCTCCTGGGAGACACCCTCCAAGGTGAGGATTCCCAGATGCCACCCAGTCCTGGCTTTGTAGTCTCACTCTCCACCCTGTAATTGTGTCCTCAGAGCATTATACATCTCACAGCCTTGCCAATACCCTCTCTAAGAGAGCAGGAAGAAAAAGATGCTGTGTGTCATAAGCTAGGCATTCCCTCCCCAGCAAGACAGACTCTCCAGCTCTTCTCGTAAGCATCTTTATTCTACATGAAGGACTTCAAGCATACACAAGCTTCTGAGCATACACAGAGTGAGATGGTGAGCCCTCTCTGCCCCGCTTTAACCAGAACTCTTCTGGTCCTGTCTCAGGAAGGAGGGACGCTGTGGAACTGGGCACACCTGCGTTCCTCACTCCCCTAATTGGGCCAGCCTGTGGCTGTGGCCCTTGGATCTGCCTCCTCACATGGGTCTCCTCATCTGAGAGACTGCCCATTTCCAAACCCCCTCCCTCAGGATGTCTCCTTCGTTCCCACAGGCAGGGGCACTGGGCCCCATGGCTATCCTTGAACTACTTTCATCTACAGCAGTCTCAGACTCCTACTGAGAAATTGGGGTTGTAGTTGCAGGCCTGTCCATTACAACAATTCCATTATCAGAGTTCGAGCTCTGAGCCCCATCTGGGTCAGCCAGCACCATCATCCCCAGACTCTGAGCTATCAGTTCCATCAAAATGATCAGTTTCACCTGTGCGCCTGGGAATCTTTCCAGAGCGCGTGTGCACAACACCGTGCTATTAATAAAAGTGCCATAGAAAGAGCATGCAGTATCTTTCCCCAGGCCAGTGCACTGCTGGAGGCAGTAACTGCAGAATTAATGAGCTGGCACATGCCTTGCCTGCTGAATCTGCACACTCTGGGCTTCTCTAATGAGGCACTAATTGTGTGGTTGTGAGCCCTTACTCAAAGAAGTGAGCATCTTTCCATTGGCATCTTTCTCCTCCAGGGCATCTCCTGCCATTTCCAGCTTGCTCGCTTGCTCTCTCTCTCTCTCTCTCTCTCTCAAAGGAAGGGAAATCAGTGGTTGCATTTCAAAGGCAGAACAAACCATGCACATGGTAGGCATGTCATGAGCAGAGCTGGCTGGAGCCAGGGGTCAGACTAGATGGCCCAGGAGGCCCTTTTTGACTCGCTCTGTTTCTATGTTTCTAAACACAAATGAACGCCTCCAGTATTGCTACAATTCCATTATATGGCAGCTATACAATCACACCATCTTGTGCTTTGCTAATGGAATGCAAAGAAAGGCAGAGAAAGAGGGGGAAGGAGCATGTGTAAAGGATACCTTTTTCCTTCCACTGAATACTCCATAGAAGACCCTCAGTAAAGTGCAGGCTAAAAACCTTATGTAGAATTACAGACTCATAGAGCAGTAGAGTTGGGAGGGGCCAAGAAGGCCATTGGGTCCAAGCCCCTGCTCAGTGCAGCATTTGCAGTTAAACTATCCCTCTCAGATGGCTGTCTGGTTGCAATAGAGAAGCCCTAGCTCCATTCTTGGTCACATGCTATTAATCCACAGCTCCTCCTTCCCATAAATTTCAGCTTTATATGGCCCCCCGGATTCTTGCAAAGGACGATGCAATGAGAAGTACACCCCTAGCGATGTTTGCCATTGTAATAGGAAATGTGAGAAATATCAGAACTGCTGTGAAGACTACCACATCCAATGCAGAACAGGTGAGTGGATATAGAGACATTTGTTGTGTGTGTTTGTGTGTGTTTGCATGGAATGGTCCGGTCTCTTGTTCACAGACAGTTCCCTGCTCCTAAGAACAAGCTTTGGTAATGTCCTCCAATAACATGTGGAATAATGAGATGCAGTTGCTAGATTTCATACTGGGAATAGATCCATGACAGATCTATGGAACTACTTGTGGTGTTAACCCCCACACCCCATAAAACACTTTAAGCACCATGGATAGCTCCTTTACATCTCCATCTGGAACCCAGAGTAGATATACCACCCTGCTGGCCTTGGAGCCCCCTTAATTCTCCATTCACCTGCAAATAATACTGTTCTTCCCCTGGCTCCACTGAGCAGGCATCAAAATTCTGGAGAACTACCAGGCAGATCCACCCAGCCTAAATTCGTCTTAGTCTTGGTTTACATGTGACTCTTTGTCCCCTCTTTTGCAGCTAATGCAGACAATAATGAAAGCAGCACCGTATCTGCTGGTGAGTACTTGTGCCACTTTTTGGAGGAGGTGTGTAGCTTGCACAAAATCTGAGGCTAGCAGCGGGCATGTAGTTGTAGTGCTTGCTTGCTTTCACTTCTGTACCACCCTATAGCCAAAGCTCTTCAGGCAGTATACAAGAATGCATAAAACAAAGCGATAAAATACAATACAATTAACATAAAACAGCAATGTTAAAATAATGTTAAATTAATTTTTAAAAGCCTAAAAATACCATAAATTCAATAAAAAGACCCAACAAAAAGAATATGAACCAGAATAATCTCCTTAGACCCCCAGATAAACAAAGAGATCTTTAAATGCCTTTGTATAAAGGGCTGTCTTGTCCTAGCACCTGAAGGATGGCAAGTTTGGTGACAGCTGGGCCACAGGAAGGTTGTTCCAAAGATGGGAGGCCACCACAGAAAACACCCTCTACCTTGTTGCCACTCTCTGAGCCTCTCATGGGGTTGGCACTTAGAGGAAGCCCCCAGAGGTTGAGCGTACTGTCAGTTAAGTTGCTGGTACTAGTTGGAAGCTGTGTTTTCTAGAGAAACTGAGCTCTCAGTAATCCTTGGGAGATGCACTGCCTTCCAGCATCATTTGTCTTCAGGCTCAAAAGAGTGGTTTTGAGTACAAAGCATTCTGTTTTGTACTTTTGTTTGTTGACAGAGGACTTTGTTTTGGCCTCCTCACTCATTGTACCCATGGCAGCCATCTCAGGTATGAGCAAGCCACTTTCTCCATAGCAGTCATCTTGTGAGCATGTTTTGTAAGAAAATGGAGCTGAAATGCATATTTCAGTAAGAGTTTTCATGCAGATTTTAAAAGATCTCAGGCTTGTGCAAGGACAGGAGAAAATGGAACGATCCATTTATACAAGCAAGCTTGCCATGATCTAGAAAGGTGCTGATCTCTCCTTCCCTAGTGGGTAGGTTAAGCAATCCCTTTGCGGCCTATTTTCTGTTACTCACCACAATGAGTGGTTCCTGTTACCTTTGGTCCAGCCTAATGTCAGGAACTCATGGGAGCCAGGCCATTAGAAGCCTCTTGCAGATTTGTTGCATCCTGTCCTTCTGCTCAAAGACTTGCTTCTCTCACAGAGGGATTTTCCAGACATGATGATGTTATCAGCAATGAAGAACTGCAGAAAACATCAGAGCAGCTTTACCAGGGTGACTACAACAGAGCAGAGGAATCCGATATCATCCTTAACAAGCAACACTTAGCTTCAAACACCAGGGACCATGAAGATCAGTCCCCCAAACCGTGAGTTTCACACCAGCCCATGGAATGTTTTGTGGCATGCAGTATGTGGAATTTGGTGTGTGGAAAATATTAGGTGAACATAGATGGGGGTATGCAGCCTGGTGCCATCGGGAGGGTGGGGACTACAAGCCCCATCAGCTTTAGGCAGCCTGTTCAATGTAAAAAAATGAGTGGTTGTTCATTCAGTGGTTGTATAGAAAATACAAGTTACAGGACCAGGTTGCTTATCTACTTCATGAAGGAAAGGCCATGAGCATCCTGGTTGCTGTTGCTGGTCAGTGGCTGGGCTTTTCCTCTGAGCTGCTCATGATGGGATGTGGGATGCATCCCGTGCCTTTGGAGAACATAGCCCTGCAGAAAGCAAGGCCATCTTGAAAGCCTGGAAACTGTTTTCTTGTGTAGGCTCTTCAGTTATGTCAATCAGGAGAAGCTTTTCTCCAAGCCGACTTATGCCAGCTTCATCAAGCTCCTGGACAACTATCATAAAAGGGTTGGGACAGAGGAAGACTTCACTGCAGAGCAACTCGCAGAGCAGGATACCTTCCTTGAGGAGGTCATGAAGACGGAGGTTATGAAGGACCTTTACAGGTTCCTTCACAGCAAACGTGAGTCTGTCAGGATTGAAGCTGATGTGGGTTTATGCCACTGAATAAAGCCTATGATAGAAATGGCACAATTCCACATGGACCAGTGAGGCCAGAAAGAGTGGGGTGGGCCACATTTGATGATCAAGCTTCATGAAGCCCCCTGAGGTCTCTGCAGCCCATGCTTGATCCTCTACCACAGTGAAGAAGGCTCACTGGACTTCCAGTAGAATCACATTTTCCCCAGCTGTTTGCTGTGTGTAAGGACTATGCACTTGGCATTTCTGCAGAACTGCATTCTGCCCACCATTCATTGCATTCCAGATTGCTGTCCCTGCACACTTTCTTTGCCAGCAGAATCAAGGGCGATTCAGCTGCACAGCCACTTTCAGTGGATGGTAGAGGAAAGAAAGTCCGGCATGGTCTCTTTGGCCTTCAGCCCCACCCACCCTGAGGGCTTCTTTGGCCCTTGGCCTGAAAGACCTTCACCACCCCTGCTGAAGATATATGAACTACATGATCATGTGGGCAGGGCCTATTGCATGACTCTGCCCTGTGCATTCAACACTATACGAAGAGAGGGTTCCTGCCAATCAGGTGTGAAAGAACTATGTCATAGGCAACACTCCTGGGGAACATTTTTCCCATGCACCCGTTCACACTGAGGGATTGTACAGCATTGGAATCCATCCCATGCTAGGCAGAGCTCGTGTGAAGAAGTCTGGCCATGCTTTCTCCTTTGCACTACCCACAGGTTGTATTTCCCCCATGCACCTTTTCACAGTGTGGGATAGTACAATGGAAATGCATTCCTCACCTGTAGGAGCTCATGCAGAGAAATGCTCATGTGTTCTTCCTAGGGGATCATGGGAACTGCAGTTCCATAAGGGGGCAAGAAATCTCTAGGAGAAATCTCCCCTTGATTCACTGTGCCTGGCTATGGAGCATGCTACAGGGGTAATATGGGAGCAACTCCTGTATATACCTGCCCGGCCACTGAGTTCTGGGAACAGGAGGTCCTCTAAAGGAGTCATCCCTCACTGAGATGAGAGAATGGAAAGTAGAAGAAGGATCTTCCCAGTAACTGCCCTCCCCCACCCCTTGTGGAATCAGCTCCCTAGAGAAATGTGCCTGGTACCAACACTACTCTCTTTTTGGTGCCAGGCAAAAACGTTTCTCTTTTTTAGGCATTTTAACAATAAAATTTTATATATATATACACACATACTGATTTTAATGTTTGTAATAATATATCATTTTATGGTTGTCCCCGCAGTGAGAACATATAATGACCTATTTATTTATTGCTGTCTTGATGACAGTTCCTTGTTTTTCTGGGATTGTTTATATTAGTTTTAGTGTTTTAATGGGGGGAGGGGTATAATTTTAAAATCATGTGAGCCCCCCTAGACACTCCATTTGGAAAAGAGGGTGGCATAGAAATGTCAAACTGAATTAATTAATTAATTAACCCAGCATTCCATCCTTCCATAGTTTTTGATGAGGAATTAATGTTTTTTGTCCACCCTGATTATCTCTCTCCTAGACCGTTATAGTACAGAGCCAGAGTTCGTTGCTGACCTCAAGAAGATGTGGTTTGGCCTTTATTCCAGGGGCAATGATGAAGGCGACTCCAGTGGCTTTGAGCATGTTTTCATAGGTATACTCATAAAAGGCAGCCCTATCTTTTTACTCCTTCCTGTAGCATTTGCACTTAGCCAGGGACCCTGCCCATCTAGTAGTGGCGGTGTGCTGCTGCCCCTTTGGCACCATTAACAAACAAACATGACACCTGGAAAAAGGTTTCTTCTTGCATGATTCCAAACTACCAGGAAGCACAAAGCAACTGTGATGACATCACAACGTCAGGCGGCCAATCAGGCTTGGCTCTGTTATGACATCCTTGAGAATCACAAAGCCCTGAATATGCTGTCATTTGGAATGTGTGCAAGAGGTTGGGGTAAGGGAATGCGTCTTCCCTGTTGCTCAGAAGTATGTTTATACTTCCTGCCACTTTGCTGTGCACAGGCCTTTGTCTGATGAAGCAAAAATCAGCAGAGAAGGGGAGGCATTTTTTAGCAATTAAAAGGAATCTCTTCAGGTGGCGCAGTGGTTTAAACCGCTGTGCTGCTGGGCTGGTTGATCGAAAGGTCGCCGGTTCGAATCTGCACACGGGGTGAGCTCCCATGCGCCATCCCAGCTCCTGCCAACCTTGCAGTTCGAAAGCATGCAAATGCTAGTAGATAAAAAGGTCCCACTTCGGTGGGCAGGTAACAGCGTTCCGTGCACTTCGGTGTTTAGCCATGCCGGCCACATGACCACAGAGACTGTCTGCGGACAACGCTGGCTCCCTCGGCCAGGAAATGGAGATGAGCACTGCCCCCTAGAGTCAGTCATGACTGGACTTAATGTCAAGGGGAAAACTTTACCTTTACCTTTTACTTCTTTTTGCACTGTTTTCCGCATTAGCTTAGTACCACTGGGAGTGCATTTTGTCAAACAGAAAACTATAGATGACTAACTACAGGGCCAGTCTTCTAAACCTGTTTATGTCTGTGCCTTGTAAAGGTTGCAGGCAAGTGAGTATTATGTATGCTTTATCTCGAAATGAGGGACACTGAAGCCATACTTTGACTTTATGCTCTAGAGGACACATCCATTGAAGAGTCAGAAGCAACTGAGCAAATGCTTTCCCTTAAAGCATGCAAATTTCTGTTAGCACACTCATTCCCAACATGCCCCTGGAGGGCTTTGGGTTGAGGGCTTTCATAGCCTGGGCAAATAAGCTGTGAAGGAATGGCTGCAGTGGGAATCTCCATGCCCCATGTGATTCTAATTATTCTTCACATTATTTCACACTCCACCCTCCCCGCCCAGCCACCCCATCCCAGCAATTTAAGGTCCAAAGCAAAGCCAACTGAATCTGCTGGACTGTCAGGGTCCTTCAGGGCTCACCACCTCTGTTGAATGGAGACAGGAAGATTTCTGACCACAGCCGTTATGTTTCGGTCAGTAACTTTAGCAGGGGGGCAAGAATCAGGACTGGAAGGGAGCACAAGGCTGTAGAGTTCAACCTCCACAGACAGACCGTAAGCCAGGGATGGGCAATTTGTGCCCTTCTGGACCTACATGAACCATAGATGGCATGGTGATGGGTGATAGGAGGTGTAGGTCAAAATATCTGAGGGCCATGGGTTTCCCACCCCTATTTGAAGCATAGCTACTTGGGCATCTTCTCAGACATGCAAGGAAGCATGTACAGATTTCTGAAGTCATTCCCAATTTTCTCTCTTAACCTCCTTCTGTAATAATAATAATAATAATAATAATAATAAGAATAAGAAGAAGAAGAAGAAGAAGAAGAAGAAGAAATAAAAATTGCTACTCTGGAACAACATTACAAATTGTTAATTTTATTCTACTAAATCCAACTATTGGGCTGATTTTAGTATTCCAGTGCAATAGAATTATCTCTATGCATAGAGTACTTCATTTTGCTCCTTCCTTCCTTCTTGACACTGCAGGCATTTCTAAAATGGAGGTACTTACTAATGACATGATTTACAGTACCTACATTCACAATGGGGTATGTTCTTTACTATTTAGGTGAAGTCAAGAAAGGGAAAGTATCTGGATTCCACAACTGGATTCGTTTCTACCTCTTGGAGAAACAGGGTGTCATTAACTATTTGAGTTACAACTATGATGGCCCGGTGAGTACCAGTGTGCTAACAGTCTTCCAGATTCACTGGGAGAGGGTAAAACCTTCTTGAGGAATATGAGTATATCAGAAAAAGATGGGTATACTATCAGCTTTATTCAAGAGGAAAAGGAAGATCCAACCATTCCCAGAGATACTGCTGCATTTTGGAATCCTGGTAATTCAGAGGCAGTTCTTCTAGGCTGCCATCACAGTTTTCTTGGCTCCAAATTTAGGACTGGATCTAGATTTAACCACACACAACGGGGCTGGCAGAAGTCCACTGGCTCTTGCTTCTCTGTGGCTGCAAAAAAGACAAATGCAATTTTAGGTTACATGAAATGAAATATAGTTTGGAAATCACATGAAATAATAGTTCCACTCTACTTTGTGTTGATCAGACTTCACCTCAGAACTTGGGTCCAGTTCTAGACACTACCCTTAAAGAAGGCTTGAGATAAACTGGAGCGAGTTCCAAGAAGGGCAACAAAGAGAATCACCAGACCAGAAACTAATATGGCCCAGGAGGCCCCTTCTGATTCACTATGCTTCTAAGTCGTATGAATGAGGATTGAAGGATCTATGTATGTTTAGCATTAAGAAGAGAAGAAAGAGGGGGAGGGAGTAACACTTTTCAAGCACCTGAAAGGTTGTCACATGCTGCACTGTCTTCTATGTCATCCAAGACAGGAAGACATGAAATAAGAGGATTTAATTCCAGGAAGAAAATATCAGTTGAATGTCAGGAAAAGTTTCCTAAAGGTAGAGTGGTCAGACAATGGAACCAAGTGCCTAGGGAGATGGAGGGGGCTTGTGCTTTGTCACAGGAGGAATTCAAGCAGAGATGGGGCAGCCATTCCTGCACTGAGCATGAAGCTGGACTCCATGGTCCCTTCAAACCCATGATGCTACAATTCCCCTCATGGCAGCATCTCCAGCCCACTGAATAGGCTGCATGGATAGGGGTGCTGGAAAAATTCATGATGATTCAAATGAATTCAGATTTCTGTGAATCTGACCTGCAGATTCTGTAGTGGTCTGGCTTTTCCTGAGTCACCTGGGATTGTGCAGAGATCTGGACTTCCCCCCGACTTTCTAGAAATCTATTCAAATTTAGTCATATGATTTTTAAAGAAAAAAGCACATTTCCCCAAAGGCTGAAGTGTAAAAAGATGCATTTCTTTCCTCAACAAAGTGTCACATGAAGCAGACACAGAGAACACAAAGGCCTATTACTAACCTGTACAGGTTAGGGACAAGTGGCTGGAGAGCAGCACTTGTGAAAGGGACCTTGGGTACTGGTTGACCGCAGGCTAAACATGAGTCAGCAGTGTGATGCGGTGGTCAAGAGGGCGAATGCCACCCTTGGTTGCATAGCCAGAAGTGTGGCTTCTAGATCAAGAGAGGTATTACTTCCACTCTACATGACTCTGGTGCGCCCGCAACTGGAGTATTGTGTTCAGTTTTGGGCCCCTCATTACAGAAAGGATATAGCCAGGTTGGAGTCAGTGCAGCGTAGGGCCACAAGGATGGTGGCTGGTTTGCAGGGATGGGGTATGAGGCGAGACTGAGGGAACTGGGTCTCTTCAGCCTGGAGAAGAGGAGACTCAGAGGGGATATGTTGGCAACATACAGGTATGTGAGGGGGTGTCACATGGAGATGGGGAGAGGCCTGTTCTCCCCTGCAGAGGAAGGCAGGACGCGCTCCAATGGAGCAAAGCTCAGGGAGCCAAGGTTCAATGCCAGGAAGCACTTCCTGACAGTTAGGACCCCGAGGGCGTGGAATGGGCTTCCACGGGAGGTCGTTGAGGCCCCATCGGTGAGGGTGTTCAAAGATAGGCTGGACATGCACATGGTGGGCATGTCATAAGTGGAGCCGGCTGGTGCCGGAGGTCAGACTAGATGGCCCCCCTTCTGACTCGCTCTGTTTCTATGTTTCTATGTTTCTATGTTTCTATTCACCCTGAGTGCCATCTTCATTCCTCACAGTGGGTACACATGATTTTTTCTGCCAAACATTAAAGGCATGGTATGCTACATCCATCACCTGCACATCATTAGCCATCAAAGGGCTCAGATCTACAGGAGGGCAGTGTAAATTGGTCTGCATTTTTATGACTCAGCAGTGGAAGATACCCTCCTTGAAATATGTCATTGCCGCAAATATCCTATATAGCTAACCTCATAATGTTTTCCGGTGCCTCCTCCTCCTCCTCTTCATTCAGTGGACCTCCTATCCAGATGTACTGGGGATGCAATTCAACTGGGATGGATTTTACAAAGAGGTTGGAACATCCTTCATCGGAAGCAGTCCTGAATTTGAATTTGGTCTCTATTCACTGTGTTTCATTGCGAGGCCTGGGAAACTGTGAGTACAATGACAGAGGAAAGAGTTTCTCCTTAAAGAGAAGGCCGGGCGGGCGCGGGGCAGAGCACATGATAGGTCAGAGTCCCGCACACCATGTTAGAATGTTCATTTCCCTGTAAAGTGTATCAAGAGTTTAAAGAATCAGATCTGAATGAAATGATAATGCTGCTGCTAAGACAGAAGAAACAAATCAGTTAGATCAGGAACAGAGAACTTCTGGGTCACGGACCTAATCTGGCTCATCAGCATCCTCAGTCTGCCCCACAAAGAAAGGCTGGAGAGGAACATGCCCCTTCTCGACATTACACACAGTTGCACTTGTCAGTGCTAAAAAGGGAAATCTGATCACTACTCACAGCAGGCTTCCTTTATCTAGTAGTAGCACTAACACTATGGAAGCCCTGAACTTATCTCTGGTCAGTCATTGGAGGTAAGAGCGGGATTTCTTTTGTCTGCTGAGAAGGGAAAGAGACACAGAAGACATGAGAGTGGGGCTTTGGGAAAAGGAATTGGGCTTCAAGGGGAAGGGAACAAACCTTGTCATCATCAGGATGTCTTGGGACACAATCCAGGAACCATAGAATGGAACAGTTCCCTACCTCCAACTGGGGTACAGCTAGCTTTGCTCAGAACAAGCGGCTTTCTGATTGCCTCTCCCCCATTCCAACCCCTTCTGCTGCTGCCTATCCCCCACTGCTGTCACCACCACCACTGCAAATGATGCCACCCAGTCCTCCTTCCTCACAAAAAATGTAATGGTGGTAGCAGCTCCTTTTAAAAGTAAAGGGGAATGTATGTGTGTTTATCTTTCATGTTGAGCAGGAGTGTTCTTACCAATCAGATCTTGTCTTTGGGATGCCACATCATAAAGGGCTCTGGGATGGTGAAAACAAAGGTTTATTTTGCTCCTGTGTCCTCATAGGCTGTGCCTCTCAAAGACAGCATCTGATTGGTTCAGGTTGCTACTACTCAGAACAGAAATGAAAAACCTTTTGCTTTTAAAAATGGCATGATTGCCTGGCTGACTGCCAGGGTGTTTCTTTTGTCTAATGGTGGGACAAAATGGAGAAGGCCAGATGGAGAAGGATAGAGAGAATGCAGGGGGTTATTTAGTGGCCCTTTGGATCATAGACCCCAGATCTGCACCTTGGTGTCTGTCCCTGGTTGTGCCATTTTCCTGATTCCGGTCGAAAGGCATGCATTAAGATACTTCTGGAGACCTTAGGATCAGTCTACAGTCCTCTGCTCTTCTAGGTCCTAGCATTTGAAATTCTGCAAATTCCATTCCAATGGAAGCTTAGTGGTCATGGCTAATAGCCATTAGTAGACCTCCATGAATATGTCCAAACTGCTTCTTTAAAACCCCCTGTACGATAGTGGTGATCAATGCTCCTTGGGGCAGTGATGTGAAGAACAGGCATTCACTTTCTCCATGTATTTTAGAATGAATTCAAATATCCTTTGGATGGGAGATGGCTATGGAGATGGTACTGCTGAAATCAGGAGTTGTGGGGGTGGGCACAGGGCAGGTGACTCAGGTGTGGGGATGCAGGAGAAATCTGTTATGAATTCAAATGATTTGTATTTCTGTGAATCTGACCAGTGAATTCTGCAGCAGGCTGGCTTTTTGCAAGTCACAGTTTCTGTGGCCTTGTCGAGCATTTTTTAAAAGCTTTTGATTGGGACTTGCAGAAATCCACATATGCTCTCATGTGCATTTGTTCTGATGCTGACTTGCTTTAGGGCACATTAGTGCTAATGCACACTTGCACAAGTGGAGCAAAATTCTCCTACACTCCTAAAACCTCTGATTTTGTCAGTGGATGGCTGACAGTGAGATGCCAGACAATTTGAAAGACACAGAAGGAATAGATTTAATTTAGTTAGAATGCTAATGAAATGCCCATTTTTCTGTTCTTCAGGTGTCGCCTGAAAATTGGGGGTCATGATCTGGGGATCCAGACCTATACCTGGGATAAATCCAGCTATGACAATGGCAAAAAGTACATAGCCACTGCTTATGTGGTGTCCCCATGAGGCTTCAAGAACATCAATGTGAAAGCATCCTGAATGACCAGAAGCAATCCACCCAGTGCCGCCCATGGTCCTGTCTTCACCAGCCAAAGTTCAACAGAAGGCTTCCTCTTTACTCCTTCAGTTCTGCATCCACATGGCTTGCCCGATCCAAGTGGGGCCTGCAGCAGGACTTGAGAACGGGGCTGTAGGACTCAGAGTTAGTGATTGCATGAACCATTCATGTGCCAAGTCATTTCCCACCAGAGATGACACCATGCAGTTTGCCTAAAACAAAATCCAAACTGAATTCAGGTATTGCCTGCAAATTTCAGTGGAAGGGGATTTCTGATCAATTATCACAATTCTTTCAGCAAGACTCTGGATATTTTGAGGTACTCTAACATTTGAGGTCAAAAGGAGGTTCCTTCTAGGGCAAAAACTCTAAGAAGCTTCACAGGAAGCCAAAATACTGCTGAAAAGACCAATGGCATTTCTCAGGCAGCTTCCTTTTATCTCCACCTGCAGTTTAACAAGCATCAGACATGGAAGTGATAAGGAGATTGGAAGACATCCTGTCCCACTATCAAATGCAGCCATTATTGTGTCTCTTTTTGATGTACGGTGGTACATCAGTTCATGAAGACCCACGTGGATGTGCTGGACAAGTCACAGAATATGCCCAGTCCTAGACCTCCATAAACCCAAGTATTTTGTGTGAGAATAAGAGAATATATCAGTTTCAGCTCCTCATTTTTTCCCAGCTTAAATTCATTTCATCCAAAACATTGAGATTTTTTTTTTAAAAGTATGACATTTCATATACATTTTTGTGCACATCTCTCCTAAAAGTTCACATTTTAATGCTATTTTACCAAGATTCATATTCTTTTCCTGCACTTTCTCTGAATATAATCATTTTTGGTTTTGAGAACTTGGTTGAAAAGCAGAGACATGTGGATTTTGAAGGCTAGTTAAATTGAAATGTGAACAGAATGACTTTCTCTACAACCCTGGGCTCATGCCAACCTGCTTCCTACCAGCAGTAAGCCTCTGTGAGCCCAAATAGTTAGAACTGAGCCTAGGAATTGTAGGTTCAAAACTGTGCTGAGCCAGTGACTGATCTTAGATTAAACTGCCCTCTCTCAGCTCTTCAACGGAGAACCTGATGAAAATGGCAAGCTGCCTCCACAGGAACTATTGCTTGGGTGAATGAGATGGCAAAGAACTTTGCATGATAAAAGTTCTATGAGTGTCATTATGAGTAAGATTATGTGCGTGGCTTCAGCAGATAAATCTTATCTTGTGAACCTGGTATTGATCCAGATTCTTGACATTAATCTTGACGTTCATCTCTTGTGAACCAGCTTTTCCCCCTTTGCACTTCCAAAACACAGACTGTTCTTTGGCAAAAGCTCTTGATGCTCCATGGCACTTCCAGTAAGCACAACTAACAAAC
Organism: Varanus salvator macromaculatus; assembly: GCA_023646645.1. Lineage (NCBI taxonomy): Eukaryota > Metazoa > Chordata > Lepidosauria > Squamata > Varanidae > Varanus > Varanus salvator. Next base: position 9,959,392 of record JAIXND010000795.1, read on the forward strand.
AATGAGTCCCTGAGCATGCGCAGAGTTGTTTGTTGAACTCAATCTAACAACTACTTCCCATCGTTCTCCTTTTGAGTACCCCTGGGGCACACCCTTGGGATGTCATTACTGGTGGCAGGAAAGCCTTTTCTCTGTCCTCGTCCTCTAGTTGGTCAGCCCATCTCTTCAAACATCACATCATGGGAACAGGAGTCATGCCAGGCTTGGCTGGCTGCAAGAGTTCTTCTCCCTTGCCCCCTCCTTGCAGTTGCGAATCCTGGCTGAGAATTCTGGTTCTCAGGACCCCTCCTCACTTGATGAGTCCAAATCCCCCTGACCTTGGAACTCACACAGAGAGCCAGTGTGGTGTAGTGGCTAAGAGTGCAGGACTGGGACTCAGGAGTTCCCATTCAGACATAAAACCCACTGGTGGGCTTCACAGACTCTCAGCCTAGCCCACCTCACAGGACTGTTGTGGAGATAAGATTGAGAGAAGCAGCAGGAGAATGATGGAAGCTTTTTTGTGCTTGTTGTAAGGAAAAAGCAGAGTATAAATCTAATAAATATAAACTCATTTTCATTTCCAACAGAACCCATTCTCTCCAGCAGTGATCATCCTCCTTTCTAAACACACCCTTCTTTGGTCCATATTGCCGCTCACAGGGTGCACGTACCCTCAGAGGTCTTTCCCACAGTTCCTCAAGGGTGCCCTGCAGTGCAAATTCAAACAAGAACTGCAACAGAATGCCCGAGATAAGAACATGAGAGACTCCATGGTGCATCAGGCCAAGGCCAGCTGCCCACAAAGAAGCTGAGAGTGCTAGAGGCTTCCCCATAACTATCAAATGCAAGCCTGTGTCCTCCCAGCCTGGAGGAAGGAACCATCCACCAGAGGGTGCCACCACTGATATGCTCTGTGAATCAGTCTAATCCCTTTAATGCCATCCAAGATGGTGGCCATCATGAATGCTGCAGGCACTGGGAAGAAAAAGTCCTCCTGATCTGGGTTCCGGCTGTGTCTTCCTCCAAGCAGGCCATTTCAGCCCCCCACCCCCACTTTCCAGTCATCCTTTGACATTCACTAGCTACCAAGCGCAAGGGGCTTCCTCGTTAGTTTTTTAATGGGTTCCCATGCATTTGCTTCTGCATTCCTACAAGCATGTTAGAATCAGAGAATCAAAGCATGGGAAGGGGCCATTGGGTCCAACCCCCTGCTCAGTACAGGACTCCCAGTTAAACCATCCCTCCCAGATGGCTGTCCAGTTGCATCTTGAATGCCCCTAGTGTGGGAGAGCCCAACACTACGCTAGGCAATTGGGTCCATTGTCCTACTGGTTTAATAGTCAGGAAGTCTTTCCTGATATCTAGCCAGAACAGATCTTCCTGCATCTCAAGCCTGTTATTCTGTGCCCTACCTCACATTCTCAGTGGCTCCTTTCACCCCCTCACAGCCTGGGCCTCAAGAACATAGTTGGAGAGCAACTGGGCCCTGTCTCCATTGCAGTACCTGGTCCAAAGCCTAGCAGATTCCTTCTTCCAGTCACCTGAGGAGTCAGTCACCTCAGGGTAGATGGAAGCCACAGTCAGGAGAATTAGCAATTCTCCAGGGCATTTCCCATGTTTGTCAGCAATAATCGTGCTACTTTTTAGGTGGAGGAAAGTCCAACATTATTTCCTGTCATCGCACTCGCTAGAGTGAAAACAGGTCTGTGTGTTTTTGGAAAATGTGCTCTGCTAGTGCACCACCTTGTGGTTGATTGATAAAACTCATGGAATGGCAGGGAAATTGAAAACCCCGCAAACTTTCTGCAATGAAAAGGCTTCAGTAAAGTTCTGGATAAACACCCTTATTGAGGCCAGTGTCATGGAGCTGGATTGGGCTCAGGAGATCTGGGCTCTAGTCCCCACTCAGCCATGGAGCCACTCACTGGGTGACTTTGTGCCAGTCACTGATTCTTCACCTAGCCTACATCACAGGGTTGTTGTGGGAATAAAATGAAGAGGGGACCCTTGTAAGCCAGCTTGGGTTGCTTACAAGAGGGGAAAAAGGCCGAGTATAAATGTACTCATCACCTCCTATAGAAAAGCCCACGAAAAAAGTTGCTCACTCAGAGCTTTCCATGGTGCTGCAACTGCTTGGCATTGTGGGTGCCTCTGGACTAAGCAGAACAGGGAGGGTCAGACAACAGATCTCTGGTATCACAGGACTTCAGTTCCAAGCAGTGCTGACCATTGGCCATGCTGGCAGGGGCTTCTGGGTGCCGAAGTCCCAAATATCAGGAGATCTACTTTCCTTTCATCCCTGATCAGGTCCTCAGCATTTGCTACTGGAAGAAGTGAAATTGCTGGAGGGCAGAAGACTGGCATCATTCATAGAACTAGTTTCCATGAATCAGTCTTACTATGGACTTACTATGGAAGTGGTGCTATTTAGTGGGCAGCCATTTACAGAGCACTTAGGGTTTGCTTGCTTGCTTAGAAAAGATAAGACTTGTGGTGGAGAAGCACCTGTGGGCAAAAATTTGGCTAATCCAAGGGGATTAGATGGGCAGATACCAACAGGGTCCCTGTTCCATTATTTCAGCAAGTGCCTCTGGACAGCAGGTGGTTTTTCTAGAGGTTTCAGGCTCCAAATGAAAGAGTCAGGGCTCCTGCATCAATGGACCGCTGCCCCAAACACTTCCTCTGTCCAGACCTCAGGACATCCTTATTGCCTGAGCAAAACTCATAGAATAATAGCACTTCCTTTTGTCTGCCCTGAATCTACTGCCCTTCCCCCCAAAAACAGTTTGGCTCAAGATGACACTACTTGGTGTCTACCTAGACCCATACATAGATGAAGGAGCAGCAAGAGGGGGGAACTAAGTGGTGCTCTCCTGATCTTGTCCTCCTGCATCAAGCGCACTGGACAGACTTTTCTCCCTGATCAGAAAAACTGCAGACCAATTTCCATGCTTAAAGTTAGAGATTAAATGTTATTAAGTATATTCCCAGTGGGACTTTGAATTACATTTTTTGAATGCAAAGCTTAGCTTTCTTGACCTCAAAAATCAGAGTCTTTGGAGTTGCTGCTGCTCCGCTTCTTTTTTTCTTACTTCACTATGCGTCAGCTATGAAACCATAGGCTCCCCACTGTCCAGTATTAAATGCCATTGCATGTCAGCCATCAAATGCTGCTGGATGTTAAATATAGAAATGAGTTCTAGAAGTCTAAAATCAAATCCTTTAAGTAAAGGACTTCAAGGCTACCTTGTACAACTTTGTCCTTTCCAGGTGGGTTAGAAATATAGTACAGTACTTCAGAAGTTTCAGTAAAATAACACAGTTGAAAAATATCACATCCACACAAGAGTGGAGAAACTGACAACATAATCAGGAAGACATATTCCACTAAGACATCACTGATGTTGAGTCAATTTGAGTATTGGTAGAACATTCCTCCTCATCCTCCCCAAACTTGGCAGTCTTCATATGCTCTGGACTACAACTTCCATTGTTCCTGACCACTGGGAACAGATGTAAACTGAAGTCCAAAGCATTTGGCAGAGGGGCTGCCAGCATTGCAGATTGTGTTGAGCCAAAACTTGACTTGAGGAGTCCTCTATGGTTGCAGAGTGATCTTCAGCCACACGGGGGCACTCAGGATACGCTGTCTCTTGCCCTGGCACCAGCGTGGCTGCATCATTCCACCCTTATGGAGCCAAGGCTGATCCTGTTTGACACTCAGAGGAAGTCAGCAGCAGAGAAGATTACACTCCTTTCTTTCTCCCTCAAACACCACCCTTGGTCTCCAGACTTCTGTTCTTCTCCGAGGTAATTGCCACAGGGTAGCCATCCCCAACCCAATGCCCTGCCAGTGCACTTGGAGGGAAACTCCCAAAGGCAAGGAGCTGTGTGGGGTAGTGTTTAGAGTGCTGGACTGGGACTCAGGAGATCCAGGGTTCTAGTCCCAGCTCAGTCAGGAAGTTCACTGGGTGACTTTGGAGCAGCCAGTGATTCTCAGCCTGACTTACATTACATAAATGCTGTGAGGACAAAAGGGAGAGGATGTGGATCATGTAAGCTGTTCCTTGCAGGATGGGGTGGGTGGGTGATGGAGACAAGATATAATTGTCATGGTGATGATTATAGTGATGATAGCTCCCACCATCCCCAGCCACTGTAGTGCAATGCTTCTGAAGAAGAAGGCACTGTAGGTGGGCTGCTTGGCAAGGCCAAACTCGTCCTTGACTCATGTCTCCCAGAAGGGTAATTGTCTATTCCACCATCTCAGCATGAGAGCTGTGCTCTCACTTCTGGAGCTCAGTTCTATGCTTGAGAGGAGAAGAATTGGGGAAGGTGGAAATGTCAGATGTACATTACTCGGTTCCCACCCCATTTCTCAGGGGAACAATGAGATATCCAGCTCCCCCTTCCATATACATAACTAAGCCCAGGGGTCTTGTTTCTTGGTCATTCTATGAACCATTGGTAGCAATGAAAACTGAGCTAGGAGTTGAGTCAGGAAGTACCATGGACAGCAGGGCTGCTGTTCCTCAGAAATGATCTTCAGTCCCAAGAATGATCTCTATAGCCTTTCCTGTCCAAGAGGGCAAATAGTCAGCCTGGCGTGACAGCCCTAATCTAGAACATGAGCATCTTTTGTGGCCCACAAAGATATTCCATGCTCTCTTCTCGAGACAGGAGGGAGCAGCCATCAGCCAGAACAACTCATTCCATTCTACAATGGAGGAATCCAAAGGGAAGTGGATGAAGCCCTTTGTCTCCCTACGACTCACCCATATTGTGCAGTGACTGGAGACAGATGGTTGGAGGGTTGGAGGGTTGGAGATATGCACCAGCTGTTTATGGTGGGTTGATCCTGATTGAAAGATTATCGGCAAGCAAATGATCTCTAGGAACTCACTGAAAGTACAGATATGAACCAAGTTAGCAACCCTAACAGAAGTCCATCATCCCTGGTTTGTTTGGACAAACAGTGACAGCAAATCACAGTTTCCCTAAGTTTACATTTTGCAGTTCCTCATTTAAAAGTACCTCATTCATAATGGAGGAGGAGAGAGGTAGCATATGAGTCCAAGGTTCTTTGTAGCATGTTCTGGCTAAGCTCCTGTTTAGTATTATGACTGAACCAGACCCCTGACTTCAATGGGGCTTACTCCAAAACAGCTATGCATAGGTTTGCCACCTTAGAATATCCCTGTGAATCTCTGAGCAGCAACTAGCATAGCCACATGTCCTCAGTTGCACAGAACAGTCCTCTATTTGAAGGGCTGCCAGGTGACCAACCTGTACTTGAAGGTGTCCTGCAGTTGAAGTTTGGTTCAAAGCCAGTACATTCAAGGCCAGTATAATGATAATGAGCCATCCAAAGAAGGTTGGGCCTGGGAGTTGCCCATTAAGAGTGAGTCCCTAGTAAGGCACATGATCAAAGTCAGGTGAGCTGGGAGATACCTGATCAAAGTCACCTGATCAAAGTCTTCTGCTCTATGGTGAGATGTATCATATTTCTATTTAAATTATAGTAAGTATTTCTAAGTTTGCAACTCCAGATATGAATATAGCACATGTACATTCCATGCAAAGCCTTGTCCTCTTTTGTCTTCCTTCCTTCCTTCCTTCCTTCCTTCCTTCCTTCCTTCCTTCCTTCCTTCCTTCCTTCCTTCCTTTTTTCCTTGGCAACATGTGTCCTCTTTTTTGACAATTCCTAAGTATTACCCTTACATTGCAGGAGTCAGAGGCTTGCTGTACCCCTAAACATTTAACTGCTGTGAAGCTGCACGGACACTACAATTATTGATGCTTCTGGTGCCCAAACTGGCTCCGTCCTAGGCCTCTGCTCAGCCTTCTCCAGACTTGCTCAGGATGGCCACCCCGTTTACTGGCCCCACATCTTGCTAGCATCTCTCTGTCAGCAATTCTACCTTCCCTCTCTTCTGGCCCTCTCAGTCTACTGTGTGAGAAGAGGGGCAGCGGTGGCAGTGGCAGCCGCAATCATGGCTGCCGCTGGTCCCTGGGCAGAGAGACGCAGCTTGAAGAGGGGCCTAGTGAATGCAGAGCTTCACGGTGGAGCCGCTGGGAGCTGGGATGCGAGTGGCTAGACAGATGGCTCAGCTGCAACAGTTTCTGAGCAAAGGGGTGGGCCTCCCTGCACCATCTGCTAGGGGGTCACAGGTGACACCCAAACATTGCAGTTGTGGGGAGGGCTGGGGAGAGAAATTTCTCTCTCTCTCTCTCTCTCTCTCTCTCTCTCTCTCTCTCTCTCTCTCATGCACACACACACACACACTTGGGGGTGGGGGGAGAGATAGAGAAGATGCCAGGGCTTGCTTTATACAAATGATTTTGCTCAGGCTGGCTGCTCTGCAGGACAGAGTTCATTTATTCCAAGCAGCTCAGCAGCTGGTTTACTGCTATGGCCTGCACACACTCCTGTAATGGAGTGGAAAGTGCAGGGCTGTGTGCCACTGTCTGGCAAGCCAGCCAAAAGGGCCATGACAACCCAGGCATGCAGCATCCTTGGCCCGGTTTGGGATCCTTCTCTTTGCTGTCAGCTTTCTGGGATTTGGCTCCTGGCAAGCATTTCTGTCTAACAGGGAGCTCTCATAGCTCAGGGCTCCAGCTTTGTGAGGGCTGCTGGAGATGATACCTTCTGTGGGCCACCCCCCCACCCTGTCCAGTGATTCTCCTTTCTCCCCACACTTGTCACCACTAGCCCTTGCTTCTCCTTCTCTTTCTCACCATTGCTGTCCCTTCCTGGCTTGGCTGCCAGGTGGGCAGGCAGAGTGCCAGCCAGCCGGACAGCAGGCAGTGGCATCTGCTGCTCCTTCTTCTCACCAGCAGAGCTGCCTGGACTCTTGCAAGAAGCAGGTGAACAAACAGGTTGCAGTGGGGAAGAGGAGAAGAACTTCCAGGGGGTTCTTGGCAGTGGGTCCCTACTGGGGCTGTGGGCCTCAGGAGGGGCCCTACTGTGCCTGCTCTGGACCTCAGCACTGGCTGGGGCCCCAGCTCAATGGAGAACACCATGCCAGGGCTTGTGCCTGCCCCTGTGGGCCTCTGAGAAGCTTGCACTTGCTGCCCTAATTCATTTGAAAACAAAGCAGAATGTACCATGATTTTTAAATGCTGATCCATTGTGTTAGTTCCATCACCTCGCAAAATAGGTGCGCCTTATACAAAATGTTCTCCTTCATGGATCACTGCCTTGTCGTGGCGAAGGGGCTTGCGTAGCTCAATGAAGCTATGAGCTATGCTGTGCAGGGCCACCCATGACGGACAGGTCATAGCAGAGAGCTCTGACAAAACGCGATCCACTGGAGAAGGAAATGGCAACCCACTCCAGTATCTTTGCCATGAAAACCCCATGGACAGTACCAAAAGGCAAAAAGATATGACGCCGGAAGATGAGCCCCTCAGGTCAGAAGGTGTCCAAAATGCTACTGGGGAAGAGCAGAGGGCTAGTACTAGTAGCGCCAGAAAGAATGAAGTGACTGGGTCAAAGCCGAAAGGACACTCAGTTGCAGATGTATCTGGTGGTGAAAGGAAAGTCCGATGCTGTAAAGATCTATATTCCATAGGAACCTGGAATGTAAGATACATGAATCAAGGCAAGCTGGATGTGGTCAAATAAGAGATAACAAGACTGAACATCGACATCTTAGGAATCAGTGAACAGCATGGGTGAATTTAATTCAGATGACCATCAGGTATACTACTGTGGGCAAGAATCCCTCAGAAGAAATGGAGTAGCCTTCATAGTCAATAAAAGAGTAGGAAAAGCAGTACTGGGATACAATCTCCAAAATGACAGAATGCTCTCAGTTCAAATCCAAGGCAAACCATTCAACATCACAATAGTCCAAATCTATGCCCCAACCACTGGTGCTGAAGAGGCTGAAATTGACCAGTTCTATGAAGGCCTACAACACCTTCTAGAATTAACACCCAAAAACGATGTCCTTATCATCCTGGGGGATTGGAATGCTAAAGTAGGAAGCCAAAAGATAACTGGAATAACAGGCAAGTTTGGCCTTGGAGTACAAAATGAAGCAGGGTAGAATTTTGTCAAGAGAATACGATGGTCATAGCAAACACTCTTTTCCAACAACCCAAGAGACGACTCTACACATGGACATCACCAGACGGTCACCACAGAAATCAGATTGACTATGTGCTCTGCAGCCAAAGATGGAGAAGCTCTATACAGTCAGTAAAAACTAGACCAGGAGCTGACTGTGGCTCCAATCATGAGCTTCTCATTGCAAAATTTAGGCTTAAATTGAAGAAAGTAGGGGAAAGTACTAGGCCACTCAGGTATGACCTAAATCATATCCCTGATGAATATAGAGTAGAGGTGACAAATAAATTTAAGGAATTAGATCTGATAGACAGAGTGCCTGAAGAACTATGGACGGAGGTTTGCAACATTGTATGAGAGGCAGCAACTAAAACCATCCCAAAGAAAAAGAAATGCAAGAAAGCAAAATGGCTGTCTGAGGAAGCTTTACAAATAGCTGAGGAAAGAAGGGAAGCGAAAGGCAAGGGAGAAAGAGGAAGATACACCCATTTAATGCAGAATTCCAGAGAACAGCTAGAAGAGATAAGAATGCCTTCCTAAATGAACAGTGCAAAGAAATATAAGAAAACAATAGAATAAGGAGGATCAGAGATCTCTTCAAGAAAATTGGAGATATGAAGGGAACATTTCATGCAAAGATGGGCATGATAAAGGACCAAAATGGCAGGGACCTTACAGAGGCAGAAGAGATTAAGAAGAGGTGGCAAGATTACACAGAAGAACTATACAAGAAAGAGCTTAACATCCCTGATAACCATGATGGGGTGGTCACTGACCTCGAGCCAAACATCCTGGAATGTGAAGTCAAATGGGCCTTAGGAAGTCTGAGCAACAACAAAGCTAGTGGAGGTGACAGCATTCCAGCTGAGCTATTCAAAACCTTAAAAGATGATGCAGTAAAAGTGCTACACTCAATATGCCAGCAAATTTGGAAAACTCAACAGTGGCCACAGGATTGGAAAAGGTCAGTTTACATTCCGATCCCCAAGAAGGGCAATGCCAATGAATGTTCAAACTACCACACCATTGCACTCATTTCACATGCTAGCAAAGTGATGCTCAAAATCCTACAAGCTAGGATCCAGCAGTATGTGGACCAAGAACTACCAGAAGTACAGGCAGGATTTTGAAGAGGGAGAGGAACTAGAGATCAAATTACTAACATACGCTGGATCATGGAGAAAGCTAGGGAGTTCCAGAGAAACATCTACTTCTGCTTCATTGACTATGCTAAAACCTTTGATTGTGTGGATCACAACAAATTGTGGCAAGTTCTTAAAGAGATGGGAATACCTGACCATCTTATTTGTCTCTTGAGAAACCTATATGCAGGTCAAGAAGCAACAGTGAAAACTGGGCACGGAACCAGTGATTGGTTCAAAATTGAGAAAGGAGTTCGGCAAGGCTGTATACTGTTGCCCCGCCTATTTAGAAACATAGAAACAGAGCGAGTCAGAAGGGACCTCCTGGGCCATCTAGTCTGACCTCCAGCACCAGCCGGCTCTGCTCACGACATGCCCACCATGTGCATGTCCAGCCTGTCTTTGAACACCCTCACCGATGGGGCTGCAACGACCTCTCGTGGAAGCCCATTCCATACCCTCGGGGTCCTGACTGTCAGGAAGTGCTTCCTGGCATTCAATTGAACCTTGGCTCCCTGAGCTTTGCTCCATTGGAGCGCGTCCTGCCTTCCTCTGCAGGGGAGGTCTCTACCCATCTGCATTTAACTTCTATGCAGAGCACATCATGAGAAAGGCAGGGCTAGATGAATCACCAGTTGGAATTAAGATTGCTGGGAGAAATATCAACAACCACAGATATGCAGATGAAACCACTCTCATGGCACAAAGTGAAGAGGAACCAAAAAGCCTCTTGATGCGGGTGAAGGAGGAGAGTGCAAAAGTTGGCCTGAAACTCAACATTAAGAAAACTAAGATCATGGCATCCAGTCCTCTCACTTCCTGGCAAATAGATGGGGAAGAAATGGAGGTAGTGACAGATTTTATTTTTCTGGGCTCCAGGATCACTGCAGATGGGGACTGCAACCAAGAAATTAAAAGACGCTTGCTCCTGGGGAGGAGAGCGATGGCAAATCTAGACAGCATACTAAAAAGCAGAGCCATCACCCTGCCAACAAAAGTGCGTATAGTCAAGGCTATGGTTTTCCCAGTTGCAATGTATGGCTGTGAAAGCTGGACCATAAGGAAGGCTGAGCGCCAAAGGATTGAGGCCTTTGAGTTGTGGTGCTGGAGGAGACTCTCACGAGTTCCTTGGACTGCAAGGTGATCAAACCGGTCAGTTCTAGAGGAGATCAACCCTGACTGCTCTTTAGAAGGCCAGATAGTGAAGATGAAACTCAAATACTTTGGCCACCTAATGAGAAGGAAGGACTCCCTGGAGAAGAGCCTAATGCTGGGAGCAATAGGTGGCAAAAGAAGAAGGGGCGGCAGAGGATGAGGTGGCTAGATGGAGTCACTGAAGCAGTTGGTGTGAGCTTGAGTGGACTCCGGGGAACGGTGGAGGACAGGAAGGCCTGGAGGAATGTTGTCCATGGGGTCGTGATGGGTCGGACACAACTTCGTGACTAACAACAATAAAAAATGTTGAATCATGGAATTGTAGAGTCAGAAGGGCCAGAGGACTATCAGGTCCAACTCCCTGCTGGTGCAGGATTCCCAGTTAAACCATCTCTCTCAGGTGGCTGTCCAGTTGCATCTTGAATGCCTCCAGTGTGGGAAAGCCCACAACCTCCCTGAGTAATGGGCTCCATTGTCGTACTACTCTGACAGTCAAGATATTTTTCCTGATCTTTAGCTGGAATCCGCCTTCTTGTAACTTGAGCCCATTACTTTTATGTTTTTCAGCAAATCTATGGAACTTTTGGAACAGTGAATCCTCTGTGTTGCCACATAGCCATGAATTTGCAGTATTCTTGCAACAGCTGCTTTGTTTAGGACAACATAATCCTTTGAGGGCTTACATCTCCCATAATCTCACCCATAATCTCACCCATTCACCTTCTGTGCCAAGGCCAAATTCATCTACTTGAAAATGATTTGGTGTTTTCCATAGCCCAGCATGAGAATGTGTGGATATAGATATAAATATAATCCTCACTACTTACACTCAGAGAGCTGGGGTGCAGTTGTGAAGTTATTTGGAAGGGAGGTAGCCTAGAGCCAGAGCAAAGCTTTTTCAGCAACTCCCGCTGTTCCAGTAAAGGGACTGAAAAATAAAGACCTTTCTGAAGAAGGGAAGCTGGTAACTCCCTCCATGGGAATCCTTATCCACTGCAGCTTTTATTCTGGGCTTTCTAGCTATTACTGGTGCTGCATGGTGGTGAACCTGTCTTGGGGATGTTGTTCAGCATCATGGAAAGCTTCCAGAAAATTGCAATGCCTAAGGAGCCCCACTGACACAGGACTCACCCATCTTACCTCCCTTATTCCTGCAGTTTTAGAAGACTGATGACAAACTCACCCTGGGGATAGATTCAGCCTGTGCCAGTGAGAATTAGATTAACTCATGGGCACAGGCTGAAATCAACCCCTGTTCATAGGCCCAGATTTACTGCTAGTTACAGGCTTAGAAGAACCCATGGGTACAAGGTTAAAGTAACCCATGGGTGGGATCAAATCTTAGAAGCTATTTTCTGAGATTCTTAGAAGACCTACCCACCTACCTATCTATCAAGCTGTAAAACAGCTTTCCACAGTATGGGATGTTCATGATGGCTGAGGATGATAGGAATTATAGCTCAGGACATATGGGGGCTGCTGAGTTGGGCGAGGCTGATCCACAGTATGCTCACATAATCACTCACAAGGCAAAGAAGTAGAAATGTTTCTTATTCTTCTTATCCTCCCAGGAGTTCCTGAAGAAGGTGCACAATTGATGAGCCAGCTTAAGTGGAGGATGTGCAGATATTCCCCCAATATGTCTTTGATTGATGTTAGCATAAATATGCCCCCAGATCAAGTCAATGTTGCTTCTTTCCTTGTGGCAAACTGTAGAGCTCAGTGGTACAGTCTCAGGTAGGGCTCAGGTAGGTTCAGCCTCTGGCAACCCTCATGAAAAAGGACATTTTGAAGGTGGTGTGAAAGGGTTCTACCTGAGACTATAGAGCTGGTGCCAGTTGGAGTGCAGAGTGCAGTCCAACTTGGTATGGAGGAACGATGCCCTTTTATTGATCCTTTGCACAAATACCTCCCAGAAGTGTTGCACTGCTGTGGCCAGCATCCCACAACCAACATAGGCTGCCGGGGTTGTGATTCAACATTCCTGGAAGGCACCAAACCAAGGAAGACTGCCTTACTCCGATTGTGAGAGAGACGCAACATGGGTCTGCCGTAATGTTTAGACTAATCTTTCATCATCTGCCCAGTGTCACATCGTTTTTGGACAGAAGGGGAAAACATGTGCACAGAATTAGCTGCGGGGGAGGGATCTGGTTCAGCCGGGCTATCAGAACATAAAGCCAAAACCTGAATCCAACGAAGTGTTGTGCGATGGCCTGGGAAGAGAGGCAGGCAGAAGCCGGAGAGCCAATTGCCAGGCATCTGCTGCCTGTGCAGGGATGACGTGGGCCCCGCCCCCACAGGCCTGCATCTGACAAGGGGAGCATGATCTCTCGGAGGGGCTGCTGGAGCCTCCCACCCCACCTGAGCGCAGCCAAGTTGGGGAATTTAAGATGGTGGCAATGGCAGCCCTTCCCCTGAGGCCCTCCTGGGCTGCCTTTGAGTTGTGTTCGGTGAATGACTTTGCAAAAGAGCATCTGGGTGAAGGCTGGGCAATGGTCCCTGTGGGTTGCTCCCCATGCAGCTCCGAAACAGCAGAAGGGGCTGCTATGCAGACAATGGCTCAGCACAAGTGAGCATCCTCCCCAAAGTTTTTGTGGCGCTTTGACCCTGTTGGAACAATGCTTCCATAATTCCTCCATTGCCCCATTCTAGTTTTGTCCCTGGGGAAGGTAAATGCATAAAGAGGTCTTAAGTCAGAGATTATCCTAAGTTATTCCAGGCATCAGCCTCTCTAAATCATTCAAAACCCAACAAAACACCATTCAGTCAATGCCTTAACATAGGTTAGGGCAGGGTTGGGCAAACTTGTAGGACCTACCAGGGATTCCCAACACGGCTGATTTGCTAACACAACATGTGAGCTTCTCCATTCAAACCCTTGAACATGAACATGAGTGTGAGAAACACCAAAAGTATTTTTGACGCATTAAACAAGTGCTCATGTTTGTCTGGCTTCTGACCACCAGTTTGATTTGTGCAAAGTAGACTGAATCTGCCCTGCTTTCATATATATTTTTATTTTGCTTTTTTATAGAGGGAAGTCAAGTAAATTAGGAAATGTGCACACATTTTGGAATTGCTTCTATATATGTCCCTGTCAAAATACACCCATTTCCCTATCAAACCCTCATTTTAAAAGAGACTCAGATGTTTGAAAACTAATGGTTAAAATTCTCTTTCCCCAAAAAGGGGTGGGATGCACTTTTGCATTTTCCAGGGCAGCTGGAGGCTTGGAAAATGCAAAGCAAAACATTTATCACCCTATAGACTGTTAGGGAATGTGTGCACATACACACACAAACATATAGAAAAAGGGGGGACCTCACCTCCCTCTTTTCATGAGCAAAGATCATTTGTGTCTTTGCTTTCTCCTGACAGCTCATCTTTTCACAACTGTTGGGAAAGCAAAGTGTGTGGCGGGAGACACCAAAAACCCATCCGGAGGCTCTCTGGGTGAATGCCCAGGGCTAGTAGCTGCTGAACATCGTTCAGGTGGAGATCCCCACTGCAAACTCACAGAGGTTCCCATTTCTGCATTTGTGTGGGTCTAAATAGATTTCTTTTTTTTAATGATTTTTTTTTTTTTTTGCATATTTGGAGTGCATTGTTTTAAATGGGGTGGGCAGCCAGTGACAGGATATCCAATGAGTTGCTGGGGCTTACATCATCCTTCTCTTTCTCTCCAATTTATCCTCACAACAACCATGTGAAGAAGATTAGACTGACAATCAGTGACTGACCCAAACTTACCCAATGAGATTCATGGCCTAGTGCGGACTAGAACCCAGGACTCCTGAGTCCCAGTTCAGCACTCTGACTGCTATGCCACTAGCTCCACCCAAGACGAGGTAAAGCAAGGACATGAATCTGCATAAAATTGGCACATGCTGATTTACATGGGCAGATGCAAATTAAGGAATCCTTGCTATTAAGTGGGGGAAAAACACATCTCACCCTGGTGAGGAAGAGAGTGATCAAGTGACCTGTGTGCTGTGCTCCCTCTGCTGTCTGGGTGCTGTTCATGGGCAACCTTAAGGCTCATGTTTCTTTCTCATTCCATTGGACTTGGACTGCACAGCGTTTCAGACAAGGGGCACTTTCACACAGAGGGCTGTCTCCTGTAAAGTGGGCACATGGCTACCCTATTTAAACAAGGGAAGGTTGAGAAATAGGAAGAGCCAATGTGGTTCAGAGTTAAAGAAGGCAGCACTAAAGGTATGAAGGTTTAGTGAAATAGATTTTTTGTTTGTTGGCTTTTTAGGGAGGATTTTATATAGAAAAATGGCAAACCCATAAATAAATAGAGTGAATGCCTATTTATACAGATTTTCTCTTTCAAACTGTTTAAGCTCTCTTTGAAAATAGTATTTTCACAGTCAGTTTTGCTGGCTGATGGATTTGAGATTTAAAATAGTTGCCTTGAGAATGGACCTCAAAACCAGAACCAAAAGCTGGCACAATACATCTCCAAACAACATAGCTTTACAAAAGAGCAGGCACATGATTTGTGTTATCCAGAGGGTTGGACCTGAAGCTGAAAAAGCTCTGATGGCAATTTTTTGAGGTCAAGAAACTGTAGCTTTCCCAGAATGGCTGACCCCTGACAGACAAGTGTGAGATGCTTAGTTTTTGCAATGTGCATTGATGCAAGTTCCAGATTAGGGACACTTGAGTCCCAGGGAGGATGCTTAACAGCAGCAAGCCAAAATGACTGCGAGCAGACTCGCCTCCCTGACACGTGGCACATGGTTGATCGGAGTGCCTTGAGCTGCTTCACATCAGAGGCAAAGGAGAACATTCACACCGAAAGCAGATCTTGTGAACCTGGGCTTGCCTGGGTTGGAGATTGTGTGGGCATTTAGCTTTGGAGATGAAAGCCAAATATCCCCCTCCCCTTCCAGTGCACTGTGTTGGACTGAAGAAGGAGGGAGCGAGGGAGATAGGGAAACAGTCACTCTTGTGGAGCAGACTGTGGCTTGGGTGACTCCTCAGCCTCCTACCCAGGTGTGTCTGATGGGACAGGTCCCTGCCCTCCACTCTTCACAGTGTTCTGCATCTTGAATGGAACAGCCCTTCATATTCATTCATTCACTATATTTCGGTGTCTCCCAACAGCTGAAGTTCCCTGGGAGTTTGCAAAGATTAACACCTTAAAAAAAATGATGCACACATGTAAACACACATGCATACATGTGCGCGTGCACACAGATGTGAAAATGATTTCAAACAGTCCAGAACAGAAAATAATCAAGTCATAGAATCACAGAATAGTAGAGCTGGAAGGAGCCATGAAGACCATCAAGTCCACCCCCCTGCTGTTGCAGGACACCACTTTACACCATCCCACTCAGATGGCTGTCTAGTTTCTTTTTGAATGTCTCCAGTGTGGGACAGCCCACCACCTCTCTAGGCAGCTGGTTCCACTGTTGCATTTTTCTGACAGTGAGGAAGCTTTTCCTGATGTCCAGCCTGAATTGGGGTTGTCACAACTTGGATTGATTATTCTGTGTCCTACACTCTGGCAACAGCAAGAAGAGATCTTAGAAACATAGAAACAGAGCGAGTCAGAAGGGGCCTCCCGGGCCATCTAGTCTGACCTCCGGCACCAGCCAGCTCCGCTCATGACATGCCCACCATGTGCACATCCAGCCTGTCTTTGAACACCCTCACCGATGGGGCCTCAACGACCTCTCGTGGAAGCCCATTCCACACCCTCGGGGTCCTAACTGTCAGGAAGTGCTTCCTGGCATCCAAATTGAACCTTGGTTCCCTGAGCTTTGATCCGTTGGAGCACACCCTGCCTACCTCTGCAGGGGAGAACAGGCCTCTCCCCATCTCCATGTGACACCCCCTCACATACCTGTATGTCACCAACATATCCCCTCTGGGTCTCCTCTTCTCCAGGCTGAAGAGACCCAGTTCCCTCAGTCTCGCCTCATACGGCATCCCCTGCAAACTGACCACCAACCTTGTGGCCCTACGCTGCACTGACTCTAACCTGGCTATATCCTTTCTCCAGTTGCGGGCGCACTAGAGTCGTATAGAGTGGTTGTAATACTTCTCTCGATCTAGAAGCTACACTTCTGGCTATGCAACCAAGGGTGGCGTTCACCCTCTTGACCACCGCATCACACTGCTGACCCTTTCACAAATGCTGCCCTCCAGCCGCTTGTCACCTAACCTGTACTTATGACAGCTATCCCTATGCCCCAAGTGCAAGAACTTGCACTTATCCACATTGAACGCCATCTTGTTGTCTCCCGCCCACTTCCATAGTCTGTCCAGATCCTTTTGAAGTACCTGCTCCTCATTTGTGGCCACTGCTCCAGTTTTAGTGTCGTCTGCAAATTTGATCAGCAGACTGTTCACCCCTTCTTCCATGTCATTCATGAAAAGATTAAACAGGATCGGCCCCAGGATCTTGACCTTCCTCTTTGTGACAGCCTTTGAGGTACTTCTAGAGGGATATCATGCCCCCCCCACCCCATTCTTCTCTTCTCAAGGCTGAACATGCCCAGTTCTCTCAGTCTCTTCTCATAGGACAGTATTTCCAAACCCTGAATCATTTTTGTTGCCCTCTGCTGGACCCTTTCTAATTTACCTGCATCTTTCTCAAATCTTGGTGCTTGGAATTCGACACAATATTCCAGGTGAGATCTGACTAGTGAGGAGTATAGAGAAACTACTACTTCTCATGATTTGGAAGTAATACTTCTGTTAATACATCCCAAAATAGCATTTGCCCTTTTTGGCAGCTGCATTGCATTCTTGGCTCTTGTTTATCCTATTGTCCATAATTACTCCGAGATCTTTTTCTTTTTCAGTTCTGTTGAGTCATGTATTCCCCATCTTGTATCAATGCAAAAAGCTCAAGACCTGATTCAAACTCCATCGTATGCTGCCACATGTCTGAGAGAAGAGGAAAGTCTTAACCTGGTGCTGGAAAGATGGCAAAACTGGCCCTTGGTGTGTCTCTTCAGGGAGACCTTCCATAATGCAGGGACACAACTGAGCAGAGGTGGAGAATCTGAGGCTCAGGAACCACATGCGGTCCACTGAGTTTATTTTGTAGCTCTCAGAGAGTGCGGAGCCCCCTTGTCTCCCCCAGTGATGGCATAGGCATGATTGCACTCAGCTCTCCCAAGGGTTAGCTGGCAGTCTCAGAGGAGCTCACCCCAGCATGTCCTGCCTGTTCCTGCTGACTTTACAAAGTCAACCTCAAAAGAGGCATCTTGTCCCCCTTCCTGAATATGGAGAGCATGGGGACCAGTCGCAGATCCAAAGAGAATTTGTGTTTCTCAGAAGATGGTTATCTGGTTGCTGCTTGTTTCCTTCAAAGGTTCCTGAAAGGCCATGATCTTCAAGTTAGAATGCTAACAAGGAATTCTCAGCACTTCTTACTGAATTATAAGTGCCCAGATTCTGTCTGTGACAACAGTCTTTTTGATTATCATTATTTTACTAATATGCCGTTTGCTTTGGGTAGTTCTTGTTTCTAAAGGTCCATTTCTTTGAGAAGGGCATCCCACAGTTAGTGTTTCAGGTATCTATGTGTCTTACCATGCACATAAAGAAATCATGCAGATTAGGAAGACCACATTTTCATAAAGTCATAATACACAAATAATTATTTGTTTATGTCTTGCATCTCTCAAACAATGCTTACTATATGTTGCTGAGCAAGTCTGGCCACCCCTGCCACTAAGCATGCCCTCTGCCTTGCTCCAGCCTTTGTAGACTCCCTTGGTAGAGGCACCTGGAGACATCTGGAGGCCTTACCTTATGCCTGAAGTGCACAGGAGGGTGGGGGAGGCACCTTCACAACAGAGGACTGCCCTTTAGCAACTTTCCCAATAGAGGAAAGCCCTCTGTAAAGAGGGACAAGGGCACCCTGCACCACTCCCCATCCTGCCAATCTGCCTGTGGAAAAATGCACAGGAACTGCTGTATCAGTAGGAGCCCAAATGGAGGGTCTGTGGGTGTGAACAACCCTGGATCACGGCCAGAATGAACCCCCTGCTCTGTACCAATCAGAGGCCCACACAGCTAAGCTCCCCACCACTGCTTTAAATAAGCAAGGAAATACATTTTGAAGGAACGATCTACTTTGGGCCCACCCCCAAATCCTGAAGAGATCCAATTAAAAAAAAACATTTTGCATAGGAGGAAAATTCCAAAAATACCAGATGAGATCCAGAATTATTAAAATGTGGTGGGGGTGATCCAGAAAAATGTTCCTAAAAGGATTTTCAGAAGAGTTCTATAAAGCTCCAATTGGGATAGCAACAAAAGTTGGCCTGGCTTCCCCTCTGCCTTAGTGGTGACCCTTACAGCCAGCTTGGAACTGGCAAGTTGTCCTCAACAACCAAACTAATCCCACATCCGCAAACACACACACTTGTGGGGATTGATAGCAGGCTGATGGAGTGCAACTCAGTGGCTTAGGCCTTTGTTTTCAAATCATCTGGCTTAAGAACAGGATAAATCAACCAGCACTTCACCTTCATCTTAAAATTGTATCCAAGAGCTGACATTTAATTACTATTTCATGCACTTCAACATTTCTAGGAGACTGATCCTATGACCCTTAAGACATTGTTTGTGGGTCCATTGGATAGTCTGAATTCCCATCTCTGAGGCTGGAGACAAAAGTACAAATTCTCAATCTCAAAACTGGGAATCAGAGCTGCCCTCTCTCCCACTGCCCCCTTGCAGCTGGTGTGGAAAGAACCAACAAAGTCAGGTGGATCTTCCCTGAAGCCAGGAAATCAATCTCAGAGAGGCTGAGGCTAAAGAGGGCACTTTGGAGCAGGGAGGAGACTGGAACAACCAGTCCCCATCGGACTGTGCACTAAATGCATTGGAGTATCTGTACTTGCATTCTGGCTTCCCTGCACCGATTAATTGTGCAGGAATGTCCCCTCAGCTCTGAAGTCCTGGCCACGGGCCTGGATTAAGCTGTGAGTCAGGATGTCTCATGTTCTCATTTGCCTTCTGCCACAAAAACACCTGATAACCTGCCAGCAAGCCCCAGTCCCTGAGACTCAGAGTGGCTTTTACAACATGGGCAATCAAAAGCAAAGTCTGGCAGCTGGTGGCCATCCAGATGTTTTGGCCTACAAATCTCATCATCAACTATAAATTGCACATTTTATGTTGTTACACAATACTTGGATGCTTTCTGTTTTAAATCTAAGATGACCACTTAAGCATCTCCAGAAAAAAGAAGACCAATAGAGGACACCAAATTTGAACACCATTTCTGCATGTGCAAATTGAGAGGGAAACCCCTATATAAGAGAACCAGATAAGAGTGCAGGGCTGGGACTCCAGGAATCTGGATTCTAGTCCCTGCTCAGCCCTGGAACTCACTGGGTGACTTTGGACCAGTCGCAGACTCTCAGCCCAACCTACCTCACAGGGCTGTTGTGAGGATAAGATTGAGAGGAGGAGGAAGAGAATGATGTAAACCACACTGAGTTTCTGGGAAGTGGGATATAAATATAATAAATAAATAAATCACAATAGAGTAACAGTGTATCCCAGTGCAGGAAAAGCTCTGACTGGAGACTCTTGTGTTTGCTCAGGGAGCTGTCCAGGTGCTGACTTCTTCTGGACAGCTTCAAGGTCTTCCTTTTCTACCCCACTCTTCCTCTTTTGACGTCAAACCAGGCTTGGTCTAGACATCCCTTCAAACTGATGACATCTTCAAATGCGGGTTTCTCCTTTGCAATGTGGGATGCCTGGCATCCTATTACAGCTTCCATAAAGCAAGGATGAAAAATGTTAGATCCTCCTCTGAGCCTGATTTCAGCAAAGCTGGAGGCATTAAATACTAATTCCAGAGGCCATTGGGATGCTCACTAATCCCTTCCAGTAAGCGATATGGCTCTAACTACCCTGGTGGGACTCTGGCTGATCTGGTAGCTGAGTCCATGGGGAGGGCCAGTAAATTGTCTATCTGTCCATTTCTCCCAGTTTAAAAACACAATGTAGTAAAATACAATAAAACTATAACCAATAAACAATATATCCCTCCCCCCCTCAGTGCATCTCGGCAACTAAAAAAGAAAAAAAACCCCAACAATTATTAACTACAACATAAATACATACATAAAAACATAACAACAAATTATAAACAAACCAAACTAACAATTAAAATAAGACTTGAATAAAAGGGTCTTTGCCTGGTGCCGAAAAACAGATAACGACGGCACCAGGCAAACCTCTCCAGGGAGCGCATTCCATAATTGGGGCGCCACCGCAGAGAAGGCTCTCCTCTGGGTGCTTACCCACTTAATTTCCCTCACAGTGGGTTCCCGGAGGAGGGCCAATGTTGCCGATCTTAAAGGGTGGGACGGCATGTAAGGGCGTAAGTGGTCCATTAGGTATCCAGGTCCCAAGCCGTTTAGGGCTTTGTAGGTCAATACCAAAACCTTGAATCAGGCCCAGACTTCAACTGGGAGCCAGTGAAGCTGACGGGCGTTATATGAGAATAACACCCAGTCCCCGTCAGCAACCTGGCAGCTCTATTCTGCACCAACTGAAGTATCTGGACTGTCTTCAAGGGCAGCCCCACATAGAGGGCATTGCAGAAGTCTAGTCGAGAAGTCACCAGGGTGTGTGTCTCTGTTGCCAGGCAGTCGTGGTCTAGGAAGGGATGCAGCTGATGTACCAGCCGAAGCTGCAGGAAAGCACTCCTTGCCGCCGCCGTTACCTGGGCCTGTAACGACAGCTCTGGGTCGAGGAGTACCCCCAAGCTGCGAACCTTGTCCTTTAGAGGGAGTGCAACCCCATCCAGGACAAGGCCCAAATCCCCTATTCCAGGACTCGAACCGCCCACCAGCAGGACCTCTGTCTTGTCTGGATTGAGCTTCAGTTTATTGGCCCTCATCCAGCCCATTACCTCGGCCAGGCACCGGTTCAGCACAGCCACCACCTCACCTGGATCGGTAGAGAACGAGAGGTAGAGCTGGGTGTCATCAGCGTACTGATGACTCCACAGCCCACACCTCCTGATGACCTCCCCCAGCGGTTTCATGTAGATGTTGGATAGCAAGGGGGACAAAACGTGCCCCTGCGGTACCCCATGGCATAGCTTTGTATTGCTATGGTTATTATTTACATGTCTTGGTCTTCTGTTTTATGCTGGTTTAATCACTGTACACCATTCTGAGAGTGCCTAATAAAAGCAGTTTATAATACTTTAAATAAAGCAAACCAACAGAGAAACTGGCACCACCACCAAGTCCCTTGGATCATTATTCCTCCAGATGCAGGGAATGGGATTTCTTGGTGCAGAATGAGCTCCATGTTGCCACAAAAGTACGACAAGAGTCACTGCCCCGCTTCTTCTTACAGGGTGTTTCTAGAAGAACGCAACATTATCCGCAGAGCTGCCTGGCAGCCACAGGGGGAAAGGGGAGGCAGCTGAGCCCTGCGAGTGTCTTCAGATCAGGCCGTTTGGTCCAGCACACATGAGATGCGTTTCCCTTTCCCGCTCTTTATGGAGAGGGAAAGCAGGCTGGGTGTGGGATGGGGGATGCAGGCAGCAGGTCTCCTGAGCATGGCTGGAGGCTCATTGACAGCTGGACATTAAACAAAGCAACTCGGAGCAAAGGTTAATGAGGAATTGGTGCTCTTTTGAACAGAAGAATGTGTGGCAGTTATCCCATATGGATACAGGAAGCTCTTTTAGCAGCTCCCAGGAGATAGAGACAGAGAGACAGAGAGGATTTAAAGCACTAGATCTTCTGCACATGGGTTAGCTTAATTGAAACAAGATAAAAAGTTCCTTAAGAGAAAATCTCAGGAAAGGACATTTGCAGAGTCCCCACACAACACTCCAGTTCAGCCCCAGAGATAGCTCAGCAATTTGGGGGTCACATTTGGGGGGTCACATTGGACCACACATTTGACCCATCTGGGTAAATTGCTTGGATTGCACCATCCTCTGAGCCAAAGAACTGAATGAGGGAGGACAAAACGCTCTTGGAAGACATTGGGGGCAGGGCTGGAGCATGAAATTTTGCTGCCCACAGACAAGCAGCCATTTCTGCCCCCACCCCTCATCAAGCCGGTGAGAGGATCCTCTACTTTCTGGCACCGGGTTAAGTGTGTTTGCTGCTTTTAGGCACTTGACGTTGTTCAATGGCATATGTTGGGGCTTTTATGCCATCTGACTAGCATTTTCCTTGAAATACTAGTGTGCTTTGGGAAAGTGTGTGCCTATAGCTTCTAGAGAGCATCTAGAGGGCCATGGGGTGCTTTGGATTCTCAGGTCCAAGGTGAGAAGAGAGTTCTGATCTCGGAATTGGGGATTCACACTTGGATTGCCCTTCTCCCTGGCAGCTGGGCACAGGAAGAACTGACCTCAGAAAAAGGGTACAGGGGGCAATCAGCATCAGGGAAGGCAGGAGACTTGGTGGTGCTCTAGCCCCCTGCCCTCCCTCTCCCAAGCACCACAATTTGGCCATCCAGCAGAATTGCAGGGCTGCTGGAGAAGGGAGGCAAGGCCTGCCTGTGTGCTCCTCCCACCCTGCCTAGAATACCCACAACCCTCATGATGGCAGTTACAGACATCCCCACTGGTTTGTGCCCTAAACTTATTTTACATTTTGCATAGTGAAACTCCCTGTGTATGTTTTAATCTGTATTTGTGTTTTGCTGTTGTGAACCACTCAGACAGCTTTGGCTATGATAAATGAATCTTATAAATAAATAAGACTCCAGGGCTGATTGAATTATTTTGCTGTCAGGTAATAGTAGTTGCATGTTCTAGCTGTGCACTTATCCTATGATCAGAAATACAACAGTGGTAAAACGTTAGGTATGGACCACAAAGATTATATGTGGAGTTGTGATGAAACAGCATTTGGTACACCTTTGCATGATACACATACATCAGAGAATCAGAATTTGGTTGAAACTGCCTAGAGCAACTTCCCCTACCCTGGTGCCCTCCAGAGGTTTTGGACTACATTTCCCAGAATTCCTGACCATTGGCCATGCTGGCTGGGGCTGGTGGGAGTTAAAGTCCAAAACATCTGAAGAATACCAGGTTGGGGGAGGCTGTTATCTGTGGCAAGCCCAGGCATTGTGCTGAAGTGGAATCAGAAGCAACACCTGAATGGGTATGAAGAACAGGGCCAGCCCAAGTCATAGAATCATATTATCACAGAATAGTAGAGTTGGAAGGGGCCATGGAGGCCATCGGGTCCAACCTCCTGCTGCTGCCGGACACCAGTTTATACCATCCCACTCTTTGTTCCATGAGTTGGAGCAACGAAAAGCCCCCCTGCCACTGTGCCCGTCAAAGTGCATAGGACCTGAGGCCAGCCAGAACTCCACAAGCACCATTCTCTCTCCCGGTAGCAAGAGATGCAATAATAAGACATTAAGAACACAGTCCTTTGACCTCCACTTGGCATCTGGGAGGCCATAGGATTACAGAGAGTCCAAGCTCTGAAGTTCTGCAATCACAGAACTGTGATTCTGAAGGCCAACTCCTGCCCACAGCCCCTTGCTGCCAGAGTAGAAAGCACTTCCAAGGTGTTAAACATGCCTCAGAGGGTGCAGAAGGGGAATGTTGGCAGCAGAGAGGGGAGGAGAAGGGCAGGTGATTTACATTGATAGCTGTTGGCCTGCTAGCCTCTTTCCTTTGGCCTCCCTTTATCTGAATGAATTTTATCTAAATGAATGCAAATGGCTGTCCAGATAAAAATCATGGTGTAAGGCCTGGTGAAGTCACAGCCTCAGCCTTCTATGCTCAGAGCATAGAGTACACATAAGCTTCCCAGGTGGGGGACTTACATATATCAAGGGAGGGGGCAATAGGACTGCACCCCAAGAGAGCAATCCTAATGTCCTGGGATCAGCATCCCAGGGCCCAGCACTTGGATCCTGGCTGTCCGAGATCCAAGCCCAGGTGCCTGCCCGTTGCAGCCAGCATGCAGAGAACTGTGCACGCTGCTTCCCCGCAACCAGAAAAGCCATTTCAGAGGAGGAAAGTGGGCATTCTGTGGGATGAGAAGGTGAGGAGACCAGAGAGGGATTCCTACCCCAAACCAGGTTCCTCACTTTGCCTGAGCGTTTGATTGTTTAGGATGCCTGTCATTTTGATTTTTAGGTTACTGCCAATGGTGTGTTTTAATGTTTAGTCCTACTGTATTGATTCTCCTGTTTTATTGATGCACTGCATATGACAGGTTTCATGATATTTGAAACTCAATCAATAAAAAGTTCTTTGAATGCATTTTCTCACCAGAACAAGAAACAGACACTTATTTCCAAATATATTTGATCTTGAAATACAAGTTTTATATTTTTATTTATGCATTCATTATATTTATATCCCACCTTTCCCCCTTTCCTTTCCTCCTCATCCTCTCAGGCTTATCCTCACAACACCAACATGGTGAGGTAGGCTGAGAATCTGTGATCTCTGGATCTCTTGAGTCTGTGTCTTGCAGTCTTAACCACTCCAGCACATTGGCTCCATATGCATTTATGTACATTATTTGAACTCAGAGAGGTTGCAAAATCTGTGTGTTTTTGCCTGCACACCAGTCCAGGAAGAACGAAAATGCAGACAGAAGAAATTTGGCAGCCCTGTCTAGTTGAAACAGTGCTAGGCTGAACAGGTGCTCCAGAGACGGTCCCTGCAGCCAAGCCAATGTGCATGGAGAGTCCTGCAACTGCTTGAGAAGGATGAGGGCGAGGGCATTGGGGAAAAAATGAGAGGGGGATATTGCCACCTATCTTAGCGGAAGCTACTCTTTGTGACTGGTTTTCCCCTGATGCTCCTTGACCCCTCATGCATGGCCTCTGTGCTGGACTGAAAGCAGCCAACTGTTCCCCATGGTGGCGGAAGCGTCAGCCTCAGCCTCCGCTCTAATCCAATCTATCAGGGAGGTAATGAAGTATAAAAATGTGGATTCAATTAAAAGGGATTTCGATGTAGGACGAAGCCCATGAGCAGACAGGGACAGAAGCCAGCTCTGTTTTGAAAGGGGCCATCTGCACCGCCATGTTGCTGCCTTTGTGTTGCCTTGAAAGGGCAACTGTGCTCCACAGAGGTGGTGACACAAGCTCTCTGACACGTTGCGCTGCTTTGCCCCTTTCAACTTCCAAACTGCAGTGGAAGAGAGAGTGCCATGTCTATCCAGCCCTTCAGCAGAGCTCGTGTCTTGATGTGTCTTTAGCACAGCCGCAGCCTTGTTGCCCCTTTCAAGGACTGGAAGGCCTTCATATGGTAGAGGAAATCGGCTCACCCATTTGTGAGGCTTAAGAAGCCGCTTGTGAAATCAATCCAGCAAACACAGACTACAGAGACGAGCAGGAGCGAAGGGGGCAAAAGATCTTCCTGGACTGATTTACAGCCCAGGACTTATCTCAGTATTTGTGCCTGAGAGGACAAAAACTAGCATGCATTAGACATACAAAACCAGAAAGACTTTGTACAACTTGCATTTGCTATTTTATTTATATAGCAGAGACAGATTTCCTTAGAAAAGTGCAAAGGGGTGATCCATCACATGAATCAGACTGGTGGCTTCATTGCCAGCAGGACAGGCTTCAGTCTGAACTTGTAAGGATCTATCCATGGTACTGAACTATATACCAGAAATAGGTTCAACATGATGGATAGCAGCTTTGAAGTTCAAAATGAAACCTGGAGTGGATATAGTACCCCACTGACATGGGACCCAGAAGCCACTGCTGTACATGCCTATCATTACAACAATTACTATTCATTAATTTTCCAGAAACAAAGACAAATGTACAAAGAAACAAACTGATAAAATTGTGTTCCCTAGAAGAGAATAGCATAGAAGTGGCGCTGCCATACCAGTGTGTGATTCATAGCACATCATTGCACATGTTTACTTTATTTAATATTTAGTCAACTGTTAAATTCAAACACAAAAGCTAAAACATGGATGTTGCAGAGCACTGAAAGGATGGCAATGGAACACCCACAAGCCAGCACCTCCCTTTCCGCTTCTCTCTAGTACCCTCTCATTTGCACATGTGAACATGTATTGAATGTGTTTGTATCCCACTTTTCCTCCAAGGACCTCAGGGTAGCATTCATGGTTATCAACCCATTTTATCTTCACAGCAGCCCTGTGAGGTAGATTAGGTTACGAGATAGCGACTGGCCAAAGAACAGTCAGCGCACTTCCTGGCAGAGCAGGGATTGATGCCAAGATCTCCCCAGTCCTGATCCTCTAACCAGTGCATCATCTTGCTTCACACTGGCATCACTCCTCTCCAAAAATCTAGGAAGTTTAGCACTAAGGTTGTGCCAGTCTACACCAGTTGTTGGGGAACATGGACAGTGAGCTCAGGTTCTGCTGAGCTCAGGTTCTGCCAGCAGGATCCTGTGAGCAGCTCATCAGCAATGTGCAAACTGAATGCTGGACTAGATCTAACACCGCTGTTCTTGAATCCCATTGCTGTGGCATTTTAATAGTTAATATTGGTCATAAATTTCAAATGTTATGATTGTAGCATTAGTGGCATGAATTGCTTGCTTTGTGGCTAATGCAAATATGCATTATTTCAACTGATGTATTGATATGCATTCTTGTTACCTCCTTGGTGTACTTGTGAGCGTCTTTGAGTAGATTATGCAAAAAAGCAGTATGCAGATTAAAGTGGTGATGAGTAATGAGGATGAGATGATGATGACAGTGATGATGACGATGACGATGATGATGATGACAAGTGAAGAAGCACAAGACTTTCATGAGGAATGTATGGTGTGAGATCATTCAAGGGCCATAGCCCAAATCTTAAACTTACCGGGCCCAGTCAGCAAGGTCATGATGGTTCTTGAGGGGTTCTTCTGAAGTGAGGGAGGAGTGCTCTTCCGGGAGGTGGGGGAGCAAAGGGCTGCCGTCATTCAAGAACCCTGACAAGACAGCTGTCCACATCCCAGTGAGCAGACATGCCCCGCTTTCTCATAATACGCAGCTCAGGATTTCCCCCTCCTCCCACACCAGCTTAATCCACAACAGATAAACTAACAGAAGAGAGATTTGGAATTATTTGCAAAATCTTGCTGCTCTGACAAGATTAGGGCTCTGTTTAATCTTGTACAATGAGGGTTTGGGGGATGGCTTAATGAGAATTTGTGCTTGAGTAATCCTGTCTTTAAACTCGCCCCGTGGACCAATCCCCCCTGAAAGTTGTAATCAGGCAAGATGTTCTCAGGGCACAGATGCAATGGGGTGACCAGGGTGGTGGTGGCAGGAGCTGGAGGAGAGGAATCCTGGAATTTCCAATCCAGGCATATCCATTCTTCTGTCCCTTCCAGCAACTGAGATGGTACAAGAGAGTTTCAACAAATGGTAACACCCCCTGCCTCTTCTGCAACAAGATAGCAGCAGTCTTTTGGAAGGAGGCTCTGCTCTGGGCCACTCCAGAGTTGGGAAGGTCCTTGGGCAAGTGACCTTCTGTTGGTCCCTCCCTCAGTGAGCCTCCATTCGCACTGCCATTGTCACTGACTGCTCTTTCTCCACACCCTCTTTTTCATCGTGGGTAGCACATGCTTCCCTGATGGGCAGAGCAAGCAGGTTGCAGGGGTGGAGAGGAGAAGCAACTCCAGGGGGCTCTGGTTACCAAGGTGCCTGACCATCACCAGGTGCCTGATCATGCCTTAGCACCAGCAGGCAGTCATGGTCAATTAGACAATGTTCCTCTGCCAGGCAGGAGTCCAAAAATCCAGAGATCTTACGTTGGCTTCCCCTGAGAGGAGCAGCTGCAGCAAGTGGGATTGTTTAGCTTAACAAAAATGGTGAGTAAGGTGGGACATGAGAGAGGTGTTGCATGGTGAGGAGAAAGGGAGACATTTTCTGGGTCATTCCATGATGTTGACTGATGGAAGTTTAGGATAGATAAAAGGAGGTTCTTCTTCACACAGCATATAGTTAAACAGGGCAGGGATTTCTGGAGGCTTCTGTTTGTGGGGTAACCATAAGTCAGAGATGACTTGACAGTACAGAACGACAGCAACAAAAAGTCAAGCGATGAAATTTGCTGCCACAGAAAGTGGTGATGGCCACCAACCTGTCTTTAAAAGGGGATTGGGTAGATTCATGAGGGAGGAGGCTCTGAGTGGCTACTAGCCTTGCTGGCTGTGTGCTGCCTCCTTTAGCAGAGTGGCCTCCCTGCATACACCAGTTGCTGAGAAGCCTGGGCTGGTGGAGGTCTTGCACCCATCCTGCTTGAGCAATCCTGTGGGCAGCTGATTTGCCACTATGTGTATGGAGTGTGGACTAGATGAGCTTTTGGTCTGATCCAGCCCGGCTTTTCTGATGGCTGTGTGGACATCACCCAAGAGGAGGGAACCTAGCAAGGCAGCTGACAAAAGCAGATGCAGCTTTGCGTAACCTTGGTACAACCTATTGTGCATGTGTAGATGGATGTGTGTACATCATGGTTACCACTGAAACAGGCACACAAGGTGTCTCAGTATTGTGACCAGCAGGGCTAACCACAGGTAGGTTGAAATTTTTTATTTAAATAAGAGCATACTACACCTTCAGGGCCTTTGGATGATTCTTCTTGATCGTTAAACCAAGTTTGGAAGGAGAGACCTTCAAATAGAGGATACTTTCAGAGAGAGGGCCATCCTCTGCACTGCAGACCACCAAAGGGACACAGAATGATGTAGATGTAGAGTCTAAAGGAAGGTGCAGCTCCCTCTTTGCTTTTAATAGCAGAGGAGGGAAGTTTGGAAGGTGCAGTTACCCATGGGGAGAAGGACAGTCTCACCGCTCCATTTCCTTGTCTATGCAGCTATCTGTGGCACAGCAGGACCCCGTCCCCTTTTATACCTGACGACTCCTGTAGAGGCAGCAGGGCATAAAAACCATGAGTCATCCAAAGCAGAGCTTGCTGTGACCTCCCGGCATTAGGCCAGCAGCAGAAGAAAAAATCTGCATAAGGACAGCTCAGTATTTGTACTAGCTGTAGAGAACTCTCCATATTGGTTTATTTGCAAGAAAAAAAATTAAACCAGAACCCTTAAAAATCCTTTCTCAGATGAAAAAGCAAGTGGGTGACTCTACCTGAAAGCCAACGGAATTGCCCAAGTAGCATTGGAATAGTGATAGCAAGGAATCACACCAACTGAAGGCACAAGTTAAGGATTAATTTGACCTTGGGTTTATTATGTATGTCCTCTGAGAATATGGCCAGAACGAGACTCAAACACTGAATGAATGAATGAATGATGAATGAATGAATGAATGAATGAAAAAGTTAGTAGGTGCATTGGCAGGGGTCACTCAAAATGCTGAGCTAATTAATAGGTCCGGATGCATCAGAAATTGTTGGATGCGAACAGGGGTCACTGGTATGAGGGGGTGGATGTTGCATAGCAGCCAGACAGAAACAGAGAACTTGCCTTTTAGCTTGGATTTCTTTTGTATTAAAAAAAACCTAGCATGCTCAGTATGTTGTGCAGTAGTAATGGTTTCTTTCTGTTAGGTCTAACCTGATTTTCTCTGCTGTTTTATACCTCTAGCAACTTAGTAAAGAAGCATATTTTTCTGCCTCAGAAAAGTTTGCAAAGATATTAATTTGCTGAATTCAATCTGCTTTACTGATAAATTAAGACAACTGGACCTAGGTTTGAATTGTGGCTGTATACTCAATTTAATGCTGATGTATGTGTGAAGAGAACATTTCTCTCATGTTTAAGATTGTTGGATTTAACAGAGGAGGGAGTATTTGTGACTTTAATATTTGAGTAGAGGACAGAATTGGCTCTTTACCTCCTGACGTATTTGCTTAAGAAATATGTGGGTCCCAATCCCACAATTGCTGAAGGGCACTGGTATGATGGGAGAGGTCTTTACAGGGCAGAAGCTAAAAGCATAAGGGCAGTGACTACACACAGCCCTCAAACTCCATTTTTTAATGTAGGAGGGATTTAAAAAGGAGCAGTTCTTTCTGCATACCACATGGTCTTTAGGGGTCTATTCAGTCTTTAGGGGTTCCTTCCAGCCTTATCCCTCCCCATTGTTTAGCACCCAGAATGTCCACTTGTAAGACAATCCCTTTACTCCTAGTACTAGGAATGATACCTCAACCTGTATCAGCAATGTGGAACAAGAACTCTGTGCACATATGTGGGCGTGCATAAGCACGCTTGCACGCGCACACATACACACACCATTAATTATACTTTTGTGATCAGCTCTGATCATTACTGTGTGGTTGTATGCATTTTCCCCTCCCTTTTATTTTTCTGTATATGTGTCTGTGCTTTTTGCTCCTGTTTCGTATTTTCAACAGTTTTGTGCTGATATTTGGGTTTGTTGAAAGATTATAAAAATTGAACACAATTTTATACATACACACAAATAGCAGAGAGAGAGAGAGAGAGAGAGAGAGAGAGAGAGAGAGAGGATCATTTGTCTAAGCAGCATCACATTTTCTCCTGCCTTGTTCCCTGAGTTTCAGCCTGCAGCTTTATAGCCAGAGAAATTCCTCTGAATGCCAGATACCAATGTTGTAACTTTTAGGTTTTGTACCTTGCTCAGAAGAAAAAAAAATCACTGCTTTATTTTTATTAACAAATGACATTAAGAAGCAATGAAGGTTAGATTGCTCCAGAGGGCTTTTCCCCCACTGACCAGTTCATTATTTAGAAGCAGTGTGCTTCAGTGGTCAGAGTGCCAGGCTATGGCCAAAGAGAATTGAATATTCACAAGGGTTTTTTTTAACAAAATTAGACTCACCAAGGTGGGTTCCAGGGTGGTGAACAAATCTAAAATAAATATCAACAATATAATAAAATGCAATATTCCCCCCCCCAAAATAAAAAGCAACAAGTAAAACTGAGAGGAACAGAGGAACCATTTATTCAATCAGTTGAATCCCATGCCAAAAAAAAGGCTGTATTTACAGGAAACCCTCTGGGAAGTGATTTTTTTTTTTTAAATCTGGCACCTGAAGGCATGCAACACTGATACTGAAGCTGTGTGGGCAGTGCTTTCTAGAAATGGGTGCCACCTCAGAAAATGTCCTTTCCTCTATGCCTTCCTAGCATAATGCTTTTCTCTTACAAGAGACAGTTGGAGAAGTGCCTCATCTTATGTCCTTAATGTTCACAAACAAGTTGGTATGGGAGGATGCATGCCAAGTGATGCTTGGGTCCCAAAGGGAAGCATCAGCACCTTGAGAGCCAGTGTGGTGTAGTGGTTACGACTGCAAGCCTGGGCCTCAGGCAATCTGGGTTCTAGTCTTCTCTCATCCATGGAGCCAGTTGGGTGACTCTAAGCCAGTCACAGACTCTCAGCCCAACCTACCTCACAGGGCTGTTCTTGTGGGGATCAGACTGAGAACAGGAAGAGGAGAATGATCTGAGCTGTTTTGAGTCGTTAAAAAAAGAAGAAGGTAGGATAGAAATCTAATGAATAAATGGATTTAATCTGGCTCAGAAATGAACACAATTCTTCAAGAACTGGGGTAACATGTTTTCAGCTACCCAGACCAATCAGAATTGGAGCAGCTGAATTCATTACTCTTTATTTGTTCTCCTGGTCAGCCCCACATATAACCTATTGCAGTAATCCAGCCTTGAGTTTACCATCACAGCCTGGATCAAAACTCCAATCAGCTCCGAAGCTCACAGGGTGACTTACTCACCTCCCCTCTCTCCCAGCCTGGCTTACCTCACAGGGTCACTATGAAGATAAAGCATGGGGAAGATCATGCCTACTTGGTGATATAAAAATTTATCTAGAAATGCCTATCATATCCATGCCTCCAGTCCATATTCGCGAAAGAGCTTCCAGGGCAATGATTCCTAGGTTTCAGTCTCATTACCTCTGCATTTGATTCCCTGACACTGGATCTGGGTGAGCTTTCAGAACTGCTGAGCGCAGAGTGGCTGCTGCAGCCACCAGCTTTCCTCTAAACCTTCGGAAGCCTCCTTCTGAATCTTTCATGCCCTCAGCCCCCATGATGAGGCTGGGGACTCCATGTCAGTCTTGCTGTGAGCCACTGTTGATCGAGGTGCCCCACCCCCCACCTGTCCCGGGCAGCACAAAAGCCTGAGTGGGGCCTCGGCCCCTCTGTGAGGGAAGCACCATCTGCTGTGAAAACTGACACCCGCTGACAAAGAAGCAGAGGCTGCTTTGCCACCCCCACAGCTTGCAAGCCAGCAAGAGGGCATTAGGATGCGGACAGGTCACTGTGATCCTGGAAGCCTTCCTCCTCCTCCTCCTCCTGTTGAGAAAGGGAGCATCAAATTACCATCCACCTCGAAATGAGAAAAGCAAGCAAGAAAGAGAGAGAGAAATCCAACAGAAATTAGGAGGTGGCACAGTGCGAGAAATGAGTGACCGCTCTGTCTTATGCACTGGTGCTGCTCCTTCCAGTCTTCCTTTTTTGTTAATGACAAGGCCAGTGGGAGAGTTGACATGCAGAAGGCGAAGCTTTCTTGCCACTGTGCCTCTGGGATGAGTGGTATCTCTTGAATTTCTGCCCACCCTGCATTGTTAAATATACAGGAATGACCATGTGTCCTTTCTCTGTTCTCTGTTTGTCAGGTGTCCTAAATTTGAAGGGCTGCCCAGTTGCTAGTCCAGCATGAAGCTGAAGATCCATCCAGAGGAAAGTCTAGGCCGAGAAGTTGTTCACCAACAGCCTCAGACAGGCAGGCCGAGCAGGGAGGCACAAAGGACACTTGCTGTAGTTTTCCCCTACCTTGTGAAATGCATTGGCTCTCTCTTTAAATCTGAATACTTATTTTTGAAATAGCATGTAAACATATGAAGCAGTACATGAAATGAAGTGTCCTTTCACTTGGCCATGCACAAGTGCCCATCTTAGGTTTACAACATACATACAGTGATTTCAAAGGAGCAGAAACTGAGTGCTGCAGAGAATCCCTGCTGGCATCGCAAATGGCAGCCTTGTAAGTCCATCCTCATCTCCATTGCAATGACTAATACGCATTATTCACATAGCCCTATGTCATTGGAAGTCAAGTTCTCCACCCCTACAGGAGCACCCAAATCTGTGGACCAAGCTCTAATTTCAAGGGGATTGGGTGAATTTTCAATTTCAGGGCAGATGCTTTAGCCTGCATTCATCTAAGATGGGTGTTCCACCTTAAGGACAAGCACTGGAGCAAAGGACACCCAGGATCAAAAGACAGGTCAGTGGAAACCTGGACATTAGCACTTGGTGGGACACAATTTGAATTAAGCCCATGGTGAGGCCCTTCTCTGCACCATACTCTTCATCCAGACATATAATGGGGTGAGCACCATGTTGGAGACCATGGGAATTAGCCCTAAGATGATGTCTGGACTGTGTTCATCTGTATCTGTCTGGGATGTTATGTAGGGGATGGGATAGAAAAGCTTTTCAATCAATCAATCAATCAATCAATCAATCTGTCTCTCCACTGGCCCAGTCATGTCATTGCCCTGAGATCCTTGCAGAAGCAGTACACTGAAGTAGCTCTACTGCAGCTTCTCCCAGTCTGGCACTCTCCAGATATATTAGATTACTACTCCCATCAGCCACAGCCTGTCCACCCAACATTCAGGGATTATGAGATTAGATTATTTCACCCATTCCTTTCCCCCAACCATGGATAGTTGGTGGCTTCCTAGCTTTCTTGCACTCTCTATGCACTTCTAAAAGGGGAAATAGCTCTCCTAAGATATAGCTCTGGGCTATAGGAGCTTTAGGGTGCAATTCTATCCATGCTTGGACAGAAATAAATCCTAAAGTTCCCTGTGTTCCCTGGCCACAGTATCTGGCTGTGGCATGCTGGATCTGCAGCATGATACAGCTCCCCTTGGTGGATTGATAGAGAAGACAGTTCGGTCCACCTTGCAAGTACTTGTGGGATTGGCATCAGATCTGTAAGTACTTGCAGGATTAGGGCCTGCACAATCGGGCAAACCAGTCAAGAGCCACAAGAGGTCCTTCATGGGCTTCTTGGCCCTGATGAGTTTTGTCACAATATCATGAATGTGTGTGGGGGTTACGTTGCAATCCTGATCTGGTGCCAACTCCAGCTGGGCAATGTCTTCATTTGTACCTTGGTTCCAGCCTGCCCCTGTTTTTTCACCTCTGTTCCTGCTGTGTCTTGCAGCTCTCTGACCCTTGCACATTCCTGATTCTGCCTTAGTCTTTTGTCCTGCTCCACTGGGTGGTGTCTGATTCTGACCTGTCTCTGGCTTTGCCTTCACCTCTGTCCATCTGGCATTTTGCCAAGCTCTGCATCCACCTGCATCACCCCTGGTCCTGGTGAGGCCATGTACCACTGAAGTCCCAGAGCTGGCAATTTCGGGTCTTCTTTCTAAGGACGCAGAGGGGCTCACCCTTCAGTTACCACATCACTAGTTCTGGGCTCTCTCTTGCCCCACCCCATCACTGGAAGCAACCTGTTCCCTGCAAGAGCTTCTCCAATGCTGAATTCATCCCCCAGGCTGAAAAAAGTTCCCCACTCGTGTATCAATGCACACCAATTGGTGTTCTCTTTGCAGGCGAAGAGTATGTGGCCGCTTTGATGCCACTTTGCTCATTCAGCGGGGATGAAGCAGAATCAAAAAGGGCATTCTGGGAGAAAAGGGACAGGTCTGGAAAGCAACCACTGGGAAGAGCGGCAAGCAGGGCCCTGAGGAGAGCCTCTGCTCGCTGCTGGAATTCCTGCTTGCCTTGTTTGCAGGTTCTCTGAGCAGATGTAGATGGGGAGGGGGGCATTACTCACTGATTAATCTTCTGGCTTTTGGCCAGGACTAAGCAAACATTCTGTACTTTTCTGAAAACAGATTGAAATGCTGGCTGATCTGGAGCTTACAGGGAGCTTGCTGAGGATTGTTCAGATTTACCCCAATTACCGGCCTGCTCTTCTCATTCATGGGGGAGAATCTATGGGCAGGAGATCTATGGAGTGGAAGTGGGCAGGCAGCAAATGCAGGCACGTCTTTCCTCAGACAAAAAACTAACTTGAGCTCAGTACACTGGAGCCTAGCGAGTGATTTTGGGTGGCTCAGAGTGTTAGGCTTTTGTAGTGGCACAAATGAAAACAGTTTAGCAGAGTGAACACACTGTTTGCAAGGGCACATGCTCTTTTCTCTTTTTGAAGAAAAACAGGGAAAGGGGGCTTTGGGGCAATCCTATGCATGTCTAGACAGGCATACAAATGCTGGCATGGTTGGTTTTCCCTGTTTCAACTTGCATAGGACGACTTCCTCTGGCATGCTTCTGCAAGGGGTCCCCGTGTGACACCCACACATCACCTGGTGCCCCAACACAAAACTGTAACACAAGTCCTTTTTTTCCCCTTTGGTGAAGGGAAAGGAGTCAATAGTGATTGAACAGGAGTTTGTCTTTCCCATGAATTTCCTTGCTATTCAACATCTACATGAAACCGCTGGGGAGGTCATCAGGAGGTGTGGGTTGCGGAGTCATCAGTACGCTGATGATACCCAGCTCTACCTCTCGTTCTCTACCGATCCAGGTGAGGCGGTGGCTGTGCTGAACTGGTGCCTGGCCGAGGTAATGGGCTGGATGAGGGCCAATAAACTGAGGCTCAATCCAGACAAGATGGAGGTCCTGCTGGTGGGCGGTTCGGGTCTCGGAATAGGGGACTTGGGCCTTGTCCTGGATGGGGTTGCACTCCCTCTAAAGGACAAGGTTCGCAGCTTGGGGGTACTCCTCGACCCGGAGCTGTCGTTACAGGCCCAGGTAATGGCGGCGGCAAGGAGTGCTTTCCTGCAGCTTTGGCTGGTACATCAGCTGCATCCCTTCCTAGACCACGACTGCCTGGCAACAGAGACACACGCCCTGGTGACTTCTCGACTAGACTTCTGCAACGCCCTCTACGTGGGGCTGCCCTTGAAGACGATCCGGATACACAATAGAGCTACCAGGTTGCTGACGGGGGCTGGGCGTTATTCTCATACAACCCCAGTCCTCCGTCAGCTCCATTGGCTCCCAATTCAAGTCTGGGCCCAATTCAAGGTGCTGGTGCTGACCTATAAAGCCCTAAACGGCTTGGGACCTGGATACCTAATGGACCGCTTGCACCCTTACATGCCCTCCCGCCCCCTAAGATCTGCAACAGCAGCCCTCCTCCGGGAGCCCTCTTTGAGGGAGGTTAAGTGGGTGAGTACCCGGAGGAGGGCTTTTTCGGCGGTGGCGCCCCAACTATGGAATGTGCTCCCTGGAGAGGTTCACCTGGCGCCGTCGTTATTTGCTTTTTGGCGCCAGGTGAAGACCTTTTTATTTAAGTCTTATTTTAATTGTTAGTTGTAGATTTTGTTTTTAGTTTATTTGTGTTGCTTGTTGTTTGTTTATCCGGTTTATTGTGTATATTTGTTTTAGTTGATTTTGTTTATTTTAATTTATTTAGTTTGTTATGTTTATTTAACTAGATTTTTAGTTGCCAAGATGCACTGTGGGGGGAGGGATAAATTAAAATTGTTTTATTGTTATTGTATTTTGATCATGTTGTGAGGCTTGTTGCGATGGGGCGGCCTATAAATGTTTTAATAAATAAATAAATACAATAAATATAAGTGAAATCTGCAGAAATGTATCCTAATAAAACATCAAAGGATCACAGACTGAATGCACAGCTATAGGGCAAGACCAAAAATATTGGTGCAGGGGAAATTCGGGCAAACTTGCTTCTGGTGGAGGTGAAGTCCTTTCATCCATGGTAGAATCAGAAAGTGCAAGTCAAACCTGCAAAAAAATGTTGCAGTCTATCCCTCTTGACAGAAGTATTCCTGCTCGGACTTTCTGCTGGTCAGCGATGCTGTCTGCTCTGGGGTCCCCTAGCTCTCTCATGCTCAAGTGCGATGTCACCCCCTCTCTCCATCTTACCTTTTCCAGTGGATGCTCAAGCATACTTTGGCTTTTCAAGCTTTTAACCCTCATTAAAGGTCTTTGCCTGCCTGAAAATTTACTAACTTAAATGCTCTTGTAACCCAGTAAAGTGGGAAGGAAATGGATACTGGGAAGGGGTGCAGCTAGTGGAAACAGGAGACGAAATCAAGGCTCTGCATAGGAGGCCCTCTTCTCTATGCTTGGAATCACAGAGAGATTGATCCCTTCCCTTCTCTCAGTCCACAGCGAGGGCTGTGTCTTCAGACAGACCTGGACAGCCAGTGTTCATTCTCCCCCTCTTCCTCTCACACACACATGGTGGGGGGGGGGAGAGAGAGAGGAGTGGTATGCATGGAATCGCATCACAACACCATTCTGTTTCTAGGGAAATTGGTCTTCCCTCACCACAAACTACTGTGTGGATTGCAGCTATGCTCAGGTGAAATCCGAAGGGGGTGATGCACCCTTTAAAACCCTCAACTGCAGACTGCCTTCCTCACCAGCCCATTATTATCTTTCCCTAGTAATATGATTTTTCTTTCATCTTAATGTCAAGCCGCACAATATGAAGAGACACAGGGAGCCGGGATCTCACTAGCATTCCTCTGCTTCCTGTTATGCTTTCTGGCTGCCGCTTCTGCAGGCATGCATGTGGCAACATGTGAACACAAGAACTTCTTCATCACAAATATCTAATGGGTATGACTGATAAGGTGGCCATTTACAAATTGCCAAAAAAGAGGAAGTCCCTCACCAAAAGAGGATGCCAGTTGGCGCCGAACCTGCAAAATCTCCTGTATGTGTATTGATGAAATTTTAGACTGCAGAATAGCTACTGAGAGAAGAGAACAGTGCACCTCTCCGCAGAGGTCCTGGCTGCCTTATTTGGTCTGCTCTTGAAGACCCAACTGTGGATGGGCAGCAATACTAATGCTTACTTAGGGATGTGTCTGCCAGTCCCTTTTTTGTTCTTTTGTAGTGGCACCTGTTGGACTTTAAAAGCTGCTTGGAATAAATGGAAAGAATTATCCTGGAATAAAGACTTTCTTGGACTGCGGACTGAATCCAAATGCAAGCTGTACTGAGAGAGGTGGACTTCCCTGCCCACCTCATTACCAGGGCAGCCCCACAGCCCTGCCTTTTGGCTCTGGCCTCTTGGCAGAGCAGCAGAGCAGCAGAGGCACAGGCTGGGAGAGAGGGCTGAGTGGCCAGGGGACTGGCGAAGGCAAGGCAGGAGCTGGGCAGGGGAGCAGAGGGCCAGGAGCAGCAGAGAGGAAGGGGCGGGGCCAGAGAGGCTAGAGGGGCCAGGAGGCAGCAGAGGGGCGGGGCCACCGGCCTGAGGGGCTGATAAGGCCACGCTCAGCCGTTGGGGTCGCCCCTTGTCTGCGTCCCTGAGCTGCGGCCCAGGCTGCCCAGAGACTCCCTTCCCTGAGACACAGCGGTTTGTTTGTTTGTTTGTTTTGTTTGTGATGTGCTTTGCTTTGCTTTGTCTTTCTTCCAATTCAAATTTAAGTTTATTTTATCCTTGTGTGTGTGTGTGCGAGTGGGTTTTTGTCTGGGAGAACAGGGCAAGGGAGAGGAACTGCAGGCCTAACACAGCAGGGGACCAAGGTAAGGTCCCGGAAGGGATACCGATGGCAGACCAGGAGATGGCCTTGGCGGGAGTCACGGATGTTGCTGTCTGCTGTGAGAGCTGCGACATGTTCACCCTTCTCCCCCAGGAGAGGCAGGGATACACTTGCCCTCGGTGCAAGATGGTGACCCTGCTAGAAGAGGAGGTGAGGTGCCTGAGGGCCAAGAGAGCTCTCCAGGCCCCGCCCCCTGGAACAGCCCCCCTCTGGACAGAGGGTTGGGGGAGGGGCCATGGGAGAAACAGCAACGAGGACAAGGAGGCATGTCACCCACAGGAGGAGGAGGCCAGCACGGCCTCCTCCTTCTCCTGGCACCAATCTGGAGCTGGGAAACAGGTTCTCTCCGTTTGGGGAGGCTGGGGCTGATGAGGCCTCGGGGGACCAGCAGGACCCCCAACCTGGGACGTCAGGCGGCAAGGGGACCGCTGCAGGAGAGGCGAGGACCAGGGCACGGCTGCCCACCAGCACCGAGAAGGTACGGCGGCGGGTGATTGTTGTTGGGGACTCCCTGCTGAGGGGCACTGAGGCGGCGGTGTGCCGCCCCAGCCTGGAGACAAGGGAGGTTTGCTGCCTGCTGGGCGCATGCACCCGGCATGTGAAGGACAGAGTGGAGCGTCTTGTTCTGGCGATCCATGTGGGCACAAACGATGTGGCCAGGCAGGGGGTGGTCGGGATCACCAGGGACTTTGAGGCCTTGAGGAAGAAACTCAGAGAGTTGAAGGCCGAAGTGGCCTTTTCATCAATCTTCCCTGTCCGGGGATGTGGGCCAGGAAGGGACAGGAGGGCCTCCAAGGTGAACAACTGGCTTAGGGTGTGGTGCCAGAAGGAAAGCTTCGGGTTCCTCGACCACGGCACTCCTTTTCTTGCCAATGGACTTCTGGCAAGGGACTGGTTACACCTCACGAGGATGGGGAAAAGGTCCTTTGGAGATGCTCTAGCGAGCTTCATCCAGAAGACTTTAAACTGAGCCGGGGGGGGTGGTTCAGGCCCCCCAGTAACATCTCTGCACTGGACAAGTGTGCGGGGAGGATCAGGGCTCTGGGAGCAGGGTTTTAGAGGTACTGCAGGGACTGACAGGACTCCTACAGAGAGGGGCCAGGTACCAGGAAGGATGGGAGGAAGGAGGATGCTGGGCACTCCAAGGAAAGGAAGCAGTGGGAAGGAGTTGAGGTGCATGTACACCAATGCGAGGAGCATGGGTAATAAGCAAGAAGAGCTTGAAGCTCTCCTGGGAATAGGAGGGTATGACCTGGTGGGAATCACAGAAACTTGGTGGGATGAAAGGCAAGCCTGGAATGTGAACATAGAAGGGTATCACCTTTTAAGAAAGGACAGGAAGGGAAAGAGAGGTGGGGGCATGGCTTTATACGTCAGGGAAGGGATAGGATGCAGTGAGATAGAATGCAGCACAGATGGGGATTCGGTAGAGGCAGTCTGGGTGAAACTTAGGGGTTTTGACAGGGAAAGAGACCTGACAGTGGGGGTATGTTATCGCCCTCCAGGTCAACTTGAGAACGTGGATGATGTCCTGACAGGCCAGATTCTAAGGATATCTCAGGGGAGAGACACAGTAATTATGGGAGATTTCAATCTCCCGGATATTACTTGGGAGACTCACTCGGCGATGATAGCCAGGTCACGTCGCTTCCCAGAAGCTATAGAGGGAGGGTTTTTCACACTGAGGATCCGAGAGGCAACAAGGGGGGGAAACATCCTTGACTTGGTCTTGACCAATAGGGAGGAGCTGATAGATGAAGTACAGATTAGGGGAGTTCTGGATGCAAGTGATCACTCCATCCTTTGCTTTGAGATCGGGGGACTGGGGACATGCAGCAGGGTGAGCACTAGAAGCTGGGACTTCAAGAGGGCCAACTTTGGCCAACTGAAGGCCAGACTGGGGAAACTCTCCTGGGATAGGTTACTGGAAGGTAAGCGAGTTGAGGAGGGGTGCATAACACTCAAAAGGAAGGTTTTGCAGGTGCAAGCCTTGACGATGCCTCTAGTCAGTAAGGTGGGGAGGTGGAGGAGAGTGCCACCATGGATGTGAAAGGAGGTGGTTAGAGGGATTAGATGAAAGAGGAACCTCCGTAGGAAATGGGTACTGGGGGAAATAGACCAAAGGGTATACCGGGAGGAGGAGGCCCGTTGCAAAAGGATTCTTTGCAAGGCTAAGGCTGATTAGAGCTGAGACTTGCCAAGAATATCAAGAGTGACAAAAAGGGCTTCTTTCAGCATGTAAATAGGAAAAGGAAGGGGAGACAAGTGGTGGGACCACTAAATAAGGAGGAAGGAGATCCAGTGACTGATATCGGGAACAGGCACAGATGCTAAATGATTATTTTGCCTCTGTGTTCTCCCCAAAGCAGGATGGGGGATATCCGTATAGGAGATTAGATGAGGCTGGGGATTTAGGGG
The DNA here is from genome assembly GCA_023646645.1 of Varanus salvator macromaculatus. Lineage (NCBI taxonomy): Eukaryota > Metazoa > Chordata > Lepidosauria > Squamata > Varanidae > Varanus > Varanus salvator. The sequence continues at coordinate 10,000,671 of JAIXND010000795.1, forward strand.
CACAGATTAGAGTCACCCCCCCCTTGAAGTCGAGCGGCTCCTAAGGACATTGGACATTACAAAGGCACCAGGCCCTGACGAGTTACACCCGAGAGTACTTAGAGAGTGGGCAGGGGTTCTCTCACGCCCACTGGCCTCCATTTTTGAGGCCTCGTGGAGAACAGGTGAAGTTCCAGAGGACTGGAGGGTGGCATCGGTGGTCCCAATTTTCAAAAAGGGTAGTAGGAAGGACATGGGGAATTATGGACCGGTTAGCCTTACATCCATTGTAGGAAAAACAATGGAAAGGCTCATAATAGAGAGAGATCTAGTGATGCTAGATAGGGAAGGGAGGCTGACGGTCACACAACACGGCTTCCGCAAAAACAAGTCCTGCCAGACAAACCTTGTGGAATTCTATGACAGGTTTTCAAGATGGCTAGATGGAGGGGATGCAGTGGATGTGGTATACCTGGATTTCAGCAAGGCCTTTGACAAAGTGCCCCATAATATCCTGGTGGAGAAACTGAGGAGTTTTGGGATACACCAAAGCACTGTCTGGTGGATTAGGGCATGGTTGACTGACCGACAGCAGAAGGTAACCATTAGCGGGGAATCGTCGGGATGGCGGCAGTGACAAGCAGGGTCCCCCAGGGCTCTGTGCTGGGGCCGATCCTGTTTAATCTTTTCATTAACGACATGGAAGAAGGGGTGAACAGTCTGCTGATCGAATTCGCAGACGACACTAAAACTGGAGCAGTGGCCACAAGTGAGGAGCAGGTACTCCAGATCCAAAAGGATCTGGACAGACTATGGAAGTGGGCAGGAGACAACAGGATGGCGTTCAATGTGGATAAGTGCAAGGTCTTGCACTTGGGGCATAGGAATAGCTGTCATAAGTACAGCTTAGGTGACAAGTGGCTGGAGAGCAGCACTTGTGAAAGGGACCTCGGTGTGCTGGTTGACTGCAGGCTAAACATGAGTCAGCAGTGTGATGCGGTGGTCAAGAGGGCGAACGCCACCCTTGGTTTCATAGCCAGAAGTGTGGCTTCAAGATCAAGAGAGGTATTACTACCACTCTACATGACTCTGGTGCACCCGTAACTGGAGTACTGTGTTCAGTTTTGGGCCCCTCATTACAGAAAGGATATAGCCAGGTTGGAATCAGTGCAGCGTAGGGCCACAAGGATGGTGGCTGGTTTGCAGGGAATGCCGCATGAGGCAAGACTGAGGGAACTGGGCCTCTTCAGCTTGGAGAAGAGGAGACTCAGAGGGGATCTGTTGGCAACATACAGGTATGTGAGGGAATGTCACATGGAGATGGGGAGAGGCCTGTTCTCCCCTTCAGAGGAAGGCAGGACGTGCTCCAACGGATCAAAGCTCAGGGAGCCAAGGTTCCATTTGGATGCCAGGAAGCACTTCCTGACAGTCAGGACCCCGAGGGTGTGGAATGGGCTTCCATGAGAGGTCGTTGAGGCCCAATCGGTGAGGGTGTTCAAAGACAGGCTGGACATGCTCATGGTGGGCATGTCGTGAGCGGAGCCGGCTGGAGCTGGAGGTCAGACTAGATGGCCCAGGAGGCCCCTTCTGACTCGCTCTGTTTCTATGTTTCTACCACTTTAATCTGAATTTTCAGCAGCTCTCCGCGGTGCTGAACTTGGGAAGTGGGTCCAGCACCATGGATAATTACAACCCAGCATAAAAGCTCCACTGGAACTGGAGTCACCAGCATTCACTGGTATTTGGAGTATGTTTTGGCCAAGTCATCTCATGGCTTGATGAACATATGTTGGCAGGGTGAATGAAAAATGGTTATCCCTTTCACCTTTGAAGTTCTTTTATCTGGCTTTTGCAAGGCAGCAGGGGAGGACAGAGGTGGTGGTTCTTGGACTTTCCCTACATTCTTCTCCAAAGGAGCCTGTGTGGATTCTGTTCACAAGGATTCTGATGGCAGTCAGGAATTGGTGGCACAACAAAACTGCCATGTGCCGGATTCGGACCACTGGTCCCTTTAGCTTGGGCGGAATGAGAGCTTTTTCTGCCCTCTGCATAGATGCCAGTCTTCAAATATAACTTTCAACTTACAAGAACTTCTTTTTTTATCTCATCCTCCAGTTTATGTGAACCAGTTGGATAAAGTTCAGTGGAACCTAAAAGTCAAACTGCACCCAGTTAATAGGAAAAGGAGCCGAAATCCAAGAGATGCAGGTGGCAAATATATATGCTGGAATGAAGATGTATGCATTCATTCTAGGAAATGCATTTCTTTCACCCCTTCAATTTCTGCTCCTTTTTCTGTTGGATTCTGGTGTTGACATTCTGACTCGTTATGTGTAGCAAACCACAATTAATCCACTCGTGCATGCGGGCTGCATTTCCCCACAAGCTCAACACTTGAGGAGGAAGGCACATTTGCTCACTGTAGTGACAAAGATACTCCTTAGGAACTGTAGTGCTACTGCAGCATTTGAATCACAGTCAAGCTTCCTTGTGCAAGATCAGCTTTGTCTGGTAAAGCTTTCTTATTTAAGCTCAAACTGAGCATTAGCAACTTGAGAGAAATTCACTTCTTCCAGTTGCCACATCCTGGAAACACAGGTGGACCTGAATGTCAAAGTTTGTACATTTCTGAACTTGCAAGGTGACTGAAAATGTATTTGAAAGATGTGTCCATTTGGAAAATGGGCATGTGAGTGGCACACATTTGAAAAAATGCACATCAAAACATGTCAGTCAATGCTTGTGCAACCTTGAGAAAGGGGATCAGGCAGTGGAAGAATGGAAAATGTAGCAACTCAGACAAGCAACATGTTAAGGAAGGCATACCAGGAATAAGACAACATCAAAGATCCTCAAAGGCAGTGAGAAAAGCAGAAATAGTTTATTGGGTACAGTGATCAGAAAATGAAGACTTCCGTTAAGCAGCAAGAGCTGGAACTTTGGCAAACCCATCCTCAAGCTCAGCGCAAAGGCCTTCCAGATCATTCAGCTTTTTATGTGCGTTTGTTATTTTTAGATCACTTGTTTTAGATGCTGTCTTCACTTCACCCATGGAGAGCCATGCCAGGGCAGCACAACAAAGCTCTCTGCCCCCTGTTTTCAGGGGCTGCTGGAGTGACGGTGAAGATTGCTCATTCTTTCCAGCGGCACATGCATGGGAGTGCACACATGTGCCTGCACAAACGGGCAGCTGATGAACATTCTTCTGGGAACAGAAAGCCCTGCACAGCTGCAAGCAGAGTCCCAGCTGGGCCAGCAGCTGCTCCGAGCTTCCGGAGAGCATCGGAGTTCAACTGCAGGCTGGCAGTCCCCTAGCGAAGGATGCTGGGAACTGGGCATCTTGTCAACGGCTGCTTCAGTGGGCCTAATGAGAGGCAACCCTAACCTCCAGAGTTTAGCTGTGCCACAGCTCAGCCTGTTGGAGAAGCTGACAAGCTGGAAAGAAAGATCTGTGGAAAGCAGCCTTTTCGGGCACTGGCCTATGGCCTCCCAACATAACCTCCCCACTTCAAGATCACAGCTGGGTATCAGAGTATGAAATTGGGGGTGCTGGGAGGCAGGGTAGGGCTGCGGAGCTGTGCTGATTCCAGTCAAGGCCTCTTTCCATCTGAACTCTCCAGCACTAATTCTAGGCAGCCCAAAGCACAAACTAAGTGTAATGCAGGATGTGGGTCATGGCAGTGGGGGAGGTCACTGCTGCCATGCATTGCAGCTTATACTGGAGCATCCTCTGCAAAGGGGGATAGGACCCAGCAAGAACATTGGGGAAATAATTTCCACTGAAAGAATTCAGGGTTCATTGTTCTGTGTTTATCCCAGTCAAGATGGGAGAGGAGACATTGAAATGACGTATTCTGGATTCCTCCTGCCTCCTTCACAGAATTTTGCAGGAGGCCCACACCGTCCTTTTTCTGCTCACATGGCTTGCCAAGCAAGATCTGTTGGACATGGAAATGGCCCCAGGCTTTCCTAGCCACAACCTGAAAATGGGCCAAACCCCCAACATACAGTCATTTGTAATAGCCAGGCAAAGGCAGGTGTTCTTGTCTACAGCTCTCTTTGTACTCCAAGTGGGGCTAGTTCCAGGTCCCTGGACATACCCAACCACCCAGGTTTTCCCACCCAGAAACTTAATGCTAACTCTAACACCCAGCTGTACTCCCTAAACACTGAGACAACTCGCATCAAGTGGCATTCAGCATGTTCTTCATGACTCATCACTTTTTCTGCCCACTCTAAAACTTTTACAGGCCCCTGGATATAAACAATAACATAGGATTTCCCAAACATAATCCCCAGCCTGAAGCCTGTGCTAGTTCTGAATCACTGTGATACAAGTTGGATCAGTTCACAGACCTCTGTCTGCTGGATGCACTCAGCACATGCATTTTTACTTGCTAGACAATTAGCCATGAAAAGCACACAGTTTTAATATGACTCATATAGAATCAGCCAGTTTGCACAAATCGTGATTCCATAGAAATTGGAAGAAATCATGGTAGATCAGTGTGGTTTCGAGGTGTTTATTCGCATGTGGATTGAGAAATGTCTTTTGCTTATCAATTTTGGATTTCCAATGCCTTTAAAAAAACCCAACCTTTGTGGATCTAAACATGATTCCCGCAATCACCTTCCCATTCACTCAGAAATAATTTCATTCATTTGCACTCTGTCCTGATAAGTATGTTTGGGATTGCAGCCTAAATGTACTATGTAAGCATCCCAGAGTGCACCTTGAAAAAAGGACTGCTGAAAGACTTTGGCCTGTCAGGGATCTTCTGGGTTCAGTGTTTGGTTTCTAGACATTTTGTTGTTCTGTTATCATGTTTTTATTATACCTCAATGTATTGCTTTAATCAGTTTTAATTGTACCTGTAAGCGTCCTAGAATGACATTTTCTGGTAGAAATATGAGGTAGAAATCAATGTAGCAACAACAGTAACAACAAATACTCTTCAGTTCTCCTCCTAGTTTGTAAATTTAGGGAGTCCCAAGAATCTGTAGCCACCTACAGAAATTTCCTTGCCCTCTGCACTGAATTCTGAGATGAATTCCTGACCATGATTTAGGATTGCCAGGTTTACAAAGCATAGCCCTCCATCTGTAGGTCACTCTGCTCCAGGTCAGCTTTAGAGATAAAGATACATTTGAAACTCTAAGGAGTCTTGAAGACAGAGCTGGCTGACAGATAACCAAGTAGCAAACTTCCCATTGTGGTGGCATGTTTGGTATTTTTAACTAAATTATAGTGATTCTTATGATTAATCATCTAATTAATTTCTATACCACCCAGTAGCAGATGCTCTCTTGCAAGTTAACCACTGTGCATAAAAGCAATACAATATTTCCATTTATTAAAAATGCTAGCAAAGCACTTGTTACATCTTAAAAAGGAGCATTTATTATGATATGCACATGGTGGGCATGTTGTGAGCTGAGCCGGCTGGAGCTGGGGGTCAGACTAGATGGCCCAGGAGACCCCTTCTGACTCGCTCTGTTTCTATGTTTCTATTAGCACATGCATTTTCTGTGTAACCACATGTCCTCTTTAAGAAATGCATGCCCCCTTTTCACCAAGTGTGTAACTGACTACTTTATCATATATTAAAATGCCTGCACGCTTTTGACTTTGCAGCTGCACGGAAGAAATCCTTGACTTGGAACTGGGGTGAAGAGGCTGAGGAGCAGCTGAACTGGACCAAGAGATCTTGCTGAGGGTTAGCCCCAGGTTGCTTCTCCCCTCTGGCTGCCAGCTCACCTCCCCTTGCACCTGTGTCCTTTGCTCAGCTGAAGTGAGCAAACAAGCTGCGCAACACACACACACACACATGTGTCTTGTGGAGATCAGATAGGCCCCTTTGCTGGCTTCCCCTGGGCTCAGCCCTTGGGAGGTGGAAGCTGCAGCTTCCCTCTCCCGTTCTCCAGGCATGTGGAGCTGGCAGAAGGCCTTCAGCTGCACTGAGCCTTCAAGAAGGCTGGATAATGTCCCTGAGAGTGCAGGACCTCCTCCTGCTGCTGCTGCTGCCACTGCCACCAAGGCCTGGGGGAATCTCAGGCTGCCCCTTGGAATGGATTTGGCGACACAGGAAGGGCACTTCCAAGGGAGGGGAAGTGGCACTGATGCAGGTGCACAAGGCTGCTCATTACATTCCAGCTGGAACTGCATAACACACCTGGGAGAGTCAGGGGCAGTTGGTTGCTTTGCAGAATTTTTCTCTGGCGTGTTCCATGCATGCCACAGACAAACAGGAGCCATTGTTTTGTCTTGCTACACCGCCATGTCTACCAATGTTCCTCACAGATGCCCTACATGGGGGGATTGTTGGCTTTCTCCTGGGAATATCAGCCTTCCCAGAGTCGGAGGGATTGTCCTCTGCATTAGGAGCCAGCCCCAGTTCTAAGATCTTTGAGGAAGGCCCTTCGCTCAGTCCTGCCACCTGAACTGGATTTGACTTGGATGGGGATACCGGATCAATTATCCATTGTGAATTAATTACTATCCATGAGAAACTCAACAAATCCAGACTGGAAGGAATATGGGGATGTAACCATCTGAAAACAGAATTGCTAACTTTAAGCTACCCATGGGGCTAATTTTTCCTTATTTTTGAATTATGAAGTGTGCAGAGTTGTCAATGTCATTCCTTCTCTGAGTGCTCAAGTCCAAGGCTGAAATTGACAAGTTCTTTTGACAAATAGGGATTGGGCTCTGCAGGGCTGAAGGGAGTAGTGGGTGGAGAGGGTGGAAATGTGGAAAGCTGATAGGGATGAATCAAAGACAAAAGTTAGTCAAGCATTTAAATGAAGAGACTCTTATGCCATATGTGATCAAAAGGCTATATAATTTTGCACATATAAATTTTGGAGGTATCGTGAACAAGGTGTGGACTACTTACATAGTTTTGGTGCTGTGCTAAAATAAAAACATGCTGGACTGATTCTGCACTGTATTGATCTCAATGCAGATAATGACATTTCAGTGGATCACTTAAGGGTGCTCCTGGGTTATCTGAAAGGTATGCAGAAATCTCAAATGGAAAAATGGTTGTTAATTTGAGGAATGCTACTAAACTTTCTGTTGTTGCAACTTGGATTGCTGCTTCTTGCTTTATCACCCCCTCCACAACCAAATTGCTCACATGCTTCAAAGGGCTTACTGTACAAGAGTAAGAGAAGAACAAATATCCGAGAATAGAGTTTTTGAAAAATGGAGTATATATTTTTTTCTGTTTTGGACTGACAAATTTGCTCAGATTTCTTGTTTCATTAGTCTGTATTTACCGTTTTGTATTTGTAGGATGTGATTATTTATCTTGGCATATATCTTATTTTTTATTTTAAATGTATGTGTGTAAAGTTTGTTTGTGAGGAGCCCTTTGGTGCTTCTAGGAGTGCAAGATTTCTGATGGACAGGGTGAGTGACAGCTGATGCTGACCCCTCCCACTGAAAAGTGGCAATGGTTCAAGCCCCACTGGATCTTGCCCACCAACCAAAATTTACCTGGCTCAGGGGGATTTTTTCCAAGGCACCTTTACCATCACCCTTACCAGCCTGAAGTGCTCTTTGAAAGCAACCCACTCCCTCTCACCACACTCTGTTATACCTATGATGATTCCAGACTACATGTACTGTTAATTGTGGGAATATAATCACTGGGCACCTTTGTCCTGCAAAAACAAACCACAGGGAAGCCTGAGCATCTCTTAGAATGCAAAGTGGGAGGAAAAATACAATTTTTCCAGCCACAGTCCTAATGACAGTCTCTTCTCTGAAGTGGCTGTTCTTACCTCTCAAAGGAAGTTCTGGTTGGTGACATTGGCAGCTTCCCTTGAAATGCCAATAGGAGAGGAGATTTTTTTTATAGGAACCCCACAGTCCTAGGCTTGCCCAGGCTTTGTCTTGGCTGCTTTCTATGTAATTCCAAGCATCAGCTTCATCCAACAAAACTGTTGTGAATGAAGAATGAGAAACAGAAGGGAATGTTTAAAAAAAAAAGTGAGAATGGGTGAGGGGGTGTCACTGCAAGAAAGAGACTGAGTTAGGACAGCATCATAACCCACACTCAAAGGCTGAGTAGGGGTTGTTGTTAAATCGAGTTGTTGCTGAAATGTGGGTTATCTTCATTTCTGAACCTTGCTGTACCAACCATGAACAACTCATGAAGAGAACCCATAGTTAGTTGTTGGGTTGTGAACAATGGGTTGTTCACCATTCTTTGTTTATTTTGACTGGGTTCAGACAACACAATGAGCCATGTTTTAGTTACAACCCATGGATCAATGACAACCCACATTCACCTCTAGACTGTGGGTTACTGTGTTGTCTGAACCCAGTCAACTAGAGAGAGAAGAAGTGCCCTCCATTTTAGGCTGTCTGTCATCCACTGCCTGCATACACCACCTCAACAGATTGCCCCAAGGGAATGTGACCTTGACCTTGTTGTTTGGGTTGATCTGCTTTTCCAATTTATTTTGAAAAACCTGGATCCAAATACTCAGATCTGTACACCCAGTGGGGATTTGGTCACCCACATCAACTCCAAAAGACACAAATGCAGTTTTGTGATCTGGTGCATACATGTGTGTGGTTGTTCAAAAGGGGTGGAAAGGATCAAAATTCCCACTCAGTGTATGCAAATATTTTTTCAGTTCCGAGTGGAGAGGTTTTATGAATCTTCATGTTGAGGGAGAGGCAAAGTAAACTTTTAATGCATTTTCTTGTTTTCATGCTGTTTTGAAAAAGTGCAATTGCTAATACACCCACCCCAAATTAAAAAAAAATAACATGAGTCTCTTAGTTGAAACAAGTTTCACCACTTTTATTTGGGCTGAAGAGCCAATTCTGTATTCTTTACAAAAGGATAAAATATATATATCTTAGTACAAAACACGCACACACCATGAAATAGACAAACCCATGTATGACTATCCTTCTTGTTCTGGGAGCTGTTATGATTTAACAAGTTCCTTCTGGAGTATAATACATTTCCAAAATTCTAATATTTGCAAATAAAGGTAAAGGTTTCCCCTTGACATTAAGTCCAGTCATGCCTGACTCTAGGGGGCGGTGCTCATTTCCGTTTCCTAGCCGAGGGAGCCAGTGTTTGTCCGCAGACAGTCTCCGTGGTCATGTGGCCAGCATGACTAAACACCGAGGTGCACGGAACGCTGTTACCTGCCCACCGAAGTGGTACCTTTTCATCTACTTGCATTTGCATGCTTTCGAACTGCAAGGTTGGCAGGAGCTGGGACGGAGCACAGGAGCTCACCCCGTGTGCAGATTCGAACCGGCAACCTTTCGATCAACCAGCCCAGCAGCACAGCGGTTTAAACCACTGCGCCACCTGCAGTCCAATATTTGCAAATAGTACCCTTCTAAAGTGTGAGATCCCTTTGTTATCATAGCTGTCTTGTTACAGGCTGGCCACTAAGGGTGCTGCTGATGAGAAATCAGAGCCAGCAGACACTGGGCCAAGGAAAGATACTTCCCAAAGGAGGAATTTGGTCTGAGGGCTGCCAGTGGCCACCCATTAGTTTAGACTGTTAAAGACAACAAAATATTACTCTAGTGTTTTGTTTTTTCCTGGAAGGGAAAACAAAATTGGTTGAGCAGTGCTTTGGGTCACTTACAGCCAGCGGAATGTGGAGTTCCACTACTGGAGACAACATTGCATGCCAGTTCACATTAACAAAGTAGGAGAAATTCATTTCATTGTTGGTCAGGATTTTATGAGGTTGCATGTTCTATACTGAACATTGACTTGACTTCAATCTGCAGTTGAAGTATGTTTGTTTCCAAGCGTTCAATGTTATTTGCAGACAAAATAATAACAATAATAATAATAATAATAATAATGGAAAAGAGAAAAAAGCTTTTGGCATCTTGCATACTTTTGAAATATGCTTAAAAAGATGCTTTAATCAAAGGGAGAAGAATGCACATATTTCAATGGATGCATAACATATACCTGGCTTTTTTCCTGAAAGGAGAGCAGGAGGAAAAAGTTTGCAATTGGGTGAGAACCAGCTGTGAGAAGGAATTTGGAGAACTTCCAAGAACTCAAGTTTTGCTTCTCCATGCATCTCTCATAGCCCACTATGGCAAGATATGGGTTGGCAGATTTCTCTCCATCCCTCCACTGTAGTTGTGTGGGGGTGGAGTTACCTATCTCAGCTCCAGAACCAGCAAAAGAGTCCTGCTGGTTCTGTGGACAGACCAGGAGATGAGTTAGTCACAGCTACTGAAATTGCCAGCTCTGTTTTTTATTTATTTTTTTCCATTTCTCATTTCTCCAGCCTAAGGTTGGTCCATTCCAAACTTTGAGATTTTTCTAAAATGAAAAGCCATAAGCAATTTTGTGCACATCCCTCTGGATGTATGACTCTCCATATGCATTTTTGCAAAACGGATATAACTTTGCAAGTCATTCTCCTACAATAATAAACATAGGAACATTTTTCTTTAATATAAAAATTTATGTGCAGATTCTTTTGACTGGAGAACCCCACTGAAATTTCAGGGAAATACAAAGATTGAAGGATAACTGAGATTAGGTTCACACAGGGTTTTGAAAGTGTGCAATTGGGTAAATGGGCATTAAAATGTGTACTGGATGAATTTCTCCTCCATGCCTAGTCACAACACACCATATCCCCACTTGCCCTGCTCTGGTGGACCTTTCCACATGTGAACCCACCCACGGTCATCGGTAGTATGCCAGGTATAGAATCACAGAAAAGTAGAGTTAGAAGGGGCTATGAAGGTCATCGGGTCCAACCTGCTGTTGTTGCAGGACACCACGTTACACCATCCCACTCAGATGGCTGACCAGCATCATCCCTTCTTGGGCTTCCTCCAAAGGGCTTCCAGCCATCTTCTGGGTAAGTCTTGGATTGCTCCTTAAATTGCATAGCCTTAGACATATGTATTGCTTGTACTGCTCCTGCTTGGGCCAATAGGGCAAACTCATGTGAGGCTGACTTTTGATGGGGACTCACAAATGGCATATATATATATGTTATTGCTTGGTGGATCTGTGGGCTGAGTCCCCCCCCAAAAAAAATAAGGGCGAGCCCTAAGTTACACAAACAGTAGCTAATAAATAACCATGGATCAAAGGCACCACAAAACAGAGAAACCCAACTTCATACACACATGCATGTACACACATGTTTTCCCCGTGTTTTAGCTCAGGAAGAAAATCCACCTGTGCTTTTTTTCAATTTTTGCAGATTTCTAGAGCAGCTTTAGTTGCAAGAGACCACCAGAGCTACCTGGAACCATGTTTGTAGAAGTTATGCTAGATTGTGGCACTTTGTAATTTACTAATAGGTAACTTTGGTAACATACCAAGAGAGCAAGTAAACAACAGCTGGTATTCATGTGGCTGAATAATGGTGCATATGCAGTGGGGAATTCATATAACATAATTGAAACAGAGGACATTGGGCCACCTGCTTGGAGTCAGGAGGGTTCTCCAACTATTCTCTTAATCATCTATTCTTTGTGCAGCTAGGTTCACTTGCCTTCTCAGAATTTGTCAGTGGGAAGCTCTAGCAGGGGAAACCTACATCCCCCATTTCTCCACGTGGAGGAGAAATTCTCCAACATTATCTCAGTGGTAGGGCTCACACAATGATCTTGAATGGGTTGCATCTGGTTTTGAAGTCAAAGAAACGTAACACCTGTAATGACTTCTCTGTCGCTGATAAAGACACACAGACTTTCATTGGGCAAATATTAGCAATGGCATTTTTTAATGGCTGGATCAAAACCTAAGGAAAACATATTTGGAATAGGGAGTGGAAATATTGGATTCGGAACCATTTCAGTAGCCAACCCTACATAGTGAGGCTCTGAAACCTGAATCCTACACATTCCACACATGAGCTGGGATCTATAACAAGACATTTTAGCATGCACCAAATACCCACAACCATTTCTCACACTTCTAATACAGGAGGGTGACAGTAAGTGATGCAAGATGGTGTCTGTTGGTTTTAATGTCCTCACATTGGCCATCAGTTTCTTTAAAAAGAGTATGTTTGGATTGGTTATTGGAGAAAGGAAAGACGGCTCACGGGAACCAAGAAACAGTCTCTCTCTTGGGCACAAGCAGAGAAGATTCTAAAATGGAGTGTGGTGAGTACCTTAGAAAGGAAGAATTTTTTAAAAGTTTAGCTTTATTTGGAGGGGGAATGACTAGCCTGGACCTCACAAGGAGGACAAAGTGGTACAGGTGACCTGGAGAATGCCAGCATTTCATTTATTACTATTACTCCAATGTCCTGAATACTTCTCATATTGCATTCTGCATAAGCACACACATGCAAGGGGGGTCATCACTGGAGCTGGAGAACAATCAGCACTGCTTTCCCCTTGGAAGCATGTCAAATATGTCAGTGTGTGAGATGATGGCTGTTCATTGCATCACTCAGAAGGTGACATGCTTTAAGAGCAGGCCTCCTTTAGGTGCAGGGCTTTTCTGTGCAAATTCTCTCAGCATGAAGACATGTATTGCTGGAAGAAGCCATTGCCCTGTAAATTGTTTTTCTTGGTTATTCTTTTCTTCACTCCCCACTTTTCACCAGAATCTTTTGGGATGAAATCACCTATCCCTGCTCTTGCTCAGGATTATTTTTTTTCCAGGAGTTTTGAGGGGGAGGATCCAGTTTCAGGAAAGGTTAGCCAATTTCCCAAGGATTGCCCAGTGTTGGCCATACACACACATTTCCAACATCAGATGGTGTCCACTTCCCAGAATGGACTTTTACTCTATCCTCTCTTGCTTTCCACTACAGAGAGAGAAAGCAAGCAAGCAGGAAAGAGAGCGAGAGAGAGAGAGCAAGTGCGAGAGCAGGAAGTTGGATACACAGCAAATTGTTGTCCTCATCTGATAAGCACTGCTGTTCCCCTTTCCACAACTTTTGTGTGAGCCATGTAAACTCTTCTATGAAAGCCTTCCAGCAGACAGTGGGGATTTTCTATGAATAAGTATGGAAGCACTGGGCATTCGGTTTAGGGCCATGTATGGCTCTATGGATGATGATAATGGTGTTCAATGTGGAGAAGTGCAAGGTCTTGCACTTGGGGCATAGGAATAGGTGTCATAAGTACAGGTTAGGGGACAAGTGGCTGGAGAGCAGCACTTGTGAAAGGGACCTCGGGGTACTGGTTGACCGCAGGCTAAACATGAGTCAGCAGTGTGATGCGGTGGTCAAGAGGGCAAACGCCACCCTTGGTTGCATAGCCAGAAGTGTGGCTTCTAGATCGAGAGAGGTATTACTACCACTCTACATGACTCTGGTGCGCCCGCAACTGGAGTATTGTGTTCAGTTTTGGGCCCCTCATTACAGAAAGGATATAGCCAGGTTGGAGTCAGTGCAGCGTAGGGCCACAAGGATGGTGGCTGGTTTGCAGGGGATGGGGTATGAGGCGAGACTGAGGGAACTGGGTCTCTTCAGCCTGGAGAAGAGGAGACTCAGAGGGGATCTGTTGGCGACATACAGGTATGTGAGGGGGTGTCACATGCAGATGGGTAGAGACCTGTTCTCCCCTGCAGAGGAAGGCAAAACACGCTCCAACGGAGCAAAGCTCAGGGAGCCAAGGTTCCATTTAGATGCCAGGAAGCACTTCCTGACATTTAGGACCCTGAAGGTGTGGAATGGGCTTCCATGGGACGTCGTTGATGCCCCATTGGGGCGGGTGTTCAAAGATAGGCTGGACATGCATATGGTGGGCATGTTGTGAGCGGAGCTGGCTGGAGCTGGGGGTCAGACTAGATGGCCCGGGAGACCCCTTCTGACTCGCCCTGTTTCTATGTTTCTATATCATTTATAAAGGAATAGCATAGCAAATTGTTTTCCTGTGAGGGGACTTCACACTGTGTGATATACACAAGATTGTATAAAGCTAAGTTAGCTATAAAGATCAGTAGATCTGTAAATTTCAGTTTCTCTCACTTCTATATTTTTCCAGTCCTAAATCTTTACCATCCTATTCCCACAGAAATTTACAGTCATTCTTTTAAGTCCCCAAGAAAATCCATGCTCATTTTTGTGTGCATTTTGCCTCATCTATGCATTTCACACAATAGGTATAGCTTGCAAGGCATTTTCCTTAAAAATGCATTTTGTCTGCTATTCGTATTGAAATACTTATTTCTGTGTACACGTTCCTCTAATTCATGCATTTTTGTTTCTTGGTCTTGTTTTCATTTTGCTTTTAATTAGAGAATAGATTTGCAAAATTTGAGAAGTGAGAATATCAAAAGGATAACTGTTTCAGTTTGGGAAGTGCAAATTAGATAACTTCTCATTAAAATGCAAAGTGAGCACCTTTCTCACCTATTCCTAGTCAGTTGCCAGTCCTGCCTGTCTCTCTGTGCCTTAGCAGAGCTTTCCCCAACTTTTCTTCTAAAACTGCCTCATGTATATACATCCATTTATATATTAATCTATTCATCTCATTTTCTTAAAAGAAACATTTTTCATCTGCTGCAAAACAGCTTTGGAACTGGATTGGGAGACACCTTTGAGATGTCCTAAGCAGGAGCCAATCAGTACCATCCACGGTCAGCTTTTGCTGTGAAATTGCTACACTGTTTTTTCTTTAATTTTTGGAGAGCAAAGTATATATTCGTACTGGATGCACTTACAGCATTTCCAAATCAGCCCCATTGCTTCATCCTAAATGACAAAGCAAGAATGTGATGGTCTTTAGGAATTGGGACCTGCCTATATGTCCATAAATCAGAACAACTAAAATATATCTGGGCTCATGGGGTTAGATTTTTCCTCCCAAAGGTTTCCCATAGAACTATGTCGATTCTCATCTTTGGAGCAAGGAAAATCCCTCCTTTCACTGCTTTAATACTACAGATGTCAGAGCATCATAAAGCATCATTCTCGTTCTCCACAAGCCTTTCATTTTCTAGGTTATTCACTAAATATTGCATTGAGCTGAGCCCCAACCACATGGTGAGGATAGGAATCATAGGCCATGTCTATGGGGATTTCATACCTGGGCCCTGTGGCCGAGAAATGAGAGGTGTGCCCATGGGAACTGCTTAAGCTAACTGATGGGTAATGGGCCATGAAGCTGTATGATTTCTCCAGGTCTGGAGACCCATCTTGCTTTAGGGAGAAATTTCCACTGATGCTCAGAGGAGGGGTCAAGGGACCTTCATATGGAGGAGATGTGCAGTCTTGGTGGTGGCTGCCAAAGGGAGGATCCACCAGGGTTTTGAATGTGGGAGGCTTTAGGTGGACTAGGTGTGTCTCCATGTTTCCATACGGTGGACTGGGCAGCCCTGGGGACTGGTAGGAAAAACTGTGGCCAGGCACAGCAGCATCAGAAGCAGGGGCTTTCTCTTCATGTTTCTCCAAGAACAGGGATGGAGGTCCCAGCTGTAAACAACCAGCAACCAGGTTGCTGGTGGGTTGGGACAAACCTTTGCACAGCATCTCTATGAAACCTTTCCCTTCTGGAGTCTGCCCGCTCTCCAGCACCTCAGACAAAGCCCATATGTAGTTCCTGGCTAGCCTCAGGGTCTCAATTTTGGACAGCTTCTGTGTCTTAGAGTAGCAGGGCATCACCTGCCGAAGGTTATCCAGAGCGTCGTTGAGCCCATGCATCCGTGTTCTCTCTCGGGCATTGGCCTTCACCCGCCGAGCCCGGAACCTCTCCAGTCTCGCCTTGGTCATCTTCTTCTTCTTTGGACCCCTTCTCTTTGGCTTCCCACCATCTTCTTCCCCTTCCTCTTCCTCAACACTGTCATGCTCTTCATTGAGGCTGGCAAGTATCCCATAGGAGGCCCGTCTGCTGTCAACATCCTTCATCTCATCTTGGGAGCTCAGGGCATCCTCTAGCCATGGCTGTGGAGATATGAGCTGAGCCATCTCTTTGGGCTTGGCATAGAGTTTGGCCATCCCTTTACCCTGCAAGAACAACCCCACAAATCCCGATAAATTCAGTAATCTGGAAGATCCTTTGAAACGAAGGGCTATCACACAGTGGATTTAGTACAAATAACATTCTGTGCTTTATTTAGTGTGCTGTACAGTTTGGCCCTGACTTTCCCCCCTGATTCTTCTCTATGGAAGACCCCTAAGGCTTCACCTAAGACTTAGGGGTCTTCCATGAGAAACCCCTAAAGACATTGATTCTGCTCCACCCCTCCACGCACTGCTTTTGCCCTGCCCCTTCTGCATTTGACTCCACCTACTACTGGAATTCAGCCCCCAGGAGCTTTTCCAAAATGAAATTTGTCCTGTGGGCTGAATGAGGTTCAATGCCCTTGTGTAGGTTTTGGTTTTATTTCGGAGCAAGAAACACCCAGAAGTTTGTTGCTCTTAAAGCAGCCTTCCCCAACCTTGTGCCTTCCAGACATGTTTGGACTACAGCACCCAGAATTCCCAGTCAATGGGCCTGGGTATTCTTGGAGTTACGATCCAAATGCCTCTGAAGGCCACCAGGTTGGGGAAGACTGTTTTAGAGCATTCCATATACACACACCCGCACCTGCAATGCAGTCTAATCATAGCTAAGCACCCATCATCTGCTTGATAACTGGTGCCAGAGTGTTGGAGAGGGACTTGGGAGACCAGGGCTCCCACTACATCTCTGAAGACCATTCAGCTTACTGGGTGACTTTAGGCCAGTCAATGACTCTCAGCCTAGCCTACCTCACAGGATTGTTGTTGTGAGGATAGCAAGGAAAGGGCAGTCTACATAAACCACTTTGTGGTCCTTGCAAAAGGAAGAAAGGGTCTTATAAATGTAATTACAAAATTAAAAATGCATATCTTCCAGCAGGCTACAAACACAGTAGCTTTACCAAACCCAGGAGGTTATTACACATATATTTGACCTGATGGTTACAAATTGTGCTGGTTTGACACAGATGACCAAAATCTTTCATTTAGAAATGAGAGAAATTCAGATTTATCATCATCAATAATAACAGCAGCATTTTAGGCGCTTTTCTCAGACTCAAGGCTTCTTACAACAAAGAATTTAGTATATACACATTTAAAAGAGCCACAAAACCTGCCCACAATTAATTAACAAGAAAACACCCTAAGCCTAGAAAACAGTGGACTCAAGGAGTCCATCATATTCCATTAAATGCCTGTGAGTCAAGTCAAGTCTTAAGCTGCATCAACAAGATTATAATATTGGCACCAGGTAGACCTCACCAGAAAAGGAAGTTCAGCAGCCTGTAACCTGCGTTTCATGCAGGTAAAAGGGAAAGAGAGTCATCAGTCCATTAACACCAACTCTGAGTTATCATTTAATTATCCCTAAAACAAAATTGGATATGGTGATTTGATTTGTTTTGTTTTGGTGGTGTGGGGGAAGCAGCTTTGTTCCAGCAAAACATGTGTAAGAATTTAAAGTCTTTCAAAGAATTTCATTGATGAAACCCCAAGGTGGGCTGGAAGTGTACCATGTTACCACCTAACTGCCTAAAATAAAGCCAGCAAGAAACGGGGTGGGGGGGTGTCTTCTAAGAAAACACCTGTAAGAACTTTGAGAGGAGGTTAAAAGAGATTCCCAAAGACCAGAGAACTTAATTTAAATTCCATTGCTTTTCGTGTGAACACATGCTTGCGTTTCAGAACAAATTTCATGTAACCTAATGCTCTGTCTCCAACACTGGTCTCCCCAAAACCTCAGGAAGTGCACAAGTAAGGAATAAAGAGGCCATCCTTCCTGTCTTGTTGGAATGTTGGGATAGACCTTCACTTCTGAAATGCATATTCAAATGTTTGCACTATATATGCAAGCAAAATGGGTACCACAACAAAACGTTGCAGTGTACCACACACCTCTTCAGGGTGCCGGCCAGCCAGCCAGCCAGCCCCCTTTCATGATGCTTCATTCCAGTGCTCTGTTACTCCTGGTTTTCTATCCCCACTCTCAACTATCAGCATTGTGTGCTGATCCTGAATAGACCCTGACTGGAAGATTCAATGACCATTGAACATTCTCACTTCTTTTCCAGCTGCTTTGTTTTTGTTTTGTTTTTGTATTTTTTTGCGAGGGGGTGGATCCACTTGCACTGACCTTTTTTCTCAAGGGTATTTTTTTGCAGAATGCTTCTGTAAGCCTGGGGATCCCTCTTTCCTGCTGATACGAGGGTCCTTCAAAAAGTTTCCACACTTTTTAAAACTCTATTTAAAATTTCAAAAACAAATTACATCACTTTTCTACATAGTCACCTTCCTTCGCGATGCATTTTCCCCAGCATCATACTGACTTATTAATTCCATCAGCAAATATATATATATATATATATATATATATATATATATATATATATTTATAAAACATAAAAGCATGGAAACTTTTTGAAGGACTCTCATAATTCCCTCTTGTGTGCAGATGGTGCAGTTTCAGCTGCATAAAGATCAGCATTTGGAGCACAAGCATGTAAGACTTGGAGTGGCCATACCAAGTGCATTTTGGTAGACTTTGAACATAGGTAAGAGTTCATTTCAGCTCTGTTTTAATCACAGGCATACTTTTAAAATCTGAAACTGGGCACTTTCTTGCTTCATAACTAGGATCTCACTCCAGTTTCTTTGGAGACAAAAATATCAGTTAGAAATGCAGGATTTTCACTTAGACACACACACACCCCCTCAACATTCTGCCTGCCTTTTTATGACCTGAGCTCCTTTCCTGGTAACCTCAATTACCTCTGGTGAATAATGAATGCTACAGCAACTCCACCAGAGGGAAAAAAAGACCAGGTTTCATGATATTCAACTGCTTGTCAGCTTGACTTACTCATTTAATAAAGCTTAATGTGTAAGCAGCTTTGTTGAAAATGTGCTGTCCAACTAATCGGTCCACTGGCTGTTGCTTCATCCAATGTAGCAAATCCTACTTTTAATATGTCTGATGGGCTTTGTATAATGGATTGGAGTGACAATTGTTGTGCAAATGGGCAGCTTATCCTATGGGCTCCAAGCGGACCCTAATTATGTCTTAGTAAGTAATTAGAAGGTAACAGACCTACCCTTACCCCAAAACACATGTGGGGTTGCAGACTTGCATGTGCCTGATCTGTGACAGCTGAATGTGCCACCCTTTGAGACAGCCAGAGTGGCGTAGTGGGGAGAGGGCTAGACTCAGAATGGGGAGAGGCTGGGTCAAATCCCCAGACAGCCATAAAGCTTATTGGGCAAACTTTGGCTGGAGGCAATCCCTCGCAGGAACGCACTCCATCAACCAGTCTGGTTTTGCTCATTTCTGGGCCTATTTTTAGAAGTATAAAAGTACAAGATGTCCCTCCTGTGAGCATAATGGAACTGTGGAGGTGGAGCAGCCCGACAGGATGCTGCCCAGCAGTTTGACTTCAAACACTCAGATGCATGTCTTTTTTAAGAAATGGCCTTTCCTCAACCACTCAGCCTCAGATAAGAGTTTGAAAACATCCAGGTGGAGTGAGTCACGGTCTGCCTGAGACTAACCCTCTCAACATGGTTTGAGTTCTCCCCCGTCATTATATCCTGCTCTTCTGAGCAGCTGAAGAAATTTTAATCCATCATCATATTCAAAAAGAGAAAAAGAGCAAGGGTCTACAGAAAAGCAGGCAGATGCAAGAGTTCAGCCAGGGACATCAGATAAAGCAGATACATGCCTAAACAAGAAGGCTGCCTCCACCACGGTTGGGACATACAGAAGGAGTACTCTGTCAGATCTTGAAGTATGAGGAGATGAACCCAGGAGGAGATGGTCCCCAAGGCATAAGCTTGATCTGATGTGGGCAGCAGTGGGCTCCAGACATGTCTCCAGGTGCCCTCCAGAGTCCCTCCTCATTTTTATTTCATATCAATGTCTTCCTCTTTTCTTTTTAAAATTACAAGTGGGAGGCAGGCATAGTGCAGATTGAAGCAATGTCCTCTAGCACCTCTCTTATGTAGAGTCAAAAGTTTTTGTTTTGTGTTTTGGAACTCAGTGCTGCCTCTACACCCCTGTCCTGTGCCTAGGTTCTTGGTCGATCACTCGTCTTTTGGTTTGTTTTTGTTTAGTCACAAAGTCTTGTCCAACCCGTCAAGACCCCACGGACAACATTCCTCCAGGCCTTCCTGTCCTCCACCATCCCCCAGAGTCCAGCTAAGCTCACACCAACTGCCCCAGTGACTCCATCTAGCCACTTGATCCTCTGCCGCCCCTTCTCCTTTTGCCATCAATCATTCCCAGCATCAGGGTCTTTTCCAGTGAGTTGTTCCTTCTCATTAAGTGGCCAAAGTACTTGTCTTTTGGTCCCATCCATTTTCCTTTTAAGAAATGGGCATCTTGTTCTCAACCTTGGGTAACAGGGTGTCTGTTTCATGGAAGGGCAAACTGTTGCCTGTGGTAGCCAGTGTGCGAGAGCATCACTGACACCCTCCCTGATTTCAAATGTTCTCGCTGCCCTAAAACATGTGTGGATGCCTGACCTAAGCCACTGTGCCCAGAAATACATTCTTTAACCAGAGCAGCCCTTGCAAGGCAGGTGTGATACAAGGCAGAACATGGGTCCTCAAACTACGGCGTGCGGGCCGGATCTGACCCACCATGCCCATTTATCTGATCCGCGGTAGAAGTTTTGGACTCACGTGTGCATGTGGCAAGGCAGCGGCTTGCTCGTGCGGAGATCATTTTGGATTCGCTCGGAGAGTCAGTCCCAGGGGCAGCTTCCTGGCAAGAAGATAATTTTCTCCAAGCGAGTCCAAAACGATCTCTTCATGAGCCAGCCGGTGCCTCGCCGTGTGGCAGCTTGCTCACAAGGAGATCGTTTTGGACTCACTTGGAGAAAACAATCACCGCACCCACCCGCCCCGGCCCACGCCACCTTGGCAGCTCGCGCCTATCACCAGCACCTTTCAACTGGCTCCCTGCTGGAAAAGTTTGAGGACCCCTGACATAGAAACATAGAAACAGAGCAAGGCAGACGTGGTCATCTGCCATCATCCCAGGCCGTCTAGTCTGACCCCACGTAACCACTTCATGCTGCTGCACTATTCTGGCTACACTTTTTACAGTCTGCAGTTGGAAACCAATGTGGTGCACCAGTTATAGAGCTGGACGGAGACTCAGGAGATCCATGTTCCAGTCCCCACTCACCATGAAACTCATTGGGCCATTTGGCCCAGTAACTCAGTTTTGCCCTAACCTACCTCACAGGGTTGTTGTGATGGTAAAGTGGAAAAGAGGAGGCAAAAATTGTAAACATAAAGAGGAACACATGTTTTCTGAAAATATTAGCATTAAAAAAAGCCCCAGCTGTAAAAATCCACACTTTAAACATGCAGACGTTTACAAATGTGCCCTTTCGAACATGCTCATTCTCATGCTTTATTCCATAGAGAGGGGCAGCCTCTAGCAGCGTTTGAAAAAGGCACACTTTCCCCATGGCACAAACTGAAAACATATAGTGGGTTACATGTGAGAACAAAGGTGAACCAACCAGGCTTTTGAAGTCAAGCGCAAAGGATTTGGTGACCTCAAGACAACTCAGGTTCTCTGATTCCCAGCCTAGTCCCACCCAGTTCCAATGTTCCTAGAGACAGCTGATAGGAAACCCAAGTACCCAGAAGAAGCAGTGGTCCCAAACGGCATGCCCTGTCAAGTACCTGGGCTGTGTTTTCAAAGGCCAACTTGCTTCTGGGATGCTTCATGTGTGGAGGACTCCACTGCTGGTAACTAGTTTTGTGTGAATTGCATGGCTGTTGGAAAATGACTGCTCTGTCGTGTGTGTGTGTGTGTGTGTGTGTGCACAGTTGGCTCACAGCTGCATTCATTGGACAATATTAAGTTACACTGACAGGAGTTGGCATATCTGATGTGGTGCTGCAAGCGGCTGCGGAATAAAGCCCTTCCAAGTGCTGAGCAGCAGTGAGGGAGGATTGGGCAAGGGAGGCCAGCAGGATTAGCCCACGCAGGACCTTCCCATGGATGCTATTCTAAAATGCCTCTAATGTTGGTATCTCTCATTATTTTACTTTTCTTGAAATTCCTGCCTGAGCAGGAGGGTGTAAATCACTGGTGCTGAACCTCAGGCCCTGGGCAAAATACAACCTGTCTGAGGGCCAGTTTTGTCCCTCCAGTTTCCCTAGAAGCCCATGCCCCCTTCCCCTGGGTCCATTCCCTTTCCCCCAAACCCCCATTGTTTAGGGGTTTCCTGGCTTCTGCACTCCCCTCTCCTCCCCCAGAATAAAGGTTGAAATGAGTCTGCTAAGGCCTCATTACAGGCAATAACTGAGAGCTGGTGTGGTGGTGAGCAGGTTGAACTGGCAATTTGGGAGATCCAGGTTTGAGTCCCCACTCGGCCAGGAAGCTCCCTGGATTAATGTGGGCCACTCAGCCCAACCTACCTCACAGGGTTGTTATTGTGAGGGTAAAGTGGAGCTATGGAAGCCGACTTGGATTCTTCACAAAAGGAAAAATGTCAGGATATAAATGTAATATAGTAGTAATAAGAAGAGCTGTAAGGTAAAATAAGCTGATATTTTAGATATTGCGCCCCATCCTTTTTGCTTTTGTTCCCACCCCCTTAGCCTTCAGCCACATCTCCACTTGAATCTGGTCCCCAAGAGCAGCTCTGAAATAGAATTTAGCCCCTAGGCTGAAAAGAAAATTTGATGCTGCTGTCTCTACTTCTCATTCAGCTTACACAAAAAGGGGTAGCAAATCTAATTATACAATTGCCCCCCTTGAAGATTTTTAAGGTAAATCAGGAAAGGCATCTGCCAGAGGGGGAAATATCCTTGAGCAATATTTGTCTTGAACTAAAAGACATATATGATTCTATGTTTAAAAGCTACATTACTTTCCCTCTGCCAATGTCTTGGCTTTGTGAAATAATCTAATGCTCTGGAAGAGTTGGAGCAAGCTTAACTTTAAGCAAATTCTCCTAATCTGAACTGAAACAGGTGCCTGAAAAAAAGAGGAGAACCACAGTTCCTTGGTGGACTTGAAGGACTGTTTTCCTACCAGCTGCAATAATCATGAACAACATCAAAAGGGAACCATCCTTTAAAAATTGTTCAGGATTCCATGAGAAAAGGCTGTGATGCATTTCTTTTTTTAAGTGATTCCTGATGGACTAGGATTTTCCATGCACAGGAGATATTGCCTTCCCCTTAAATGGCTTTGTTTACCCCAGTGAAATCATCATATGGCCCTGTTAACTGTAACAGAGTGACGATTTCACAAAGCCAGGCATGTGGTCCCAGGTGAGCTGAAATACTGAAATAGTGGGATTGAAGTGACACATGCTAAAAGTTAATAGAAGTTTTCCAAATTTTTGCCGAATTTCACATTTGTACCCCATTTCATTTAATCTCAATGGAAAATAGAACTGCATAATAGGTGCTTGTATATATGTAATTTTATTTTATTTTATTATGTTTTCTTGTGTCAATCCTGTGGGAAGGCTCTGCTTTACAAAGCTGACTATACTAAATTATTTTTGGAAATTTCTGTCCCTCTCCAGATTTCCAAGATTATCTACCTAAAATTTTGCATTATATGCTCTGGACCATGATAGGCTTTGGAGAGTTTCTCGTAGCTTGTTTGTGGGCAAAATGTTTCCAGCGAGAACCCAGTTGGCTAACCAAGACTGCATTGTGCGAGAAATGTTTTGATGGAGCAAGTATATTTGCAGAGAAGACCTGCATGTGAAAGTACAGCCTCCCCTAAACTCTGATTTCCCTCTCTTCCTTCTGATTGCAATGGCCTTGAAGGGCTGGTACATCTGATTAATATTCCTAGAGAATTACAACTTGTCCATCAATGCACTCAGGGAAGTCTGGGGGAAAAGCATAGCCAGATGGGGCACAGCCAAAGGGCACATCTCACATGCAACCAGATCTACATTTGGCCTGTATATCCTTTTCTTTTTTTAGAGCCTGTTATTTTTTGTTATTTATTTTTACTACTTATGCCATCCTTTCTTGACCTGCCCATTTCTTACGTATCAACCTCTGAAGAAATTGTACAATCATCATCTTATAGAACAGAAATACCTCACAGCAGTTTTCTAAATGCTGAATAGATGAAATGAACTTACATCAAATTGGATGCCATTGTATGATCCATCTAGTGTGGTGGTAAGGTGCATTTAACTACAACTCCTGGCATTTCTAAACCTGGCCTATGATGTCTGGGCTATTGGACACAGGTCACCCCGTTGGCCCCAGTCCCATGTCCTGCATTAGTATCAGGTCTCCAAGATCTCTGGCTCTTCGCCAGCCTGTGCTATCCAGTATCTTTTTAGCGAGTGCTATCAGGGATTGTTCTGGGACCTTCCTAGGGGATGCCACTGACTCCTGTATCGATGGCATCCTAATCCATTGCAGCTTTTCTTTTAAAATTTATAGGACTTGTTCATGGTGCTGTACTTCATTTCCAAAATGGATATGCCACTAAGGAGACAACAGAGAGCACTTGTAAAGAAAAGTGGCAATGGATGATAGTGAGAGATATGAATTTCCCTTGGACCTGCCATATGAAAAGCATGTATTCTGCTTCTGAACTGTGGCCTTTCTCCAGTGGTTACCAGTTAACAAAATCAAGGAGTTTAAGGAGCTGCAGCAAACTTAAGTGGGATACTGAGCCTTTCCTTAAGGCTAAGTACTGAAGTGAGGGAATGGAACCAGCTGCCCAGGGAGTAAACAGAGTAATGTTCCTCTAGTTTGTGTGCATGTGTGCAGGGGACTTCCTGCACTTTCAATCAGTAGAACTATAATTGCATGAATTGAGCTATATAGCCCGACTTATACCTTACTCTCAATGTGGTGAAAACATTTCCATCCTTCAATTAACTTCAAAACAAAGTTTTGGGAGGGTGATGGACAGGGATCACTATTATACAACTCTCATTAAGCAGCTTTATTTTTTTATTTATTGAAAGTTTTTATATGCTGTCCAATACTAAAAGTCTCTGGACAGCTTTAAACTTTGGTAGCAACTTTCCTGAAGCTCACCAAATAAGGTGATGAGTTGGGGTCTGAACCTGATCTGAAACCAAGGCTGTTCCTTGGACCACAGTGCTCTGATCAGAAAAGAAAAGAAAAACAAAAACTATACCTAAAGTTACCTCCTTCCCATGAATTAATTAATCCAGAATGCCTCTCGAATTACTGCTAGATGGGAAAAGACATAATGTGTGTTAGAACCTTGTGCTTTGCCCATGCATCACACATATAACATGGTATCCTTTGATCTGCAGTGATGATGATGATAATGATATTACCTACGTTTATATCCCTGCCATTTTCCTCTTGCACTGGACTCAAAGTGGCTTATTTGATCTTCCTCGCCTATATTTTAACTTCACAACAACCCTGTGAGGTAGGTTGGCCTGACACCAGCCCAAAAGCACCCCGTGATCTTCATGGCCAAGTGAGGACTATTGTTATTGTTATTGCAGCTTCCGTAGCTCCATCTTATCTGACAACAACACTGTGAGTTAGGTTAGGCTCACAGTGAGTGACTGGCCCAAAGTCACCCCATGAGCTTTATGGTCAGGTATGGAGATCTTCGAATCCCAGTCCAGCACTCTACCCACTATACTTCCCTGCCTTCTAGACACGCAGTATTTCATTCAATCTGGTTTCCTCATTCCACCCAGCAACAGTCTCCAGGACAGGCCTTCAGAAACCTTATCATCTCTTAAATACCTTTGACGGGAGTTTGTTCGGAGCCCAGACAAAAAGCTACCCTGAGCTCCTTCTTTCTGGGATAGCATGGTCATCAGCATCATCTGACAAGGTGGCGAGGTGTTCACCACACATTAGGCTCCAGTGTGCAGCAGACTGTGTGGTGGAAAGGACCACTGTATCCCTCTATTACGAAATAGTGTAGCTGGAATGTGTTAGAGGGTGGGGGAGAGGGGAGATAATCTGTACTAAGTGATTTTAATGATGTACCACGGGGACTGGAAGGCAGCTCAAAGCTTAATCTAGGGGAGACACTCAAGGCTGATTCATGTGGATTAATTACATTTTAATGAACTTTTAACCCTCTTTTGTACTCACAATCAAGTGGCTAATAAAGACAAATTGAAGTCTTTAATCACAGGCATGCAGGCACCCTTTCTGGGCAGGTGTGCAGGCGGCATGCGAGCACAGTAGCAGACTGGGTTTGTGAGTTCAGAAGTAGCAGGTGGTAGCTTACACACAGAGTAAAACATTTGTTCCATCCCGGGTCCCCTTCCAGTCAGAAGGGTGACTTCTGCCAATCCTTAACTAAATCGGGACACCCACACCAGCGCACACAGCCGCTTACCGTGGTAAAGGCAGCCTTGGCCACCTCGCGCTTGATCCTTGCTCTGAAGCGAGGCCCACAAAAGTGCCGCAGCTGCTTTAGCCTCTGTGGAACATCCCGCCGCGGTGGCGGGACATTTCAGCACCAGGGCCGTGGTCAGCTCCCTCCGCCTAGACCCGGCCCGAGCAACAGCCTGCAGCGGGGCGCGCCGCTCGCCCTCGAGCCTTCCCGGGGCGCGCTCTCCTCTCGCTCCTCAGGCCGGTGCTGGGAAGGCGGCGCGCCCTCGGGTCACCGCGGGCGATGCTCGCTCATCTTCTCCTCTCCGGTACATCCGCTGCCGTCTGCCTGGAACGATCGCTCGCTGCCCCGCTCAGCCGCCCTTTTCAGGACCACAACTTCTCTGAGCAGCTCCTTCCTGCTTCTGGCCAACCCCGGCTTGGTATCCCGACACTTTTGAAAGCCTTCTGGCAGTGGGGATTTCTGCTTGGCTGAACCGGCTCCGGGAGCTCCACCCACCGGGGGAGAAAGAAGAGGAAGGGCTGAAGGCAGAGGCGGGCTACAGTGACAGGGGAAGTTTCCTAATCCGTTTTTTGCCTCTGGTTTCCAGAAGCAACATTGATTCTTGGTTCTGAAATAATGATTGCTGAGGTTGTAACTTTTCGGAAAGTTTCACTATCCAATACAGAAGCTTCCAGCTCTCTGTTCTCTTTTAAGTGCTTGGGAAAGCTAGTAGCTGAGAGAATCAGCACATGCTCAGAGGCACTTTTATGTACTAGCATTTAGAAAAGGTTCTATTACTGAATTGGGCCTTGTCAAGAGGTGCTGGAAGCCAGGGAAGAGGGACATAGTGGTAAAAGAACTTGAAAGCATGTTCAAATTATTTTAAGAAGGGCAGTGCCATGTAATGGTTAGAGCACTAGACTGGGACTTAGGAGATCTGGCTTCTAGGACCCACTTGGCCTTGTAGCTCATGTGGTGATTTAGGAACAGTCACTGACTCTCAGCCTGATCTATCTCACAGGGTTGTTGCAAAGATAAATTATAGAGGAAGATCTTGGGTTTCTTGAAGGAAAAATGGTGGTATATTAATGTAACCAATAGTGCTAAGTGTGTAAAATAAGGGGTGCTGAGGCTCAGGTCTGCCTGGAAATCTTTGCTTCATAAGCCCTGTGGGGGAATTAGCTGTGGTTATTCAACAGTGATGGGAGAACATGGCATATAATCAGAAATGCCAACTTTACCATCATGTAATGTACAGCATGGCCAAGCCTGGCTGCTAAAAATAATGAACTGGAACAGACTAACTAAGACTTGGTGAAGCTTGTCTTGAGAGAAGCCCTGCTGAGGCAAACAAGAGCCAGATGGCAATAGACCTTTCCGAAATGTGCTGCCTAAGGATGAAGATTCCGATTAGTTTCTGCTTACTAATGGCTGAATGCCTTGAATGGTTTCTGCTGCCCCTCTGCAGGTTCAACCAACACCTCCTCTGCTTCAGGCCAGTGGTTTCTGCAAACACCTCATCTCACCTGCATTCTCCAAACTTTCCCCTTCTCCTTGTTGATAATCTCTCTCTCTCTCTCTCTCTCTCTAACACACACACACACACACACACACACACACAGAGAGAGAGAGAGAGAGAGAGAGAGAGAGAGAGAGAGAGAGAGAGCAAGCACTGTAGTCAGTGACCATCTCACTCCTGTGTTCTGCACAGCACAGCACATTGCTGATAGGAAAAATAGCTGATTTTGTGTACATGCATGCAGGGATGAGAGGATCTTGTATAGTACATGCCATTTTTTTGTACAACATTGGGGGGGGGGTCATCTGTACCACTGCTCACTCACTCGTAGATGTGTATTTCCCCTTAACTCCCACCACTCCAAAAAGAACCCAGAGACACAAAACAAAACAAAAAAAAAAAATAAGAATGTACCAAACCTTCACTAGTGCATAACTTTTTGTGTACATTTCATAGACTGCAAAATCAATGTCCAGAGTACACACAAAAATATTGTTATGCTGCAGAGGCTGAAGAGAGATGAGAGGAATGTTAAATATATGTTAAAGGTATGTATATTCTATATGAGGCCCACAGCTTAGTAAAGTTTTCTACAATTATGGAAAGTTTTTTTTTAAATGGTCCGTAAGGCCATGGAATCTCCATCATTCTGAAGTGCCAGTCATATGTTTGTTCCCTGGGATGGATTCTTACAGTACATATCCAGTCTCAGTTTGATCTGCTGAAGAGTTCTCTGACCTGTCTTTGTGCATCCATGGATGGATTTGGAATTTCCTAGAAATTCTGACTGTGCTGGGAGGTACTCACAGAAGATGATTATCCTCTTGCCACTTCTAATTTTAAAAGCCATATTTATAAACATTATTTCTCTGTTCAGATTGGGATAAACATGCAAACATGGACACGTATATATACACACCCTCAAATGGAATCTGGGGACACATGAACCTTCATCCAGTTTTGCGTTATGGTTGAGAGCAAAATTCCAGCTACTGACTTGAATGTGGGAGAGAAATCATAACTCACCAGAACAGCACATACTTCAATCTTCTGCCTACAGCATGATTTTTTTTCTTCTTCTCAAAAGTTCTGTCAACATCTACCTTCCAGATATTTTGGTCTACAGATGCTGTTATCCCCATCACTGGGCACATTGGCTAGGGGTGATGGGCATTCTAAGGGTGCCAGGATGCCTACCTCTTGCTTTGGGACATCAGTAGGAGGATGCAGATCCCTGGAGAACACTTTTTATGGACATTTGGCTGAAGGTCGATTTTACAAGTGAGGGAAATCAAAATGTAGCCTTCATAGCCAAACTTGCAGACCTGCTCTATGCAACATTTATCTTATGATGCACATATTGCTTAGGATGCACACATTGTTCCTGGGCTTTGCCCAAAGCGGAATTCCATGTTGAATGTGGAGAAGTTTCTGCCCAGACAAAATAAATAAATACAGAGATTACAGTGTTAGAAAGAAGTGAAAATTGAAGGAGATTCCTCCAAACCTGGAACCCACAAAAAATATTACTGCAGGCTGCTGGCCAAGCTCTGTTGCCATCATCTGCCTCTTGCCAAGGCTGGATGTAATGCGGGAGTCTGGGGTGGGTTAAGATGGATGGGGCCAGCGCCTGCAGTCCCAGGGGGCAGCTGTCAGTTGGAGCTAAGTGTTCCTTCTGGTAGGGAGGGGTGACGTGAGCTCCCTGCAGCTGCTCCCTCTCTGGCTGATGTATGGGCCCAGGTGGGTCTCTCCACCACCACGATGTTCTTCCTAGGAGGCAGGGGCTGCAGTCTCCCTCTGGCCCCCACTTCTCTGATCTGTGGCTGAGCCCAGATCCTGAATTCCCAGAATGTATCCGCTGGAGCTGTGTGTGTACATGGATTATACAGCCAAAGGAGATGCTCTGTGACATGCACATGGTAGCTCACCATTTCCTAACTTCCAGTTAGTATTTGTAAAGGTTGTGTTACAAGACTGGATCTCCTCCTCCTCCTCCTCTTGCATGAACCAAGGATTGATCTGAACAAATGGAAACAAGACTTTGATCTCCATTAAAAAATTGACATTATATTGCTTGCTACATATTTGAGGAATGGAATGATCCAAGGATTGCAGATTTGGAGCATTCATTGTCAAATGCTGTTGACATGAGCCAAGGGTAAAAGTGGGAAGTTTCTTATTTTTATTTAAAGAAGAAACGTTAAATAAAAGATTTATTTATTATTTATTTGAAAGTTATTTTATTTAAAAGTTATTTTAATTGTTAGGTTAAATTGTTTGTATTTATTGTATTTATTGTATTTTAATCGGTATCTCGAGATGGGCCAGTTTTAAATAGTTTAATAGTTAATGGTTTTAATTGTATATGTTGTGAGCCGCCCCGAGGCTAGGTTGCAATGGGGGGAGCATACAAAGATGTTAAATAATAATAATAAATAATAATCATGAGCATGGAAATATACCATGCAGCACTGGTGGTTGCTCAATATGTTGACCTTCTATACTAACAGGTTCTGAGTTAGATCTACCTGAGTTAATTTCCTCTGCCTTAGAAGGTTTTTTCCCCCCTAAATCCTGCATATGCATAATTTTGCTGCAGAACACATTCTGTAAATACCCAGAGGCTCTCTATCAGTTCTGAGTCCTGTGCGTGGGGGGGGGGGGGAGAGACTCCCAGGGCTACACTGTGTCTTACATTAAGATGTGCCACTATGTATTAATGATCACATGTAGAGGGAAGCAAAGATTTCAAGCCCAGTTTTAACTAACAAGCAGGATTTCACCCACATCAGTCCCTTTGCAATTTACACAATCTAGGCCATAATCAGGGTGGTACATACCAAAAAGGTCAACACCCCACGGCAAAGTATCCCAAATACATTGCTACAAAGACCTGAATTCTGTTACACATATATATTATATGCATGAAACGAACCTGTTAAATAATGTAAGTACATAATTTGCTGTTTGTCTGCTGATCATGAAAAGGCATAGAGCAAAAGGAATGTAAAGTCCCACCTGCTCAGTGCTGGAACTCTTGCCTAGCCTTGTGTCTTCCTCAGGCACCATCCTCCCATTTTTTTGACAGCCAAGAGGACTACCCGCTCTTGGATGCACCTCTCAATGTGGTAAGGGGGTTTGAGAGTGTCAGAGAAGATGAAAGCAGGACTGCCAGGAGGCCAGAATGTAGCACTGTGCTGTTCTACTAGCAGGGTCACCCAAGGTCAAACCACCAGGCTAAGATGTGTCCACCCTTTTCAGAAGGAACAGTCACATCAGGAAAAGAGAATAGATCTCTCTAAAGGTGATAGGAGTGGAGAAACTTCTGAAGGGCAGTCACTGGGCAGCAGTGGTCACTGACAGAGGACCTTTCACAGGCAATGGCAGTGAGGTCCAGGCTAACTCTGATTAGCACTGTGTAGAAGAAGGCACTGGTAATCATCTTCGGCATTTCCTTGCCTTGAAACATTATGATGAAGCAAGCTCATTGGAGAAGAAT
Source organism: Varanus salvator macromaculatus (assembly GCA_023646645.1). Lineage (NCBI taxonomy): Eukaryota > Metazoa > Chordata > Lepidosauria > Squamata > Varanidae > Varanus > Varanus salvator. The sequence goes on from JAIXND010000795.1 coordinate 10,031,934, forward strand.
GTCATGCTAGGGAAAGTCAGAAGAAGGCAGAAGAAAGGAAAGACCAAATAAGACATGCATTGACTCCATAAAGGAAGCCCCAGCCTTGAATTCAGAAGAGCTAACCAAGGATGTCATGGATAGGACATTTTGGAGAGCTTTCATTCGTAGAGTCACCATAAGTTGGAGATGACCTGATAGTACTTAATAAGAACAACAGGAGAACTAGAATCTTGCTTTTGAAAGCAGACTCATCACTGCTGCTGAAAACAAAACCCTGTGAAGGATCAACTTCTTCTCTGTGAATGTGGGTAAGGCCAATCACACTACATGTTCAGAGCATATTGGTGATTATCCTGAAGAGTGATCATGTCAGCTCAGAGTGGGGAAGCTACTAAAACATTCACACCAATCAATGGCATTGATCTATTTTGTCCTACTACTAAACATTACAGAGCAGAGAGATGTGAGGCCTTTGCTTTGCACAGCAGTTATGCACCATCCATAAAAGTCAGGACTGGGCTGGGACTTTCATGCAACCAGGTTTGATGGGTTGGATCCATTGTTTTCCATGAAAGGAAGGGACCTTCTGTCAGAAGATGGATTTCACCTACAGAAGGCCACTCCATCTGAATGTTGGGGATCCTCCTTGCTTACACACCAGGCTCATCTCATTCATCAGGGTCTCCTAATTCTGTGTCTCACTTTCAGAGGACTGGAGTGGGAGGGTGGGGGCTACCATGGCAAGGCAAGAGCAAGGAAGTCCACCTCCACAAGTACAGTTGATCCTGCTTCAATCTGCAAACAACCGTGTATCCTGTGTTACATTTCTGTGCATGTGTGGAATTGCAAGGCTGACTGTAATGGTAAAGAGAAACAGAGAATGGGGCAAAGAGAGACCATCATACCACAGCTTGGGATGAGTCAGGAGAGTGACAAAGCCAGAATACCACAGCCATAGTTGCTGAGGGGCAAACCCTCTGAACAAACTGAGACGATTTCTAAGTGTTTCCTACACTGAACTGCAGTCATTGGCACAAGCTGGGAGGAGCGACTGATGTGAGACCAAGTTCTGTTTTGTCATGGGCTGAAAAGCCTTCATAAGTGGCAGCAGAAAGGTGGGCAGTGGGTGAGATGTAATTGGCACTAACTCCCCCTCCCCTGTATTAGCAGCATCAGTCAGAATTGCCAAGCTCCCTGCTGGGTGTAATTACTGGTTGGGGCTCCAAACAAGATGTGTGTGCTTCTCTCACCACACGCCAACACTGGAGCACACGGAGTCCTCCTGATTTTGCACAGTCTTATCCTGGCAAGTCTGGGATTACCAGCAATAATTGTCCATTTATTCACTGATAGGTGGCTTGTGTCCCATCTCTGGACTTGGATATGTGTGTGCAAGTGCATAGTGGGACAAGAGCAGATTGGCCAGCCTGTTGCAGCTCTCACTTGCCCTGCTCCACAGCAGATGGCCCCCAACAGGTTTGGATGCTGGGCTTCCATTTGGAAAAATACAGCACAAAAGCCAGACGGAAATGGGCCAAGGAGATGCTGACTGTGGAGGGGGGGGGTGCGTGGGGGCGGGGTGCATGGTTACAAATATTCTTGCTGCTTTGATGTATTGTTCTGTTCCTTCCATGTGCATGCACACGCTTCCCTTTGACGGGGAAAGCATTTGAGAGGGCAGAACAAGCAGCCTCTCCTACGCTGCCCCCTTGGCCAGCTCCGGTCTGGAGGAGTGACCCCTCTGCTGAACTGAGCAGGGAGACAGCAGCCCATTGTTACCTTTTCAGAGCAGGGCTTGAGGAGTCCACGTGCCACAGGCTAATCCCATGATCAAGAGACCCCGCATCTGTCAGAGTTAAGGACTGGAGGAACGCCTCCTCCCCTCCAGGGAGCTCTCAGGCAAGATGTGCCTTTTTCCGCTCGGCTCTACAGTCGGTCATGCCACTTTTTTCTGGAGGGTTTTCTTTGTGAGTCTCTGGTGGGCCACTTTATGTGGCTGAGTGGCCACCCATTTCCTGCTCTGCAGCACTTGGAGTGGCAAGCAGGAGCGGCCTGTTCAAAAGCTCCTGCGTGAAGAGAGGAAGCCCTGCACAAGGAAAACCGGCAGGTCAGAGAGAAGACCAAGTTTCCTGATGTGCTAATCTGGGTGTGATCAATGCCAGGCCGTTTTTCCAGTCTGTGGATATGATTGCACTGCTGGGGCCAGTCTAGGTGCTTCTCTGCAGACCTGGAAGCCTACTGCAGAGTGGGGATGGCCAAGAAATTCTGCTACCTGAGGCGAGAGAGAAGGGGCTGTTTTCACCCTATTCAAAGTACAGAAGAGAACCAGAACATAGAAACATAGAAACAGAGCGAGTCAGACGGGGCTTCCCGGGCCATCTAGTCTGACCTCCGGCACCAGCTGGCTCCACTCACGACATGCCCACCATGCGCATGTCCAGCCTGTCTTTGAACACCCGCACTGATGGGGCCTCAATGACCTCTCGTGGAAGCCCATTCCATGCCCTCGGGGTCCTCACTGACAGGAAGTGCTTCCTGGCATCTAAATGGAACCTTGGCTCCCTGAGCTTTGCTTCATTGGAGCGTGTCCTGCCTTCCTCTGCAGGGGAGAACAGGCCTCTCCCCATCTCCATGTGACATCCCTCACATACCTGAATGTCACCAACATACCCCCTCTGAGTCTCCTCTTCTCCAGGCTGAAGAGACCCAGTTCCCTCAGTCTCGCCTCATACGGCATCCCCTGCAAACCAGCCACCAACCTTGTGGCCCTACGCTGCACTGACTCTAACCTGGCTATATCCTTTCTGTAATGAGGGTCCCAAAACTGAACACAATACTCCAGTTGCGGGCACACCAGAGTCGTGTAGAGTGGTATACCTCTCTTGATCTAGAAGCCACACTTCTGGCTACGCAACCAAGGGCCTCCAAAACCTGCCGTTTGAGTGCCATCCACCCCTCCTCAACTCGCTTACCTTCCAGTAACCTATCCAGGAGACTTTCCCCAGTCTGGCCTTCAGTTGGCCAAAGTTGGCCCTCTTGAAGTCCCAGCTTCTAGTGCTCACCCTGCTGCACGGCCCCAGTCCCCCGATCTCAAAGCAAAGGATGGAGTGATCACTCGCATCCAGAGCTCCTCTAATCTGTACTTCATCGATCAGCTCCTCCCTATTGGTCAAGACCAAGTCAAGGATGTTTCCCCCCCTTGTTGCCTCTCGGATCCTCAGTGTGAAAAACCCTCCCTCTAGAGCTTCTAGGAAGTGATGTGACCTGGCTGTCACCGCCGAGTGAGTCTCCCAAGTAATATCTGGGAGATTGAAATCTCCCATAATTACTGTGTCTCTCCCCCGAGATAGCCTTAGAATCTGGCCTGTCACAACATCATCCAGGGTCTCAAGTTGACCTGGAGGGTGATAACATACCCCCACTGTCAGGTCTCATTCCCTGTCAAAACCCCTAAGTTTCACCCAGACTGCCTCTACCGAATCCCCATCTGTGCTGCATTCTATCTCACTGCATCCTATCCCTTCCCTGACGTATAAAGCCACACCCCCACCTCTCTTTCCCTTCCTGTCCTTTCCAAAAAGGTGATACCCTTCTATGTTCACATTCCAGACTTGCCTTTCATCCCACCAAGTTTCTGTGATTCCCACCAGATCATACCCTTCTATTCCCAGGAGAGCTTCAAGCTCTTCCTGCTTATTATCCATGCTCCTAGCATTGTTGTACATGCACCTCAACTCCTTCCCACCGCTTCCTTTCCTTGGAGTGCCCAGCATCCTCCTTCCTCCCATCCTCCCTGGTACCTGGCACCTCTTTGTCAGTCCCTGCAGTACCTCTAAAACCCTGCTCCCAGAGCCCTGATCTTCCCCCCACACTTGTCCAGTGCAGACACGTTACTGGGGGGCCTGACCCCCCCCCGGCTCAGTTTAAAGTCTTCCAGACGAAGTTCGCTAGAACATCTCCAAAGGACCTTTTCCCCATCCTCATGAGGTGTAACCCGTCCCTTCCCAGAAGTCCATTGGCAAGAAAACGAGTGCCGTGGTCGAGGAACCCGAAGCGTTCCTTTTGGCACCACACCCTAAGCCAGTCGTTCACCTCGGAGGCCCTCCTGTCCCTTCCCGGCCCAAATCCCCGGACAGGTAAGATTGACAAGAAGGACACTTGGGCCTCAGCTCCCTGAGTTTCTTCCCCAAGGCCTCGAAGTCCCTGGTGATCCTGACCACACCCTGCCTGGCCATGTCGTTTGTGCCCACATGGATCACCAGGAGCAGCTGCTGACCCCCGGAGCGAACAAGACGCTCCACTCTGTCCTTCACATGCTGGATGCGTGCGCACGGCAGGCAGCAAACCTCCCTCATCTCCAGGCTGGGGCGGCATACCGCTGCCTCAGTGCCCCTCAGCAGGGAGTCCCCAACAACAATCACCCGCCGCCGTACCTTCCCGGTGTTGGTGGATGGCTGTGCCCTGGCCCTCGCCTCTCCTGCAGTGGCCCCCTTGCCGCCTGACGTCCCAGGCTGGGGGTCCTGCTGGTCCCCCGAGGCCTCATCAGTCCCAGCCTCCCCAAGTAGAGAGAACCTGTTTCCCAGCTCCCAGCTCCATGCTAGCCTCTTCCTCCTGTGGGTGGCATAGCTCCATGTCTCTGCAGCTGCTCCTCCCATGGTCTCTTCCTCAGCCCTCTGTCCAGAGGGAGGCTGCTCCGGGGGAGGCCTGGAGAGCTCTCTCAGCCCTCAGGCACCTCACCTCCTCTTCTAGCAGGGTCACCATCTTGCACGGAGGGCAAGTGTATCCCTGCCTCTCCTGGGGGAGAAGGGTGAACATGTTGCAGCTCTTGCAGCTCTTGCAGCGGACAGCAACACCTGTGACTCCCGCCAAGGCCATCTCCTGGTCTGCCATCGGTATCCCTTCTGAGACCTTACCTTGGTCCCCTGCCTTGTTAGTCCTGCAGTTCCTCTCCCTTGCCCTGTTCTCCCAGACAAAAACCCACTCGCACACACACACACAAGGATAAAATAAACTTAAATTTGAATTGGAAGAAAGACAAACCAAAGCACAGCACAAACAAAACAAACAAACAAACTAACAAACAAACAAACCCGCTGTGTCTCAGGGAAGGGAGTCTCTGGGCAGCCCGGGCCGCAGCTCAGGGATGCAGACATGGAGCGACCCCAACGGCTGAGCATGGCCTTATCAGTCCCTCAGGCCGGTGGCCCCGCCCCTCTGCTGCCTCTGGCCCCTCTAGCCTCTCTGGCCCCGCCCCCTCTAGCCTCTCTGGCCCCGCCCCCTTCCTCTCTGCTGCTCCTGGCCCTCTGCTCCCCTGCCCAGCCCCTGCCTTGCCTTCGCCAGTCCCCTGGCCACTCAGCCCTCTCTCCCAGCCTGTGCCTCTGCTGCTCTGCTGCTCTGCCAAGAGGCCAGAGCCAAAAGTGACCAGCAGTTCAGTGCTGGCTTCAGGGAGCTAGTAATATATTATTGATTTATTATATTTATATCCTTTTCTTTTCAAGGTGCTGGAAGGGGCCTATAAGGCCATCAGGTCCAACTCCCTGATCAATGCAGGGCTCCAAGTTAGAGCATCCCTAATAGACACTGTCCAACTGCCTCTTGAATGCCTCCAGTGTGGGAAAGCCCACAACTTTCCTAGGTCATCAGTTCCAATGCTGTTCTGTTCTAACAGTCAGAAAGTTTTTTCTGATGTCCAGCCCAAATCTGGCTTCCTGTCGCTTAAGGTTATTATTCTGTGTGCTGCACTCTGGATTGATTGAGAAGAGATTCTGACCTTCCTTTTTCTGGCCACCTTTGAAGTACTTGTAGAATGCTATCATATGTCCCTGCAGTCTTTTCTTCTCATGGCTAAACATGGCAGCTTCTTTGAACCTCATGGGGTTTTGTTTTCAATCCCCAGAGCATCTTTGTTGTCCTCCTACACCTTTCCCAGCTTGTCTGCATCTTTCTTAAACTGTGGTACCCAGAACTGGACACAGTACTCCAGATGAGGTCTGACCAGTTCTGAGTAAAAAAAACAAGTACTTCACAGGATTTGGAAGTGATATTGCTATTAATGTAGTTGAATATACGACTTGCCTTTTTTGCAGCCACATTGGCCCTGAAATTGCAACCAGGATCAGGTAGAATCAAGTATTTGGGGATCAGCAGCTGGACAATGGGGCAAGTTGATTACAGAAATGCAAAACAGGGGCAGAAAGATCATGGCCCTTCAGATATCACTGGACTGCAATTCCCATCAGTCCTAGCCCACAAAGCAAATGGTGACGAATGAGAGGAGTCGTGGTCTAACAATATGTGTAGGGTCTCAACTTTTTCATCCCTGATATGAAAGTCTCTGGGAATTCACCATTCTGTTTGCGAGAAGAGAAGCTGGGGAGAATCATTTCACCAAAAATTCTTCAGCAGTTTCTCAGTGGAGGGACTGACCTTTAGTAGTGGCAGTAGCAAAGGTCTACTATCGATTGACTGAGAAGATTCTCAGCCAGGCAGATGTAGAATGACTTTCATTCCCTCTTCCCAGGATTCCAGGAGGAAGAAGGATCTGTCTGCTTCAGGACAGTGAACTGCCCTGGAACTCTGTGCCCCATCTTCAAGTACCCACTTATCTCCCAGGGTGGGGGGCTGCCACAAAGTTTCAATGACTACCTTAGGCCAGAGTGAAAATGATCAATTGTGCTCTTCAATCCTTGCTCATATCTGTCAGCACAAATAAGTGCCACTGAGTCCAGAAGAATTTATTTTCACAAAAAGTAGCCCAAGCATGCCACATCGCTTTGTTCCAAACTTCCTAGGGAGGGGAGGGGAGGGGAGATTTCAGAATTATTTCTGCAGCAGATAGCAATAGTACCATTCTGGCTCATAATGAGCTTTCAGCTGCTACAATTAAATTCAGGAACCTTCCCTCTGTCTCAGAACCCCCTGGGCAGGACAATACCACACCTTCCTTCAGCAGGTTTCTCAGAGTTTCTCATGAGATGAATTTCAATATAAATGACCACATGGATCACTCAAACAAGTGTCACCCACATCTCCTCTCAACAACGGCTTCCCAGTCCCTGCCAGCTCAAGCAGGTGCCTCGCACTGCCTTATGGGAGGGACAGCCCTGCTGAGCTGGTCAAAGCCCTCCTTCATTCTGGAAAGGCCCTGCTGTTCTTCTCCCCAGCAGCCTTTTATTCCTGGAGTAAATTATTTACTACAACAGTGCTGAAACACCACTCCAGTTCTGTGAAGCTTTTGGTTACATTGCAACATGTGTCCCACTTCTGCGGAGTGAGGCATCTACATATGAGTGACTGGTTTAGTCCATGTTTGCTCAGTGGGCAGTATTCAAGAGAGTGTTTATGCCCCAAAGGATTCCCTTGTGCCCAGTCAACATCCTTTCACAAGTGGTGGGTCTCACTGACTCTGTTGGGCAAGCAGGACCCACCACATATGGAAAAATGGTTTAGCAGGAAGCCCTTGAGAGGAAGCCCTTGAGAAATGAAAATCCTCATTTCTGGAGGGAGGCAGGTTGGTGGAGCTCCTTTATGTGGCCAACATGCCTCCTGCCAGGAACATGTTTTCCACTCCTTTCTGCTTGCCCTTGTATAAGCAGGGGCTGATGCACCCAGAACAGACTCTGTGGGGTGCTGGGCTATCAGCAGGGGCATAAGCACCCCACTGGAAGCTATCCCTGGTTGCTTTCATCTCTGACTTGCTCCCCACATTCCACTCTGTTGTGTCCCCCTCCAGTTTAGATTGGAAACTCCTTGAGGCAGGGACCTGTCTTGCTTGCTGTGTTACTCTGTAAAGTGGGGTGGGGAGCCTTCAGCCTTCCAGATATTTCTGGGCTCCAGTTCCCAACAACCCTAGATAGCATGGCCAATGATCAGGGAGACTGTGAGGCTGTGTACTCTGTAACAACTGGAGGGCAACATGTTCCCCATTCCTGTTTTATAGTACCATGAACCCTGGTGTCCCAAAGTAGTCAAACCATGTTCCTTCTCATTAGATTGAATTTAGATAGTAAGATCTTTGGGGCATAGTCTCATCCATTGCTTATCTTATACTGATGCACTATTATACAGACTATTCTCCTTCTTCCACTTCCCCTTCCCCTGCAGATCACATTCACAACTGCTATAATCTGCATGTGCAATCTAGTTCTGCTCACACAAATGGCATGGATCTATACAAAGACATTGCTTTGCCTACCACTGCAGATTTACATTGCGGATTGACCCCCCCCCCCCCCACACACACCTTCTTCTTTCTCTGCAAGCTGGCTGAGTTTTATTGGGAAATCTCCACCCTGGGTTCTTCTGCAAGACTTCTCTCCCCTTTGGTTGCCTCCGCTTTCTTAAAAGTTTCCAAATACCCCTTCAGGCAGCTTCCCTCTATGCATAACTTGATGTCAGTTCTGAATCTCTTCCAGAGCAGACTGTCTTCTTTCCCAGGCCACGCTGGCATACACATGCCTTAAGCGCCGACTTTCTGATGCCGAGCCAGACACCCCCGCCAGAGCCAGCAAGCAGCTCCCCTTTCAGCACACATGCTCCCCTGATTGGATTCGCTGCTGCACATTGTATTCCTCTGGCACCTCCTCAGAAAGTCTGAGGACCCATCTGTCAGCCGAAAGCACATCAACAGGCCGCATGCCCCTCCCTCCCCCTGCACGCTTCCTCCACCCGTGCAGCCCCTCGGGGACTTCCAGATGAGAATCTTGACACCATTCAGCTCATGTGAAATTCAAACCCGCCAATCAGAACCAGTCCTGGGCCTCTGTTCTTTTGGGGAGACAAAAAGCACTTTCTGTCTGACAAAAGTTGAGTTAGTTGCAGTGATTATTCCCTTGTCCAGAAACAACAGAAGCGACAGGGAAGGAGGGGAGTGAAAATGGACAGATGAAGGTGGCTGGGTCCAAGACATCCCTGGGGAAGGGACTGGTCCTGCTTTAAGGGTGAGGGGATACAGATGCTATCACTCCCACAGATGCTGCTGGGTGCATGTTTGGGTGCATGTGTGGCAGCACAAAGTGCTATGACATGTCCAGGGGTGGAGAGGCATAGCAAACAATAAAACAGAATGGAAAACACCAAATTCTTAAGCCTGAAGTTAATGGAACATAATAATAATAATTATTATTATTGTTGTTGTTGTTGTTGTTGTTGTTGTTATTATTATTATTATTATTATTATTATTATTATTATTATTTTGTATGCTGCCTAGTTGTGCCACAGCACCTCTGGGCAGCTCACAGACATAAGGTTAAACACAATAAAAACTAATTATGCTATATTAAAAATATAATGTTAAAAGTACAAAACAGATTATGGTGATGGTGATCTGCCAATCATTTTGTTCAGCAAGAACAACCTTCTGCCACCCCAGATGATTTCCCTAGCAACACTCCAGTGCCCTGTTGCTAGCCAGTGCACACGAGTGTAGAATCCCACGATCTGTCTGTTTACAACTGGATTTTGTTGGTTTATTTTGATTATAGAAGATGAGAATCTCAGCTCATAAGCCACCAGTAGGGAGCAGGTCAAAGTCTGACAGCAAGGTGAATTTGTGGAGCTGTCCAAGGCCTAAAGTGAATGCTGACAATTGCCCCAGTGTGGGCCAAGTCACCATCGGTGGCAAAGAAACTGACAAGCCATCAATGCTGCTGCCACCACCAATGTTCTCTAAGTTTTTTGTTTGACCTGGACTGAACATCACCCCCAGACCCAGATCTTCCTGAAATGCAATTTATTCCAGGGCTGATAGGACACTGGGGGCAATTTTGCTAATGCAAATTAAGGCTGGTTGCAGGCCCGACATTCCCAATCTAGTAGCTGCCAGATATGTTGGACTAATATTCCCCATCATAGCAGCCCAACATACCACAGACTATGCTGCCTGAGGACAATGGGATATGTAATACAACATAACCGGAGGGCAATACATTAGAGAAAGCTGGTGTAGACCCTGTCTGGATGAGAGTCTCAGATCCCTTCATTTCCCACAAAAGAGCACAAAGCATGTTCAATATAATAATACCTAAGAGGCAAGCAAATGCCATTGGACATTTTGGCAGCCAGCACTTGTGTCGCTTCCCGATCAGCCAAAGGAAGGAAGAGTCACACAGTAGTTAAGAGCATCAAGGCTAGGTCAGGGCCCTTCGACTTCCAATCATCTTAGTGTTGTGACAAATGTGATGTGACTATCTCTTAGCCTCAGTCTTTCTCCACCCCAACTCTAATATGAGTAGCAGTGAATTACCTTACGGGAATGCTATATGGATTAGTGTATCAAAATATGTGATGCACTTAGGAAAAACTCTGTGTGTGAATGAACGTTCCTGTCCACAAAGTCACAATTTAATATACCGGCTTTATACATAGCATGTAATAGCTCCTTCTAAACCTTTAGAATGTTTATATGCTTTCCCTCAGCCCAGCCCCTTCTCTGTGCAGTGGCTTTACATGGTTGGTTTCATTTTTAAAAGGCTCTTATCACAGGCTACTATAAGTTTTCCAAGTATTTTAAGGATTTTCACTTTTCAACAAAGCACTTAAGCTTTCTTTTTCTAATCCCTGTGATGTTCTTTGACTTTTTGTATGTGGCATTTTACTTGTGTTAGTATTTTATTTATTGCATGCAGTTGGTTGTTTTTATTGGGATATTTTTAACATCCTTATATTATTTTTAAGGCTTAAATCCAACACTGTATGCTAACAAGAACCCACTAGTGTGCTGGAACTCTCTCCTGTTCCACCCTGCAGGCCTCTAAGCCACCCAGTCCCAGAGGCCTGCTCCTGAGGATTACCCAGCCCTCCAAAGGAGATTGGGAGAGTGCACGGGAAGCTGTAGGAGGGAATTATTATTATTAAAAACATTTCTATCCTGTCCTTCATGTCAACATCTCAGGATGGCTTAAACTCCACAACAATAATAAAACCAATCAATAATACAACAGACATAATAAATGAATAGTAAAATAAATACAATCCATAGTAATAAAAATACAATCAGAGTTAAAAATAAGTAAAACACATTCAAAGAGAAAGATAATATAAATAATTAAGATTTTAAAAAAAGCAACTGTTAACTTCTAAAATCCCTAATTCTTAAAATAACGTTCAGATAAAATGGTTTTCACCTGGCACCAAAAAGAGTATAAACTCAGTGCCTCAGCAGCTGAAACTCATTCAATAATGGTGGAGCAGACAGTGCTCTGGACACTTTCCGTTCTGGAGTCATATCAACTGTGGAGTCGAGTTCATGGCAAATCTGAGCAATTTTTTCCCTTGAAGTTCTGAGCAAAGTTGTCACAGTGGGCTACCGATGGTGTCACCACCTATTTTTCCTGCTCAGAGTGTATTAGGCCACGCACCACTCCGAAAAGCTCTGCTGGATGGCACTGTGAGGAAGCAATGGAAGCGGAGAAGAATTGCCTCTTCGCCGCCCTCACCCCCACTGCATAGGCTTGATAATGAGCACGTAAGCGTGTTCGGCCAGATTTGTCCCGAGATTTTCTCCACCTGCGCTCTAATCGTCTCCCAGCCTGCTTCATCACCCGCAACTCAGGCGTATACCATGGTGCCGAGTGAGCTCTGCTACGTGGGAGAGGATGCTTAGGAGCAATCATGTTGATTGCCCTGGTCATTTCCCCATTCCACAAATCAACCAGGGCATCAACAGGAGCGGCAACTTTATCCACTGGAAACTCCCCCAGAGCCCTCAGGAATCCCTCAGGATCCATAAGACTCTGGGGGTGGACCATCTTAATGGGGTCCACACCCTTCCAGAGAGAGAGATCAGCTGCAAGCTCAAACCTCATGAGAAAGTGATCTGACCATGACAAAGGAGTTAAGATCAGATTCCTCACTTCCAAATCACACACTTCCTGCCCCTTCGAGAAACCAAGTCTAGGGTGTGACCTCTTTTGTGGGTTGGGCTAGTGACATGTTGAGACAGCTCCATGGCTGCCCCAGGCAAAACCGCCTCAGAATGGAAGTTCAAGTCCCCCAGGACCAACATCCTGGGAGGTCCTCAACACCAGGTCTGAGGTTATCTCCATCAGCTCAGGCAGGGAGTCTACTGGGCAGGAGGGTGCACAGTACACCAGCAAAATCCCTAATCTGTCTCGATCACCCAACACCAGGTACAAACACTCTAGATCTGGTCTCGAAGGAACAGGAAGCACCCATGAGGGAGATTGAGTCTCGGTAAACTAGGGAATCCCCCCCTTCCCTCTGGGCATCAGATACCCGGGTGGGCTTAGTTGTGTGAGGGAGACATCTCTCCCTTCTCCTGCCCAGGTCTCAGTAATACATGCCAGGTTGGCCCCCTCATCCACAATTAAGTCACGTATGAGGGATGTTTTGTTATGGACTGACCTGGCATTCAATAGCAACATCGTCAGGCCCAAGGGCAAGTTGATATTACTGCCAGCAACCTTCCAGTTGGGGGAATAACCAGAAGAGGGGACAGATATCAAACATCGGTCCCTCCTTCTCCTATGCTGGCCTGTTAGACCCCCAACACCATATCTTCCCCTGCCCATCAACCCCCCCACCCCAATAGTGGTGCCTGTGTGCTCCCCAGGTACATCCATCCCAAATATGGATGCCCCCCTCCTGGTGACAGAACTCTTTTTATTTTGTTTGTTTGTTTTTATAGATAAAAGGAAACACCAACAGAAATTTAGTTATGCGGTGTTTGGTGAAATAAAAAAGATACATTTGCTTTGAGTGTGGGTGCAACATTGCTTAAACCTCCCGAGCTCTGAACCATCAGTCTTCCATGCAGCTGGTGTGACTCTCTTTTCTGCTCATGCCCTAGCCCAGGGTTGGGCTCCCAGAAGCATTGGTCTACAGCTTCTATAATCTCTCCCTATTGGCTGTGCTTGCTAGGGCTGATGGGAGTTCAGACACCTGGAAGACCAAAGATTTCCCACCCCTTGGACTGTGAGCAATGCTTGCCCACCAGCATCCTCTGGCCAGGAACTGCCAGCTGGCCTCGGGTGGGACAGGAAGGTGTCAGGACTACTCCAGCACCTTTTAACAGCATCATGGAGTGCCAAAATAAGCAGGTGAAACTTGTCACTCTGCCCAAGGGGGAAATTAGCATCTGTTATTGTTTGCAGACACAACTGCCATTAAAGATGCCAAAACAAGGGCCAGAGAGTAGATGGCGACCCCCCGCTTGTTGCCCCCAGGTGGCGCATAACATGTCATGTCTAAATTGTCCTGGAGGCACCAGTTCAGCAGTTATCCATAAAAGCATCCATTCTGTCTTGAGCACACTCAGTCATCGTGTTTCCCCCAGTTGTTCCTGGGATACTGTTGCAGAATATTAATATCTTTCATCATTAAAAAAGGTGTGGGGGGTGGAATCAGCAACCTAAATTTGTTACTGTCTAATTTGTACCCATTAGTTCCCAGTTCCACAGCCTTCTAAAAAAAAAGACCCCCTCCTTTTTCTCTGCAGCTTGCAGATATGCTTGCTTTGTCCCCCCCATCTAGTGCTCCCCCAAGCCACCACGTGCACTGCTGCATTGTCCAGTGTATGGCCACATGGGATGCAGCTGTGAGCTCTGGCACTTCTATCCATCAGGAGGGAACCCCTCTGGACACCACCCTTTGTCATGCAGAACAGGCTGCAAACATCCCTGCCGATCCCCCCATGCAGCACTAAGATCACTCAACTTGACAAACACCAGCCAAGGCTGGCCAGTGCGCTCACCAAGGCAGCCCTGCATGCTATAAGGGTAACTGTCCCAATGCTCCGAGCATCTTACACCTGATTCCCCCTTTAATTGTATTTTCCCCACCTCCCACCCAGTGTCATGCTAATCGGAGCCCATTTGCGGCAGCTGCCTGGATTCAATTAGAACTGTCACATAATACTGGGTAATTCTATTTCCATGCAGAGTCTCAGGCCCTCTCCTTTGCAGGGGTTGGGTTAAAGAGAAAACAAGCATCTGATGGAAATTTCCTTTCCACATATTTGCTTGTGCAATTTTGTTCCATTTGGGGCTAGACAGGGAATTGGATTAGCCCTGGAGGTTGCAGAGGAACACGGCCACCAGCCTGCGTAAAAAGATGGCACTGATCAGTTCAATAATGTAGCACAAGGGACCTACTAGATGGGTTGACCCAGTGCAAAGTTGAACAGTAGAACTTTTGTGGTAGTGGAAGAGAGATTTTCAGAGGAGCACTTTATCTTACTGGCTGATACACTGAGAGATTTCATTGACACACAGGTGCAGCGGCGTCCTCTTGCCCATGTCCCCCAGCAACTGGTATATGAAACATGCTGCCCCTAATACTGGATTAATATATGACCATCAAGACCAGTTACATTTGATAGCCTCTTCTTCCAAGAATTTGTCTAATACCATTTAAAGCCTTGCAAGCTAGCTGCAAACTCTACCCTAGGGTCAAGAATCACTTCCTTTCATCTGTCCCAAATCTCTCATTGTTGGAAAAGCCTGAGTTCTAGCACCGAAGACAGCTTTCTCCCTTCTGTACCATACATATTTTTGACTCTTCTGTCATATCCCCACTTACCTTAGCCTTTTTTCTAAGCTAAAGATGGCTTGAAGTGTTTGTTCCTGAGAAGGGGGCATGTGTCCCTGTGCACAAGAGGACAATTATTGTTGTGAGCCGCCCCGAGGCTTGTGGCAAGGGGCGGCCTATAAATTTCCAAATAAATAAATAAATTCTCTATCTGAGGAGGTGCCAGTGTTGTGCTGCCACACTTCTTCAGAGGAGGTATTGGAACCTTCAGGACCAGGGGTTGCCTCTGAAGATGCTAGTTAGGATGGCCTGGAGCCCTCAGGGAGTGATGACTTTGGATATACCTCCTGGAGAGGGAACAAGATCTGCTGCTGAGGTAGAGAAATATGCTGTACCACAATCTCTATCCTAAAAATGCTGGTGTCCTAAGATCCAGGACAGGATAGTGATCGGGCAAAGGAGTGCTCACTTACTGAAGAAGACTCCTCATGAGGAGGACATCTTTCAAGCCCCTAATGCACACCAGTTGAACCCTGGGTAAGGCTTAAGTAGCTCTAGCTAGATCAGTTCTCACCTGTACCTGCTGGAAACACTTAGCTTTAGTCCTAGTCTCTGTCATCTGGGTTTCTCCTGTCTACATGTACACTTCATGTGGACTTTCACTTGATTTGATTTTGCACTGTGTTGTTCCTTGATTGGCCTTTTCACTTTTGCCATGCCTCCTGTGTCTACTAAAACTGTACTTGACTGTTTGCTAAAGTGACTACTCTATTGAATCCACCTCTGTTTTTGCTTATGAACAGACATTACTTTTAACAAAGAGTTTGAAGAACTGCTCTGTCCAAGTCTGGGTTAAAGACTGAGAGCCAAAAGAAAAGGTACCCATCAATATTTAGTGCCTAAACAGTTGGCAGAATGGGCTGTGCTCTATTTAAATGATGGTGATTTCTAAATTTGCATCACTTTGTATAAATTAACACATGCAGATTTTACGCAAATCACAGTTCTCCTTCTGGTGATGGATATCTGACCCATCCTCCTGCAGTGCAGGCCTTACCTTGGAGGCCTTAGGGAGTAGAGGCCAGATGGGTGACTCCACATAGCTGTAGTTTGCTGGCCTGCTATAATACTGTTATATATTACAGTATATATACTGTTATAATTAACAAACATGGATTTGTTTGTGTAAAATGGCAGGGGGAGCTCAGGTTGCAAAGCTGAATCCACTCCACCAAGGATTCCTGGCCATCTGGTGATTTTAGGATGACCAGAATCCCCTCCCCTGGTCTCCCACCCCCCAGCCCCTATCTGGTCAGTCACTAACCCTTAGAAGAGACAGTTCACTATTTTGGAACAGAAGTAAAAGCTGCAGAAAAGCTGGGAAACTCTCAATTGTTGGGGAAAGGGGTGAAGCCTTCTGGGTCACCCTTGAAAGCTCAGCTGGGACTCTCAGAGGGTTTGGGTTGGTCCCTGAGCCCAAGGTTCTATCCGAAGAAGAAGCCCCCTTAATTCGCTCCAAGGTGCCAATTCTGGAGGTTTTGTGAGCAAGTTTGATGAGTAGCGTCTATCAGAGACACTGGCTCTTTCCCAGATCTTATTCCTGGAGCCAACGGCACTGCCTCCATTACCCAGCCTCCTGGTCTCAGCAGTTGATGAGTCTCTGATGGCCCAGCAGGCTGGACAGAGCCTGTTTAGCATCTGAATGAGCTTCAGAAACTTAATATGATTTAAGGGTTTCAATAGCCCAAACAATGTTCTCATGGGCAGTGTGTCTTGTGGGTCAGTGGGGTTGACTCACAAGAGGATCTCCCCCCACTCCTCTTTTGCTTCTAAGACAAGGTCACATCCATCAGTAAACAGAAAGCTAAAGCCCAGGATGGTGCAGTTGTGTTATATTATCAAATTGTCTTCGTCGTGTGCACACAAGAGGGTACATCTCAATGCATCCAAAATTATCTCTTGGTCCCACACCAAATGGCAGGGGGCAGCTTCTGCAGCGGCTTCCTGGCAGCCACAGTTCAAGCCCAGACTTTCCCTTAGCCGCCTCTGGTTACTTTTTTCACAAGCAGACCCAAGCCCTTAGGTACCCTGGGCTCCACCCACCTTTCGCTTGCCTCAAGCTGTTCTGTGCAGTGGTTCACTGAAGGTCCCATCTGCAAACAGCAGTGCAGCGTATCCTGGGATTTGCCATGGGGAGCTCTGCAAGCTGGCATGATTCTTACATAAGGTGCACTGGGCGGAGATGCTTCAGCAGTCCTACGAACAGTCCAGGCAAGTGCACCGTCCATCCACCTTGTGGGTGAGCCTTGACCATACAATTCAACCTCAAAGAATTGGGTCAGAATAAGTCAGAAGTATTTCCCCCCCATCAATTCATAACTGAATTTGCTCGAATCTTTTTTTAAAAGCAAGGAATGGAATCTACTTTCTCTGAGGCTTTAGACAGAATAATTTGTACTGTCATATCCAAAATGCATAGTGCATAGCATAGCGCTTGTCTTATGCACTGGATTATGCATCATTGAACACAGGAGGACTTAATTCCAAGTAATCATGCATAAGATTGCGTTGTCATAGAAATAAGTTGCTCCCCAAAATTCCCCAAAGTTGTCCCCCAAATTTTCTGAAGTCTCCAGAATATCGACTGTGCCAAATGCATGCTGAAAACCTGACACCCATATTCGACTTTTGATGTAACTGCTTCATACTGAGCAGTGGCTACTTCGCAGTATTGGATGGCTGACATGCAACAGTGTTTTGATTTAGTCTTATAGATGACTGTAATAGATAGATACGATGCAGTTTTATATAGTAACACTGACCTTTTTTGGATATTTAATAATTCAGGAAGCAGCTTTATTGGGCAGGTTCACACATCAGGACAATCCATCATGATGCATTATTGTGGTGGGTTACCTGGAAGTGCCAAGAAGCCATGAAGCGCCTGAGGGACAAACCCAGCCTGATAGGTGAACCAAACTCAGCTCTCCATAACAGCAGTCAAAGAGCAGAGCCTCATTCCTCCCTGCAGTGTCTCCCGAGATCCTGCCTGAAGGAATGAAAGGAAAGGAGGTGGTTCCTCCCCCTTCCGCAAGCCCAGCAGCTGCCATGGGAAGCTCATGCCCTGAAGCTCAGCAGAGAGGAAGAGGAGGAGGAGGAGGAGGAGGAGGAGGGAGCTGATCGGGCACCCTTGTCTCCTGCTCCTGAGGAGGCCTTTGGAGAAAGGCAGTGCCTGATCTGGTCTCAGGCGCGAGGGGAATAGCAGCTGGGTGGCACTACTGGAAGGAGCAGGGCCACTCAGATGATGCTCCTGCTCCTTCCTCATTGGGAGAAAGATACTCAAGCAGGAGTGGGAAAGGGACGACTTGGGCCAGGCAGGGATGTCCCAGCCTAGCCAAGGCTCCCCTTCCCTGCTTCTGCTGGAGAGAAAGCCACTTAAGCATGGGTGGGGGAATCCGCAGTGCTGCCCAGCAGATTGCCCTCCCCCAAGTCATGCTTACAGAATCCTAGACTCACAGAATAGTAGAGTTGGAAGGGGCCATGAAGGCCATTGGGTGTAACCCCCTGCTATTGCAGCACACCCACTCAGATGGCTGTCCACTTTCGCCTTCAATGTCTCTAGTGTGGGAGAGCCCACCACCTCTCTGGACAGCTGGTTCCACTGTCGTATTGCTCTGACAGTGAGGAAGCTTTTCCCGAATCTGAAATCAGCCTGACTCTGGGTTGTCACAACTTGAGTTGGTCATTCCTTGCCCTACACTCTGGTATTGGTGAGAAGAGATCTTGGCCTTCCTCTTTGTGACAGCCTCTGAGGTACTTATACAGCAATACCATACCGCCCCCCTCAGTCTTCTCTTCTCAAGGCTGAACATGCCCAGTTCTCTTGAGAGACTTCCTCTCAGATGCACTTGGAGAGCTGCATCAGGGCAGAGACATGCAACAGATCACCCAGGTCCTGGCCTCAGGTGATTTCTGGGGCAGGAAAAGCCAGAATGCCCCTGATGGCTGTTCCAAACTGTGACAGCTGTCAGTGGGACCTTCTGGCTAGCCACCTGAAGAGAGAGGCAGTGGCTGATCTCTTGTTCTGGATGTCCTACCACAGTATGTGGTGTTGTCTGGGTCTGGATGACCCAACAAGCAATCATGGAAAGAGAAAACATAGAAAAATCATTGTTCTTTTCTTGGTAGGAGGACCAAACTTGCCATGCTGAAATATGATGATGAGGCTTGGATGGCATAACATGACCTGTTGTGTCATGTGAACCCAGGAACTGAGCCAGACTCCTGATGCATGTAGAACTGTCAACATGGGTTGGCAGAGTCTCACCTGGGGTGCAAGCAGGAGATTCTGGGGAATGCACATGGGACATTTTGCCACAGATCTTCATTTCTCGCCATGAACCTTTGGGGTGGGGGGGGTGGATTCAGGGTGTATGGTATCAAGGCCAGCCAGAATTATCACCTGGCTAAGCCACTACTAACAACACTGACTGGTAGCAGCTCTCCAGGGCTCAGGTAGGAGTTTTTCCAACCTTGCATAGAGAAGCCAAGGACTGAACCTGGGCCCTTCTGCATGCACAACAGGATCTCCACCCCTGAGCCATGGCCCCTCCTCAAGATATTTCAGATCAACATTTCATAGCTTTTCCCTGCCAAAAGCAGAACAAATCAAGTGATAGTAAGAAGCTCAAGGCATATGAAATTCAACTTTGACTTAAAATATGATGCAAATGTAAATTTGATCTCCAAAATTTGAATGGTGAACTTGGAAATATGGCATATCTTGAATATTTGCAAATATTTCATTTTTGCTCTGGTTTTTATGGAATGGGGAAAGGATACCTTATACTCTGCCCTCTCCTGGCTGAGGAAGCAATTGCAGCCAGTGAGTGATGGGAAGCCAGTTTAGCGATGGGACTAAAAACACGGAGGTTCCGCTACTGGATTTCTGGAATTCACCGCCACAGAACTATGTCAAAGATTTGGTAGATGTCCTCCACATGGATCTGTTTTAATCAGACCCATTCCAGAGAGGATGTGGGGAAGCATTCTTACAATTTCTAGTGTATGGATACGATGCTCGACTTTGACTGGTCTATAGTAGGAATATGCATCACATTCAAGCCAAATCCAAAGCCTGAACAGAATGGGGACACTTCCATCCAATTCTTTTGGGTTCTGAGGTGAATCAGGCTTCCCTCCAAAGCGGGACCAGAAGGAGATATCATTACTGATAATTTCAGGGGGCATATTGTTTTGGATATGAAGCATACCCACAGGCTTTGTCTCTAAATATTGTCTTTTGATTTCATTTCCTAAAAGCTTCAGTGGGCTAAGGAAGGACTGTTGCTGAGTGACTGTCAGGTATACATTCTAATCCTAAGGCACACCTTACTGTGGGCTTCAATCCCTGTTCTTTGGGGCCCTGGCAGAGCGGGGGAGGGGGGCAGCCATTCTTCCATTGTTGCTGAGTTCACTCCAACTCCAAACTGATCCAAGCAGAAATAGGGCCTCTTTCAAAGCATCAGACTGGTGTCAAAGGTGGGGGGCAGTGTTCAGCCTAACCTACTTCATAAGATTGCTGCATGAACAGAATAGGGCAGCTCCGTCCATGTCACTCCTGAATTTCTTGGAGGAAGCATGCAAATGCAATGCAGTGTTAGTAAATGTCAGAACCAGGGTCTTACTTGCATATCATTTTATCAAGCACGACGTCAGCATATGGCCTACTCCCATTACCTACTCCCATCTGTGACAATTGCTCCCAGTGCTTCTTGTGGATGGACTTCCCCCCTTTTACTGACCTCTGCCTTATTTTGAGAAAGGGCCATTCACAAGATCACTTGATGAGGGCCCCATGTTACACCACAGCCCTGGACATGTCTACTCACAAGTCAGTCCTTCCAAAGAAGCGGGCATAGGACCAAAGTCTTAACTGTATTATTATAATAATGCCAATTATTCAGTATGTATTTCTCTTTTTAAAAAAGAATTACATAACCCTTTATACATGAAGAGTTTGTAAAGGGTGGGCTTCATCTGTTTATGATAGTAGTGAGCCTATAAAACTTTTCATTTATGAATAAAAGATATTCTTAAACATTAGCCTTATGCTGAGTCCAAATTCATTTGTATGAGTTTTGCTTTCTATGGCCTTTTTTCATGTGCCCTTAAACTTCTTATGCCTTTTGAAATGTCCTCTGTCTGGAAAGGTTGATTGTTTCCTTCTGGTTCCAGAATTTTCTTCAGATGTTAGCTGCTGTTGAACTGTAGCTCCCAGCCAAGCATCTCTTGCTTCTCATCCCCCTATCCTGATCATGTCTGATACTGCAATACCTGTGATGGTGCATTTCTGTGCATTTTGAGTTTCCCTGCCCCTACAGGTAGTGGATATTCAATGGAATGGGAGAAAAAGCAAGAGAAGGGCCCCCCCTCAGTGTGTCCATGTGATCAGAGCCACTTCACACAAAACTCTTCCATATATTTGAAATGCACATACCATACGATTTGCCACACCATACATTTGCCAGAGCTGGGAATGCCAATGCCTCTCTGGGCAGTATCCAGTAGTGTAATTCTGCTAAGACAAAACATCTTTCCCCTGCAGAAATCCTCCTTTCCTCGATGTGAAAGATCCAAGTTAGATCTAATACTTGGATTCTGCTGGCGCAAGTCATTGTGCTGCTCATCAGGGCTATTAATGAGCTTTGATTTTATTCCTGTGAGCTTCCTTGCCCTTGCAAGGAGCAAGCACTAGGTGTGGCCTGGATCCAAGGTGCCAGTTCTGCTAGTGCAAGGATGTTCTGGGTTCTTCAGAGAGCCATTCACCCTTCCTGAGCCCCCCACCACCTTTCCCTCAATCACCAATCAGTGATGCTTTGTTAGTTTTTGTGCAGCAAAAGTCAGCATGCATTTCCTAAGGCTCCGTTATTGGCAGGAAGAACTACAAGATAAAAGATGTTTTTGGCCATGTCTTCTATGAGAATGTTGCACTGAAACAGGTTCAGCACCTTTGCCCTTGGGCTGAAGCAACTGCTAGCAGAGCACAGCTCCATCTTGCTCTGTTTCTGCTGGTTGAACACTGGATACAGCCAAATATCTAGTGTTTGCTCCATAGGGAACCTAGTTGCTGTGTTATGTGTGAATCAGCTCTCTCACAGAGTGGTTTCTGGATCTAAACAGTTGCCACCAGTAAAGCTTTGCATGCAGAATCTCCCAACTCCTAGGTTCTGCTGCTGACTTCTCCAATTGAAAGGATCTCAGCTGGGGCAGCTGGAGGAAAGTAGCTGAGCAGTCAGGGCCCAAGGGACTCTCTCAGAATAACATGGCTTCCTTTGTTCATATCTGACCTGCCTTCAAGCCATCACTTGGTCATGTTAGAGGAACCCCTGTGCTCCTAGTGGAAAATAGAGAAGTTTTGGGAATGAGAAAGATGACTGCCTTGGGTGCATATTCCCAAGGCCTGCTGGCTGATCTCCAGAAGGATCAGAATTGCAGGAGAGGCAAAGAAGAGGGCCTGGGAATGTGGGCCATCCTGAGCCTCTGAGATGAGAGAAGTGGAGACAGTTGGAAAGAGGGAATTTGGAGCAGGGGAGTTTCTCAAACACAGATGAGGTGGCCCTGGGTCTAGAGTCTATGACATGTCATCAGCAGAGGAGGACAGCCCAATTACAGGATCAGCAAGGAGGCACGCTCATTCTCAGAAGGCCTTTCCTGAAGAGATGGATCCCAGCCATGCTCATAAGGAGAGTTCCTGGAGGTGCCTGCTAGATTGGGTTCAACAAAATACTCTGTGCATGCTCCGAAAGCCATTCTGGGTTTTTGTCTGCTTTGGTCAATGAATCATGTTTTAAAAGAAAGGCCTGTGGCTTGATATGTGTGCAGGAGGAACCAGAGCTCTTGACAAGAAGTGCCATCATGATGATCAGCACCTGGGATGTCTCCTTTAGGTTGGTGGCTGCACATGTGAGCCAGAAGTGAACAGTGCTTATATTGTTTGAATCAAATGAGACTTTTGCCACCACATTTCAGCTATTTAGAAGGCCTTTCCCTACATCACCATGATTTTGTAACAGCAACACGAGCCTGTTTTAATCCTAGAAGTCTGGACCAGAAGTGAAGAAAAAATAAGAGGTGTTGGTGTTGGTGATGGCCAGAAGAGATGTCCTACTTTTCTGCATTACCCTCATCCCTATGCAGAACAACCCTGTGTGAACCGAAGGCCCCAGATGTTGAGCTGTGGGCATCATTAAGTCACTCTCTGGATGCTTGGCAAGCTCTCCTGGCAGAAGCTGTGGTATTTCCCATGGGATTGCAGCCTGAATGCCCAGGCTGGCATAAGTGGCTGCTTCTGAAGTTTGGCACATGGTGGAAAGGAAGCAAGCAATGTCCCAGGCTGCCAGGTCCCTCCTTGTTCCAGACTGGGCAGGAATGGCCTTTTGAGGTTTTACCAGGGTGGTGACAAGGAGATCCATCAAAATGCCAATGCCCACTGGCCTTGAAAGACCATTTGTCCAGATGTTGTGCTTTTCGTTACACACTGGGAAGGAGTGTGCATGTGTTGAACTGCTTTCAGTTTTTTGGAGAAGCTCTTGGAGGCTGCATGCCAGTGGTGGAAATATTTTCATAATAATACCTTTAAACAATGCCAGCAAGCCCACAAGAAACAGCAGGAGGATCAAAGCATTCTTGCACACATGACAATCATCAGCAGTGTAACATGCCAAAAGCAATCCAAAGCTTCTGAAAGGCCAGCGTGTAGCATTTTATCTGGTGCCAGAAAAGAACATAAGGCCAGTCAGTGTGGCATGGTGGCTACAGGGCTGAACTGGAGCTTGGAAGATCCAGGTTCCAGTCCCCAATCAGTCATTGCGGGCGCTTGTTGGGTGACCCTGGGCCAGGTGCTGACTCTTGGCCTGCCCTACTCCACAGGCAGTGCAGGCCCAAGAACTTCTGCTGCCTGGTGCAGAAGTGGTGCCTACTCCCATTCCATGGGCTACAGCTGACCAGCCTTGAAGTTGGACCTTCATTCAGTTTTGGTAGTGTCCCCCAGCGAAACTGAGAGGACCAGACTAGCCGTGAGATGGGGTGGGGGCAAGCAGGCTTCATGGGGCACCACTGCTCCCCTTCATTCAAGCATCTGCTGCTGCCCAACGCTTCTGAAAGAGCCTGCCTTGTGTAGAGCTTGAAAAACCCCAAATGCCTGGTCTTGAAATGGGTAGATCTGAAAGGATTTAGAGAATAATGCATGTGGAATATTCCAGCAAATTCTCTGAATACAAACTTCCCTTCAATGTTGGGGATGAGGTAGGTTTTAGGCAGTAAAATAAAGCATCACAGTTCTAGATTCAATCCTTTCCAAAGACCTTTCTCCACCATGGGGAAAAAAATCTGGATTCATATGAATCAAAATTGTCAGCCCCCAAAGTGAAGATGACTTCTAGTAACTGCAATGTTTGGGGGTATAGGAGTTTTTCTCCGAAACCACTCCATTGAGAGCCAGTGTGGTGTAGTGGTTAAGAACACAGGACTGAGACCCAGGGATTCTGGGTTCTAGTCCCCACTCAGCCATGGAGCCAACTGGGTGACTTTGGGCCAGTCACAGACTCTCAACCCAACCTATTTTGCAGGGTTGGTGTTGTAGGGATAAGACTGAGAGCAGGAGGAGAATAATGGAAGCCACACTGAATTCCTTGAAAGGAAAAACAGGTGGGATATAAATATTATATAAATAAATAAAATATTGTAGAGTTGTTTTGTATGGAAAATAAAGGTTTGCAGTCCAGAGAAGAGAGAAAGCAAGCCGGAGTCCCTAGAGCAGACCCAAGAGAATCAGATAGATTCACAAGCAAGATTCCTAATACATTCCAAATCCCAGTTCTCACCTTACACCAATGATAACCAAAATAAAAATTCCATTAATTTTTTCATTAAAAATTGCCTTTCATTACAAATTTCATTAAAAATACAGAGAAACACCTAGCTCTTGCCTTGGCTTATCCAATTGGGAGATTAAGTTTACAATCCATTGCTCCTTCCTTCATCATACTTCATGGTGTGTCTAGAAAGTAATGTGAATGATATTTTTAAAATTATGTTATTGACAATTTTTAGAATTTATCTCTTTCAAAGTATGCACCTTGTGAGTGTATACCGTGCTCCCGGCAATTTTTCCATTTTTCATAGCATCCCTGCAAGTCTTCGAGTGGGATGGCATTCAGAGCCTGCATACTGACTGTCTGAACATTATCCACACTACTAAAATGGTGCCCTTTCAATCCATTCTTCATCTTTGGGAGTATGAAAAAGTCACAAGGAGTCAAGTCAGGGCTGTAGGGTGGATGGGGAAGCACCATGATGTGTTTTTCAGCCCAAAACTCTCTGACAGTCAAAGTACTGTAACTCAGTCTGTTGTCGTGATGAAGGGTCCAAGCTGAGCTGATCTCAGGACGCACAGGAAAAAGTCTGTCTCAAGTGACCAAGAACTTCCAGGTAAACTCTTTGATTCACAGTTTCACCAGTAGGTACAAATTCCTTATGGAAAATTCCACGTGAATCAAAAAAACCAATGACCATTGATTTGACTTTTGATTTTCTCACTCAAGCTTTCTTGGGGTGTGTGCGAGGGTGTGTGCCATTCTGAACTTTGTTTCTTCATCTTGGGATTGTACTCAAACACCCAGGATTCATCTCCCGTGATCACTCAACTCAGAAAATCAGGCTGTCTTTCCAAATGGGCCGACAGGTCTTGGCAAAGGAGTTGACAGTGTTCCTTCTGATCAGGTAGCAAATTCTTTGGAATGAATTTTGCACACTCCTTTCTCTTGTTCAAATCCTGAATCATGATTTCATGAGCCATTGACTTGGTAATTCCCATTTCCTCTGCAATGATTCTGATAGTGAGTCGTCGATCATGGTTGAGAACAGACCTCATTTCATCCACATTCTGTTCCTTTTTTGACAAAGAGGGGTGTCCTAATTGTTGTTCATCTTCAACGCCTTCTCATCCTTTCTTGAAGGCCTTGTGCCATCAGTAACTTGTGCAGATGATAGTGCAGCTTCTCCATAAGCTTGCCTCACCATTTCCAAAGTTTCTGATGCACTGTTGCCCAGTTTCACACAATGTATGGTGTACCGCTGTTCCAAACTTGCTTGCATTTTTCTTAATATGAGGCACTTGAACAGGTGTCACAAAAAAGAATGCCTTGACTCTGATCTGTGTTGCAACTGATCTGTGTTGTAGCATATACCTGTCACCCCCCCCCCCCGCCCCCAAGGGACCTTGGCCAGCTTCTCCCTTCACAGAGCCCTTCTCCAGCATAGGGATTTCATTCTCATTACTTTCTGGACACACCTCTACCCTAGGAAACAGCACAACCTCTTGGAATGTGTATTTGTGCACACCTGAGAGTAAGTAGGACATATCAGTTCTTGACTACCTTATCCATTGAAACATACGGTAAAAGTGTTGTTCTGCAAGAAGTTTTGTAGGGCAGAAGAGCTTCTCCACGCATGTGTGGAGATATCTAATCTATCCCTTTCAGAAATATGATTATACATGCCTTCCCAATAAGCAATTAACATCTGGGTCAGATTTTCACCACAGTTTTATTGCAGTACTTTATCACATGAGCAACTTCCATGGTACATGCTGCTCCTTTTCCAGCTCCATTACATCATCCCCCTTCTTGGAATCTGGAATTCTTATAAAACAAAACAATAAAACAGAATGAAATTCATAAGGACAAATGTCAAGTTCTACACCCAGGAAAAAGAAACCAAATGCATCGCTACAAGATGGGAGATCCTGGGCTCAACACTACTGCAAGTGAGAAGGATCTTGGAATTGTTGTAGATCCCAAGCTGAATGAGTCAGCAATGTGATGTGGCTGCAATAAGGGCAAATTTCTTTCTTTATTTATTTTATTTAAAGTTTTTATATGCTGTCTCAATACTAAAAGTCTGGATGGCTTACAAAAAACAAAAAGCAAAAAAATAAAGCAAACCATAATAACACACAACACACCGCATCCAATAAATAATAATAAAAACAAGGATGAAACCAATTAACTGTTAAAATATTGTGGGGGAAAAGGTCTTTGCCTAATGCTGAAAAGAATAAAGTGATGGAGCCAGGTGAACCTTCCTGGAGAGCATGTTCCACAGTTGGGGTGCCACTGCTGAAAAGGCCCTTCTCCAAGTAGCTACCCTCCTAACTTCCTTCAAAGAAGGTTCCTGGAGAAGGGCCTCTGCCTCTGATCTCAAGGGGCAGGCCGACACATAGGGAATAAGGTGCTCCTTCAGGTATCCAGGACCCAAGCCATTTAGGGCCTTATAGGTCATTACCAGCACCTTAAATTGGGCCTGGACTTCAACTGGCAGCCAGTGTAAATGATTTAGGACCGTGGGAGTATCTGCCGGTCCCCATTAATAATGTGTAAGCTCTATTCTGGACCAATTGAAGTATCCAGACCATCTTCAACAGCAGCCCCATGTAGAGCACATTGCAATAGTCCAAATGGAAGGTTACCAGAGCATGGGTCACCATTACCAGGCAGTGCTCATCCAGTTAAGGATGCAACTGATGTAGCAGCTGAAGCTGAAGGAAGACATTCCTCACCACTGCCAGTACCTGATGCTCCAGGGACAGGTCAGGGTCAAGTATTACTCCCGAGTTGGGTACTCTGTCCTTTAGGGGAAGTGCAACCCCGTCCAGAACAGGGCAACAATCACTCACCTGGAAGGATGAACCACCTACCAACAGGACCTCTGTCTTATCTGGATTAAGCCTCAGTTTATTGGCCCTCATCCAGCCCAATACCCTGGCCAGACACCAATTAAGGACCAACACTGCCCCACCTGTATTGAATGTAAAAGAGAGGTAGAGCTGGGTGTCATCAGTCTAAGTGCTCTTTTTTTATTTATTTATATTTATATACATATTTGTATGCTGCCCCTCGCAACAGCCTTTTAGGCTGCATTAATAGAAGTATCAGCACCCTGATATGACGGGGACTTGAAAAGCTGCTTTGCCCTTTAGAGGCCACTGGTTTCACAGGAGGGTGGTTAGGATTAGGGTTGGGATGAACCCCAGCAAAATCCACCACTCTAGCACTCATGGATTTCCTCTCACGCTCAGCCCAATCATCCAAAATCAGCTGAGAGGAAATCCACGAAAGCTTGTGGATTCCACAGCCAGCATCCTTCTTCCATGGCTGGTGCACAGCCTCAGTCATGTGGGACTGCATTCCTACAAGCCCCACTGAACCAACCTTCTTCTGCCCAAGCTGCAGCTGTATGTGGTACAGAAGGGGGGGGGGCACTGGTGGTAATCCAGGGCTTGATTCCTGGTGGGTGTCCCAGAAACCCTGGGTGCTCTTGCCAGGAACTTGGACCCAGGGCCATTGCAAAGGGGATCAGTCTGAGGAGCTGAGCCCAGGGAATGTGATGGATTCCTATTCCTAAAGGATTCCTCTCACATCCCTGCTGGTGGTTATAGGAAGTACAGGAAGCCCTTGCTATAGCAGCTTTATTGGCTGTGCCCAAGCACAATCCAAATTGCTGGTTAGGACTTGTAAAGCCCTCTGTGGCTTGGGCCCAGGCTACCTGGAAGCCAGCCTTCAACCTTGCTCACAAGTCTGCCTCAGGACATCTCTTCTTCAAAGGCAGCTGCTTTCAGAGGCATGTGTAGTGAGAAAGTAAGAGAGGGCCTTTTTGACAGCTGCACCCAGGCTGTGGGGCACTAACTCCCCTTTAAGCGTGAGGAACGTACAGCACACAGTCCCTTACATGGTTGAAAGAAAGGGGTCGCTTGGGTGGAGAAGTAGCCTGATTAGCACAGACTCTAATTCATGGGGAAGGTGTCTGCAAAGGACCTTATGCTCCCAGTGTGCCCATGCCAGAGGTGGGTGATTTGGCCACAGCCACATGTGCCTTAGCCATCTCAGCCAGACCACTGCTCTTCACCATCAGCCCACTCGGGAGCTGTTCAAAGTCCACAATCCTTTTGGACCCCCTGCCACATGCTGATGGTGCTTTCCCTGCCCACTCAGTGAGGAGAGAGAAGCACATGCAGACCAAGCAATGATGCTTACCAAGGTACTGAGAGGGTCAACTGCAGAAACCTATATTAGAAAAGAAATGTAGCTTGGTTATCATTATGTCATCACAGCAGCCCATCTCCTTCTGCTACATGCTGCTGCCTTTCCTGTTTCAAAACACAAATGCACTTCATGGAATATGATTGTGTTGGGTCTGCAGCCCCGCACCCACTGCCCCACCTTTGCTAACCCTATAAGCCAGGATCCAGCGACTCAGGACATCTCACCCCACAGTGACCCCTGCCTTATGTATGTATGTATGTATGTATGTATGTATTTAATTTTTTTTCTGTGCTATCCATTACTAAAAAAGTCTCTGGATGGCTTACAAGGAAGGAAACCAAAACCAAAACCAAAGCCATAACAACAACACACAACACACTACATCTAAAATAACAGTACAAACAGAATAAAAACAAATAGTTGTTAATTAGTTCTTTCTTGGGGGGCCGCATAGGGGGCAGAACATCTGCTACAAGGAGGGAAAGGGCTGTGGGAAGTGGGGGCAGGAGGAAGGTGCTTGCAAGGGGGAAACTGGGTGGCTGAGAGTGGGGACCGGCAAAGAGCAGCAGTGGAAGAAGGACTGAGGACACAAGAGGAGGAGAGCCTGAGAGAGACCAGAGGGGAGAACATGGGCTGGAGAATGTCCTACTGTGGCTGAATCAGACTCTGCATTAGAGCAAATTATGGGCAATCAAAGGTTGTTAAATGCCCTTTTTGAAGGAGACAGGGAGCTCTCCCTGGGCAGGAAGACTGCTGTGCCTGGTTCTGCTTCATCTTTTCTATAGCCTCAGCCCTCCAGGGCCTCTCTTGGCACTTCCTTCCTCTCCTTTTCTCGTGGTGCCTTTCTGATACATACCACGTCTGCCTGTGCCCCAAATTGCTGCAGCAAGTACAGCCAGAAGATCACCCACTGCTACAGAGAAAAGTCCAGCTACACCCGGAAGAAAGTTTTTTCTTCCTGTCCCCCACTCCCTTTTTTTTCTCCTTCTGGAGGATTTTTTGCTGCCATCTCATAGCAATTCAGTAAAATTATTATCATTATGAAAAAAACACACCCCTCTTCTTCAGCTCCTACGTCTGCTACACAGAGCCCAACTCACCAATCCAAAACTGCGGATGTGCAAAAATTCCAAAAAGACTTACAAATGACACTTTTGGCAATAAAAGCATCCCTAGCATCTATGCAAACATCTCAAGAGGCTATGCAAAATTCTATACAAAAATTGACATTAGAAAAAAGGAATTTGGCTGTGGAATAAAGAGAAAGAATGGAAAAACTGGATAAATTGGACAGCTATGTCAGGAATGTATGCAATCAATTGGCAGATGTTTGACTCAAAACTGAACAAAATACACAAAAGATCCAAGAAGCCCATAAGAAAATTGAAATGACAGATAAAGAAATACAATTATTAACACAAACAAATAAGTCCCTATGGGACTCAGTTGCTATACTAGAGATGGAGAAGGCATCTAATTATTTAAGATTTCAGAATATATCAGAGGGGGGAAAAGGGAATTAATGAACACTATGCTGGCAGACACTCTGGACTTGGAAAATGAAGAGATGGATAGAGAGATCGACCTGGTTTATAGAGTTAATTCAAGCTATGCTAGAAGACACAAATTATCAAGGGAAGTTCATGTTAAATTTGCAAAAATATCTATAAGAGATAGTGTTTTGAGCGTTGTACATGATAAATCCTTAAGAGTCGATGATCAACATGAGGTGACTGTTCTGAAATAAATACCATAGAGGATCAGAGAAGGATGAAAGAAATACTTATTTCTTACCACAAAGCTGACAAAGAAGGGAATTATGTTTAGGTGGTTAATGCCAAAAGGAATATTTTTTACTTGGAATTCCATAAGATATAAGTTGGATTCAATCTTCAAAGCTCAAGAGTTCTATGAAAAATTTAGAAGCTCATTTGAAGATGAAGAATCGGCTGTACAAAAAGAAGGAGGGAAAGATGTTGAAGCAATGGATGCAACAACCTACCACCCTGAAGAAGGAGAAATAGCAACTACAGATCAACAAGAAGATGAACAGACACCAGAACCAAAAGAAAAGAGAAAAGGTAGAAGCATGAAGGCTAAGCAGAAATAGATATATATCTTACAAATATGGCTTTTAAAATGGAAGGAAGAACTGAACTATTCTCTTTGAACATAAATGATTAAATGCACCCTCTAAGAGGAGAAGGACCTTCTCTCAACTTCAAAAATTGAAGTTAGATATAATTTGTCTACAAGAAACACACATCAAGAAACAACATAGTAAGCTTCTGGAATGTCCAAAACTCAGAAAGTTATTTATATCTTCTGCTCACCTAAAGAAAAGAGGTTTAGTATTATACATTAAGGAAAAATTAGACCCCAAATATAGCTTAGCAGATGAAGATGGTAGAACTCTGTTGGTTGAACTTACAATGAAACTCAAAAGGGTGCTTTTGGTGGTGATCTATGCACCAAATGATCACCAGGAAGCATTCTACAAAAAACTACATACTCTACTTTTGCAAATGGATGATCAAACTCTGTGCTTAATGGGAGACTTCAACGCAATCATAGATTAAAAAAATAGACCATAAGAGTGAGAGTAAGGAGAAAAAAGGTAAGAGGATACTTCCAAAGTCTTGCTTTAATGTATTTGAAGAATTCAGACTGACAGATGTTTGGAGACATAAAAATTCAACTTCTGCGAAGTACACTTTCTACTCGAATAGACATAGGTTGTGGTCCAGAATTGATATGATTTGGATAACCCCAGATCTAGTTCCAGATTTGTTAGAAGCTGAAATAGATACAAATGTCTGGGTAGATCATAATCCTGTAACCATGACACTGAAAGGGACAATAAAAACAATTCAATAAATCTCTATTAAAAGATAAAAAGTTCAAAGAAGAGATAAACAAGGAAATGGAATTGTTTTTCCAAGTTAATAAAGCTGAAGAAACCTCTCTGCAAAATTTGGGATACAGCTAAAGCCTATGTTAGAGGTCTGATAATAACATACTCAGCAAAAATAAATAAAATGAGAAAGCAGGAACGATTTAAATTAGTAGAGGAATTGGTGAAGCTTGAACAGGAGCTCCAGGAAGATCCATCCAAAAAAGACCTTAAGACACAAATGAATATTCTAAAACACAAACTGAACCTCTTGGACACAAATGAACTTACCAAGCAAATGAAATTGACTAAACAGAACTTTTTTGAAAATGCTAATAAGCCAGGGAGATGGTTAGCTTATAAACTAAAGAAGGAAAGAGAAAAGACACTAATATACAAATTGAAGGATGGAGAAGGACGACTGCAGGTACAAAGTACATTAATTAAGAAAATAGTGGAAGACTTTTTCGTAAAGCTGTACCAGAATAAAGAAACTCCAATTGAGAAAGTTAACAAGTATATCTGAAAGGGAAATTTACCAAAGCTGTTGGAGAAATACCAAAAAATATTAAATGAAGAAATAACAATGACAGAAGCAACTGAGGCAATCAAGAGACAAAAGAATGACAAAACCCTGGGTCCGGATGGGCTACCAGCAGAGTTCTATAAAGCTATGAAGGAATTCTGTCTTTTAAGGATATATGTCTTTTAATGCCTTTTAAGGATATATGTAACACGGTATTGTTAAATGCTAAAATACTCACTACTTGGACAGAGGCAAATATTACTTTAATACCAAAAGAAGATACGGATTTGACACATACAGAATTATAGACCTACCGTATTTTTTGCTCTATAAGACTCACTTTTCCCCCCCTCAAAAGTAAGGGGAAATGTCTGTGCGTCTTATGGAGCGAATGTGTGTGTGCAGTAAGTCTGTCAGATGTGCAGCCCATGGGGAAGTGATGGGGAATGTGCCTGTGATTATGTGCCCATTTGATTCAGAATATTTTTTTCTTGTTTTTCTCCTCTAAAAACTATGTGTTTCTTATGGTCAGGCGCGTCTTATAGAGCGAAAAATACGGTATATCACTTTTAAATGTGGATTACAAAATCTTTGCCTCTGTAATGGCAGAAAGACTGAAGAAGCATTTAACAGACTTTATACATCCAGATCAAAACAGCTTTTGACCTAAAAGGCAAATGAGGAATAACATGAGAATTATTTTGGATATTTTAGAGTATTATGAGGTCCACTCTGGAAAACCAATGACGTTATTATTTTTGGATGCACAGAAGGCCTTTGATAATGTTAACTGGCAATTCATGAAACAGCAATTAGTGCAAATGGAATTTGGTGAAGAATTTATTAATGCAATATCAAGCATTTATCAAAAACAGACTGCCAGGATTATAATTAATGGAGAATTTACAAATACTATAGATATTCAAAGGGGCACAAGACAAGGATGTCTTTATCACCATTGTTATTTATATTGATTTTAGAAGTGTTAAATAGAAGTATTAGAGACTAAATATTAAAGGCACTAGAATTAGAGATGAAAGCTATAAACTGCAAGCATTTGCAGATGATTTAGTTTTTATTTTTGAGGAACCCTTGGTAGCAATGTCTAAACTTTTAAAAAAGATAGAAGAATATGGTGGAGTTACTGGGATGAAAATAAACAGAGAGAAGATGAAACTGCTAGTGAAAAATCTTACATTGGAACAGAGAAAAACTCTGATGGAACAAGTAGATCTTCAAATTGTTAAAAAGGTTAAATATTTGGGAATTTTTCTTACAGCTAAATGCGCTACATTGAAAGAAGATAACTATGATACATTATTTAAGGAAATTAAGAGGAAAAATGGGCTAACTTGCAATTGTCTTTGTTGGGAAGAATAGCAATAGTCAAAATGAATATATTCCAAAGTTTTTATTTTTATTCCAAACAATTCCCATAAAAATTGATTAAAAAATTGTTGAAGATCTAAATACCCAAATTTCGAGATTAGTACGGAAAAAGAAGAAACCAAGGATTAAATTAAAAATGCGTCAGGAGGCCAAAGAGAATGGGGGTTTTGGTCTTCCTGATTGGATGTTGTATTATCAAGCTTCTGTCTTAATGTAGCTAAAAGAATGGATAACTTTAAGAAATAAGAGAATTCTATATCTTGAAGGGCATCCCTTGCAAATGGGTTGGCACACCTGTATGTGGTATGAGAAGTGTAAGGCACATGGTTGTTTTTTAAATCATTACATTAGAAACATAGAAACATAGAAACAGAGCGAGTCAGAAGGGGCCTCCTGGGCCATCTAGTCTGACCTCCGGCACCAGCCGGCTCCGCTCATGACATGCCCACCATGTGCATGTCCAGCCTATCTTTGAACACCCCCACCGATGGGGCCTCAACGACCTCTCGTGGAAGCCCATTCCACGCCCTAGGGGTCCTGACTGTCAGGAAGTGCTTCCTGGCATTCAAATTGAACCTTGGCTCCCTGAGCTTTGCTCCATTGGAGCGCGTCCTGCTTTCCTCTGCAGGGGAGAACAGGCCTCTCCCCATCTCCATGTGACAGCCCCTCACATACCTGTACGTCGCCAACATATCCCCTCTGAGTCTTCTCTTCTCCAGGCTGAAGAGACCCAGTTCCCTCAGTCTCGCCTCATACCCCATCCCCTGCAAACCAGCCACCATCCTTGTGGCCCTATGCTGCACTGACTCCAACCTGGCTATATCCTTTCTGTAATGAGGGGCCCAAAACTGAACACAATACTCCAGTTGCGGGCGCACCAGAGTCATGTAGAGTGGTAGTAATACCTCTCTTGATCTAGAAGCCACACTTCTGGCTATGCAACCAAGGGTGGCATTCGCCCTCTTGACCACCGCATCACACTGCTGACTCATGTTTAGCCTGCGGTCAACCAGTACCCCGAGGTCCCTTTCACAAGTGCTGCTCTCCAGCCACTTGTCCCCTAACCTGTACTTATGACAGCTATTCCTATGCCCCAAGTGCAAGACCTTGCACTTCTCCACATTGAACACCATCCTGTTGTCTCCTGCCCACTTCCATAGTCTGTCCAGATCCTTTTGGATCTGGTGTATCTGCTCCTCAGTTGTGGCCACTGCTCCAGTTTTAGTGTCGTCTGCGAATTTGATCGGCAGACTGTTCACCCCTTCTTCCATGTCGTTAATGAAAAGATTAAACAGGATCGGCCCCAGGACAGAGCCCTGGGGGACCCCGCTTGTCACTGGCTGCCATCCCGATGATTCCCCGCTAATGGTTACCTTCTGCTTTCGGTCAGTCAACCATGCCCTAATCCACCGGACAGTGCTTTGGTGTATCCCAAAACTCCTCAGTTTCTCCACCAGGATATCATAGGGCACTTTGTCAAAGGCCTTGCTGAAATCCAGGTATACCACATCCACTGCATCCCCTCCATCTAGCCATCTTGAAACCTTGTCATAGAATTCCACAAGGTTTGTCTGGCAGGACCTGTTTCTGTGGAAGCCATGTTGTGTGGCTGTCAGCCTCCCTTCCCTATCTAGCATCACTAGATCTCTCTCTATTATGAGCCTTTCCATTGTTTTTCCTACAATGGACGTAAGGCTAATCGGTCTATAATTCCCCATGTCCTTCCTGCTACCCTTTTTGAAAATTGGGACCACCGATGCCACCCTCCAGTCCTCTGGAACTTCACCTGTTCTCCACGAGGCCTCAAAAATGGAGGCCAGCGGGTGTGAGAGAACCCGTGCCAACTCTCTAAGTACTCTCGGGTGTAACCCGTCAGGGCCTGGCGCCTTTGTAATGTCCAATGCCCTGAGGAGCCCCTCGACTTCAAGGGGGGTGACTCTAATCTCTGCCCCTAAGTCCCCAGCCTCATCCAATGTCCTATAAATTGTCCTATACAGATATCCCCCGTCCTGCTTTGGGGAGAACACAGAGGCAAAATATTCATTTAGCATCTGTGCCTGTTCCCTCATGTCAGTCACTGGATCTCCTTCCTCCTTATTTAGTGGTCCCACCACTTGTCTCCCCTTCCTTTTCCTATTTACATGCTGGAAGAAGCCCTTTTTGTTGCTCTTGATATTCTTGGCAAGTCTCAGCTCATAATCAGCCTTAGCCTTGCGAAGAATCCTTCTGCAACGGGCCTCCTCCTCCCGGTATACCCTTTTGTCTATTTCCCCCAGTACCCATTTCCTATGGAGGCTCCTCTTTTGTCTAATCCCCCTAACCACCTCCTTTCGCATCCATGGCGGCACTCTCCTCCGCCTCCCCACCTTACTGACTAGAGGTATTGTAAGGGCTTGCGCCTCCAAAACCTGCCGTTTGAGTGCCATCCACCCCTCCTCAACTCGCTTACCTTCCATTAACCTATCCCAGGAGACTTTCCCCAGCCTGGACTTCAGTTGGCCAAAGTTGGCCCTCTTGAAGTCCCAGCTTCTAGTGCTCGCCCTGCTGCACGGCCCCAGTCCTCTGATCTCAAAGCAAAGGATGGAGTGATCACTTGCATCCAGAGCTCCCCTAATCTGTACTTCATCTATCAGCTCCTCACTATTGGTCAAGAACAAGTCCAGGATGTTTCCCCCCCTCGCCGCCTCTCGGACCCTCTGTGTGAAAAACCCACCCTCTAGAGCTTCTAGGAAGTGACGTGACCTGGCCGTCACCGCCGAGTGAGTCTCCCAAGTAATATCCGGGAGATTGAAATCCCCCATAATTACTGTGTCTCTCCCCCGAGATATCCTTAGAATCTGGCCTGTCAGGACATCATCCAGGGTCTCAAGTTGACCTGGAGGGCGATAACATACCCCCACTGTCAGGTCTCTTTCCCTGTCAAAAACCCTAAGTTTCACCCAGACTGCCTCTACCGAATCCCCATCTGTGCTGCACTCTATCTCACTGCATCCTATCCCTTCCCTGACATATAAAGCCACACCCCCACCTCTCTTTCCCTTCCTGTCCTTTCTAAAAAGGTGATACCCTTCTATGTTCACATTCCAGACTTGCCTTTCATCCCACCAAGTTTCTGTGATTCCCACCAGATCATACCCTTCTATTCCCAGGAGAGCTTCAAGCTCTTCCTGCTTATTACCCATGCTCCTAGCATTGGTGTACATGCACCTCAACTCCTTCCCACTGCTTCCTTTCCTTGGAGTGCCCAGCATCCTCCTTCCTCCCATCCTCCCTGGTACCTGGCCCCTCTCTGTAGAAGTCCTGTCAGTCCCTGCAGTATCTCTAAAGCCCTGCTCCCAGAGCCCCGATCCTCCCTGCACACTTGTCCAGTGCAGACACGTTACTGGGGGGCCTGAACCCACCCCCCACTGGCTCAGTTTAAAGTCTTCCGGATGAAGCTCGCTAGAGCATCTCCAAAGGACCTTTTCCCCATCCTCGTGAGGTGTAACCCATCCCTTGCCAGAAGTCCATTGGCAAGAAAACGAGTGCCAATTCGAAAATCATTAATGTCAGTGTGGGAAAAGCTAAAGACAAAACTGTATACTAAATTACCAAAATGGCTTTTGACTATGAAAGCTCTTGTATATCCAAATGCATTGAATTTTGATACGATTGTAAGATATGATAATATTCTGGATAATGATGGAGGATTGAAACTGAATCAAGAACTACAAGTGCAAGGAATTAATATCTCTTGGTGGCATAAGGTTCAAATGCAATCGAGATATGTCAAAGATTATAAAATGTGGAGTTTTTATAAGGAGTTAACAACATTTGACATTTGCGATTTTAAAATCGGATGAGAAAATGATTAAAAGATTGTATAATTTTCTTTTGGATAGGAGAATGGAAGATGAACAAGTTAAGGAAACTATGATAACATGGGCACAAAACTTTGGATACAATATTGAGCTAAAGAAATGGCAAAAGCTGTGGGAAAGAAATATTAAAGTAACATTAGCAACCTCATATAAAGAAAATCTGTATAAAATGTTTTATAGATGGTATCTGTCATCAAATAGGTTAGCTAAGATGTTTCCAAACATGTCAAATGGATGTTGGAAATGCAAACGTAAACCGGGTACCTTTTATCATATGTGGTGGACCTGTGATAAGGCAAAAAAATACTGGGTTAAAATACACAAATGGCTTGAGGGAATGTTACAAAAACCTCTAGTATTTAAACCTGAAGTTTTCTTATTAGGCATTGTACCTGATAATGTTGGTAATCAAGCAATCTATCTGATTCTCCATGTAACTACTGAGGCGAGGATTGCATTTGCCCAACATTGGAGGAGTGAAGAACCACCTACCAACGAACTGATTCTAAAAAAGATCTTGGACTGTGCCGAAATGGACAGATTGATTTTGTCTCTGAAGGAAAAAGAGGATACAGACTTCTATCAAACTTGGAACTCCTTTTATTATTGGCTAGAGAAACGGGACTATGCACAGACTTAAATATGTTTATGGATTACTATAAAAAGAAAAAGTATGAGGGGCTGACCCAGTAGTTCTGACGCTTTTGATGATTGATGGGTTTTTTTTTGGGGGGGGGGTCTTTTCTTTTCTTTTTTCTTTTTTTTTTTTTGTTAGTAGAAAATAACAATAAAACTTATTTTAAAAAAGAAAGAGGAGGAGGAGCCAGAGCTGCAGGTGAGCATGGCAGGGAGGAGGGAGAAGCAGGGCTTGGGGCACCCATATAGGCTACCCTGGCTAAGGGCCCTCAGAGGCTGCAGCCAGGATCGCTTGGTGCTGCGGCAATGGCCGTGGCCTTTGCGCTGGTTTTGGAGGAAGGAAAATGGGGCTTCCCCATGGCCACAGGGGGGCAATCAGCCTCAAGCTCAAGTGCAGGCCTCTGTGACCCAAGGAGGACTTCAAGCAGCCAGGCTACCACCAGTCAAAATGATGTTGGATGCAGCACAGCCGTAGGGATGTTGGAAGGCGAATGCCCCAGTGCTGCCCCTCCCTTCCTGCCTCCCTGCCTGCTTTTTCCTGACAGGCTCCAGCTTTCTTGCTTGGCAGGCAAGTTCCGCAAGGTGCTCTGCAAGCCAGAAACAGCTGTGCCCATTGAATTGAACTGGTGCAAATGCTTGAGAATGCCATCAAGGTTCTTTTTGGAATACCCTTCTGCACACATCTGTAAATGTTGTGCAACGTATCTGTGAAGTACACAGACCAGCCGAGTCCAGGAAGGGACTTGTGTGTGCAAACCAACTTCTGTGTGCAGGGAGACCAGCATTGCAAGTTTTGGATTGCAGCCCCAAGTACTTTCTCCAGTTGCTAGGCCCAGAACTTACTGGTGGCAGTGGTGGTGGTGGTATCCGCCTCTGTAGAAGCTATGCCTGGCAGAAGAGACAGCGCTATGGAATGCACATTTTCTAATGCAATGGGAGATTAATTTAAATTCTGCTCTTAAAATAGCTATGCATTTGTTTTATGATCCAATTCTGCTTTTGCCCGCCATCAACTGAACAGTATGCTCAGCAATTTAGCAAGACTAGTCTTGGACGGAAATGTGCCGCACCGCCATTTGCCTGCAAAATGTGCCAGTGCTGGGCCAGTGGAATATTTTGCGTAGTAGGATTTCTATGCAACGCCAGGAAGGGAGTCATATAAAAACCGTCTGCCCGGCTGTCCCTGATGCAGTATGATCACTAGGAGCAACCTTCAGTCTCCATTTGAGATCTTAAAATCCTGGAATCATAGACTTGTGAAGGCTCTTAGAAAAATAGAAGATTCTCTCTCTCTCTCTCTCTCTCTCTCTCTCTCTCTCACACACACACACACACACACACGGCTGAATATACAGTGGTACCTTGGCTCATGAACTTAATCTGTTCCAGGACTCTGGTCGTGACCCAAATTGGTCATGACCCAAGTTAAATTTCCCCATAAGTTTCAGTGTAAAATTGGTTAATCCATTTTGTAACCATTTTTAAATCACAAAAATGTGAAGCAAAGTGACAACAAAGATTGCAGCCATCTCCGTCCCCCCACCCCACGCACAAGTGCAGTCATCTCCCCATCCCACCCCCAGCATGACCAAGATCACACCTGTTATCCCTGCAGGCGCCCATCATCCCGGAGTGCTGTGGGGTGGGTGGGAGAGATGGCCGTGAGCACGGGCACACTGCGGGAGGGAGAGATGCGCACAAATGGTGCCCTGGGGGAGGGAGATGGGCACGATTTCGGCCATCTGCCCACCACCACCCCCAGCACGATCACAGCCATCTCCTCACTTAGGGGTGGGGTGGGGAGATGGCCACGATCGTGCTGGTTGGTGTGGGGGAGATGGCAGCGATCGCAGTTCAGTTTGTGCAGGGAAGGTGTGCCTGATCAGAGGCACGCTCCTGCAGGAAAGACAGGTGGAATCTCGGCTCTGCTTTGCTGCTCCCGTCTTTCCTGCAGCAGCACGTCTCTGATCACGCTTGCCTTCCCTGCACAAAAGCAACTGCAATCATGGCCATCTCCCCACTTGGGGTGCGGGGGGAGGGATGGCTGCAATCTTGGTCACCACCCAAAGCAGTGTTCATGACCCAAGTCAAAATTTTTCAGAAATTTTTGTTCGTGACCTGATTTGTTCATGAACCAAGGCATTCATGAGCTGAGGTACCACTGTACACATATACACATTGGAAAATCTACAGCCTTCCCTGATTAGTGCAGCTCATTGTGCAATCCCATGCATGGCAACACATAAGTGAGCCCACTGTGTTGGAGCCGGTCTCTTCCCATGCTCACTGGGCTTAGGAGGGCAGCTCCAGATGCTTCCTCTGGTTGCTAGGCCAACAACTTACTGGCATCAGTGGCAGGGTCAGTGGTAAGGTCAGTGCAGAAGAGATGGCATTATGGAATGGAAATCTTTGCTTGAACAGAAAATTACAAGATTCTCTCTCTCTCTTTCTCTCTCTCTCTCTCACACACACACAGCTGAATAGACACATAGGCACAATGGAAAAGCCACAGCCTTGCCTGATCAGTGCAGTTCATTGTGCAATCCCATGCTTGGCAACCCAGACGTGAGCCCCCTGTGTTGGAGCTGGTCGCTTCCTGTGCCCACTGAGCTTAGGAGGGCAGCCCTGGATATTTTCTCTGGTCGCTGGGCCAAGAGCTTACCAGAGGCATTGACAGCAGTGGTGCTCTCAATGTAGGGGCTGGTGGCAGGAGCTGTGTTTGGCAGAAGAAATGGCATTATGGAATAGAAATCTTCCTATAAGCAGGGGCTGAAACTCAGCCTGCATCTTGCTGAGCGGTGCTCTTGTTCATGAGAAGGAGCACGCCTTTGTTTTCTGACCCAACCCTTCATCGCCTGCAACCGCATCAGCGGCTCAGCACTCCCTGTGGTGCCACCTTCTGGCAAGTCACACTAGTGCAGGGAAATCAGTCAGAGAAAAGGAAATGCCTTTCACATCGTCGCGTGTGACTCCCATTTAGAGAATTGTCACCATTAAGCTACCAGTTTTTAAAGAGCCAAATTTCTGCTTGCATACAAAAGCAAACAATCAAATTGCCGTTTCTGTAATGGCCTATGTGTAAGTACACAGACCTGTATAAAAATTGTTCAGCTGCAATGTAGTTCTTTGCCTTAGAGTCATGGAATTATTGGTCAGTTTCTGGTCTCTGTTAGTTTTGAATGTGGTCAATTGTAACTGCATCCCATCCCTTTTCTACTTCAATGTACTATTAGCTATAGCAGTATCAATAATAATGAGGATGATAATAATGTTAATTTAAAAACAGTACATATAGTTCACACTAACTTTGAATATATTTTCTTTTACCAAATACACATTTTGATGTCTATGTTGCCCTAAAATACACATTTTTAAGGCAATAATTGTATCACAACATTCAGAGAGTTGTGAAAAAAGCAAGGGCAACAGAGCTTTGTACTGCTCCAGGATACAGTGGCTGATGAACATAAAACAAGGAGCAAACACACTCGCTGAGCTTCCTAGAACCCAATTCTGCTCCCCAAAACCCAAATACCAATGGAAAAAGAATAGCAATGAACAACGAAAACAGATTCCTGTGTGCAAGACAAATGACACCTGAAGACCAATCGCTCCCCCTGCCCCACAGCTTCTAAGGCTCATCTGCTGCAGGATCAGTCACAGAACTGGAACTTTCATCTGCAATAGAAGAAAAGCAAAGCACTACCTGGCCATAGTCCTGCTCTTCAACAGACTGAGCACAGGTAGCTGGGAAAAACCTTAGTGGCTCTGGTGCCCCCGCCTCCCATCCAGAAGCTGCTCCAAGGCAAGGCATGGCACATGTAATGGGAGCTGTTTTGCATTTTGCCTGCTATCAGCTGAGCAGTGTGCTTGGCAAGTTAGCAAGTCTAGTCTTGGAGACGAAAGCACTGCACAGCCATTTTCCTGCAAAGCATGCTGGTGCAGGGCCACTGGGAATATTTTGCTTAGCTGGGTTTCTATGCAGTGCCAGGAGGGGAATCATAATAACCTGCCAACTAAACGTGCTAGTGCAGGAATATGGATTACGTAGCAATATCAGGTTTCCTGTTAGCTTGAGTCTTTTAAAGGAAGGAAAAGCAGCTGGGCAGGTCCAGCCAGAAACAGTCAGCTCCCAGCAAAGTAATGGTACAGTCACAGAAATAGGGCCAGGAACTCCAGGCTTCCTATGCTCAAATTTCTGGCTGCTTTGCGTGCTCTGCCCTCCCGCAGAGGGATCTTTCCCCTGACAGCCATTATCGCAAGGCTTTCGTGTGAGCATGCTCTGATGAGATTCCCAGGTGCACATGAGAAACAGCCTGTTTTGGGGGGCACTGAGGATGATGGGGAGTTGCCTGAGCCAGGATAGGCTCAGAGCTCACTCGCTGATAACACAATTGTTGTAACAGAGAGGCCGACACTGGCACATTCTCCCCCCACCATCCCAGTCTCCGCCAGCTCTGGATGAAAGTGGCTCAAGGACAGCCATGGGGCCCATTCTCCCTCATGACTGTGGGGATGAGGCAGATGAAGGATGGGAGGAGGAAGAGTTCCTGGATGGAGAACACAAGCCTCCTGGGGACGTGGACCCAAGGGCCCATTGTCACAGCTGCAGGCTGAACCAATTAGGGACTCAGAGTGCAGAGCGAGGCACATACGCTTTCACAGCATCCCTCCTTCCAGTGACCATACCCAAAGGATTCATAAGCAAAACTGCGGGTAATGGCGGGGGGGGGGGCAGAGAAGAGACAACACTTCTCTTGTATGCTCAGAGACTTGTGTATGCTTAGATTTCCTGTGTAGAATAAAACTCTCACAAGAAGTGCTGGAGTGACTGTCTTGCTTGGGAGAGGATGCCCAGCTCATGACCCTGTGCCCTCCTAAACGTGTGGCAGCCGGCTCTGCTTGAAGCAGCCACTGCAAGTGTGAGCATTAGAATACATGAGGGGTGGAGGGTAGTGCTGAACTCCTCAGTCAGAGATAGTCAAGAAGGAGAATCAGGACCCTGGACACCATCCACCTGCTGAAGCTCCTCTGCTGCAGCTCTTGGGCCGGCGAGGTTGCTTGTTCACCCCAGGGTGAGGGGCAATATTGGTCTGCATGCCAGGGACCAAAGAGCACAAGTGGGGACCTGCTCTGCTCTGCCCCCCACATGCTTTGAGTTGGCCACTGTCTGAACAGGATCCTGGGCTTTAAAGGATTCTGGGGTGATCCAGCATGGCTTGTCTTATGTCCGGCAGGCACAAGCAGTCCTGTGCAATGCTCTCCTGCAGTATGGAAAGAGGTGTATGGAATTCGAATATATGCACAGATAAAAATGTCAGCATACCTGTCATCTGAATCAAACACTACATCCTAGAGCTGACCTCTTGGATAGGCATAACATTAATATTGTCCTGGGCAATCTGCTACCAAGACAGGGACATAAAAAGT
This sequence comes from Varanus salvator macromaculatus, assembly GCA_023646645.1. Lineage (NCBI taxonomy): Eukaryota > Metazoa > Chordata > Lepidosauria > Squamata > Varanidae > Varanus > Varanus salvator. Next base: position 10,075,240 of record JAIXND010000795.1, read on the forward strand.
GAAATTGTGCAAAACACTACCAAAGGTTGGTAGTTCAAGTTTCATTAGGAGGATGTGTTGGATCTAGGATGGGAAGAAAAAAATATCAAGGTTTTCAGACCAAAGAATGCCAAGTGTTTGCTTGATGAAACTCACATTTTCTTTCTCTGCCATGTTGTCATGCCAACACCAAGAAAGTGCCCAGGGCACAGGAATATAGGAAGATACCTGATGGACCAAACCAAGGATCCATGAATTTCACTGTTTTCCCACCCAAAAGTAGGTAGGTACTTCCAGAGAGCCTGTAACCACATGAAGAAGGCAATAGCCTCCCCTGATTTTCCCTAATATCTAGTGCCCAGGTCCTCTTGTGAATCATTAGTAGCTGTGGATAGACTCATCCTTCTTGAATTTGTCTAAACCAGGAGTGGATGGAAAGTTGAACTCCAGATGTTATGAACTTCAGTTCCCAGAAATCCCTGCCAGCATGGATAATGGTTGGGAATGCTGGGCATTGAAGTTGAAAGCATCTGGAGATAAAATTTCTCCTAGCCCTGGTCTGAACAGGGAATGGAAGCATCATAGAAACAGAGAAACAGAGAAACAGAGCAAGTCAGAAGGGGCCTCCTGGGCCCACTAGTCTGACCTCCGGCACCAGCCGGCTCCACTCACGACATGCCCACCATGACATGCATCGTAACACTTGCCTATTGCTTTGACAGTGAATTGCATATGTTAATTACAGAACTAGCCCTGAAAAAGAGGAAAGCACAGAGAACCACAGAAAGTGGCCTGCATACCTTCAGATATAATGGTGTGAACCAACATGAGGAGTCCCAATATCTTCATGGACATCATGAATGACATGGCGGCTTCCAGGAATTGAGGACAGAGCAAAAGAGCCAGAGAACCCAGTGGAAGAGCACCAGGTTAGTTTATGAAGGTTATGGCCACCAATGAAATGGTGGGTAGAGTGTGTGGTGGGTGGCGTGAGTAGGACACTGGGCAGATTATAGAATAAACAGACCTGGGACAAATACACAAGGAGATAATTAATTTGGAACCCAGAAGTTTCAGGCATTGAGTCAAGGATGAGATAAGTCATAATTTTATTTAGTCTTTTGCAAATCTACAGGATTTCAAGTGGCCAGGAGGTTTGGAAACCACAGATGAAGGAGGGGGGCATTGCTGGCAGGAGGAGAAGGTGCATAGCCCAAGGGCAGAGCTTGTGCTTTGCATTCAAAATAACCTTGGTTCTGTCTTCGGCATCTCCAAGCAGTGTTGAGGAATATCCCTGCCAGAGATCCCACAGGTCTACTGAACAGGCAATGCCTAGCAAGGAGGACCAGCTACCTGGCTACTGATAAGGCCAGTTGCTACAGATCTGGACAATTAAATTTGATTAAGCGTATTCAATTATGAAAGTGTCTCTTAGCTTTTCTTCGTTCAACTGTTAATTGCATTTTTTTTTCAAGGGCCAGACTACATTCAGCCTGCAGCTAGCTCTACCTCCTCTCCATTGTTACATATAGTTCTTTACACCACTGTGCTTGTACAGCCCCTGTATAGGGAAGTTCAGCAAACTGGACCAAATAGGACAGGACAGTAATGAGTCAAAGGACAGTGGTCATATTGGCAAGGCTAAATGTAGGAAAGCCCTCAACCATAGCCCTGAGAAGGAGCAATGGCAAGATTAATTATTGTTCTTTCACTGAATGCATGTTTCTTTCAAAATCTATGATATTGCAGGACATGAGACACTTGGAAGTGCATAGCATTTGTCTCTCGAATCCTGCCAGCACTGCTGAGTTACGCTTATGTTTACCTGGAGCAGGGTCTGAACTTTCAGGAGCCTTTATGTATTTGCTGAACCTTTCAATCAGAACTGCAAATAGAGGAAAATATGCACATGATTTCAATGTTTCCACAGTGGAATATGCTGGAAGAGATGGTGCAAATGAACTATCTATCTAACTATCTATCATCTATTAAACTATCTAGTGCAAATAAACAGCTATTATGGCAAGACATTCCAAAAAGTTAGCTGTGACAGTTAGTCTGAACAAGGAAGAGTCTTTGGGCACCTTGGAGACAAACAACGTGAGTATGCACAAGCTTTATTAATTTATAAGTTTTGGGGCAACAGAAAAGTTACAGCCTTTCTCCTTCCAGAAAATGCTGGAAAAAAAGTATTCGATAAAATGACATGAGACTGCAGGCTCATTGCCTTCAACTAGAATGGCTGCTGGAAAAGGCCTATGTGACTAGCCCTAGACAGCATCCCTTTTACCACTGGAGCTGTTTTTCTCCAGACATAGCGCTTGACTATGTGGCCTGAACTGTGTGATTAGCTGCTCAAGACCAGCATGTGAAAAGGTTTGATGGCTGGAGCATCATTAACACCAAAGGGTAATTGTGGAGTTATATGAACATAAAGCTGATTGCTTTTCTTTGCCTACACAAAGGAAGAAAATGATTGGAGACTAAACTTGTGTGATTGTCAGCGATAATGCTGACACCTTCAGGTCCTTGAGGAAAACTCTGGGCCGTCATACATTGACCTGGATCGTCGTCATCTGAGCCCAAACTGCATCCCACCAGTGACTTGTCATTTGGGTTTTTCCCAGCAAGCCCCCTTGAGGCTGATAAACTGTTCTAGGGGATGCTTTACCAAGGATAGGTTGTTGTGTCATCTGAACCTGGCGATTTCACTCATCCCTCCACCAGTGGCTGTGTTGTCAAGCAGCCCATTGGTGGGGCTGTCACTGCTTTGACAAACTTTGAAAGAAGTTTGCTTTCAAATGTCGAGATCTTTTCTTCATTTTAAAATTCATTTCTAATCAGACAGACAGACTTCATTATGGTCAAAGACCAGCTCAATTTGATTTAAATAGATTTAAAAAGGAAAGAAAATAGGTTAAAATTAACTGTCATAAAACCCCAGTCAGATTAGCAGGCACTTCAACACAATGTTCTACAACTATAATTCATATCCATCCTCTAGAGCACGTGGCATTCCCAGACTTTGTCTTTCATCCAGCAAAGTAGAACCACATTCCCTCAGGAACCTTCTTCAGACACTGATTCTTGGCCTTTTGGCTAAGATCAAGTACAGTATCAGTTCTAAATGAACTTGCAGAAGTGTGGAGGTGTGCGCCTTCACAGGTGCAACATGGGAAGCCTCAGATGGTGAATCTCCTCAGTGATACCTGCTGTCAAAGTGCAGCAGGTACTAATCCTGGCCATCGACCGATAGAAGCTCTAAGTAGGATTTGCTTTTAACTTTTCTTTGACATGACAACTGTCAAAAGGCAAACCATTAAGTCAAAGCCTAGCCACAAATTACATTTGTTCATGAAACAGGGTAGGCATAGTTTTCTCTCCCTGCATTGAGAATCTTGAGATTTTCAGTATCTCAGTATCCCTATAGATCCCAGTACTCCCCACTTTCTCACGAATTCCTGCAATTCTAGGTGCTCAGGGAAGTGGAAAAGTGAATCCTACTGTCTTTTCACTAGCAGTTCTTTCTGACTCCTGTCAGAAGTAGGACTTCTCCAAACAATAATAGAGATTTAGGAGTGCTAGATAGAGTAGCTTTGACATCAAAGTTTACAGATTTTGTAGGTAGACTTTCTTGCCCAATTGAGCCTGTTTTGAATTCTCATCATTGCCATTGTTATCAGCAGCTGCCACCTTATTTCCATCTTGTGGCCCATTTCAAAGACATGTTCACCCATGGATTGATATGTTTGCTGCTGCTTCAGCCTCTGCCTTGATGAAAAATTTGGTTGCTGTCTAGGAGCAAATATACAGTGGTATCTCAGCTCATGAATGCTTCAGTTCATGACCAAATTGGGTCACGAACAGAAATTTCAGAAAAAATTTGTCTCAGGTTGCAAACTCCTCATTGGGTGACAATCATGATTGTGCCTGTCTTCCCTGCATGAGCGTGACTGGGGCGGGGGGGGTGGGAATGGCTGCGATTGTGGTCATGCTCATGCAGGGAACATGGGTGCGATGGTGGTCATGCTGGGGTGGGGGGAGATGGCGCTCGTGCTTGGTGGGGGCGGAAGATGGCCACGATCTTTGTTGTTCTTTGTCACTTGGCTTCAAATTTTTGTGATTAAAAAAAAAATAGTTACAGAATGGATTAACCTTATTTACATTGAACCTTATAGGGAAATTTGACTTGGTTCACGACCAATTTGGGTTGCAAACAGATGGATTAAGTTCATGAGCCAAGGTTCCATGTATATCCTGCATAAGGATGGACACATTTGTCAATTTCAGTTTCTCATTTTTCACATTTTAAATTCAGTTTTTCTTGACCATGGAGAATTTCTTCAGTTTTAAGTTTGATTCATCCTCAACTCTGAGGCTTTAAAAAAAATAGTATGGTAATTTATAAGCTTTTTCAGTGCACATTTCTCCCAATACATACATTTTGTTTAATATAAACATTTTTGAAAGCAGATAATATGTGATCATCAATTCATACAATTCATATCTATTATATGAATAACATGTGTATGAAATAATGCATATCTGAACATAATTTTCTCTAATGTATGCACTTTTGTACATGTTTGATTATGAACTCTACTGCAAATTTGGAAAAGTTAAAATTTTGAAAAATAGCTCCAATTAGGTTTGCAGGAAGAAAATTGTGTGAGTTCTCATTTAAATGGGAACAGAATGAATTTCTCCCAAACCCTAATTCTACAGCAGCTTTCCTCAACCTGGTGGCCTCCAGTTGTTTTGGACTACAATTCCTACTATCTCTTGTCAGTATGGGCTTTGATCAGGCATGCTGGGACTTGCAACCCAAAGTGTCCAGAAGGTACCATGTTTGGCAACGCTGTTCCACAGAAACCTGCAGATTTCCACAGGCCTGTCTTCTGGATAGCAGCACACTGACATTGTCCATGCCCTTGCTAATACTACCCCTGATCAGGCATCTATAGATAACAGCATTCTTCCTTGAAGTCATGCTGAATTTGCTCACAAGCATTGGCTGTTTTCCCTGCCTTTGACATCATCACACATATCCCAGCCGTATAGGATTCCTCTGCCCGCTTCTTTGGTTGGTGCTTGGTGCTTATATAAGTGGATGCTGTGAGCACTGTGCAAAGCATCAGTCACCGTCACAGCTCCATCACATTATCCCGAGCACCTGGAAAGCTGCTGTCTGTGTTCCTGTGATGAAGGCCCTTTGGATCCTCCTACTGCTGGCAACTGCCATCTGGGCCTCAGAACCTGAGGATAAGTCAAGAATGAGCGCCCCACAAGTGCTTTCTGCTTAGGCTAAGTTTCTGCCCATCTGTGACAAGCCTTTACAGAGTCCCACAAATCACATTCATTGCAAGCAACAGTGCTGAACTAATTGATTATACCAAACATCCAAATTTAATATAGATTTGTCCAGCTCAGAATGCTCAGCTGCCGAGAGCCATTTCCTACAAAACGTCCTACCTCGCTTAGAAAGCCAAGTGAGAGTTTTGAAATATTCTGTGCCTGCATGGCCATTGTTTCAGCAGCTAAGCAAGAAATGCCTGTCACATTGTAGTGGGGGTCTGCAAGTGCAGAAAATCCACTGAATTTCCTGCTTTCAGCTTCCTGGACTCCAGTCCACTTTGCAGAAATGAAGATCTGCAAGCATTTTTTACTTCCTCTGGGCTTGGCTCCCTTTGCAGAACCTCACAAAGCATGAGAGGAAGTCTGCAGATTCTGTGGGGAGGGTTTCTGAAAGGATTCCTTCCAATTCCATGTGCAGTAGATGAGTGCAGAAGATGGGTTTAACACTGAAACCATTCCTATCAAGAAACTGTCTTTGCTAGGGAACTTTGTGAACTGTACAGCCAGCCATTTTGCAGAACTATGGAAATCTTTAATGCTGACTCTTACTATTCATGACATTCTTGCTGACTGCTTCTAACTAGGGATGAAAGAATTGGTGATGTTCAAGATGTCTGGGAATCTCCACCATACACCTTGAAACCTATCTCATTTCTGCATTCATGTGTGATCTTTTTTTCATTTCAACAGGGGAAGTTGAATCTTATTATGCAGCTTTGAAAGTGCATGCCCCAAAATGTGCTTTTCTCTGTAGAAGGAAACATGGACATTGGATGCATATTTTAACATATGCATTTTAAGTGTTCACTTTTAAAGTGCCCATTCTAAAAACACGATTAGAAGTTCAGAAACAGGCTAGCTTCCTCCAGGCCCTCAAATGTGCTTTCCTTTTGCATTTTGTAACATGACATTCAGAATTTCAGAAGGGGCAAATTCAAATGGAAACAAAGCAAAAGAGTATTTTACACCCTTATTATGAAATGCATGACTAATCCACCTACCAAATAGCCTTTTCATTTGTGAGAATCTTGCCCATTTGGTGATGGTCTTGACACTTTTCTTCATATTGTTTATAAGGTTGTTTTGCCACATCCAGAACTAAAACACAATCTTGCTCTTGTGTGCCATGTGTGTTTTGGGATGGTAAGTCCTTCAAATGCCCAGGTGACTCTCCACCATGAGGGTATTATCTACTACAATTTCCAAGAGGGCACTGAAAGTGAGCATGTACATATGGCTCCATAAGTTAGTGTGGTCCAACCTTATGAGACAGAAGTGAACTCTCAGAAAGCAGGGAATTTCTCTCTGACCACTTGTCTGAAAGATTTTCAAATACTGAGCCTTGGGGAGTTTGCCCATCACCAACTGAGTCCTGTTGATTCTCTTCTAGAGTCCTTCAGTGCTGACCAAGCGTCCCAACCAAGTTCCAGAGCTGGTAAATCTATTTAAGAAAGGCATGAAAAGTTATTCCATATCTGATGTGATGGTGGCAGGGAAATCTAAAATATAATCCTTGGCAGGTTCAAACAGGGATGAAACCTCTGCACGCATGGGTAGTTGAGGCCATTTGTGCCAAGGTGTCTCATAGTCTAGCTGGGAAATTTTGAATGACCCTTAACTCAAGCAGGCATTTGCCCCCGAACCTGGAAAATACAGAAATTTCTGAACATCCTTTCCCACAAGTCCGTGCCTGCAGGGCCAATGGGAAGGAGTGCTACACCTCGAGCTCTGCCTCCCCCCCCCACCCCGCAAGCCACCCCACTGTCCCTTGTGTCACTCACAGACCATCAGTATCCGATGCACAGTGAGGCAGGGACAGGCGGGCAAAGCCTTGTTTCTAATGCAGCTGCAGCCTCCAGCCCTCGTGGGCCCGATTGCCTGGCAATGACCTCCTCCCTGGACATGAAGGCCTGCACGTTCCTGACAGGGAACAGCACTGGCAACACTCGGAGCTGGGACACAGTTCTGAGCCTGAACGGGCTCTCCAGAGGACATCCAGGAATGGCAGCGCTGCTCTGAATGTTTGCTCTGGAGTTAGCTCCAGTGAGCTCAAGGGAGCTTTTCACAGAGAGAGCAATCCAAGGGCTCTGTAGGGAGCATCTCTGTAGGGGGCCAGAAGGTGGCTTGGGATCCCCTCCTGGTGGTCAGTGAGAGCTCACCTACATGTGCATGGGCACTGGAGCTCTGACCTGGTCCCTCCTGTGCAGCTGGCCTGGAAGAAGCAGTACTGGAAAGGAGGCCCAGGAGGGGAGGATGGAGGAAGGGGAAGACGGTGCCCTGCCAGTGGGAAGCGGGGGACGGTGTCCTGCTGGGGCTGAAACAGACTTAGTGTTTGAGCAAATCAGGGACAATGGAGGAGGTGAGGCCACAGAACTGGGAACGGGTCAGTCCCAAAGATTTCGGCCCTGCACTGAATCAGGCTAAGGCAGGAGTGGTCAGGACATTGAGCAGAGATCCAAATCCACAGTGCAGAAGCAGGTCCAACAGGAGTGTGAGTGTCAGGGGCACAGAGGGACAGGGCACTGGTTCTTTCCCCCAACAGGCTCTCTCTCCCCTTCTCTCTTTCTCCCTTCCTGACTTGCAAATTCCCCCTCTTGTAAAAAAAAAGTCTGTGGTGTCATTTCAAGGTTTCCTGATTGCCTCCTTTGTCCTCCTCGACTTCAAATCTGCTCTGAAGTAAATCAGGTTCTCGTGAGTGAGTGGCAGGAACCCCTGGGCGGGGGGGGGGGGGATCTACAGGGGAGATGGCCACACCTGCTTGCTTTGGGGGGCATCCAAATACCCCCCCCACACACACACACGCGCACATGTGCTCCAGTCAGGGCTGTCTTAACAGCATTATGGGCCCTGGGCAAAGCAGTGTACTGGGGCCCCTACGACAACTACACCTACTGTTAATTTTGGAAGTGCTCCAATTTTCCAAGGGTTAACAGACACAGATTAGTACGGGGCCCACGGGCAAGTGCCCATCAGGCCCGTGTGTTAAGATGGCCCTGGCTCCAATGCAGGTGCATCTGGATAGGAACTGGCAGCGGAGAAATGGCACGATGTGAAAAGACCAGCATGGCGGTCATGGATAAGACTGAGATGAACACGGCTGGGAGAGAAAAGGGAAAATCGTGAGGAAAGTGACGAAGTTTCTCCAGGTTGCCTGGGGTCAGATCCACTCCATGAAGAAATGAGGAGAGTGCAGCATAGGACACGTAGCGGCAGGACGCAGATCCAAAGGTGCCCCATGCCCCACCCGGCTGAGCGATGGGCACTGGGCTCTTCCAAGGGAGGAGGGTGAGCGGGAGGGGCAGCGCAGCCGTGACTGTGACTCAGTACTTAAAGAGTTGTTCTCTCACGCCCACTGGCCTCCATTTTTGAGGCATCGTGGAGAACAGGTGAAGTTCCAGAGGACTGGAGGGTGGCATCAGTGGTCCCAATTTTCAAAAGGGGTAGTAGAAGGGACATGGGGAATTACAGACCAGTTAGCCTTATGTCCATTGTAGGAAAAACAGTGGAAAGGCTCATAAAAGAGAGATCTAGTGATGCTAGATAGGGAAGGGAGGCTGGCAGCCACACAACATGGCTTCCGCAAAAACAGGTCCTGCCAGACAAACCTTGTGGAATTCTATGACAAGGTTTTGAGATGGCTAGATGGAGGGGATGCAGTGGATGTGGTATACCTGGATTTCAGCAAGGCCTTTGACAAAGTGCCCCATGATATTCTGGTGGAGAAACAGGGGTTTTAGGATACACCAAAGCGCTGTCTGATGGATTAGGGGATGGTTGACTGACTGAAAGCAGAGGGTAACCATTAGTGGAGAATCATCACTAATGGCGGCCAGTGACAAGCAGGGTCCCCCAGGGCTCTGTCCTGGGGCCGATCCTGTTTAATCTTTTCATAAATGACATGGAAGAAGGGGCGAACAGTCTGCTGATCAAATTCACAGACGATACTAAACCTGGAGCAGTGGTCACAACTGGGGAGCAGGTACTCCAGACCTAAAAGGATCTGGACAGACTATGGAAGTGGGCAGGAGACAACAGGATGGTGTTCAATATGGATAAGTGCAAGGTCTTGCACTTGGGGCATAGGAATAGCTGTCATAAGTACAGGTTAGGTGACAAGTGGCTGGAGAGCAGCACTTGTGAAAGGGACCTCTGGGTGCTGGCTAAACATGAGTCAGCAGTGTGATGCGGTGGTCAAGAGGGCAAACTCCACCCTTGGTTGCATAGCCAGAAGTGTGGCTTCTAGATCACGAGGGGTATTACTACCACTCTACACTACTCTGGTGCGCCCACAATTGGAGTATTGTGTTCAGTTTTGGGCCCCTCATTACAGAAAGGATATAGCCAGGTTAGAGTCAGTGCAGCGTAGGGCCACAAGGTTGGTGGCCAGTTTGCAGGGGATGGGGTAGGAGGTGAGACTGAGGGAACTGGGTCTCTTCAGCCTGGAGAAGAGGAGACTCAGAGGGGATATGTTGATGACATACAGGTATGTGAGGGGATGTCACATGGAGATGGGTAGAAACCTGTTCTCCCCTGCAGAGGAAGGCAGGATGCGCTCCAGCAGAGCAAAGCTCAGGGAGCCAAGGTTCCATTTGGATGCCAGGAAGCACTTCCTGACAGTCAGGACCCCGAGGGTGTCGTTGAGGCCCCATCAGTGCGGGTGTTCAAAGATAGGCTGGACATGCACATGGTGGGCATGTCGTGAGAGGAGCCAGCTGGAGCCAGGGATCAGACTAGATGGCCCGGGAGGTCCCTTCTGACTCTCTCTGTTTCTATGTTTCTAAAATGCTAAGAAGGACTGGGGACGCTTCCGGGATATTGTGCACTCTTCTGCACTAAAGTTTCTTGGACCCTCACACAGGAAACAGCAGGACTGGTTTGATGAAAACGATGAAGAGATCAAGGCCCTTCTTGCTGAAAAGCACTGCCTTCACCGTGCTCATGAGAATGATCCGTTGTCAACAGCTAAGAAAAATGCCTTCAACAACGCTTGCAGGACTGTACAGAGCAAGCTCCGCAAGATGCAGGACTCCTGGCTGTGTGCCAAAGCAGATGAAATCCAGAAGTTTGTTGATAGAAATGATGCCAAATGGTTCTACAAAGCTCTCAGATCCTTGTACAGACCTCAGCCCTCAGGAAGCTCCCCTCTACTGGACTCAGATGGTGCAACTCTCATTACTGAGAAGACTATTATTCTACAGCGTTGGGCTGAGCATTTCCAATCCGTACTGAACCGCCCATCCTCCATCAATAACAAGGCGATTGACAGAATGCCCCAGGCAGATATCAACCATAGCCCGGATGTCCCACCATCAGAGACTGAAACCCTACAGGCCATCAGCCAGCTGTCCAGTGGCAAGGCCCAAGCATCTGAAGCGATCCCAGCGGAAGTCTATAAGGAAGCTTGTGCAGTGCTTGTTGACAAACTCACTCAGCTATTCCATCCCTTCTGGAATCAAGGATCCATTCCTCAGGAACTAAAAGACACATCCATCACACAGCTCTACAAGAGGAAAGGAAATCGACAAGTCTGCGATAATCATAGAGGAATATCACTGCTCTCCATCGCAGGCAAGATCCTTGTTGCTGAATCACCTGACTGACCACCTGGAAAAGGGTCTACTACCTGAGACACAGTGCGACTTCCACAAAGAACGTGGCACTGTGGACATGATCTTAGCAGCCCGACAGCTCCAACAGAAGTGTCAAGAGCAGAATTGTGAACGGTACACCATCTTCGTGGATCTCACCAAGGCTTTTGACACTCAGTCGCAAAGGGCTGTGGTGCATCATGTTGACGTTTGGGTGCCCTGACAGATTCATCCTGATGGTATGTCAGTTCCATGATGGCATAACAGCTCGTGTTTTGACAACGGAGAAGCTTCAGAGGCCTTTCCCGTCACAAACGGCGTCAAGCAAGGGTGCGTGCTGGCACTGACCCTGTTTAGCATAATGTTTTCAGCCATGCTGTCAGATGCCTTTCAGAACAGTTCCTTGGGAGTCAGCCTGAGATACAGGACTGATGGGAAACTGTTCATCCTGCAAAGACTCTAGGCTGTCACCAAGATAAAGGAGACTGTGCTACAAGACCTCCCTTTTGCTGACGACTGTGCCCTGAATGCTAGTTCAGAGCAGAAAATGCAAGCCAGCATGGACAAATTCGCAGCAGCATGCAACAACTTCGGCCTCCTCATCAACACAGAGAAAACCAAAGTGATGCATCAGCCAGCTCCGAAAGCCCAACACCAAGAGCCCACCATCACAGTGAAGGGACAAAAGCTGCAAGCAGTGGGCCAATTTACATACCTTGGCAGAACCCTCTCCCGCACATTGACAATTGACATTGAGGCCAACTGCAGAATCGCCAAGGCAAGCTCTGCATTTGGCAGACTGCTGACCAAAGTGTGGGACCGCCGTGGAATAAGCCTTGCTACAAAGCTTAAAGTCTACCGAGCAGTAGTGCTAAGTACCCTGATGTATGCCAGTGAGACTTGGACTGTATACAGGAAGCATGCTAGGCAACAGAACCACTTCCACACAACTTGCCTCCACAGACTTCTGAGGATCCGGTGGCAGGACAAGGTGCCAGACACAGAAGTCCTCTCCAGAGCAGGCCTGATGTCAGTTCAAGCCCTGCTGATGAAAGCCCAGACACGCTGGGCAGGCCATGTTGCAAGGATGCCAGACCATTGCATCCCCAAACAGCTCTTCTAAGGTGAGCTGTCTCAAGGAAAGCGATCGCATGGAGGACAAAAGAAGCAATACAAAGACACACTGAAAGCCTCTCTCAAGTCCTTGGATATTGACACCACCTCCTGGGAGACCCTGGCACAAGATCAATCGACATGGCGCAGGCTGATCCACCAAGGCTGTCAAACATCTTAAGCTAGAAGGACAACCATAGCACAAGAGAAGCAAGCACTCCAGGTGAGAAGAAACATGGCATTGGGACAAGACAAACGTGTCTAACGGGGCTCCGTTAGCACGCTGGTTATCTTCCTGGCCGCGGGCAGGGGCCCGGTCTTTAGCCCTGTAGGGGTGAAGATAGATTGCTTGGCAAATTCCCAGAAGGTGTCTGAACAGCAATTCGGAGCTTACTGGGGAAAATTCAAGTTTTTCTCAGCTGGAAGAATACAGGAGGGAGTTTGCCCTCTACAAGTCCTCGACATGCAGAAATAGACTATCTTAGTTGCTACCATCGGATCTACTGGAAATCATTTTTATTTCTTCTTCTTCTTCTTCTTCTTCTTCTTCTTCTTCTTCTTCTTCTTCTTCTTCTTCTTCTTCTTCTTTTGCAATAATACCCATGGAAAAAGCCACATTGTTTATCAACTGATTTAAAAAAAAGAAACGGAAAGCCCTTTGGGTGAAGGATGGGAAAGAATTTTTCCCCCCCTCCACGGAATTCAAACGCGACATCTTACATTATTGAGAGATAAAACAGTTTGTAAGTAATCAAAAGTTTCTCTTTTCTTTAATCTCTCCAAGGGCAAGACTTGAACTAATAAATTAATGCTTAATTATATGACTGACGCAATCCTCTAATTTATTGGATGGATGCCAGATACTGACCATCTTCTTTCTTTTTTCTCTGAAGCGTTTGGACCTCTGCCAAGGCTGTAAAATCACTGCTAAGATGGAAGCGTTTAATACAGAAACTAAAGACTTTTCAAAGATAATTTTGGAGGTTCATAATTCCTTAAAAGCCCTACTAAGTTTCCAGGAGAATGTCTTAATTAAGCAACTTGACGGTTTATTAATGGAATCAAAAATGGGTTCTGACAAGATTGATTTTTTTACTAATAAGACTCCGACCAGACAATTCGTATCTGAGCAGAATAAGCAAAATATCCAGCAAGCAGAAGGGAAATTTGAAGCTGAGAAGATAACAAAATTACAGGACGGACAAGCAGTTGGGCATTTGAAAACTTCAAAGAAGATAAGTGGAGTGCAAGAAATAATGAGCGGACACGACCTAATACATGATTTATTACAGGCATATCTTTTGGAAAAGCTGGTGCAATTAGAGGCGTTAATATGGCTGAAAAAGAAAACAGCTAACCATTTAAGGCGATTTTATAACCTGAAGACAGATATTTTTGGTAGAGGGGTAAAGAAGAAATTTAAAGGGGAGACAAGAGAACTCTGTTTTTGTTGTTTCAAAAAGGGGTGACGCATTGAGGTTGGCGTGCTCATATGTAACATAGAAAAAAAATGTGCTACTGTTTTTGGTGAAGCATTATACTTTTGATTCCATCTGTAATTGAAAATAAGGGAATTTATTATAGGTATAAAGGTTTAAGCTAAGATGAACTATAAAGCTATTGTTAAACAGGGTATAGTGTCCAAATAGAGCTGTTAAGCTGTTATTAGAGAGGATAAATGGATGTTTTGGATGTTATTTGTAATTGTAAGGAGTTATTCTTCTCTTTTTTGTCTTTCCTCTTTCTACTTTAAAAAGGGATGATTTAAATAGACTGGTATGTAGATAAGAGATAAAGAAAGGCTGACTTAGTAACTTAGCTTAATGAAACAGTGTTAAATGGGTATCCCTAACTATATCTGAAATTGAAAATAGGTGAACCTATCTTATAACTAAAAATTATATGGAGTTAACTATATTTGTTTGAATGGAGTTTAAGCTATGATGAAATATTTGTGAGTTTAAAGAGGATTGGTTTAAAGATATTACCAAGCAGGGTAGCTAGGTTGCTCATTGAGATGCTAAATAGATTTTTTTTGAGGTTACTATTAATTTTGATAGTGAGGAAGTTATTTTGTATAATAATAAAAATAATAGATAAGCTTTTGAAGTGTTTAGAAATGTCTAGAGGAAACCTATTATTGAAAGAGAAAAAGAATGTAATTCCACTCAACTTGGAGAAGCCCCCCTTGGATAATGGACAAGAGAAGCAGGACTTTTCAAGAGAGAAAGATGGGATTGATGTTATGGAAGAAGGAAGATTGTGACTTCTATCAAATTTGAAAATATATCATGAATTAGCTGAAAAAACGGGACTTGGTTCTAAAGAAGTTCTTATATTGTTATAAAAAGGAGTATAATAAGATTATAGTATGTTAGAAGACATGTTGTAGAGGCTGATCCAGTAGATCTGATGTGTGTTTGTGATGATGGATATGTAGTTCGTATTTCAAAAACTCCAATAAAATTTATTTTAAAAAAAGAGAGAGAAGCAAGCACTCCGTAAAGCCAGAGTTGCAAATGCTGCAACAGTGGTGCCCACACATGTCTGCCCGACATGTGGCAGAACACTCCGTGCCTATATCGGCCTTACCAGCCACTTGCGGACACACCGTGAACTGCCCACATCTCATTGGATGTCAAGGTCCTATTCTAAAACGATGGACGAACATCATCATTTCCACCAGTTGCTCTGCAGGTGGTTCAGCCATTTACAGTCAAGTGTGTCCCTGGGGACAATTTAAACTGGAATCTTCCCACGTCAGGTTTGACCCTGCTGTTTTACACAAAAACACCAAGCATTTCCATGACAACCCCACAGGTGCCACCCATGGCCTTCCACCCCACCCTACAACTTCAAGTAGAGGTGTGCATGGGGTAATATGTTGAGATTCTGAAACCCCCAAACTCCTGGGTGCCCACAACAAAATCAGTGTGCAATGAGGTTCTACACCTCAAATTACTTTGGCACACCTGCAAAATGGTTCAGATGGTCTGTACTCTCCAAATGGGGAGAATTTCAGCCAAACTTACCATCTCTCCTGCCCAGGATAATGGGCGAAAAACCTCTGTTGCACCTTCGTGGCCAAATTGACAGAATCTCAGTTTTCAATTTGTGGGGAGGAAATAAAAACTCGGGTCCATGGGAAAGATCAACTGTTTGAAGCTCTGCTGCTCTATTGACCAGTGCCCCAGTACCTGCAGTCACTAACGATAATTCATTACCGGGTAGAGGCAAACTCAAGTACAAAACCACAGCCCATGTCCAGATACTTTTATAACCTGCTGGTCACACACACCACTACAGAGTATTAAGTTTACAGATATCTTAGTGCAATAGCATCCTGATGTCTGTAGGCATGACATAATGTTCTAAACTGATCAATAGTATGGAAGCATTACTGATTGCTGTATTGATAGGTCAGTCTAGCAAATTCTAGACAGTTCAGGTCAGCCGGGTCTGTCTGTTTAAACATGCAAATGTCTCCGATGGATGAAGCATTGAGGAAGTCTGGTTTGACAAGCACACTCAGCAGTAGCTTACCTCTGTGGGACTTAGGTGGGCCCATTCAGAAGCAGATGGGCACCATTGTTTCAGTTTTTCACAGATATTTGTCTCCACCGGCTTCTCAGTCTAGCTAATATGGCCATCTTCTCAAGGCAACAGCAACACCAAACAGCAACCTGACTGGGAATTCTGCTGCTTTGTGAGAAATTGGTGTAGATTTGATTTTAGAACACAAAAGCACACATAAGCAGCATTTTTCCACCAGGATTTACCTGAAATTTCCCAACAAATGCAGGCCAGGGGCAGGGGAGCTGACCCAGGGAGTACATTGGATTGCCACCCCTATTTGATTACTCACAGATCCTTCATTTTGCTACATCTCGTGGAGGTGAATTCCAGATTTCTTTGCTTAGGTACATGGCAGAAAGTTGCTTACAGGAGCTGCTCTGGCTTCTCCCCGCAGTGCTAATCAGACAAGACTGATCAGGGATCCTCCTGGCCAAGCTAAATAGTCCTTCCAGGGTCCATTTCATCTTCTCTGACTTTCCCCTGTCTTCCTCTTATACACTTTCCAGAGTGATGTGGATGGGGGGAGGGGTCAGCCTACATGGATATTAATAGCATTCCAGTTGCTTGCTTTCTTTGTTCAGTTTGCTTCCATACTCCTCCATATCTCAGTATATTCCACAGCAGTTCCCCCTAAAAAGTTAGATAAAGGAATAAAAACAAATCCTTAAAACCAAGGCAACAGGGAAATGTTGACAGCTTGTTCTTGCCCCAACCCACCCCGCCCCCGCCACCATGCAATTACTTTTCCTCCCTTCTTCAGCTTGCAAAGCGATGAGCAAAAGGGGGAGGAGGAGGTGGCTGAGAAGACGTGTTAGGGTTGGCAAGCGGCTATTCTACATACCTGGGTGGCCTTCTCAGCACACCTTGGGTGGAGGTGACCCCCAGTCAACCTGCAGAAGGCCTAGTTTGTCTTTCAGCTTTTGAATGAGTAGTAGACCTGGACCACACATAAAAGAGAGCCCAAAGTTCCTCGGTGTGGCATAGTGAGAAGGGAGGCAAATTGCACAAGTTGCTGGGGATGTGAGCAGGGAAGGTTCCAGAGGGCTGCTTGTAAGTTTCTCATGGCTGCGATAATTGCATGGGTTCACATCCAGCCCAATTCAGCCTGGCTGCCCTTCCACCGCTCTGTCATGGATACCCCAACGAGAGCACTGCCTTGACAGGCACTGCCACCACCAAGCTCATTTACCTTGGAATTCAGATGGATTCAGCAGCCAATATATGGTGTGTGTTTGATGACAACTAGCCACATGCAAGAGTCCTGTCTGGGGCTTCCTTGAGTGCCAAAATTGCCCCTTGAGGGACCTGCAGGTCCTTTGAGGCCAGGCTCATGCAAGCTGTAGCCTGCTGGCTCTGGGAAAGGCATTTATTGCATGCTACGGAAGGACGGCAGCCAGAGCACCGGGTGCCCCCACCACCCTGGGCTCTTGCTGAGCAGGAAGGGTGGCTCCAGGGTGTGCTCCCCTCTCTGGACAGTGTCTCCATCTGGAAGGAATGCTTAGCCAAGCGGGCACCTTGCCCTTGTGTGTTGACCAACACAGATTTGACAGCTTGCTGTGTTCCAGGCATGGACAACAACGCAGCAGAGGCATCACCACACTGCCCCTCCCAGTGGAGAGCTTCAAGCTCTGGCACTGGAGATGAGGTGCAGCCACAAGGTGGCTCGAAAAATCATGGAGATGGACTGTGGTGTCCAGGCACCCCTTTTGGTACCCTAAGTTGGGGTTCTTTGCCCTCCCCTGCTCAGTACCGGCATCACTGTGGCCGGAGAACTTGTGGGGATGAAACGGTTGTGCCCCCATGCAAAGGGATGCCTGAGAACAAGCCTGGCTCCAAAGCCAGTTAGGCAGAGGGATCAAATGGAGCTCCTTGGCATTCTCATAGTCGCTTACAATCCGGCAATGGCTAAACAAGGTCATCCTGGCTTTCACCCTAACTTTTTTATGTGGATGGAGAATCCAAGATTGAAGATGCCCTGTTGTGGATCAGAGGACTCTGAAACAAATGTAACAAGATGATCAGGATCCTGGGATTTTCTTGACAGTGCAGCAGAAACCTTAGAGCCCACGATAATACAAACTTCAGCCTCTCAAGCATTTCAAAAAGTAATTTCTCTCTTCTCCTGAAGCCACACACAAAGAGAAGCAATGAGTGGGCTCTCCCACCGCTCCTGGCTAGTTTTTCTGCTCCTTCTCTGAGGCATCATTTGCACCACCTCAGAAGCCAGCAGCAAACTCATTGGACTTCCCCAGCGGTCTGCTCCGTGTCCCTTGGGGTGGTGGTGGGGGTGACTGTGATGTCCACAGGCTGCCTCCCCCGCCCCGCCCCGCCTGCCCTGCGCCTGCTCTGCTGCTGCTGTGGGGCTTGCAGTGGGCTGGAACAGCGCAGGGCTCTTCCCCTTCTGCCTGCCTTTTGCTGCACGGCTGATGCAGGGTGGGAATGAGGGGTGTTCTTGGAGTCAGCAGGAATTCCTTGAGTGCGATTCTCCTGCTGGGGAAAGTCCTGCTGTGCTTCCGGTCATGCATCTGGGAGCTCCACCCGCATGTGAGAGCTTTGCAAGCACTTTGGGGCATTTTGCGGAAGAGGGGGGGCAAGAGGCGGGGGAGCCTGCTGATGATGTGGAAAAGCAACTCGATCAGGACCCAGGAAGAAAGGGAGAAGGTGGACGCCTGGAAAGTGCTTTGCCATCTTCAGAGTGCCCTGCTCTGGGTGACTTGACAGGGCATATGGGGGAATGTGCACCACGAAACTGGCAGAGAACATTCTAAGCACATTAGGTGAAGTGGCCAGAAAAAGGGAAATCTCCGGATCTTTCCATTGGAATGCGATCTGAGAATATGCACTCAGCCTAGTGTTGTTCCTTAAAGACTGGTAGTTGTCCTTGTTGCTTTCTCCAGTTAAGTTCTGCTACCCCCACCCCGGGGGATGGGATCAGGAAAAGAAGCTGTCCTCCTTGCTCAGGTTCCCATAAGAACCGGGCAACAATTTGTCTTCCTGTTTCAGTAAAGCTTCCTGCCCCAAGAGGCAGTCGTCCCACTTTGCCCACCTCTTCCTCATGGTGTTTTATCAGGCATTTTTTGAGCTTACCCAATACTGTGCATTGCCAAGAGTCCAGTGAGGGCATGCCTCTCCAGGAAGAATGCAGACTATGAAGCGTCTTCCAAACGGGGAGGTGGTGGGAGATGGGCAGCAGAGAGAGCTCGGCAGCATCAGGGTCTCTGTTCTGCCCCTGAACCACCAAGCTTTTGCAGTCAGGTGAGACAGCATCAGGAACTAGAGGGAATGGTCCAGTCTGTAAGCAAGGGGCTGCATAAAGCAACCCATGTGGCCTAGCAGGGAATTACTTTGACTGGGGTCGGCAGGGCCTGAGTTTGGGCCAGCATTTGGATCAGGGCCAGCAGCTGGATCTTCCGCAGAATCTCTCAGGGCAGCTGCAAAAGGAAAATAAACAGGGCACTTCTGGGGGAATGGTGACTCGAGAACAGCAGTGATGTTGGCTGCTCTGTACTTAACTCATGTTGATGTTTCTAAATGGCCTTTACCTCTCTAAATGACAGGTGGGCTTGAAGACTTTATAGCTCTGATTGCAGTGAGATGGCCAGAACCCCCATACAGTTTTTCTTTATCGTTTTCCTTCTTGCCTTTCTCTTCTCTTCTCTTTGACTTTTTTGTAATGTTCTTTTTCACTTTATTCTACTTTATGTGCCAAGGCAATAATATTCAAACTTGCTGCAACTGAATCTTAAGGAATTGTTGCTTGCAAATTTTGAAAGAACTCTGAAACAGACAATTTCTTTAAAATGAACACCTCTTGCATGTGGGGTGGGCAGGATGATGGCAAAGCTTTGGAGAAATTCTCATTTAAGTTATTCTTAGAGCACCAAGTGCCTACTTACTAGTCTTTGGTACTACAAAGTTGTGAGAGGTCATTCAAAAAATAAACGTGTTGGTACCATGCCTGTTTTCCTAGACAAGTCACAGAAGGCTACAAAGAAACAGCATTAAGAGTCTTTCTGATGTGAGAAAGCTCCACGACCCAGACTTTACCAACAGACTTCTTCCTTCTTCACTGCTCAGCTTTCTCCTTCCCCTCTTGGGGTGTCCTTGGTTTTGAAGTGGTTAGAGAAAAAGGAGGCGAAATGGAATTGGGTGGCCGAGCCAATTCTCAGTGGATGCTTCGGAGCGGGGTTCGGCCTCCCCATCCAGTTCTGGCTTGGCAGAAGTTTGGCTCCCAGGCCAGCCAGCCAAGAACAGGAGCCTCCACACTTGAAGAGGAGGAAGACCGCTCCCTCCGCTGGGATGCAGCTCCAAGGCGCCGCCAGGAGGAAAACTGTGGAGGGGTGCTATGTCTCTGCATTCTTCTTCCGAGGCCAGAGGCGGAGGAAGGCAGGCGGAGATGCGGGCAGGAATGAGGCAGCCAAAGGGATAAGGAGCAGGTGCCAAGGAAGGCAATGAGTGATTGCTGGGCAGGCTGAGCTAAACACGTGGGGTGGTGTTATCAGCATGCCTGTGTGGTGACGGCACCTAGCCCCCCGCAGAGTGCAGAGCTGAAGACCCAGTGCCTGGCAGCGATGGCATTGGCATAGAGTATGGGGTGGCTTCCATGACTCCCGGCACAGCTTTTGGGGGAGTAGTCGTGGCTGGTTCTCACGAGCCCCACATGACAGAGAGCCCCAAGTCCCCCAGAGTGGCGTGTCCAGAAGGGCGGCTCATTGCCACCTGCTGGGAATATAAGCAGGGAAAGTGCCGGATGGCTCCTTGTAAGTTTCTCCTGGCTGCAATAATCGCTGGCTTCATGCCAGACTCCCCTGCCCCAGGGGCTAGGGGCAGGCCGCCTGCCAGGGGGACACATGATCAGCACGTGAGCAGGATGGGCGACACTCACCTAAGTTGCCCTCGGGCTGGCTCAGTGCGCATTCCGTGTGCCTCCATGCGTGGAGGATGAGGCTGAGCCTGCTGGTGGCTTTTCCTTTAGTTTGCTTCAGAAGAAGAGCACAATTATTTTTTGAACAACTTGAGAGGCTGGTCTGTTCCTGCTGTTTTCGGCTGTAAGGTTTCCGCTGCACAGTCAAGAAAATCCCAAGATCCTGATCATCCTGCTACGTTTGTTTTAGACTCCTCTGATGCAAGCCAGCTCTTCTCAGAGTTTGACATCTCCATTGATATACACTTCTCAGGGGGAGACTCAAGATGGCCTCGTTTCGCCACTGCTGGCTGGCTGAAGATGACCCGGAAGCATCCCCGCACTTGCGGCCTCTGCCTCTCTCTCCAGCAACGCGTATGCTCGCATTTAATAAAACTGAAGTCAGTACCTGAGCCGCGTAGCACAATTCATTCTGGGGAGAGGACTGGAAGGAAAGTCTCCCTGCTCCATCTGAGGGGCAGGGTATATGGATGAGGCTGAACTGAATTAGAGTTGGGCTGAATATTAGACCCCCTACTTGTCTTTACTGGGAATTTTAGTTAAAACAACACTTATCATGGTTCTCACGGGAACACTCACCTGCCACCCTGAAGCATTTTCCACTGGCTTCCCTGTGACGCCGAATGTGTCTGCTGCTTCCCACACTGCCCAGCAATGTGCACAGGCTGGAGGGGAAATATACCCCAATCAGAAAGCAGGACCTAAGACCCTTCATTCAACAGCAGCAGAAATGTAGCTGGGCCCTCCTCTGACAGCAGCCAGGATTTATTGAGAATATCCCCCCTTTCACTGCCTCTAAATGAGGGACCCTTTCTCTAGTCAATGTGAAAGTTGGGAAACCCCAGAATGTGTTCTACTTACATGCCATGGGAATGGAGATGTCTGAGCTAACAGGCAGCAAAAGAAGGCCTGGGGTTCCAGTGAAGCCAAGGGGAGTATGGGGTGGGGTGGCTAAGAAGGGGGGACTGGGACTCAGGAGATGTGGATATCCAAATATTTCTGCTTCCTGGGTTGAACAGGCCAAATTCTGCCATGGAAGCCTGGATTGCAAATCCCACTGTTGCTTGCCTCTTCAGAGTTAGTGTATTCCTAGCCAGGAAGGGATCTATGATCTCATTAAAATCCCCCATCACATAATTATTTGCAATATCAAAGCATTTGCTAAAATATCCATTAAGCATGACTGAAGAGTTACTGCCCAGGTGATTTGTCTCTCACTGTGTTTTCCAACCAGAATGAAAGACGGACCATCAGGATCAGCAATGGGTTGCTGCTCTGGGAAAAGAAAAGAAACGTTTATGGCTGAGGATTACTGCCACCTTAAACCTGGCCAGTGTCTCTTGAGTAGGCCTCTTCCCTTTCATTTTCTGCTCAACTGATGTGTATCTAATGCCATCAGATGTGTTTCCCATAGAAAAAAGCCACATGTGTTCCACATTCCTTTATTGTGAAAGCACATTCTTCTGTTTGCTTGGATTCTCCATCCCTCAACACTCTGAGAAGTCACTTTAAACATGGAATGATTGTTCATATATTGTTTGCCCTTTGTACATGCAGATCTTGTCCTTTCTACAACAATATGTAGCACAGAGTTACTCAAAGTGTCATAATGCCACCACTGTGCACGTCAGACTTGACTATGGTGGGGGAGGGGAATGGAATGGAATGGAATGGAATCCACTGGGGATGAACTGGGAAAAGCCACTGATTTTTCCCCACTGAACTGGAACTCTCATACCCCTCCCACTCCATTCCTCCTCTGCCAGACCATCATCTGCATGCCATCCTGTGCCCCCTCTGGCTGCCAGGCTGGTGCTTAACTGTAAGGCTGCCTTCAGGCTTCTTCTTGGGAGGAAGAAATCTCTGAACCCCCACCGAGGGCTTGAGGGGTCTGTAACATTCCTCTGCCCTGCAGCCAAGCCTTCTTCCATATTCCTGCTCACAGCAAGAGGCACTGTCTGTTGCACAACATGGCAGAAGATGAGGAGGTTCAGGCCACTGGGAGCAAAGCTGGAGGTGGGGAGGGCAGCTTGAGGTAGACTAGTCTCTGGTACCCACTAACTGCCCACCCCAGTTAGTGGACATCCCAAGGGATGACCAGGTTGACCAGGTCTCCCTGCTCGTAATTGAGAAATAAGAAGGCAAATGGTCTTCCTGAAAGGATAGAGGTGTGGGATTTAGGGCTCCCACCTATTTCTGGGGGTTCCCAAATTGAACATTGACTGGGAATGTGTCCCTGATTCAGAGGCAATGAATGGCATAACAGGAGGGGAATATTCTAAATAAATCCAGGTTGCTGGATCCAGGTTGTTGATGGAGGAACAAGCTACATTTCTGTTGCTGTTGAATGTAGGGGTTTGCTCTTAGGTCCTGCTTCCTGATCAGACTATATTCCCCCTCCAGACTGTGCATGTTGTAGGGCATTGTGGGAAGCAGCAGACATATTCAGCTTTACAGGGAAACACTTTAGTGTGGCAGGTGAGTGTTCCAGTGAGAATCATAAGTGCCATTTTAATTAAAATTCCCAATAAAGACAAGTAAGGGGTCTTATATTCAGCCCAACTCTAATTCAGTTCAGCACCTTTACACCCTGCCCCTTAGATGGAGCAGAAAGACTTTCCTTCCGGTCCTCTCCCCGAAATCAATTGTGCTCATGGCTCAGGTACTGACTCCAGTTTTATGAAATACTAGCATACATGTGGCTGCAGAGAGATGTAGAGGCTGGAATTGACAGGATGCTTCTGGTTCATCTTCAGCGAGACAGCAATGGTGAAACAAGGCCATCTTGGTTTTCACCCTAGTATATCACCTACATTATCAGAAAAGCTCTGTGCTGGATCAAAGACCACTGAAACAATCACAAGAAGATGATCAGGATCAAGGGATTTCTTGACTGTGCAGCAAACCTTAGAACCGAAAACAGCACAAGCAAACTTCAACCCATCAAGTTGTTCAAAATGTAATTTCACTCTTCTTCTGAAGCCACACTAAAGGAAAAGCAATCAGCGGGATCAGCCTCATGCTCCACGCTTGGAGGGACACAGAGTCTGGACTGATCCAGCTCCAGGGAAATTTATGTGAGTGTTGCCCATCCTGATCATGCGCTTAATTTCCTGAGGTGCTTCCCACTTTCTGCACTGCTGCTCAGATCATATCCATGGCAGGTGATCGCTACTGATCCTTTCGTACAAGGGACTCCTAGCAGCCGATTCCATAAAGGCAACTGAGCAAGCCTCCGGAGTATTAAGACAAACCCACCCAAGATGCCAAAAGGGGGCGCAGAAGCAGAAAACCGCCTGGGCATCCCAGAGAAGGGATGCACAGGCTGCGGAGATGCACAGCAAAGGGTAGAAGCAGCGCTCGGGCTGTGCCATCGCGCAGGACTCCCCGCGAGGTGGGACACGCGCTCGCAGAGCTGCCGCCTCGCCTTCCTCGGCGTCTCTGCGCTTGGCTTTGGGGGCGGCTGCGGCGGCTGCGGGAGGCATTTCTTGTCCCGCCAGGACCCCTTCCTTGAGGGCCGTTGGGGGCCTTTGCATGCCGCTGTCCTCTCCCAGGGCTTCTCCCGCCCTTCCTGCCTGCTTGTTTGCTCCTTCTCTGAGCGGGAAAAGGAGGCGTCATTTGCAACGTCGCTCTGAAGACAGCAGCGAACTCCGCAGACTTCAGCCCAGCGGAATGCTCCCTATCCTTGGGGGGGGGGGGGGCGTGATTGCGACGTGCTTGCGAGGCTTGTGACATCTGGAGGCGGTGCGGCTGCTCCGGGCTTTTCACCTCCTCCCTCCTTTCCGCTGATTGGGGTCAGCAGAGCCTGAGTTTGGGGCAACATTTTGATCAGGGCCAGCAGGTGGATCTTCTCCAGAATCTCTCAAGGCAGCTGTAAAAGGAGAACAAAGAGCTCTTCAGTGCAGTGGACTGCGATGTGGTTGAAGCAATGAGGATGACCTGGAGAAACTCTTGATGTGGGATATGCTTAAGACGCCAAAAGGATACCACTATTTCTTGACTGTGCCTGCTTACAAGCCTTTGGTGCCACAGAGATATTAGAGGTCATTAATAAAATTCAACATATCAGCACCATGCCAGGTCCTGGTTAAGTCATCCAAGGCTGCAGAGGTGATCTTACAGCCTTTCGCTTTTAAGAAAGCTTCAGCACCCTGATTTTACTGTCAAACCTCTTCCTTCTTTGCTGCTCTGTTCTATCTTTTCCTTCCCCACTTGGGCTGCCCTTAGTTTTGAAGGCATCAGATAAAAAGGGGAGAAATTGAATGGCTGAGCAGCTGGACAGTGCTGCTCCTCTCCCAGTGTCTGCAAGCTGATCACTCCTGCCTGCTCCAAAGAAGAACTTGAGGCAGGATGTGCTGCTGTTGCCTGCTGCCAAGGTGCTTCTGGCATTGGTGCCACAGTGAGTTGTGTTTTCCTTTCCAGAAAATGCAACAGGTAACAATGCTACTGGGAAGGCAGAGAGAAGGTACTTCTTCTGACTGTTCCCACCCTGAGGAGTAGGCAACATGAGATCTCAGCACAAATGTACAGGAATGCCAATCCCACGAATCAATGCCTGTGACGTTGTGCAATCCGAGCAATTGTGACAGTATTCCCTGCAGTGAGGAATGGGGCTGAGTTTAGTTTAGCTCACACACAGCAAATCTCAAATGAAAGAAGCTCTCCAGTTAGACAATTTCTTAGCTCTCCCCCTGTTCTTCTGCTCTGCTATCTCATTTTTGTTCTTGGCACCCCTCCTCTTGCAGGTGCTTTCAGGTCCTGCTCCCTGACAGGCACACATCCAAGGGTGGTTGGTGTGAACCAATCGCAGCCACGAGAGTGTTTTGGGGGTAAGGCTTCCGACCAGAAGCTCTGTGCAGGAACTGGAAGGGGAATTGCTTTCCCTAAGACCCCCCTCTTTCCACATGCCCTGGAAAGATACAAGCCCACTGTGAGTCCCAGCTGTCATGTGTGTGTGCAGGAAAGGAACAAGACATCCCCAGGCTGCTGTGCCAGGTCTGGGTTGGGAGCCTGCCCCCACTGGTCTTCCTGGTCTTCCCAACTTCCAGATCTGTTCAGAGCATCCTTTCCCTTTCCGGAGCCCCTGATCTTGATAGTATTTCTCTCTGTAGTTACAACTTTGGAATGGATGAGTTTCCCAGGCTTATGGTAATTGCTGGAAGGGTTCTTGATTTCTTCTTGATGACCTTATCTATTGATTTCAGCTGTTTGACCAGGATCAAGTCTATATTTTATGGGCCTTCCCCTACGTTCATGCATTAACAGGGCCATGAATTTAGTGAACAACCTTATCCTTGTGTGTTGGCTAACATCTCAGTGTCCTTCCAAGTGCAGAGTTTCAAGCTCTGGAACTGGAGGCAAGGGCCAGTCCAGGTGTCTTCTTGGAGGAGCTCTGGGCATTTGGGAAAACAAAATCTTCAGCGAGTGCTGCTTGGACTGTCTCACCCCCTGTTAAGATCATACGTATTCACAGTCACCACCTCCCTGTCTTTTGCAGCAGCCAATGAATTTGAGCTGGCTGGTTGACAGAGTCCTTGGTTTGAATCAGCGGCAGAACTTTTGGTGACCTATAACAATTGGTTTTGAAGCTTTCTGAAGATAAAGTGACTCAGATCCATCATGAATCATACTTCACGGTGAGTGCTGTTGCATCAGTAGAGATACCAGAGCAGGGTCCAGTCACGTTTTCTTGGGTGAGTTTCAGTTGCTGACACCTGAGGATGTGGACAAGGTGCTTGGCCAAGTCCAGTTGACCACATGTGTACCTGGCCTTGCCCTCCATGTCCGATTTCATGAAAGGGTGGGGTAAGTCAGGGTGGGCCCAGCATTTCCTACACATCCCCTTGGAGAATGGGCTGCACTGGTTTCCTTGATGGAGCTGCTAATCATGTCAGTTCTAGAAAAGACTCAGCTGGATTTACCAAATGACAGTGGGCAACATGTCCTTCCTGGGCATGATGCAGGGAAACACCAGCCACTCTTGAATGACTGGATCATCCAGACCCATTTTAATCCGCCTTGTCCAAAGAATTTTTCTAACTGTAGCAATAAGTCACTTATGCTGTTTTATAAGAACCATTTGTATAACTTGCCGAGTTAAAGTCTTGTCCTCACCTTTATGATCCTGCCAAGGATTTTCTGTCTTTTATTCAGAAAATCAGTGTTCCCCTGCCAAGGATCATATAGGGAACACTGTTTTTCTGAATAGAAGACACTCATTAAGTGAGGCTGGGAGAGCATGAATCTTTTGGGCAGGGGAGATGAAGGGGATGTGGGGCTGCTCCCCCATCTCTGCCTTGGATTGCCTGGAGCATTCCTACCTGCTTCTTGTCCCTACGCCCCAGAAAATACAGGGTCTGTGAGGAAAATTCTGCAGTCGCTGCTGTTGAGCTGCTTTCAGCCTGCTGGGGGCTCAGTCTCGCTCAAGCCGAAGGGTGGGATGGAGACCAGCAGGGGGCACTGCTGCTCTCTGCACTGCTGCTCAACAGAACCAGGGCTGCCTGGGTGGCTCCTTCAACAGATGGGGCGCTTCTCCCAGGGGAGTGAGGGGGCCACGCAGGGGAAGATGCAGTGTCATACATCTCCAGCTGAGCACCACTGCCAGCTTATTTTCAGCACTCCTGCTCATGCAGAGTGGTGGCAGGAGAATCAAGGAAGCAGTGCTGCTCTTCTCCTACTGCCTGCAGGGTGATCACCCCTTCCCATTTTCCCCAAAGGAGGTTTTTGTGGCAGGGGGTGAGTGAAAGGGAAACCCTCTGATGATTGTGCCAAATGGGAAGTGCCAGGGGCTCTTCCTGGTTGGCCATGTTGGAAGAGCAGCAAAGACCACTGAGGGCTACTGGCAGGATCCTTCTGATGTTGGTACTACAGCAAGCTGTGTGTTCCCATTTGGATGTCCCTAGTTTAGATTTCCCATGGACACAAATGAAAGCAGCTTTCCAGTTGGACAGTTTCCTAGCTCCGTATTGCTTTTCCTCTCTGTCTTCTCTATTTGTGATCGGGACCACTCCTCTTACAGGTCCTTTCAAGTCCTGCTTCCAGCTAGGAGCATATCTGAGCCTGAATGGTGTCGGCCCTCCAAGCCTGCCTGCCTATGACAAGGGTGAGGCATTCTGTCCCTCTAAACTCAGGCAATCAGGCTCCGTATAGTGTAGGAGGGCACGGGAAGCCCTGGATGTTTTAATCTTCACAGGGATGCCAGTGAAAAAAGCCCAGGCTTTACTGGGATACAGCTGAGGGTCACCAAGTAGGCTGTATGAGGAAACCGCATAGAAGGAATGCTTGTCAAGAGCTGCTTCAAGTGTTGCCCTCCATTGCCACAACATTCTCAAGACCTCTCGTCCATCTTCTCCCTTCCTAGGAGCTCTGTGCTATCTTTCTCCTTCCTCAGGAGGCGAATGCTCCATGTGAGTCAAGAGTGGCACTGTCCCCTCCTCCTCAGATCAAGAGCCCTGTGGTTGCCCTTCACTGAAGAAGAAGACAGGAGGGGATCCCAATGAAACGTACCTGAATTAACAGAGAAGAAGGCACATCCTGCTAACACCAGAAGGACCCACAACATCTTCATCTTCTCAGAGGTCCAGCTGTTGGAGACTTCCAATTGGTCACCACAGATGGAGAACTGAGCAATGTAGCCTTCCCCTGCCTGCTGCAGTTTCATATTTATAGAGTTTGCAAAGGTCAATCAGTCTGTTTAAGGGGAGATGATGTGAAGAAAGAGGCCTAATTTTTGGAGAACATTGCCAAGTCAACCATTTGGGATGTCACAATCTGGGTTCATGTCCTTTTGCAATGTACCAAAGCATTTTTTTCCTAGTCTCCAGGATATGTGTGGCACCTCCTGAGAATGTGCCAGGCTGCCTCAGGAGGTGGGGAGTGTGCTGGTGAGGAAGGTTTCAGGCAAGAAGCTACTTGCAGGGCAGCCAGGGCATGGGCATCTCTTCCCCTAAGAATGAGACCCCTGGGAGTCCTTTCACGGTCCTGCAGGAGAGACACTCCACCCATGTGCTTCGTGAAGGAAGGAAGGAAGGAAGGAAGGAAGGAAGGAAGGAAGGAAGGAAGGGTATATGGCATTCACAGGTTGGGGTTTGGAGGAGGCCCCCACTTTTCTTCTTGGTCTATCCGACTTCCAGATCTGTTCAGAGCATCCCTTCCCTTTCCTAAGCCCTTGATTGTGATACTATTTTTCTCTGTACTTTCAACTTTGGAATGGATGAGTATCCCAGACTTAGGTTAATTGTTGGAAGGGTGTTGATTTCCTCTTGATGACCTTATCTATCGGTTTTTGCTGTGTGACCATGATCATGTCAGTTTTCTATGGATCTTCCCCTCTGTTTATGCATTTAGTCAGCAACGTTTCCCTTGTGTGTTGACTAACATCTCCGTGTCCTTTCAGGTGCAGAGTTTCAAGCCCTGGCACTGGAGGCAAGGTCCAATCCAGATGTCTTCATGGAAGAGCTTTGGGCATTTGGGAAAACTAAATCCTCAGGGGGTGCTGCTTGGAGTTTCTCACTTCCTGTTAATATCATACATATCAACGGTCACCACCTTCCTGACTTTTGCAGCAGCCAATGAAGCCGAGGTGCTGGTTGACAAAGAGTCCTTGATTTGAAACCACAGTAGAGCTTTTGGCAACCTATTGCAATGTGTTTCTGAGGCATTTTGAAGGGATGGAGGAAGTCAGGTGGGACCCAGCATCGCCTACACATCTCCTTGGAGAATGGAGTGTACTGAGTGATGGTAAGGTCTAGAAAGTCTAAATCAGGTAAGGTAAATCAGGTAAGTTCTAGAAAAGTCTAAATTGGATCCAGTAAGTGACAGTGGCCAACATCCCCTTCCTGGTCATGATGCAGGGAAACACCAGCCACTCTTGAATGATTTTCCAGACCCATTTTTATCTGGCTTGTCCAAAGGATGTTTCTAACTGTAGCAAAATGCAGTTTATCCTGTTATATAAGAACCATTTGTATAACTTGCCAAGTTAAAATGTTGACTTCACCAATTGAACACCTGCCCAACATAATTTGGGGAACACTGATTTCACTGGTCTTCAAGAAGAAAGCATCCGAAATGAAAGTAGATAAATTTTACCAGCATTGGTCACTAATAAAGGAAAATTAAGGGACTGCAGGTGGCGCAGTGGTTTGAACCGCTGTGCTGCTGGGCTGGTTGATCGAAAGGTCGCCGGTTCGAATCTGCACACGGGGTGAGCTCCCTTGCTCTGTCCCAGCTCCTGCCAACCTTGCAGTTCGAAAGCATGCAAATGCAAGTAGATAAAAAGGTACCACTTCGGTGGGCAGGTAACAGCGTTCCGTGCACTTCGGTGTTTAGTCATGCCGGCCACATGAGCACGGAGACTGTCTGCGGACAAACGCTGGCTCCCTCGGCCAGGAAATGGAGATGAGCACTGCCCCCTAGAGTCAGGCATGACTGGACTTAATGTCAAGGGGAAACCTTTACCTTTACCTTTACCTTAAAGGAAAATTAAGTTCTAAGTATTAATTGGCTCCAGTTTCCAAGATACAGCTTCTGGTCAAAATAGCAACAAAATAATTCCATATACAAGTGGGGGATATGAGATTATGCTCCATAACTTTTCTGCAAAATGTGATATAGCAATGAGAATGGTGCCACACCAATCAATATAAATTTATCTTTTTATTGATACCAATAACATAACTTTCCATTCATTTATTGGTTTTTCATGTAATATTTTCATGCTTTTTGCACAAAAATGGACAAGCTCTAACATCACTCTGCAAGAGGTTCCACTGTTGTAATCTGGAGCCCAGTAGCTCTGCCTTAATCTTATGCAATTCCAACCCCCTGAACAGGTCATTTAGTTCACTCTGTGAAATTAGATGTGGTTCAGGAGGGACATATGGTTTGGGTCTGCTGAAATTGATGGCCCCAGATCAGCTGCATCCTGTTCATTGTCTTTATCATCACATGAGGCTAGAGGGTAGGATTCTGGTGAATCTGGAATTGGCAAGTCCTCACCATGGGGTACAGGACACAGTGTGGATGGAATGTTTGCATGTTCCATGGTCCACTTCTTCTCTCTTGAGATCCCTTTTCCAGTTGGGGGAACCATGCAAAAATAGCAATCGATACTATGATTGGTGGGTTCCCTCCACAACATTTGGACTGCTAAAGGCATGGACTTTTTCTTCTTGTTTTGCCAATGATAAGTTCCACATGTAATGCAACAATAATGAGGGGCCCAACTTTTGTTCTGATCCCCTATTTGGCATCCAAAATATTGGTATGCCTTTTTTACCACTGCCATCATACTGCACTTTTGAGATGCAAATGTAACCTCGCCACTACTATAGCTGAATGTACCCCCCCTCCCCATTTCCTCACTGCCGATGCTCCCTGGGCAAAATGGTTCTTTCACATCCAGTGCTAATGATTGTTCAGGACTGGCATCACTGGACCATGAATGCTTGTGGGGCTGAAAAGTTTGTGCCCCAGGCAGGTTTCAGTTAGGCAGATGGGTGCATGGAAAAATGCAAAAGGTGATGTGGTTTTAATACAATTGTAAGCATTCGGTTGAGAAAGGCAAATGCTTAATGATAAAAAAAATGTTAGAAGATATGCAGGTCGCATATCCTGTGAAACACCCCCGTTCAGTCATTTTTCTTCTTTCCTCCCCACCCAATTTCTCCAGAGAGGGAGGAGGGAACTTTTAAGTGCAAACGTGCCTTGGCAGCTTTTCCTTCGGGTCCCCCTTCCCAAATGCCTTTCAACCAGAGGGCAGGCGCATGAGCGTCACAAACAAAGGGGCATGCAGCAATCGGTGGGTACACCCAACATTTATTAGGAAGCCACACACATTTCACTTTATGTATCATCAGCACTGAGTGAAAGTGATGTTTGATGGCTTTTTCATCTTCAGTGATCCAACCCCGACAAAATGGGGACATTCTTGGTCTCGAGCTGATTGGCTTATAGGGAAGGGTCTGGGGATCCAGATGTGTGAAATATCTGTTTAATGGGATGCACAATGAAGAGACTTTCAACTGCCTCCCAACCCATGGTTTCCACATTAGGAAGCACTAAGCCTGAAATCACACAAACACATGGTACATTAAGTATTTGTTCAGAATGTGATCACCCCTTTGCAAAAGATTTTACATTGCACTGCAGTAAAGGATCAGGCTGAATCCATGAATGGTTCATCAGACCCACAGTGAGCCTTCTAAGGAATAGAGAGAAGGGAAGCCAGTCCTCAGTATGCATGGACAGGACTGCCTTACTTTGGTGTTCGTATCTCTTCCCGGATCAAATCCACTGATACTCATTTACCAAAGAGGATTTTTAATGGTTCTTTCCCATATGGCCTCACAGCAGCTAATGCCAGGAAACCTAAGCATGCCTGTGAAAAGCCTGATTACATTTTAAACCAAATCACACACATTTGAAAAAGAACCAGATAGAATTTTCAATGTAATAGGCAAGGTGCTGCATTAAGGAATACATAGAAACATAGAAACAGAGCGAGTCAGAAGGGGCCTCCCGGGCCATCTAGTCTGACCTCCGGCACCAGCCGGCTCCGCTCATGACATGCACACCATGTGCATGTCCAGCCTATCCTTGAACACTCCAGCCACTTGTCACCTAACCTGTACTTATGACAGCTATTCCTATGCCCCAAGTGCAAGACCTTGCACTTATTCACATTGAACGCCATCCTGTTGTCTCCTGCCCACTTCCATAGTCTGTCCAGATCCTTTTGGATCTGGAGTACCTGCTCCTCAGTTGTGGCCACTGCTCCAGTTTTAGTATCATCTGCAAATTTGATCAGCAGACTGTTCACCCCTTCTTCCATGTCATTTTTGAAAAGATTAAACAGGATCGGCCCCAGGACAGAGCCCTGGGGGACCCCGCTTGTCACTGGCCGCCATCCTGATGATTCCCCACTAATGGTTACCTTCTGCTTTTGGTCAGTTAACTATGCCCTAATCCACCAGACAGTGCTTTGGTGTATCCCAAAACCCCTCAGTTTCTCCACCAGGATATCATGGGGCACTTTGTCAAAGGCCTTGCTGAAATCCAGGTATACCACATCCACTGCATCCCCTCCATCTAGCCATCTTGAAACCTTGTCATAGAATTCCACAAGGCTTGTCTGGCAGGACCTGTTTTTGCGGAAGCCATGTTGTGTGGCTGTCAGCCTCCCTTCCCTATCCAGCATCACTAGAATACACATTGCACAGCAGGGAAATTACCTTGATGATGGTCAGCGGGGTCTGAGTTTTGACTGGCAGATGCATATTTTCCCCCATCTCTCAAGGCAGCTGCAAAAGAAAAATAAACACCTCTTACATGTTGTGGGACAGGATGAGGAGCAGGAGGAGGTGACATTGGCATATTCATAATAGTCCAAATGGAGACACAACGTTTTTCTGTCAAGTTCCCACTTACATGTTTTTGGGACCACAAATGTCTTCCAGCTGATTAAGTGTGTGCTAAGTATTGGCACTGTGCCATTTCTCCTGGACAGAGGCTGCAAAGGTCACCTTCCCTCTCCCTCAATCCTTATCCTTCACAGGCACTCTGGCCTGCCTTTCTCCTCTTTCTTTCTTTCTTTCTTTCTTTCTTTCTTTCTTTCTTTCTTTCTTTCTTTCTGCTGAAGAGGTCAGAGAAAGGTTGCAACAAGGAGTAGAAAGTGAACTGCTTAACATAACCTGGGATTTCTGCTGGTGATGGTGGCCTTCCTTGCCACCACATCAGCAGCTCAGAGATTGCTTTTGATTTGCAACAAGAGCAGAGAAGATCCCCACAACACTCGCCTGTACTTGCCTGGATGAAGGCAAAACCTGCCAGTGTCACTCATGGCATGGCCACCCAGTCTGGGCTACAGGTCTGGCAGCTCCTGGGTGGCCACCCCCACTGGGAGAATGAAGGGAAGCCCAGTTCTGCACAGTGCTGCTGCCTCTGGTTTACAGATGTTGTGCATGAAGCCCTGACAGGGACAGTGACTCATGAGGAGGTCTTGTGCTTAACACCCTGTGCCCAAAAGCTGACTCCACAACTCATTCTAGGGGCAGATGAGCAAGCAGCTGCACCTCCCTCTGACTCCCGGCCCATTGAGCAAATGCCTGAGCCCTCAGCGAAGCCAGAGAGTCCCGAGAAGGAAGAAGCTGCAAGTTCTACTCTGAAGGAGGCATAGCAAACTGCTCCTTCCCCCTCCGATGCTGACCTTCCTGAGCATGAAACAGAAGACTCAGTGGGCTTGGTGGATTTCTCTCGACCAGCCAGTTGCCAAAGTTTATGACATTATGAACAGCGACAGTCTTTGTTACGTAAGAGGGAGGAAAGGCGTGACTGAGATGAGTAGACCCATGTGGGTGGCTCTCGGGACAGACGCCATTAGAGGGTTAACATCTGCATGCCAAGGACCTCAATTGAAGGGCTTATCTATAGAGTTGTAAATCTTGTAGATAATTAGCATTAAAGGACTTTAGTGTTATTGCTCCTGAAAGTGTGGATTGCTTACATGCTGGGCTGCCTGAACACGACAACAGAGCCCATCCATGGATACAGGAACTGAGGCACAGAGGAATGGACTCGAATCCCGCCAATGAAGGAGAGATGGTCTGATACGCAAACAGGACTGCGAAATCTGGGAAGAGGTCTTGTGCTCACATGCCAAGACTTATCCAATGGTCATTATCCAGGATATGATTGGTAACAAGAGCCTCAAACCTTCTGTGCCCATGGCAATTTTCACTGTGTGAGAAGATGTGAAGAGAGGGAGGAGAGCCTATGTATGTTGGGGATGGTTCCTAGGCTGGTGGGCTTCCCAAGTGGGGGCCACTGCTTTCCCATGGCCAGGGGCCTGGCCCTCTCTACTCACAGACCCTGAATTCTGCCTTCAGTCCCGTTGAACACAGCCAGGCTCTGGGACAAGGTGCAGCAAGGAGTGCAGCTGCACTTGAGCTGAGGGCAAGGATGACAGAAGGAAAGCAGGTGGAGGAAAAACTGTGCTGAGCACGGGACAGAGCTTGTTACTGGGCCTCTTCGGTGGCAGTGGGTGGTGAAAAAGCAGCTCTTTTCCACCACTGTCACGCCTCGTGGATGAACTTTTCTGAGTGGTTCGTGGCTGCATCCTGGGTCAACGAGAGCAACAGTGGCACCTTTGGTAACCTGCCAAAATGGGTTGGTGAATCATTTTGAGGATAAAGTCACTCAGATCAATCAGGAATTGGAGTCCGCAATCCATGCAGTTCCATCAGCAGAGATGCCACTGCAGGATCTGGCCCCGTTTTAGTGGATGAGTTTCAGTTGCTGTCACTTGAGGAGGTGGACAAGGTGCTTGGTGAAGTCCACCTAAGCACCTGTGAGTGTGGCCATGTCCTCCATGACTGATTGCATGAAAGGGGGAGGGGGATGTCAGGCTGAGCCCAGGAGCTCTGAAGCTCCCTCTTGAGAGAGGAATGGCTTCTTTAACAGAGCTGGTTATGGGACGCCATATAAGAACTTTAAATAAATAAATCAATAAATAATAAGGTCACTGCTAGGAAAGCCTAACTTGGATGCATTAAAGACAGTGGCCAGCATCCCCTTTCTGGGCCCGGTGCTTGGGCCAGGGTTGCTGGGAAACGTTAGCCAGTCTTGAATGGCTGGATTATCCTCTTCCTTTTAAATTGGGCTTGTCCATTTTTCTTGTAAATGGATTCTGATAAATCTCATTCAGTTTTATTTTAGTAAATATGAGAACTCATAGTTGCACAAATATAGAACCATACAAACAATACAGCAATGAGAAACATATTTAACCAATACATTATTGGCATGTTGCTCCACTCCCCTTCCAGAACTGCCTTGAATCTTGTGATGGCTCACACTCCTGTATCTTTATTAATACATATTCACTAAACAGTCTCCAAACATCTTCAAAATTATTTTGACATATCATACCAATATTCCACAATATCGCAAGTTAGCTTTTCAGTAGTAGAGATATTCCTAACTTCTTTATACCAATATATTAAACAATACCAATTTGTCTGATAATCACCTTTAAATTACTAGTTTCTTGCCAATTATCGGTATTACTGATGTGAGTAAACTTTTATCAATTCTTTAATACTATGTCTCACTCATTCCCTATATGGTGCAATAATGCTAGTCCGGGGTCTACTTCACTTTTTTTACTAATTTCTTTGAAAACCATTTCCCAAACTTTCTTTATGTGTTAACACACACTACATAATGGAAATATGTATCCACTTCACAGTTAAATTCCAACATACATTGAGGTATTTATTATTCATGTAATTAAATTTAACCAAAGTTAAGCATCATTTTGAAACTAATTTATTAAAGTTTTCTTTAATTCTTATCAACATAAATTTTAAAATTCTCTTATCCCACAGAATGAGAAACAGAACAAGTCAAAAGGGGCCTCCTCGGCCATCTAGTTTGACCTCCGGCTCCAGCTGGCTCTGCTCATGACATGATATATTATTCCATTCTTCATTACTAATGTTTCTTCCTAAATATGTTTCCCAAGACTCTTTGACAGGACTGTATTGGTCCTCCCCTTCTAATAATATGATTTTTCTTGTCATTCCGCTCATCCACATATTATCTTGCTTTTCTTTCTGTCTAATTATACTCTCAAATTCCGTATATTATCTACATTTACCATTTTTCTACAACCAATCAAATTCTCTAGAAATCCTGCTAATTCTATAATTGGATATAATGGCAAAATTGATGTAATAAGCATACCTCTTTATTTATTCCAAATTCTGACCACATTCTTTAAAATTCTTTACCATTTGCCATTCTTTTTAATAATGCTTTTATTGTCATCTGGAAGGAAAATATTTAATAAGGATACCTCAATATCCTTGACATTCTAGTTCACCTCATATTATCTTATTGGGTTGTATTATAATATCTGGTGTATGCCTCATTTGATTTGCTATACAATAAAACTTTATACTGGAAATACCTAAACCTGCTGTTTTTTGGGATATATACCATCTTTTTTAAATCTTTTCTTTTTATCCCGATTACAAAATTAATTAATCATATTTTGCCTTCCTTCATTCCTTTCTTTGATATTCTACCAAACCACAATAAATCAATCCAAATCAATTACATTTCCCTCCAATTTTTATTTTCAAGAATGGAAAAATATGCCCAGTGTATTAGTTTTAGCCAACAAATCTGTTTCTTAGAGTTTTCTTCTCCAACATATTCAATGGGTTCTCAATTTTTGTAAAAGTGTTCTAATTTTCAATTTTTATCTAGTTAACACTAGCCTTTGTTTGTTCATTAATATTCTTTTTCTACTGCCCCTTCAATTCATTCAGACTTGGGTCCATTTTTTTTTCTAAAAGCTCTCATCATCTATTCAGCCATGGAATAGCTCCCTGAAGCTTCCTCCAATGTCTCTTCACTCTCCGTACATGTTAACCTAGTAGCTCTAGTTAGGCTCAGAACTGACAGTCTTCTGGTTTCGTGTGTCCAGACAGAGGAAGTTTTCAGTGGTGGTTGTCTCTGTGGCATCAATAATTTGACATCAATAAATCAGTATGCAGAGTCCAAATTATGTCACTTATAAGGATGGTGGCCAGATTGCAGGGAAAGCTGTAGGAGGTGAGACTGAGGGAACTGGGTCTTTTCAGCCTGGAGAAGAGGAGACTCACAGGGGATATGTTGGCGACATACAGGTACATGAGGGAGTGTCTCACGAAGGTGGGTAGAGATCTGTTCTCCCCTGCAGAGGAAGTAAGGACACACTCCAACAGAGCCAAGCTCAAGGAACCAATTTGGATGCCAGGAAGTACTTCCTGAGAGTTAGGGCCCCTAGGATATGGAATGGGCTTCCACAGGAGGTTGTTGAAGCCCCATCGGGAGGGTGTTCAAGAATAAGCTAGACATGCACATGGTAGGCATGTCATGAGTGGAGCAGGCTGGAGCCAGAGGTCAGACTAGATGGCCTAGGAAGGTCCTTCTGACTCGTTCAGTTTCTATGTTTCTAGTTTAAGCTTTATTCTCCATATCATATAAAAAAAGCCATACATCATTCCATATTGGATCAATTATTTCTTATGGTTTTTTTTTCTCTAGACTCAACAGTCAACATCAATAGCTCAGGAATTTACTTTCTTCTTCTTATCACAATCTCCATTATTTATGTCACTTCAATATCCATATAAATCCCTATAAATCTTTATATTCTACTTATTTTAGAATTCAAGTTCACTGAATAATTTAAACAATTAAGAATGAAGCTTTTACTTTCTTTCACAACCCCCAAGCCAGTCCCATAATTATTTTATTTTATTTAAAACATTTTAACCCCATCCTATATGAAAAATCTCCCAGGATGGCTTATAATAATTAAAACAATAATAATTACAATAATAATAATTACAATAAAACAGTAATAATTACAATAATTAAGTCAATACTTAACAAAATAATAAATAGCTTTCATAACCCCAACAA
Source organism: Varanus salvator macromaculatus (assembly GCA_023646645.1). Lineage (NCBI taxonomy): Eukaryota > Metazoa > Chordata > Lepidosauria > Squamata > Varanidae > Varanus > Varanus salvator. Next base: position 10,113,250 of record JAIXND010000795.1, read on the forward strand.
AACAAAAACAAAATGCAACTGTTGATGTTAAAACCATTTAAAATCCCTTAATGCTTAAAAAGATGGGTAAATAAAAAGGTTTTTACCTGGTACTGAAAGGAGTATAAAGTCGGTGCCAGGCAAACCTCTCCGGGGAGAGCTTTCCACAATCTGGGCACCACCATAGAGAAGGCCCTCCTCCAGGTAGACATCCTCTTTGCCTCCTTCAGGGAGGGCTCCCAGAGCAGGGCCTCTCCTGCTGATCTCAAGGGGCGTGAGGGCATCTAAGGAAGGAGACGTTCCTTCCGGTACCCTGGTCCCAAGCCATTTAGGGCTTTATAGGTTACCACCCTCCTTCATGGATCACTGACTTGTCGTGGTGAAGGGGCTTGCATAGTTCAATGAAGCTATGAGCTATGCTGTGCAGGGCCACCCAAGACGGACAGTTCATAGCAGAGAGATCTAACAAAACATGATCCACTGGAGAAGGAAATGGCAACCCACTCCAGTATCTTTGCCATGAAAACCCCATGGACAGTACCAAAAGGCAAAAAAATATGATACCGGAAGATGAACCCCCCAGGTCGGAAGGTGTCCAATATGCTACTGGGGAAGAGCAGGGGGCTAGTACTAGTAGCGCCAGAAAGAATGAAGCGACTGGGTCAAAGCCGAAAGGACACTCAGTTGCTGATGGATCTGGTGGTGAAAGGAAAGTCCGATGCTGCAAAGATCTATACTCCATCGGAACCTGGAATGTAAGATCCATGAATCCAGGCAAGCTGGATGTGGTCAAACAAGAGATGACAAGACTGAACATCGACATCTTAGGAATCAGTGAACTAAAATGGACAGGCATGGATGAATTTAATTCAGATGACCATCAGGTATACTACTGCAGGCAAGGATCCCTCAGAAGAAATGGAGTAGCCTTCATAGTCAATAAAAGAGTAGGAAAAGCAGTACTGGGATACAGTCTCCAAAATGACAGAATGATCTCAGTTCGAATCCAAGGCAAACCATTCAACATCACAATAGTCCAAGTCTATGCCCCAACCACTGGTGCTGAAGAGACTGAAGTTGACCAGTTCTATGAAGGCCTGCAACACCTTCTAGAATTAACACCAAAAAATGATGTCCTTATCATCATGGGGGATTGGAATGCTAAAGTAGGAAGCCAAAAGATAACTGGAATAACAGGCAAGTTTGGCCTTGGAGTACAAAATGAAGCAGGGCATAAGCTGGTAGAATTTTGTCAAGAGAATGCGATGGTCATAGCAAACACTCTTTTCCAACAACCCAAGAGACGACTGTACACATGGACCTCACCAGATGGTCAGCACTGAAATCAGATTGACTATGTGCTCTACAGCCAAAGATGGAGAAGCTCTATACAGTCAGTAAAAACTAGACCAGGAGCTGACTGTGGCTCAGATCATGAGCTTCTTGTTGCAAAATTTAGGCTTAAATTGAAGAAAGTAGGAAAAAGCATTAGGTCACTCAGGCCTAAATCATATCCCTGATGAATATACAGTGGAGGTGACAAATAGATTTAAGGAATTAGATCTGATAGACAGAGTGCCTGAAGAACTATGGACGGAGGTTCGCAACATGTACAAGAGGTAGTGCAAAGTGCAAAGAAATAGAAAACAAGAGAATAGGGAGGACCAGAGATCTCTTCAAGAAAATTGGAGATATGAAGGGAATGTTTCATGCAAAGACGGGCATGATAAAGAACCAAAATGACAGGGACCTAACAGAGGCAGAAGAGATTAAGAAGGGGTGGCAAGATTACACAGAAAAACTATACAAGAAAACGCTTAATGTCCCTGATAACCATGATGGGGTGATCACTGATCTCGAGCCAGACATCCTGGAATGTGAAGTCAAATGGGCCTTAGGAAGTCTGAGCAACAACAAAGCTAGTGGAGGTGACAGTATTGCACCTGAGCTATTCAAAATCCTAAAAGACGATGCAGTAAAAGTGCTACACTCAATATGCCAGCAAACCTGGAAAACTCAACAGTGGCCACAGGAATGGAAAAGGTCAGTTTACATTCTGATCCCAAAGAAGGGCAATGCCAAAGAATGTTCAAACTACCGCACCATTGCACTCATTTCACATGCTAGCAAAGTGATGCTCAAAATCCTACAAGCTAGGCTCCAGCAGTATGTGGACCAGGAAATACCAAAAGTACAGGCAGGATTTAGATGAGGGAGAGGAACTAGAGATCAAAGTGCCAACATATGCTGGGTCATGGAGAAAGCTAGGGAGTTCCAGAAAAACATCTACTCTGCTTCACTGACTAAAACCTTTCATTGTGTGAATCACAGCAAATTGTGGCAAGTCCTTAAAGAGATGGGAGTACCAGACCATCTTATTTGTCTCTTGAGAAACCTATATGTGGGTCAAGAAACAACAGTGAGAACTGGACACGGAACCACTGATTGGTTCAAAATTGAGAAAGGAGTTCAGCAAGGCTGTATACTGTTGTTCTGACTATTTAACCTACATGCAGAGCACATCATGAGAAAGGCGGGACTAGATGAATCACAAGTTCGAATTAAGATTGCCGGGAGAAATATCAACCACCTCAGATATGCAGATGATATCACTCTAATGGCAGAAAGTGAAGAGGTACTAAAGAGCCTCTTGATGCGGGTGAAGGAGGAGTGCAAAAGTTGGCTTGAAATTCAACATTACGAAAACTAAGATCATGGCATCTGGTTCTCTCACTTCCTGGCAAATAGTTGGGGAAGAAATGGAGGTAGTGACAGATTTTATTTTCCTGGGCTCCAAGATCACCGCAGACAGGGACTGCAGCCAAGAAATTAGACAATTGCTCCTGGGAAGGAAAGCTATGGCAAATCGAGACAGCATACTAAAAAGCAGAGACATCACCCTGCTGACAAAAGTGCGTATAGTCAAGGCTATGGTTTTCCCAGTTGCAATGTATGGCTGTGAAAGCTGGACCATAAGGAAGGCTGAGCGCCGATGTATTAAGACCTTTGAGTTGTGGTGCTGGAGGAGACTCCTGCGAGTCCCTTGGACTGCAAGGCGATCAACCCGGTCAGTCCTAGAGAAGATCAACTCTGACTGGTCTTTAGAAGGTCAGATACTGAATATGCTCCTTCATGGATCACTGCCTTGTCGTGGCGAAGGGGCTTGCGTAGCTCAATGAAGCTATGAGCTATGCCGTGCAGGGTCACCCAAGACGGACAGGTCATAGCAGAGAGCTCTGACAAAACGTGATCCACTGGAGAAGAAAATGGCAACCCACTCCAGTATCTTTGCCATGAAAACCCCATGGACATGAAAACCAAAAGGCAAAACGATATGACACCGGAAGATGAGCCCCTCAGGTCGGAAGGTGTCCAATATGCTACTGGGGAAGAGCGGAGGGCTAGTACTAGTAGCGCCAGAAAGAATGAAGCGACCGGGTCAAAGCCGAAAGGACACTCAGTTGCCGATGTATCTGGAGGTGAAAGGAAAGTCCGATGCTGCAAAGATCTTTACTCCATAGGAACCTGGAATGTAAGATCCATGAATCAAGGCAAGCTGGATGTGGTCAAACAAGAGATGACAAGACTGAACATCGACATCTTAGGAATCAGTGAACTAAAATGGACAGGCATGGGTGAATTTAGTTCAGATGACCATCAGGTATACTACTGCGGGCAAGAATCCCTCAGAAGAAATGGAGTAGCCTTCATAGTCAATAAAAGAGTAGGGAAAGCAGTACTGGGATACAATCTCCAAAATGACAGAATGATCTCAGTTCGAATCCAAGGCAAACCATTCAACATCACAATAGTCCAAGTTTATGCCCCAACCACTGGTGCTGAAGAGGCTGAAGTTGGCCGGTTCTATGAAGGCCTACAACACCTGCTAGAATTAACTCCAAAAAATGATGTCCTTATCATTATGGGGGATTGGAATGCTAAAGTAGGAAACCAAAAGATAACTGGAATAACAGGCAAGTTTGGCCTTGGAGTACAAAATGAAGCAGGACACAGGCTGGTAGAATTTTGTCAAGAGAATACGATGGTCATAACAAACACTCTTTTCCAACAACCCAAGAGACGTCTCTACACATGGACATCACCAGACGGTCAACACAGAAATCAGATTGACTATGTGCTCTGCAGCCAAAGATGGAGAAGTTCTATACAGTCAGTAAAAACTAGACCAGGAGCTGACTGTGGCTCAGATCATGAGCTTCTGGTGGCAAAATTTAGGCTTAAGTTGAAGAAAGTAGGGAAAAGCACTAGGCCACTCAGGTATGACCTAAATCATATCCGTGATGAATATACAGTAGAGGTGACAAATAGATTTAAGGAATTAGATCTGATAGACAGAGTGCCTGAAGAACTATGGACGGAGGTTCGCAACATTGTACAAGAGGCAGCAACTAAAACCATCCCAAAGAAAAAGAAATGCAAGAAAGCAAAATGGCTGTCTGAGGATGCCTTACAAATAGCTGAGGAAAGAAGGGAAGCGAAAGGCAAGGGAGAAAGAGAAAGATACAAACAATTGAATGCAGAATTCCAGAGAACAGCTAGAAGAGATAAGAATGCCTTCCTAAATGAACAGTGCAAAGAAATAGAAGAAAACAATAGAATAGGGAGGACCAGAGATCTCTTCAAGAAAATTAGAGATATGAAGGGAACATTTCATGCAAAGATGGGCATAATAAAGGACCAAAATGGCAGGGACCTAACAGAGGCAGAAGAGATTAAGAAGAGGTGGCAAGATTACACAGAAGAACTATACAAGAAAGAGCTTAACATCCCTGATAACCACGATGGGGTGGTCACTGACCTCGAGCCAGACATCCTGGAATGTGAAGTGAAATGGGCCTTAGGAAGTCTGAGCAACAACAAAGCTAGTGGAGGTGACAGCATTCCAGCTGAGCTATTCAAAATCCTGAAAGACGATGCAGTTAAAGTGCTACACTCAATATGCCAGCAAATTTGGAAAACTCAACAGTGGCCACAGGATTGGAAAAGGTCAGTTTACATTCCGATCCCCAAGAAGGGCAATGCCAAAGAATGTTCAAACTACCGCACCATTGCACTCATTTCACATGCTAGCAAAGTGATGCTCAAAATCCTACAAGCTAGGCTCCAGCAGTATGTGGACCGAGAACTACCAGAAGTACAGGCAGGATTTCGAAGAGGGAGAGGAACTAGAGATCAAATTGCCAACATACGCTGGATCATGGAGAAAGCCAGGGAGTTCCAGAAAAAGATCTACTTCTGCTTCATTGACTACGCTAAAGCCTTTGATTGTGTGGATCACAACAAATTGTGGCAAGTTCTTAAAGAGATGGGAGTACCAGACCATCTTATTTGTCTCTTGAGAAACCTATATGCAGGTCAAGAAGCAACAGTGAGAACCGGACACGGAACCACTGATTGGTTCAAAATTGGGAAAGGAGTTCGGCAAGGCTGTATACTGTCACCCTGCCTATTCAACTTATATGCAGAGCACATCATGAGAAAGGCAGGGCTAGATGAATCACCAGTTGGAATCAAGATTGCTGGGAGAAATATCAACAACCTCAGATATGCAGATGATACCACTCTCATGGCAGAAAGTGAAGAGGAACTAAAGAGCCTCTTGATGCGGGTGAAGGAGGAGAGTGCAAAAGTTGGCTTGAAACTCAACATTAAGAAAACTAAGATCATGGCATCCAGTCCTCTCACTTCCTGGCAAATAGATGGGGAAGAAATGGAGGTAGTGACAGATTTTGTTTTCCTGGGCTCCAAGATCACCGCAGACGGGGACTGCAGCCAAGAAATTAAAAGACGCTTGCTCCTGGGGAGGAAAGCTATGGCAAATCTGGACAGCATACTAAAAAGCAGAGACATCACCCTGCCAACAAAAGTGCGTATAGTCAAGGCTATGGTTTTCCCAGTTGCAATGTATGGCTGTGAAAGCTGGACCATAAGGAAGGCTGAGCGCAAAAGGATTGAGGCCTTTGAGTTGTGGTGCTGGAGAAGACTCCTGCGAGTCCCTTGGACCGCAAGGCGATCAAACCGGTCAGTCCTAGAGGAGATCAACCCTGACTGCTCTTTAGAAGGCCAGATAGTGAAGATGAAACTCAAATACTTTGGCCACCTAATGAGAAGGAAGGACTCCCTGGAGAAGAGTCTAATGCTGGGAACAATAGATGGCAAAAGAAGAAGGGGACGGCAGAGGATGAGGTGGCTAGATGGAGTCACTGAGGCGGTTGGTGCGAGCTTGAGTGGACTCCGGGGGATGGTGGAGGACAGGAGGGCCTGGAGGAATGTTGTCCATGGGGTCGCGATGGGTCGGACTCGACTTCGCGACTAACAACAAATACTGAATATGAAACTCAAATACTTTGGCCACCTAATGAGAAGGAAGGACTCCCTGGAGAAGAGTCTATTGCTGGGAACAATAGATGGCAAAGAAGAAGGGGACGGCAGAGAATGAGGAGGCTAGATAGAGTCACTGAAGCAGTTGGTGTGAGCTTAAGTGGACTCCAGGGGATGGTGGAGGACAGGAAGGACTGGAGGAATGTTGTCCATGGGGTCGTGATGGGACATGACTTCACGACTAACAACAACAGGTTAGCACCAGCACCTTAAATTGGGCCTGGACATCGATTGGAAGCCAGTGTAGCTGGTGGAAGACCAGCATTATATAAGAATATAGACCAGCCCCCGTCAGCAATCTGGCAGGTCTGTTTTTTACCAATTGAAGTACCTGGACTTTTTCTAGGGCAGCCCCATGTAGCGCGCATTGCAATAATCCAATCAATAAATTGCAATAAAGAATAATTGTTTACCGTGTCTGTCTCTGCACTAGAGCTGTACACAGTCCAATTGAATTTAACGGCTGAAACTATTACATCGAGTCAAATCTTGTTAATTAACTTCAAGTTTTGATGTTCTTTCTGACAGCTGGTTTCCAGCAGTCACAATCACCCCCCACCCCCATTAAAACTATATCTGTTCCAGTGGGAGTTTCATAGTTGAATTTATTTACAATCCATGAATCAGTTCCTCGCTATTAAAATCCCTTCAGGCAGCAGGATCCTTCTCCTTCAAATCACATCAACAACCATCTACAGTTTACTTTTGGTAATCTAAGGGAGGCATAAGGTGCATTCTTTTTACTGTCTGAAACAATCTTGCTTGTTGAAAGGGGTGTTTGTTACTTTAGCAACAGGCAGTTTAACTTGCTGTTATTGTCTATCTGCTTGCCTCAACAATGTTTTTTCAAGGAACCATAGGCTTAACTTGCCAGATGTTGTCTTCAGCAGTTGAAATCCACCCAGGATCTTTTGAGGAGCACTGATTTTCTGAATAGAAGATGCCCATTAATTGAGGCTGGGAGACCGTCTGGGCAGGGGAGATGAGGGGGATGTGGTGCTGCTCCACTGTCCCTGCCTTGGCTTTCCTGGGGCATCCCCAGCTGCTTCTTGCCCCTGTGCCCCAGGAGAGTCAGGCCCCATGGAGAAAGCGCTACACACTGCCACCCAGCTGCTTGCAGCCTGCTGCAGGCTCAGTCTGGCTCAACCAGAAGGGACAGAGGGGGGAACCAACGGAGGGGCACTGCTGCTCTCCACACTGTTGTCCAGCAGAGCCAGGGCTGCGTGCCTGGCTCCTTTGGCAGATGGGGCACTTCCCCCAGGAGAGTGAGGAAGCAGCACAAGGGGAAGGTGCAGTAACATGCAGCCGCAACTGAGTGTGTTAGCAGATCCTCAGCACTCCGGCTCATGCAGAGTGGCAACAGGGGAATCAAGGGAGCAGTGCTTCTTTTCTTCCAGTGCTGACAAGTTGCTCTCCCCTTCCTGCTTACCCCAAGGGATAGGACTGGGGCAGGAACCGAGAGGAGGGGCAAGCCTCTGACGGTTGGGCCAAATGGGAACTGCCAGTGGCCCCTCCTGGTTGGCCACTCAGCAGGAGCAGCAATGACCGCTGTTGCCCACTGGCGTGATACTTCTGGTGTTGGTACCACAATGAGTCCTGTTTTCCTGTTTGGAGGCAGAACAGGAATCTGTGCTACTGGGAAGTTAAAAAACCAAGAGTGGCTTTTGTTCATGGCTGCTCAAATCCAGACATGCCACACTGTGATACCACAATGAGGTGTTAGCAAAGGAGGAGCCAGATATGAAGGCCCTTGACTGGGGAACATACCTGAATTCACAGAGAAGGAGGCACATCCTGCTAACACCAGAAGGCCCCATAGCATCTTCATATTCTTAGAGTTCCAGGGACTTTCAACTGGTCACCACAGCTGGAGAACAAAGCAATGCAGCCTTCCCCTGACTGCTGCTGCTTCATATTTATGCATCCCATAAGGGCCAATCAGTCCATTGAAGGGTGGAGGATCTGAGCAACAAGCTGCTATTTTCGGAGAACTCTGCCTAGTCAACCATTTGGGACAGCACAGTCTGGGTCTGTTTCCTTGTGCAATGTACCGAAGCACTTTTTTCCAAGTCTCCTGGATATGGTTTGTGTGGTACCTCCTGAGAATGCCAGGCTGCCTCAGGAGATGGGGAGTATGCTGGGGAGGAAGGCTTCAGGCAAGAGGCTGCTTGCAGGGCCTGGAACGGGCAGCTCTTTCCCTAAAAATGACGCCCCCTGGTCCTGCAGGGGGGACTCTCCACTGCTGTCTTTTGTGATTGCAGGAATGGTCCAGGGCATCCACAGCCTGGGGTGCCAGCTCTGTGTTCGGAGCATGCCCTGGCTTGTCTTCAGAGTCTGCTTCCCTTCCAGATCTCTTCAGAGTATCCCTTGTCTTTCCTGAGTCCTTGATCTTGAAACTATTGCAGCAAGCTCCATTCATCTTGGAAACCTCTGGGGAAATCATATCCTCACCAGGAGCTTTTCCAGGGGCCAAAATTGATATCAACTGCTTACATTCAGGTTTTGAGACATCTGGCCACTCTGGCAGTATGCTTAATTCAGTCAGAACTATTGTTGATTTGGTGTGTGGGCAGCTACAAATAAAGGGGAAATGTTGGGTCCAGCTTTGTGCAGAAATGCATGCATAAGGCATGGTATGGTGTCCAGAAACGCCATTAGTCACCCGTTCCCAAAATTCTCTCTCTCTCTCTCTCTCTCTCTCTCTCTCTCTCTCTCTCTCTCTCTCTCTCGCTCTCGTTAGGCTAAGGGCAAGTTCCCTCCATTGGTCCCGCCTTGATCTTTAAGAATTTCTTATATTGGGATCAAAGTCTCCTCTGTAGCTTTCTCAGATCTTGTCTTTTCCTCTGTAGCTTTCTCAGATCTTGTCTTTTGTTCCTGCAGTCTTGGTGGTACCATCCCTTTCTCATATTATTCCTTCTAGAGAGACAGTTGGTCGTGAGCTGGGAGATTAGAATACTATTAATTGAACTAAAAATATGATACTACATACTGGAGTTTGGATGAGATGCAAGCTGCTTTTGCTCTAGCATCTGTGGTGTGTTTAGAAGGGCAGTGATTTTCTCCCTGAGCTTGGGGCACCACCGAAGGCAATATTTGACCTGGGTGATGCCATCAGGATTATAGTACCTTGCAGGAGCAGTGGCCTTATAGGCTGAAAGAGTCAGGACCAAAGGTCCAAATGAGCGCTCTCAGTTCTGTTATGGACATCAAAGAGACTAACCTGGAAAAGGAGTACACAAGAGATCAAGATATAGTCCATCACACTGGCTCCTGATGAACTTAGAAAGGTGCAATACCCATTTGAACTGTCTTGACTGGGGCCATGGAGACTGAACAGCCTGTGCGTAAAAGATTCAGTAGAGACACCTCTTGTTCGTTCAATAGTTTGTCCATGGAGGACCAGGGCAAGTACCACTCATCTTCAGGACTCCAGTGCATCTTCCTAACATAGCTGGTAACATCTTGGCCAATTCAGGCATAGAAATCACTACCTAGTAGGATATTTGCATTTGGTAGGGTTTGCTCAAGTTTCTCCAAAAGGATTTGCAGGGAAGACCAGGCAGTGAACCACAGGTCTGGGTTCCATCCAGTTGGAAGATAGACATTAATACAAAAACTTAACCCAAAATATTTACTGTCTATCTGGACTACCTGAATATATTTGCTGTCTGACCTTTGTTGAATAAATCCTTTCAGGTTAGCTGAGATCAAGGTTGACAACCTACCACCCGCTCTTCCATGCAAGCTTGTTTTGATGGCAGGGGTGTTATGTGAACAGAATCCTGGCAAGGAGGTAGAAGGCACCATGTTTCCTGTAGAAGAATGATGTTAAATTCTGACAGGAATTGTTCAAAACATGTATCCACTAATTTATTGTGCCAACCTGCGATGTTCCAGGAAATGAGTTTTAAGTAGGCTGGGACCTTCGAAGTAAGTCAGTTGGTGGCCATTGAAGCATTGTGTTCTTGTCTCAGAGCATGTAGTCATACTGGTGTGATGGTTTCCTCTTCAAAATGAAAGTCATTATCAAGCAGCAACCTTAGTTTGTTGGTTTGCTTGTTATCTCTGAGCGAGGCTGAATAGGCAGGCTGGGAACCTTGGGTGGAACATACTCTGGTTACAGCAACTTCCCCTTGTCCACCTTCCTGTTCTCAGTTGACACTGGCTGGAACATATTGTCAGCATTTGGGGTGGGGCAAGATGGAATCCACGCAGTCTGAAAGGTAGGAGGAGGACATGATGGCCTGCCGAGATGTAGATTAGTTTCTTGTAAACTTGTTTGTTTGCAGGGTTCAGGAGATTTATAATGGTTTTCTATGGGGTTGCTGTTGGATTGATGATCCAAGGATACTAAGTCAATTAGAGGCTTGGCTGCTGCTCAAGTCAGCAGCAGTGTTGGTTTCAATTCATCCAGTTGTTTCAGTATTTCTTCTTGTTCACTCTTTGCTCAAACTTCAAAGGGATGAATTAGTTCTGTTTCTAACATGTCATCAGTGCCAGTTTTTCCTTGCATAAACTCAGTATATTTGTTTGGGGAATATCTTGTGAAGTACACTGAGGGTGTTAGGTTGCTATGGTTTTTATTGCTTGGCGCATTGCCCACAGCACACGGCAGAGGAGTATCCACTTGAGAAGTTGGGCCAAGGAGAGCATTTCTTTTTTCCTCTCAAAAGACACACACTGGGTATATTTGAAAAGTAGGAAAAAAGCATTTCATCTTACATAGCATTCAGGGGATTGTGGAATGGTGAAAAGACAACAAAATTTGCTTCTGTCCTCACATACTAGGTAGCCATTCAACAGCACTTAGGTTGATCATGTAGCTTGAACATTGAAGAAGCAAACTAAGTGGTATTATAATAGCTCTTCTAGTTGACCAGCATCCAATGTTAAACCTGTTGAGAGTGATCCTTAGAGCAACCTGATGTGTTTGGTTGCACTCATTTAAATTTAACTCTTTGGTAGAAGGTGGAACTTCAAGCTCTGCCTCTATTTGGTTACCCTTCTGAACATAGTTCATTCTTTTGAGCAATTTTGCTTTCTTTGATTGTCCACAAACAAATCAGAACTGGTACCAGTGTTTTGAGCTGCTGCACAGGCTACAAACTTATCTGTATGACTTTGCACAAAAGTTTCAAAGGCTGTTTTTTTAAAGAGTCCACCTTTGTGTTTATAGGTGTTAGCTGTTCAAAAATTGAGATTATAGTTTGTGCATTTGGTAGGCATTGCTTGGCAGCGAAACCTGTTGTGAATTCCTTTGGTGATTGTTTGTCTTGTTCATCCCCCATCAAAGATGTGTCAGCCTCAGGAGAGAACAACGCAGGCAAAGGTTCAGTCAAATGATTGGATTCCTCATGCAAAGTAGAGGACAGCCCTAATAATCGTTGTTTTTCAATTTCTGTTTCCAAATCCCAATTCAATATATCATAACTGTTAGAGGTGGAGGCAGAGTAAGAAGGAATTGCTTTGTTGTTATTGTTACTCACGATTTCCCCATTTGTCATGTATTCTTCCCTTTTTGGTTGTTTCCTTGGTTTAGGTAGAGTATGGAAGCCTGGGATTGTCCTGTTACATTTCTTATTCTTATTCCTCTCCATTGCTTGCTTCAGTGACAGCGTGTCTCAACTGAAGCTTGTAAAATATTTCAGGAGATTTATTTATAAAATAAGCTAGGTAACAATTTGAAATGTGTAGCCAGGCTAGTTGTAGAAGTGAATAAAATAAACTATCAGGAGGAGCTCAGCAGAGAAGCTGTTGCTAAGTTGCCATCTTGGCTCTGCCAAAAGCAAATGGCAAGAATACCAGATCAATTTGTGTGTACTCAAAGGAAGTGTTCCTGTGCTGCCCAGTCAAATACTGATAGCATGGAAAGGTCATCAGCTTGTTTCATTACGGGCGGGAGGTGAGCTTTTATTGCTCCAGCATTGCACTTTCAGTCCTTTAGCTCTCAGAGGGTGCAGGAAATTCATTTCCACTGGCCATTTGTTTATTCGCATGAGGCAGGTAATAAATTAGAGGGATGTGTATGCCTATGAGCATCCAGTCCTGTCCCAGGAAAACCTTATCCAGCTAAAACCCTCCTTACAAAAAAAGGCAATGCCTGAACATCGGGAAATCACCCGCTTCAAGGAAATATGAGATCCCATGTGCTGGTAGCCATCCGATTCCCTGGGCTCAGCTTTCCTGGACTTGAGTCTGCTTCGTAGTGGCCTGGAGTTTCAGGCTCCAGGATAGCGTGCTCTGTGCTTGCACAGTACACACTGGGAAGCAAGCCCCACATGCTGTGCAAGCAAACTAGCCACATGCAAGAGTCCTGTCTGGGGCTTCCTTGTGTGCCAAAATTGCCCTTGAGGGACCTGCAGGTCCTTTGAGGCCAGGCTCATGCAAGCTGTAGCCTGCTGGCTCCAGGGAAGGGATTTCCTGCTTGCCTGGGGAGGATGGCAGCCAGAGCACCAGGTGCCCCCCACCCCGGACTCTTGCTGAGCAGGGAGGGTGGCTCCAGGGTGTGCTCTCCTCTCAGGACAATGTCCATCTGGCAGGAATGCTTAGCCAAGAGGGCAGAACTTCAGGTTCCATCCAACGCATGAGGCAGCTGGGACTTGGGGTTTACTGGCAGGGTAGATGGTGTGGAGAGGCAGGCTGAAAGCTGGGCACTCCTGGATATCAGCAGGAGGCTCACATGCCTGGAACTTCCTCCCTTCAAGGTCCTGTCAAGAGAGGTCCAGAATAAAAGAACTCTCCTGCTCACTCTTCCGGTGACAAATCAGCAGGTGCTAAGTGTGGTCAATAAACAACCAGCCTGTTGGGACAGGGACATGCATTTAGGGGGCACCTTGCCCTTGTGTGTTGACCAACATCCCCTTGCCAGCATACTGTGTCCTAGGTTGAGACAGCAACACAGCAGAGACACCATAGCACTGCCCTTCCAGGGGGAGAGTTTCTGGCTCTGGCACTGGAGGCGAGGTCCAGCCAAAAGGTGGGCTCGAAAAACAAGGGGATGGCTTTGTAGCTATTTCACTTTTAGAAATGGTGTTTAGTTTAAGTTTAGTTTTTCATCTTGCTTTGCCTCATTGTCTTCCATTTTTAAGAAGACAATGAGGCAAAGCAAGATGATGCAAGCGTCAGATGCCCACAGGAAGCCCCATGTGGGACATGGGTGCCATGGCACCAGCTTGGCTGATGGAGAGAAGGGAATGGGAAGGGCCACTCCCCCCACACACAGTGCCCTGCCCAGCTTTCCTTTTCCCCCAGTTGTGTTTGTCCATGACAGAAAATCCAGTTTTCCACTCCTGGGTGCTCTCCTTTGTTCAACAGTGTCTGCCTAGACAGAGCTCGGTGACTTTTTCAGAAAAGCCATGACAGTGTTGCTGGATGCAAGGAAGAGAGCCCAGAGCAATGACACCACAGCTCTCCAAGTTGCCCATTTCCCGACTCTCTCGCTTTCTTTCTCCTCTGCCATCTTTCTGTATCTCCTACACAGCATAGTCTCAGTGCAAAACAGAGGTGACAGAGACAGCTGCATACATTGCCCGCACTACTTTTTAGGTATTTTCATGTACAGCGTTTTGATTCCCTTCTTTGCAGGCACTTTTGGAATATTTGCACCCCTCAGCATGGGGTGTTGGGATGGCTCCTGAGTGCTGCTGTTGTCCTGGGTGCTCCTGAGTGCTGCTCCTTGCATGTTGTCTTTGGAATCATCTTCTTGCATGCGCTCTGAGGTCCAACTTCCTGGTCAGAGCACGTTCAAGTGTGGAAGGTGCCAGCACCCACCCCGTGCAGCTGGAGTTTATAAAGCAATCCATCCATCCATCCATCAATCAATCCTGTCCCCCTGGCCCAGCCAAGCAGGCTCTGCTCATTGCCATGGGCAATTCCCCTTCAGAGGGCTACTGATGAAAAAAGCACAGGAGTCGATTTCATTTTTGGGGATGATGTTCAGTGTAAAATAATGCAAAATAATATGAATGTAACACATGTTTAAAAATCAGGACAGTCATAGTGTCAGCTGCCCCGATTCTGCACTTTTGCATCTTCCCCCCAAGAAGAAGGCAAAGATGCTACCTGGGGAAATAGAGCTGGGAGGCTTCTCTTCAGGCCCATTTCCCCACATGCATTTTGGCTACATGAGCCCTGCAGCTGCTTGGGCTGCAAGGGGAAGAGCAGCGTGTGTGCCACTGAGGACCCTCCAGGGCGATTAGGAGCTCACAGGCCCTTTGCCACAGAGGGATACGCAGCAATATCAGAAGGGTCTCAGTGTGGCAGCACATGGCATCCTCATCTTGAGTCATTTAGCAGCTCCAAGAAGGGCTTGCTGTGGGTTTTGCTCTGTCTGGCTGCCAACAAGGGCGAAGGGCCAACAGGGCTCTCCAATCTGGTCGCTTGCTGCAGCAGCTGGGCCAGCCCACCATGAGCTGTATAAGAAGGCAGGCTTGTGAGGAGCCAGCTCTCCAAGCACGGGGGACCCCAGGGCAAAGTATCTCTGGCAGCAGGGCCAGTGGGGTGCACAGAAAAGTAAACCCACCATTCTCTCCAGGAGGAAAATAAACTCGGTAAACTCCCACATCCCTAGTTTTTTCAGGTGAATCATGCCACTAAGTGCTCATGCCACTTAGGCCAAGTATGAAGGAAGAAAGCCGGCAGGGGTATCCAGTGCATTGCCCTGAGAGCCGCATGTAGGACTCTCTGCCTGCTGGACACAAGTCATGACGGTGTGCTCGGTGTACATTCTTACAGGAAAAAATTATCATTGGATACAATTAGGCTTTATAAGGAGAATGTGTCAGGAATAAGCTACAATAGACAGATTTAATGGAACACTTAGTTGAAGAGGAAGAGATAGGAGAGATTATTAATGAGTTAGAAGTAGGGAAAACTCCTGGAATAGATGGGTTAGGATCAAAGTATTATAACATTTTAAAAAAGATATTGATTCCAAAATGAAACTCTTTGTTTAATAAAATATTGGAAGGAGGAAAGATGCCAGTATCTTGGAAATATTCTTCAATAGTTTTAATTCCTAAACGAAACAAAGATTTGACAGATTCAGCATCTTACAGGCATATATCTTTGATAATCAAGATGCATTTTTACAGCAATATTTGTAAATAGTGAATATATTGCATATATACACTCAATAAATATTCTATTTTTTATTTATTTATTTGAAACTGTTCTAGTGAGTAGCCCTAGAAGGTACAAGTCCAGCTTTCCTTAGATGCACATCTGCACTCATAAATACTTGAGGGATGCTATAGGAAGATTGTGCTTACACAGCTGCCTGAAGGGGTGAGATCAGCTGTGTGGGTCTAGAACCCTCCTCTATTTTTTGGATCTGGGAAGGGATGCCCTTTTAAGGACAGAGCTAGAGCCAGCGTGTCTGTCTCTTGGAAGGGGAAATACCTGCTCTTTTCTTCACAAGGACCCCAGCATTCATTCAGATCTCACACTGCCTCGGCCAGGTTGTTCGCCTACCTTCAACTCATGCCCACCCAAAATGGCTCGTGACCTGAAAGTCCTTTTGGCCTAGCAGCTCATAGTTGTAGTCCTCCTATTTATACCCACCTATCCTGTCCCTCCTCCTCTGGGAGCTCAATATTCAGATATGTGGACCTCACAGAGAATGTGAGGCTGCCATTTCCCAAACTGGTGCTTAGCCAAGGTTTACTTGTGGAGGCCTTTGGTCCTCCTTGCAAAGCTTTTCATCTGTGCAACCATGCAGATTGTTGTGGCAAAAAGGCAGGACATGCATTCCATATAAAGAAGGTTGGGTTGAGCATTGGTGTCCAAATCCCTGCAAGGCTTGGACCCCAGCCCAAAGAGAGCCTCGCCAACTCTCACCTCCAGTACGCTTTATGGAAGCCGCAATGCTTTCCTGCTAGACATCCAGCAAAGTTTGTTCTCCCAAGTCTTTGAGGATGTCCAGTTTGTTTCTGTGGGTTTGGTGAATTAGCAAGTTTAGCTGCATCTTCAATTGCTGGTGGAACAGCCTGGTGAGAGCTCTGAGGGAACGAGCACAAGCTGCTCCATCCAGGTGGAGATGTGGAAACCAGAAGTGGTTGCAATGCAAGGTCAGCTTTGAGAACTACGTCCTGCCAGGGAAAACATGGAGACTGGGCACAGTTGGGCACCTGGCCCACAAGCCAGGAGGGCTGCTCTGGAAGAGCCCGCCTGGGTGCACCTCCTCCCCTGGCCTCTCAGCCTGTCTGCTCAGCCACTTCCTGCCTTAATCAGGCAAGGGTGGTGCATCTGGTGCGATGGGCAGGGATAAGGCACCATATGCAGCTTCTGCCCCCCACCCCGCTCCAGTCCACATCCATGTCCACTGTGCCCCAGTGGCACCCAGCCTCCAAATGATCGCATGGTCAGAATGTCACCCAAGGTCTTTCTGCCAAAAAGCTCTCTGCTCCCCCTGGAGTTTTGTGCTCTAGCATTTCCTTTAGCTACTGATCTGGTAGGTTTCTCAGTGCCACAACAGTTTTATTCCTTGCTGCTGGCCTTGTCTTGGCTGAATTCTCAGTTTGTCCATGCATGGGTTTTTGTTAATGCTTGCCTCTCCAGTTTTTAAAATGCATTTCCATTTCCTGTTCTCCACTTCAACTCCTGAGCAGCTGAGCATTGCAATCCAACTGGGATAACTGGGCATTTTACCTGGAATGTCACTGCTGAGTGACTGCTGGGTTGTGGGTCACCCCCCTCCCCACTGAACTGCCCCCCTGCTGACTTTCCTCAGGCCAGCAATGTCGCAACTGTTCGGAATGCTGCATTGCCCTGTGGGACAGATTTCATGTGGCTCACCTGGAGATGCTGCTCTGCAAGTGAAGGGGCAGGCAAAAGAGTGGCGAGCATGAGGAGGACAGGTGCCATCCCAGCCCGCATGGGATTTCCCGCCCCCTTTTCTCTCCCTTTCTCTGCCTTGTCCACTCAGCTAGAGAGTGAATGCGATGCCATGTCCCCTTCCCTCCCGCCAAGCCTTTGAAAGCTCAAGGGTAGGGTGCCCCCCGATGCTGCTGGTGTCCCACTAGCTGGCCATGCACACTCACAGGAGAGGTCAGTGGGAAAGGGCTGCGGCTGCATCCTGCATGGGACCCTGCAGGATGGTGCGCTGCTCCCTACCTCGCCACAGTTCCTGGGGATCGCAATGGGAAACGGACTGCATGGTCTGGCAGTGCTATATGAGTGGAGAGGATGAAACCGGGGGGGGGGGGGCAATATATTCTTTGCAACAATGTTCTTCCAGGGATTGGGTCCGGCATAGGCAGGGTGGGCTCTGGACCCACACCCTGGGAGGGGGCACTGAAAAAGACCCCTTCTCCCTGCCTGGCAAGATGCCTCCAGCTTTGGCCCTGGCAAGGGTGCTGGTGCAGATGGGGCTGAGGATGGGCAGGAGATGAATGCGCTTCCTGTGAGCCACTTCCCTTTCTCTCCAGCACAGTGGAGGGTCCAGTTATGAGAAAGAGGAGCAGAAGCAAGAGACACTCCAAAGGGAGGGGCCCTGAGGGTGTCTTGTTGGAATTCCCACTTTGTGATGAGCAGTACCCTTGGAAAGGCTGAGTTAGCCCCATGCAGAAGAATCCCTTGGCGTAGTCCCTAGAAAGGCATGGGATTTAAGTCAAACTGCCCTGCAGCACAACCTTGGCAACTGAGGGGGGAATATGGGGCAAAGCATGTGGTCCAGGTAGGGGCAGAGAGGGGCTGCTGGTGTTGCGGGTGCTGGAAAGCAGGGGACACTCCCCTGAGACTAATCCTTCCAGGAGACTGGAGAGCATAACTTTTCCACACACTAATTTGATTTCTGAAGAGTTCACCATTGCAAATGGACTAGTTACACTCAAGGATTGGTTCACACATGCTTTCCTGCTGCGAATATCTACTTTATTGATTGTTTTGTTCAGATGAATTTTCAAAATGCCTGCACCAGAATCGAGCCAATTTCAGGCTAGAGAAGATGTTCAGGATGGTCACAGCTTTCTAGCTTCCCACATGGAGAGTCACTAGGCGATCATCCTCTGAAGCTTATCTGTAGCTGCCACACCACACCAACGGAGGGAGTACAGGGGGCACTGGAATGGAAAAGGTGTGACTCACAACTGTGTGCGTGGGACAGAGTGCCTTGGAGGGACCAGCATGCAGCATCCCCCATGCATTTCCAGGCCCTGACGCCACAACCAGCCCCCTTGCTGTGCTTATGGAAACTGCTCTGTGCACTGATGTGCTTCTTTCAGAGCCCTCCTTTGCACCCCAAAGAGACCCTGGGGCACCTAAGAACAGCATGTGCATCAGGTGACACATAGTCTTTAAAAGCATTGGGGCTCCTCCAGCAGAAGCATACACAGCAACACAGCCATGAGAAACAAGCACAGGCACCAAAAAGAACAGAAGCAGAATAACAAAAAAGATTGAACATGCTGCTTAGACTCAGGGCTGAATCTGGAAGGTCCCTGCATCATCCAAACCACCCTCAAGCAGTGTGAGGGTGGCAGGAAGAGCATCCCGGTTGGCCACCTGGCCACAGCCCCCATTCCCGGCTGAGCTCGTAACCCCCTTTTCCAGCCAGCTCCATGAAGACATTGCATCAGCAGGCAAGGCCATCGGGTCTCCTTGGGTCATCCCCCACAGCTCATGGAAGGCATGCTGGCTCCAGCTGCTCGGGCGCCAGGGAAGATTGTCTGACGTTTTCCCACCCAGCCCAGACTTCAGGAAGCCAGCTGTTCCGGCACACTTACCGGGGGCAGCGCTGAACGGCACTTGCACCTCTCTACAAAGCTGGCTCTGCAGCTGCCGCTTCACTTCAGTGTGCATGTCCCCAGGGCTGGCAAGGGCTGTAAGATCAGGGCAAAGCACTTAGACAGCCAGAGATGGCCCACCGTGCTCTAGGGAGACACTGGTGGTCTTTGCCTGCTGAATGCACAGGGACTCATTGCATGCATGGCCAGGAGCAAAGCCAAGGAGAATTCCTGTGATGAACAGTGGCCATAGGCGGCCTTCCCCTGGGCAAGCAGATATTGTCATGGGTGGCAAAACACCAAGCCAAAGGAACTTACATGGGAGTAAGCGATCCTCTTGATACTCTGCAGAGGGAAAGAGAACAGCTTCAGCTGAGCAGCAGCCAACCCACCCACCCACTCTTTCCTTAACCTGAGTGGATCCCTTCCCTTTTCCTGCATGTGGGAGTGGAGAACAGCACTTCTGCTCCAGGGGTTGTCTACACGGCGATCCTTTCTCCATATCTTGGAAGGTGACTGGATGATGAAAAAGCCTCCAGCCTTTCTTGGGAGAAGCTCCCCCATCTGCTTTCAGCACAGTGTCGTGGCTGTGTTGAAGTAAAATTTTATTTCCCCACAATGTCCTGGGACAATGTTAGGCACAAGGCGCTGTGGGTCTTGAACCGAGGGACATCCCCAGGGAAAGAGTGGGAGGCTAGGGGGAGAAAAGCCCACTCAGGTATTTGGTGCAGTGTGCATGCAAGGAGAATTGGACTCATACCTTCCAGGGGCCTCGCTTGTCTGTGCCTGACAGCAAACACCTGTCCCACACATGGCCCTTATTCAGCTGTCAAGACTCCTCTTTCCCACCTCCAGCCCCCTCTCCCTCCCTCCCGCCAAGGAATGAGAGGAGCTCAGCCCAGAAACAGGATCTCACTGCTCCCAGGCCAACACTTTCTTCATCTCCACTGGGCTCTGGAGAGGAAAAGAAGAGGAAGCTCAGGCTTGGTTGCCATGGGGCCTGCATCTCTTTTGCGTTCCTCGGCAAATGGATGCTTAGCTCCCACATTTGTATCTGGGGTGGGGAGCTGGATGATGCCTCTGCCAGCCCCCACCCCCGGATTGCACCCCTTTGTCCATGCATCAATCAAGTATATTCAACAAAGATGGCTCTTAGTTATGGGGAGCACTTGCGCTCACCATCCTATCCCCCTCCCAAAGTCCTGGAACCCCGGGGGCCCAGGCCTGGACACACAGCTCCTCAGGAAAGAGAAGCAACCAAGGAAGGACCCAGGGAAGGAGCTGGGGAGACAAGAGAATTGCCTTTCCTGTGCCACCAAAGAACCTCAGGGCAATGCCTGAAGTCTTGCTAAGCACAGACGCTTCCTTCCTACTGGAAAAAGTCTGCCAATCCATATGCCCCCTCTGCAGATCAAGTTGAGCAGTTCAGATGATGGAAAGGGGATTCACCAGCATTCACCCAGATGAAAGCAAAGCCTGCAAGGAGGACAGCAACCCACAGCTTCATCTCAGCAGAGTTCTGGCAAGGGGGCACCAGCTGCTCTCTGAGGACTGATGAGAAGTGTTGCTGAGGAGGATGCTCCTCATTCCTGTTTAAAGCGAGCTGGGGCCAATCAGAACTCTTGAGGGGAAGTGCGGGGAGCAGGCCCTGAGGGAGGAATCTCAAGCCAGGTAATTAAGCAGGAATCATCTAGTCCAGAGATACCTTTACCGAAGGGATGCCAGAGAAAACCTTCCAGTGCCACAGGGCGAAATGCCGTCCTTGCCAAATTTGGCCTTTTGTCCTTTCAAAGACAGAATGTGCCATGACAGGATGCTCAGCTCCAACAGTGCTCCTTCACTGAATAGACTTACTAGTTGAAAATTGTGACAAATCATGTGACAGAAGCCTCACCAGTCCAGTGGGACAAATATTCCCCTTGCCACCAAGCAATTCCAGACGGTTCCCCTACAATAAGAAATGGAACCCCAGTTTTCCTGAGCACTTGCAGTACCCTCTACTTCTTTTAAACCCTGAGTTAAAGGCTTCTTGCTGAAAGAGTAGCTTTTCCTCATATTCTTCTGTGGTTGGGAGCAATGAAGTATAAGCAGCTTCCTATAGAAAAACAAGTCCAAGGATGCTCCGCTCCAACATAGTTCCTACGTTGAATAGACTTAATCGTTTAAAAATGTGACTAATCATGTGACAGAAACCTCACAGGTCCAGTGGGACATACGTTCCCCTTGCTACCATGTAATTCCAGATGGTTGGGAGCAATAAAGTATAAGAAGCTTATCATACAAGAACAAGGCCCATTGAGCTAGAATCAGCGTTGCTTGTGCTGCTGCACCCAGCACAGAAAAATTTGGCCACACAGAGCTCTGCTGGAATGGATCCTGACCCCCTGTGTCCCTCTTCTCTGCCCTCTGCAGCAGCCCTTTGTGCTACTGTGCCTGACACAGAAATAAGTTGCTGGGTGAGCAAGCAGGGAATCATGAGCATTGAGGCCTTCCTATCAGCCTGGCTTGCTTTGCAAACTGAGCTCTGGCATGTGGGGTAGTCTGTGGGAGGGAAGGATTCCAGAGGGAAGGATTCCAGTGTGTGTGTTCCCAGCCTAGTGTCAGCAAGCATGTGGAGGATGAATTGATTAGGTGCAGAACTGCATGTTGGAAGGAAGAGAGGGGCAGTTACATACGGCACAATTAATGTAACGTGTATCTTGATCCTGGGAATTCTGTGTCTATGGAGATCAAATGCAAGGACTGCAGGAACCCCTGGAACCTGGGCAGTCCAAGGGGATTTAATTTTGCTTTGAGACATCATAAAATTCAGTGTTTTCTAGATGACTTGACTAGGGCACAGAGAGGTCAGTGATGCGGGTTCCAGGAGGTAGCTGAGGTCTTCTTCATTGAATGTGTGAAAGAGGTTGGCTGGACAAGCAAGTCCTGTTTTCCATTTTTCATATCGAGACAAATCCACTGTGGTGTTGACACTTGTTCCCCTTTGAGTACATAAAGCATGTTCAGACAAGAAGTAAGGCATCCAAAGCACTCCATTGTTTTCGATTGCCATTGGTTGTCTATCACAAACTAATCCTGCTATAGTGGTTTTTGTTTCACTATGAATGAATACATCTCTACATACCAGTGTTCTTCTTCCATTCTATATTGTCCTATTTGATACCAATCTTTAAAATCAGTGTTAATATATTTATTCCATTCTGCTATATTGACAAGCATAGCTGCATGTTTCCCTATTAATGCCATTTCAATATGTTCTCTTATATGTATGAGTACTTGTTGTAATGTAATACAAGACAGAGCCATTCCTACTCTTGCATCTGTCTGCTTAAACAAATCCTTTATTGCAAAGAAGGTCTCATTTAGATGGTTGAACATTTCTTCATGTAGGCCTGCAGACGCTGCATGTAATTTATAACTGTTTTCAAAATCATCTCCTGACATTTTTAGTATTTTCCATTGTAATCTTCCCAATGTTGATAATTTATTTACAGTTTTCTCTATATCCCAAGAATTCGTGACCCCACTCCTGTTCCAATGCCTCCTAAAATGGTGTCTAAAAGATCTCTCCTTGTTCTCTTCCATATATCTTGTTTGCCTCTCATTAAATTGTACATTGCCCATGTCCAGTCCTTACATATAGGTTTCAGTTTTGTAACATTAAACAAAATCATGTTAATATACAAGTTCCATTGATGTATTCTTGGGCCAAACACAATCTTCTGTGGTGTATGCCATTAAATACTATGGAGGGAACTGTTTTATTTTCTGATTTATCCGTTCCATTTGTTAACAAGTATATTTCATATACTAAAGGTCTTTTCACCTTCTTCTCATTCTCACACAGCCCATCCATAGTATTTCTCAGGATTCCATTACATAAAATTGTATCTCAGCATTATTGCAAGTGAAATTTAAATAACACGTATTGTCACACTTAGTTTGGTTATTTAATTCTTTGTACCATTCCTTCATCCGAATGTCTGGTAAGCCTTTAAAACAAAATCCTTTATACCAAATCGAGGTAAGATATGAGGTTCTAGTCATCCATGTCTCATTTTTGTAAATTGGAAATAATAATCGCCCTTGATATTGTCCCAGTTGGTATCCTCCCATAGATACCATAATGCTGTTTTCCCTCAACTTATTTAGTGTATTATTAACACAATTTGCAATTTCAATGAACCCGTACATTCTGTATTTCAGATATTCCCACTCTGATAACTTGTCTCTATATGTTTTATGTGTATATGATGCATAAGGAATCCTAGTAGTAGATTTCACTCACTGGTCATCCTGTATTTCCCTTCTGTATCTTCCATTGTTACTATTTTTGTGTTTGTTGTTGCTGTACTTATTTCAGGAGCACTCTGTAATTGTCTGTCTATGTTTGTTTATTTAGTTATTTATTGATTGATTTATATCCTGCCTTTTTCCTGCAAAGGGCTCAAGGCAGCTTACATCATTCACTCTCCTCCTCCATCTTATCCCCACAACAACAACCCTGTGAGGTAGGCTGGGCTGAGAGTCTGTGACTGGCCCAAAGTCACCCAGTTGGCTCCATGGCCGAGCGGGGACTAGAACCCAGGTCGTCTGAGTCCCAGTCCCACGCTCTTAACTACTACACCACACTGGCTCTCAGTGTTCCCCTGTATTTTCCAGTATGTTACCCACTTTATCCATGTGTTCAACAAATCTAACATCATTTCATTATTTTGATCTCCTGTAATGCATAGCCTTTGTGAAGTACCTTGTTTTATTATTAATTCTCTTTTATCACACATGTCCATTGCGTTATACATCTCAATTGTTAATTGCCTATTCCCATTAGTTTTGGGAATAGCAAGGTTGGTTAAATATTGTCCAATACTACAAATGGTCCCCTCCATTTGGGCCTTAAATTATGCTCTTTTGGTCCTAATTAAAATATCCCACTTGTTCTCCAACTGGAATCATAACCGTTTCTGCTTCCACTGCAGATTTCAACTTGTGAATGTTTTCCATTTCCTCTCTAATGCTCTTCTGATATTGTTCCCTTTCCTTCAATACCCCAAACCAGTCCATATTGCATTCACCATGAATGTAGAAGTAATCTGGAAACCCTAAATTCATTTTGTCTCCACACAGAATTTCATCAGGTGATAGTCCCAATTCTCATGTGGGGCTACTCCTTATAGCCATTAGAACTTGTGGCAATTTTTCTGCCCAATCTTTCCCATTTTCCTTAACTAACTTTCTCAACATGTTTTTTCCCTCTGTTCTAGGCAGCTTATCTGTAAAGTCTATGTATATTATTCCACAAGGTTGGTCAGTTTGTACTGACACCAATGTTCCTTCTTGTTTCTCATATTTCCTTTTTACCAGGTTACACAGAACACATGATTCTACGATTTCTTTCACCATTTGTCTCTTCCCTTTTCATTCCCTGAAGTCCTTACTTTTTTTAAATAATTTTTTCCATACTTTCATGGCCAATCTCATGTATTTCTTTTAACCTTTGATACTTTTCATTGTCTGCTGTAAAAGCAATCTCTTTACTTGCTCTTTTAGCTGTTTGTCTTGCTTTTAACATTACATAAATTTCCTTCCAATCTTCAATGTGTTTTAACTGTTTATTTCCTGCATTCATAAATTCATTCTTAGCCCAAAAGAATAAATATTCTGTTATTCCTTTATACACATACTCACTTTCAGTAACTACAAAAGATTTCACATTTTCTATTTCTGATTCACATATCTCCTTTAAGGCATCCCTTACCGGCTTAATTTCACCTTCCTGAGCATTCATTTTATTTAGGATCACGTCTCTCTTCTTATTTTTATTTGGATTGTACCATTCCCACATGGTTATTCTTACTCCATTTTCATGCCATGAACCCCTATCTGTGAAGTATATGTTGCCACTGTCTTTATTAATGTCCCGATATTGTAAGTACTTTATATCTTCCTTTTCCCACATGTTGTTACACACATGTGTATATCTGGGATCTTGTAGAATCCCCACCATTAAATCTGGGTTCTTATTTGTTTGGAAATCTATTCCCTTCTGATTCAGCCACACTGTCCATTGTGCGAATTTTACAGAACTTAATGTAGGCAAATTCCCTGTCCATATGTATTTTAACATTCCACAGGGCGATTGTATCACCACTTTACTTAATTCTATCAAGTATTTACACTCTTGTAAAGCCCACATGGTTGTTACAGTGGCTTTTTCACAATCATCATATTTTTCTTCTCCAGATGTTAAATTCCTACTCACATAGGCTATTGTTCTCAATTTTCCTTCCTCATCCTTTTGATATAACCCTGCTGTCATAGTTTGATTTGTCCAATCAAACTATGACAGGATGAATATAAAATAGCTCCCCTTGCTTAGACTGCCATAATTTTACAGCTTATTCCTTTTCTATCTGTTCCAATTCCGTACATCCTATCATTACCCAGGTCCTTAATTAATTTTCCCCTATACTGCCATTCTCCCGGGATTAAGTACTTTGTTGATGTATTGGCAGCGGGGCAGCCCTATTGCTGCTTCTGCCACTGCTCTTCCATTTCCTGTTGTTTAAGTTTCAATTGCTCTATCTCCTTATGGAGGTACTTGCAAGTATTTCCCCCTCTGCTTTGCATTTCTGAATTTGTTTTGTCTCTATCACAGATAACAGGGGGCTGAGGGCCCTTGTTTCCTTGCCTGCTCAATTGTCATCTCATTTTCCAATATTTGTATTAGGATATTTGTGGGAAGTCCGTCCAAAGTCTCCATATTGTGCCCTCATGCTTTCAGTTGCTCCCCCACATTGCGTCTCCCTTCTGGCTTTCTCAGGAAGCTAGTTGTGGGTCCTACCTTAGTATCAGCTTGTTCCTCTTCCCAAACCTCTGCCACATACTATTCCTCTTTCTCTGGCAATTCCTCTGGCACCACCTCTGCCTCCTCCCCCACTGCCATCTGTCTTGCAACCAAGTGGAGCTGTTACTGTATACCATCTCCTTCACTGCTTTTGTTTCTTTCCCCCAAGAAACTTGTTTCCTAGCTTCCTTTAATACTCTCTTCATTGCCTGCCAATCTTGCAGCCACCCCACTAGCTGTATTCCTACTACTCTTCTCCACTCTGGTTCTAATGCATCCAATCCCATGATTAATACTGCATAAAGTCAGGTAACTCATCTCTTGTGCCCATATAAGGCATTCCTCGTGTATGTTGTACCCTCACTTCTTGGGGGGCCTGATCCCCCTCTGCTTCCTTTGCAGGCCTCACTACTTCACAATCCCTTTCTGTTTCTGGTTGCCACATGCCTGACAGATATGTTCCTGTGTAATATTTTAGTAAGAATTCAATGGCACCTTCTCCAGGTTTTTGTTCCTGTGTCATCACTTCTCTGTTTGACTTGCCTGATCCTGTACTCACACTGAGCTCTCCTAAAGCATATGGGCCACTGTGTGTCCCCATAGTATCTATATATTCTTGGAAGTCTGGGAAGAATCTACCAAATCATTGGGCTTCCTCTTCATTCATATCAAATTTGTCTCTTGCTGCCCAAAATCTTGTCATCCACGCTACGGGCGTCCCTGTTGATTGCCCCACCTCCTGAGCAATTTCCTGCAACTCTTTATTTGTAATTGCTTCTTCTGTTACTGTTCTATGCCTGATCTCCTGAAGCCTATCTCCCTCATGAGTGGTTGCTGTTCTTTGGTATGCTGCCACTGGTTTAACTTTTTTAGCTTTTATTATGGCACTAGGTCTTGTCCCTAATAGAGAACAATCTCGATTCTCTGGGCGAGTACCATCTTAACAACACCCATCTGTGTATGGTGGGGGTGGAGGAAAGGGCTTTTCCCCACTGCTATCCTCCAAACTCTTGTCTCCATCATTCTCCTTTATTCTATCCTTCTTAAATGCTCCCACCTTCACTGGTTTTGGCTTTCCTTTTATAAGATCCTATTTTTCTCCTCCATGTCCCACAATCTGTCCCTTTTTTGCAGTTCTCTGTGCAATCTGTGCATTTCTATTTTCCCAGAAAAGAAATAGCTGACACACACATGTGCTGGTCCTTATCTTGAACACACGCACCCTCGTCACATCCCATTCTCTCTCTGGATGGTACAGCAGTGGGTTTATCTTATCTGTTATGTTCCATTCTCCAACCACTCCCAGCCTCTCAGTTTTCTCAGTCTGGTCAGTCCCATCATGCCTTTTCATTCTTCGTTTTCTTCTGGGTCTTAGGCCTTCAGGAACCCATGCACACTGTACCACATGTACCAATGAAAGCCCTAATGCACGACTGTCTATTTTGCCCACTTGTGGGGCCATGGACCATGCTGCCCACCTGTGGATCATAGCCCCCAAAGTGGCCGAAAACACAGGTGAACTGAATGCTTCCAAATTCGCAGTGTTTGCTAGGAGAGGGCCCTAGACCCCTGTCAAGCACTGCGGCTTTTGATGGTGCACTGGAAGTGGTGCTGGGGGAAGTGGAGAACATTGGACCATGATGCCCTCCCATAGGTATCAACCCTCAAAGTGGCCAGAAAGTGCAGTTTGGTGGAATGCTTCAAAACTGGATGCGTTTGCTTTGGGAGTGCCTCTGAGACCCCATGGTGTGCATGGAAAAGTTCATTGGAGCTGCAGTCAGGCACCCAAGAGAATGGAGGCTGATCCTCAGCATGTGGTAAGATGACTGTCTTTCTTTGATGTTCGTACCTCTGCTCAGATCAACTCCATTCACACTTATTACAGTTTAAACCAAACCACACACATTTGAAAGGGAACCTGATAGAATTTCACAGGTAATAGAAAGGAGCTGCATTAAGCAATTGAAATTGCCCAGCATTCAATGACCTTGATGAGGGTCAGCACGGCCTGAATTCTGGTCAGCAGATGCATCCTCTCCACTGTCTCTCATGGCAGCTGCAAAAGGAAAACAAACACCTCTTACATGTGGTAGGTCAAGACGATGAGGAAGAGGAGGAGGCATTGGAGAAATCTCATAAGGGATAGCCTTAATATTCCAGAAGGAGACCCATCATTTTGCAGTTAAGTTCCCACCTACATGTTTCGGGGACCACAAATGTCTTCCAGCTGATTCAGCACATGCTAAGTATTGCCTCTGTGCCGTTTCTCCTAGACAGAGGCTTCAAAGGCCACCTTCCCTCTTCATCAATCCTCATCCTTCTCAGGACTCTGGCCTGTCTTTCTCCTTGTTCTTTCTCTCTTACTGCGGAAGAGGTCAGAGAAAGGTTGCAACAGAAAGTGAACTGCTTATCATAAACCGGGATTTCTGCTGGTGAGTGCGGCCTTCCTTGCCACGACATCAGCAGCTCAGAGGCTGCATTTGATTCATGAGCAAGGGCAGAGAA
The DNA here is from genome assembly GCA_023646645.1 of Varanus salvator macromaculatus. Classification (NCBI taxonomy): domain Eukaryota; kingdom Metazoa; phylum Chordata; class Lepidosauria; order Squamata; family Varanidae; genus Varanus; species Varanus salvator. The sequence continues at coordinate 10,141,705 of JAIXND010000795.1, forward strand.
GCTCCCCACAACGCTCGCATGTACTTGGTGGGTTGAGGGCAACTTCTGCCAGTGTCAGAGGGACCCACGGCATGGCCATCCACTCTGGGCTACAGGCATGGCAACTCCTGGGGGGAGAATGAAGGGAAGCCCAGTGCCACGCACTCAGATCCTGTCAATGCAGGAGAGATGGTCTGATATGCAAACAGGACTGCAAAATCTGGAAAGCGGTCTTTTGCTCATATGCCAAGACTTATCTCCTTCTTGTTATTCAGGATCTGATTTGTAACAAGAGCCTCAAACCTTCTGTGCCCATGGCAATTTTCCCTGTGTGAGAAGATGTGAAGAGAGGGAGGAGAGCCCACGTATTTTGGGGATGGTTCCTGAATGGGTGGGCTTCCAGAGTGGGACCGCTAGTTTCCAAGGGCCTGTGGCCTGCCCATCTCTTCTTACAGGCACTGAATTCTGTCCTCAGCCTCATCGCAGCACAGAAGAAGATGGGCATAGCCCACCAATGTGATGCAACTTGAGTTCAAGGCATTTTGTTTGCATATATTGATGGAACTCTGAAACAAATAGTATTTTGCTGAGAGATGGCCTCATGGTTACAAATCTGTTTAATGTCTTTACTCCAGAAGTAAGCATTACAAAGACTGTAACCTGAACTTGGTATGAAAATACTAGCTGGGAGATTTTTCCTGCTTAGTTGTGCTCCTTGAATTGAGAAGGAGGACAACGGCATTTCAGACAGCTGAGACGTGAGGCTACGATTTTGGTTGTGATCCAGATTTTAAGGCATTTCTGTTTCCCAAATTCAAAGTAATATTTTAATAGAGAGAGAATGGGACTAATAATTCTAATATTGATAGAAGGCTGGCTAACTCGCATTATCCACTTTTGTCTTGTCTTTTTTTTTCTTCTTATCTTTTCCTCCATTTTTTTCTTTCTTTCCATCTTTCTTGACTCTCCTCCACTAACTCATCTGCTTTAAGCTGTACTGTCATATCTAAATTATTAACAGTTCTACATATTTTAACATCTATCTTGTCCCTAATCTCATCCCTTTCTACTTTATCAGAGTAAAATACCATCCTCTCCAAATTCTCCCAATTATGTGTAAACTCGCTGTGGCCCCAAATTCTGCTCAATGTCCTGACCACTCCTGCCTTAGCCTGATTCAGTGCAGGGCCGAAATCTTTGGGACTGACCCGTTCCCAGTTCTGTGGCCTCACCTCCTCCATTGTCCCTGATTTGCTCAAACGCTAAGTCTGTTTCAGCCCCAGCAGGACACCGCACCCCCTTCCCACTGGCAGGGCACCGTCCTCCCCTTCCTCCATCCTCCCCTCCTGGGCCTCCTTTCCAGTGCTGCTTCTTCCAGGCCAGCTGCACAGGAGGGACCAGGTCAGAGCTCCAGTGCCCATGCACATGTAGGTGAGCTCTCACTGACCACCAGGAGGGGATCCCAAGCCACCTTCTGGCCCCCTACAGAGATGCTCCCTACAGAGCCCTTGGATTGCTCTCTCTGTAAAAAGCTCCCTTGAGCTCACTGGAGCTAACTCCAGAGCAAACATTCAGAGCAGCGCTGCCATTCCTGGATGTCCTCTGGGGAGCCAGTTCAGGCTCAGAACTGTGTCCCAGCTCCGAGTGTTGCCAGTGCTGTTCCCTGTCAGGAACGTGCAGGCCTTCATGTCCAGTGAGGAGGTCATTGCGAGGCAATCGGGCCCATGAGGGCTGGAGGCTGCAGCTGCATTAGAAACAAGGCTTTGCCCGCCTGTCCCTGCCTCACTGTGCATCGGATACTGATGGTCTGTGAGTGACACAAGGGACAGTGGGGTGGCTTGCGGGGTGGAGGGGGGAGGCAGAGCTCGAGGTGTAGCACTCCTTCCCATTGGCCCTGCAGGCACGGACTTGTGGGAAAGGATGTTCAGAACAGCTGGGCATCTACACCCTCTGCTCACCCCGATCAAATGCCTCTGAGGCCATATTAAGGACTGTGAGAGCTCTTGTGCACGTGCAAAGTGCTTTCAGGTCAATAATCAGGCACTGTTCGCAGTCCATATACTCCGACTCTACTTGAAGGACCCCACATGTTCATCTGCTGTCAGTGCGCTATTTCCAGCTTCCATTTGGAAGTTGTTCCTGACTGGTCCAGGCAGGCTGAGGAGGTGGTGGAGGACACAAAGCAGGGAAGAGGCACAAATTAGGAAAGGGGTACGAGATGATGGTGAGTTCCATGGTGCAGGATTTACGCCTGTTGAATTTAATGACTTCAGCATTAAGATGAACAAAGTTAATGAATACAAGGAGGAAGAAGGGAGAGATGCTTATGGCACTCGCAGAAAATAAGCCGGAGATGGGAACTGAGCAGCCACAGGTAAAGACTCTGGCAGAATTCCCAGGCAGAAGGCCCTGGGCATTTCTGGGTAGGTGCTGTGAGCAGGAATATGGAAGAAGGCTTGGCTGCAGGGCAGAGGAATGGGACAGGCCCCTCAAGCCCTCGGTGGGGGTTCAGAGATTTCTTCCTCCCAAGAAGAAGCCTGAAGGCAGCCTTACAGTTAAGCACCAGCCTGGCAGCCAGAGGGAGCACAGGATGGCATGCAGATGATGGTCTGGCAGAGGAGGAATGGAGTGGGAGGGGTATGAGAGTTCCAGTTCAGTGGGGAAAAATCAGTGGCTTTTCCCAGTTCATCCCCAGTGGATTCCATTCCATTCCATTCCATTCCATTCCATTCCATTCCCCTCCCCCACCATAGTCAAGTCTGACGTGCACAGTGGTGGCATTATGACACTTTGAGTAACTCTGTGCTACATATTGTTGGAGAGAGAGGCAGAGGCTGCAAGTGCGGGGATGCTTCCGGGTCATCTTCAGCCAGCCAGCAGTGGCGAAACGAGGCCATCTTGAGTCTCCCCCTGAGAAGTGTATATCAATGGAGATGTCAAACTCTGAGAAGAGCTGGCTTGCATCAGAGGAGTCTAAAACAAACGTAGCAGGATGATCAGGATCTTGGGATTTTCTTGACTGTGCAGCGGAAACCTTACAGCCGAAAACAGCAGGAACAGACCAGCCTCTCAAGTTGTTCAAAAAATAATTGTGCTCTTCTTCTGAAGCAACACTAAAGGAAAAGCCACCAGCAGGCTCAGCCTCATCCTCCACGCATGGAGGCACACGGAATGCGCACTGAGCCAGCCCGAGGGCAACTTAGGTGAGTGTCGCCCATCCTGCTCACGTGCTGATCATGTGTCCCCCTGGCAGGCGGCCTGCCCCTAGCCCCTGGGACAGGGGAGTCTGGCATGAAGCCAGCGATTATTGCAGCCAGGAGAAACTTACAAGGAGCCATCCGGCACTTTCCCTGCTTATATTCCCAGCAGGTGGCAATGTGCCGCCCTTCTGGACACGCCACTCTGGGGGACTTGGGGCTCTCTGTCATGTGGGGCTCGTGAGAACCAGCCACGACTACTCCCCCAAAAGCTGTGCTGGGAGTCATGGAAGCCACCCCATACTCTATGCCAATGCCATCGCTGCCAGGCACTGGGTCTTCAGCTCTGCACTCTGCGGGGGGCTAGGTGCCGTCACCACACAGGCATGCTGATAACACCACCCCACGTGTTTAGCACAGCCTGCCCAGCAATCACTCATTGCCTTCCTTGGCACCTGCTCCTTATCCCTTTGGCTGCCTTATTCCTGCCCGCATCTCCGCCTGCCTTCCTCCGCCTCTGGCCTCGGAAGAAGAATGCAGAGACATAGCACCCCTCCACAGTTTTCCTCCTGGCGGCGCCTTGGAGGTGCATCCCAGCGGAGGGAGCGGTCTTCCTCCTCTTCAAGTGTGGAGGCTCCTGTTCTTGGCTGGCTGGCCTGGGAGCCAAACTTCTGCCAAGCCAGAACTGGATGGGGAGGCCGAACCCCGCTCCGAAGCATCCACTGAGAATTGGCTCGGCCACCCAATTCCATTTCGCCTCCTTTTTCTCTAACCACTTCAAAACCAAGGACACCCCAAGAGGGGAAGGAGAAAGCTGAGCAGTGAAGAAGGAAGAAGTCTGTTGGTAAAGTCTGGGTCGTGGAGCTTTCTCACATCAGAAAGACTCTTAATGCTGTTTCTTTGTAGCCTTCTGTGACTTGTCTAGGAAAACAGGCATGGTACCAACACGTTTATTTTTTGAATGACCTCTCACAACTTTGTAGTACCAAAGACTAGTGAGTAGGCACTTGGTGCTCTAAGAATAACCTAAATGAGAATTTCTCCAAAGCTTTGCCATCATCCTGCCCACCCACATGCAAGAGGTGTTCATTTTAAAGAAATTGTCTGTTTCAGAGTTCTTTCAAAATTTGCAAGCAACAATTCCTTAAGATTCAGTTGCAGCAAGTTTGAATATTATTGCCTTGGCACATAAAGTAGAATAAAGTGAAAAAGAACATTACAAAAAAGTCAAAGAGAAGAGATAGGCAAGAAAGAAAACGATAAAGAAAAACTGTATGGGGTTCTGGCCATCTCACTGCAATCAGAGCTATAAAGTCTTCAAGCCCACCTGTCATTTGGAGAGGTAAAGGCCATTTAGAAACATCAACATGAGTTAAGTACAGAGCAGCCAACATCACTGCTGTTCTCGAGTCACCATTCCCCCAGAAGTGCCCTGTTTATTTTCCTTTTGCAGCTGCCCTGAGAGATTCTGCGGAAGATCCAGCTGCTGGCCCTGATCCAAATGCTGGCCCAAACTCAGGCCCTGCCGACCCCAGTCAAAGTAATTCCCTGCTAGGCCACATGGGTTGCTTTATGCAGCCCCTTGCTTACAGACTGGACCATTCCCTCTGGTTCCTGATGCTGTCTCACCTGACTGCAAAAGCTTGGTGGTTCAGGGGCAGAACAGAGACCCTGATGCTGCCGAGCTCTCTCTGCTGCCCATCTCCCACCACCTCCCCGTTTGGAAGACGCTTCATAGTCTGCATTCTTCCTGGAGAGGCATGCCCTCACTGGACTCTTGGCAATGCACAGTATTGGGTAAGCTCAAAAAATGCCTGATAAAACACCATGAGGAAGAGGTGGGCAAAGTGGGACGACTGCCTCTTGGGGCAGGAAGCTTTACTGAAACAGGAAGACAAATTGTTGCCCGGTTCTTATGGGAACCTGAGCAAGGAGGACAGCTTCTTTTCCTGATCCCATCCCCCGGGGTGGGGGTAGCAGAACTTAACGGGAGAAAGCAACAAGGACAACTACCAGTCTTTAAGGAACAACACTAGGCTGAGTGCATATTCTCAGATCGCATTCCAATGGAAAGATCCGGAGATTTCCCTTTTTCTGGCCACTTCACCTAATGTGCTTAGAATGTTCTCTGCCAGTTTCGTGGTGCACATTCCCCCATATGCCCTGTCAAGTCACCCAGAGCAGGGCACTCTGAAGATGGCAAAGCACTTTCCAGGCGTCCAGCTTCTCCCTTTCTTCCTGGGTCCTGATCGAGTTGCTTTTCCACATCATCAGCAGGCTCCCTCCCTCGGCTGTGGGGCCTGGATGGAGAACACAGTGGAGGTGGCCAGTGGCATCAGGCCAAGTATTTGCTGGACCCCACTGGGATCTGTGGCATGGCGGTGTGCTGTCCCCTCCAGCACTGGGAAGGAAAAAGAGAAGGCGTCAAAAGGTGGCCCTGCTAAGCGGGTGGGGGCAGAGCGTGGCTATGCTTACTTGAGCTTTGTGCACATTTATTTATAGTCTTGCGTCTGTTTGTTTGGGCGCTGTTACTCAGTCCAGAGAATGGACAGAAGGAAGAAACTGCAACTGGTGAAAGATCTCGCATATAGTGGCTCAGTCATCAACTCAAAGGGAGACTATCACCAAAGTATTTAAGAAATTAGAAGGAGATTAAGACTTGCAAGAGCAGCAATGAGGGACCTAGAAAAGATCCAGTGAAAAGAGGTTTCCACTGGAGACCAAGGCCAAGATCATCCATGCTGTTGTGTTCCCAGACATAACACATGGGAATGAAAGCTGGACAGTGAAGAAAGCCGACAGGAAGAAAATGGATGCATTTGAAAGATGTGGTGCAGGAGAGCTTTGTGAATACCGACAGAAAATCCGACAAGTGAGCCAGAGCTTTCCCTGGAAGCAAAAAATTACAAAACAGAAGCTGCCATACATTGGACACATCAGGGGAAGGCCAGACTCCCTGGAGAAGACTATCATGCTAGGGAAAGTTGAAGGCATAAGAAGAAAAGGAAGACCAAGTAGGAGATGGAGGGACTCCATCACGGAAGCCACAGCCTTGAATTTGGAAGAACTGAGCAGGGCTTTCATGGATAGGACAGTATGGAGGACTTTCATTCATAGGGTCGCCACAGGTTGGAAATAACTTGACAACACACAGCAGCAACAACTATGCAATTCTATTCCATCTTAGTTGATTATGAGTTAATTACAAATCAATTCATGAGTAAGACCTATGAAATTCAATAGGTCTTATTCCTAGCCTAGTGGGCACGTGTTAGGATTTTAGGTAAATCAACCCATAATATGTGCAACTATGTAGAAACAATAATCCAGCAACAGAACATCCTTTGTTTTTGAATAGAGTATTCACTGACATATACCCAGCATTAGTTTAATACCAATACTGGGTATATAGTATCCAGTACTGAAGACTCATTCACTTCAATGGGTCTAGTCTATGTAGGACTAACTTGAATGTAGCCCACTGGGTCAAAGCAGGCAGTCCTTATTGTGTGTGACAGAAGGAGGAAGTCTTCTACAGCACTATCTACATATGCTTACTGAGAAGTAAGGCCGACTATATTCAACGGGCTTACTCCCAGGTAAGCGTACCTAGGATTGATGCCCCAAGAAAGTGCCTCTCATTCATGGAATTGTAAAAAATATTTTTTTCAAAAGCATTCCTTCCTGATTAATCAGGTATGATTTTATTAATGAAATAAAATCCCAATTTTTTATTGAAAGTGTTTTTAGTCTGAACGATTAATTTTTGTAGCTCTATTCTAAGAAGCTGCCTTGGCAGACCTTATTCATTGTACACATCCTACATAAGTATATGTTCCTCGCATAGGATGGGCAATGATGATTTTATCAATTTATTAAATTAATAGCTTGCTTTAGCTCTTAGGCTTGGGACATATTTAAAGCCATTTTTCCCAGACATGTATTTCTGTATCCAAGGAAGTCACAAGCAAAGGACGCAATACAACTAAAGTCAAGCACACTTAAGACCCACTTAAGATTTTGTGGGAGTACATAAAGGCATTTTGTAAATCTCTGATGGATATATCACTGAGTTAAACTTTTAGCTTTGGGAAGGCGTTACATGTGACAGCCAGTGTGGTGTAGTGGTGATGAGCATGAGACTGGGACTCAGGAGATTCGGGTTCGAGACCCCAGTCAGCCACAGAGCTTCCTGCATAACTTTGGGCCAGTCACAGACTCTCAGCTCAGCCTGCCTCACAGCATCGTTGTTCAGGGGATAAAACAGAGCAGCAGGAGACTGATGTAAGCCACTTTGAGTTCCTGAAAAAAAGAAAAAGGGAGGATATAAATCTAATAAATAAATGCAATTTTTGCCTCCTACACACTACTGTGGGACACCGCCCCCCCAAATCAGGGAATGTAGTGGGCCACGGCAGGGGCTGGTCCACGAGGATGCCTAGACTCAGGCAGGGCAAAGATTGAATGTCCACCGCAAATGGCCTTTGGGTTTCTTGCAGGCTTTGCTGTTTCAGACAAAGAGCTAAGCTAACCTGTGCAAAGTCAGGGTCTTTTGCTAGTCATAAGGCCTTATTTGGGGATGTGAATGTGCTGCTTGGTGACAAGAATTGCCCAGTTCCCGCTCAGGGTTCTGCAGGCAATTTCCTAGCTGGATGAGGCCCTTGTGCACAAATCAACCTTCTCCATGCAGTTGTTTCCCCAGTCAGGGATGCAGACACGAAGCCAATAAAATAAAATAAAATAAAATAAAATAAAATACCACCTGGACATGGTTGGGAAGGAGAGTTTCATTTCCCCTCCAAATCCTGCACTTGCTTTTGATAAGCAGTGGATTGGCGCTTCCATAAGATGTTCAGAGCATCCGCTTCCTCCTGGTGAATCAGAGCCATTTACAGACTTCCTACTTTGTGTAGCTGCAGTGAATTAATAAAAGGGGATACTTGAATGTAATGAAGCCTTTATCATACATGCTTGTTTTAATATGGTCAGAGACTTTAAGAATAAAACTTTTCTGCCACTGAGTTTGTGGCTGTTCTTCCAAGTATCCACCAGATGGTGCTAACACATAGTGTTCTATTCCATCCAGGGATTGCTTGCTCTCTCTCATCCATTTATTCTATTTTATATTTCACAATAGTTGAAGCTCTCTGGGTGGTTCCCAGCAATTTAAGAGACATACATTAACAGTACTATTCAAGGAGCCAGCACAAGCCATTTAGTTAGGGTGCTCAGTCCAATGGTTTACATTAAGAAACAGGACTCGCCTGAATCACAAGAATGTTCTTCACTAATGGTGTCCCTTGGATTTGACAGTTCTAGGAACTCAGTGTGTCTCCACTAACATCAGTGGACAGAAGGGATCCACTAAAAGAAAGATCAAGGGATCATCTGAATGAAATGTAATTTGGTCTTCTCCGGTATGCCCATAATTCATTGTCTCGGAAACATTCTGAGAGCTGCTCCAGAATGCAGCCTCTTGGGTTGGCTGCAAAGCTCATCCATGCATCCCATTCGTTCCCTTCCTCTTCCTATTCAAAGGGGCCTCTGTATATTCCAGGAACATATGTAGGCCAGGGAGTGGGGTTGTGGAGACAGATTTTCTCTCCGCTTCATGTGTTCTGTTGCATATTTGCAGCAAGACCCTGCTTCAGATGTATATGTGGGACTGACATACAGAAAGATGAACAGAAAGCTAGCTAGAACGCTGCAAGGGTTAATACAGAAAGCATGTAGGTATATACGCACAGCCTGCTGGCGTGACCACCTCTCTCCCCTTCCCAAGTTCAGATTCCTCCCTTGAATGACGGAAAGCAAGTCCCCACATGTCTGTGGCAAATTGTTTAATGTGAAACTCCTCAATGTGCCAACAAACCTCTCTAAAGGGACTGAGGGCCACCATGCTGAGCCTTGGCTTGGACCAGGATTCACAGCCCACCAGCTGGAATTTAGCCCTGTGGTTTGTGTTGCATGTGGGTTTTTCTACCATAGGTTGCTAATCGACTGCATCTACTTTTGGTTTCATCTGAGAGGTAAGCACTAGAGTTTCCTTTCTTGCTTCTCTACTACATGGCCTCTAGATGGCACTGTGGCAAAGCAGAAGAGCCCAACACAGGCCAGGTTAGTGAATTGCTCCTAGCCCACTTTGTCTTAGGCGAAGCCCACCTCCTGCAGAGTTTGAGTGGGAATTGGCAGGAAGCCAACTGTGAAGCCAACTCGTGCACACCCCCTCTGGGCACTTGCTGTGTAAGTGGAGTTTTGCTACTGCACACATGACTTGTGGGCTTGGCATATGTTGCACAAAGAAGTTGCACAAAGAAGCTGTTCCCGAGTGTTCAAGGACTTGGTCTCAATTTGGCTTGTTCCAAGTTGAGTGAGCACAAGAGAGTGAGCTTCTGGCCTGGCCTTCACATGCCTGCAAGACATAATAATGCTTTATTTTGTCATCCAAAAGAATAGCTCTTAAAAACTCATAGAAACGAAGGGTCATAAACATCTTTGAGTAGGGGATGATGAGCATACAACAAATGCCATGTGTAGAAAAACTAACACAAATGATTCCTCCTCCCCCTCTGATTCTTTTCTTCCTGATCCTTACCTGGCTCATGAGAGGGAAAAACAGAAAGCTAGCTAGAGCACGGCAACGGTTAAAACAGAAAGCAAGTGGAAACAGACAGTTCAACCAGAAAGCTAGTAAAACAGAAACCTCGAGAGGCGTCCATGTGTAGGAAAGAAAGCTGTAGAAGATTCCTTATATCCAGTATTGGTTCCTGGGATGCTTGAGAAGAAGGATATATGAGACGTTTCTGTTAGATTGTAATATGTTTTAGGATCAAACATGTATATTTGTGATTGGTTAAAGTACATTCATGGTATATGACATTAATAGAAGTATAAATTCTTTGTTTAAGTCTTTGTTTGGGGAAACTGCTTTTTTCCCTAGCAGATTACTTGCTCTGTGAAATGATAATAAATCTTGCTGCAGGCCACAGACAGTTAATCGCTTTACTGACTTCCAGTCAGTGAACAAGATAATTACTTGCAAAACCTCTTACCTTCTTGTTTCAAAGTGAGAGTGAGATTTTTACATTGCTCTGAGTCCTCTCAAAGTTTGCTTAAATCAGGGAAGCATGTGAACCAACCATACTTATTGTGATGGCCATGGATTTCCCCCCTCCCGCTAATCATTTCATTTCATTTCTCTTTTTTAGTGTACTAAATCCCTCCTTGTTAGACATCATTGTGAGGCGTACATGGCCACAAGACAAACTTAAAGGACAAGGCACATCTCAACATGACTCTAGGAATGTTCTACTTAGCAGCAAAGTCCACTCTGTTTAACTGGACTTCATTCCAAGTAAAGATGCATAGGATTACAGCTTTATGGAATCGTACATTCGAAGCATAAAACTGTATGGCTGGAAAGGGCCAATAAGGCCATTGGGTCCAACCCCCTGCTCGGTGCAGGACTCCAAGTTAAAGCATCCCTCTCAGATGGCTGTCCTGACCCATCTGGAAGGCCCCCAGTGTGGGAGAGCCCACCACCTCCCTAGGTCATTGGCTCCATTGCTGTCTGGACCTTTTCACTGATCTTCTGCTAGAACGTGGCTTCCTGTAACTTGAGCACATTATTCTGTGCCCTGCACCCTTGGATGATCCAGAAGAGATTGCATCAGTGATCCATTCAGTTGCGCACAATGCTTGAAACTATAATGCAGGGCAGACGTGCCATATAACCAGACCTTAAAAGAATTGACACTCCTTACAGAAAGAGGCTTGGGAGGTTGGATTACCACCAGTGCATGGCAACCAAGAAGGAAGATGATGATGTGGACACCCTTAGTGACCAGCTTCATCAGGGCATGAGTCGTGTGTTCTCATATGGGGAAGCCCTGTCTTGTGTGGGCACTCTGCGATCTTCTGGCCATCTGCTCAGTTGTTAACGAATGGGGCATGCCAACTTGCAAGACTTACTTTGAACACTGGGGGGCAGCAGAGAAAAAGAAATAGAACTCATTTGACCCCCCCCCCCCCGAGGTTTACACAGTAAAAGTAATCCTTGTGGCACCTTAAAAAGGAGTACATGCATTTATGGCACAAGCCCCCATGGACTAGAAGCCAGGTGCACACGGTGAAATCCAGGTAGACTTGTAGTTGGCAACGTCCTTGGGAAACCCCTGGGAGTATTTCCTTGTGCCAGTGCACTCATTCCCATGAATGGCCAGCACTCATGCAGCAGTGTAACTCCGTGTTTGTGCAGTAAGGAGAACACACGGCTTTCTGCAGAGCCCTCCTAGTACACCTGGATGGTGGTGTCTGAGTAGTGAGAGCACCTGGCGCCACCTAAAGGCAACATATTGCAATGACTTCCCCAGTCAGCTGTAGGCTGAAATACCAGGCCACTCCTGCTGGTGGTGAGTGCTGAAGCCATTTGGATGCCATATGAGAGACCCTCAAGCTGCAGCTGGGCCCAGGGCTGGCCAGCCCATTAGAGTGAGGCAGCTGCTTCAGGCGGCAGATGAGCTGTTGGAGGACAGAGCCGTGTGGCAGAAAAGGGGACGAGCATTTGGTCTTCTGCCTCAGGCAGCCGAGTATCTTGGGCCAGCCATGTACAGCTATCAGGTCATAGCTGGTGGGCTGGGAGAAACTTGGTGGATCACAAGTTCTGCAGGCCTTGATTGCACAGATCCCTTTTGCTCTGGTGTGATATGATCCCCTCACAGGGCTTGGCCAAGCAGCCAATTGAACCTATTGGAGCGCTCTGGACTGGACGGCCCTCCCGTGGATGGGTTTCAAGGCCCGCCTTGGTTGATGGAAGGGAAATGGATGGCTTCTGCAGGTGCTTCTTCTGCAAGGAGTTCCTGCCCCGCACCTGCCCAGCTGCATCAGCTACTTTTCCACTGGTGTGACAGGGCCCCAGTGGCCTCTACCCGCCTCAGGAAGCCGGGAGCAGCTGAATAGGCGCAGAGCTATCAAGCGTATTAAAGCTAAATACGGGGTGGTGAATAATACCACTCTGTCCTTCGGGTAGCTGTTCCACTCTTAGGGTGGAAGAAAGCCATTGGTAATTTTTTTTAAAAAAAGCAAACCTCTTTTCCCTGCTCCCAGGTGCTGGTGGCCAGAGCTGGCTCAAGACATTTAGCAACCTGAGGGCAAGCACAAGATGGGAGCCTCTCCTTTTCCAGGTGCAAAAGGCGACTGGGCTAGCATCTTGCTTGCTCGGGGAGGGCCGTGCCCAGGCGAGCTGTGTGCGTGCTGCCTCTGCTGCCCGGGGGCTCGCTGTGGATGGGCAACATCAAGGCCTCTCACTGCCCTTCCTCCTGACGGCCCTTTGACTGTGAAATGAACGAGTGATCCCATGGAGGGCAAAATCAAAGAGAGGACTTCCCTCTGCAAAGGGAGGACTGCCCTCCTTTAGGGACACATGACCACCCTAAACATTCTGTAAAAGGAGCCAGGCAGGAACAGCTTGTGGGTAATGGAGAAAGCTCTCAATGCCGCCACTTTTTTGCATGGTGGTATTGCAGGACAGTGACTGCTGATGGCCCGGGAGCGCACAAACTAATCCCCTGGTGGATTCAGCACACCGTGGATTCTCAAGCCTCTCTTCCTTTCACCTCAGTCTCTCCTTGTCCCGCTGGCCTACCTTAAAGGGGTGTTGTAAATGCTACTCTGATAATACACATGAAGCACTGCAGTAGTGCTGTTTAAAACACTAAATATGGTTGTTCCAAGAGCCGGACTGTCCCACATTTCTCGTGAAAAACTGAGTGTGAAATTAGGCATCCTCCCATGTCCCCCTTTGTCTCTGACCAGCAGAGAGGTGTGTCGTTTAAAGTCTCAAAGGATTGTGGGTGGACACGGTTCTTCCATTCCTGCTCGTTCACTCCCAGTCAGGACGCCAGATGGTTGCTTTCCTGTTCACACAGGCCAGCAGCGCGGAGCTGAATGTTCTGTACCTGCCTCTGGGCTTGTAATTTCATTTAATTAAAGGAGTGATCAAGCATTCCGGCAGCCTCCAATTAAAAGGCATGGCAGGGCGGAGGCAGGACTGAAAGTGTGTGTGTGTGTGTGTGTGATTGTCACTGAGGTCAGACTGCCATTGTCTTAACCTTGTCCAAAGCATCTCCTGCCCAGGTACTCCACCTGGCATTGCTGCTGACACATCTGGAAGGCAAACAGGGCATTTCTACTGGCAGCAGCCGCCTGGTTGCATGTGGGAGGAGGCCGTCAGGCAGCCTAGAGACCTGTGCTTCCTTGCAGGTCCCCCAAGTAGCCATTTCACCGGAAGGTAGAGAAAGCAGGGCTGCCTCTTTATTTAAACCATGATGGAAACTGCCATCAATGATTGAGGAATTCAATTCATAAATCCTGTAGTCAAGTGTATCAGCATACCCCTGAATCAATTGTTTGGAGAGGGAAGCTCTTTTTCTTTGTTTTTAGATTGCATACCTATTTGTCACATTATGTGTAGGTTGGCATCCTAGCTTTTAAACAAGACATACTGGAGAAGACAGTCCTGCTGGGGAAGCTGAATGCAGAAGAAACAAAGGAAGAGCAAATAGGAGATGGTGGAAGCCACGGCCTTGAATTTATTTACAAGAACTGTGTGGGACTGTCAAGGATAGTCCAATTTTGAGGGCTTCCATTCATAGGCTCACCACAAGTCAGAGATGAGTTGATGCCATGTAGCAACAACAAAATACTCAGATTAAAGTTACTTCATTTGTTTAAGACATTCATCCAATGTAGCACTTTTTTTTGTTCAGTCAAAAGTTTTTATTAATCCCTACTGTGGTGCTCTGCAGATATGGGGATGCAATTCCCATCAATCCTAGCCAGTGTGACCAATGACACTGCAGCCCAGTACATCTGGAGGGTACCAAGTTACTCTAAATAATGGGGGTCAGCAAAGAAAATGACAGAAGAAATATTTTGGATTTCAGTTAGCCAGAAACTCCAGACCACAGGTCCCTCTCAGTTATGCAGTCGTGGTGTTAAAGGCAATTCTTCTGAATGACTGGGGAATGCTATGGCAAGATGGCTACCTTGGAATGCCAGCAGGGCAATCCTCATGCTGATCTGCAGTGGAACTGTTCGTCATTTCGCCAGTGTAGTGGTTGGAGTGCTGGAGGGCTTGGACCATCCAGGTTGGAGGGCTTGGGCCATCCAGGTTCTAGTCCCGGCTCAGCTGTGAAGGTTATTAGGTGACTGGCTCTCAGCCCCTCCTACCTCACAGAGTTGTGAGGACAAAATGGAGGTGTGAGGAAGGATTTCTTGCGTTCCTTGCAGGAAAAAAGATCAGGGTAAATATAATAGATATTGCTAGCATGCAGTTGCTGCAACTCAAGCATATGTGACGCCTGCTCTTTGGATGGGCAATTTCATAACATGTGCAGGGTTTGATTTGGCTAATGCTGCAGGGAGCTGGGAAGTTGGGCTTGCGAATTGCATAAACTATTATTATTACACTGCATTTCTACATGGCTCATAGCTGAAGCTCTCTGTGCAGTTCAGAACATTTTTGAAGTCACACCTCTAGCTTTCAACCAGGTCCAACCCTGCTTAGCTTCCAAGATGAGGCAGGGTCAGGCGCTTCAGGCTCTATGGAAGCATCGTGAATTTCATGGCCTCCTACCTTTCACCCTACCGTACAAGCCATGATATTTCCATGGCAAAGGGGCAGGAGTTAGAGAGAGGCAGGAGAGCTGGGTCTGAGGCAAGAGGCTCTCTGCCTTTGAAATAAGCCCGGACTTGCTATGAAGAAGGTGGCAGCAAGGATCAGAAACCACAAAGGGGTTAAATTCCAGGGCTGGACAGGGAGGGAGATGAGCAGCCGCAGTGGCTTCCTTCCTGTGAAGGATTTGTGGTCATGTTTTGAATGGAAAAGGTGTGAGAATGGAAAGGTGGACTTTGCATTCCCTTGTCCTCCGCCCAGCTGAGCTGAGGAAAGCCTTGGGAGGTGGCCTTTCTTGCTGAGCCGTCAAAAAACACGCTGCCTTCCCAGCACAATTCAGCATTTTTGGCTGGGGTCCAGGCATCTGAGTCGTGGGGCGAGGCAGGCTTTGCCTGAGCAGGCCTCGACAGAGAGAGGAGGGAATCCAACCAGCGATTATTAGTTCTCAGAGTAAGAACAGGGCTTTGTTGTCAGAATTGGGTGGTGGCTGAGTAGATGGCAAGAGGAGTGTGCAGGGTGCCTGCAAGCATTCAGGGGCTAGGCCTGGTCATGGGGGCCACCAGTGTGCCCTGGTGGGTGCCCTAAAGAGGAAGGGGCTGAGGACAACTTGAGAGGTTAGCCGAATAGTGACGGGGGGGTAGGAACAGAGTGCAGTCTCCCAGCACCAGGCTGTCTGTGCTCTCCCCGCTTTTGTCACTGCTTGCACCCCGCCATGGCTACTGCTTGCTGGACTGGTGCTCACGCAGGCCATGGCATCTGCTGTGCCGTGTCCCACGACCAGCGCCGCTGATGGACGAGAGCAAGAGGCCAGTGGCCAAACACTTGCCATGGTGAAGGGAGCTCAAGGGCTCTGGGCCCCTGCTGGGGTGAGGGCCCTTGGCAGATTCCCAAGCATGCCTGCCCCTGAGGCTGGTCTTGCATTCAGGTCCTGGCGGTTGGGTCCCTGTTTCTCTCTCCATACGGAGCTTTATATATAAAGTGGATGTGAACTGGACAGCCCTTTCAAAGGAGGATGTCTTGAAAGAGAAGATTGCCCTCCGTAAAGTTGGCCACATGGCCATGCTGCCCTTGGACCTGGAATGCAGAACCTTTTCCAGCCAGTAGCTCTGGCAGCAATGCTAAGGCGGGCTGTGCTTGCCCAAGGTATCCACGGGCAAGCCTCTGAGAAGGAACCATTTTGCATTTAGGGCTTAAAAGCATGGCATGGCCTCCGATTTTTGGGGGATGTGGTGTTTAGGCCTAAAGAAAATACGTTTGGCATGACTGACAAAATAACACGTACACGCATGTGCATGTGTCTTCACATATCCTTGCTAGAGTTTCAGGAAAATGGACCTGGCCAAAGCCAGTAAGAACTCTCATACACAAAATGTTTGCTTGCAGAAAAACACAAATGTTCAAATGCCTTGGCCAAGCAGAGGAGGCCAAATGAGGAGCGATGGCCTCCTTTGCAAGGATCCAGAAAGGCTAATGATAATGTATTGCCTTCCCTTGTAGCTGGTTTTCTTGAGTCATTTGCAGCTATGTATTCTACAGGTATCTTGTGAGATGTGGGTTGTTCTTTCTGGCCCTTTACTTGCAGAGAACCATGGTCTGGATTGTGAGGGCTGGTCTGTTGTTTGAAGGAGCCAACTTTGGTATTGGACTGGATGGCTTCCATGTCTTTTGTGTCTCTGCAGCTTTTATACCACCGTTCCTGCTCATCTATGGCTTTTACGCCATCTTTCTTTTATTACTGGGACGAATTCTACCATCATCTCAGACGATAGTTTGAGATAGAAAGTCATTGCTCCAAGGGGGGATTCAAAAATGGGTGTGGTGAGCACTATTTCTTTTGGTCTTAAGAAACATAAGGGACTAGTGCTAAAGAGGATGTAGCTTGAATGCTTGCATTTGGCTAGTGTGCGATTCTGTGAGTTTTTGAGATGCGCAGAATTGCACCCTCTTTTAGCAACCATGGTTCCAAACCCTATTGTTCAGCCTTCAACAAGATCACACAGAATGGTTTTGCTCAAATGTGGCTTGCCTACATTCGCCAAACTTTCTTTGCAGTTCATCTGAAGCTTCCTGGGGAAAGGGTGAGAAGCAGATAGCTCTGTAGATGTCTTGACTTCAGCTTCCAGAAACCTGTGCCAGTATGGGGAATGGTTGGGCATTCTGGGATTTGAAATCCAAAAAGAATGTGGAGAGCTACTTTTGGCTCAACCCTGTTCTAAGGCATACTTTTGTTTCGTATGGGGTTGTGGTGAGGCCTAACAGGCTGGGCTGGGCACTGCATTGATTGAGAGTCCCCTAGAATGATGTGCAGCACACAGAGAGGGCTCGTGGCAAACACACCGGACTCCCTCAGGACGGCAATGGCTCCCTGAGGTAGAGAAGTTGGAGACCTCCTGGTTCCTACATTGTATTATCCGAGACGGGGCTAGAATCCTGGTCAGTTTTTAAGATGGTGCTCAAAATGAGCTTAATTATTATTTGTGACATGCCAGCTTTGATTTGAGAACAACCACGGAGAGGAAAAGACCTGTTTCTAGGAAGGCGGGGCTAAAACAGGCCTGGCCCAGGAAGCCTGGAGGGGCACCCAAACAGATTACCGGGCAACTCTTCAGCCATCTTTGCTGAACTTTTGGGGGTCCCTTGGCTGGTTTGGCTGGCCTATGGCGAAGCACCACTGCTTGCGTTTTCCTATCCTGCTGACAGTGGGCAACAGAGCCGGTTCCTTCTAGCTGTGCAAGCAGGGTGGGGCCTCTGAGTCAGAGCAAAGCTCCTGACTCAGCTTGTCCTGGTGGCGGAGAATGCCTGGGTGGGCAGGCGAGGGGAGGGGGCTGGCCGGCTGCCAGGCCCTCTGAGTCACCGTGAGATTCTGCACCGGGCCCTGTGGGTGGGGCAGGGCGGGCGGCTGCTTCAGAGCCCCAAACACGGCGAAGCAGAGTCGCGTGCTAACCGCAGAGGAAGTGGCCCGGCCCTGCCTTCGTCAGGCGGCAGCTTGATCAGCCAATCAGCGCGCGCCGGGTTGCACCTGGCTTGGAGAACCTTCTCAGGCTGCTGCTGCTGCGCCCCAGACCCTCAGCCATGTTTGCACTAGAGTGGCGCATCTGAGGCCACGGCACTGTCCCGCCACCGAGCGCAGGAAGCCCCCTTTGGCCCACCCAACCTGATTCCTGGATGGCCGCTTCTCAAACATATGCCAGGAACAGATGGTGTGTGTGGGTGGCCAGCACATGGAGTGCTTGCAAGCCACACGTCCACGAGACCAACAAGGTGAATGGCAGAGTGGGCACTGTCTGGGTCTCATATCCTCCTGCTATCCCCTACCCATATATCAGACACTATCGGTGTTGACCCACTGGCTGAATCCCAGGGAGTGTTTGGCTGTCCACAATGTTGGAGACATTTCAGCTCCGGCTTCCACATGGAACCTACTCTGACAAAGGTGTCTCAAGTCCTGACGTGGGATACTGAAGGAACTATTTCTTACCCAGTTAGAGATGGAAGGAAGATTGGTTTCTTCCAGTTCTCCTCCATGTATTAGAATGGAACAACTATTCTATTTGCAACTCTTCTGTTCCCAGGATATGTTGCAGATGTGACCATAGATGAATCAAGTTGGATGGGCCAAAGGCACATTCATCTCTAATGTTGCCATTGCAGGAGAGGCCCTTGCACAGACCAGGCCATGAAAACCAGACCTACGTAGGCCATAAGGGGAGATCAGGAGTGACAGATATAGAGGGACAGAATGACCTGCGTCTGAACTTCTACACATCCTTGAAGTTTTCCAGGT
This sequence comes from Varanus salvator macromaculatus, assembly GCA_023646645.1. Classification (NCBI taxonomy): domain Eukaryota; kingdom Metazoa; phylum Chordata; class Lepidosauria; order Squamata; family Varanidae; genus Varanus; species Varanus salvator. Next base: position 10,160,339 of record JAIXND010000795.1, read on the forward strand.
GACCTTGAGCCCCTGTGTCTCTTTCAACTGAATCCGCCTGGCAGGCCAGTTAAGATGCTTGTTGTGATGACAAAATGGGAAGGAAATTGTGTACACTGCAATCAGCTCCTTGGAATAAGGGTAGGGTTAGAGAACAAGTATGGAACGAGTTAACCTCCAGAACTGATTTCACACCAGTGATTCTGTACTTCTGATTCTGTATAATGGAGCGCTTGTATAATGCGTCCTTTTCATTGTTTGGCTGGAGATGTGTTCTGACACTCCGGAACCAGAGTACATGCAAAGGAGAGGAAGCAAAATCTAATGGGGGAAATCCTCCCCACAGCCTATTCCAGCACAGTACCGCACTCCAATGTCTTCCTTGGGCACTTTGCACGGGCCGGTTGGCCACTGCGTGAACAGAATGCTGGGCAGGGCAGAACTTTGGTCTGATCCAGTGGAGCTTTCTGTGGGCTTAGGTGCCATTTAGAGAGAGGAGCACTTCCCCTCCAGTGATATCGTAGAGTAGGCAGCATCCATGAGTCTCCATCTGTGCGTCACATCAATCCGAAACCCAGGTACAGCAGTAGTTGCAATCACAGTGAGGGGAGCGATTGCTTTTTCCCAGAAACCCAGCATCTCAGTTGGAGTGCCAAGGAAAATGTTCTTGTGGCTCCTCTCCAGGATGCCAGAAAGGGCTGCACATGCACGAGGGACAAGCAAGTCTTTAGAGAAAAGACCCTGAAATGCAGCCTGTTTAGGTTTCCATTGTGATGTGGGGCGTACTGGTACGCAGCTGGTTGGAAAGGGAGTTGTATTGTATCGGGCAACACTGAGATAAATGTTTGCGCCATGAATCCTATTTGTCTCCAGACTTACGGGACAGGGAATGCCTCTTTATGAGGAATTGTGCTTATGCAAAAGCAACCTGTTAATACCCCGACATCAACACCAAGGTGGATCCCTCTACATTACACCCAAATAAAGAAGGAAGCCCTGGGAAAATGAAGGGATCCGTGGAGACAGCGTCCAAGCTACTTGGCCTGTTGTAAGAGCAGTGGCAGCGTCTGGGCGTGGTGCGAACCCAGCTCGCTGTTTCCCACTCTCCTGATGTGAGGAGACGCTCATTTGGCAGCTGCCTGGTCCACACCCAGCAGTAAATCTCTGCAAAAGAAAGCATAGTGAATTCACGTCCCACCCCTGGTTGCCCTGCCTGCAGGAAGGCCCTGGATCCCCAAAGCTGGCCTGCTCGAACTCTTTTACCTTGCCTCTGCAAAGAGGTTTGTGTTTGGCAACTGCAGCACTAATGTTCATTCTTCTGCATTTCACCAACAGCCAGTCTGCTGGTATTCCATTCTTGGCCCCCAAGTCTAGTGTCAGCTTGCAAGTGCTAGACAGATTGAATTAGAAGGGATTCCCCGGTTTTCTAGCTCAGCACCTTATCCTCTTGCAGGGCAGATTAAGACACTGGAGCGGAACTGGAAGCACGGGTGGGAAATGGAAGCCAAACTACGGGCGTCACTGCACACTTCGGGGGGAGCATCTCCTCCTGGCGTGGCTATTGCAATGCAGTGCTGGCAGCTGGATTGGCTGGAGGCCGAGCACCTGGGTGTGGGGTCTAGCCAGCCTTCTGCGCTCTCAGTCCTTACTCCTGGGTTGCACTCTTTCCCTAGCAGGCTGATGCGTTTTGATCCGGACCAGCATGCTGCTTTCTTGGGAGGGAGAAAGCTGGGATAGGAAACATCTCCCACATGCCAGACCAAGCAGTGAGGATGCTGCCAAATGTTTACAAATAAAACTATCTCTATTTATTTAAATGTGGAACCCTGACAATTAACAAGGCGAGTGATGATGAGCTGACAAACAGCAGCCCTAAAGAAAGGGAGGAATTTCCACCAAGAGGCTGGCTGGGGGAGGGGGCTTGGGAAACGGTCTAAGTGCTGCTTTGCTGGGACCTGCATTGCAAATTCCGTGCCAGCGTGCAAGATGGAATGCCATCGGATCTCTCCCCGGAAGTTAGGCTGGCTGATTCCTTGGAGCTTTACAACTGTATGTGAAAATGTTGGAATGTTGTGGGAGCGGGAGGATGGCCAGAGCATAAAACTGCAATCGTATGCTTAGCAGCACATACGAGCTTTGCTGGAACAGGCCAGGGGCCCAACTTATTTAGCATTCTGTTCACACAGCCGCAGAGTAGCTCACGACAGGAAACTTCAAGCGGGGCCTGAGTGCAAAAGCACCCCCCACCCGGGTTTCCTAGGAGCCGGTGTCCCTGGGCATGCTGCCTTTGGTACTGGAGGTGACCCACAATTTTCATGACTACCAGCCATTGATAGCTCAACCTCCATGAGTTTGTCCAACCTCTCTTTAAAGTGGCCCTCTCTACATCTTGTGGGAGTGAATCCCACACCTTAACTATGTGCCTTTTGTCTGTCCCGGATCTCTCACCAAGCAGTTTCCTCAAATAATACTTACCTCAGAGTGAGTCCATTGAACCGAGAGGGACCTAAACCGAGGTTTGCATTATAGGCAAGCAAGCGGTCCCTGGTATTATGTAGCCAAAACAAAAATGGCCTGGTGGAAGAGCAGCTGGAAGCATGTGAACCTCTCCTTCATTGGCTGCTACTCAATGAGAGCCGTGGGAAATGTTCTGCCAGTTGTCTCCTTGTAACACTGCACTTGGGCTGTACTTCTGGATAAACATGCATGTAACTGTGTTGCAAAGGCCAATGGGAAATAATCTTACTGTCAGATGCTTATTATTGCATGATGAGGTGACCAGAAGAACATGGCCAGCCAGTATTTCACTCATTGGACCATGTTCAGTCTGCTCATCAAAAAGCTGCTCCAAATTCTTGCAGCCAGCAGGAAAGGCACAGGTTCTTTTGCTCTGCTGCACCCCACGGACACGTCAAGGAGGAGGCAGCACCCCTGAAAGCAGATGGGGTGCAGTGAAGGACTGTCACGGATTACAGCAGAGGTGGGGACCTGGTGATCCTCCAAATCTTTTAAACTTTGACTTCTCTCAGGCCTACTCAGCACAGCCAATGGTGAAGAAAGATGGAAGCTGTAGATTGAAACATCTGGAGAGCCACACTGTCTCACCCTGTGCTGGCATTTTATTTCAGCTTGGAAGTGCAGACCTGTGGCCACTTGTCATGATGGACCACCTTTTTCCTGGGAGGGCCCGTTCTTCATAGTAACCTACCTGCCAAGCAAAGTCCATTCTCTGCAACTAGACTGCAGAGTATTCTTCGAGGTCTCACTCCAGTGAGAACATGCAGATGCTTGTGTTGTTAGTGTAAACGAACGGTGCCTTTCAGAAGGTAGAGAGAATCCTTGGGCATGCTTCTCTACTGCTTCATCCATTTTGTTTCAGATCTTAAACCTTCTGACTCGGTGACAGTAAGTCTCAGTGGTGTAGGTAAGGGCCAGCAGGGTTACTCCTAGAGACACAAAGGCCAGAAAATGTTTGCTACTCATGGGGAATGGCTGCAAGATAAGATGTGGGCCTTCCACCTCTGGTATTGGTGTGGAAGATGGAACTGGAGCAGGTGCTGCTTTTATGGCAAGCTACAAAATTCCTCCTTCTGCACAACTCTGTTTTCCCTGGTATCTGGCCCTCCTAGAGCTGAGTGATGGTAGAGCTAAAATGATTTGCATGTGGAAGGTCCTGGGTTCGATCCCTCTTAAGTTAGGGCTGGGAAAGGCTTCTGGTTGGAACCCGTGAGAGCCATTGCTAGGAGAGAGCACTCAGCTGGGTGGCTGGAAGGCAGCTTCACACATTCTTTTGCACCCCTCCCCAGAAAATTTTTCTGGGGTGCTGCATTTCCTTAGTTAGGGCACTCTCACTTCTACCCCAGTTTCTCCACTGTAATTGTTTTAGCTTGGCTGTTTGATAAGGTTGCCATTGCAGCCCCTAACTTTACTTTTCAGTCCGTGTGCCACCCACGGCTTTGGCTGCTGCCAGGCAGCGTAGGGGAGTGGCCGGGGCAGCATTTCAGATGCAAGAACTGACTTGACCTGAATCTCAGTTAAGTTGCATTCCTGACACACCCCAAACTTGTCTCTTCATATTTTCACACACACATCCCTCGGAGCCTTCCTGCCTTCTTAAGCTCATTTGCTGGCAGTGCAACAAGGGCCCCTTTCCTTTACTCATTCACTTTATTTTAAAGTGAAGGACTATGCTCAGGAATTACTGTTGTTGCTATTGAAATACTATCTTCAGATCAAACATTTTCCCTCTTGCCATCTGTGCTTTCCATTTGCCATTTCTTATGCACCAGCATTTTGAGCTTTTAATGTTTTTTAAATATTAAGACCCCATAATGTTTTTGAATATTAAAATGCATGAAACCCATGCATTTTCAGGGCAGGCAGTTAGCACATTGCTTGCTTTGGGGCAGATGCTGCTTGCATGGTGTGTGCGCTTGGGTCACCCATTTAAAAATGAGCCCCTGTTCCTGCACCTATAGCAGAAACTTGATCTGGTGGTGACATTGGCGGGTGGTGGTGATGCTTTCCCCCCACATTTTCACCTGCTTTTTCTGGGCACTGGTACATCTTGATCAAAGGAGAAAACAGCTTTCAGTTGAACACACAGGATGGAGTATTTAATACTAGACCTAAAGTTATTAGAGCATACTCAATCAGCTGAAGCCCCACTGAAGCTAAGGAAGTATGACACCGGTAGGTGCCTGGATAGGAGGCCACTGGGAACCCCGCATGGAAACCAACCAACCAACTAACAAATATAATAAGTTAGTTAATAAGTTGCAATGGAAACCTCAGAAATGGAAGTGTAACAGTGCTGCGAATGTGAAATGGATGCTCAGATGATAGTATGTAATTATATTAACGGCCTTTAGAGGGAGATCAAGCCCTTGCAACGTTCCTTGGAGCGCTCATTCAAAAGGAATCTGAGGGCACCATTAAACCCTTTAAACTAGGAGTGAAGAATGAACCTTCGTGCAAGGAACTGCAGAATGTCAGGCTGGCTTCGGTTCCTAGTAATTAGATTGCTCTCTCTCTCTCTCTCTCTGTGTGTGTGTGTGTGTGTGTGTGTGTGTGTTTTTAAGCACAAGACTGCAGAAGACATTCCTTTCTTATCATAGGTCCAGATCAGGATTGCTTTCTGTGCTTGTCTTAAAGAATACTTGATGTGTCCAATAGTTTATTGCAAGGTGAGCACTTGTAAACAGGGAATTACAAAAATAGATAGGTGGAAGAGATGCAGGACAAAAAGCAGAGTGTGTGTATGCAGTATTAATATGTGACTCCTTATGTCTCTGCACACCAAGGTTATTTCCTGTATTGGTACAACTGTTGTTAATTGCTTGCATATAATTTTTTCCCTGCAAGCTCTGTGTGTGGAAGGCTAAGACCGCGAGTTGGTTCTGAGGATGCTTTTTCTGAAGATAGGCAGTGTCACACTGGAGCAACATACTCTCAGTGGCTACCACCTTTCATGTGTTTCCGACTTCATTTCATCGCTCCATGTGAGGAGGCAGTTGATTAAAATGTGCTGTCAAGCTGCCTTTGAGAGGAGCGAGTTTCTTAAGTACAGCCAGACAGGACAGTGGCTTATCTCAGATCAGAACAGTCTAGCCTGATATTCTTCACTCTGACTGGCAGCAACTCTCTGGACCTGCTTTTGCTAACCTGGTTCCCTCCAGCTGTTCTGGACTCACCTCCTGGCATTCCTGACTATTGGCCATGTTGTCTAGGGCTGATGGGAGTTGAATTCCAAAACAGCTGGAGGGTGCGAGGCTGGGAGGGTTGTTCTAGAGTGACACATAGTTTTTCCCATCTCTTGCAACCTGCCCCTTTTAAAAGGGAATGGCACAGTCTGAACTCAGGACTTTCTAGGTCAGGGAGTAGGCAAAATGGTTCCTGTGGGTACAAGTTCACCCTGGGAAATTTACCTTAGCACTTGCCCAGGTGTCCTGCCACCTTTTTCAATTTTCTTGCCAGCAGCTGGGACTGCTGGAAAATAGGTCTCTGTCGCCACTGGAATTTATTTATTTATTTATTTGTTAATTACATACATTTATACCCGGCCCTATCGTTTCAAGTGCTCAGGACGGCTTACAAGAGATAAAAAATGCAATAAATATAAAACTACCATGTAAAACATTAATTATTAAAACAATATAAAACATCACTATAGAAAATGCAACTGTGAAAGGGGGAAAAAATCCTAAAATGTCTAAATGCATTCATTGTTAAAATAATGATCGAATAAAAAGGTCTGTGTGGGTCCCAAGGAATTATTTCATGGTTAAATAGCCTGTAAAGCACCTCTGCCTCGTGCATAGTCTTTGGCGCAGGCTAACCGTCCTTCGCCACACTTCCATGGCCGCCGTTTCATTGTGGTGCCAAGGACAGGTTCTCAAATTGCCAAAGGCGCCTGTCATTCAAAAATGTTGCATCCCCTTGTTTCAGAAACCGAGCGTGCCTTTTACCCTGGAACAAGAGTCCTTTGATGATGATCTGAAGAGTCACTTCAGACCATGAATGTGATGCTCTAATGCCCCCATCGTCAGTAGATGGCAACATGTATCACTTCACTTGCTTCAATGTGGGACAAGGCAGCCCTGCTATGTATGGGGACCTCTGGACTTCTACCCTGAAGTCCTCTCCTCGTGGCACCCTTGCGTGCACCTGTGTGGGAAGACACCCCATTCCAGTGGCAGAGCACAGGTACAAATGCCCCAGGTTCAGTCCTGGCATGTTCACTTAAAGCATCTTGGCAGCAAGACTGGGAAAGGGCCTTGCCTGACATGCTAGAGAACGTCTGCCAGTCAGAGCAGAGGGTTTTAAGCTTGATGGACAAACATCCTGAACTGGCACATGGCGGCTTCCTCTGTCTTCTGATCTGCACCTACTACACCCATGACCAACATTTCCCCTCTGGGCTGCACTTGTCCGAAGCCTGGGGAGATCTGTATTGGCTGGCATCTGCAGAAGGCAGGAGTGAAAATCATATGGCATGCCTTCCAGCTACACTCCTTTCCCATGAATTGCACCAGCAGCTGCCATATCCTGCGTCTGCGGCCTGAATTAGGAACACAGCATGTCCTTGGAAAAGATTTGGCCAAGGGCTAACCCCGTGCGTATTCAGACAGAAAAAGAAGAAGTCTTACAACTCTCAGCATGTCCCAGCTAGCAGGGGTTGACTCTCGAAACTGGTTTTGAAAAGCCCACTCTGAGCAATATGTAGAGAACATGGAGTGGCCACTGGGGCGATCTGTTTTGTGGAGTGTGGGAAGCTGCTGACTCCAGAGCTGGTTCATTTTCTTTGGCTTTATTTCAGGCAACTGGTGGTATCTGTTTTGCCATCTGTGATTCACCTTTCTTGCAGGGAGGCTGTGCAACTTAATGAATGGTGACAAAGCACTCAGGCTGCTCAGATGAAAGGAGCCCCACGTAATTATGGAAGTGTTCTGTGGAGCATGAGTTAGAGAAAGTACCCAACCTTTGACTCGGCGGGCTGACTCCAGGCAGGCCACCAATTTTGCTGTGGTTGGAAAGTTCTTCTGCATCCAGATGACAGCCATGGCTCATGAGGCCCATTTCCTCCACCCACCGTTTGGACCAATTAAATACCACCCTCCGTATCTTGTGCACTAACCTGATGCCCTCCATTGGAGTAAAACCCCCTTCCAGGGACGTATTGAAAAACTGGTTTACTTTTGGATCAGTTTGCCCAGACTCTGTTGAAGTCTGTACATTTCTGAGTTTACAGTATGAATCCCAGACCAAAACAAATGCATTCACTAGGATGTGTACATTTGAAGAATGCATGGAAAAGGTGCACTTTTGAAAAACGCGCACAAACATTGCTTTAATCACTGGGAGACAAGTATGCACATTTCATGGATGGGTACAATTGAGGCAAATATGTGGAAAATATGCAGAAACATACACGCAGGTTCTCATGTGCAAATAACTCCCCCTCCTTCTAGCAGCAGCTGAAAGCTCCCAATATGATGTGGACTCAAGTTGAAACACACTTTGAAGTGGAAACAAGAGAGCTCTGCATCTAAACTTTTATTTTTATTTATTTTATTTATTTGGAAATTTATAGGCCGCCCCTTGCCACAAGCCTCGGGGCGGCTCACAACCAAAGATTGAATACAAACATTAAAATTTCCAAAATATTAACAGTTAAAAACTAACATTAAAAATTGGCCCATCTCCAGGTCAAAATTAAAACAACAACCGACCCGAATACAAATTAAATTAATAAATAATAAATAAATTAGCATTTAAAATATTGTTTAAATAAAAAGGTCTTCGCCATGGCTAGATTTCATTTAGTCTTATTTTACATGAGCCGTGAGCCATCCCGAGGCTATATAACAAAGGGTCGGCATACAAAAACTTTAAATGAATGAATGAATGATGCTTAGGTCACCTTCAAGGTCATCCATGGGGATGACGGGTGTTGCAGTTCAAGGCATCTAGAGAGCACCAGGTTGGGAAAAGCTGGTGTAGGCTATTTCTTAGGGCCAAGCTAAACATGCTCTCTAGCTTGCATTACAAAACTATGATGTACCCAGGGCCATCACTAGGTTGAGGATCCAACCTTCTTTTATCTCCTGGTGAATTAACCATAGAAAATCAAACCTGTTTCTGTTTGCATAAATTTATCCTGGTTCTATTTCCGGGTTGCACTAATGTGTGAAGAAAGTTTGGAGTACCTGTTTATGAAAGGGAGATGCTGGGAACTTTTAAAAAGCCTTTGCTCCAATACATTTTGAAGTCACATGTGCTTGTTAACATTTCTGGACAAATTCTGAGAATGCCCAATAGCTCAAGTGTCAGCTAAATGTGATTGTCAGCATTCATCAGCTTATCTCAGAAAATATCTTTATTTTTGAACCTTTGCAAAATTCGTTTGGGATGTCCACATTTCACTGTGAATCTTAACATTATTCTAATTTTAAACTTTCAGTGTGAAACCTCGATTACAAGTGCAGCCTTTGCCCCAGAAATCTCAGGACTCCCAAGTTAGGTTATCAGCTAGTCATTGTTTATAACTTGATCGTTTACTTTAGCTTATGAACATTCCTAATGTCAACAATTATAAACTGAAGGTAAGTATAAACAGTGTGTGAAACATGATCTATCACGTGAAACGTCTTTTGCCACCTTTCTAGTTTGCAACACCGCCTGTCTCTGCTGCTTTATCAGTGAACTCACACTGCAATGATCAGAAAAATATGTCATTTACATGAACTTTCACAAGCTTTCTTGTTTAAAATTCCGATCTGATCTCAGCCATTTTGGGACTCTGGAGCCAGAAAGAAAAATGCAGCATTCAGTGATGCTGCGGTACCTCTGTCACAGCTCCACAGTGGGAATTTCTGTCGCATTTGCGTTTCCCATCCAGCTTGCAGACTCCTGCGCGCCCTTCTCCCTCTGGCCTTAGCAGCAAGTGCACATTCCCATCTCCAGTCACTGACCAGAAATAAGAGCTGGGATTTCCTGACTGAACACCAAGGGAAGACAAGCCTTCAGTACAATGCAAGGAAACTCCCTTTTCTCAGAGATAAAAAGGAATTAAAGGCATTCAAACGTTAAGCACCCTGCCCTTAAAGACCTTGGCCATTTATTTATTATCGCCACACTCTCATCCACATACACACAGCTTTATCTGCTGAAAATCCACCATGGCAGTGTACAGCAATGGAAAAGCATAACTTCCTGAAAAATTAAGAAATGAAATACAAAGAACATGAATTAAAGTTGCCTAAAGTACAAGGTCCTGTGAGAAGGCATGGAAACCCGGAGCTTGTGTTCTGACAGTCATGTCTGGTAGGAAAATAGGCAAACTGTTAGGAAGTCTATCTGGCCCTGCCCACGTCAATTTGCCCCACACATTTATTTATTTTATTTATTTACAAATGTATAAGCCACCCCCTTGCAAACAAGCCTCAGGGAGGCTGACAACAAATCAAAACAATATAAAACAATGTAATAATATAGTATAATAGTATAATGTGTACAATAATACACATGCTACCTTTGGCTCCACCCCACTCCCTGAGTTCTGCCTCCTGCTGGCATGCGAGCATTTTGGCCCCTTCCAAGTTGCCATTTGGCTCCCAGGCTGAAAAAGGGTTGCATAGGACACTGCTGGGGTTGCACTCCCCGTGAAGGAGCGGGTTCATAGCTTGGGGGTGCTCCTTGGCCCATCTTGGTCACCTGAGGCTCAGGTGGCCTCAGCTTCTATCAGCTTTGACTGGGGGTCCGACTAGCCCCCATTTGGACAGAAAGAGCCTGGCTTCCACGCACTGTGCTCTGCCTTAGAAAATCTCTAAATCAGATGACTGCAGTGCACTCTCCGTGGGGCTGCCCTTGAAGACAGTTCAGAAACTGCAGCTGGTTAAAATTGAGGCAGCCAGATTAATAACTGGAAGCTGTAGGTCTGAATATAATACGAGTGCTTCTGGCCTGCCTACACTGGCTACCTGCACGCCTCTGGGTCCAATTCAAGGTGCTGGTTTTAACCTACAAAGCCCTACGCAGCTTAGGAGCACCTCTCCCAACTGTGATACACTGGGAAACTATGCTCAACCTCTGGGGCCTTCCTATAAGTGCCCACCCCACTGGAGGCTTGGAGGGTGGAAACAGGGGGGAGGCCCTTTTCTGTGGTTACCCCCCACCCCTTGGAACAACCTTCCTGATGCCCACCTGGGGCCAAACTTGCCATCTTTTCAGCAGCAGGTCAAGCCAGTCCTTTATGTGGAAGTCTTTAAAGTTCTCCCCAGTTATCCTGAGGGGATTATTCTGGTGATTCTTTTCCTTTGCAGGGTCTTTTTAAAACTATATTCTAGCATTTTAAAATTGATCAAAAATTGATTTTAACATGGTTGTTTTTATGGTAGCTGCACTGTCTTTTATTGCTTTGTTTTAGACACTGTTGTAAACTACCCAGAGATCTTTGACTATGGGATGGTATAGAAGCGAAATTAATAAAACTAACGATAGGAACAATTCAGGACAACTATACATCAGCATATGCGTCGGAGTGGTTGCTCCAGCACGGGGCAAGCCTGCTCCATCTGGCTTCTGTTTAGAGGTGTCACAAGCATTTGGACCATTGCTGTTTCCCCTTTCCCTTGTCCTAAGCTCCAGACAGTTGCCTGGAAAGGGCTTCCTCTGGCCTGAACTTAATGAGTGTGCTTTCTGTTTGGGCCCATAACTCAAACAAAGCACAAGTATTAAGGCACCCATGTTTGACAGAAGCCTCTACAACAAAGCTTTTTTGTTGTTCCACCTGGGGGTAAGGGATGCGCATAAAGTGGGACAAGCTGCCCCTTCAGTGCAAATACTTAATCCGCCTGAAGAGACTTCTGGATAACTGTGTGCTTCCAGCGGTTGAAGGAATGCCCATGGATTAAAGGGGAACTGAGGTGCCACTCTGCTCACGCACACAGCAGTCCTTGAATTAATGAAAATACCCCAGGGAATATACTGCACCATCTTCAAGGTCAGCTTCCTCCTGTAAGCTTGAATTTACCTTTCCAGAACATAAAATCCATCGTTCCTGTTCTATACTCAATGGAGTACAGAATGGTAAAACTCTTCTTCGTTCCTTTGCTGAGCTCAATCTTGTTTCACTTGTTAAATCCATTCTGTCTGTTTTTCTTGGATTGTCAGGAACCTTTCAGTCTCTTATTGGGTTGTTAATGCGCTCAGATTCTTTTGCGTGAGGATTCAGTTCCTTTGCAAATGCGTATTAGTGCTAATGCACACTTGTGACATGTAGGTTAGTGCTCATGTACATTAGCACACATGTGCTCATTTGTAAACAATATTGTGCAAATCCCTTCAAAAATGATGATGATGATGATGATGATGATGGTGAAGAAGAAGAAGAAGAAGAAGAAGAAACAGTCTGCAAGTTCATGGAATCCATGTGACTCAGAAAAAGCCAATCTATCATGGAACTGACAGATCTGATTCATAGAAATCTGAATTTATTCAAATCTGCTGCAGATTTTTCCACGATCCAAAAGTGTGATAACAGCTAGAACCAGGAAGAAGCCATTTCTTGAAATGCAACATACCATCATAGAAAGTCCTGCTAAGCCATGGTTACTAGGCTGGATTTAGACTTTGTCATTCTTTGAGAAGGCCCTTGAAATCTCTTGAAATCACTCAGTCAAAGTCAACGGGCCTTAGGTATGACTAAGAGTGGATCTAACCAGTGTGGCATAGTGGTTAAGAGCTGGGACTGGGACTCAGATGACCTGGGTTTGAGTCCCCGCTCGGCCATGGAGCCAACTGGGTGACTTTGGGCCAGTCACAGACTCTCAGCCCAGCCTACCTCACAGGGCTGTTGTTGTGGGGATAAGATGGAGGAGGATAATGATGTAAGCTGCCTTGAGCCCTTTGTAGGAAAAAGGCAGGATATAAGTCCAAAAATAAATAAATAACCACTGTATTGGTGGATGTGCCTTTCCCTGCATCCAAGGATGGCCTGGGAAGTGTAGGAACTGATGGTAAGAATATCAAAAGGCAAGCAGAATTTACCCAGGAAATGTACTCCTCATGGAAGTCTTTCATAAACTGAACAGTGTGTGCTTATCAGTGATGGGAACTGTAGTCCAATACAGCTAGAGGCACTGGGTTGGAAAAGCCTGAGTCAGGGATTAATGAACAAATAGGCAAATGAATCAACTGGTCTTATAATGCAGGGGAAAACACCAAACCGAGACTGCACTTGGGTGGAAGCCTTGTGGGTCACACCCACTCTTATTTTGGGAAGCTAATTGCACCCAGAGCTGCTTTCACAGCATTTTTACCTTGGAACTGACCCAGCAATGGGAAGATGATGCATGTTGTAGGTGACAGAGTTTCTCCAGAGGTACTTAGAGACCAGAGAGGGAATTCTCCAGATGAGAGGGGTTGCCAAGGGTGAGTGAACGATACCACCCAGAGAGACCCAAGATTCCAAACAGATCAAATTATTTCATGGGGATCTCTCCTGAATGAATAGGTGCCAGGCTTCAGGCAAGCACCGATTCCAGGGTGGTACATCTTCTGGTTCCAGTTTAAATACCTACCGTACCTGGAAACAACAACAACAACAACAATCCACAGTCGACTCCCTGTTTTGCTTTTTGTGTTGCTTCTCCCAAATCCTGCAAATCTTTATACACTGGACCTTGAGTTACAAGCTGCTCCCATCCCAGTTGCTTGTAATGCACCCATTTTTCCTGACTTAGTGCTGAAGTTGCACCTTTAAGAAACCTGCAGAGGCTTCCTCTGAGTGGTTGTGAAGGTGTATTGGGAAATACGCAGTATATTTTAAAACTGTGATCTCAGTATGGAGAATATTTGACTGAAATCCTGTACTTACTTATCTGGCAGTGACCTGCCTCTGCACACCATGGGACTTACTTCTGAGTAGACACATGTACAGCTGCACTGTGAACATGTGAGAGTGAGGGATGGATGCTTGGTGGCTGCTTGAGGGAGAATCCATACTTCACTATTCCAAGACAGTGAGGGTTCAGGCAATTTGTAAAGGAACAAATGACAAATTCTGAAATTGTACCCTGCTGGGAATTGTTCCACACTGATGCTGTTAATGGGTGTGGTATCTGCTGAATACGATAGCATTTTTAAAGGTAAGCCGCTTAAGATATACTGAGCAAAGATGCTGCAGGTAGATAAAACACAGGTGGTGATACTTGGCTACAACAGCCTTACAAAGAGAAGAAGAGGCTGTCAACACACGTTATGTCTGAAGAAAAAAGGGCATTAGTTGCAAACAAATACAAATGACACTTTAACAGTGATGTAGCACAACTGATTTAGGACGTACTCCTAAGCGTATAAAAATCTTAGCCATCTCATGAGTTAAGAAAAGATTTGGTGTGATAGGTTACATGACCAACAGCCCATGGAAGGACTGGCATTTCTTGGCCATTTTTCAAGATGGCAGCCTTTCCAAGGCTGCAAACAATAGCAAACATATGGTTCATTATCACTATAATAATTCGATAATACCATAAACCAATCTTAAAAAACATATTGAAGAATGAACCAACCACAAATTTAGATAACCAACAAAAGTTGCATGGACTAGAAAACCTTTCCATAAAAAGACAAAGAAAGCAAATCTGTTTTTAAGGCCCTTTTAATGCTAACAGTAGCCACAGCCAGCTGTATCCTTCCTGGGAGAGAATTCCAAAGGGGCCACCACTGAGTAGGTAGTAGGGGGTGTATGGATTGTGTAACATCCATTCCATCTGTGTTTTGCCTTTCATTCCAATTGTCTGCTCATTGATGAAACTGGAGTTTTGCAAATGTGTCCATATACTTTTGTGCAAATGTGTACTTCTAAAAATATCTAAATCTTTTCCAAATGTGCCTTTTCATACTGGGGGGGGGGGGGGGGGGAGATGCACAGTTCTGTTTAGTGAGTGTTAATTTTTTTCCAGTTTTCTATTTGCATAAAATTCTAGAAGGTTAAAAAAAAATACAGTCTGCAAATCTATGAAATTGGTTTAACTTGGGAAAGACAGGTCTGCTGCAGAATCTGTGCACTGGATTCATCTAAATGCAAACTCCTTTGTGTCCATGACAGATTGCTCTAGTAGTTGGTCCCTCAAAAAGCTCAAACCATTTTGGGCTTTAAAGGTCACATATGCCAGGTTCCCGAAACACCCTGAGAACTAGCACTAACACTGTACCAAATTGGAGTAATAGATTTGATCCTCTCACCCCAAGGATTTGAGCAGCTCTATTTTGCCCCTGCTGAAGTTTCAGTGTCTGGTTTAATGGGCAGCACCATGCCTCAAAAAGACCAGTACTTGAACAGAGGTCAGAAATATTCTTCAGGTCATCAGGGATGGATTGGAGTAAAAGGACTCGTCTAGTCCATTCATCCTGCTGCTATTTCCAGGAAACTGGCACTGAAGGACACAGTCCTTAGAACTGCTGCAGAGCTCTGAATCCAGCAAAAGGTCTCAGATCCCAGAAAGAGACAAATTATTATTTATAATAGTTTAAAACATGGGTTGTCAGAAAAGGGATAGGAGGGAGCAGCATTGCCCCAGATCAACAGGGAAATATTTTTTGTACAAAATGTTTCATCACTGGAGTCCTTGGCAATGTCAATTCAGGGCAGGAAGAATAGGAGTACTTACGCAGGAAGATTTAGTCTGATGATAACTGATTCTCCTTTTATTGGTACACACACTGTTGTGTAACATTGTGCAGGAAACTCATCCCCTACTTTGTTTTGCTTCCTGTTAATTTCAATAAAAAGTCTCTCCATTTTGTGTTCCCCAGGAGCTTAGAAACACACACACACACACACACACTTTTCATAATACAAAGAGCAGCCTGATAAAGTTTAATAGGCAGAAAAGTGAAAACAGACACCTGCAATTGGCCAGGTTGGACAAATGCAGAGCTCAAGAGGACCAGCAAGTGACATCCACCAAGCCAACTGGACTATTCATACTTTTAGGCTTTGGGGAAGCTTGAGGGGATGCAAGAGAGAGGCCCATCCCTCTTCTGCTACATCGAGAGCCCTTTGTCTCCCTCCCCAGTTACTGGCATCTGTAAGGAAGAAAAAGGATTGGCAGAAGGACAGTGGGGAGAATTAAGGTGCATTGAGAAGCACTCTTCCAACCCTCCCTCATTCAAGGAGGCTACTGAGGATAAAGCCAAAGCACCTGCCAAGTTCTAGACCTTGGCTACCTGATTGCCTCTGGGCCCAATTGGCCTTCCAGAAAACGCACAGGTGACATTCCCAAATACTGCCCAAAGAGCACATTGCCAGGAGCACCGAGAGGCCTGCACTGCAGCTGGGTTAGTGAAAGTGGTGGGAGGATGGAACCTGCTCTGATCATCTCCACATCTGGTATATTTCAGTATATTGCTTCTTGGGATCTGTTAAAAAGAAAACATCTACCACACCCAGTTTCTAGCTTATGCCTTCTATAACAGGCACAGTGTCCCTCCATATTGATGTCTGTTGCATCTCATTGTATCCCACGCTTTATGCTACCTGTGAGAGGTTGCAAACAGCAGGGTCTTCCAAGGATCAGTATTGGGACTGGTGCTTCTCAACTTGTTGAGTGAGTGGGAGGTGGCGAAGTTTTCAGAGAACACCAAAATAATTTTTTGGTGGTTGCAAAGAACTCTAGAAGGATCTTCCCAAATGGGGAGGAATGGGCATTGGCTTTGCCAGTGGGGGCTGGTGTTTGTAAGCATGTGTAAAGTGATGCATGCTGGGGCAAATAAATAAATAAAAATAGCTTCATATATACTGGCAGAGTGTGAGCTAGCAGGGACTGATAAAGTAAGAGATCTTAGGTTTGGTGTGGTGACCTTGCTGAAAACATCACAGTGTATGGCTGCTGTGAAAAAGGTTAATTCCATGTTGCAGAATGAATTGGAGAATAAAACTTTCCAGTGTTACAATGTTGCTATCAAATCTCTGGTGTAACCAGCCTTGGAATATCCTGTAGAGTTCTATCATTACACCTGTAAAAGAATACTGTAGAAGTACAGTGAAAAACTGTAGGAAAGGACAATCAAAAAGACCAAGGCACCTAAATAATTCCCTTATGAAGGAAGGCTACAGACTTTGCAGCCTTTTAGCTTAGAGAGGAGAGTAGCGGGGTGGGGACATGATAGAAGTGTGTGAGATTGTGCATAGTGTGGAGAGAGTGGATAGCAGAACTCGAGGTCATCCAAAGAAATGGAATGGTGAGAGGTTCAGGACAGGCAAAATTCACTCAATGCAGAATAGCTGGATATTGGAATTTGCTGTGATGGCCACCAACTTGGATGGCTTTGAAAGAGCATTAGACAAATTCATGGAAGAGAAGGCTATCCATGGCGTGTGGCCAGGATGGCTATATTTGACTTTCAGCATCAGAGACAGCATGTATGGCATTTGCCAGGAATGACATGAGGCTTCCCATAGCATCTGGTGGGATGCTGTGTGCTCTGAATAGTGAGCAAGATGGACCTGTTCCGCACAATTCCTGTTAAATTCATAATGGTGGCTCTATGATTTTTTGCAAAGTCATATTTTACCAAAATTTGCAATGTCCACCCTTTTCACGTTTGGAATATAAGTTTGAAATCTGAGCATGGAATCTCTCTTATGCTCACCGTTTTTGGAACTAATGGACTTCCTTATGCCCATAACTGTGGCCAAAACTTTTAATGCAGAAACCACACTATATAAATACTTGTCTACTCAGAGGTAAGCTTGGTTGCTCTCACTGGGTCTTACCAGGTAAACAGTGCACCATAAGACTGCAGATTTAGCACAAATGTGGCATCTTCATATGTTCATATATCTCAACAAGCTATTACAACAAGAGTGGGAAGAAGGTAGATCTCAAGGCATTCTGGACTTCAGCTGCCAGAATTCCCTGCCACCATGGCCAATGGCCAGGATTATGGGTGCTGGAGACCAAATCTTCTGGCTATTTACATTCCAGCCATCTCCACCTTGCAAAAGGATTGCAGTAGGCCAATATAATCTCTGCCATAGTACAGATCAGGGGCTTGTCTAAGGCACACAGTAAATTTGTGGCTGAAAAAATATTGGAACCGGGAACTTCCGCATTCACATTTTAACCACCACATGAATAAGATTTGATATCCCTCTATAAGTGCCTCAAAGGCTGTCACAAAGAGGAAGGTCAAGATCTCTTCTTTCTGATGCCAGAGTGTAGGACATGGAATAACCAAGTCAAGCTGCAACAATCCAGATTCAGGCTAAATATCAGGAAAAGCTTCCTCACTTTTAGAGCAATAGGACAGTGGAACCAGCTGCCTAGAGAGACAGTCAAGGCAAAACTGGACAGCCACCTGAGTGGGATGGTATAAACTGGTGTCCTGCATCAGCAGAGGGTTGGACTCGATGGCCTTCATGACCCCTTCCAACTCTACTATTAAATGATTCTATGATTTGGTGGGCTGCAGGAGAAACAACCCGAGTTGGCTGATTCTGGCCCTGTTGTGACTGTTTCAGAGAAGATCACATATTTTTGAAAGCTGTGAAATACTAAAACCATTCTAATACCAATACCAATACCAATTCCAATACTAATACAGATTCCTGGTGCCCTTAAGGTTATTATGCCTATAGCTGCAAAATAGCATATTGATGGCTACAATCTTACCTTACCTTACCCTCACCTACAAAACTTAACTGTGACTAAGTTTTAATGAACACAGTGGGATTTGCTTTTGAATAGACATGCAAAAGATTATGCTATTAAAAAGTGGGACCATTCAGTAACTAGATGTTATCTTTAAAACATGCTCCCTTCACCATTTTATTATTCTTTTAAATTTGATTATGGCTTCCCAGATAACAGTTCCGAAGGATATGTTGGTGCAATGAGGAAAACATTTATTGTGTCTAGTTGCCAACCTGTGCCTGCAGGATATTTTGCAGGGAGCTTTGCTGGAAAGCCTGTAAACTGTAGTTTATGCCTTTGTGGTCAGGGAGTGGTGGAAGATACAGCACTGTTATCTGTACTTCCTGTAGAGATAGTTTTGAAGAGATTATGCAGATAATTCCTTTTCTGAACAGCAGGGAGAAAAGGTGCAATAAGGACATTCTTGGAGTATAAGGATAGACACATGGCATAAAAGTATTTGCTCAGTCCATTCCTTCTGTATTTTGCAGATCCTCGGGCAATGAATGATTGTCAGTTCATGGCCAAACTTGTATTACTTTGAGGATGCATAAGAATTTATTCCTACTTGTGCAAGTGTGCATTAGCACAAGTGAGAATTAGTGCAAATCCCCTTCTTCCCCAGTCAAAAAGCTTTCTGCAAGTCTGCATAGACTGGGCAACTTTGCAAAGGTGGTCTGCCGCAGAGCCCATGGATCGGATTCAGAGAAATCGGAACGCCTTGGAATTCATTGGGGATTTCTTGGACACCCTGACAGATAAAAGGGTTGCTATGCCTTCCCTAGTAACTCAACAGATTATTTATACCTTTATTAGAAATTATATATATTATTATAAAATGCTGGGAAACATCTGTGCATGAATGCATCTCTTAACTCGATTATATTGCAGGTTAGTTATGGCCAATGATTTTTAGCAAACAAATCTTGCTGAAAACTTCAAAAGGCATTACGATACACGGAAATGAGGAAGAGCTCATATTTCATCCTTGCCCCTCCCTCCTCCTCCAGCCTGCTTACTCATGAACACAGTCTAATCTGAGCCCAGCATCCAGAGTAGCTGTGCTCCTTCCTTTGTCTTGTGCAGTCAAAAACCAACAACGGCACCAGCCTGCAGGTGGCATTGCTGGAAAATGAAGCCTTCTCAACAAGCTGGTGCATGTTGGATATTGAATCGCTTGGTTAAAACCCTGTTTTGCATTCTCTCTCTCTCTCTCTCTCTCTCTCTCTCTCTCTCTCTCTCTCTCTCTCTCACACACACACACACACACACACACAGAGAAATGGTTTCTGATTACAGCATGCGCTCCATATTTGGTTGCATGTGCCACAACAAGTCCACCAAAGCTCACACATATTTACTTGCTTGCTCGCTTTCTTAGTTATTTTTTACCCTGGCCTTTGATTCATGAGGGGCCTCAAGCTGGCTTGCATGAAATAATAAGCTGCAATTAAATTGTCCAGACCATTAAAAGTGTCTTACTAAACTTTTATATGCAATTTGTTTATATTTTAATATCTCTATCTTGCTTGAGTGACCCAATAAAAAATCTTCTGAGTAGATTACAACCATGTCAGCATTTCCTCCCTGTTTTCCTTTCCCAGAATTTGAGATTCTTCCATCTCCAAATCACTGTGTCAACTTTTCCCACTTCCTTCTACTTGGTTCTGCAACACAGGGCTGCTGACACAGGTGGGCTGTGGTCCTTTCTATAGTCAGGTTTGGAAACTTCATGCTGGGATTCTCTCCCCAGAACGACTGCATTGGCTTCTCAATGCAGTAAATCCATAGTGTACTTTCTACAGTTTCCCATCAATTACAGTTTGATCTATTTTCTCTATGGAGAAACCCCAGTTAAGAATCTGGCAAGAAAACTGTTGTTTGGCCAAATTGGATGGACACACTGAATTCTCCTTTGGATCAGCATGTAGGTCCTGATGACAACTTTCTGCTGTTCTCTGTTTTGTGTGCTAAATCTGATTTGAAGGCAATGGCTTAATGGCAATATATGTCGGTAAAATGTCGGCTAGAATCCAGGTTTCACCCGGCTGCTTTTAAAGCTTCTGAGTGCCCTTTCTTAGTGACTGAGGCTGAACTACTATGCTGCTGTTATTATGTGCCATCATGTTGTCTCTAAGTTGTTATGGGGACCCTATGCATGAAAGCCCCCCAAAATGTCCTTTGCATGTAATCCCTGCTTAGCTGTTCTACATTCCAGGCTTAGAATTTAGAACTCACTTCCTTAATAGAGTCAATCCACCTCCTACTTCTGCCTTCTTCTTTCCCTAGCAAGGTGGTCTTTTCCAGGGAGCCTTGCCTTCTCCAATGCATGGCAACCTTTGCTCAATCATTTTTGCTTCTAGGGAAAGCTCTGGCTCGATTTGATCTAGAACCCACTTGATGGCTTTCTGTCAGTCCAGGTTATTCACAAGGCACTACTCCAGCACTGTGTTTCTAACACATCCATCTTCTTCCTGTGATACCAACCCACAATCCCATGTTAATAAATATGGAATGGGAGACAGAAATTATCTTGATGGGTTGGAGCACTGGGCTGAAAACAACAGAATGAAATTAATGGGGAGAAATGCCAAGTTCTGTACCTAGGAAAAAGAAACCAAAGACATGGAAGTGAGGCAGACCATAAGCTGAATATGAGTCAACCGTGTGAAGTGGCTGCAAAACAGGCCAATGCAATTTTGGACTGAATTAATAGAAGTATCCCTTCCAAGTCATGGGAAGTACTAGTTCCCCTCTCCCAGCATTGGTTAGGCCTCATCTTGGTACTGCATGAAGTTCTGGGCACCACAGTTTAAGAAAGATGCAGGGAAACTGGGAAAGGGTTAGGTCAGTGATGGCGAACCTTTTAGAGACCGAGTGCCCAAACTGCAACCCAAAACCTGCTTATTTATCGCAAAGTGCCAACACTGCAATAAAACCTGAATACCCAGGTTTTAGTTTAGAAAAAACAACTCACAGCCAGTCCAAGCAAATATATATATATATCCTTAGCAGTGCACTGACCGGCCACGGGAATGCTCGGACGAGTCGCGGCTAATGAGTCGTGGCTCGTGACGTCATCGCCTGGCGCCACTACTCCTTTCCAAGCATGCGCATGGCCCCTATGTGCACTGCTATCTGATGCTCAGCTGCTTGGACGATGCTGGGGCGACTTGGCTCGTGTGCTGACAGAGAGGGCTCTGTGTACCTGCTGCGGCACGCGTGCCATAGGTTTGCCACCACTGGGTTAGGCCCTGGGCTGGCCACTGCATGACTGGAATGGTGAGCTACATGGGGCTTGGTACAATCAGCAGGGCTCTTCTGATGGCCAGGTGAAGACAAAAGAATAACTACAGCTAGCAGCCCATCACAATAGCACTGTGATGGCGATTTTGAACCAATAACATTGCTTACACCCTTCGACTTTCCTCCTCAGACCCACTCAGACAAAAGGGAAGGCCCCCTCTCCTGGAGCTGGTATCTCCAATCTTCCAAGCATGGCGGCCTCTTCCGGTGCCTCCAGGATGCAGAATTACTGTATCTCTGCCATAATCCCCATTTTGGTTAAGGTGCCCTGACTGTTCCCACCCCATTTAAACTCATCCTGCTCTCCTGACATGTAGTGCTATGAAAGAGCAATAAAATGGGGTCACCCCATGGCTTGCTGAACTTGTCTACAGCTTCGCAAGTGTGTGAGCATGAGCATCACCTCCAGTGTACCTACAGAGCCGATGAGCTGGCATCACATCATCCCTGTTAAGAGAAGGCGCTGTGAATGAGGCCAGCCGTGCATCAAATCCTGCCTCACCCACTTACTCCCGGGGTGGCTTTAGGCAAGCCAGGCCTTTCATCCTTAGTCCTAACCTCTGCTAGATTAACCTAAAGCAGTTGCAGCCATCATCTGCTCTGATATGGATAGAATAATACTGGAGGACCTTACAGAGTTGGAGCACTGATGGCTGAAATCCGGGGTCCGGCACCAGGATTCAGGGGGGCTCCATACAGGGTGGTTTGGCAATCCTTATTTTGGGCAGAAGACAATCCTCCATTTGAGGCGCGATGAGAGGCTGCTCCTGTATTTGAAGGCATCCCCTGTCTGTCCGGTTCCAGTAGATACATGAACCATGTGAACCACTGCCTAGTTTTCATTAGACTGAGCAGGAAGGGGCACAGGTGGCCCATTCAGAGGCTTTCACACAGGGCTAGTTTGCATGATCACTGCAGGGAAAATAAGCCACAATGGCTGACTTGACTCCCCAGCTACATACTGGGGGGTTTGCATAATCACTCTTGCCAGAACCTTTGAACAGCCTAGGACGAGCAATATTTCTATTTAAAGTACAATAATTGTTTCTAAATGTGCATCTCTACATATGATTTAACATAGGTGAACTAGATGCAAATTGCAGCTCTCTTTTCTGATGAAAGATATCCATAAGTGGCTACCCTACCTGTTTAAGTGTCCTCTGGTAGCCTGTCTAGCACCCTCTATATTGCCCTCCAGGTTGCCAGGGTGCAGAGGGGGTAGGTGGTGGGCAGCACAGGGGACAGGAGGTGGTGCAGAAAGCAGAGCAGCACCAGTGGCCTGGTACTCCCTCAGCCCAGCATGGGAGAAAGAAGCACCAGCCTATCATAGAATCATAGAGTAGTAGAGCTGGAAGGGCCAGAGGGCCATCGGGTCCAATCTCCTGCTGTTGCAGGACACCAAGTTACACCATCCCACTCAGATGGCTGTCCAGATTCTATGATGGGGTGGACCCAGAGAGAGGGACAGGAGAGATGCTTTCCTGGCTTTGGTACCTGATCTATCAATTTTGCTGGTTAAACTCAGTTCTGACTTTCTAAAAAGTGTGGCACATTTTGGTCACATTTCTATATGAGACTGTCAATTATGGTGTGGTATCTAAATATAAAACACAAATATGTGCATGTAAGGACATGTACAGCTTCCCAGATTATTTACGAGTGGCTGCATTCCCACAATGCAACAAGCAACCCTGCATGGTTTCCATGTTTCATGTTGTTGTTTTTTACCATGCTCTCCCTGAAAGACCATCAAGGGGCTTCTATTTTATCATGATTTCTAGCTCCCCTCAGTCCTCCCACTGTTGCATGTATCCCATCAGCCATTATGCCTGACATTCAATCCAAGGTGCATTGCTCCCATCTGTCTCTTCCTCATTTGTTCACACTAAGAGGCCGGACGGTTGGAGCAGCTCTTGAAGTGGCCATGCTTTCTAGGGGACTCTGGGGTAGTTGCATAACAGGGCCATGGGAACTACAAGCCTGGATTCAGACAACAAGCCAAACCATAGAACAAACCATTGCTTCGTGTGGTTTCTTAAAGACCAAACTCACCATGGTGAAATACCGAGACTGTGTTTAGGCAGACCAACCATGGTAAAAAGCTTCCATGGCTCATCGTGTTATCTGAAGCCAGCCACTAGGCATCATGGAAACCAAATGAACGCTGTGGCCAGCATCAGGCATTTTGTTCAGACCCAGAACGCTGGTAGTGGTGCCATCTTTGCAGCTCAGGGGGTTCTCAGGCATTCTCCCACTTTCTGCATGGATGGCCTCTGAGTCAGCCGCACTCAACTGGAAAGTTCAGAACATGTCTGAGAAATCCAAGGGATGCTCTTACTCTGGGCATTGCACCACTCTGCTTCATTCCTTTCCAACTCTCTGTCTCCCTGGGGTGGCCAGCTGTACATCACCAAAAAGGAGGACAAATGAGGGGATAGGTTTGGGCGAAGAATGCATTTGCTATTTTATAGGTATAAATATATGTCTAGAAAGGATTCCTACAATTTCCATGGAAACTCACTCTCAGAACTGGGGAGAGTCTGCTCTCACTCTCACTCTCTTGTCTGCTCAGTCTGCTATCTGGGTGTTAACTTGAAGGCCCCCTCGTAGGACCCATCAACTCAGCCTGGGGCTGGACATCCCTTCGAAAGAAGGGGACTTTCAAGCAGAGGACTGTCTTCTGACCGACCTTCAAGTGGGGGACTTTCCTCTTTAAAGCAAAACATTAGATCACCCTCCATCACAAAAAGGTGATGGGTACCTCCTGCCCAAAAATGCACAGAAACTTTGACCTCTGGCCTTGTTCACTTTTTTCATCTAAAAATGATCAGAATCGGGCATGTGTGTTTGGATGTGTGTCTGAGAGGGAGAGAGACTCAATTTTGCACATGTGCAATCATGCAAATTAGGAAGGTAGATCTGTATCATCAAAGACTGGTTTCACCTTGCATGAGCATCCATTGGTTTGAGGTAACAGCTCACCTGGCTTATCTGTCTATCTTTTTAGGTCTCAAAGTAAGACATGCTTGGGCCAGAGCTATGTGTAATTTCTTCTCTGTATTTCCTTATACCTATTTGTTCAGATGGTTTATCTACAAATAAAGTGGAGCAGGTGGAGGTGACCGCGGGCTTTTAGAGAAAGTTTAAACGCTCCTGGGAACCTCAGACTAGTATTTTCAGATCTGCCAACATTCCAGATCAGTTAGCTACAAAGTGTATTTATCTGAATTTGGGGGCAGGGGGAACAGAATGAAGCCTTGTCTTTGAGCTAGTCATTCCAAGTATTCAGTGCAGAATCGATGGATGGGGTCTCTGCTAAACATCTTCTGAGCACATGGAGGGTCCCTATTTATTTGTTGGAGAGAACAAGTCAACCCCTGTGCGTATAGAACCACATGCTTTGGAAATGCTACTTCACTGGCCATGCTTTCAGGACCACTCGGAGTGCATACACACTACCCTGAGTACCTGGTGGCCCTGAGATGTGCTAAACTATAACTCTTGCCACAGAGCCTGTAGGGAGGATGGGAGTTGTAGTCCAGCACATCAGGACGGCACGTGACTGGGGAAGGTTGTCTCTGCTGATTGCTGCAAGGGCATCGTGTTGCTGCCCTTTCCCTGCTAATGTTGCTGCCAATTCATCTCAAATATTCTAAGAGAAAGGACAGGGATACCGACATTGTGTGGCTAGAAAAAAGAAGGTACTTAGCAATAATAAGGATAATGATGCATTAGGCAAATAGGTTTAATGGCTGCTATTGCTCTGGTGATTTAAATTTATAATATGGAGCAGCTCTTGAGTTCCACTCATTTGTAAGAGCAGTGTTACCTGTAACCTGCATATATTGTAATCACATAATTTCATTGCACAGAGACACCTCGCATTCCAGACCCAGGGCTCTTTCTATTGCGTGCAGCTATTAACAAACAAGTGTCGTAGGAGCTGCCCTTGTTTTCTTTAGCAGACTTCTTTGATCACCTCTTGAGATCCACGTCTTCACGCGCCCTCATTTTGTTCCAACCCTGCAATTTACCAGTGTTGTTAAATGAGAACCTCTGACTGTTGCCACTGTGATAGGATGTGGTTCCCGCTTTGCAGAAAGGCTGATTTTTTCTTTGCTGTCATCTGTATAGCTTTTTCACTGTGTTTGTCAAGCCAGAGGAATTGCTTCCCAATCCTGCAGCTTGTAATTGTTTCATCACTTGGGGTGCGGTGAGGGGGGGGGAACCACTGAGAAGGCCCTTCGTCTTGCTGGCATCAACCAAACCTCCCTTGGAGGTGGCAGTCGGAGGGAAGTCCTGGACCTCCATTGTTGTGTCTGGGTAGATCTCAGTTGGGAGAGCCATTCTGTCAGGTATGCTGGCCCCAAACTGCATAGGGCTGTAGAGGTTAAAATCTACATTTGAGGCATTTTGAATTGGGCCCAGAAGCATGCAGGGAGCCAGTGCAAGCAGGCCAGAAGGAGTGCTATGTGTTTGGACTGTCCGGTCCCCGTTATTAATTTGTCTGTTACAAGATGCAGCTTCTGAACAGTCTTCAAGAATAGCCCCATGCAGAGTGCGTTGCAGTAATCTAGTTTAGAGATTTCCAGGATATAGATGACTGAAATCAGGCTGTATCTGTCCGGATGTCATTTGGTGTCATTGTTCTTATCAGCTGAAGCTTAATATGCATGGCCTGGCAAAAGCACCGGCCAGAAGGAGGGTTGGTGCTGCTGTGCCAACACTCCCACTGGGCATCCTGTGCCAGACAACTGCTTTTAGGGAGAGACTAAAGAGTTGTCAGAACAGGGAACCTGAAGTATGACATAAAGCTACAGAACAAGAAGCCTCAAAGGCAGCAAATGAATGGAAGAACAGTTTTCAAAAATGTCAGAATTGACTGAGAGCCAACATATTTTGAAAAAACATAGTTTCATTTCTCACAGTCTATAGAAAGCTCTGAAATAATGGAAACCACAAAGTAAAGCTTCTAAAAAAGCAAACAAAACCCTCAGACTTCCAGACTCCACTTCCTGGCTGCACCAGCCAAGACACACAAATCTATGTGTTCCAAATAGCATTCTCTCTCCCACCTTTATCCTATAACTTATGAGACTTCAGATGTTGCGGCCTAGAACTCCTATGATCCTTCTTAATCAGCACACTGGCTAGGGCTGATGGACGTAGAAAGCCAAAGCATCTGGAGAGCAACAGAAGTATTCACCCTGGCTTTTAAGATGACACATATCCCTTTGTGGACTGCTGTGATTAAACTGGTTTTGTTTCCTTTGAATTGTTAGCAAGTGCTGACCACATTCCACAAGGATCTGCCATTCATCAGTCTTCTTTCCGAGCTGAGTTCAGCTGAGGTACCCTTCAGGTTTCACAGTGGGGCTGTGGAAGACACTTATCTGCAGCTGCATCCCACACGGCTGCTGTAATGTTTGGAGATCCTGGCTTCACATGGGCAGGGCCAAGCACACGAGTCCTTCCCACATGATTGCTGCAGTGAGATAATGAGTGGCAGTGGCAGGAGAGATCTGAGCCAATGGGCTACTGGATGCAATGGCACTGGAGTAAGATGAAGCCACAGATAAGAAGGGTGTCAGAGATTGAGTTTGGTGTCTGGCTGCTTCTTGCTATTGCCGGTTCTCGATTTATGGCTCTGAGTACATCTGTACCAATCAGTCCCTCACATCTCATACCGCAGAGTCCAAACCAGCTAGACTCCAATGATTCACCAGGACAATCTGTCCTATTCCACAGATAAGAGTGGAGGGAAGACCAGCCTGGGCCCATCTGTGGGCCAGAGAAGGTGCCCCTCTAGGGAGTTTACCTCCTCCTTTGTTGCAAAGTTTCTCAGCACTTGCTTTCCTCTGGCCTCCTCATTTCCCCCCTTTTGTATCATGACTAGAATGTCCATCTGTGGAAGGACTGCCTTTTTTTACAGTGATTAAGTGACGAAAGGTACTTTGCAAAGAATGATGACAACAACAACAGCATGGATACGGAGTAACCTTTTGCACGTAGCCAGTCACTCTACACACACATAAACATAATGGTCGCCGCTAGCAGTAAGCACTCAGCGCGCAACCACATGACCAATCCCAAGCCGAGCAGCGACCCAAGCCGAGCAGCGCCCTCACAATCAGCGCGGACACACAAGTAGCCCGCAGGCACTATTTTAATGATTTTTGCCGTTGACCTGCTACGCCCGACAGGGCGATTCAAAATCATGTGGAAAAATCCGTTGAAAAATGGTGCTGGAACACCACTCTGGTGCATTCTATGACAAAAAAAGCCCTGAGTATAACTATTAGATAGTTAAAAACTCCTTAGTGCCCACACTTAAAGACAATACCAGCAGAACTTCAGGGATTGCTGCTATGTCACCATCCTCAGAATATTGGGTGGGGTGTGTTGGTTGTTAGAAATGGAAAAAAGTGGAGGAAGAAAAGGAGAGGTAGCAAAGGAAAGAGAGAAAGAGTGAGTGAGTGAGCAAGCTCGCAGAAAGGAACTGTTGGAGCAACCTTGCCATTGAAGCCAATCTTTTTTGACTAAGGCTAAGACTTTTGCAAAGGATGGCATACAAATGTCATAAATAAATAAATAAATAAATAAATAAATAAGACTGCCCTGCACCCCACAGGCATTTTATGGGAATTAATGCATATGATGGGACATTTATATTAGCTGTCTTTTTAACATATTTAGTATTTTACTGAAATAATTTTTAGTTATTTAAATAGTTTTATATCTGATTTATTTAAATTTTATGTGGCATTTAATTATCTATATATGCATTTTTTTGGGAAGACTTTGATCTATCCAGAAAGCTTCATCTATTGGGTGTCACAGAAATAAATGAATGAATGAATGAATCATCTGGTTAAGAGTAATTGAGTTCTGTAGAAGCCCCAGTTATATGATCAAAGGCACAAAAATGTTAAATACCATATTTTTTGCTCTATAAGACTCACTTTTTTCCCCCTCAAAAGTAAGGGGAAATGTCTGTGCGTCTTATAGAGCGAATATGTGTGTGCAGTAAGTCTGTCAGATGTGCAGCCCATGGGGAAGTGATGGGGAATGTGCCTGTGATTATATGCTCATTTGATTCAGAATATTTTTTTTCTTGTTTTCCTTATGGTCAGGTGCGTCTTATAGAGCGAAAAATACGGTAATTTCAGAGAATGAAGTGACATATTTTTCCATACATTTCTGAGATGGCAGTGTGAGTCTCCCCTCGCTCAGAAAAGAAAACCATGCTTGAAAATGTGTGTACATTCGGAAATGTTCATGAAACAAATGTATACTTTTGAAAAATGTATACACATATGCTTCAGTCAATGCAGGTAGAAAGCATCCATTTCAAAGATGGACACAAATGATACATACATTGGGAAAAACCCCATCAAATATATATGGGTTTCCATCTGAAAAGAGAACTACAAAGCTCACAATCTAACATGGATTTGAGTCGGAACAAACTTTGAAATAGAATTTGGAGAATTTTGGTGAGCTCAAGTTTTGTGGATCCAGGCCATATTTTAAGGTTGCCAGACTTTGCACTGGAAAGAGACGACTGATACTTCCAATTTCAGTGGAGAGCCAGTGTGGTTTAGTATAGTAGTTAAGACTGATGGAGAGTCACTCAGGAGATCTGGGCTCTAGTCTCCACTTAGCCATGAAGCCCCCTGGATGACTTCAGGCCGGTCACTGATGTTTAGTCTAAGCTTCCTTACCGGGCTGTGGTTGTGAGAACAAAACTTGTAAGCTGTTTCTGATTCCTTGCTAGAGGGGAAAAAGTGGACAATAAGTGCAATGTGATACTACTGACAATGCAATAATAATTCAGTGGGACAGAAACCTAACTGGGGCTGCCTGTTTCCTCACGTGCTCTTTTGCTCATCTGGTATGGTAAGCATGTTTCCACCACACAGCAAGCAAGGGTGGTGGACGCCAGACCAGGGCAAAATGGGCAGGAGCAGCTGTGGACACCGTGCCTCTTGCTGCTTTGGGAAATATAAAGGTCTTCTTCCGGATACCACATTCTCTTTTGTCCAGAATGGTAGAAAGGAAGGACAGATTGGACACACTTGTAAAGATATCCTGTGCTTATCAGTAATTGTACTTGGACCTAGTGCTTGACCGATGCCATATAATGCTTTGTGGCATGAAGAAGGCACCATTTTAGATGCTGTTATGATGCACTTTTGCCCATAAAACCTACAGATGTGTGCAGGTCCGAGAGGACTGCATAAAGTAACAGTCAGACTCTAGAAGGTTAAGATTCCACTCTCTGAAACCTTGCCTTGAAATTCCTCTCCACCCATAGGAGTAATGCAACTGCAGTGGCATTTGTGTTTGATGATGCTGATCGTCAAATAGGGGCCATTGTCTGAGATTGGCTTCTCTGCAATGAGCCTTTGATATGACCGTGGAATTCGCTCAGCTTTGTTCTGGGGTGTGGTGGCCTCACCCAAACTCCACCCAGTCATGACTGAAAGATAGCAGAACCCTACTGTCATCATTTCTGCATCCCTCTTTCTAATAAGAGCATTTAAATGGGTGGATGGCTAGAAGATCTCAGGTGGGGAATGCATGGGATGGTCATTGGGTGCAGTAATATAGGGGTACTGTATATATCTATGAAACACCCACCCCATTGAATATTGTATGCTCCAGATAAGAGTTTGCTGCATATTCTCCAATTTTAATTTTCTAGGTAAGAAGGAAGACAGAAAGAAAAAGAAAACAATTCTGCATAGTAAAAATATTTCCTGAGCATCCCCTTTAAAAGTCCCATTTCATATTGTTTCCTCTGGCTCACTTCCTTCTCCTTCTCTGCATTCATCAGTAGGTGCTAATATTACTTTTGGGTCAGGTTTCTTTCTTGCATTCAGTTTCACTCAGGAGTTTCTTCAGAGCAGCATGCTTAAGGATACCTAGGTGCACCTGTAAGTGAGGCGATGTTCCCCATGAGCTCAAGGATCATATCAGGCCTATTCATCTCACACCCAGCTGCTGCTGCTACAAGAGTAGGAGGATGGAGAAGGTGATGAGATGGCTGCTCTTTTGGGCGTAACGGCTGTTTCCACCCTCAACATTCCCTCACAATTAGGGAGATGCCAAAAAGAGGCAAGGCTCAAATCCTTTCAACATGGTGAGCGCTGCAGCCTGCATTCAGTCAAGGCAGGTATTTCAATAATAATTACCTACTGCTAATGATGCTGCTGCTACACATGCGCATTCTTGGGCTATGCATCAATGGGAGATTTGGCACAGAGCTTCATCTGGAAGATTTGGTGGTTGGAGGTGCAACATTCCTTTGCAAATCTCCATCATGCTAGACTGCAAGGCAGGCAAGAGTTTCAGCAGTAGTTCCCTTCTTCATTAAAGGGCCAGGTCTTTTGCAACTTATTTATTCATCTATTTTATCTACAGGATTTATATACTGCCTTACCATCCAACATGGGGTAAAAAAGGCAACATACTGCAAACTCATTAATTTAGACCAAATGGTGCTGATTTGTCCAAGAACCAATGAGTGACATTGTCTCTCAGCATTAGATATCAGGCATATTTAAAGGACTGGCATGAATTTTTGTGAGGTTTGTTTTTGGTGGTGAACAGCTGACATATCAGGAGCCTGAAGTGTTTTGGAAGAGCAGTGCCTTCCTGGCGAGTGCCTCAAGCCCTCCCACTCCTGTGGCAAAGCACCTTCCAAAAGAGAGGGATGAATAGTGCCGGGCATCACACCGCATACTGCTTTATTTAACGTGGCTCCTACAGAAGTTGATCTGCAGCATAAAAGATACCCCAAAGATGGAACAAATATATTGGTAGTACCTAATGTTAGTTCTTCTTAGAGCGGACTAGGGATGTGAGAGGAATTTGTGTGGGGGTACGAATCTGTTGGATTCCCTGGGCTTGGCTCCCTGGACTCTGGTCTACTTTTCAGGGGCCCAGACACTGAGCTCCTGGTGGGTGCAGCCAGCATTCATGGGGCACCTGCCAGGAATTGAGCCCCAGGCCCTGCACAAAGCACCTGCTGTGTGAGGTACAGCTGCACCTGAGGCCAAAGAAGGCTGGTCATGTGGGATTTGCCAGGAAAGGAGCTCTGTGTGGCCTCTTGTTGTGCCCCTCTCCCATGCCGAGTGCAGCCATGGTGGTGCCCAGTGATGAAAAATGTTGCCAGGGTCTGTAAGAATTTGCAGATTTCCTCTCAGCTCAGCTCACTTTGGAAGACTGGTCCAAACACAAGAGAAAACCTGGGAATGCTTGGAGAGATGGATTCTGGCAGGGTTCACCCCAACCCTAAAGTAGACCTCACTCTAAGTTAGTTGGCTGTGACTAACTTAAGTCTTTTAATCTCAGTCTACTGCAGGCAGGGTTAACATTTTTATTTATTTATTTACATATTTATATGCCACCCCCTTGCAAAGAAGCCTTGGGGTGGCTTAACAACGATAAATAAATACATTAAAAACAATTACACTACTTAAAAACTGGCCCATATCAAGATCAAAATTTTAAAAATGCAATAAATACAATAAATATAACAAAAATAAATTAACAATTAAAATAACTCTTAAATAAAAAGGTCTTCGCCTGGTGCCGAAAAACAAATAATGACGGCACCAGGCGAGCCTCTCTGGGGAGCACATTCCATAAGTGGGGCACTGCCACAGAGAAGGCCCTCCTCCGCGTACTCACCCTCCTTATTTCCCTCACGGAGGGTTCCCGGAGGAGGGCATCAGCATGGCACATGACCTATTGTTTGGAAGCCAAGGACAAGGTACATTTGCCAAAGAACCAAGGTTGTTTATATAATAATGCTAACTGTCCAGAAAAAAAATATTAAAAGACCTGGCCTACTTCTGTGCTTTAAATAACACCTGCATCTTCAGGAGAGGCTCCAGGCAAGCGAGGCTTTGATCTCAGATTCCCCATATGCACACTCAATACTCCATTGCATGTGGGATACTGGCAGCCTGCCAAAATGCTCTCTTTTATTAAGAGGAGAAGCAGAAAAATAATGACTGTGGTAGGATCTCAGAAGCTTGCTATCAGTTTGGGAAGAAGCAATGGCTGGGTTCAGATAAAACAGCAAGCAATCCTACGCACTTTCCATGACATGCAGACCTTTGGCCAAACTTATTGGTCCAGACAGTCATGTGATAACCTGGGCAGTGCTGGTTCTACCTGTATCACTCCATCCTCCCAGACTCTCCACACATCCTGGCAGCCCCTGTGAGCAAAATCCCTGAGCTTTCCCAATTTTTGCCTACAGACGGCAGCAGCACCCCCCTGATTGGTCTGCTGTGGTCTTGAGGTAGGTTCCCCCCTTTCCTTTCCCAAGTGTACCTGCATGGAGTGCTTCATGATTTTTATTAAATGATAATAAATAGTTTTACCATGATCATTTTACCCGCTCTGTCTGCATTTTAATGGCATCTCCTTGTCTCCAAAAGTAAACAGGGAGACAGGCACATAACTTGGCCAGTGGCAATAAATGAGAAATGATGCATCTGTTGCTAGGAAGCTGAGGGCAGTAGAGATCAAAGGCTAGAAATGACCATTTCTGTAGCCACTCTCTTGCCAGGGGACTCTATGGTATTTCCATACCAACAAAGGTAAAATGCTGATCATAGATCAAGACAATCAGAGAAGCTGTTGAGAAGTGTGGAAACCTTAGAATAGACTTAAATGTCTCTGTGGTTTTGGAAAACTAATCTTACCAGAGCTGGGTCTGGAAAACAAAACAGACCCACAGTGGTAAGATTTCATGATCATGTTGTGTGAGTCCACACAGTTTGACCCTGACCCCTCAATGCTTCAGTTGCTTGGAAATTCTCTACAATTCTTGGGATAATGTTTAATTGCTTTGCCTGATTCAGTTAACGAAAGTGCAAAGCTTTTTAATGTAGGCTTTTAGTTTGTTTCTTGATGACTGGGAAATACCTGGTATTTTGGGTGTGACATGAATTCTGAGATCATTGAAGAGGTGGGAGCTTACTGATGACTTTTTTGCCATTTAGTCCTAGTTTTGCCATTTAGTCTTAGTTAGGGCATTAATGATTAACCCCAGCCTTTCAGTCACCACAGACCAATGCTGTATTGCTTAATTTGTTTGCTAATTTGTGTTTTAATTTGCTTTGAAGGTAATTACAGTGGGAAGGTGGGAGAGGAATCTTTTCAACAAACAGATAAACTCCTGTCTAAATATTTCCAACCACTCTTCCAACAAAAGTAGGTTCTTCGGTGGAGGAATGTTTAACTTAGACCTTCAAGATGACAATGCCCACTAGGTCTCCTGGCCCTCTTGAGCTGTAGATTTTTATGGGCTATAATGCTGGACTCGTGGGTATGGAACAACACTCTTAAAGCAAAGGTGTTAGAATAATTTTCTTCTTGGAAAGGGGTTTCGATTTGTTCTCTTGCAGCCTTGCATCGCCTCTCTGGGTAGGTCATTTAAGGATTAATGCAACCTGTATCTGGAAATAATTACATTTTGTACTGCCAGTTTGATGACAGGTTAATTGCATTGAAGAGGATGAGGCATTCTGTTGCTAAGGGTTTCAGGGGTCATATAAATAATTATTAGATGTCACAAGTGCAGTGAAAAAATAGAAGGCTCATAACTGAAAAATGATGATGCAAACATAGAGGACAAACTGGGGAGTGGGGAGCAGGACGAAATGCATGACAGCGCCTTGAAGTGTTTTGTGATTGTGTGAGTCCTGGAGAGTGGGAAACATGAAACCAGTGCAGGCGGCATCAGCCAGTGAGCCAACTGAATGTATTATTTCAAACTTTTCCAAAGCTGCAGGGAAGGGAGTGGCAGGTGTGCACAAAGGCACTGATTCCTAGGCCAGGGACCACTGAGGCAGTTCTCTCTGGCCCCTGATATGCAGGCCGACCTTCGATGAATGTGTGGTAAAATGTTGGTTTCCTGTTCATGGTAGGAGTTAAAATGTCCTCAAGTTTTAAGAAGCAGACATAAGCAGACATTAGCTGGGCTCAAACATCACAAGCAACCTAGTGTGGTTACCACACTTTGTGGGTTCTTACCTTGATGTGCCTGACAGATGATCAGGTTCATCAGGGTATCAGCCCTCCCTCTGCCGTCTCCTTTCCCTCTTGGTCCTCTGGGTGGTATCCCAGGAGGCACTGCGGGGAGGAACGAGGCTCCTCTTTTTGACAGCTGCGATTGTGAACTGAGCTCTAGCAGAGGAGATGAGGGGACTGACCCTGCTCAAAAGCAGATTGCGGAAGTGGGGCAGGGCAGGGGGTTGATCCACACTGAGGCAAAGGAGCAGCCCCTTCAGATGGGTGAGCAAGGATGCTGCCCAGCTGATTCCTCTGCTCACCCCCTTTCTTGTAGCCACTTGCTGGAGAGATGCTCCCAACCTGGTCCCCACCTTTATGCCAGAGGGTGGCACTGGGAGAGCAGTGTCCCCCACTTTTCTGTGGGCACCTGCTTGGGGAAGCCTCTGTGGCAAGTGGGGGGCAAGAATGGGTGGGGGGAGTGGAGGGGGCAAGCAGGTACTGCTGCCTGGATGATTCTTGCCCCTCCTGCTTGCACACGGAAGGGGCTTCCCTCAGCAGGGCAGCTGGGGAATCAGCTGAGTCGCACTGCTCCTTCCCACTGTGCTGATCACCCACTCCTGCCCCGAAGCAGAAGGCCTGTAGGGCAGGAGGTGGACTTAGTGGGTGTCGTGAGGGGTGGTCCTTCTCCCAAGTAAACACGCTGCTTCAGAGTTCCTTTCCACAAGGCTTTATTGTTACATGTGCTGTCTCTCAAACATCTCTGAGTTCACCCAGAGTGAAGTGCTGGGCCCTCTCTGAGCCCTCCCTTAATCTTTGTCCCATTAAGAGATTTCTCCATCCCTCAGGGAGGGGGCAGGACACCTCACCTGACTCCGCCCCTCCCACAGCTCCACCAACTGAATCTCCCACCTGTGTTGCCTCCTAGCAACCAGCAACGCCTCCTCAGAAGGAAGGTCCTCCACATCTGACAGACCACTCAGTTCTTGGCACATGCACTGGGCAGACCCTGAACCCACTTCCTGTTCTCCCATCGGCAGATAGGAGCGCTTGTCACCTCCTGCCCGCAGCTCCACCCCTTGCTATCCCTCTATTCCCACAGGATGGTTAGTTGCCACCGCCACCCAGCTGGGGCAACACTGCTTGGACTGCAGACATTCCCTGGTCTTGATTTGATACCGTCATTTGCTGACATTCCAAAACTGCTTCTTCTCCCCTGTCTGATGTCTGATTCCCATCAAATCTATCACAGACTGCGGCCCATTTGGGCGTTCTTCCCTATATGTGCACACAATAGTGAGGCTGCCTCAGACAGCCACACACAACAGCGCTGTCCCCCTGGTGCGCCACTTGGCCAAGGGTGACGGCGGCTGCTCTTTGGTGCTAGGGGGAGGTGGCAGGGCAGGCCTCACGTGTGCTCATGCCCTCCTGGGCTCTTACTGTGCACATGGCAGGTCTTGCCAGCTGCATGGGACTGCCCATGTACGGGGCATGGTTGGGGAGTTCTGTGCCAAGAACATCGGGACCAAATGACACGGAACACTGCAGTGGCCCAGAAGGCTAGCTTGATGGCCCGTTCCCTGTTGCAAAGGATCATTGGGAGGGGCAGACTGCAAAAGAAGCAAGAGGAGGTGGGCCTGAGTGTTCCTCTGTTGTCCCTTCCTACCAAAATTCCACTCTCCCATGGCTGTTCTGGCCAGGTGATAGCTTTGCTGCTATGTAAAATCCCATGCAATGTATTGCCTTCCTTTTTTCCTCCATGTTCCTCCACAGAGGAACATAAGAAGTTCTGGCTTCTTGTGCTTCCTGGTTTGGATACTTCCTGAGGGCAGAAGTGCAGAAAAAACCTTGGGGATATATTTGGTCCATTCTGCACTCCTCTCCTCTAGCTGTTGGGATGCCTGTGCCGTTTGACATGTCTGGTGGCGTGCAAGGACGTCTCAGGATATACGAGCAAGAAGGAAACTGGCTTGAGTTGTGCCACGTAAGCATATTTTAATCATATGCACATTTGTCTTCCAAGAAGTCCTACTAGGTACCAGCCTACCCATGGATTCCCCACCCCCTGCACTCGCTGTCTCACTGATGCAAGCAGGACCTGCAGATTGCCATGCTTACCAATTACATGCCTAAAGCAGTGAAGTGTTGAGTAATAGCGGCCTGTAAAATTATAGGGCTTGATCCTGTTTTCTTTCAGACTGTGGCTTGTGCAAGAAGAGCGATCAGTGGCGTTACCTCCTTCCAGTCTGGTAAAAGCAGAGTGGAGCCCAGCAGGGCTCTTATTGCCATTTCCACTGATAGAAACCGTAGCAGAGCTGGCCGTGGCTTTCCTGTCTCGCTTGAGAATCTCATGGACACATTTTATTTATTTATTTATTAACATATTTGTATGCCGCCCCTTGCAGCAAGCCTCTGGATGGACAACGCTGTGAACAGGATGATGAATTAGATGGCTTTTCTTTAATTTAGCACCGTACCTGGTGCAACAAAGAAGTGTTTGTCAGATGCTGGCTGGGAACCATGGGAGCTGTAGTCCAGCACATCTGGAGGCCACTAGTCTGGGAAAGGCTTATTGACTATAAGAAGAGGCCATGGTAGACCAGATGAAGGATCTATCTCGTCTGTCATCCTTTGCAGGAAGCCCCAACAACTGGCAGAAACTTGGTGGTCCACCAGTAATAACATTTTGCCCATTGCCAACCTTTCTGACTGGACCCATTTCCTATGCCTTTAACAGGAGTGTGACATAGGCATTAACAAGGCCAGCCTAAGATGTTTTGCTGCCTGAAGCAGAACAGAAATGGGTCCACACAAAGCTGTGTTGCAGGGAACTGAAAGGCAATCCAGTTAATTGGTCCCTGAGGCATAAAGTTGGACAATCACCTGTCCCTTTCCCTGGTCATAAAAAGATGACGACGACGACAACAACATTAATAACTAACAATGTTCTGCCTTTTTGTGATGCTGAAAGTCTGTTTCCTGAGGTAGTTGCCTCAGTCTACTTTATAGTAGGCAAATGTGTCGGCCAGAAATATAGGTTCTCTTAACAATTTTATTTTTGGAGGGCAAAACACAAACTTGTAAACTCAGTCACAGAGATGGGCCTTCCCTGATTGATGATCCTATTCAGTTCTGTTTAACTGCGTCCTATCAACCATTGCTAAAAGATTCAGGGATCTTAATCCATTAGAAGGTCCCCACTAAAGTGTTCTTGCAAACTAAAGGATAGAGAAACCAGGCAGATTTTGATGAAACAGATCTATTCTAAAAAGTGTATATCTATATATTTTGTGTATTTAATAACCTATATTTTATAGGTTTAAAAGTTTGCAAAGAGCTTTCCGTCCAGCATGCTAGCCAAATTAACTGTAGACATGAACTGTGCCATGTCAGATAAGTCTATGCTACTCAGAAATAATTAACAATGAGTTCAGTGAGACGCACCCCCAGGCAAATGTATCCCAGTGGCCTGCTTCCTTCCTTCAGAGGATAGTCCTCTCTTTGAGGGGCTGCCAGGAAACCATCCATGGTTTAAAGAACTCCTCTATTTGCAGAGTTGCCCAGTTCAACTCCAGCATAAAAATAAAGCACCGTAACAACTGTCAATCCACAGTTAGACAAAAAACAATTAGGTAAGCAGAAGAGGTATCTTCAGGGACCTTCAGTGTGACCCAGTTTACTTGTTCTTCAAGCTCCCATTCCCATAAAGTTTTATTGCCCATTCACCTAATCCATATTGGGATGCGCCCTCGGAGAAGGCTTTCCGAAAGAGCTCCTCATGCAGTGGAAAGTGCATGTGGAAGAAGGCAGCTCAGGTTGCAGGCCATGTAGGGATGTTAAGGCTAAAACCTGCCCTTTGAATTGTGCTTGCAGATGAATGGGAAGCCAGTGGAGCTGTTTTATAAGTTTCAAGCAATTGGTTTAATTTGTCTAATTTCTTTGTAAGCAGTCTTCAAAGACAGGCCCACATATAACATTTTGCTGAAGTCTAATTTGGATTTACCAGGACTTGGGCAACAAAAGCCAAGTCCTGGTACATTCCTGGGAAAGTCCAGAAATGGTTGACTGAATGTTGACAGTCTGAGAGTTATCTGATGTGGGTGGTGGGGATTATCTCTGTGAAAAACAGTCACGAGTGAATCAGTTTATGCACACCTGAATACTGTTCACAACCATTTGGTTTATATCCAGAAACAGACGTTTTTAAAAGCTTGCTTCACTATTGTAAGATGGCCATATATTATCCTTCTTTCCTTTACTCTGCACTTGCCAGCACTTTCTGTTCTGAAAAAAGCCCTGCGGGAAGAGTTACCTGATGACCTGTCGTGAGTGGCTGTTATTTAACTCTGGAAACCAGGGAAGCAGCAGACTGGCCACCAGCAATTGCACAGTGGAAGCCAAGACTCTCATGCCCCCCCCCCCACCCAATGCCATGTTGGGAGTAAAGGAAGGGCAATGCCCCCTACTGGACTTGCAAGGAAATATCCTTCTCATTGGACTTTTCCTCCTGAAAGCAATTTCCTTTCTAAACAATTGAATAGAGGGGGGAGGGGGCGGGAAATGCAAGGGACCTGTTCAGCCCTGGGCTTGTTTTTTTCCAGCCCTCTGGAAACCTTCAAACCTCTTCACAGATATTGTCTCAGGGGTTCTGAGAACTACCCTGGAAGATACCTTTGCTGCATTGATAGACTGCTTTTCCATATGCTGTAGGTGGAACCAGGAGGGAACACTAAACCGTCCTTTGCCTCAGGCTAGGCCTTGACTACAGAGCCCAAGATGGCCCTCTTGAAGTTACAAAGCAGAGTTGGCTTGCCTCAGGCTGCCTGTGAGAATTCATGAACTAGGATTTCCTGGTTCACAGCACTGTTTCTTAATCTCCATGGCTAAATAAAACTAGCTCTCAAGCTAGCCCTGCTGTGACTTTTCCTCCACCTGCACTTGGGGCACAGGGGATGGTATCACACACTGGCCCTTGCATAAACCCTAGAAGCAGGACTGGAAGGGGCCTTCCATGGGTGTAGGAGTTTGGGGGCAGGCCAGGGGTGCAGCCACATCCCCCCAGTTGCATCATTGCTTTATCTGTGGTGAAAATGTCCGAACAAGACAAAACAAATTCTCTTTCCCAATATTTGCTGCTGAAATTAAGCTTTTGCAAATGTGTCATGTTTACTGATTGATTATTGCACTTGGATCCACATTTTTAAATTTTGCAAGAACCCAGGCTGGCTTACGAGATCCTTCTCCTTGCTTTCTAGGTGTTCAGCAGCCCAGAACTTGTTGGCATGCCGAGTCTTGTCTAGTCTCAATATTCATTTGCACCAGCCACAGTTCATTACAATTAGTACATCATATATTTAAAAAAACAGAATAAAAGCTAAAAAATGCTTGCACAAACAACCTTCTACCACCTTTGGCTGGCTGCCCCTCTCGGGCAGAGATAGCCTGGTTCATGAAATCTATAATTTAGTAATTGCTAAACTAGATTACTGCAATGAACTGTATATGGGGCACCCTTGAAGTTTGCTCAGAAGCTGCATCGTGTGCAAAATGTGGCAGCCAGATCAATAACAGAGATGAGACAATCTGAGCACATAACACCAATTTTGGCCTGCCTGCCTGTTTCTGACCCCAGTTCAAGGTGCTGGTTTTAACCTATAAAGTCCCCCATGACTTGGGACCACAATACCCGATGGAATGCCTCAGTCCACCAGGAGTCTACTAACTGCATTTGAGGCCTTCCTCTGACTGCGAGGGAGCCCCTCAAAGTAGCAAAAAAGGAGGAGGACTTTCTTATGGGTGGGCCCTGACTGGAGAAAGATCTCCCTGAGGCCTGCATTGCCCCAAGATTGGTATCTTTTCAGTGTCAGGTTAGAACTGCCCTCTGTGATTTCCAGTGATTCTCTGGTGGGATAAGCCAGCTGCTTGAACATATCTGGTTTTTGCTGAAATTGTTTTAGATATTTAAACTGTTTTAAATGGCATATATTGAAAATTTACACTGTATTTTTTGTATTTCTATTATTATTGCATCCATTTTTATAATTGTAATTCTGATAAACTCTTGTGAACTGCCCAGAGAACTTCAGGCACTGGATAGTATAGAAATGAAATTCATTGTAATACCAGCAGCTTATGGGGAACCGAGTTTACTGAACATATGTTGTTACCAACAGCTGTGGAGAGCATAAATGGTAATCAAGGTACGATACACTAAGTCCCTTAGATTATAAACGCCTTTGTATATGTCTTTGCATAAAAATATTACATATGCATTTATTTTTTGTTAGTTACCTTGGCTACTGTTGTCTAGGCAACATGGGTTTCCAAACAGCGATCTGTCAAAAGCTGAAGAAACGACAACAAGGCATCTCAAGGCAGCTGAAACACAGAGTACAGATAAACTACTTAAGAACACAACCTACTAGCAGAAATATAGGAGTATTAAAACACCCAAGACCCCACCTTCCTGATATCCCATTTGTTTGGTTTCCTTTTTCTATTTCTTTTCAGCTGCTTTGCACTGGAGACATTGATCTACTTTAGATAAATGATAAGCAACATAATTTGCAGTTCACAGCACATGGGGAAGAAAGAGAAAGCAGTGCAACCAACAGTCTGGAATGTTCTATTTAGTTTACACAGCTGTTAGGCTTTGTCTGTGCACCTTTAAAAATTGCCTGTAAAGCAGGGAACCTTTGTTCTCCTATCTGAAATCTGGCAAATTTGATGTCCTGTCTGTGCATGTTTGTAGGGATGACTGTAACAATGGTGGTAGCAACAATTGTAGAAGAAGGCCTGCAAAATTCCTGCAACACAAGTTATACAGTAGTACCTCAGCTCACGAATGCCTCAGTTCACGACCAAATCGGGTCACAAACAGAAATTTCAGAAAAATTTACTTCTATCAAACTTGGGACTTTTTATTATTGGCTAGAGAAACGGGACTTCGCATAGATTTAAATATGTTTTTAAGTTATCATAAATGGAAAAAAAAGGGTGTGGGGGCTGACCCAGCAGGCCCAACGTTTTTGATGATGATTGCTGTTTTTAGGTTTTTTTAGACTTATAATTTCAAATAAAACTTAGTTTAAAAAAAAGAAATTTCAGAAAAAAAAATGTCTCGGGTCCCGAACTCCGCATTGGGT
Source organism: Varanus salvator macromaculatus (assembly GCA_023646645.1). NCBI lineage: Eukaryota > Metazoa > Chordata > Lepidosauria > Squamata > Varanidae > Varanus > Varanus salvator. The sequence goes on from JAIXND010000795.1 coordinate 10,202,001, forward strand.
GACAATCGCGATTGTGCCTATCTTCTCTGCATGGGCGCGATCACGGTTGTGCTTGTGGGGGGATGGATGGAAGATGGCTGCGATAGCAGTCATGCTCATGCAGGGAAGACGGGCATGATCGCTGTTGTGCTCGGAGACAGAAAGACAGAAGCCTTTCTCAGTCTCCATCAAAGCCAATTGGAAAATGAACTGAATGATAACTGGAAAGAAATGAGGCAAAGCAGTTTAGATGAATGGAACAAACAAAGGATGGAACTTTAAAGATATTTAAAAGGAAGGAAACAAGGGAAAATGAAATGCAGAGCCCTTATGAGGAATATAGGAGAGATTCTTAATAGGGATACATGAGAAATTCATTTCAATTTGTTTTCTTGTTTTACCCTGTTCACAGGTTGTAGCTCATACACAACCTTGGGTACAATGTGTGCAATGTGATTCATGGACCAAATCACATTTGACAGCATGTGTAGTTTTGCAAGATGCACATGAAAAATACACTCAAATCTGCTTTAATATATGGGAGAAGAATGCATGCATTTCAGAAATGCATAACTAAGGAGGATGTTTGAAAAATGCACATGAAAAATGCATGGGTTTTCATGCAAAAAATGCTTCCAAACTCACATTGGAGATGGAATGAGCTTCAAGATGGAATCCGGAGAACTTTGGCGAGCTCAAGTTTTGCTGATTTGGAGACCTCTGGTTTTAAGGCAGCCATACAACTTTGCTTCCCGGAGTTGGTACATCAGATATCCTTAGAGCTTACAGTGTGTGTTTGACTTCAGTATAAAATCTGTTCAGGTAACCAGGGGGCTTAGGTACAAAGGATGTGAGACTGAAAGCTTAAGAAAGGGGGGAGCAACAGGGTCTGAATATTTCTGCTAGGAATAGGAATGAAGAAGCAAGGGAATTGTAAGGCTTGGGGATATTTTGATCAGGAAGATGAAGGTCTATAGGGGCAGGATAGGAGAATTAAGATGTGGCCAGCTAAACTGATGAACCCAATACAGTGCAGAGGGACCCAACTCCATTGGGCTTCAGGAGGCTCAACTGTGCTATACTGTGTTCTTGGTTATTGGGTCTCTGGTACATCAAAGTTGGCACAGAAAAGCTTTAAAGCATAAACTTATTCTCTGTGCTGATGATTTTCTATTTATTGCGGAACTCCAGTCATCTGTTCCAGCTTCAATGGCAATGATTTTGGATATTTGTCTGGTTATTTTATTACTTGGTCAAAATCAGAATGCATGTCTTGGAGATAACGCTCCCCGTAGTTTGTCATTTAGTTGGCAATTTAGACTTTGTGCTGAGTTACCTATTACTTATCTGAGAACGATTGTCCCAAGAGACATAAAACAAATATTTATGGTAAATTTGAGTATGTTGATTGTCCAGATCTCATGGGCATCTATAAAATTAAGCCTATGGGATAGGGTGAATGTACTTAAAATAAATGCAATACCTCAAATTGTTTGTTTTATGGAGTATTCTGGGAAGTATTTCCCAAAGCTTAATGCTTTACTTTGTAAAATGTATGGTTTTCCTCTCCACCATGAATATCCTTGAAAAGATGTGACTTTTAAGCAAAGGGGATGGATTTGGCCTCCTTGAATTTTGCCCTTCTTATGCCATTGGGCCTATTTGTTGACTTGGAGTAGATTTTGATATCTTCCACTTCAATTAGATTCCTCTCCCTGGTCACTTTTGGGATCTTCATTTCTGGATGCTTTTCCCAAGTGGATTGTGCTGGGCTCTTGCCATACCAATACAAATAATTGTAATCTCCGCCCCCCGCCCCCCCGCCCCCATTGCAGCTGTGTATATTTTCTTGTCAACTGCATTTTCATGTATTTTCATACTCAAAATAAATCTTAAGGGGCAATGCATTGTTAAAAATGGGCAAGCATACATTTGTTTGGTGGACTTGGACAGAAAGGCTGATTTTTATCTTGGATCAACTTGTTGATGAAAATTGTAGAATTTTCTGCTCTGGGGGCTAAATGTAAGTTGCCAGCTCCAGTTGCGTGGCAGCACAGGCAACTGACACCCTTGTTAGAATCCAGGTTTGGTCTTGCTGCTTTACAGCTTCAAAACTGCTTGTGCTATTGAAAGTACTGACCAAAGCCAAACATCTACATCAGCCTATAATTCATGTGCATTAATATTCATGATTGGTGAATAAATATGACATGCAGGTCTCAAACAAGAATGGAATGATGAACTGGAGCACCCATCTTGCCCTGTCAATGAAGTGCTTCGTTATTATCTATTTCACAGAGATCAGGGATTTTAAGGCTGTACTTAGCTCAGCAAAATTTAATGTTTTGACTATACAACTTCTCTTTGATATGGACTTAATTAAATTGGCCAGTTGTTGGAAGCATCAGTGCTGCTAAGGCTTCTTTACTTCATATGTTTTGACAATGTCCAATGGAAGCTTCCTTTTGGGAGGAGGTAATATTTCTACTAAATCTAGTGATGGAAAGCTTTTTAATATTTAAGGATACACATGTTCTTTTGAATTATTTATCTGTCTCTTGGAAGTGAATGCAAGACCAGTGTAAATGGATTTTCCACACCCCTTTGACAGCTGAAAACCTACTTTTACCACATTGGAAGGATAAAATGCCAGCTGTGATAACACAATGGGTGGAAGATTTAATGAAACTCACAATTTTTGAAAGCTGCCCTTGAGGCGTAATCCACAAATGGGTACATCTATGAATATTTGGGGTGCCTTTGCTAAAGTGAATGCATGATTATTTTCCGTAACAGTAGTATGTTACGTTACATACTAATATGTAGGGCATAATATACATAAGTAGTGCTGTGGATCCTTTAACTTGTATTAAAAAAATTATAGTGTTTTACTTTTATTCTTTCTCTTCCCCTCTCTAAAGGTGCGGTTTGGTTGTTTTTATACTGCACAATAAAATAAGTATTAAGGAAGCTGCTGTTGAAAGCACTCAAGGGAGAGATAAAATTCTCGCAGACTCTCGGGCAAACCCTCTCGGGCAAAGCTGTTCTTCTGATGAGAAAACTGTAGCACTGGATTGGGTCAGGGCCAAACTGCAGGCATAGCACAGGACTTGTAGAGCACTTGTATCCACAGCATATGCTCTTATTTTATGAGACGCTGACTTGGGAGATTGAGGGCCTACTTGACAAGTGACCATCAAAATGGAAGCAAGGAGTGAGACTTCCTTCCCTCCCTCCCTTTCCCTCTGCAAACAACGCTGCTGCTTGAGGGTCTGCCGACTCCTCCGTGCAGCTGCCCGCTGGAACGTAGAACTACTCTTGACAAAGGTCTGAAAGTTTTGTAGAGTCTGGAGTGAGAGCTGTGGTAGGGCAGCCACACGGAAGGCCTCTCTAGATATTTTACACACAGAGGCAAGCAACTGAACCCGGAGGGACCCCCTGCCAACCACTTCGTGAAGAACGGAAGTGTCTTTCTCAGGAAGATCTCTCCAGGGATGCATTCTGGCTCTGGGTGGGGCCAAAATACCCACATATTTCAATTTGAAGCACTTCCTTCGAGAAAGAAAGTCTTAGGAGAGGCATCTCATCCTCTCAGAATGCAACAGAACTACATTCAGTCAGGGAAGCAGCACCTTGTCAGTGGTTGGGGGAATGGGGGTGAGTTGGGGGCATGGCAAGCTGAGGAACTCTGAATGGCCAGAATGGGACCCCAAGAGGGCTGGAGTTGACCCCTTGACCACAGCATGGTCTACATCACCCTTCCCCCGCCCAGCACCCTTTAGAGGACTTGAACTACAGCATCCATCATCATTCCTAGCAGAGATGGGAGTGGTAGTCTAGCCCTCTGTAAAGCTGGCCTATAGGCTCTCCTTTCAAATGACTTCCCAGATATTCCACATTTCATGGTGGGGTTCCAGTTAGTTGTTCTTTGTGGACAAATCTTAATTTGGAACCCATGCCAGAAAAGCCACTTGGGAATTAATCTGGGAGGAGAGAAGAAGCAGACTGTGGGAAGAAGGAAGAGCTCTTCCATGTCTATCCAGACCCTCTTGAAGTTACTTGTTCTGAAGAAGGGGCTAGCACAGACTAATTTACCCAGATTTGCATGTTGATATACAGTTAGGTGGTAAGAAGGAACTCTGAACAAGCAAAGATCCCCCCCATCCCCAGCAAAAAAAGGTCATAAATTCTAACCCAAACTTTGTCAGATGTACAACTGCATGAGCTCTGTGACTGTAAGAACGTTACATATTTGGGTGTGTAAGACTCTTTTTGGCATCTGGGTTTGCTGCATGGTCCGGTCTCCATCTTGGTGTCATCATGAGACAACCGGTTCAGGAGGAGTGCAATCCTAAGCATGTTCAGACAGAAAGAGGTCCTACAACTCTCAGCATGCCCCAGCTAGCCATGCAGGATGGGGGAAGCTGGGAGTTGTAGGCAGTGGTTTTTTTTTTTTTTCCGTCTAAACATACTTGGGATTTGGCCCTAGCTTTTTCAGTTTGTGTGTGCGTGTGTCTCTGTAAGTAAGGGTGGGCCCCCTATCCAGGCCTGTGAGAAGGAAATATAATTGTCAGGATGGGACACAAGCCACTGATTATAGTGTTTTCAACTGAGATCTCTAGGTGACAAGAAATGGCTTTCCATCTCTACCTGTCAGTTCTTTGAGCTGGAAAAGTTAGAGACTCCAATTGGGCAGGTCCTCCTGGCTTACCGCAGTGAATGAGCCATGATGAATAAGTGCATTGTGATTCAGTGAGAATAACATTTTATGTACTTTATACACCTTGGTAGTTTATACTGTCCCTCTCTGTGGTGAGTGACTCATTCCAAATTTGCTAAACATGTTTCCGTGCCTTCACTGTCTTCACATAAAAAAAGGAAAAGAAAAGAAAACCATGAAAACCTGCCAAAGGTAAATTAACCTGCAATCCTATGCACCTCTTCTTAGCAGGAAATCTCATTAATTCCAGTGGGTTTTACTTCTGAGTAAATTTGTACAGAATCCCACACTCAGGTTTCACAATATTTCACTAAGAACCAGGGAGCCGTGGATGGTGAAAGACCCCAGACAGCAGGCTAGCTTGAGGTGGGCAAATTGCCCCACCTGCAAAATGACGGAGCCTGTAGCTTCCATTATGCCTCACCATTGCCTCTGCCGGCCAGGGCTGATGGGAATTGTAGGGCAAAGCTTCTGGAAGGCCATCAACCCACCCTCCCTGTTCTAGTGTGGTGAAGCTGCAGATAGGTGTGTAGGGGGGAGATGTATTGAGGAACAGGTGAGGCGCCACAGTAGGCAGGTGTTTCAGCCTCCACGGTTCGCCTTTATACCAGTGGAGCAGAATGGGCTGAGCCCCACCCACCCACCCACCCCGCGTGCCTCCAAATGCAACCCATGTGAGCAAACGCTTCCCATTTCCTTCTGTAGACAAAGCAACACTCTGCCCTTGGCGACAGGTAGTGCGGAGAACAAGGCCTTCCCTCCCCTGCACCCGCCCCTGGCCTGGATAGCCAGGTCTGCCCTTCCCGGGATCCCCCAGGGTGTGCGTCCGTGCCAGTGCAAGCACACACGAGCAAGACGTGCAGGCGGCACATGGGCCTGAGCTGCTTTGTCTCTTAGCAGTGCAGGCGTAGTGGATACTGATTGGGCTTGTGCCGGAGACTTGGGTCCAGGCTCCAGCCCATCCACAAAGCTTATTTGGTGGCCATACCTGGGAAAGACAGGTGGCTTTTAGGCCTTATCTACATCTGGATAGATACATGGATATTCATGGTGCCTTTGTTGATGTATATGCATAACTTTTTAAAATAACAATGATATGGTCTTTTATAGACTAATACTTAGGGATAAATAATACACATGTAACCAGTGCAACGGGTTTTGCTTTTCTTTGCTTTTCTTAAGTACTATTCAAATATTGTCATTTTCTTTATTTCTTTTATTTTTCTTTGCTTTTTATAGTGCAGTTTGCTTGTGTTTGTACTGCACTTTTTTTTTTTAATGGGAGGCCACGGGCTGGTCATTCTTTCTCACTGTTAGCCAAAACTGCCTCCCCGTGTTTGAGTTGTTGTTAATTGCTTTAAGGGTACCTTAAGAATAAAAAATACATTTAAAGTGTACTGAATTTTGGATTGCAAAATTCTCATGACAGGACTGTGTTCCCTATCCACATTTTGATGCCATAGGAATAGTAACTAAGTAATCCAATGAAAGGGCAAGGTATACAATTCTGAAATAAAGCATAAATAAATGAGCAGGTAGTCAGTGGAACAGGCTGCCTTGGAAGTGGGTGGACTGCCCTTCATCAGGGCTCTTGAAACAGGCTCAATCACCACCTATCAGGGATGTTGTCATGCATGGATAGAGGGCTTTGAGATTCCTTCCCAATTTGTAATTCCACGGTTATGCTGCCTGGCTGTAATGATAAAACGTGTGTGTGTGTGTGTGTGTGTGTGTGTGTTGAGGACCAAGTGCTTCCACTTTGAAAAGAGCAGGCTAAACATGCCTGATTGCCCATAAGGAGTTCTCGTGTTCTATAGGCTCCCTCACCCTTGCCTGAATACCATTGTTTATTTTGCATGCTGACTTGAGAACGTCTCTCTCCCTCCCCCTGCACCCAGTTATGTGGCAGTGAGAGTTCATGTTGGATCTGCTTCTTTCATTCCAGGAAAAAAATGCTGAGCTATATGGTGCAATCGTGGGCGTGATGGTCCATCTATCTATACCTTCCCTTGAATTGTGTATGTCAGAGCGTTCCTTTTTGGAACCCTCTGAAAAGAACCATCTGCCATCAGGTTTAATAGGGAGGGAGTGATGGGGAGATGGCTTAGCTGGGGGATTATTCTCCCTGCAGGGCAAAAGAATCTCAGGGGAACTTGTCATGCCCTGTCGCACAAGCTCCTAGTGAAAGCGCTCCTCCGCTGACAGAAGGGTGATGCAGATAATCTGGGGTTGCCCAGAGTTCACCCTTATGTTGTGGGTTCTTCAGCTCTTCGGGGCGTGTTTCAGGGAAGGTCATTTTCTGGCACCAAGTAAGAGGGAGGGTGCCAAGCACACCTAAGCTCACAAATGCAATTTAAAAAAAAAGAGTGTTTCAGTTTCCACTCCCCTGTCACTCAGCCAAGTCTCTGAATGGATAAAAAGGTAGACGCTCGCCTTACTCTCAGAGGGGCTCAGCTTCCTGCACTACTGGGAACTCTTCTTTGGAGACAGCACCACTAGCACCAGGACAGCCTCCCCAGTACTCATTGGCCATGTCTCGCCAGTCCTGTGCCCGAAGCATTGGAGGAGGGAACAAGGGATTCAGCTCCAGCTCTGCCTGCTTTGGGGGTGCAAACAGAGTCAGCTTCAACACTGTGTCCACATCCCGTGGATGTGCCGCCCGCAGTGGAGCTGCTAGTGGGGGCGGCGGCTTCGCCAGCAGGAGCCTGTATAATCTAGGGGGCAACAAGAGAATCTCCATTGGTGGATTTGGTGGCAGTGGCTATGGTGGGGGCGGATACGGTGGGGGCTTCGGTGGTTATGGCCAAGGCAGTGGCGGCTTTGGAGTTGGCGGTGGCGGCTTTGGAGTTGGCGGTGGCTTTGGCGGAGGACTTGGTGGTGGCTTTGGGGGTGCAGGAGGCCCTGGGTTTCCAGTGTGTCCCCCTGGAGGCATCAAAGAGGTCACCATCAACCAGACCCTCCTGCAGCCCCTCAACCTGGAGATAGATCCAGAGATCCAAAAAGTGAGAACAGAAGAGAGGGAGCAGATCAAGACCCTCAACAACAAGTTTGCCTCCTTCATTGACAAGGTGAGATGCTTTCAAGAATGTGAATGTTTTGGGCGAATTCAAGGGTTGTCTATTTTTTTCTTTCATTCTTGTTATAAGAATGTTTCAGAAAAAGATTAGATTGTTGCTTTTTTACAATGCATTTCAAGGTTAGGAAATGTGAAATAAATTTTAAAAGCTTTGAAATATAGTTTTAGATATGATGATTCCTAAATCTCAAATCAAGGGCAAATAGAGAAGAGGTCAAATGTGATTACCAAGGAGTACCCAAGCAGTTAATAAGAACAGAACTGAAATAAGAAACATTTGAAGGGCAGCTGTACTCAACAAAATGGATTCCAGTGTAACAGTTATGGATTCCTGCAAGGAACTGTGGGAATTGTAATGGTGATCCCTCCTCTCAAACACAGAAGAGGTGATCGGGAGAGACTTGACTGTTAAACCAGCTTATGTCTGTGCTATTGATAGGCACTTAGCTTGTACAGTACACTGGTTTTTGAATACAAAACTGCTCTCAAGTGAGAGACAGGAGAAAAAATTGGGTGGATCCTCCCCCCCCCACCCCGGACAGTCATGTGCCAGTGCACCAAAGCCAGGCACATTGGTCCTGCAATGACTGTTCCCTGATGTACATATAGGGGAGGGTACAAACAGCTATGACTCCCACTGGACTGTGGACCTGCATTAGATGCACATCTCATCCTGGGCTGCAGCGTGGATGCTCCATAGGAGTGCATGCTCACTGGGGATACAGCAGGTTCTGAGCTACCTTTCATGCGCCCATTGCATCTCTCAGCAAAAGGAAGGAATAAGAAGCAGAGGCTATAATGTGGAGTCTGTGGGCAATGCAGAGGGAGGGACAGAAGGAACAGCACTGGTTGGGTGAAGGGAGGAGCTCAAGTGCAGCTAGAAGAAGCCATGAGTGTAGTTCTCATAGCAGGAGGTGAGTCTGGCTTAATGGTTGTAAGCCGTCCTGGGACATTTTGTAAAGGAGAGGGTATAAATATTGTTAATAATGAATGAATGAATGAATGAATGAATGGCCATGCCAAGGGCTCCATGGAGAGGGCACTAACCAGACAGAAGCTCCTGATGCTCTCGTTGCTGTTATCTGAGATTTCAGTGGTGGGAAGAGTTTCCCACCTTGCATCCAGCTTTCTTAAAGATCCCCGAAGATAGTGGGACAGACACTGGCTGGGAGTAGCCTGGCTAGCTTAAGAAGGAGGAGCAAATACTGTTTCTGAGGCAGAAGACTTTAAGGTCAGGAGGGAGACCAGATGTGGTGTGACTTGAACTTGCCTTTATAGGGAAGTTGCAAGGTTGTGCACAAAGGGATCTGACTCCTGAGTTTCACAGCCCTGCGTTTAACTGGAAGAGTCAGTGGCCCTTGCCCCAACACCAGTAACAGGATGGGTGCTCTGAGGCAAGGGCTCAGCTTGAGGAAGAAGATGCAGCTTGAGAAGCCTCTGAACCCTGATGATCCCCTGCTAGTGGATGATGTTGCCCTTTGGCTCAGGAGCCCTGAAAGTAAATTTAGGGAGGGGAAAATCTGTCCAATTCAATTTTTCTCAGCTTTTCCCTTTTCCAATTTCCAATTCAATTCATCCGAAAGTTTTAGAATTTTTAACAGGTGTACATGAAACTCTGTGTGCCTTTTGGTGCAGTTGTGTATGCAAGTTTCTTTAATTCATACATTTTCCCATGTTATTTCCTAATATATCTTTGAACATTATTTCCACATGTGTGTGCAGTTTCCACTGATAGATGCATCTTCGTACAGATGCTTTGATTGCAGAAATTTGGAGAAGTGTGAATTAGGAAGGAAAACTGAGTTCTATTTCACATATTGGTTTGAAAGTGCAAAATTGGTTGTTACCTTTAAAATAGGAAGTAAATTTGTATTTAAACTGGGAGACCTAGTTTCTTCTCAGTTCCTAGTTAATATTTCCTCCCAAATATTTCACAGTTTGAAAAAAGACATTCGTTTTGTGGCTGTCACATCCATGTGGGAATCTCAAGCATCACTGTTAAAGCATCCTTCCTCGATAGTCTTTGTTCACTCAGAATGGTATTGATTCACTCTGCAATAGCCTGGAGCAAAGAGGGTGTCTGTCTGTTTTGTTAACTATGTGGCAGGAGGAGAATAACTGTCCTAGTATAATATACCTACAGCTCAACATGTATCTTGCCAGCTGTAGTCTTTGAAATGACAGACTGTTCTCTACACAGTGTCTTTGTATTGATGGATTTCTACCTACTCCTCTTCAGGCATTGAATGTCTAGATGGGGCTGGGCAAATGGTGGCCCTCTAGATGTTGTTGAGCTACAACTATTGGGTGTGATCTCTGGAGCTGATGGGAATTAAAGCCCAACAAAACCTGGAAGGTTACACGTTTCCCCACCCATGATCGAGAGGAAAGGGAAGAAGGATAATTTCTGATGCAGGACAGCTCTAGAAATTCAAACTAACCATATATTTTAAAAATATCTCCAAATTTACTCCAAACGACAAAACAGAAACAATGATTTATATGAGACAAGAGGCTGGGGAGCATCCCTGGTCAATAAGGACCATTTGAACACAATGCTATAACTCATTGTGTCTGTCTATTCTTACCCTTCCCTTTTTCTCTTGGATTAGGTCCGTTTCCTAGAGCAACAGAATAAAGTCCTGGAGACCAAGTGGAAACTCTTGCAAGAACAGGGCCACGGGACTGGCTCCAGTCAAAAGAATCTTGATCAGTTATTTGAGGTTTATATCAACAACCTCAGGAGGCAGCTGGATGGTCTTCACAATGAGAGGAGAGGCTTGGAATCAGAGCTTAAAAACTTCCAAGACCTTGTGGAAGATTACAAGAACAAGTAAGGGAACATAATACCAAAGGGATGGGTATTAATAAGTGCTCTTCTCTACTCACATCAATAGGGCTTTTGAATAGGAAAATCTTAGATGCTTTGTGAACAGTGGATAAACCGGGCTGGGCATTTCATCCAAGCCAAAACTCTGGCAATATCTGGGGCTTTGGAAGAGCAAAACTTCCCAAAGAACAAAAGCTTTCTGTCCTAGCCCCTGACAAATATCACACAATGCACTCCGCCATTTTGTTGAGAAAGAAGTGGCCAAGCATGAGAAGATGTCTTTGCCCCTCACTATTGGGCTATTTCAGTTAGGGCTGTTTCATGAGGGCTGTTTCAGTTATTCCAGTATGGCCTACTCAGAAAGCACTTCTGTGTAAGAAATGCTGTGCATCTCCTGTGTGGATCCACACAACTGACAGCTGTGCATGTGCGCAGTTCATCAACTGTTTTGATCTAGCAAAAATGTTACTGTTTGGCAGTAGTCCTAACAACACATCCCACCACAGAATGGTAATGAGCAGGTGGGAAAGACATCACAGGGAAAACCGTAGCAATTTCCTAAGTAGAAATTATGTGTGTTTGTTATTTGTTGTGCCTGGTCTACCTGCATATCGCACTGGATGGCCTCTTTCACTGCAATATTTGAGGTGTGTCACGGCATCGTTCATCTTCTCTGACCTAATAAATACCATTTTTAGAGGTATACATTAAATTTAAAATTATAAGATACAATCATCCAGTTATATTTGTGATAGCATAGGACTATGTTTGAATTCCAAGAACTCTTGACTTTGAAATACATTATTTTACGCTGGATGCTAAATTGTGCACTATATATTGCTTACTCATCATGGACACTAATGTGCTAAAATGGAGCTGTAGATCCTAGCAAAGACGCTGGATCTGGCAGAGCAGGAAGAAATCTGGCCTTCTGCCAGCCAAAGAGATTTGGTGAATATAAGGCAAATGCTTGGTGAAATACAAACCACAGAAATAGACATTGTTTGTTAAGAAATAAATACACTTGGAAACTATGTTGTCAGTCAGGGTGGTTTTAAAGAAAACCTTTGTTTGGTTGATGTCAAGGGTTGTTGAATGCATGCTAAGCAAGTGAAAAGAATGGAAAGTATGAGGAAAAGCCTGTGACTCATGACCCAGGGCGCTGAAGAACCCACAGAATGAGCAGGGATTAGTTTCTCTCTTGCATGCCAAGCAAATTCAGAAGAGCTTAAAACATTAGGGCAATTGTGACAAAACGTGAGGCTGGCAGGTGCGGTGGGTGTGGGAGAGGGCTGGCTGGCCTTCCTCAGCCCCTTCCTCACCTGGATGGAAAAATATGGATGGCACGTATGTCATCAGCCTGTATTCGGGAAAAATAAAAGGGTTTTGCACATTTTTGCATCCCAAATACATCTTCTTAAAGAATTTGGATGCCCAGATGTTGAAGGTTTAGATGAATGGAATATACATTGGAGATTAGGCGTAGAAGACGAAGTAAATGCAAGAGTGGCGAGCAGATGTGCAGGTGGAAAAGCAAAAGCGATTAAGTCTAATCACCTTCTCCTTCTTCTTCGCATTGACCAGATACGAAGAAGAAATCAACAAGCGTACTTCAGCAGAGAATGATTTTGTGCTCTTGAAAAAGGCAAGTGCTTCAGTACTTACACATTTGGTGTACTGAAATGTAAGTTTGCGACTAAGAATCTGGTGTCTAAATTTGCTTTTCTTTCAGGATGTGGATGCTGCTTACATGACCAAAGTAGAACTGCAAGCGAAACTGGATGGCTTGACAGATGAAATCAACTTCCTGACATGCTTGCATGAAGCTGTGAGTAGCCCTGCTATTTTCTGTGGATGCCTGGATGGTGCAAAACATTGAACCTGAACGGAGAGGGGAGTGGAAGAGTTCTCCAATGTATTATTCTCCTAATTTTGAGATGCTTCCAAAAATGGATGAATTTACTGAAAGCAATGAAAAGTATGAATGGTTAGGACTGGTTGCAATTTATCTGAGAATTTTTTGACATGTTTAAGAAATGGCAAAGAATATAATGGGTATGTGTTTTCGTGTGCATATTGCCCCAGTGAGAAATTTTTGGCATTTATCCCTGCAAATCATGAGATGGAACTCCTGTCCATTTATTTATTAGAGTTATAGCCCACCTTTTGTTCAAGATGCTCAAGGCAGGCACTTGGTTCCTCCTTTTTAATCCTTACAACAACCCTGGAAGACAGGCAGGTCAGAGTGATGGTAACTGGCTCCAGTTTACCCAGTGAGTACCACAACTGAATTTGAAACTGGGACTCCCTCAGTCTTAGTCCCACACTCTAACCACTACACCACACTGGCCGTCCTTTGCAGATGGGTGAAGCCTGGTTGGGATGACGAGGTGCAGGCCACAGTTTAACCCCCAAATGAGTGACGTCCCCAAGTATATCCTGTTTGCACTTTGGAAGAGGGAGCAAATACCCATCCTCCAGTCCAGTAGTGGGTGGCCTCATTCTATGTGCTCAGCACATGTGCAGGGGCTTTGTGCCACCTCCCAGCCCCTTTTTGTAAAGCAGAGGTCTCTCCACACATCACCCATCCTTGGGCTTGTGCATGAAAAGAGCTGCAGCAACTAATTTTTGCGCTCCGTTTTGGGCATGCCACAAAGCCTTTCTTGGCAGGCCAAAGTGGGCTCCCACAGCCAGCGCATCCCCCAGGAAAATGGAGGCACCTGCACCTATAGAGGGTGAGCAAGAGACAAGTCAAGACAGATGCACAGAGTGAAGGGAGTAGGAGGGATGGCTCAGCCACGGCCTGCGTTTCTTTTGCAGGAGCTGAGCCAGATGCAGCAGACGGTCTCTGACACTTCCGTTGTCCTTCAAATGGACAACAACCGCAACCTGGACCTGGACAGCATCATTGCAGAGGTCAAAGCTCAGTATGAGGAGATTGCCAATAAGAGCCGAGCAGAGGCAGAGTCTTGGTACCAAGGAAAGGTGAGTCTTCAGGCATTTGTTCCCATCCTGCTTTTCCAAATATAAAGGGACCCTTTCTCAGAGGCACAATGTGAGCACAGAACCTACTGTCCAAACTCAGCTCTGTTGTGAGAGATGGCATTCATTACTGGGAAAACTGAACACATGCAAGGCCCTGGATTAATTGACGAGAGGGTGGGGATGGCTTCAGGCTTGTGTCTTCTACCTCATTTGACTGGGAATGCCTTCGCTCCGCTGATGTGTCCTAGATTCACAAAGCAGAAATGCTTGCTCAGAATCTCTTGCTGGCTGATGTATAGCTGCCCTGTATGAAGTTGGCATGGTGTGTGAAAGGTATCTATTTTGCCTGGTTTTAGCAGGGTCTATGGTTGAACATCACCTTATTTTGCATTATCCCCAAATGCTGCAAAACAACAAATTGTCTATTTGTTTTCTTTCTCTCGTATGTGCAGGATTTGCTAGCTTAATCACAGAGTCAATATCCCAGGCTCTGAGTAATCTGCCCATCAGTTAGGTAATTACACTTTCAGACAGCCCAATGACTGCAGCATTCAGGGCAAAGCAGCAGTGAATTAAAAACATGCCAAGCATGTAATGAAAGCATTAGAGAAAAAAGAACACATGATTCAGCAACTAGCCCACAAGGAAGGAAAGCAAGGCAGCCCATCACAAAGCCAAAGTCAAACAGTGCAGGTACTGAAAACACTCACCTGGTTCTCAGAACACAGGAGGGCATTGTGGGATCTTCAACTGGCAACCCCAAAACTAAAATGTAGGTGCTGGAGACCCTGGTAGGTGCTTTTGCTTCACAGCATAAGCAGTGCCACCTCATCCAGGATTCCTGAGAAACAAATAGAGCAAGCAGCAGCCCAGAATCTCATCCGCTTGTGGGGGCTTGGCCTCCTGCCAATTTCTTTTAATTGCCATTAATTTTATTTCACTTGTAATGATAAAAATCATGGGTATACCTAGGCAAAAGATCATTTTCTAGACTGAAAAGGATAAAGAATGATTAAAGGTTATACATTTATAAACCATCTTTTTATCAATGCTAAAATTTCAGCAACAATCTGGCTTTCATTGAGTAGATAAAGAAGGGAATGAGGTTTTGTTTCCCACGATCAGATGCTCTTAAGCTGGGGCCTGCCGAGGTCTCCTAGCCTAGGACCTCCAGTTGCTTTAATCCTGGACTGGCTACCCTGCCTTGCGGCAGCTCATACACAGGACTTTCAGAGAGGGCCCTTTCCCAGCCCTCCCTGGTGATGCTGCATATTGAACTTGTGACCGTGTGCATGTGAAACATCTTGCATGCTGGCAAGTTTTGGGTCAGAACAGTCTACCTGGCACTGCCACTTCTCTCCATTTTGTGGGGAAAACGATCTCCCCAGATAGCAGGATGACTGGGAAACCAGCCATTACTCAGTCAGGGCTGGTTCTAAAAGCTTCTGTTGGGAGACATACCCAAACTGTGACCCATTCCTTCTCTCTTCCTGGGTGCCAGTATGAAGAGCTGCAGGTGGTAGCTGGGAAACATGGTGACAATCTTCGTGACACCAAGGCTGAGATCTCTGAGCTTAACCGGATGATTCAGAGGCTGCGATCTGAAATGGATAATGTAAAGAAGCAGGTAAGGCCAGGGAGGTCCGGCTGGAGGTGGTGGTGGGGATTCTCCTTGGAACCTTCTCCTTGGGACCTTCAGCTGCTCAGCCAGATCCTGGGCTGTGATTTTTGCTACAATAACATGATCAGAAGCACAGGTAACGTATTCCAGACAAGGCAGGCAGAACTCAGAGGCCCTCCCTTGCACATGCCTCAAGCTTCTCATGCAGCTTATTGCCTGCATCTGGGTGTCCTGGCAGCAGCGGCAGCTGGGACCTTCTCCGGTCTAAGGAGCCTTCACTTCTTTGGCCTCTGTCCTGCAAGCTTCCTGGCCCGTGTTGTTCTACCTCTGAAAGATTTTGTGGTGATATTACTGCCGCTTCTAATTGCTATGATGCTTTAGAGTGTTCAAAGGATTCCACTTGCATGGCTATTAAAATCTGTCACTTTAATACTGGCATCCACATGCAAAAATGGAATGGGTATCTTATTGTTATTGGTTCAGACCAGAGGGAGCCAGTATTCGACTAAGGGCCTTGGAGCTAGATTCTGCCACCTGCCAAAATAATGGTGCTTGAACCAGTTTGTCTCAGTTTTGCATAACTGTCCTTTAAAACAATCATTTGGCATTGTTTATCCTGTTTGCTAGTCATGAGGAGAAGCAAGCAGCTGTTGTTATCAGTTCAGGAGCTCTGAAGGTCTGCATTTTACCCTTGGCAATTAGGGGTGGATTAACCTTTCAGTTTCTCATTTTCTAAATCTTATCTTTGGTTCATCCTGAATATTGAACTTCTTTTTTAAAATTACACAAAAAATCATCAGCATTTTTGTCAATATTTCTCCCAATGCCTACATGCTATTAGTATTTTTGCCTGATATGCACAGTTTCTCCATACACATTCCCCAATACAATGCATTGTTGTGCATTATTTTCCCTAACACACTCATTTTTGCATGCTCTTTTTGACTGGAGGACTCTATTGCAGAATTTAGAGAGTGCAAATTTTGATGGAAAAACATGTTTTGATTTGTTCAATAGCCCAAAAGTGTGAGTTTAGGCAAATTTGGCTGATAATGTGAAATGACCTTCATTTGGCAAATTTATTCAGTTATTCTGTGGTTTTTGAAATCTTCAGATTTACGCACATATACTTCCATGCATACTACGGCGGCCACAAGGACTAGAAACTTGATGTGAGGAGAGAAGAGGAGAGATTCTCAAGATGTAAAATTCTAGGCCCAATGTCATTTTCTGTGAATTTTCTCTCTGTCCTTGTAAAATAATAATATATTTAGTTCAGCTATTGTAACTGACCTTTATTTCAGGCTACATGATTTCATCTAACACGAGGATTAGATACAAGAGGAATTAGGGTGGGAGAGGGTTGGTAAATGTTAGCTTCTTACTTCAAACTCCAGGATATGCCAGGAATTCATACACAATCCCTATGAATTTGTTGCTGTTCTTGTTATAGACTTGTTCTCCATCATCATTAGTAGCCACTGTTTTACGACTGCCTCTTTTGTCGTTCAGTGTGAGAAACTGCAGGCTAACATTGCAGAAGCTGAGGAGCGTGGTGAGCTGGCACTCAAGGATGCCAGGGACAAACTGGCTGAGTTGGAGGATGCTCTGCAGAAGGCCAAGGAGGAGATGACCCGACTCTTGAGGGAGTACCAGGAACTGATGAATGTCAAGCTGGCCCTGGATATTGAAATTGCCACCTATAGGAAGCTGCTGGAAGGGGAGGAGAGCAGGTGGGTAGGAGATACGGGAACAAGGACCATGTTCATATCTTGTGCAAGATGCAATGGTCCACTTCCTCCCAGGCCTGGAAAGTGCAGTGAAAGGTTGGGTTGAACCCAGCCACCGAGTGCAAAAAGGAGAAGTGGCGGGACTCAGTAAGGCCCACTGTGCAGTGGAACAGAAGTGTCAGGATGCATTGTGTGTATTCCACACTGGGAGAAAAATGCACTATGAAGGCGAAATGTCCTCAGGGCTACGGGATGCTGAGCACCAAGATTAGGCTACAGAAGTGCAGTTTCTGATGGGAGTATTTCATGCCTCTCCTGTGCAGGCACTGTAGCAGGAACATGAGAAAAATCACAAGGAAATGCATGTACTTTTCCCTTGGGTCACCCTACATTTAGGGCTGTGTGGGAAGGCATCCATTGTGTGGAGTACACAGGGCAAACCACTGTGACCTGAAGTATTATGTTTATTTGGGAAGCAACCCCTTGCCCGTTCCCCTGGGAACTCTGTGGGAGCTGCTTTTGGGTAGACATGCATGGGATGTGCTGCTAGATCCCATGGCCCGTGTCCCTGATCCTTGAAATTAGGGCCAGCTGAGCATGCTCAAAAGATAGTTCTCCAAAATCCACTCAGTGACCTTCATGGCCAAGCAAGGAGCTGAGCAAAGCTCTTCTGCTTCCAACCTTACTTACGCTCTCTCCTGCACAACATGGACTCCTGCAGTGCCTGATAATGAAAGTGGCAACACTTCAAGGCATTCGTTCATTTTGATGGCATGTTGTTAGACTTTCCTCTATGACTGCTTGCCTGGATCTAGTCCCTTACCTAAATGTTTCCCTCTCTCTCTCTCTCTCTCAGGATGTCCGGAGAGTGCCAGAGTGCTGTGAGCATCTGTGAGTAGCAACTCTAGCTTTACCTTGTGTTTACCATTTATTTTCTGTGTTTCATTTCTGTCCTGCCTTTACTTCAAGGAGCTCAGGTAGTGTACATGATCCCCCACTGACAGTGGTGTGGGGATTAGAAACTGGGTTGCTGTTTGCTGTTCTGGCAAGCAAGTGTGCAGGGGCTGCTAGGCCAGTGTACCACCCAACTCCTGGCCCCGATGACCTGTCCAGAAAAATGCCGCACTTCCCAGCAGTGTGTTGACGGGGTGTTCACCATGGCAGCCACCATTGCTGGGTGCTTGTAGCAGCTACACACAATGCTGTTGAATTTCACAGAACAAGAGCCAAAGAAGGAATGTGGCAGTGGCTCCAAGGAGAGGCTTGGCCTCTCGGCTGACGTATTTCTGGGACAGAATGCCCTGGGTAGAGAAAGCATAGTGTCCTTCTCTGGGACATTCTTGGGGAAAATGATGGCTGACCCCTCTTGAAAAATGGAAGATTGGAACATTTGGACATTGGACATTGGGACACGGAACAACTGGAAAAATTGTCCCAGCTGTAGAACTGGAACTCAAGGCATTTGTTGGCAATATTGGTTAATAATAACTGTGGAATAACCTTGGTTGTCTTCTCTTCCAGCTGTGGTTGGCTCTACCTCTAGCACTTCTGGTGGAGGATATGGTGGTGGATTCGGTGGTGGATACGGAGGAGGAGTATGCTTTGGAGGAGGATCTGGTGGCCTTGGGGGAGGCCTTGGAGGAGGCCTTGGAGGAGGTTTCAGCTCTGGAAGTGGAAGAGGTGTCTGCAGCATAGGTGGTGGTGGTGGTGGAGTTTCCTCCATCGGAGGAGGAGGATATGGTTCCGGGGGCACCATTGTGAAAAAGACCACCACATCCACAACCTCCATCAGGTCTTCCAGCAGGAAATAGAAAGCAACCAAGCCAAAGACAACAGAACCATGGATGAAAGAAGCCCTCTTCTGATGATCTCTGCCAAGCCACGCTGAACCCAACCTTGGCACCCTTCAGAGAAATAGACTGTGTCCCTTACAGCCACTATCCCTGTTCTTCTGGAATTTTTTAATGTCTTGCATTCTTTGTCCTTAACTCACTGTTGATACATTTCATGGCCCAGTTGTAGATCAGGACGTACCAGTCAAGGCAGCTGATATGAAAGACACTAAGGCTATGTTTACATGAACAGAGCAGCATTAAGCGGTGCTACAGAGCCTATTTAGGACCATGTGTGCCTTACTTCTGCATCTTTCACACACCTTTTCTCTGTAGTGTAGTTTTCCCATGTTGCCCTCCAGGGAGTAGGAGGTTTGTCTTAGATATCCCAAAGTTCCCCTTGACTCGTCTTTCAAGTAAAGAAATGGTCCTTCCCTCCATGGTGGATTGAGGCAACCTGGGAAGCGCTGGGACATGTTTTGCTCAGATTCTCATGATGTTCTGGGAGTATAGCTACGTGATTCTCATGATTTTGGAAGAGTAGCCTTTGCTCTATTTTCTCCATATTTCCAGCCCCCTGACTGAGAACTGAAGAGGAAATGGTGTGGCTGTGAACTACAGCAAAGCTACTATTCATGCGAATGTGGCTGTAGAGCTTTGCATACTCATACAAATCATGAGAATCATGCTTGGTCCACTTCTGTGATGACCTGCCTGTAGTTCTGCTGAGTGATCATGGGTTTTCAAAGGACCCCGTAAAACTACTGGAAGCTAAAACGTTGGGACAAATGACCAAGCCACAGTTAAGTTCTCTTAAGTGCTGCTGCTTTCGGTGGGAGCATTTAAGTGTTTTTGTCAGTCCCGCCTGTCAAAATCAAAGGGAGTTGTACTGATTCATTTTAATGCCCCACTTTGCTCTCTCTTTCTCTCTCCTGTTTTGTAATATTTCCTTTCTTGTTTTTTGTTTTGGTGGTGATTCTTTTTCTCTGGTGTGATCATCTGCATCTCATTAAACTCAACATGAAAAAAATAATTGGTGTCTTCTGGATTGTTTGCCAAACATTTTATCTAGTGGCCATTGTACTATATGGGGAATCCTGGAGGTGCCAGCAAAAATACCAGAGAATTTTCAGCATCCTTGCAAACCCAAACTACATAACCTGGGTGGCGTCACAGGCAGGGAGCCATGACAATGAAGCTCGGAGAAAACCAACACATACTAAATGGCCCTTCCAGGTTCTGAAACATTTTGAAAATAAAAAAGTAACAGCTATCAGAATGGTATAATCTGTGGAAAGAAAGGTATCTATTGCACAGGAGTTCTTTTGACCAAAGAGTGCTTGGACACAGTTTGTTAAACAAATTATTCACAAGTACATGTACACATAAAGGATCTGTGTAGGCAGTCGTTCTCAGGTTATAGAATGTCATTTTCAAATTTGGTAGAATTTAAGAATTTGCCATTTTGAATTTCCAAACAGTTTCTCATTTTGTTTTTGAAACTGACTATTGGCTTTAAAGAAACAACTACCTAAATATTTAGTCATTCACAATCATCCTAACTATCAACAGCTCAGTATCTTTACATTTTCTTCACCATCAGCTTCCTATTCTGAACAATGCCCGCAACTAGGAAAGCCAAAACGCATAACAAGGAAAGCAGCATTTTGAATTTCTCCATATAAATTTGTTTGAGAAAACTAACTGCAATGTAGCTGCCAGGGCTTTCATTCCCTTGTCCCCAGTGATACAAGAAGTTGGCTGCCCTTACTCTACAGCATCTTTATGGTGGAATTGCACCCGTTTGACAGCAAGAAAGGCTGTAACTGGAGTGGGATGGGAATACTGTGTTCCTTAGACTCCTTCACCTTCGGCTGAGATGGCTAAATGAAGGGCTAGTAATTTTGAAATCTAACACAAGTGCTTAATGACCCACAAATGTGCTCTCGGGTTCTCTCGAGTGTTTCCACATTCAACTGGCTTAGCAAATCAGGGTTTTGGTTCCTTTGAAGTCAGGGCCCCAAACTACAGAGAGAATACTTTTCTCTTGGGTAATCCCAAGCGTGCAAGAAAAAAAAAGTGGACAATGACCTGATGAATGGATTTTTCATTTGGGAGAACCATGATATGAAAGATCAGTAAATGAAAACAGAGCAAACACTTTCTTGCCAGAGAGAGCGAGAGAGAGCAAGTGCAAGCACAATAGCTAAAGACCCATAAGGAACAAGGAACAGCACATACAGACATGCATCCTTGGCATGCCAGTTGAGACTTTTTAGTATGGCTCATCCATATTCCTTTTTCATAGGAGTAAGGCTTGCAAGTGAAACAAATAACAAAACAAGAGTGTTTAGAAACCACAAAGACTGAACTGTGTTACCAGAGAGTGAGAGGGAATCTGTCATCCCATATTCAGTGGCTTGCAGAAGATGGGGGAGATGTCTACCAAAGGCAAACCAATCAGTTAAAAATTGAACCTTCATGTTTGGGAATAGTGTATCTCTGACACCAAACCAAACCAAACCAAACCAAACCAAACCAACCCAGAGCTCTGGATTGTGATCTGCTAAGAGATCTCTTTTCTGTCTAAGCTGTAGTGGTGCAGTTCCTTTCTCCAGTCTCTGCTCCTTCTTGGCCACCAAGGGTCTTGACGTGCCTCTGCCATCCAGAACAGCCCATGCTGGGGATGAATTGGGCAGCAGAGGATGGCTGTCAGTTTGTTGTAGTGGGTAGAGTGCTTGAGGGACCCTTGGGAGACCCAGGTCCCAGTCCCCACTTGGCCATAAAGCTCAGTGGGTGTCTTAGGGACGATCATGGACTCTCAGCCTGACCTACCTCACAGGATTGTTCAGAAGATCAAATGAAGAGGAGCAGGACGACTTTCTGGCCTCCTCAGAGGGGAACCAGCTTTGTCTCAGGAGTCTGATTCAGCTCGGTCTACATGCTTCAGTTGAATTGAATGTCTGGTTTATTTCCATGCATGGAGCTCCACTGAGAGAAAAATATCAAGGGTGGGGGGTGGGGGGTGCCATTTTAGGGCCAGAAACGCAGGCAGGGTTGAGGTGCTGGGCTCCTTCCTGCCCTCTGGTCCTCGCTCGGTCTTGGACTGCCCTGCCCTGGGCAGGCTTGTTGGCAGCCATTCAGACCTGAGGCAGTCCTGTCATGCCAAGCCTGCTTGGCTGATTTTGGAGATGGTCTTCAGAGAGGAGAGCCGTACCAGTCATGAATGCTTTGACTCCTGCTGCTGAGGTGAATTTCAGGTAGACAAGGCCTGTGATAAATTACTACATCAAAGTATTAATTAACCAAAGAATGCTGCTAGTATTCCACTCCTTTCTTGGTGCTCATCTGATTATCATTATTTTTTTACAATTATTATTATTCTAATCTGTCTGGCTATCAGACAGCAACTCTCCAGGGCAAGGAGTCTGTTCTCCTTGCCTGCTTGGATTTAATTCATTGTGAAGGAGGAGTTTTCTTCTAAATGAATAACTCTGTAAACAGAATAGCTGCGGTTCCACAGGCAGCACAAAGTCTACTGCCCATTTCTTCTCTCTGGGTTAAAGCTGCAGCATGAGATTATGCCTGGTTTGACCTCCCAGGAGTTGCCTTAATCTGGAAAGAGGAAGAAAGCTGAAAAAATATTAGAAGCCCCACCTTTGCCCCTAACTTTCCTTCTGAAGGAATGCATTACTTTATTCATAGCCTGACTTCCTTCTTGTTTTCTACAGACACCAACTCCTTTGCTCTGAGAAAGACAAAAAAAAAGAAAGCTCCAATGTAAACTCCAGAGTGCGTTTTTGGACAATTAGAGTGTCATACAAATCAAAATGTGTTTTTTGGACAATTAGCGTGATGTCAAATCTTCTTTTTCCCTCTGTTTCTTTCCTCAATGGCAGTCATAGCTGTAGCTTCCCAAATGGCAAACAGAAACATATTTCTTACAGAATGATTTGTCAGAATTAATTATCAATCTCACTACCCCTCCCCCTGCCACAAAAAAAAATCAGAAACAAAAGCCAAATTGCCATTTGGACAGGTGATGGAAAATAAACTAGTACTACAGTTCAGAGGGGACTATTTTTTGCTGCCCTGCTGTGGTTGGCACAATAAATATTGACTGCATTTTTCACCTCTAAACTCTGGTTCTGTCGGGCCTGGACGCTTATTTTTCATTTTTAAATGATCATGGAAATTGGGAGTCAGTTAATGGTCCAAATAGGCCAGTGTCAGAAGACTCGAAGTGAGAGATGGAATAAGGGTGTGGAGGAGGAGGAGGAGGTGGAGGAGGAGGTCTTTTCTGCCAGCCAGAGGGCTGGCAACCTGCTAGTGGTTATGGCCACTAGCCGAAATTTTGCGACTATGACTATGTTTAGTGTATGACCACTTGATGAACCATGTAAGTGTGGTTTACATGACTGCAGATACATTTGTATTGCAAATGAGTATTGAACGTGCAGAGATTTCTGGTCCAGCAAGATGCACTTGGAAGAATTTGACCCACGGATCCCCAGAGGTGGCCATCTCAGTGATGAGGGGTAGATGGAAAAATGAGAGCAGGAGCTGGTTAGGATATCAGTGTCGAATGGGTTACAGAGGTGTATATGCTGTTCCCCTTCTGCAAGCCTTCTCTAGCTCTCAGGCATCCACTGAGCCTCCTGCTGTGCAGTGCTGCTGTTCACTCTGGTTCAGTCCATGATAAGACTGCACAAATTTAAGGGAAGGCCGAGCTGGTATGTATGAATTGGGTGCATGAACTGAGTTACTGTGACCTGAGCCAGCTTTGCCCACTTCGGGGCCCTGTGCAGTGACCGCACAGGCTGGAGGGCCAGGAGGGGGCCCATATTTGTTACCAGGACACCGCTCTTGAGAGGCTGCACCTGGTGTTGGTCCACCAAGTCAGATGGAGATGCTGCTGGTGTGCTGCCCAGAACTCCCTGACTGAGCTGGCAGCGATGGCTCCAGTGTGGAGCTTGGAGAGCCTGGGACGATGCCCTGGGTGCTTCAGTTTCCATGATGAGGCTGCCTCTTCATGGCCCCCGTGACATCCAGGGGGCTGTCCATGGATCAGCCCAACCTGTGAAATGAGATGTACTCTTGATTTGGTCTTTGCTCCAGTTTAGGAGGTGAGTAGTCTGAAAACTAGCGTGGTGGTAATGTTCAAATAACCCCATGATCGTGGTCAGACCATTTCCTGCAGTAGCTGCAACTTGCAGTATTTCTTTCCTCCTGCAGGGGTGGAGGGGTATTGGATGGTCCACTCCAGGAGACCGAGGGAATCCAATGGATTTCTGAATGTTCTTGGGGATTTCCCAGTGGACAGACCTGGTGATCCAGTTGAAGCCCTGGTCACACTGTGGAACAGTGAGTGATAGACGGCAATAGACTCAGCTGTGCCTCAGTGCTCTCTCTGATTGCTCTTCATCTGATGTGTGATGGAGAAGTCTCTGTCTCTCTGCTCTTTGGTATACTGGGGAGCAGCAGTATGCCAGTTAAATAGGCTGTATATCTGCTGGAGTGCCAATAGCACAAGATTTGAAGTGAAGATGACGCCACTTGCTCTAGAATTGTGCCCATGGTGTGATGGAGTGGGCAGCAAAGAAGAGTCGCAATCACGTCCTCATTTAGCTCTCCAGTGGAGCTCTCTCTGGTGGGCTGGGGCCTGTAAGACTGTCCCCTGAAAATGATCCCCTCAGAGACTTTCTGTGACCTTTTTGCATTGCACTTGGAGAACAAAATTGCTGGTCTCCACAGCAAACTTGATGCCATCATCAAGCAGAGCTCCAGTTGAGTGGTTTGATGCCATCATCTACCCAGGTTCAGTTATTATGGCTGGATGATGTGGGCAAGGTTTTTGCAGCTGTGCGCTCTCTTAACCTTTGTCCTCTCTGCCTGATAAAAGCTGGCCAAGGAGGTCGAGCAGGGTGGGTATGTGCACCTTTGAATGAAGAGATGGTTCCTGCCATCCTCAAGGAGCCAGTAACTAGACCCCTCCTGAAAAAGCCCACTCTGGGCCCAACGGCACTTATGACTGCTGCCCTTATTTGGGTCAATGCTTGGGAGGGCAGTGGCAGAGCTACAGGTGCCCCTCTTGGAGGATGCTGACTATCCAGACCCATTTCAGCCTGGGTTTCAGTCTAGTTACAGGACTAAAATGCCCTTGGTTGCTCTGATGGAGGACCTTGCTTGAAAGAAAGACGAAGAACGCAACCTTGTTAATTCTACTCAATTTCTCACCAGCTTTTGATACCACGGAGCATGGTCCCCTCCTAGATGAACTGTGTGGACTGAGGGCTGGAGGCATTGTGTTGCCATGGACCTAGTTTTACTTAGGGTGGTAATTCCAGGGAGTAACATTAGGTGGCTGTTCCTCAGACTCTTGACCATCAAGCTGTGGGGTTCTCCAGACTACCACCCTGATCTTAGAGTTATTGAACACATACTTGAAGAACAGAAGAACAGAAGGAAAGCCATGCTGGAACAGACCCATGGTCCATCCAGTCCTGCATGTTGCTCACATGGAGGCTGATCTCTGAATGGATTCCATGGCTTCACTGCCGAAACACTTTCCTCATGCTGACTTAACAGCTTCAGCTTTCTCCAAGGCGAAGGGTCCTGGGGAACCCACGTTCTTTTTCCTCTAATGTGAGCCAATTACTGTCCCACACCTATTCCTGCGTTTGTTCATTTTCATAATGTGGGTTTGATCATATTGCCAGAGCAGCTACTTCATCCTTTGTATGTTAGAAACAACAATAAAAATTTAGGATAATGACAAGAAGGAGCTCTCAGAACAATTTGATCTAAGGGACGTTATAATTAAAGCGAGATGGTGTGAACGAGAGTGAGCAAGCAAACAAGAGTGATAGATAGAGAGAGGCCAATTCTCTATTTAGCATATGACTAAGACAGAAATGGAAACATTTATGCTCTGGGGATATTCTATGATGCGGTTCATTTATTTACTAAGCAGCCCTGTGGGGGGCAAAGTGAAGGAAGAACTGCTATTTCCTAAGCCAGGCCAGGTTCATGCTGGTCCAGGCAGAAAGTGGGGCAGAGCAGCTTTTCAACCCTCACCCCTTAGGGTTGCCTTTAACAAGAGGAAAGACTCTGTGATGTAAGATACCTCGGAAATTGCTACTCTCATATTAATAGGTACAAGGGACGGGGAAGCTTGTTCAAAGATGGGGAAATGCAGATATTTTGTCATCATCATGGACACTGATCAGCTCCAGGAACTCTTGAATTAAACTGATTTTCCAGATCGGTTACAACCTGGTTTCAGACCGGCACTGAAACAGAAACTGCCTTGGTTGCCAGGAAGGGGACAGGAGCAATGCAACCCTTTTGGTTCTGATGGACCTCTTGAAGACTTTTGATGCACATGTTCATGACATCCTTCTTGCTAGGCTTCCTGACGATGGTGCTCTGCCCTGACAGAGCTGTAATATGGCAGAAGTTCAGCTCCATGGGCTAACTTTGACCTGCCTGGGGCACTAACCCAGTTGTCCAGTGGTTTCCAGGTAGATCTTGCCCTCCCTTCCACCACCAATTCTCCAGAGTTTCCCAAGCTTTTGTGTTGCTTCCTCCCATTCTCCAACATTGTCATACTTCTCTTAATGGCTGGCTCCAAGCTAAAATATGTGGGTAGTTTTGTTATTTCAGTCTTTTTGTCACGCTGCCTTTTGTCTTCTGATCTGCCCAGCGCGGGAATGTGGCCACCAGGAGCTTTTCTAAAATCCTGCGTGGCCTTTGGGCTGCAGGAGGTACCATAATCCGATGCAGCAATGGCAGCCTCCTTCCTCAGTGCTCTGTTTTATGCTTTTCAGTGACTACATGGAATTGCTGGGTGAGGTTATCTGGGGTTGTGGGTGGAGTGACACCCATTGCCACATCTCCCTTTCATCTCGTGTAGGTGAGGCAGCTGATGTTCTGTACCAGGGCTTGGGTGAGGGACTGGATGGGATGAGGGTCCATGAAGTGAGAGCCTCCATCCCAACTGAATGGAGATGTCGTTTGTCTGTCCTGTTAAGAGGTGCTGAGCCCTTTCTGGAGAGAGTGTGTGGATGCACCTAACGTATCTGGTGTGAAGTGTGCTGTTAGTCCATCATAATGACTTTAAGCACAGTGGTTTAGAGCAATTGTTTGCCACCTTTCTCGTGCACTCCTTGGTAGCCCATTTCCATAAATTGTACCCTTCATATTAGCAAAATGTTTGCAATTAATATAGTTGTTCTTATTTCAAATTTATATGTTATACATGTAAATAAATAGGCCAATAATGGGATTAAAAGGCAATGGAATACTAAGATCAACAGTGCACACTTAATATATATCAGTACCAGTATGACAATACTCGAATGTTTGCAAAGCAGAGGAGAGTGAAAGCTGAGCCTGTGAGGGGTGTTTTGCTGAACATGTGCACTGTAGTGATGTGTTTGCAACACTTTGTTTAAAGAGGGACTCCTTACCATTCACTAGAAGAACAAAGCGAGGGAACAGGGCTTTTCTCAGGGTTAAATAATGAAGAAAACCCGCTCCACCACTCATCATGATGTTCAATTAATTTCACAACTTTTGACTTGTATCTTATCTTACACTGTTGATGTATGTGCCCTTTCCTGCCATTATTCAAAAATTTTTTGCCTACCCATGAATGTCCTGGTTTGTACCCCTATGTGTAGCCCTGGTGGGGAATCACTGGTTTAGAGCATCTTTTACTGGCTCGAAACTATATCATAGTTTCGTGCTGTTAGAAATTTGCTCTGTTGTAGTTTTGCTGCTAATTTTTCATTAGTTTCATTAAGTACTGTCTCTGCATTGTTTTTATTCCTTGGTGTTGATTTTACCATGCATTCTTTTTATCACTGTTTTGTTGTTGTTTGCATGCCATGTTTTTAAATTACTTGTACTTTACCTAGCGAACACCAGGTTGTAAGCAATCTAAAAATATAGTTAGTTAATTAATTAATGGACAGGGTACTCGGAGACTTGGTTATGGACTTCGTGATTACATGTGCAACTCTTGTATGTCCTAAACAAAGAAACACATGGGACATTTTTTTGGTGGTATTTATTCATTTAATGTAAAGCTTTTATAGACCGTCCCATTATTAACATCTTGTAAACAACTTTATTTGTCATGTTTGGGATAATGAAACCCTATATAATAATAATAATCAATCATAGACTGTCAACATCTAAATAGAAATGCATATCTTGGGCACACCATCACAGAAATGCCTGTGTTGCTCAATCCTTTATGGTTATCTCAGTTGCAACTCCTGACATCATCAATATCACCAATTTATTCTCAGTAAAAGTTCCTAATGTGGATTAGGTACTGTACAAAAAGAGAGGAGAGAAGTCAATCTTGGCTTGCAAGCTCTGAATCTAAAAGTGAGTTGGAGAGAAAGCTAGATGCTTTCTGTGAGTGAAGGAAATAGAGAAGGAGGGAGGAATTCAAGAACAAAACAATCCACCTTGCTTTTAGAACAAATTGTTTTACATCCAGAAGGACATGATCCAAAAGCATGGCAGTGAAGGGAATTTCATGATATTCTTTATGTTGCCCAATAATTAGGACTATTTAGGACTATTGATGTGGTCTATAAATTCTAAAATAAATAAAGAAATATGAGCAATGCACAAATGTCAGTCTAATGTGCCATACATTATAATGTACACAGTGTCCTCTACACACACCATAGAGAACCACATACTTGACGGTAAGTGTAGAATTTTATATATGCTTAACACAAATGGAAAGGGGGGCGTGTATCCCCCTGGTGCTCCAGATTCACCCCTGCTCTTCAAAAACATACATTTACACTCCTTTAAATAGCATCACTCCTGTGCCAAGTCACATGGCACTCCCGGGCTGATCACAGGGCCAACTCCAGAGTAGGCATAGTGGAATCTGCCAGTATGCTATCTCCCAACATCAAATTAAAAATCTCAAGGTTTTCCTCTCCTCATTATGAAGATCTTTGCAAATTTTGGTAAAATCTTATAAAAATGAATCGAAACAAAAACCTCACCCATCTGCCAAATGTAGTACATGCAGCTATTCCAACAGGGGCATGTTGCTGTAACAGCCTAGCATTTAAAGATGAGCCTTTAAGGGGAATAGCAAGCGGAATGGCAATCAAACACTAACATGATTAAACACACAGGAATTCAAGCCCAGACTAAAAAGCTAAGTAGTGAGAGCTCCGGGTCTTGACAGATGCATCCATCAATTTCAATTTCTCCCACATACCTTTTTTAAAAATCTCACATTCTTTTTATCTCCAATATGAAGAATTTGTAAAACACGGTGAGGTGCAATGGAACTGTTCATCTACAAAATAGGATTTAAAGAAACTGATTTTAAGCCCTGATGGTTGTTGATCATGAATCAATTAATTGTTACATTTGCATACTGCCCCATAGCCCATGGGGCTCCCTGAATTGTTTACAGATTTTAAAAAAGGATGATGATTTCTATGTGCTTTTAAAAATGGGGACTGGGGCATGCTCAGGAAAGGGTTTAGTGAATTCAGTCAGTATTGCAGATGAGATGATTCTGGGTGAGTGATGTTTTAAATTATTTATTTATTTATTTATGGTGGCAGGGGACATAATTTAATGGCAAGTAGAAAAACCTCCTGATTCCAGACGTGAATAAATCCTGACCCTGGTTGTTACAGCTTAGCCAGTACCTCCATGATGAGTGCATTTCATCAGAACAACTCATCAGAACAACTCATGCATTTCATAACTGCTGCCTTTCTGTCACAATCAAACAGGTGGCTGTTAGGTCCTGTTTTCTAGATCTGGTCCTCTGAATAGCAATTTTTGCTATCCGTTTTTTCAATCAAGTGCAATTCTATCCATTCCACAGTTGTTTGACTACCCATCCATGCTTTGTAATCTACCTCCTCATTTCTGTCTGACACACTCATATACACTCAAAAGCCCATTTTTCTGCCTGCCCACAGTGCTAAAGGAACAAAAAGGAGAGAGAAGAGGAGCTAGCGCCTGATGTGCTGCATGCAAGTTCATGCCATAATTAACTAGTCTGTCTAGAAGAAGTTATAACGTATTTGATTCTCTTGCTGCTGTTGCTTCCCCCAGCAGTTCTTGAGCTTTGCCATCCACAATCATCCATTGCCACCCGATATAGCTGGGAGCTGCAGGCCTCTGTCACCTTTTTGTCTCCTTCGGGTTATGATCCAAAGTATGTCCCACGCCACTTCGCTGTCCTTCACCTGTTCATCGGCAGTGGATCTTCATCCTCTCTGAGCCTAGCTTCCCAGTCAAAGACTCCTGTGATGCTGTAGCCAGATCCTTGGTGAAAGGAACTGCTTTGGTTGCAAAGTGTCAGGTTCCTCTGAGAAGAACTTAGGCATATCCTCTCCAGCAAAGGCGTTTTTTGGGTTTGTTTTTGTTTACAAAGGTAAATGCGGATCCTCTGTGAACTGCCAAGTTGAGAAATGACTCTGAAGGAGCCAAAGGCAATTTTCCACATAGAGGCAGATTTAGGGTATAATTGTGGGCGTGCTCTTGGGATTGTGAAAACCACGCTCTTGTTTGGCATTCTGCAAAGTGGCTGCCTGCCATGGAGCTCTGCAATTAGAAATGCAGATGAAGATATGGAGCGAGATAGGACCTCCATTGAGAAGAAAGGGTGATGCTCCCGGTGTCAATTAAAGAGTCTGCTCCTCAGACACAATAATCCTGCCTAAGACATCTTAGTCATGAGGGATATTGCATGATCACTGGTTTTCTGCATCATAGTCATCTTCATCATCTCGTTTCTTTCTTATGGCAAGGAAGGGGTGTGCTAATGGGTAGGGTCAGTGTTTGGTAACTAGAGATGAAGATCTGTCAACCACACCAAACTCATGAACACAATAAAATGATATCCTCCTTCCCGCCCATGCAAAATCAAACCCAACACCTCCCTGAAACACATATAAGGGAGGCATTTTGTAGCATTGGATTCAGAGGGACCTGATTCCCTTGGGCTCAGTGTACATCCTTTCCTTCTTGCATTGCAGCTACAAGCCTTGATAACTTTCTCTGCTACTCATTTGGTTTTGATACAACAATGTCTCTAGTGCAGACCGTCTTCCAATGCTCCAAAGGGGGCACAAAGGGCTACAGCTCATGTTCTGCTATCGGTGGTGGTGGAGGAAGCAGACGTAGCTACTCTTCATGCAGGGGATTTGGTGGTGGGATGAGAGGCCAGTATGGCAGCAGAAGCCTCCATAATTATGGTGGAGGTACAAGGATTTCCTATGGACGAGGCTATGGAGGCGGCTTTGGTGGCTACGGTGGTAGAATTGGTGTTGGCTATGGTGGTGGAATCTGTGGTGGCTATGGTGGTGGAGGAATGGGTGGTGGCTTTGGTGGAGGAGCAATGGGTGGTGGCTTTGGTGGTGGAGGAATGGGTGGTGGTTTTGGTGGTGGTCCTTATGGTATTGGCATGGGTCCTGGAGGCATCAGCATGGGTCCTGGAGGCATCGGCAGTGTCCAAATAGATAGAGACCTTCTGCGGCCAGTCCGTGTTGACATTGACCCCCAAGTCCAGCAAGTGAAAACTCAAGAGAAAGAGCAGATTAAGATGCTGAACAACCAATTTGCCTCCTTCATTGACAAGGTGAGTTATCAGAACAGTGAGTTTGAGTGGTCTCCTAGAATGCATGTTGGCTGAAAAAAATGTGGTTAATTTCTCTGTTTTCACTCAGGAAATATTTGAAATGTTGCCTTTTGCTTTCCATGTTTATTGGTCTTGCATGAATTAGAGAATAGGTGGAATTATTTCTCTGTAAAATGCCTTCTGAAGATTTGGAAAGTAAGATGTGTCTGCTTATATGGCATGAGTTCCATCAAGTCCTTCTAGTTCAGCTTCCTAAAAGCTAGCAAATCAGTTGAGACTGTTCGCCACAAAAGGTTTTCAGTGCTTTTAATACAGACGTGTGTGGAAGCAAGGAGGGAAGCGGGGAAAATGTTGGAAGTGTTTGCACATGCAGACAGATTCTCAAAGTGAACCCTGGGTCTTGAAAAGGGCTGCTGGTTTTAAAAATGGGTATGCGTGAAGGTATGAACGGGATTCCTCTTTTTAAAAAGGAATAAGTGATATGGCAGATGCATGACTTTGAATTTGATCCATTTTTTGAGCATTTGGTGTGGGCTAAATAATGAGAAAGAAAGGAAAGGAAAACACTTGAACAAAGTGGGAGAGGGGGTCAAAGCCAAAGGAAGTGTATGGACATGGTCCCGGAGGAATATTCTGAAGCTTGAAACATGGGCCAGATTTGGACTGCAGGAAAAATAATGGTTAATTAAGCATATTTTTGCCTGTAGCAAAATGCAAAGGGATTTGTAGAGTTCCTCATAAGACTGAAAGGATTTTAAAGGAAAGCAAAACTGTTTTGGCATTACTAGTGAAATTTCTAACTAGTGTTGGGCATATGGCTAGGTTGTTTCAATGGATGATAGTCAATGCAGGCATTCATAAATGCCATGTGAACATATGAAGAAGCCCTGCACTGAAGCCAACTAGCCTAGTCCAACTGGGTGCCCTCACGATGCTTTGACTTCAACTCTCAGCACCCAAAGCCAGCATGGCTACTTGGGAGGCGCTGAGAGTTGGAGAGTGCCATGTGTGGGAAGGAGTTTCAACACTGACTGGTAATAGCTTTCCAGGTTCTCATTTCTATCCTTGCTACATCAGATACTTTAATTGGATACTCAAAGGATTGGGCATGGGATTTCCCCAAATATCTTATGAAGACTGCTAGTATTCCAAAACCTTGGGTAGTCAGCCCAGCCAGATAGGCGACCATGCATTGCTGGCCTATAAAAGAGTCAGTATTTGCATATTTTCCCTGAGGGATCACCTGGAGGAAATGCTTACTCATCCTGGGTGACCAGGAAAGCAGTTGCTTACAAGCCTGACTAACACGACCTCCAAAGCACATGGGAAGGTTCCTCACTAAGCAGAACTTCCGCTGCATATCATTGAAAGCCGAAGAATAGTTGGTGCAGCTATTGGAATTCTAAGGTGGGGGATGTCCACAGATTCTGTCCCTCAAATTCTGTCCAAAAATGACCCATGTTTCTAATTCTCCTATTTTTCCTTCACAAAACAATTGGTGGTGGGGACAGGGGGCAGTTTTTGTGTGCTCAGCCAGTTTGCCCATGGGCCTAAAGTGAAATTCAGTTGTTTGTGTATGGACTGCTTTTGCTGTCATTATCTACAACCCCAAGGTAGAACCCCAAGGTGCAATGGTGGAGACCACTCCAATGGCTATAAATCTGTTTCTTGGGTTTCAGGTCCGATGTCTAGAGCAGCAAAACAAAGTTCTGCGAACCAAATGGCAGATCTTACAGCAACAGACTCCAATTCAAGGACCACGGCAGAACCTGGATGCTGAGTTTCAGAATTTCATGAATAACATTAGAAGGAACATCGAACAAATCCGTAACCAGAAGGCACAGCTGGCATCAGAACTTCAGAGTATGCAGGGCTACGTGGAAGACTTCAAGAACAAGTAAGCAGTGAAGGAACCCAACAGGCCTGGCTTCCACAGCTTGGTGGAACTTTCTTGTGCTTCAAGGACAGCGTGTCAGAAGCTACTGGCTAAGAGCAGTTCTTCAGAATACTGGCATGGCTGCAACTCTGCAGCAGGTCTGGGAAACCTGTGGCTCCCTAGATGTTATTGGAATTCAACTCCCATCTGGACGAGATGGCATGACCAATGGTCCAGGGTGATGGGAGTTGTAGTCCAAAGCACCTGGAAGCCAGTGGTCTCCCAAAACTACTGTGAGGTGTTTCAAGTGATCCTTCTCCCTCCCCTCCCGCTCCCTCTCTGCCATGCACAAATAGTAATGTATACAATTGAACACTAGATAAACTGAATGTGTCTTTTTCATTTTGCTTAAAACAGGTATGAAGAGGAGATTAACAGGCGCACAGGTGCTGAGAATGACTTCGTGGTGCTGAAAAAGGTGAGCAGAAGAATTCAACAGTGTACTGTAAACAAAGAACACAGAGGGGGTTGGTGGTAGAGCTGCATCAGGCATGGATGTATTTTGGAGCTCTTATGAGCCAGGCCCCTGTGCCAGAAATTGTGCCAGAATACATCCTATAAGAAACTCTCCTTGTGTGTGGAAAATGAATGTGTCAGGAGAAGAGTAAGCTATCAGTTGTCTTATACACATGCTAGCTTTCTATGTCGAGGGAGAATCCACAGATTTGGAGTGGGGAAACAAAAATATGCCATGCATTTGGAAGTGCTGGGCAACGGTGGGGGGACTGCATCATGTTGGAGGATCTTTGAGGGCCTCTTGGAATATAACAGACTGCCCATCTGTATCCCACACCGGTTCTATTGTAGTGCATCTGAGAAATGTGAGGCTTTATGGGGGATTCGTGGGGGCACCATGCCCATGAGTGAAAGGCGTGCATGAACTCCACACCAGGGGGCAGCTTCTGCTAAACTACTGCTTCCCACGCATCCCGTTTTGTAGCCACTTCTGTTCTCACATGGAAGGCACTAGGGAGTCTGAGCATGCCTTGCTGTCATATCCTCTAACGCAGAAACCCCGTCCTCTTCAACCCAGATGCGTAGTGAGTCTGTGCTCTGTTGCCCTGTGAAGTGGAAAAGAGAAAGCTGTGCATAGTTAGATGCAATCTCGCTCATTATTTCTTCATAAGCTCCTGGCCCTGGGAGCAAAATCTCAGGCTGGGCCTGCTGAATCATCACTGTGCAGCTCAGCAGGGAGCCTGGGTATTACATGCACATGCCAGAAAGCTTGCCCGTGCATGGCAGTCCATGAGGAAACTTAGCTTGTGTTCTCTTTGATCCTTTCCTCTAGGACGTGGATAGTGCCTACATGCAGAAGTCTAACTTGGAAACTAAAGTTGGTGCTTTGGGTGAACAGATAGACTTCATGAAAAACATGTTTGAACTGGTAAGTAATGAAGATTTCCAGTCCATCTGTTAGCAGGATCAAGCTGGCATGTTCAGAGGCGGATGGACTCTAGTGTCTTTTTCAGAACCCAAACTCAAATCTGTGTTCAGATTCACCTGATTTTTCTCTTTAAAACAAATGACCCTTCTGCCACTTTCTCTGGTCTTTCAATCATGTGATCACTCTGTCTATTGACCCTTCCCTCATGCTGTGTTACTTATTGTTCTACAAAAGTCAAAGGGAAGAAATCAAGGAGTCCAGTTTGGCACATTCCTTTTTCAGAAGGGCTTACCTTTTTGCTATATAATCTGAGGGCTCAGAGTTGGTATAGTATTTTATGAAAACACATGCCAACACCTACAGATAAGACACAGATTAAGAAAAAAGTTAAAATTGCAGTGAAGACTACAAGAGGAGCCCTTGAATCAGGGCAGGATCTTCCTACAACTGAAGCAAGGGTGCGCTGAACTCTACAGATATGTGTATGAACTCAGATAAACATTATCTAACTCCAGGAGAATGCATTCAATGGAGATAGATGTTGCATAGAAGTACATATGCAGTGAATTAGGAAGAGGTGGCATCAGTGGGACACACTGCAACCCATGGCTGACTAATTTTTGGTCCCTTGCAGGAACTATCTCAGATTCAGAGAATCGGTCAAGACACCTCTGTGGTCGTGAACATGGATAACAATATGGATATTAACTTAGAAAGTATCATTGATGAAGTTAGAGCTCAGTATGACCAGATTGCCTTTACTAGCCGAGCTGAAGCTGAAACTTGGTATAAAACTCAAGTAAGTAATCAAGCTGATCCAAATAAATAAGTAAATGTACTTAGACTTCCTCAAGAAGGTGGTGCTTTTCTCTCTAGGGAAAGTCTTTCTAGGAGGCTGGACTTGAGAACGGTGAGACCTTGATTTGTACTTCCTGCAAAGAAATGGAGGATACATCCATGCTACACTTGAATGCATTAAGGTGCAATCCTAGGTATACTTAGGCAGAAAAATGGCGTTTGACTTCCAGAATTCCACAGCCCACTGGCCTGCAAATGCTGGGAGCTGAATGACTTTTTTCTGTTTAAACTTAGCCATAGGTCTGCACCCTTCAACTATTGCTTTCTTTCCCCATGGGGTCCTGGAAATTCTAGTTTTCTGAAGGGTGGAAGGCAACTGTGCACCCCTAAAAATGAATGTTTAGTGCATTCACCAAACTAAATTTCTCAATATGTTTTGGTTAGTGGCATAAAACTGAGAGCTGCTTGTGATGCAGACAAACCTTGAGATGCTGGTCAAAAAAATAACCAAAGCTGGGTCAGCCGCTCCCAGTGTTGCCACCCCAAACAGCCACCCAGCCCAACAACTGGCAGGTGCACCTTCTTTTCCAAAGATTGCCTTTCCTCAAATGTCACTACTGCTCCTGTAATTGTAAGGAGATATTTTTTCCTCAATGGTGCTATAAAAATCTGTGGCACCAGTTTGAATGTCTGTTAGCATCTGGAGGGATGAAAGACCATGAAAGCTAATTTGACAAATGTTGATACATCATTTTTTCAAGTCCCCAGCCATACTCAGCTAATCACACTTCATGCTGAAACTTATTTAATAGTTACTCCTTCCATGCAAGAGGCTCTAAGCTTGGGGGTTTGGAGTAGGGGCATCTCCATGAGCCTTCCTCAACTACAGTTCTCAAGAATGCTTTGGAGATGATACAATGATTAAAGTGGTGTGTAAGGTCAATCTAATTCAGTATTATAACTAGATGTCCGTCACATTTTGCTCCTTCCCTATTGCCCGCATACTTGGCCTAATGTGGTGCATTGGAGGGGCCTTTGTTGCTTTCATTGCTCTGAATGCTGCTGCTCTCTGAACATGCGCTCTCTGCCCAAAAGTATGATGCTCTGCGGAACACAGCAGGAATGCATGGGGAGAACCTTCTCAACACCAGGCATGAGATCCAAGAACTGACCAGGAACATCCAGAGACTGCGTGCCGAAATCGAGCATGCCAAGAAGCAGGTATGGACGGCGAGTTTTCCATTGGCTGAGGTTTGAAAAATGGCTTCCCTTTGGGGAATCTGTGTTCACACCATGGATGTAGAGATGGGGGAGCAGCCCTATCTCAGTGGCTGTTGGTGGAAAGTCGCAGGCAACTCCATGTGTAAGTGTTTCATTACATCTAAGGCAGCCTTCCCCACTCTAGTGGACTACTACGCTTCCTATACTGGGAAATGATAGGAGCTATATTCCTGCACATCTGAGGAATTTGGGAGCTGTAGTCAAACACAGCTGGAGGACTCCAGCTTGGAAAAGTCTGATCTAAGGGCTGGGCAGGAACTTGGAGAGCCAGTTCTGAGAACAAATACTATCCTGATTCAGGAGCTTCACACATTCATCCCTTGATGCTGTTCTGGTTCCTCTGCAGTGTAGGGTAGCCTTTGATGCAGGGCTTGCCTGGACAAAGTCGGTGAATCTGTTTTGAACATCGCTATGGGAAATGTTGGGTATACAAATGCAGTGTTAACTGGATGCCCAAGACGACAGCAGCTGCCTTCTTTTGCCCAAGCTACAAAAGAAACAGTCTTATTGCCTCTGCAGTAAGCACAGAAAAGAACCTTCCCTTGTGATGACAGAATTCACATGTAGAGTTGCATGTAGGTCCATCTTAGTTTCAAAGGGGTCCTCTCCCTGGGCTTTTGGGGCAGTGTCTTTGCAAAGTGTCCCAGGAGGTTTAACCCCAAGCTCCTTGTTCAAAGGCAGAAGAGCCCAAAGGGCAGGAAGAAGCATCACCCCCCCCACAGAATTCCCATTTGGATGTCTGGTTTTAACCCTCCTATTCCAGGAAGTTTGCACACAACAGGAACCTGGGAAGGATAAAACAGAAGAGGCTTCCAAGTGCAGGTGGAACGTTGGCCCCTCATCACTGAGCAACCACAACCATCCTCATGTGCCTGAAAGATGGGAATGATTTCCAGGGCAGAGGCCATGGGAGACCATGAAGTTTGGAGGCACTGCTCTATTTCCACCCCGTCAGTGTTCTCAAACAGAGAGATGATGGGCCCTGGCTGATCTACAGATTTGTCCCTCTCACCCTGCAACAGTCCTCTCTGACTGACTGGGGGAAGAACTGTGCTCACTTGCTCATATAAGCCCCCTCCTTTCTTAAGATCTTGGATGGGTTTCCCCCCACCCAGGACTGAGACCAGGTGAACTCTAGGTCACATCAAGCCTTGAACAAGAAACTTGTAGTGGAAATGCAAAGGTTTTCATGTCTCTTTTCCTCTTGCAGTGTGTTCAGCTGCAGACAGCCATCGCTGAAGCTGAGGAGCGTGGTGAGTTAGCTCTCCGGGATGCTAGGCAGAAACTGGACGAGCTGCAGTGTGCTCTGACAAAGGACAAGGAGGAGCTGGCTCGCCTGCTGAAAGAGTACCAAGACACACTGAACATTAAGCTTGCTCTGGACATTGAGATAGCCATGTACAGGAAGCTGCTCGAAGGAGAAGAGTGCAGGTATGACTCTTGCCCTTTCCCTAAAAGAATGTTATGTTGTTTTTAATGGGGCCAAATGTTATTTTTGTAGATATCATTGGACAGCAAAACAGTTGTCAGGTCTTCAGTGAGGATGCAGCTAATGTGTGTATATTTAACACCTGCTGTTGGGGAGCCAATCTGGTTTGGCTCCAGACACCCTTGGAAAACATTGTGTCTCCCATTGTGTTGTACATGCTTGCTTGGATCACCTGGTGGGAGGTTCTCTGCCCTGCTGATGTCCCATTCATCTGAGCATGTGGGTGGATCTGCAGGGAGGGAGGAGTGGGTGAAGGTCTAGACTTGCTAGGAGCACATGGACCTAGACAAATTTGGTCCCTTGTAAGTGGCAACTCATAGTTCTTAGGACCATAAAGGCTAGATAGGGACAGGCAACAACCATTCCTAGGGCTGTTGAGTGGTTATGCTTTCAGCAAAGGAGAATTTATTTAGATGAATGACCCATGTTTCTTGCTTCTACACAGGCTAAGCGCCCAATCCCCAGTCCATGTCTGTAAGTAACTTCTGCTTTCCTCTTATCTGATGCTAACATTTTTAAGTGATGAAGGTGCAGTAATTGAACATGTACTTCCTTCGCAGCTGTTAATAGTACTGGTTATGGCGGTGGAATTGGAGGCGGCATGGGCATCGGAGGCGGCGGCATGGGCATCGGAGGCGGCGGCATGGGCATCGGAGGAGGCGGCATCTGCGTTGGAGGCGGCGGCGGCATGGGCATCGGAGGCGGTGGCATTTGCAGTGGCGGCGGCATAGGCATTGGAGGCGGCATGGGCCATGGCGGCATCATTGGCGGTGGAAGCTGTGGCTATGGTGGCATCTCCGGTGGCAGCTCTTCCTGTATTGGAGTTGGTGGATCAGGAAGTGGTTCCAGCACAGTCATAAAGAGAATCACCACAACCTCCTCATCTACCAAAACAGGCAGAAGGTATTAAGTGTCGTGGCAAGTCCCCAAAAGGAAAGAAAGATCTTTTAGCTTCTAGTGGTAACGGTACAACACCTTCAGCCCCTTCCTGAAAGGAAGACACTGTGTCCTTGAAAGCACAAGATCATATCCATTTTCTCCCCTGCAAAAAACCTCCCCTTAAGGCAGTCATCTTCCATCTTGCTTCTGTCTTCCATGGCTTAGATGAGCAGTGGTGGAATGTACCAGTAGAGAATGGCTATGAAATGTGCTGATGGTATTGCATTTGAGGATATCAGTTAGCAGAGAGTTGCTTGGGAGGCAAAAGGGAGATCTGTAACTCATGGATCTGGGCTGTACTTCTTTCAGTATGCTGTATATTTTTAGCTTTTTAGGTAGCTGCCAAGCTGCAATGTGTCTAAAAGTGAACTTTCCTTTTGTATCTTGAGGCTTCTTCCTCCAATCACTTGCTTTCCTCAGGTGTTGTTTAGTTCCCTGCTTTACAGAAGACTTCATTGGTTTCCCCTGTACTTGTCTATGTTTATGTTGGACAAGTCAAAAGTCATGAGGCTGAAATGCTACTGTTCTTATCTGCCGAGAGTGATGCAGTGAGGCAGAACATTTTCCATAACTAAACCAATGTTATGCTCA
Organism: Varanus salvator macromaculatus; assembly: GCA_023646645.1. NCBI lineage: Eukaryota > Metazoa > Chordata > Lepidosauria > Squamata > Varanidae > Varanus > Varanus salvator. Next base: position 10,241,838 of record JAIXND010000795.1, read on the forward strand.
ATATCCAAGCTAGGAGAGCAACATGCTACTGCCTAAGCAACTGTTAATGATAATTGCCCAGCGATGACATCAGAATCACAAATGAAAATGTTTGTTCTTGTACCAGTTTTGCAGATTACCTTGCACCTCTCTATTTCTTGCGGTTTGCTTCCCATTCTCTTGGGCAGTGACCATTTTCAATAAACTGCAGTCAAGTCAGATGTGGTCTTGATTTTTTTTAATTGGCACAATTGTTTTAATTTAAGGCTAGCATTAATTTGGGGAATTCTCATCCTCCACCTCCTCACTCAAAAACTCTTGCTCCCAAGTATCGGGCTTGGAAAAATGTGCAGAAATACTGAATTTGGGCAATTCCAATGTATGTGTCCTGTCACTCATCAACCTTTACATTTATATATTTAGTTCATTACATGTGAATAATGTTAGATAGGTACACAACACCTATTGACTGTTTGAATGAATAACTATATATGTACAGATCAACAAGCTGCACACACACTAAAATACACTCATGGTGACAGTAATAATCATATATTTTCTTTTGCTATAAATGCCTAGGTTATACCATAATCAAAAAACCATAATATATTACCAAAAAGTCTCAAAGAAACCAATTTCTAGAAGCATTAATAAATAGTATGTACAACTAGACAGCCATGCATGTTAGAGCTGGATGTGATGGGGTTCTCTACATTCTTTCTCAAAGTTCATTTTGCCCCATTTATATTCCCGAATATGAGTCTTTCTTTTGGTGGGGGTGTGTGGGGATGTAGATTTTTTAAGCATGCAATTTTCCCAATAGAAATAAAAATGCATCTGTCCTGATGCACATCCCCCATAGGTTAAAGTGTGAAAATACAAATGGAGGGGGTTTATGCATTTCTGGAAATGCACAGGTGTGCACTCTGAATGTGAACACAAGTTTTGAAAATGGTTAAAATTTCCTGAGAATTGTGTTTCCTGCTCCCATTGACTTCAAATCCAATGTTATGAATGGGGCATAAACACATGACTCATGAATAGGAGCAAAATCCTCATACCCCTCTACAACTAAACAACAGCCCCTCCCATTTTCTCTTCATATTGCAAGAGCTTTATGAAACTTGTTTGGCTGATTTCCCACTGCATTCATCCTCTTCTCCACTGTCCCATATGCTTACTGAAGACACTTCATGTTGCTGAACACACACAGTTGCAGAAAATTGAGTGCAGAATTCTGATCTCAGAAAACACCTCTCTGCAACTCTGTCATCTCCAACAGATTCAGTATCTGCCCCCTTTGAATTCAGTAAACTGGTTATCCTGTTTCTCATCACATTCTTTTCTTCCTCCTTCTGTTCTGTTACACTGCTGTTAGGCATCTGACAGCATGGCAAGCCTTCATACCTCCAAAAATTACTTCCCTGGGCATGGCTTTCAACCCCAGGAAGCATCATCTTCAACAGACCTTCCGAATGACTAGGTTGGTGGAAATATTTGTCCATTTCTGCATAGAGACAAAGCTGCACAAGAGACCACAGAAACCTTCACACATCTATGTGATGGGAAAGTAAGCTGACCAGACTGTCAGATCACTTATTTTTCCAGAGCAGAATCATTAAGAGAACTGTGCAGAAGGGCTGGCCACTCTCAACGATCATTTTACACCCATGGCAGGTGGGAGCCTGTTTACAAGAGGGTCTGTTTCCATCAGAAAGTTGAAAGCCCTGGGGAGTCAAAGAAGCATAGGATGGTAGAAGTGGAAGGGGCCAAGACGCCATCTGGTTCAAGCCTCTGCTTAATGCAGAACTTCAAGTGGAGTCCTTTAATAGAGGCCTTTATGAGAAACTGGAAAACTGTGATTTGGGAGGGAAAAAGGAAGTGCATGCAAGAGGCAGGATAGTGTTAGACTAGCATACATTTTGGCCTGGCTTATTCTCTGGAATAACCTGACAATGCTCCATTATACCTGCTTTGCTGGACAAATTTTTACCCTCTCTTGCCTGCATGGTCTACGGATTATAATAACTTGGAATCAATCAACCTGATCACTGCTAGTGCTCTTCTGGCTCACCAAGAGCCTGTGGGGCTAGTTGAAGCCTCTGGGGATAGGGAGGAGATACCAGACACAAGATTGCTGCCACGTCCTTAAGAATTCCATGGAGGTCTCCCCTCTCTGGAGTCAGGGTTCACAGAAGGGAGAAACACACCATACAATTCAGCCTTAGTGTTACCAGTTTTCACCTCCTCTGCACAGTCTTCACACGCAGGTCCTGCCCTACACTCTGGCTATGATCCTATACCATCCATGGGATCGCATGGGTCATGACTGAAATGTCAGTTCTAAAATTACATTTTCCAAAATTAGGCTCTCACTCAGGTCCTAAGGCACAACCTGCATGCACTGATTTTGGGGCAAATTTTGTTTTTGATAGCCTCTAGCTGGAAGAGCATTCCTACAAATGTTGTGGACTTTTCCTTTTTAATCTATTCATGCGTCCCAAGAAAAGGATTAGCCTGTCACTGATTAAATTATTTTGTCCTAACAGAGCAATAGGATAACAAACATCTTCTATCCATTTTCTATGCATTTCACTTTAAAGCTTTGTAAGCCACATCTGTCAGCATCTTTGCCGTGGGAGGGGTGGAAAGGGTCCACATTCACAAGCCCTGTTTTCCTGAACAGCTGAACTCTGAGTCACTCTTTGTAAATTTGCCCACTGCTCTACACAAATAGGGACAAGGGACTTGAGGTGCTAACAGGAGAAACATTCCATATGTGGCACCCAACTTTTGGCTAAGTACTTAAAAGTAGGTTAATGAACTCAGCATTTCATGAATAGGAAGAACCTCCAGGTGGCTTCCAAAAGTAACTGCAATCAATCTGGCCTTATTGCACCTCTGGGTGTGCCACCACATTTCTTGTAATGCATGCAACAGTTTTGCAGCTGGTGATATCACCTTTTCCATCTGCAAGCAAGCTTCTGTTAATTGGATGATGACAGAAAGTGCCAGATGCGAAGAAGAGCCGTGTGCTGCTAGGCTTCAGCTTTTACTATCCAAATCCTGCAACTAGCAGAGGGTAACAACAGCAGAGGCATGAGTGGTCAAGTATATGTGCCAAGTTTTGGACTGTTGCTCATGGTCTATTCTAAAACATCAACCACCCCTGCCCCTGCTGTTGATTTAAGCATTTTGGAGATTCTTGCTTCGAAAGTAGATCCTACGCTAATATAATCAGGGAAAAAATGAAATGGCAGAGAGATGTACTGGTCTTAGGTGGAATGCTTCTATTCCTGCGCAGCCTCACTACCTTTTTTTGGCCATGGGTTGCTTGCATTGTTCCCACAGAAACAGGAGTGAAAATGATGGATGTGGCATGGTGCAGATGACACACTGCATGGAGAGGGCCCAAGCTGTCCTGTTTCTAAATGAACAAAGAATTAAGTGAGATCTGATGTCTGGTTTGCTGAATGGGATCTCTACTTAAATGCCCCAATGCTTGTGTAGTCCCACCAACTCTGTATGTTCTTTACTCCAGATAAGGATTTTTACACCTCTTCAAAGTAGGCCTCATAGCAACACAAGTTTGCTATTTTCAGTCGGTGGAAAAAGTGGTTTGTCCTCTTTTTAAAAATCTGATTTATTTTTTCAGAGCTGCATGAGAAGCAGAAATTCCAGCTAATGCTGTTGCAAGTGCACAGTCACAATCCTGGGGAAAGTATCACCTGCTTAATTTAAATCATCTTTCCTGCAAATTATTATTGCTGAAAGAGAGGAGAGTCAAAACAGAGGGCTCAAGTTAGCAGAAAGAAAGGGAAAGAAAGGGGACTTGCACACATGCTGTGTTATTATATCATCTGCATATAATAATTTGTTTCTCAGGAATGGTGGCATGCTTCAACATCCCTTTAATTAAAGAGAATAGTCCAATGGGCTGACTAATTGGCTCATTTGGTTGGGGCAGGCCCAATGTACATGGTACATACAGAGTGCCTTGTTGCCTTGGAGACTCCAAAGGCACCCTCTAGGTGAGTGTGATGGGACATGCGCATTCCCCCAATGTGTGAAGGGCTTGCAAATTATTTCCAGTGAGTCAGAGACATAGAGACCCTGCGAGGCAGAATGACCTGAAGAATTACAGCTTTGACCTGGGAGACCTTAATTTCCAGGAAGAGGCCTCAGAAGTTGTCTCCATGATGAGAAGCCTTGGTGGAGCCCCTCAGGAGGAACCCCTTCCAAATCTGAGGAAGAGGAGGGCAATTAAGATGACCAGGGACTGGAAACAAAGCCCAGAGATTGAAAGACCTGGGCATGAGGAGAGAGATGATAGCACTTATTATGCAGCTACTATGCAAATATTGTGCTTTTAACTACCGACGGTAATATTGCATTGCTTTATACTCCCTACTTCGTGTTCTTACCTTTGACCCGGATGCAGTAATACAGTCCTTCATGACTCCTCAGACTAACAGCTTGCAGTGTCATCAGTTCTACACATGAAACAGCACTCTGCAAGTACCACAGAGGAGGGCCAGGATCTCGTCTTGCTCATCCCAGAGTGCAGGACATGGAAAAAATGGGCTAATGGGCTAATGCTACAAGAAGCCAAATTCTCGCTGGACATCAGGAAAAACTTGCTGACAGAGCAGTATGGCAATGGGAGCAATTGCCTGGGGAGGTGGTGGGCATCACCCACCACCGGGTGGGTGATATCCGTATAGGAGATTAGATGAGGCTGGGGACTTAGGGGCAGAGATTAGAGTCACCCCCCTTGAAGTCGAGGGGCTCCTCAGGGCATTGGACATTACGAAGGCGCCAGGCCCTGACGGGTTACACCCGAGAGTACTTAGAGAGTGGGCAGGGGTTCTCTCACGCCCACTGGCCTCCATTTTTGAGGCCTCATGGAGAACAGGTGACGTTTCAGAGGACTGGAGGGTGGCATTGGTGGTCCCAATTTTCAAAAAGGGTTGTAGGAAGGACATGGGGAATTATAGACCGGTTAGCCTTACATCCATTGTAGGAAAAACAATGGAAAGGCTCATAATAGAGAGAGATCTAGTGATGCTAGATAGAGAAGGGAGGCTGACAGCCACACAACACGGCTTCCGCAAAAACAGGTCCTGCCAGACAAACCTTGTGGAATTCTATGACAAGGTTTCAAGATGGCTAGATGGAGGGGATGCAGTGGATGTGGTATACCTGGATTTCAGCAAGGCCTTTGACAAAGTGCCCCATGATATCCTGGTGGAGAAACTGAGGAGTTTTGGGATACACCAAAGCACTGTCCGGTGGATTAGGGCATGGTTGACTGACCGAAAGCAGAAGGTAACCATTAGCGGGGAATCGTCGGGATGGCAGCCAGTGACAAGCGGGGTCCCCCAGGGCTCTGTCCTGGCGCCGATCCTGTTTAATCTTTTCATTAACGACATGGAAGAAGGGGTGAACAGTGTGCTGATCAAATTCGCAGACGACACTAAAACCGGAGCAGTGGCCACAACTGAGGAGCAGATACACCAGATCCAAAAGGATCTGGACAGACTATGGAAGTGGGCAGGAGACAACAGAATGGCGTTCAATGTGGATAAGTGCAAGGTCTTGCACTTGGAGCATAAGAATAGCTGTCATAAGTACAGGTTAGGTGACAAGTGGCTGGAGAGCAGCACTTGTGAAAGGGACCTCGGGGTACTGGTTGACCGCAGGCTAAACATGAGTCAGCAGTGTGATGCGGTGGTCAAGAGGGCGAACGCCACCCTTGGTTGCATAGCCAGAAGTGTGGCTTCTAGATCAAGAGAGGTATTACTACCACTCTACATGACTCTGGTGCGCCTGCAACTGGAGTATTGTGTTCAGTTTTGGGCCCCTCATTACAGAAAGGATATAGCCAGGTTGGAGTCAGTGCAGCGTAGGGCCACAAGGATGGTGACTGGTTTGCAGGGGATGCTGTATGAGGCAAGACTGAGGGAACTGGGTCTCTTCAGCTTGGAGAAGAGGAGACTCAGAGGGGATATGTTGGCAACATACAGGTATGTGAGGGGGTGTCACATGGAGATGGGGAGAGGCCTGTTCTCCCCTGCAGAGGAAGGCAGGACGCGCTCCAATGGAGCAAAGCTCAGGGAGCCAAGGTTCAATTTGGATGCCAGGAAGCACTTCCTGACAGTCAGGACCCCAAGGGCGTGGAATGGGCTTCCACGGGAGGTCGTTGAGGCCCCATCGGTGAGGGTGTTCAAAGACAGGCTGGACATGCACATGGTGGGCATGTCATGAGTGGAGCCGGCTGGTGCCGGGGGTCAGACTAGATGGCCCGGGAGGCCCCTTCTGACTCACTCTGTTTCTATGTTACTATGTTTCTATCAGTCAGGGATGCTTGGAGGCCTGCATTAAGCAGGGTGTTGGACTCAATGGCCTTGTAGGCCCTTCGAACTCTGCTATTCTATGAACTCCTGCAAACCATTTGTTTTTGGCGACTGGGCTATTTTAGAAACAGCATGTTTGGCAGCTACTTTGACTTGTCTCCATCGACAAAGAAATTGAAGAAGCATTTGGTTAGGAATCTATTTCCTTTTTTCTTGAAGGAAAGGAAGGAAATACAGCTTGCTGGGTTTAGTTCTGCCACTCCCAGAAATTACAAGGCAGGCCTGCATAGATGTGCTTGATCAGAGAAAGCTGTAGAAATGCATGAAAAGAAGAGAAAAGGTCCAGAGCTTCTAAAAACATTTCTAGCTGACAGTTTAGTATCTGTGTCATTTTTAACTGAGAGGAATAATGAAAAATGAGTTTCAAGAGGAAGACGCTTGAAATGTACACCTTGGTAATTACATACGTGTACATTCTTGGAACTCAAGTATTTTTATAAGGCGATCATTTCCTAATCCCGGCGAAAGCATTTTTGTTCTTCTTTTTCTCTGGACTCCCTAGGTGTGAGCGCATTACTGAGCCGGTCCCAATAAAGGCTGGGCTACAGCCAGATGGGCCAAGCCTGTGAATAGTCTGCGTTCTTTCATTTCACTAGTCCAGCCAAGCCTAGGCCCCAAAATGCGTATAAAAGGGGACTTTTCAGTGGATGTTGGACTGCTGTTCGCCCCCTCCCTCTGTGTCTCTCTCTCGGTCTCTCTCTGGGGTGCCCTCTTCACACCGCAATGAGTCGGCAGCTGTGTGCAAAGCCTTGGGCTGGAGGGAGGGAGTTCAGTGCCGGCTCTGCCATTCTCTTTGGGGGAGGCAGGAGTGTGGTGTCCACAGCAAGCCGCAGAAGCTCGGCAGGGGTGATTGGGGGCAGTGGCTTTGGCAGGATGAGCCTCTACAGCCTCGGGGGAAGGAGATGCCTTTCCCAGAGCGGGGCCCTGGGAGGCAGGCAGTGTGCAGCTGGGTTGGGTGGCAGTGTCCGGCTTTGCTGGGGTGGATTTGCTGGGGGAGGGTGGAGCAACGGCAATGGAAGAAATGGCCCAGGGTTTCCTTCCTGTCCACTGGGGAGCATCCAGGAAGTGGTTGTGAACCAGAGCCTCTTGGCCCCCCTCAGCCTGGAAATTGATCCTGAGATCCAGAGAGTGCGCAAGGAAGAACGGAAGCAGATCAAGGACCTCAACGACAAATTTGCTTCCTTCATTGACAAGGTGGAATTTCAGGATACTCTGCCTACTGTTTTCTATCACCGCAGTGCAAAGATGATTTGTCTGAGGGGAGGTATTTCGCCACACTCCAAATTGCATCCCTACTTTTATGTTTAATGATACCTAATACAAAAATATGCAAATTATCTGGCTCCCTCCTCCCTTTCCCCTCCCAGTGCACAAAACGCTTTACCATTCTTCTCTCGTTAGTCATCACCAGTGGACATAAGCATGAGTAAGAGAGCAATCCGCTGACCCCCACACAGTGTCTTGGGCACCATGGGAGGATATGGGTCTCCTCCACCGTGCCCATGGGCAGGGCTGCAAGTACAGAGGAAAATGCCTGGTCAGCCATGGTGGAAAGCCTCTTTCACTGCTGCAACCTTGTAGTAGAAGTCAGAGAGGGAGAAGAGGGGCTGAGCTCGTGGATTGGTCGGGCAAAGGATAGGAGAGGCTGGTGTGTGCTATTTCCTGGGCCCCTCAGGTGTCCTCCCCACTTTCCAAAGGTCAGTCAGGCAGATGGGCTCAGAGCCCATCTGCCTGCTCTTTAGATTGCAAATGGAGGCTGCAGGCTCTTCCTGGCAGGACACAGCATAGAGAACCCCAAAGTCCTGCAACACAGAGGACCGGGCTCTAAATAGGCATCTGGTTTGTATGAACTTGGGAATGTTGCAAGTGCCTCAGAGTTTTTGGACTGGCTTTTCACTTTGAAAAGATTGAGGTCAGCAGGAATGAATGTCTAGTTGAGCCTCTGACTTCAATGCACAGTTATGGATGAGAACAGGTGGATTGAAAAGATGGCTCCTTTTCAGGCTAGATTGGGAATCTTCTAAGGAAATTTGGTGATGTTGATGGGAAGGTCACCCTCTTCAGGTAGACTTTACATTTTGTAAGGATGTTCTGAAGATGGTTCTAGCAAGGTCTTCTGGGCAAGTCCTCCTTGTCCCCTTGGAAGAGAACGTCAGGTACCATCATACCATGCTATTATGCATTTGCCTTACAGTTATTTTTAAGAACATTCATGACCTTTTTGTTTGGATATGTGAAAGACCATTCCCAGATGGTCCCGAGGCAATTAACAGAGCGCATTTGTTTCCTGAACCACAGGTGTGGTAACTGCAAGGGTGTGTGAATCTGTGACATTCAGGAACTTTCACTTTCTCATCTTTGAAGAAATATCTGGAACGGAATTAGTTCGATAATTCTTTGTAAGCAAATGGCAGCAACCTAAAGTAATGTAACAGAGCATGTGAGGTATTTAAACCTCTGGCACTTGGCATCTCTAGCAGTATGGATGAGAACCCAACTTACTTTCAGCATTTACTGGATCAGATGCAACTCTGAGTTTCAGATGCAAGTCTTGAGGATGAAGAAATAGAGTTCGGAGCTGCCTCCCATGTTCAGAAAGGCCACCTGGGCCTTGGTTGGCACTCCAAAATTTGCATCTTATAAAGGCACAATGCCATGCACATCAAGACAGGAAGAAACAGGCATGGTTGGAGTTGTGGATCTTTTTTTCAGAGGAAAATTTTGAGAATTTGAGTATATAGGACATTTGAACATGGCAGTATGTAGGTTACTGGCAGCACAGTACAATGATCAGGTGAACTCTTGGTTTTGATTAAGTGCCACACACACATATATTACCTTTCCAGAAGATTCACATGACTTACCCCACCATTAAAAGGCAAAGGGAGCCCATTAATATACCGTATTTTTTGCTCTATAAGACTCACTTTTTCCCCCCTCAAAAGTCAGGGGAAATGTCTGTGCGTCTTAATAGAGCGAATATGTGTGTGCAGTAAGTCTGTCAGATGTGCAGCCCATGGGGGAGTGATGGGGAATGTGCCTGTGATTAGGTGCCCATTTGATTCAGAATATTTTTTTTCTTGTTTTCCGCCTCTAAAAACTAGGTGCGTCTTATGGTCAGGTGCGTCTTATAGAGCGAAAAATACGGTAGCTAAAAGATTTTTCTTCTTTAATTTATAGCTTTGTTTGTTTGTTTTTTGAATGGAATCATCACATCAAAAACTAGAGCCCTGAAATGAAACAGGATCTGGTACTATTTCATTTCATAATAAACTGTTTGGCAAGGTTGCCTGTGAAGTGCTTTCCTCCCTTATTTCCTTAATAGATTTATATCCCAATGAACATATTTTAAAAGTATCTGAATGTGTTGCATAAAATACATTATAATATATGTTAAATAAATCAAAATGCATATATGTTAACTCATTAACATTAAACATTAATCCAGACATTACAATCAATCAAGATCAATTCAAAACAACACTGTAATTAGAAACAAAGAGCTTGGGTAGCACATTCACTGAGGGACAGCCAGGTTAAAGAAACAGGTCTTTAATTGGCACGTAAAGCATGATCTAGATCAGGCTTCCCCAACCCAGTGGCCTTCGGAGGCATTTGGATCTTGGTTCCCAGAATTCCCATCCAGCAGGGCCATTGTCTGGGAATTCTGGGTGTTAGAGTCCAAATATGCCTGGAAGGCACAAGGCTGGGGAAGGCTGATCTAGATGGTTTCTCCCAAATAGCAGTGGGGAGATGGTTCCATGACTCAGGTGCTACCATGGGGAAGGCTGCATGATGTGGCACCGCTGACAAGCCATCCTACAATGATACTGATGATTGCACAGGTCCATACTGGGACAGGCCATCTGCCAGGTATTTCATCCACTCTAGGGAGGAAATAAATGTTGGGAGGAAAACTCAAGTGCTTTCCTCTCATCTGAATGCCCTTTTCCAAATCTGCATGCAGAATCGTGATCCATCAAGCAAGATCCATGCGTAGCAGTAGACACTGTCATGTGCAGCCAGGGTGGAGGTGCAGAGCCAGGGGCTTGTGCCGGCTGCAAGGCAAATGACATGGAACTGGCTGAAGGCATCTCTTGGTGTCCCAGCAGATGCAATTTCCCTCCAAGCCCACCAGCTTTTGTGCAAATAGATCTGGATCAGGACAAGAATATGTAGATGTTATAGTGCATTATGGGATTTTGCAGATTAAAAGGTAATGCAAATATTTAGGGTTAGAATTTACAAGGGATTTGCCACAAAATGTTGCTGTTTGCAGTGCTCCAGTTCCAACAGCCTTCGCTGTGATTTCTGAGAACACATCATCCTCAGCCTGGTTTTCCATTTTCACCCTCCCTCCCCTGCAGGTCCATCAGCATTCCGTGGCCACTGAGCATGCCATGGGGCTGTTTCTTTAGGTGTTCCTCTTAGCATTTCTAAAAACAGTTTTTTGGAGTTTCTGCAGACTTTGCAGGGGGTCTTTTGGTGTGTGCCGCCCACCGTCTGTCTTGTGCTCACATAGGGTTGTTCAGCTATATAAGCTCTAGCGCTCCGGGAACAAGTTAATTATTGCCATTTAGGATATCTATCATCTATCTAATCTCTCATATATCATCTGTCCATTGTTGTTACGGGCTGTTGCCTCTGACTAATAGCAACTCGCATATAGGACGGCATATAAACATTTTAAATAAATAAACAAACTCTATGAATGAACACCCTCTAAAATGCCCTGTTCTGCTCAGCTCTTGCAAACTCAAAGCTGTGGCTTCTTTTACAGGATATGTGTATCCATTTCATATTCAGATCTATCTCCTTATAGGAGTGTGTTGCGTGGGTCTCTCTCTCTCTCTCTCTCTCTCTCTCTCTCTCTCTCTCAATTCTTAGTCTCTCCCCTGTTTATACACTGCGGGGAAGGGGAGAGAGGGGTGGAGAGAGAGAGACTTGGTTTGCACAAGCAGCTCAAATGCCAGTTCACCTACAAACACCCCCAACTGCCAATATGGCTTTCCATGTCATCTGAACCTGGTTGGGGTGGCTTGTTTGGGTAGTTCACAAACCGCACCATAACTGTTCAGCTGGCCGTCCATTCTGGGTGGTTTGTTATCCACCCCAGCAAGCCTCCCATGCTGAGTTCAGATGTCATGAGAAGCCACGCCTGGTAGAACAACTATGTTAACTGGACCAGCGTGCAAATGGAAGGTGACTGGCAGACACGGGGTGATCATAGACACCAGAGCTACTTAACCACCCTTGTGTTGTGCAGCCTCTCCCATACTGTCCTGTTTCTCAAAATCAGACTTGAGCCATGAACTTTGACAATTTTGGAATGCAACCTTCCAACAATGCAGACTTTAAACATGCATGTTACAGAATTTTCTTTCATTTGATCTTCCTGGTACCTCTGGAATTTCCTTGGGGCAGCTTGAAGCTACTTCCAAATGTTCTTGTATTACGGTGGATCTGCTAAAGTTGCTCCACAGTGTTCTGGTGGGTGCTTGCAAAGAAACTCAGCCATCCTTTCAGTCTTTCATCTCTGTAGGTTCGATTCATGGAGCAGCAGAACAAAGTCCTGGAGACCAAGTGGAGTCTTTTGCAGCAGCAGCCCAGCTCCCACATGGGGAACCCCGCTGAGCCACTCCTTGAGGCCTTTGTCATTAGCCAGAGAAAGCAGCTAAGCTCCCTTATGGGCAAAAGAGGGAGGCTGGACTCAGAGCTGAAGAACATGCAGGACCTAGTGGAAGATTTTAAGCACAGGTGATATGAGGGGGATGCTCAGGTCTTCCCAGCAACAGCCTAGAATGGACTTGCATGGGTGAAAATGACCTGCTTGCAACTCCAGATGTGAATGCATAGCTTTGGGAAAAGCTCACACATTCTTGAGCTTGCCAGCAGGTGTCCCTTGCAAAAATTCACACCGTGAGGATGCATTTCCCTAGCAGAAATGATTTCCATGCTTCAGTCAATGGGGGGAAGTGCACATGTCAGTGCATGCCTGGCACAGCGAACATCTCTCATGCCTGAGGAAAAGATCTTGGGGTTTGGGAGTGAGAATAAGGTAAAATATGCACTGATGTGGAAAACAGGAAACCCACCCCTCCCATCCCTAGATTTTCCTGTCCAGAGGGCCATTTTAAATCAGTAGGGTAAGAAGAAGCAGAGCTACCAGGACAGAGATGAGGGGCAGAAATGCACAGTCCCATTCAGCAGCCCTGATGACTTACCCACATTTTGAGGAAGGTGAAGTAATGCACAGTCCCATTTAAAGAGGGATTCCCCAAAAGCCAGGAATCCCAGACTCAAAAATTACTTAATTGCAACAAGGGGAATGAGGTGTGAATTTGCAGTGAGGTCTAAAGGCTTACTCTTGAATAAATTCCAGATAATTGTACAAAACCAGTGTACCTGTGCCTATGGAGGATTTCCTTGTGAAGCTGAAAGCAGCTTCAGAAATTGTACTTTCCGCAGGAGCCAAGATGCACTTCCCGTCCTATGCATCTCTGATCCTTAGTAGAGCAGAACCCCACAGGACTGGAAGTAATGTCAAGCTTGCCAGATTGCTGGGCAACAAGAATGGGAGCTGGGAGGTTTACTCCTGCAGAATCCCAGCCCCAAGCTGTTTTGGTCTTTAAAGGAGTATAGCCGTGCACCCAACATAATCTCTGTTCCCGATTTTTAATCCCCAAAGGTATGAGAAAGAAATTAATAAGTGCACAGCTTCTGAGAATGAATTCGTATTGCTGAAAAAGGCAAGTGCTTCCATACACTCCAGGTAACACCTGTGGTTCTACATCGGTCTAAGTGGAGGATCATGTATGTGAGTGTATGTGTGTGGGAATGCATCTGTGGGGCAGACACATCTGTAGAGACACATAGAAACATAGAAACAGAGCGAGTCAGAAGGGCCTCCTGGGCCATCTAGTCTGACCTCCGGCACCAGGGCTCCGCTCATGACATGCCCACCATGTGCATGTCCAGCCTATCTTTGAACACCCTCACCGATGGGGCCTCAACGACCTCCCGTGAAGCCCATTCCTCCTAACTGTCAGGAAGTGCTTCCTGGCATCCTTGAACCTTGGCTCCCTGAGCTTTGCTCCATTGGAGCGCGTCCTGCCTTCCTCTGCAGGGGAGAACAGGCATCTCCATAGGTATATTCCTCCAGGACCAGCTCCAGGTTTGAGGACCCTCCTAGCAAGTACCTCCTGGCAGGCTCCTGAGGCACACCTTGTAGGTTTAGCTGCCATCGGTGCCAGGGTGAGCAGCAGTAAGAGGCATGGATGGTAACAACAGCATTGTGTCCTAGGATGGGAAGCGGAGAGCCCAGCACCATTAAAATGATCCACATTCCCTTGGAGCAACATGGTGGGTAATTAAAATGATAGGGAGCTTACAGACCCAGCCATCAGCACTGGGGGCCCAGAGCCCTGGCAGTCAGTCCGTCCGTCCGTCCGTCCGTCCATCCATCCATCCATCCATCCATCCTTCCATCCAGCTTTCCATTTATATGCTGCCAAATATTTAAAAGTCCCTTGGTGGCTTACAAAATCATACACGCGCGCACACACACTATTTAAATAAAAACATTTTTTTTAAAAAAAGCCTTAAAAATTCCAAAACCAAATGTAATCAGTAACACAAAAGCATTAAATAAGTGAAAGGAAGTCAGGATCAGTTAAAATAAATATTAAAAAGGTCTGTTTTTGCCTGGCGCAAAAAGAAAACAGTGCTAAGGGAGGACTGGTGGTGATGCCCAGGACCCTCAGCACCACGACATAGGCAGCATTGCATGCTCTAGGGCATGTCGATCACTTTCATGAAGTCTTCACCAGATAGTGTCTCACAGTTTTCTGGCCTGTTTCACAGGGCTGTATGCAAAATTCATTTATCTCTTTTGTGATCAGGCTTTATTCAGTTTTTACCTTCCAGGCTTAGCACAAGCTGTGTACATTTTCAGTCTTGAAATTTGATTTGCAGACACCTCCCTAAGCATTTGATGATATGCACAGATTTGAAAAAAATGAGTATAAAAATGCACACTAATACATTTTAACCAATGGGAGAAGGGCATGTACATTTGAAAACGCAACCCTTCCCTGCAAATTCAGGTCCTTCTCTTAGGGAGCCTCTGAAGTCATGCATCTTCTTGCATCAAAAGTGCAGCTCCTCACTGAATGATGAGAAACTCTTGTTCATAGAGCTTCAAAGTGGTTTGCAGCATAGATGAGGCAAGGAAGTCCAGAAAAATGGAAAGTGGGATTTTGGGGTGGGATTTTGGCAGTATACGCTCTCTAGATAACCAGCTGGACCATGTTAGAGCAGGCAGTCGATCATGCACATTTTTGGCTATAAATCAAGAGTGCTTTGTATGAAGAGCATTTCTTTTTGTTTTCATTTTGCTCCCCCCCCCTTTTGGAAATATGCCTCTTTGTGTGTGCATGGGTGTGTCTATCTATGTATTTTGTGCATGTGCGTAAAGGAGTGGTGGAATGGGACATGTAAGCATGGGGAGCATTGGAGAACATTGAGGTTTTTTTGTATATGAAATATACATGAAATATCTCTCTGTAAAACATTCATCATGTAAAATAGCTTTTCAACAGTCTCTATTGCAATGTTTTGTTTTGTTCTTTTCAGGATGCAGATGCTGCCTATATGAGCAAGGGGGAGCTGGAGGCCAAGGTAGCTTCTCTGATAGAAGAACTCAGCTTCTTGAGATGCCTTCATCAGTAAGTAAGGGTGCTTCTCAAATTCCTAAGTCACCTGAAATTCTCTTGTTTCTTCAAGAACAATTTCAATACGTTAAACCTGGAGTGATGACTCCATGGCCCTCCAGAAGTTTTGTGCCAGCTTCCATCAGCTTCAGTCAATGCAGGCAAGAGTCAGGGATGGGAGTTAGAGTCCAACATCTGGATGGCTACTGTTTCTCCATCCCATGTTTGAATATCTTTTCAAGACAAAGCAAGATCACCATCATAATTTCACTTGCAAAACTCCATGACACATTTGCTTTCCATCCAGCAGTATATGCGATATCCTTATTTCTACTAGAATGCTGCAGGAAGAACAATGATTTTTTTTGTTTTGGAGATGATAGCTAGGTTTAGTAGCACTGGCAAATATACAAATTTGTCATAACTATCCAGCCCTTCCCTAAAAGGCCTTTCAAAATATGGTTTCTTACACAGATTTCTGAGTTCTGAATGCATGTATGCTTGCTCACCTTCATTAATTATTTTTATGGTCAGTGTATACTGTCCTATGATATAAATACCAGAAGACGTCAACTAATTATCAGATAATACAATCATAATGATTGCCAAAGAATGAAATCAAATATCAGGTGCTGTTATAGAATAATCAAGGAATATCTGACAAGCATACACACATTAAGAACTCTACCAAGGTCACAGAAAACATCAAAATTAGCATGAGGATTTGGAACTGACAAGCTGAATTGTTTATTTTTATTTATTTATTTTTCAATTTATATCCTGCCTTTTTCCTCAAAGGGCTCAAGGCAGCTTACATCATTCTCCTCTTCCATCTTATCCTCACAACAACAACCCTGTGAGGTAGGTTGGGCTGAGAGTCTGTGACTGGCCCAAAGTCACCCAGTTGGCTCCATGCCTGAGCGGGGACTAGAACCCGGTTCGTCTGAGTCCCAGTCCCGTGCTCTTAACCACTACACCACCCTGGCTTTGAATAACATGATCCTTCTGAATTTCAGGACAAACTGACTACATTTCCTGGACTGTTCTCCTGGAACTTATTTATCCATGGCTGTTGTATTTCCTGAAGGTTATGATACAATTTTCAGATCAAGTTTAGAAATGTGCATTTTGGAAAAGAAGATATTGTTCAAAATGTGTGTTCTTGATTGACGATGTATTTAGCAACTCATATTTCAAAAGAACATTCATTCTAAAAGATGAATTTCAATACATGGTTAAATGCATTTTTCTGAGGTTATTTTTTAATTTAAAAACAACAGCAACACAGATTGGTACCAAAATAGGATGGAACAAACTGAGAAGGGGATACAAGTGTAAGTCATGGAGACTTGAAATAAATTCATGGGTTGCATGAAGGATTTGTAGTCCAAACCATTTGGATGGCACCAGGTTGGGAAACAGATTCTATAAAACAAGGAATATCATTTGATTGAGTCTTTTATGATGTGAAGGAGCTGACACAGTTACAAGGCTAGGTGGGCGACACCAGCATCATCCTCCAAATGGACAACAGTCGGGACTTGGACCTGGACATGATCATGGCTGAAGTCAAAGCTCAGTATGAGGAGATGGCAAGCAGGAGCCGAGCTGAAGCTGATGCCATGTACCAAAGCAAGGTGTGCACTCCTGACTTGGACCTGTACTGTCCCTTGAGCTGTCCCCTGAAACAAAATGTTGCTTGCATTGCCCCGAAACCTGGCAAATTCAGAATAGGGCATAGATGAGCATTTCTCCCCCCTTTGAGAGAAGTCATCTCAGCAATTAAGCTAGTGCTCAACTTTCTTATCAAGCAGGGCTTGATAAGGGGTTATCAATATAGGGGTTTGCCTCTTGGGGGGCATTTGCTGGGCAGGAGGAGTAATCCTGTGGTCCCCTAGAGAGTGTCTAGGGGGCCACAGGACCCTTAAGATTCCTAGACAGGGTCCTGACATCAAAGCTGGGAATCTGTGCTCAGATTCTCCTTCCTCTTTGCTTCTGGTGTGGAAACAGCCACACTGGCTGCTTCTCTGAGGTCAGAAAGCAATCTCAGAAGACTGCTCAAGGGTGTGTTTGTCCCTGCAGCTCCCAAGCCCTTTCTCCTCTCTAGCCAGAGTGCTGCAGCTCAGAGGCTGAAATCAGACCTTTTGCTGCTTTGCAGAATGGGAGGAGAGGGGAGGCGAGCTGGCCTCTGTGCTCCTCCACCCTGAATGAGATGCCCAAGGTCCTCTGAGTCTGGAGGCTTCTAGGCTTCCTGACTGGATTGTACCCATAAGTTTTCAATGTAATGGCCTGAAATACAAGGCATTAGCTTTTGTGATCTGTTTGGGAAGCTAGGAAGTTGCCTTCTCTCAGGCCCGATGATCTAGCCATCTGCCTCAGTATTGTCTGTGTCAGTGGTGGCCGGACAGGCAGCTGGAAGATCCACATGTGGTAAATACCAGATGTTTGAGAGCCGCAAGCGGGGTCTCAAAGGCGGTGGGTGGTGCCTCAAATAAACTCAAAGAGCCGCATGCAGTTGTGAGCCTCGGTTTGGCCACCCCGGTCTATGCTGAATGGCAACTGTTCCCTGAGCAGAGAGGGCTTTCTCTTCCACCTGCCTGGGTCCTTTACCTGGAGTTGTAAAGTCATAATATTAATTTTATGACTCTCAGTCCAAAAGGGAATAATTGTAGGACACACCCACAGTAAATGAGTTCCACCCTCCCCGACCCCCAATTATACCTAGGCTAATAACCAAGGAGTGTGCAACCAACCCCTTTCCCTGAGGTGCCCAATAAATATGAAATCATAGTTCTGGTTTTATTAGCTATATTTTACGATGTAAAGAACACAGGTTATTGATGTTGAAGCAACCTGGCATCTCTTTAAAAGATGGAGACACTCATTTCCAGGATTCCCAAGATCTCTGCGTTTTGCAGCTGGCACTTCAGGGGATGAGACAGGCAATCGTGTTTGTTTGCATGGATTTTGTCCTTGTGTGTCCCCTTTGTGTTAGACCCATGTTTGCATTGCACCCATTCCATTGACACTTGTACACCTATGTAGAAACATTCCCAGGTTTCGGTGGAGTGTGAATGTTTCCTGGGGAGGCCAACACTGCTGGGACTCCGTATCTATTGGAGTGTTTATTCAGAACTGTACAGGCACTAGCCTTGGCCCCCCAGATAAGTCCACTGCCATCATTAAAAAGAAGGAAATAAGGATGCAGGTTTGTGTAAAATCTCCCCATCCCTAATTTATAGGGATAACTGCAGAGCCGGAAACGATCACGATGAATAGGAAGTCAATATGCCCCATGATACCGGGGAGGACTGTGTCCACGTGGCTTCTGCACATGCTCAGCTTCAGGCCCCTCCCTCCCGCCTTCTCTTTCTTACAATTCAGCCGGAATTGGACAGGACAGCCCTTCAAAGAGGGGGCATCGTCCAGGCAGACATAAATGGCTAATCCCCTCAGACCCCTTTCCTGTCTTGCTCAGCATCACCTGCTCCAAGGGAACCCAATGTTTCTGGGTTTGTGGCGATTTAGGATCCCGAAAGGGCTCAGGGGATTTGACAGGATGTGACAGCCCAAGGGGTGGCAGGAGGGGCTTTGCCGAGTCAGAGAATGCCTGTCAAGGTGGGCACGACTGGTCGTTAAACCCTCATTTTCCAGAAAGTTATATTCTTTTTGGAGTCAGGCAAAACTCCTTTTATTTCCCTGTTATTTTAATGTTCAATTGACTTTAACTGGGGTTTAGTATATTGATTGTGGGATGCTGTGGTGTCTGTTTTATTCTACTCATTTTTTATGGCACCCCGAGGTGTCTGTAGTGGACAGGTTAGGAAAGCTTTTAACAAACAAACAAACAAACAAACAAAGTGAGATAGTGGAAGTAAAAGAAATGTCACTTGCCCAAGTTCCTAAGTACAAGGCAGAGGTGGAGTCTGTGCTCCAAAACAAACAGCTTCTTGTGAACAAAAGAAGACCCATGTTTTAAATTTAAAAATATTTTGTGAAATAAAACAAAAATCAGGTGGAACAGGGAAAGGGCTGGGAGATGTTTCCCAGGGTGGTATCCTGGAAATGTGCGAGGAGATTTGGGGAAATGAGCTGCCTGCATGCAAATTATGTGCTTTGCTACTAAGCTATGGAGCAACACATCTGGGTGAGAAAGCAACACTCATGAGGCTACTTACTTCACAAAGCTGGATTTGACCCAAAGACTAGCCCTTGCTGAGCCCTTTTTTAATGCCTTGGTGCATAAAATCAGTTTCAGGAACTTCAGCTCACTGCTGGGAAACATGACGATGCCTTGAAAAATTCCAGGGTAGAGATTTCTGAACTGCATCGACTGATCCACAGGCTTAGGGCGGAAACTGCAAACGTGAAGAAACAGGTAGGATGCATTCTGCTTTGATGCAGGTGCTTCACAGGTGGCAAGGGCTCTGGGCAGCAAACTGTGTAATGCTTTGGGAATGGCAATCAAAGCGAGCCACAGGTTCTGGGGTCAGCGGGGCTGTGTATTCGCTTTGGGTTCCAGACCCAAAAGATGCAGTCTTTGGTACTGAAGCCATTTTGGGAATATGCTCCAGCACCATGGAGCGCTCCTTAAAAGTTCAGACTGAAACCTGGAGTTGGATACACTTCCCCACTCAGACTGGAACCGGTTACACAAAGAGGCTGTTGTGCTTTGCTGCCCTTTTAAGCATCAGTGGGAAATTTATGGGAAATTGCATCCATCCAGCACTTCTTAGTCTGAGTAATTTTACTGAAGTTTTAGTATTCAGATTCAGTGGGCTGGTGATAGATTTAAATCCCACTGATTTCAATGAATCCAGTCTAAGTTTAAGTCTGGTTCTAACTGATCCAGTATGGCTTACAGGCAGAAGCCGGTTTTATTTAGCATCTTCTCATGAATCTCATGAACAAACAGAATAAACGTTTTTTTAAAGATGAAACCTGTGACCTCAGCAATCTACATTGGCATGATGATAGTATTTCGTATTGACACAACAAATTCCAAATATGGTGTCGACAGACCTTTTCCCCTTCACCTTGCAATTTATAAATCCAGCAGCACTGATTAATGGGGATTGCTGAAAAATACTGAAAAGTCAAATAGACATTTGCCTTTCTGTAAGTAAACAAAACTAGTTAAATTTAATATCTGAATTAGCTCCTGAGTTAAATGCACTCATTGGTAGGCACTTTTGATCAGTAATGGCTTAGAGTGGAATCCAGTTATGTTCTCTTGTTGATTAAAATGCTTCCATTAGGAGAGGAACAATTTTCCATTCCTCATCTCTTCACCCCTGCAGCCCAAGGGCATGTTTATAACTTCCTCCTGTGGACTGAGGAATGCTCCAGACTAGATCTGCAAAGGTTGTTGGGAGGAGAAGTAGAGAACATTTCACTGCATGAACAGACTTGCACTTGTTGGGTTTCATCCACAGACTTCTGACCTCCTGGCCCTAATCATATTTACTCATAAATTTCCACAGATCTCTACTGGCCTTATTCCCTAGCCTAGAAACAGCTTTTCTACATGAGGCTGCTAATTTGCCATATTGACCTTTGTTTTCAGTCTTAGCACTACACAAAGAATGTTTCCTTTCTTGCTCTTCCACTATGTAACCTCTAGGTGGCACTGTGGTAGAACAGAACAGTGCATTTATACAAATGGAAAAAGTGATACATTTCACAAATACTATTACATTGTCCCTGCTCTAAAAAATCTCACCAAAAGTACTCTTTAGACACAGAAACAAAACTGGAGCATCACAGCATCGACTTAAGAACACAGATGGAGGCATGAGTAGAGGATGATGTGTGCACAATATATGCCATTTGTAGAACTGCTCTAAGGGTGCAGATGGTTGCAGGAATCGTCTCAATAAATACTTTGCTTGCATAAACCACGTGCTTTCCTAAGTTGCACTTGACTTTGACTGCTTTCTTTACAGTACCTGGTCGTTCAGTGCATAAGCACAGAATCCAGTTATCCGGCTGACTAATACTTTACAAAACGAAGCACTGCCGATGAATGTGGCACCCCCACTGGTGGTGTCTATTCTTGTTGCAAAGCCCTGCTCATAGAAAACAGAATCGGAGTTTGGTTTTCACTTCACATTTCCATTGCAGTGTGACCATTTTCAGTCTGCCATTGCTGAGGCTGAGGAGCGTGGAGAGCCAGCTCTCAAGGATGCGAGGGAAAAGTTAATGGGCCTGGAGATCGCCTTGCAGAAAGCTAAGGAGGAGCTGGCCCGTCTTTTGCGTGATTACCAGGACCTTTTGAATGCGAAGCTGGCATTGGATATTGAAATTGCTACCTACAGGACACTGCTGGAAGGAGAGGAATGGAGGTGAGGATCATGGAAACAGTAGTAAATAACTCACTTATTCCATTTCCCCTGAGAACTCAGCTGTTCCCTGTGTCTTATTTGGATGGCACATTAAGGCTTCAGCTCTCGAGCTAGTTACTTCTGAGTAAAGCCCACTGAAAGCAGTTGGGCTAAGTTGGGAGTGGGCTGACTTTTGAGTACAGAGACATGGGGTGTGCTGTAAGCCTGCATGATTCAATGATATCTTACACCCTATCTTGAAAACGAAGGGGACAAGAAGTTTCCAGCTGCTCACTGGTTTTCTATTTAACTTTACCCACCAGGATGTCTGGAGAATGTGGCAGCGCTGTGAACATATCTAAGTAATGGGAGATTTTGTGCGAGTGCATTGGATTTGCAACTATACTATCTGACGTATCTGTGTTGAAAATGACCCCTGCCCTCAAAAAAGTGGCCTTCTCCCAATGCAGCCCGCCAGTCCTTCCAGTGGAACACCCTTTTCGGGGCTGGATGCAGCACAGAGGGCATTTTGTGGGGGGCGGGTGGGGAGGGAAGGGCTAATTCTCCTCTCCCTGACCCTGCCACCTCCCCTGAACAATCATCCCTCTCCTGCTGCAGCCAGGCTTTAAAAAGTACCAGTGGAAGCATTTAAAAAGCCCGATTGCAGCGGGAGAAGGGCCAGGTGTGAGCACGCACGGGTGTGTGCGAGGGACAATTCATGCTGCTAGGCTATGCACTTGTGGTAGGGTGGCTGAACCCCATTTTTAACCTGCCTGTGGCCCTTCCCACGATGGGGCTGTGGTCCCTGGTGGGTTTGCCCTGAACCCATGCAGCCCACGGCCCAAAAAACACCTTCTACTCCTACAACATACAGGTAGCAATCTCATTCTGAAAGAATGGAGCTTTATGCCACCCAACTGGCACCATCCACAAATGAGAGGTCGGTAACAGAATGGCCGAGGAACTCCAGGGTTCTCATATGTGCACACAATTTTGGGGAAAACATCCCAAGAGAAGAACCCCCCAAAACAGCTCAGTGGCCACTGGGCTTGCTCAGCGCTCATAGTGAAGGGGAAGGGAATTTTATTTATTTATTTATTTAAATATTTATATGCCGCCCCTTGCAACAGCCTCGGGGCGGCTCACAATACTAAAAAACACATACAATATTAAAAAACTAATACAATATTAAAAACTGGCCCATCTCCAGGTTAAATATAAAAACATACAGCGTAAATAAATAAACCAATTAAATTAATCTTAAATTAAAAATAATATTAACATTTAAAATACCGTCTAAATAAAAAGGTCTTCACCTGGCGCCGAAAAGCAAATAACGAATGGAAATGTAGGGGGCAGAAAGGGAAGACAGATTTCTTGGAAAGAGGGAAGGATGCCTGTCTGTCTCTGTATATGTCTGTCTGGATTCCTGAACAGGAGTGGTATCCCGGGGAACATTTTGTTGCATGTCCCATACGTATCATATGCACCTGTTTGGGATCTCTCTGCAGCTGATGTATCGCCACTGCAATATCTATACTGGCGCGTATGTATGTGTGTTCTTTTGTAGCTGTCATTAGCAACAGCAGCATGGGAAGTGGGCTGAGTCACGGAGGAGGGCTCAGCACTGGAGGAGGAAGCGCCATTTGTGGGAGCAGCAGGGGCATTCTGGGATACGGTTCTGGAGGCGGAGGAGGCTCTCCTGGCCTGAAAACTCTATCAAGTGCCTCTCCAAGCAAAAGGACAAGCATAAGATGGGCCAGCAGCATGACTTCCTGAAGGATGCGGTTGACCGTGTCCAGTTCCTTGAGGCGTGTCAGCACTAAATGTCTGCTGTCAAAATCCTGTGCAACAATGCTGTTTTAATGTCTTTTGTTCAAGAAAGCAGATTGGATTAAGTGAAGTGTTTTTCTGTGGCCAAAACAAAACCAAACCCATGCTTTGGAGAAGGAATCCTTAGATTCAGGGCATAGCTTTACTACAAACATTTATGCCACTGTAGTAATATGGCTCCCTCTCCTCCAAATCCTAAAAATAGCACTATGGCAACATTCTGTTTGCCTTCCTCCGCCAGTACCTACTGTCTTGCAGAACTACAATTCCCAGGGCTCCTTGGAAGGGAGGATGGCAGTTTAACCCATGTGAGTCTGTAGTACGCTGGGTCATTGCTATGCTGTTGGACTACTCCTACCCCACATTTCACTTCACAGCACCCCTCACAACAGCCAAGCAGGGCATCCAATCACCCTTTCCCTCCTCTGAGCTCTAATAGTTCGATCCTGCAAGCCTGGTTGTGGCTGTTCACGGCCTGTGCGGTCCTCTCCTTCTCAAGCACATCTGCGAAGCGAAGCGAAGATCACCCCTGCAGTGCTGATATTTGCCTTTACATGTGGGCTTTTGGCAGCCTCCATAGCACGATTGCACAATGCCGTGGGTCAGGATGTGGCTACTGACACACACATGCACCTCTACCTGTTTAGGGGGAAACTGGAGCAATGTATTCTGCAGCTCCTCTGCCAAGGCAGAGAATGTGCCTGGCTAACTGCTGTGGCCAATGAGAAAACACCCTGTATTTATTTATTATTTATTTATTAAAATATTTATATGCCGCCCTATTGCAACAAAGCCTCGGGGCGGCTTACAACATATTAAAATAACAGTAAAAGCATTAGCCCTCACTATTTATTCCTCCCCCCCCCCCCAGTGCATCTTGGCAAATTTAATATATACCCAACTCAAGTACAAAAACATAAACCACACAATTTAAATAAATCACCACAATTTCGCTACACAAATACAACCCTAAGTAAACAATACACAAAAATATAAATACATAATAATAAACTATAAACCAAAAACAAACAATTAAAATACGACTTGAATAAAAATGTCTTCGACTGGAGCCGAAAAGCAAATGATGGCACCAAGCAAACCTCTCCAGGGAGCGCATTCCATAATTGGGGTGCCACCTCCGAAAAAACCCTTCTCCGGGTGCTTACCAATTTAAGCTCCCTCACTGAAGGTTCCCGGAGGAGGGCCACTGTTGCAGATCTCAGAGGGTGGGAGGGCATGTAAGGGCGTAAGCGGTCCATTAAGTATCCAGGTCCCAAGCCATTTAGGGCTTTATAAGTCAACACCAACACCTTGAATTGGGCCCGGACTTCAATTGGGAGCCAGTGGAGCTGATGGAGGACTGGAGTTATATGAGAATAATGCCCAGTCCCCGTCAGCAGCCTGGCAGCATTATTTTGCACCAACTGAAGTATCCGGACCATCTTCAAGGGCAGCCCCACGTAGAGGGCGTTGCAGAAGTCTAATCGGGAAGTCACCAACGCGTGTGTCACTGTAGGAGACCCCATGTCCTTACTGGCTGCGAGAGGCATAAATCCAAGTTGCCCAGTGCTGCAGGAGGGCTGGCGTCTCCCTGCTGGCCGAATGGAGGAGACACAGAAGCCCTATTCATCGATGGATGCCCACACGTGGAAGAAAGAGTGTTCAATGGGTGGGTATCAGGGGGTGGAGTTTGTATGGACACATGAAAACCAAGGTGGAGCCAGAGGTGTGCTCTCACTCCAGCAGGGGTGCCCCTGAAATTCAACGTGTGACTAAAGTTACTCAGGAGTAGGGATGGCTGAATCTATTGATTCTAATTTTTCTTGGTTTGCCATTTTCCCTTCTTAAGTCTGTCTTGTCCCAAATGTGGCGAATTCCCCCATTCTCAAATTTGCTTCATCAAACCCGGAGAATTATTAATCATTATGTTTACCTTTTAAAGACTTCATAAAAGTTGTATACTTTTGGTGCTCATTTCTCCCAAACACAGTTTTGCATTTTTAAATGTCATTTGCACTCCTGTAGCAGCATTACATTCTCTTTGTTTTCCTATGTGCATTTTTGTTTGGAGAACACTGCTGCAAAATTTGTAGCAGTGTGGCCTTCAAGGAACAATTGAGTTTTGCTGAAATTGGGCCAGTCCTTCTTAAAATGTGAAGCCAACAAATTTTTCCTCCAATCCTGCACAGATGTTTGATGGTGGGCCTTCAGCATGGTGCTTGAGCCTTCTCCCTGAACAGCTCGAGTCCCTTTAGATCAGTTGCTCTGTAGGGCAATGAGCATGTAGGTGGATTATCAAGGAATTTGCAACAGGGTGGCCTCCTGCTTTATCGAAATGGGGCTTTGGGCTCACAGCCCATGAGACGTCATTGTGACATCCTGCCATTTTCAGGTTGGCATCTGTACATTGCTTTTCCCAACTTAGCTGGAAAAAGGCATAAGTCATAGTTGTAAGCCGCCCTGAGGCTTTGTTGCATTGGGTGGCATAGAAATGTTATAGATAGATAGATAGATAGATAGATAGATAGATAGATAGATAGATAGTTGGGCACAGTCCTGACAACCACCCAATGGCATCCTGAGGTGTACCCCTCATCCACTACTGCCTGAGGGTAGCTGAAGCTGGTGGGAGAGCACACTTGCTTTGCATTCAGAAGGTCCCAAATCAACTGTTGGCATCTCCAGCTAGCAGGCATTGTGAAGGATCTGCCTTGAGCAGCTTCTGGACCACCACTGCACAGCCAGGCAATACTGGTCTGGCTGGGCAAATCATTTGCCCTCTTCTATGGTGGCACTATAGCTCAAAAGGGAGGGTTGCCTATACCTCAGGAGGTTTGTGGTCTTTTGCTAAGGACTGCAGGTGGAGCAGTGGTTTAAACCGCTGTGCTGCTGGGCTGGTTGATCGAAAGGTTGCTGGTTCGAATCTGCACACGGGGTGAGTTCCCGTTGCTCCATCCCAGCTCCTGCCAACCTTGCAGTTCGAAAGCATGCAAATGCAAGTAGAGAAAAAGGTACCACTTCGGTGGGAAGGTAACAGCATTCCGTGCACTTCGGTGTTTAGTCATGCCGGCCACATGACCACAGAGACTGTCTGCGGACAAACGCTGGCTCCCTCGGCTAGGAAATGGAGATGAGCACCGCCCCCTAGAGTCAGGCATGACTGGACGTAACGTCAAGGGGAAACCTTTACCTTTACCTTTACCTTTAATGCTCACTGCTGAGGGAAACGTGCCCTGGCCTTCCATTCACACAGACAGAAAGCACTTTAGGCAGTAAAAGAGTTATTCAGAAGGAAATAGAGGGCAGGAACAGGCTTTTAACCTGATGCTGTCTAGACCAGCCTTCCCCAACCTTGTGCCTTCCAGACACAATTGGACTGTAGCACTCAGAATTCCCAGCCATGGCCCTGCTGGATGGGAATTCTGGGAGCTGTGGCCCAAATGCCTTTGATGGTTGGGGAAGGCTGGCCTAGACAGCAAATATGCCTATGACATTCCCACTTTACTATATATGTCTAAAGAGGTAAACAGACTTCTGCCTGATAATCTTATGGATAGATAGAGGTGGAAAGGAAAAGTGAGGGCCTCCAAGGCTGCTCCCCGCCTGTTGGCTGCTCTGCACAGGAGGGTCTCAACAGTGGTCCCTGGTGGGGGACAAAGGGATGCAAGTGCTCCATGTCCCAGGCTGCTTTCCAGGTCTTGCCTATTCCTATTTGTCAAGCCTCTGGTTCTTATGCTGTTTTCTGTTGTGTTTGCTTCTCTGGGAGGGGCCAGGAAAGGTTTTCCCCATTCCCCAGCCTTCTGCTGACTACTTGGTGTAGGCGCTTTTAGGCTCTTGATGGCCTTGGCCATCTCCCCATTGCAATCTGCAACATGCCCATGCCTGTTTTCTATGGTTTAAAATGTGTTCTTTGTCTGTGTTGGCTGGATGCTATTGATGGGATGACTTTCAGGTGAATGGTGTTCTTTTCTTCCCCTTCTGGTGACTTGTGCTTGCTTGGGACAATGGTTGCCTTCCCTTGCCCAGTAATTTTGCATAATCCCTTAAAGAGAAATGTCTTGAGGTGCTACATGGCCTTTCCTTTGGAAGAATTCCATCCATTCATCATCCTTCTCATCTCCTTCACATAGGCTACCTTAGAGCAGTTTTTCGTACCTCCTGAACTCAAGTTTACCCAGCACAGCTGTTCTTAATGGCATACCTCCAATATAGCTGCTAATTAATTATATACCCCTGCTGCAGCTTCTCTACCCTGCAAAAGACTTAGATGACTAATTTTAGCTAAGCTGTTTGCCCCTGCTTGTAAGGAGAGGCTGAGGTGCTGCTGGAACACCTTGCATATTGGCTGAACCCTGGAAGGCCTCCCCATGCCAGCTCTGAGGTCGGTTTTGCAAAGCTGGTGCTACAGCCTCCTCTTTCCAAGCTGGCTGCAAGGCGAGACGGAGGATGCACAGGGTCTGTTCCAGAGGGTGACTCTGGGGCTCCAGATTTTCCTGCGGACATCTGCCCTGTGCCTAGGGGCCATTGTGCCCTCAGTGAATCCATCCCTAGTTTAGGGGAAAGCACACAATTTCTTCAAGTAGCTCTTGATATAAATTTTCCCAAATGAACTGTTCTCGTTCTTTTAGAGATTATGAATGCACCTTGAGAAGAGTTCCCCCCATCTTCCTATGGATAACCTGCATTTTTTGAAAAAAGCACATGGGTGTATTCTGGATCCTGGCCATCCTTGGCACACGGCACGCATGAATGCTGTTCTGTTTACCACGTCTCTCCCTGTTAAAAATCAGATATACCAGGGAAAAGCCTCATTCCTGCTGTGCTAATTTTCCAAGAGCAGGACCTGTTGTCATGCCACATGGGGGAGATCCGTCCCTCCAAGATGCATTCTGATCCAAAGTGGTACAGTCCTGGTAAGGCTGTGTCACACGTTGTTTCCAGATGTGTGGATTCACTTCACTTAGCACTACATTCTAAGTGTTTCTATGACTCCTCACCATACTCCTGCCCCCATCACCCTCCAGAAATAGGTTTTTATCCTCCTCCTATATTCCCATGAACGATGCTTGGCAGGACATGCTCACATGCACATACATGAATGAATTCATAATGAAGCATTTTCATTACAGAACATGCCAAACAGCTCGAGGGCCAAATTCCATATTGGCGAGTCTCTCGGAGGCTACTTTCTTGTGGTGGATGGGCTGAAGGCAAATGGAACCAGGACAAGCAATCGGAAAGTGTGCCAGCAAACTTCAGCTTCAAGCTCCTCTAAGCCTCAGGAGAGGCAGTGCAGCCATCCAGAATGGAGGAAAAATCCACATAAAGCAGGGAAGCCACCAAACCATCAGCAGACTGGTGGGAGCAGGTGGTGCCAAGGGAAGGGAATGTGGCGCACTGGGGAGGCCTCCATATTGGGCATCCAGGTTTGAGGTTCTGCGGCTGTGTAAAACTAGTCAATAGTTATAGAGCAACAGATTCAACATAACATGAGTGAAATATAACTGTAGATTCACTGAGATTTAAATAGAGAACAGTCTTTTCCTCACAATCCCTTTAATTATGCCTGTAGAACACCTTCTTAAAATTATCAAGATGAATTATGTCCTTCATCAGTGCCCCCTCCACAATCACATTCCTGAGGTGTAAAAGGTAGAAAAGAAAAGAATAGTAGATGGGAACGAGGTCTGTTAGAAAGAAAAAAAATGTCAGGCCATCTGATAAAGCAATACTGCCATTTTGTACTCATGATACCTACAAGATAAGAATTTTATTCCAGTCCTTTCCCTTTGCATTGCTTAAGGCCAAGGAGGATTCATCCCAAAAATGAATTTATTTCCTGCAACATCTCTTTCAAGACAAGCATTTCTGGCAAGTGTTTCATTTTTTTCTAGGGGTGAGGAGTTATACAATTTTGGGGTGTTAGTTTCAATGCCAGCTGGCACTGCAGCATTTGTCTGCTACTTCAGAATGTCCTGGGGATTTTAGGGTTAAATTGCACTCCTCCTCCCCCCCCCCCCCCCAGTAAATGCAAGAAGCTGCAACTGTTCCATGGAAGTCCCAGCAACCTGGGACTCTGAGCTGTGCATAGATGGGGTGCTTCAGTTGCCCCCTCCTTCTGTCCCCATTCAGTTGCCCCCACCCACCATTCTGTCCCCATTCAGTTGCCCCCACCCACCATTCTGTCCCCATTCAGTTGCCCCCACCCACCAAAGGTCTAGGCGTGTGCTTACAAAAAAACTTCATGGGCTGGACAGCACTTGGACTGAAAGATTTGAAGCAGGAAAAAGAGCTGAACTCATGTTCTCCCAACATAAGAAGGACATGGCAGTGAGATGTAACGGCGGGGCTGATGCTGGCAGGATGGCTCCGTTTGCCTCTTCCACATGACTCCACTTATGTCTCCAAAGGGACCAGGATGTGTTTGGGGGGATGCTGGGCCATGTTCCAGGGGTGCAATTTTGGCTCAGATACCCTGGTTTAGGACACAGTAGAGTACACTCTGGAACCGACCCAGCCTTCCTTGTGGCTGTGCATTGCCAGGGAAGAGCAGTAGAGGTCCTCAAACAGTCCTTCAAGGAAGCTTGTCTTCTTGTTCCTGAGGATCCTTCAATACCTGGAATTAGGACTGAGATGAACCTCATCAGAATCTGCCCCTCCAAACCTTCCTGGGCTTCCTCTTGCACTTGGCCTGGTCTTCCAAAGTGAGCCAAGCCAAGAGAAAGTCTGTCAATGCTTGTGAAGACCTGACTGCACAACTGGCAACCTTCTTCTGTGTCATGGAGGCCACCCAAACGGTGTGTGAGAGGGATGCTGCCAGCAGCCCAGCAGTCCGGGCTCCTTGCCTGGCAAGCTCCTGGCGACCAGCCTTCTTTGGTCTCAGGCGCAGCTGCCCAAAGGAAGCAGAAGGAGGCGGCTTGTGCAGTGCCCCAGGCTCGGTTCCTGGTGGAGTGAGCCACAAACGCTCCCCAGGAACCCAGGCTCAGGGATGCTGCACAGTTGAGCCTAGAGAATCCAATGGATTCCTCACACATCCCTACTTGGAATCCCACAACTTTGCAGATAGGAAGGCCCTGTGTCCTCTATCGTTCCCCTCTACATACTTCACTGTCTAGCTGAAGTGTGGGCTGAAGGTGAAGAAGCATGAGAATCGAGAGCAGAGCTCTTGAAATGGCCCATCCACATGTTACCTGGGCAAGGCAGCTGAACTGATGCCCAGCTCATTTCATCTCAGTCTTCCCAACGAAGATGAGATACTGTTGCCTTCATTCTTAATGAGGTTAAGAATTAGCATCTGCACACAGAATGGATCACAGGCTCATTTGGTGCAAATCAGGGCCATTTTTAGCCCCTTTGAGGGCGATTCATTTCCTCTTTTGTGGCAATGTACGTGTGGCCACACTACTTTTATCCTCATTTTCTGCTCATATGCAAAAATTCAGAACGGCAAACGAACCCTTTTATATATAGCTTTGAAGTCAGATATTGAAACACAGTCTCTCACAATTAATGAAAAGGAATGTTGCTTATTTTAAGTGTCTTGCTTCACTTCAAAGGAAAGACTGTGGCCTGTAACATGCTGTGTGTTATTGCCAGGCATAACATGCCCACTAATGATCTTATTCTTAATTATTCACTCAATGCTAGCCCAGCTTACCCCCCACACATGTGTATACACATATATATGGAGAAGAGACCAAATCTCCGCCTCAGAGATTGGTCTGGCTTTCTTAGCATTACCTTTGGTAAACTTTCTCCTGTACTCTGTAAACCAGAGGCAATGAGCAGGCGATTTGGAGCCAGGTCTGGTGGTGGGATCAGGACTCCTGGTTGGACATAGTGTCCAGTGTCTTTATTCCACAGTGGGAGAGGAAGTGTCTTGGATGGTGGCTTTGGTAGCAGGAGGCTCAGCAACCTAGGAGGTACCAAAAGTATCTCCATTGGTGCAGGCAGTAGTGATAGCAGGTTGGGTGAAGGTGGATTTGGCAATGGAGGATTCTGAGCTGGGGCATATGGACCTGGAGGTGATGCAGGAGGAGGATATGGAGCTGGGGGTTCTGATTTTGCATCAGAAGCAGGTGGCTTTGGTGGTAGGAGAATGGCTCCGTATTTCTTCCTGGAGGTATCCAGCATGGGACTATCAGCTCCAAGCGTCTGTCTCCATCTCACCTAGCGATTGGTCAGAGATCCAAAAAGTACATGTCCTGGAAAGAGAGCGGATCAAGATCACAACATGGCATCATTCATTGACAAGGTGAGCCAGTTATATCACTACTACTTACCTGGAATCTTGATGACCTGTGAAGTTTTATGGAAGAGTTTGCAGAAGATGAATTAATGAACAGGCTGCCCTAGGAGCATTCTGGATGAAAGCAAGGTCAGGTGTCCTTCTTCCTGACTGAGTTTTAGCTTCTAACTCCATAGCTTCCTTCAGGAATGTTTAGAATTGCAGTCTGTTAGGCATCCTAGCCAGGGATGGGTGAGGAATGCATGCGAGGATAGGAATCCATTGCAGTGGCCAGCGTCCAAGTTCCTGGCAAGGAATCAGGCCCCGTGCACTAAGCAAGCAGCACTCCTCTCCATTGCCAAGAGCAGCCACTGCGGGTGTGGCTGCAATCGGCATTGAAGAAAGGTCTACTCATGAGGAGCTTGCCAGGAAAGCAGTCCACCCATGACTGCCGAGCAAGCAGCTTCCCTCTTCCACATTAGCAGCTGCAGCTCTCATGGATGGTGGTTGCTGGTTGTGCAACTGGGGCTTTGCACTTGTTAGTGTCCTTCCTCTTGGTTGTGCTCGCTCCGGAAGACTGGACTGAGGAAAAAGGAAGCCCGTGAATCCTTGGAGGGTGGATTTTGGTAGGGTTTGTTCCAACCCTAATCCCATGCCAGAGTTCCATGGACAGAGAGAAAACTTTTAAGCTAGTTTGAACTCACTAGGACAACCCTGTTATCACTGCTCTTGCTTGCCTACATTTAGCCTTTCCTGTCTCCCATTCCTAGCGTCTCTTGGCAGGTCTTAGAATGAGGCAACAATATACAGCCAGAATATTGCAGACGTATAAGAAAATTTCTTCCAAGAGGAAGTTGGCGGATGCTCACAAAAAGAAGGTTGTGCAGCTGGGACCTTTCTTCTGTATCAGGTGCAGTCTCCATCTGGGTGCCTGTGTACGGCACAGGAGGGGGATGCTGCTAACAGCCATGTGGGGCTCCTTTCCTGGTTAGCCCCTCACAACCAGGCTTCTTTGGGGTCAGGTGCAGCCGCCCAGACAGTGGCTGCACCTGACGCAGCGTGTGGGGCTCAGTTCCTCTGAACGCTGGACCTGCTTACTGAGAACGCAACTCCACGGCTGCTGCAGAGTGGACCGGAGTCCGGGGAGCTAAGTTCAGGGGATCAGATGGATTCCCATCCCCACCCTTCTTTCTCATACCTCCCAAATGAGGGGTCAACATGCAAGATGTGCAAGAGCTTTCCTGGGGAGCAGTAGCTTGGCTGCGATATGGAGTCAGGTCTAGTGTGCCGGGGTCAGCAGCAAATAGGTGGCCTGATGTCTTACACTTCAGCTTCCAGCTTTCCTAGTCATTGGCCATGCCAGCAGGAGTTCCTGGGGGTTGGAGTCACGAGCACCTGCATTTGCACCTGGAGAGAGTGGGTCGGTCTCTTGCTCTTTGCAGCATTTTTAGTTGGAGTCATTGCGAGAGTCCAAACAGGAGGGAAGGCAGGAGCAGGGTGGGGGTGGTGAGGCCTCTAAAGCTCCTTTGAGGCTGCCTAGTGAAGCTTCTCAGGCAGAGAGTAAGAAATGGCCTGTTTTGGAAGGGGTCAGGAGGCTTTTGGGGTGGGGGCAGATGTGAGATCCGGTGCTGGACTGAGCAGGGAGGCATCGGGAGATACAAGCAGTGCTGTTGGAAGAGCTTCGCCTTTTGCACCGCCTTGCTCTCTGGAAGCAAGAGCCGCCCCATGGATGAAGCCAGATGTTTCTCTGAAGGGTCCTCAGGGAAGTCTCCCATTTGGGTGCAACTCTTTACATGGGCAGAGGCTTCTCCTTTAACATTGGCAAGAGGGCTATTGAGAGTCCAAATGCTTCTGTGATCTGTTGAGATGCAAGCAAGGAACTGCAATTCAAGGGGCTGCCTTGAGTTTTGGAACCAGAGGGAAGGAGGGAAGGGGCTTGCACATGACACCACTCTCTGTCCACGCCGTTGTGCATTCATGCCATGTGGGTGCTATTTACTCCCCAGCTCAGCAGACTAGGGGCAAAGCCGCCCCAAACCATGGGGGTTCTATCTAACATTCGCACTGCATGCTTCAGAGATGTTTGTAAGACTTGCGATTGGCATGGCCTGGGTTTTTCAATCACCCACTGTAGCTTGGATCTGGATAAGTGACTTTGACAGATGACACATGCCTCTCGGTGCTGCAGGAAAGCAACTTCCCACAGTTTACGCCACTAACAAAGGCCCAAGAACCGGTACGACTGTTTTTCTGTGGCCAGATTGCAACTTTAGCTGCTCCCAGAACCACAGCTATGATAGGGTAGATGGTCATGAAAATGGTAGCAATCACCTACTTGTTAATAAAGAACAACCAAAGTTCTGGAGGCAAAAACCTTGGAGAAAGAACTAACGTGTTCACTCTAGGGGTCTCCCATTACTCAGTTTTTGTGTAAGAGAACAGGCTGCTGTTGTAGGCACAATGTACATCGTATCCCCCCTCGTCCATGGGTGTGTCGTCACTAAAGGCTGCTAATGATTAATAGGCTAGCCTTCCCCAACCTAGAGCACCTAGATGCACCTAAACTACAACTCCCACTGTTCCCAAATACCTAACCAACCGGGCCTTTTGAGGTTCCTGGAATGCACATCTGGAGGGTACCAGGTTTGGAAAGTCTGACTGAGACCCCTCCTTCGTTAAAGGACAAACACAGAAGCAAGAAAAAAAATGAAGGGGGGATTGAATTAAATGGGCTTACAGCAATGCACTCAAGTCTAGTTGGAGCCTGTCCTCACAGTAGGCAGCTGATTCATCTAAATGAGTAACGCCAACAGTGGTGGGCATTCCATGTTTGCCTTGTGCTGTGCAACTGGAGGCAAGTGGTGGTGTAACACGGTGGCCAGGAGTGTGAGTCACCATGTAGCTTTCCCGCAGCTACCTGAAGAGTAGAGAGCTCTGGGTAATTAGCAAAGAAGGCTGAATGACAACAAGAGCGGATGGAAGGGTCTGGCTGGGCAGGGGAGAGGTTGAAAGGAAGTACTGTAATCAGGAATCCTACAACCACAGAGGTGAACATGAAATCCCCATCAACACACGCACACCTCATTTTAATGAGGAAGGGAAAATGCCAACATTTGTGGAAGCTCATTCCATAAGAAATCTGTGTTGAATTCTAGTTAGTTTGGATTGCTGGGCAGATGAATACAATTTGCCAGAATTTTAGCTTGATGTTGGAAGCCCTTGTGATTTCTACAAATGTGTCCTCCAATAATTTCATCACTGCCTATCCCTGCACCCAAGTCATCACTGAGGAAGATATTGGAGCAGCAGCTGGTGGAACACCAGGGCCTCCAAATCACCCCTAGCTGCCCCCTTCCACTGTGGCATAAACAGATGCAGCATGGCAGAGTGGCTAGAGCGCTAGACAAGCTCCTAGTGTTCACGTGATCCTGGAGCTCATTGGCTGACAGTCTAACCTGCCTCACAACATGTCAGGATGAAATGGAGAGGAGGAAGATTATCCAAACTGTTGTGGGTTCCTTGCATGGGAGAAGGAGACGATAAACACAAGTCATTTGAGACCCAGTGTATGACAACGCGACCATGCGGCAGTCATAATCACCTTGCGCCACCTTCTACGGCAGGTGTGCAAAAGTCCTGATTCTTGGCCAATGGATGCTTGTACAATCTATATGCAACATTGCATCATGGAACTATTGCATATGATTTGTTGGGTAAAATAAACCCTTGTGAAATGAGAAAGCTCCTGAATATATTGCTTTCCCAAAACCTGCTGCAGACTTCTGGTCTCCAGGGAGCTACTGCCGATTCTGAAAAGCAAGGGGAGTTAGCCCTGAAAGATGCCAAGGTGGAACTCAGTGAACGGCAGCAGGCCTCACAAAGTGCCAGGGACAAGCTGGCAGGTCTATTGTGGTATTATCAGGAGCTGATGAATGACAAATTATTCCTGGATACTGAAATTGCTACAAATGGGTATCTGTTAGCAGGGGAGAAAAGCAAGTGGGTACCATCCCAGCATGTTTCCATTTCACACCATGCCTTCTGTGTCTGGACAAACCTGGCGCTTAGATCCTCCATTTGATCACTGGCTGCTCAATCTGTACACAGTTCCTGTTCATGTGATGCTAGCACGACAGTGAATTGGGCATGAGATCAGTGGCAAAGCTAGATTTGGAGAATCCTGTCTTCTCCAACATCACTTGTTTGCCCTCCGCCTCCACCTCTGGCCCGACCTGTTTAGCTTCCAGGATTAGGCAGGATCAGGCACTTTGGGCTGTACAGAAGCTACAGTTGCAATGTAGCTTTGCAATTATTTGCAATGTTACATAGAATTAATTTTACCCTGCACCTCTCCATACAATTTGGAATACTCTGGAACGTTCCATGGCTGTCATGGTAGCTCAGCCAATAGAGGGGGAGTCTAAGCCATGATCGACAGCCATTTGTCCCCTGGCAGCCTATGAGGGACAGTCTGCCTAGTTTGGGAGTGTGCAAGGGAATCATTCATGTGTCACGGTCCATTCTGTTGGCTTTTTATTCTATTGAACCAGGTGTGCATTTTACACAGATATGCATTTATGTAAATACGCATGGCATATTATTTGATCACAGCCAAAATGTCTCAACATTTAATAGGTATCTTTCAATTCGGAATAGCTTGTATCTATGTGCATATTCAGGGAGTGTTGCTCTCTTCCTTATACATCATAAGAGTGGCTGCATGTTTGTATCAAAGCTGATGTTCCCACACATCTCTTATTTGCATTGATATTAGGTGACAATCTTGTAGCACAGCCTGGGTTTTTAAACATGCAAGTAAATAAAAGTTGCACAAAGAATTTACATGCATAGGAGTAACTCTGTGTCTACCAGTTGATCTCTCTGTAAGTATTGCTGTTGCATTGATCACATTTAGCAACTGTGGCACTAGTGGAGCTGGGGAAAAATCCTTATCACTCACTCCAGATACAGGCTGGCAGTGATGACTGAGTGGCAAAGCCAGTGTGAAGTCGAGGTCAAGAAGGCAGGAATCAAGGGAATCAAGTGAGCTGGGTTCTAGTCTACCCTTAACCATGAAGCTCACTCTGGGCTGGGTGACTCCGGGCTAGTCACAGACTTTCAGCCCAGCCTACCTCACAGGCTTGTTGTGAGAAGGAGATTGAGAGGAGGAGAAGACAAGCTGCCGAGTTGGGTTCCTTGGAAGATAAAAAGACAGGATGTGAATAATGATAATGATAATAATAATGATGCACTCTGTACATGTGCAGGGTTATTTTTTTTATGTGATAGCTTCATATTTCATGTATAAATTAGATAAAATATTGGGCTTCAGTTCTGCATGGGAATTAAAGCCCAGTTCTCCATTTCAGCCATTTCTTTTGTAGTACTCCTTAAGATTTAATGGATTTAGTCAGGTACTGCTCCCTCCAGAGCACATGGGATTTGCTTCCAGGTACGCCTGTATTAGTCAGCTAGAAACTGATTGCACATGGTGCCCTCTAAATGTGTCAGATTGCAATGCCCATCATCCCCAGCCAGCAGAACCTCAAGTAGGACTAGATGTGTGGTAGCCTACGACACGTCGAGGGCTGCAGCCTACCTCACTGCTCCAGCTTCGGCCTCACCCAGACCCTGTCCCAGTTCTCTTGGGAGTTTCCCTTTGCTGTGTAGCAAATGGCGGATGACGGAAAGCAGAAGAACTGGAGGAGGGGCTGCGTGGCCGCGCAGAGTGGCTGCGGGACTCCGGTGACCTTGAAGGGATGAAAAGGAACCCACAGGATCACCGGGCGAGGACTGGGCAGCCCTCCATTAGCCAAGCTTAGGGCCAAAATAGCTGGAAGGTGGGTGATCTGAGCACCTGCCTCCATCCCTAAGCAGTAGCTGCACCCCTGTTTAGATCTAAAAAGGGGAAGGGTTTAGCCTCTTGCCTGGGCGTTGGTTCCCCGACACCAGTGCAACTCTCCCACTCCCAAAGGTGCCAAAAGCCTGGGAGGGAAGAGCAGACGGCCCCACTGAACACTCCTCTGCCGGCACCACCAAGGAGCCCTGAACTGAACACGCCCTCTTGTGGTGACTCTTGGGAAACAGATGCTGGCAGCTGCAGCCGCAGTTCTGGCTGGTTTTGCCCTTTGTGCGTCTGCTGCTAGTTGTGCTTTAAAGCATGGGGTGCCTTGGGGGCCATTCGGAGCTGCCCAGGTGATCCCTTGGTTTGTTTCCCTTGTTTCTATGGGGTAGGAGGGCTCTGGTAAATCCCACTCCTCCACTGGTGTGGCCAAGATGTTTTAACTTGTGCTGGGCACTGACACTCGAAGAAGCAATGGCCTGCAAGGTCTAGCAGCCATTTTGATCTCCCACAGTCCCCTGAGAGATCAACCCTCTGGGAGATTCTGGGAAAGTACATGGTGGCTGGAGAGACTTGAAGGCTGGCTTTTTTCAAAACAGGGTGATGGTGGGGGCCCTGGAGATGCCTGCCTGGGGTTGCCTGGGCGGGTGTCCAACCCACTTGCCCTTTTGTGATGAGCCTAAGTTTACAGCAGCATCTGAGTCTGGAGGCTGTAAACCAAGAAGATTAAAAAAGGCAGCTTACCTGTGTACCTTGAAACTGTGCACTGTTTTGTGCTGCCTGACTGCATGTGCTGTCATGTATTCCATATGGCCTGTTTCTGTGGAAATCTCTGGCTAGGTAAATGGGAAATCATGTTGCTCAGGACTGCCTTAATCCCTTTGATCTAGATTTATATTATTATTATTATTATTATTATTATTATACTTTTGTATGCTGTCCCTTATGCAAGGCATCTCGGGACGGCTCACAAAGAATAAATAAAAATCAGAGACATTAAAAACAGTCAATAAAATCAAATACATTAATGTACCCTTGATTCCTTATCACACAAGTTAAAGCTGCCGGTACTTCATCCACAGTGAAAAACACAATCTATGCATGCTCAGAGGCACCCAGTCTCAATTGTCATTTGTTCCTGTGCTTTAAGCATACCTCTGGTGTTACACAAAAACAGACTTTGGGACTGGCTGCAGTTGCTACGTGCCTAAGCCTAAAAGGCAAGGAGGGACTGCCTTGATTCCCTGCCATAAATTCTGCCCAGTGTGAATGAAAAGAGCCAGCAGAGCCTATTGCGCCTATGTGCCCACTCACCACTTGAGGGAGCTCTTTGAGGATCGTGCCAAGATGGAGGTGCCTTCCCTGCCTGTGCCACTGGCTCCCTGAAGACAGGTTTGGCAACGAGCGCAGAGAGAGGTAAGGGCAACGGAGCCAGGTGCACCTCTGCATTGCAACACGGGCCCAAGCAGTGGTTGCGATATGTTTTCTGCTGGGTTCCTGGCTAAGCCACGCAGCGATGATGACCGAGCCACACAGGCTCTCGAGGCCTTCTCCACCCCAACCGTGTGGGAAATGCTGCGCTTGGCAGGCACGCATTGGAGGCAGGGTACTGGAGGATGGCCCAGTGCCCAGAGGCAGGGATAAGGCAGGGCTGGGGCAGCCCGCCTGCACCTGGCACTCTCTGGATGTGATGGACTGCAGCTCCTATCACCCCCAACCGGCAAGGTCAGCTGAAGGGCACCAGGTGAGAGAAAGCTGGCCCTAGGACCTCAGGGAGGTCATACCATTTCTCCCCTAAAGCTTTCCTTTCTGCACTGTGCAGCCCCACCCAGCTTCAGAAAGACAAAATGCACCAGGGAGCGAGGCATGAGTGCAAACAGAGCCAGGGCTTGGGATTTAGGCACCCGGCCTCCTTCCCCGGCACTCAACGGCGGTGGCCAAAGCTGGCGTCCAGACAAAAGGCACGACGGAGGAGTGCTGGAGATCTCCACGGCCGCGCCACCCTCCACGCGCCGGCTGCCTTGGCGTCTGGAGGCTTGCATGCCTCTGCCTGGGTGGGGGACCTGGGCTGTGCTCATCACCGCCGGCATTCCCGACCCAGGAGCACCACTTGCTTGTGATTGACTGTGGTGCCTGGGAAGAGGAGAGGCCTGTCTGCATCTGGCTGTCTTTGGTGCCGACAGCTGGCCTGGCCAGCCTCGAGGCTGCCTGCCTTGCCCTGGGGTGCCTCTCACTGCTCAGGCAGCAGCAGGTCCTGGGCCACTGGGACAGTTCTGCCGCAGGGATGAACTTTCCGTTCCTGCAACTAACGCAGCAGCTTTACAGCATGTGGTGACTGAAAAGGCTACTTTCCTCTTGCAGAAAGTTATTTATTCATTCATTTATTTATTTATTTAAAAATTTATAGGCCGCCCCATCACAACAAAGCCTCGGGGCGGCTTACAACATAATTTAAAGCAATATATAAAAGTTACCATCCAGATACGCTGGGCTACAGCTCCCATCATCCCCTGCATCATGGTCAATGGCCTTGCTGTCTGGGAGTGATGGCAGCTGTAGCCCAAACACATCTGGGGACAGCAGTGTAGGTGCTAATCATGAGTGTGAAGTCACACACCTGAAATGTTTAAAACAAAGAAAAACTGGCTTTATCTAACCATAAAAGAAGAATATGATGAAATACGGGGAAAACCTGTGTGGGTGGGTAGATTGGGTGTGGGGGGATGGAATTTGCAATTGACAATGGCTAGACTAGCTTCTCCTGGCCTCCTGCTGTGCTTCTAACAGCAGCCTGATATGCGGGTTTCAGGAAGCAGAGCCTCATACGGCCATGTGCTTGTATCCATTGGCTCAAGTCTGTACATGAAGGAAGTGCCTCAGAGCTCAGGACTGGGCTTGGTTTGAAGCGGCAATGCTGCAAGGCTGCAAGTGCGGCCCTTTGCTTATTTATTTATTTATTTATTTATTTAAATATTTATATGCCGCCCCTTGCAGCAGCCTCGGGGCGGCTCACAATACAAAAACATATCCAATATTTAAAAACTGGCCCATCTCAGGTTAAATATAAAAACATACAACAAAAATAAATAACAAGTATAAATTAAACTTAAGTTAAACATAAATTAAACCTAAACATAAACATAAATTAACAATAATATTAATTAAAATATTGTCTAAATAAAAAGGTCTTCTACTTGATCCCTCAGTGCTCCCAGGCTGCCTCGCCATCAGGGGTCCTGGCTTCACTGGCATTGCTGCCACAGCGATGCAGGTTGCAGCCTGGTGCCTGTCAGTACTGGGGTGGTTCTCAGAGGAGCAGGATGGCTGATGGCCGTGTGGATGATCTCA
This sequence comes from Varanus salvator macromaculatus, assembly GCA_023646645.1. Taxonomy (NCBI): domain Eukaryota; kingdom Metazoa; phylum Chordata; class Lepidosauria; order Squamata; family Varanidae; genus Varanus; species Varanus salvator. Next base: position 10,282,517 of record JAIXND010000795.1, read on the forward strand.
TCCGTCTCTGCACTGTCCCTTTTGCACAACTTGTAAAGGCATTGGGGCCCTTCCTGCCTGCCAGCCACCCTGTTGCGTACTTAAGGTAGCAGGCGGTGTATTTTGGCTGTTGTTCGGCAGCCATACCCGTGTCTTCTCTTAATCGCGCTGTCTCACCGGATTGCACTGCAAGAGGCCTTCATATCCCTCTGCATAAATTAGCTTTGATTACCTAGCTTTCCTGCAGCGTTGTCTCTTTTTCTTTCGCAGGGTGTCTGGAGAAGTGCACTTGTGAACAGGCATAAGTAGTTCTGTGGCCTGTGAACGACTGTGAAGTTATGTTCTTTCTCATACAGCAAAGGTGAGAAGGCATTTTTCTGCCAAGGACTGGATTCTTCAGGGGTGCCCAAAGCAGTGCATGAGCCCAAAGCCAAAAGTGAACATGACAATCCCCATTCTCTCTCTGTTTCTATAATCCCCTTTTCTCTCCGCGCCTAACACAGGGGTGCTTTGCTCCCTCGAATGCACATCTTTTGTGGGGTGGGTCTGGCTGTGTGGCTCACTCTCCAAACTTAGAATTGCACAGAGCTTCTGGAGGCTCATTTGAGAAATTTATGAAATCAGAGTGTTGGAAGGAATGAAGAAACTTCAACATGTTTGCTCCAATTTAAATAAGTACTGACACATGCTTTATCTGGGATCCAGTTAAGAATCTCCAGCAAACATAATTCCCAGGCTTCCATCTAGACAGCTTGGACTGAAGACAGAGGAGAGGACTCTTCAGAGACTTGAGCACTGCGTAAAGAAGCATCGCTGCCTGTGTCATCTGCTCAACCCATTTTTGCCTCCCTAAAACAGGTCTCATAGGTTTTTCTAGTGTTTCAGAAACATAGCAAACCTGTTTAACCAGAAATGAGAGCAGAACCAAAGAAATATACCACCCAGGCAATAAAACTTGTATGATAACCCAATGGACCTTCACTGAAATGCTTGTCCATCTCCATCCTTGATCCATTGTCCTGGTGAACATACAACCCCTTTTCATTGGCACCATGCTGCTGTTTACACTTTGGCTGCAATCCCATGAATAGGAGTAAGTCTAACTGGGACTTGAATGTGCAGCCTACGGTATTTATGAATGGACCAGGCTTCCCATCAGCTCTTCTGGGTGGCCTTTGGCTCTGCTATCATGTGCTTTTGTTGCACCCTGTTCTTCATATACAATGTCCTTCAGAACCTTCCTCAGAGCTCCTTTATATGCTATTCCTCCTCCTGGTCGTGTTGGTTCACTTCCTGAAACAGGGTGACTGAAATAGGTTGCGGAATCTTGTAGGAACAGATGAACTTAAGGAGGCCCTGGGAGCAGAGTTACAGGAGCTCTGAAATTAAGTGATGATTAAGTTATACGCAAAGAAAAAGAGGAAATGAAAGGGGGAGAAATGCTGCAGCTGCTGGCTGACTACTGGAATCCTGATGTTCAGCCCTTGTCATTCCATGGCTCTGCAGCTATAGGCTTCGGTCACTGTTCGCCATGGACTCTTGGATCTTTTTCTTTTTTTTGATTTCTGTATAGCTTTTATTTTTGTATGCGGTTGTGTCCCATGAGTTTGTTGGGTTGGGTTTGGACTGTACATAATTGTGAATAAGCAGATTGCAAATTATTCTAAAGAGAAAAAACAATCTTACAAACAATACCCCCTTTCCCACCCATCCCCAGACTCCTATCAGGGGTCGTGTGTTTGAGAGCATCCCTGGGGAGCAACAAGGTCTCTGGGAAACTCTCTTGCTGCATTCTCCCCTTGAGAGCTCTGGAGTGCAGATCCACCACCCCCATTTCTCCTGTCTGTGTATTTATGAGTTTCAACTTTTTATTAGTTTTCACAACAATATTAAGACATCCATCATCACAAACATCAAAGCTACTGAGTCAACCCCTCATTACACATCCTCCAACATTCTATGATCATTTCAAATCTGTCTAAAAAGTCTTACAAAATCTTTTTTAGATCTAAGCCAAGTCCTGTTTCTCCAGCCGATAACAAACAAAATTCCCAAACTTGATAGAAGTCACAATCTTCTTTCTCCTCTGTGACAGAATCAGTCCTCCATTTCTTGCAAAGTCCTATTTTTCATATTAAAGAAGAGACTCTTTGTAAAAGTTAATATCAAATAAAGGATTTCAGCCTAACCAGCACTACACAATTCCAAATCTTTTCTTTTTACTAATATTGAACAAATGGACTTCCTAATAACAATTACAAATACAATCAAATAGCTTTTTTGCTTACTAGTATTCCAATCTAATATCTACTAAAAAAGAAAATGAAATAGAAAAGAAAGTTCATGTTCATATATCTGACTCTTGGATCTTTGATAAGATGTGGTTATCATGGAACTCCTCTTGGATGCAGACATTCATGTGGCGAAGGGGTTGAGAGTATCAGAGAGACTGAGAGCAATGCCACCAGGAGGCAGGCTGTCTCACTAGTCTGGTCTCCCAGCAGGGTCCCCCAAGGCAGAGTGTCCAAGCAGAGGCACCGGACGAAGAAGCATCACCCCAGACCAAAACACTGCTAGAGATGGAAAAACAAATGGGAAAATAGCAAAAAATGGGAGAAGGTATGCTGTTAGAATGGATAATATCAATTCCCCTGGATAAATATGCATCCGGGTTGCAATACAAAGCACTTTTTTGGAGGCAACAAACGGTGCTGATATGCAGTAATGGCGATAATGAGAGAGGAGGCGATGCTTGGCTCCGTCCTACATGCTGCCCTGCAAGTTCCCAGTGAGGGAGATGGGTTGTTATACCTAAGAAACTGGACAGGTGTACAGAAAGCCCAACACAGCCAGTGTTGGGTTTCAGAAGAAGGAGTGTGTGTGTGTGTGTGTGTGTGTGAGAGAGAGAGAGAGAGAGATCTAGAACAAAACAGAAATTAAGATCAAGTAGGGTGGGTTTTTTTGGGATGCTAGCTGCTCATTTCCAACCGCATAGGAGCAATCCTCTGCACGTTAAGATGGAAAAAATGCCCCACAGTTCCTAGCATTCCCCAGCTGGCATGGCTGACTGGGGGGATGCTTGGCATTATGGGGCTCCTTTTCCATCTAAATGTGCATTAGAATTGCAGCTCAATAGCCACTCAGCTCGTCGCATGGCAGGTGCAGTGAGGAAAGCATGCCCTGTAGCTCTTTCCCAGACAAAGAGGACACAACGCAGCACGAACTCTGGCAAAACAAATCGATGTTGACAATAAGGTGAGTGGGAGGATTTTTCTTTAACCAGTCAATCAAATGGCAAAATGTATTTTGATACAATAGAATTGGGAAATGCATTAGCAAGACAGTTGCTCCGACAGTTTGACGAAGCGCCAAACAAGATGGATCCGTGCTTGTGTGCAAAAATGCTCTTTCTTTGAACAAAGACATCCTATTTCAGTGCTTCAGAGCCGGAGGCAGAGCGAGAGACCGGTCTGGAACGTATTGCAGCAATCCGCTTGCTTTTCCTGCAGTGGCAGCCAGGAGAGCTTCTGCCACAGGGGGAAGCAGTCTTGGCCTCGGAGGTGATAGTGGGATTCAAGAGAGCAGCGGCAGAGCCAGCTCAGGTGGCAAATGCGGGGACTCCTTTTTGGAGCACTCTTTCCCTTCAAAAGACAAGCTTCCAAATACTCCCTGCCTGTGATATTTCTTCTAAGCCTTTAGCTGGCAATTTAGTACACCATCACCCACACTGACTTCAGGAGAATGGCGGGATGTGTCGGACTGTGCTGAGTTGCAGCTTGATGTCGATGTGTCTTCGGCTTACACTCATCACTGTATTTGCAGCTCTGTGGACCGCTCAACTTCTGGAACATTTAGAAGTTGCATCACTGTGAAGCAATGCATCACTTCCTCATGCCAAGGTGACGGTTGAGAAGACAGCAGAAATCAAGGTGTCATTTTGATGTTTAACATATAGAAATGATTTTGTTCTGGAAGGCATCAAGTCTTTGGGGAGACTTGAAAAGCTGGATTTCTCTGAGTACAAACCATTTTAAAGTTATGCAGCATCTACACTGTCCATGCTACAGTAGTCTAACAAAGAACTACAGCCAGTGCATGGATCTGTACACTCTTTAATGGACTCCTTTCTGATCTTTAGTGTTCAGAAGATGAGGAAGAGGAAGAGGAAGAACTCACTCAGCCTTTCAAAATTTACCCCAGTGCAGAGCTCTCTAGGCTCATCAATTGTAGCAGCTTTTAAGTGGAGTAGAAGTTTGTCTTCTTGGTTTATCTTCCCTGCAAAATGGTTACTTTCTTCTGTTTTAGATAGCATTACATACTGATGGAGGCTATGTTAAAGAATCCACAGCCTCATACATTCAACTTGCTTGTTTGCCAAGGCCTTGGCAGTTATAGGTGTCCTACAAATACATGTATAAATAAATAAATAAACAAGCAAATAAATAAATACACATGTAACATCCTTTCCTTTGCTCTTTGCTCTGTGCTCTGCATATCTTCAATCTCTCTGTTGCCAATCAACTGCATTGGGATAATTATTTCCTGCAAGCATATACATTCAAATGTGAGTTTTTATGGCAATCATCCACTAGAGCTAAAGTGAAATTTCACAAAAATTCCAAATTCAGCAAACATCACATAACCAGTGATGCTGGGAAAAAAGGCAACACAAAACCCCTGTTCAAATGGTGAGAATACAAATTGGATTTTTTGCAAGTAAATACAAGCTAGGAAAAATATTCTTCAGTATAAAAGGGTACATGGAACGATTGCTATCAGGCAAGTCAATTACCGCTTCTTGGCATACCTGCCTTTCCTGAATAAGGAAAATCTGTCTAATAATAATAATAATAATAATAGCCTTTTAGAGCCACCCCATAGCCGAAGGCTATCTGCTCCTACTACCAGAAACTGTTTGCCTGTTTGTTTTACTATATTTACCTTCCATTCTGTTTTCTATCAAAAAGGAAAGGCAGCTTTCAAGGCAGTTTACATAACCCCCCTCCTCTCATTTTTATCCTCACAACAACCCTGTGAGGTAGGTTAGGTTGAGAGTGACTGGCCCAAAGTCAGCCAGTGAGCTTTCTGGCCAAGTGAGGGCTAGAACCTGGATCTCCTAGTTCCCAGTCCAACACTCTAACCACTATACAACACTACCTCTGACAGTGCTCATGTAACTGGCTTGTCCACGTGAACAAGTGAAGTGGTGATGGGGAATGGCAGAGATTCCTAAACCAGATGGCTGGTTTCTTTCTTCGCATTCAGCAAACGAGCAGCCACAGATTTCTCATACGCTGCAGCTAAAGCTGCTGGCCAATGGAAGATAACACTTCTGGGATGAAATGCTCTCTCATTCCACGGCCCAGATTTTAGGACAAGAATGAATTTGTTTATTTATTTTATTTACAATATTTATACCCTGCCCTATATGCAAAAGTGCCTCAGGGCGGCTTAGAAAGAATTGTGCCCAATGGTTAGAATATGGGCTGTGTCAGATGCTGATAAAATGTGTTTGTGGAGGGTAAAGGTGCAGCACAGACAGGCAGAAGGGGGGGATCAGCGCCTTCTCCCACCCATCTTTTCACCCCCAAACGTTTATCTTGAACTCTTCCGGCTAAGAGGGGTTGCATCTGGTCCCAAAGTCCCACCATGAAAAAACAAGATATGGCTGGCGAGAAGGTGGGGGTAGAGGGGAGGGGAAGAGAGCGTGTGATGGCGGGGAGAGAGAACAAGCCCCTTTCTGCCCACCCAGGCTGAGCTTTCAATTGTTGCCCTTTGCTTTGCAGAATCCAACAGCAAACCACTACTCCAAAAGACTCTGTCATATCTTGCTTGCCCCCGAGGCCACACTGGCAAATGCAGGAACATGAAACAGCAAGAAAATAAAGGACGGATGCAATGCAGGGCTGCCAAATTGCCCGTAATTGCATCAAAATGGTCTAGGAAGCATCTGGCATGAGGCATCTGGGTTTCCCATCAGGTTTCACTCTGGAGTCTTTGATGAGGTGGAGCCAAGAATGTTGGCCTTTACATGGAACCCAGGATGAGAATTACACATAGTCCCCAGAAGCCAAGAAGAAGATCTGCTGGAAAGGAGGACTGAAGACAAGAAAAGGCTTGCCCGGGATGTCGTGGATCGGGGCTGGCAGAAAGGGTCAGCTGAGCAGTCGGGGTCCAGTTAGGGGCGGCAACTGCTTGAACTAGAATGCAGTTCTCAGGAGCATGGAAGGGACCGAAAACACATCCGTTTCCCCAGCTGAGTCACTGAGAAAAGTTGTGCTAAGGGCCACTTGCAAAGTAACCAGCAAGAACTGCAGCTTGCTTGAGGATATATTTAGGGGCAGGCACATATCCAGTCTGTGTCACTTCCACTCGCACTTACCTACATGTCTGTTTGGTGCTGGTGCATTTTATTTCTATATAATTTTGCTTTGCATTGCATTTTAAAATATTTTAAAAATCCACATGAAACTTTGCATTTGCATCTATATTTAAATCTGTATTAGTATGTTTGCATGTGCGGTCCTTCAAAAGGCACACATTGACACAATCTAGCGTCAACAACCGCATTTGACTATCCAGAATGTGTGAAAAATGGTGGCCATCTACGTTCCAGTCTGTGAACATGGTTCAGCTTATAGCAGAACTCAGCAAGATCTACTTCATCAAGGATACTCAATGGATCCTGGTCTTCAAAGGTTAGGAGCATTAAGTATACATACCACAGAACACCTCCCTTGCTATTGCTGTGACCTACATGCATGTCAAATTTTCTGTGTGAATGTGCTGGGAGAAAGAGGATGATGGGTTGAAGTCTTTTCCTGCAAACATACACACCCACAGGAGAATGTGCACAGGCTGCCTTTGAAGTAGAAACCTGCTAAATTAATTATATCATTTTTAGAAGCCCATAAATACTCCGTGGTGCTTGTCAGTGGTATGTCGGTGTCCTCAAGGCGCTGTGTTGATCCCTGTTGCGCCAAACTGCTGGAGGGAGAACTTTGCTACCACTGTGGTAGAAATGTTGTAATGCTCCGCTCCATCCTGAACCTCACAATTGCTGGGTGCTAGAAGCTCAACCAACAGCTTGCTCAGAGAGGCACCAGGCAGGAGATGAAATCTGACAGAAGCACCGAGCTAAATCTCAATCCAGCTTCAGAGGAGAACTGGTCCCAGGCTGGGGTGGGTGGGTCAGTCCATCCCTGGTCCATATCAAGTCACATCCCTTGACTCCTAACTTTTCTGGTCAGTTGCTGCAATGGTTTCATGCAGTGCTGAAAAATTTGCAAGAAAACCCAGACTTAAATATTTATGAAAATGTGCGTGTAAAGCAGCCCTTCCTCTCAAAATATGCATCTCTCTCTCTAGAGAGAGAGATCCCATTCTTGAGCCAAACACTAGGGTACTTCATTCAGGAAGTGCAGAAGATGGGAGATAACTAAAATATGGTCTCATGGGATCAGACCAGTTTATATCAGCATTTAGAGAGAATGCATTCCTCAAGCACCCCAGTTCTAGGAGACCTCTGCACTAGTGAGCAACTTTTACTTCACTGATACAGCCTGCTTGGTAAGTATCAATGTAACTAAATCTGCTCTATGGCGTTATGTATTTCAAGGTGAAAAGATCCCCCCCCTTCCCTGCACTTTTTAAATGATTTATGACACGCAACTGGAGGAAGACAAACAGTTCACTTTCTGGACTCTACAGTTCGAATGAAGGCTTTCTCTTCGTTCCATGGTGAGGATGGCCCTGCATGTGGTGACATGCACACAAGCAATTAAAGGCTGATCCAGTGCCTGGGAAGTAGGGCAGGTGCGCCACATGCAGCTGATGCAAATGCGTGCAGATCTCTGTAGGTCTGATGTGGACCAGAGAAGTGCTTATGGCTGCTGTAGGGCCAGCACAAGCTGCTGCACCCGGGAGCTGGAGGACACCCAGTTGCCTTGATCTCACACTCCCCTCAGAACCACATAGCTGCTTTTGCACGGTTCTTGCACCAAGGGCAGGAGGCAGCCACCGCAGTGGGAAGTCATGCAGCTGTGATCGAGCATTATGCGTGTTTCACACAGCCATTCACGCCACTCGCACTGGGGCCAGACTTCAGCCATGAGCAGGTGTTCCGCTGGTGAAGCAGTTCATAGATTCAAGCGCCAAACAGAAACCGAGGCTGGCACAGGCTGCATTGTGCAAGGAAAGCCCTATAAGCATGTTCTCAGCACGAGAATCCTAGATCAGTCCTCAGATCTAAGGATGCGTCATCCTGGAAAATGTGCTGTATTTCCGCTCAACAGACATTTGACATGCTTCCAGCCCAATGGCCAAAACATGGGCTGAGCTGGACTCCAACCCCTTCTATGACTGTCTAGACTCTGCTTCTCTCAGGCCAGTCCTGCTGGCACTGCTTGGTAGCAAGCGGTTCAGGCAGGAGTTTTCCCAGCCCTTCCAGGAGATGCGGCAGATGGAACCTTGGGAACTTTGGGTTGACTGCTGCCTTTATGAGGACATACCGCAGAAGTGTCATCCCTTTCCTAGAATCACAGAATAGTAGAGTTGGAAGAGACCTAGAAGGCCATCGGGTCCAACCCGCTCCTTAGTGCAGGTCATCAGGTTAAACCATCCCTCTCAAACGGCTGTCCAGCTGCATCTTGACTGCCTCTAGTGTGGGAGAGCCCACAACCTCCCTAGAAAACAGCTTCTATGGTTGTACTGCTCGCACGGTCAGGAAGTTCCTTTTGATGTTCAGCCAGAGCCTGGCTTCCTGTGACTCGGTCCTGTTATTCCATGTCCTGCATTCTGGGATGATCCAGAAGAGAGCCTGGCCTTCCTTTCAAGTTCTTGAAGAGTGCCATCATATCTCCCTTCAGTCTTCTTTTCTTGAGGCTAAACATGCCCAGTTCTTTAATCACTCTCTTCCTTTAAAAGGAGGTTAATTAACAGTGGAGAGCAGGTTGCGAACTGTGGTAGCAGTTACATAATTTTAGGGCTTAGCAGTCTTATGGGGGCCATCCACTGTAGGTGTGAACATGCCAGCTACAGTGGCCCTTGGACTCTTACCCCAAAGTCCTGTCCTGAGGTCACCACTGACTATGAAAATCTTTACTTTTAAGCCACTGAATGTTGAAGACATGCCTATGTTGTCTAGATGGAAAACAAACAAACAAACAAAAAAAAACAGCAACCCACCAATTGTATCAAAAGTTGGGATAGAGAAATCTGTCAGTTTTGGCTTCTCTCAGCTTCTTATTTCTGGTTCTTACTGAACGGTGTCCATTCTTATGTGTATTTCTGTGAATGTTTCTTCTAATGCATTTTATATGTATGTTTGCCTAATATACCTTTTAACAAGCAATTTTTCCTAGTATAATGCATTTTTAATGTCCCCCCCCCCCAAGAGAAACGTTTTATGCATTTTTTTGGATTGGAGAAATTCACTGCTAAATTCACAGTGGTACAAACTTAAACTAATACCTGACTCTTGGTTTGCATAGTACTTTGCAAGCACAAACCAGGTAATTTCACCGTAAAATATGAGCTGAACATTTTCTCCCTCTACTCCACTGATCCTAGATAGATATCTGGGTTTGATTGCTAGATCCATGCACAGGATACCCTGGCAGAAGATCAGGACCAAGCATGGCAAGAGAAGGACCAGCAATCATGAAGGATAGAATTCTATGCATGATAAAGGATGGAAGTCCACCAGCTCGAAGCTTCCACAGCAAGTCCTGCTGATTAGAGATTTGCTGGGGAGTTCTAGGACCTTCTTCTTTTTAACCATGCCTAGGATTGTGCACTAAGAAGACTGTTTGCTTCACTTGCCATGGCAGATGCAAAGCTAATTTGGAGATTCTTGGAAGCTAATATGATTGATACAGGGACAAGTATTAATCAGTGGATGATGGGCTGCCTAATTGTGTGTGGGCAATAAAGCATCTAATCGGACTTGCCTGGGGCACAGTCCTACGCACTGCATGCTGAGGTGGCCTTACTGGGGAGGGCCAAGCAGAGCTGTGCAAGTCGGAGCATCCGAAGCAGCATTAGACCAGGTTAGGCAGCTTGTCCACCAAGCTCGGCATCTCAGGGGAAGCTGTTACCTCCTAGGGTAGAGCTGTGGCCTGCGGTGCCTCATCCATTGCAGCTTTCATTTTGAACTATCCATGGTGCTCCATGACGGCGAGCCTGTTCTGGGGATGGCGTTCAGCACAACGGGCAGCTCCCTCCACGTGGCAGTGGACAAGGAGCCCCGCCAACATAGGAATTGCCAGCCGCACTTGCTGGTTTGTCTCCTTTGCTGGACAGTGGTTCGCCAAGTCTCAGGCTGCAAGAGATCCGTCCTCTTGCTTGTTCTCTGGTTATCTTCTAAACCTGACATGTCAAGGATTGACCTTTTCGCATGCAAAACAGATGCTGTGCCACTAAGCTGTGGCCTCCCTATCAGAACAGCCCCCAACAGTGGGTGGGAGTTGTTCTTTCCATCCATCCATCCATCCATCCATCCATCCATCCAACCATCCATCTCTCTCTCGGTTCCCGGACTCTTGGCCTGACCTTGGCACCAGTCAGAAGCACAGGATCAGTCTTGGAGCCAAACGTGTGTGGGCACGTTCAGGAAAGAGTTTCGGGCTTTGCAGGCCTGATGTTATCAGGGCAACATTCTGTTCTTCTTATCGTGTTGAGTCCTACATGAGTGAGCAAAGGGCTGGCCGTTGTGCTGGCCCAGGATGAAGGAAAGCGTTCATGTTCACAAGGGAAAGAGATGGGGCCGGCAGCAGTGCCATCTCGCCTGGTTTCAGCCACACGAGGTGTGCCTCGGCTGAGTGCTGCCCGGAACAGCAGCGCAGGTTTTAGCTCACTCTGCTGCTGTGGAGGAGATGGCTGCAGGACACAGAGAGATGAAAAAGCCTTCTGGTTTTTGGCTTAGGACCCATAAAGCATCATTACTTTAATGCCATGGCTTCTACTGTCTGCATAAGCTCATGCCCATAGCAACGGGGGGCCAACTTGCCCATCCACATCTTCAAAGCTCGAGAGGATATCAGAACAACGCTCCCTTCTTTTGTCTCTCTAAAATTTGCAGAAGCAGCCGGATTTCCCCTCTTCTGCCTCCTGTTTAACGCATGCATACGTGTTCGTAGTATGAGAGATACTGCCAGTTCAAACCTTCAGGAAAAGGTTGGGCTGCACATTTCTCCATATCATTTCTGCCTGCAGGTGGTGGCTCTGGGGGAATAACACCTTTGAGCGCTCTCTCCAGAACACTCTGGAAAGTCACTTCAGGAACAAGAGTGCTCGTCCGCCTTCTCTTTATGCGCAGAGGCTCTTGGGTTGGGAGCATTCAGACATCAGGTGTTCCCATCTGCCTCTGCCAGTTGCATCACCCTGTGCAGAGTATGCCCTTGCCAAAAGTAGGCGGAAAAACCCCAGGCCCTGGCTGCATTGGCTCGGCTAGATTCCAGATGTATTGCATGCACAATAATGGATGCATTGAAGGGCAGCTCATTGGTTTGTTTGTTGTATGTAACATCCTGCCCTTGTGGTGCAAATGGTGCTCAGGTAGTAAGTTCGGGGAGCAGAAGTATGCATGGTGAGGACCACTGCACTGCCCTCCACAACGACGGTCTCACGTGGAGCCCCACCTTCACTCCTTTGCGATGCGAGTCAAGGGAACTCTGCTGTCGGGTTGCCCATTGGCCAACTTTTGCCCACTTTTGCTGTTGGGAAGAAGGGAGAGCCCAACTGGATTATGCAGATGAGCAAATGTTATGCTTGCCCAAGCTGGCCAAATTCCAGGTCAAGGGGCATTCCCACTCATGCCTGTACCGGCTGTTGCACGTGTTTGAGACGCATGCATTTGTACCTCTGATGGGTGGAGCAATCCTATGCCACCCAGAGGACCACCAGGTGGCCACAGGATCACTTCGATCCTCAGTGAAGAGGTCAGTAAATTACTCTGACCTCATAGGCAGGGATCGGTGTGCCAGTCCAACCCTTCCAGCAGCGTAGAAGCAGCCAGCTCTGCCCAGCTGCATCTCTGAGGTCAGAAGAACAGTCTCAGAGATGAGCTTTTGGACCATCCCAGCAAGGCGGGGATGGAAAGAGACCGGTGCAACGGAGATGTGATGCATGCTGGTAGCACCTCAGCCTTCTTCCCTCCCATTCTGAGGTGCTCAGCTTAGCTGGAATCAGGGATTAACGTGTTTTGCAGGGTGGGAGGAAAGCATAGACAATCTTCACCTTTGGAGAATCATGGGCAACCTGATTGGTTTGTGCCCTAAAGCATTGTCTGTGCATTTTTCGGAAGTACATGTTTTCATGCACATGTTTCAAATGTTGTTCAATACATTTTTGTGAGGTTTGTGATCCACATGGTAAGCATAGCAGTGTACAGACTTCAGCGTTCAGACCCGGGAGATGCAAATTCAGTGAATTCTGGTCAAAAACAGGCTCAAGCAAGTTTCCCAAACATCTCTAATCTGATATTACAGCACTGCTTTCATCCCATGGGGAGAGGAAGGGGAAGCCAATGCAGGTGTGCCCAGGTGTGCCCTTTTCAGGGACTGAAAGCTGAAAGAGCCAGTGCAAAATGGAAAATTGACAGCTCTGGTTTTATAAGGGAAATACAAAACCTGGACCAGGGAGACTAAGGTAGAAACAAGCAGCATACTAGAAAGAGGCTGGAGTGACATACTCTTTGTGTGGTAAGACATCTGCGGTTGGGCAATAATAAATTTGGGAGCAAGTTCTCAAGCAAATTCTCCTAATTTAAATTTGCTACCAAAAAGATCAAATGTATTTAGTTGTTTTCAGAAGTGTTCCCCCACCTGCAGAACTCCATTATTCCACTGATGCCTTCCAGATCTTCATTATTCCACATCATCAGGCAGGCCTCACTTGCTCATTTGCTCATCTTGCACTATAAGGCAGTGATCCTATGGCCCCTAGACATAATCTGGTGGTAGTGGGGGGCATAGGATAAATATAATTTTGATTTCCAAATTCCCAGAGACAGGGAAAATGAGGAGAGAGAGCATTCCGGGAGGTGGGGAAAAAAGGAGACTGACCCCAGCTGGATACAAGGTACCCTGCCTGGACTGCAGCCTCCTTCCTTCCTTCCTTCCTTCCTTCCTTCCTTCCTTCCTTCCTTCCTTCCTTCCTTCTGAAAGCCTTCAGCCAGATGCTTGAGTACAGCCATCCAGCTAGAAGGCGCTGCAGGTGGTGGAGGGAGGCAAAGGTCCCTCTGCTGCTTCTCCTGGGCTGCACTGCCTGCCTATGTGTTTGTTGGCTTATGAGCATCACGGGTGCAGTTGATCGGAGTGCACCTGAGTTGGGATGCTGCTGGGGCTGCTGCACTTCATACTTTTAATGATTACATTTGATCTTATCATTGCTCTTGTCATTGTCCTTATCACAGTTGTATTCTCTTTTGTGGGATACATCATGTTATTGCCTTAAAATTCATAAACAAGACTGGAGGTCTCTAAACATATTAGTGTTGCTTATGATTCCAAAAGCACAGTGCTTGCTATCAAAACAAAGCTCAGATTCAGCTTCCTGGAGGTCAAGTGATGCCCCAGAACAAGATATTGTTTGTGTCAGTGTGACGGGGAGGTGCCCTTGATATTGTGAATAGAATCAACTGTGAGCTGGCCAGGCCCATGCCTTCAAACCTCCCCAGTCCCAGCTCTAAGGAACCTCCCAGTCCGAGAGAGGACTGCTGCGGGAACGTTGGAAGGCATGGACCTCGTCTTCTCCCATCATCCTCAAGGTTTTTCCTTGTTCAGGAGAGGTTGCTCTGAGAAAGAAAGTTCTGAGAGGCTGGGGGAGCATTTTCCTAGGCTAAGCCTTGTCTGAATGCAGAAGAATAAATCCTGGATCTGAAAAAAAAAGCCAAAAAGCATGCATGCCCGGTATGGGTTGAACTGTTTTGTGGTGATTCCTTCTCCTCTGAAATGTTCCTTCTTTTTTGTATAGACTCCATTGCTTTGGTCTTCTCCCAAGCATGGAAAGGGGTGTGTGTGTGTGTGTGTGTGTGTGTGTTTCTTTGTGCAGGAACATGAATGTTCCTCACTCTCCCTGAATATTAGGAATAGGGAGAGGGATAGCTGCCATGTGGAAAGATCCAGGTGAGGCCAGAAAGCATTCAGTGGGATGATTGAGTTTTCATCCTACTTAGAGCAGAACCATTGAAATACATGGGACTTGACTTCACCATGATTAATTTAAGGCACATGGATGTCAAATGGCCTCCTTTAGCTAGGACTAAGTCTGGATCGAACCCAAGGTGTAAAATTTTGCTTGATGAATGGTTGGTTCAATATGTAATGGGCTCCTTCAGTTATTCATTATGTGAGAGAGGAGGAAAAAGGTCATCTCTGTGGGAACATTTCCGAGAGTATTAAGGAGCATTAACGGGAATAGCGCAAATTCAGAACCCAGTTTAATATAAAGTTCTTGTGTCTTTTCCTAAACCAAGAGTGTGTGTGATCTATGCTTTGAGAGATACACACAGAGAAAGAGGCAAAGGCGGGGCGGGGGCAGAGAGGAGGAAAGTTTGGGTCTCCCACAGTTATGGAAAGTGTGTCCTTCCCACTGCTTGGGGGGACTTACTGATGATTCAAGCTCATCTCAAGTGCAAGCATACATAAATGAACATGAATATTCATAGTTTTCCCACCCTGGTTGTGACCACTCTGAGGGCAAGCATGGCCTGTGGGAGACAGGTGTGGAATGCATGCGTACACTTGCAATGTTAGCAGCTGCACAAACTGAAAACTTAGTTTAGAAACACATTTTATGGAAAGCCTTCAAAAGGACCCAGTCTCAGATTGAACATCTGCTGTATTTTGGTGTTCCTTCTGTCTGGGTTAAACCTCTGACATTTCACATTCTGGACATAGAATACCAATTCTCTCTGTGGTCCAAGCACCACACCAAGAAAGGAGATACATGGAATGCTTCCTCCAACGGATTGAGCTGATACTACAGCAGTGTTAGGCATGGGCCATAAGTGATAACTACGAACAAAGAGGAAAGAAGATGAGGACTAGGGCTATGAGGTGCCTGGTTTCTTCCCTCCCAGCCATTGATAGCGTCCATTGATAAAAGCAAAGGGTAAAGGAAGGGCAGGGAAGGTTGACTTTCTGGGAGCAGCTGGACTTGACACTAACCACAGCTGATGCTTCTTCTATTAGCCATTGTTAGTTTTTCTTTAAATGAGAACACGTTTGAAAAACGAGAACCATAAAAGCATATATGCATGTATACAGGACATTTCACTGATTTTGAGGGAGTCCTATGGGGTGCCCAATCTCACCTCTTAAGCTTCTTATACTGATAATATGAAGTCAATACTGGGTCAGATCCAGGTTTAAGTTAGTTCAACTTTGCAAGGAGGAGTCAACTTGTCTACTCATTTATTCCCCTGGTAGCTCCTCAAGCCCCACGCAAGTGCTCCCTAGAGAACCAGGAGGCCCCATTGAAGAGGGTGAGTTGTGCTGTGAATGGGAGAGAGTAACCCTAAACATCAAGCAAGGGGACTTTGCATTAGCTGAGACGCTTCTCTTGCAGAAAATCCATTGCTCTAAGGGAGGCAGCTCTAGGATCCAAACCACGGTAGTACAACCGGAAAAGGTACTGGGGGGAGCATCGGGAAAGATGAGGTTCAACAGAAGAGTTTGAAACCACAGAGGGATGTGGGTCCCAAACACATGACTGGAAGGCCAAGAGCAACTCTCAGTGCCATATACAAAGGGCACATATTTCTGTAGTCCCCAGACAGGAAATGGCAAATATAAGATACAGGCCTGCTACATAACCAGGAAGCATGCAAAAGTCATTTAACAGTGGCATTGATTGGGAACTCTGGCCATGTGTCTCAATCAGTTGTAACACATCCCTTTGCAACAGCAAGAGTTCTGTGTAAGTAGAGGGCCTGCAATGCTGGATCCAGCGGCGTGATCAGGAATGGCCAAAGATCCCATTCCATCCCTCCTCTGGATACTCTGCTTTGCACCTCGCAAGGGGTGCAAAATGATGCTCCACAGACCTCCTCAGGACCTTTGAGGCTAGGATAGGATCCTTCCCATGCAGGTGCAACAGACTTCGGCTGCGCACCTGGCTGCTCAGCATGAGTCCACCAGAGCATGCATGGCACTGCCACCGCCAGTTCTGGGGACCAAGAATGCCGCGTGCACCTCCCTTGCCTCCATGCAGCCATCCCCAGCCGCTTGGTTAAAGGCCTTGAGCTTTGGAGTTGCACAGCAAACTGAGTAGGTGGGGAGGGCTGGCTTGGGATAGAGGACACATAATGCAGCTAGACCTACAGAACTCCTGTGCATTTGGCTGCCTTCCTTTGTTCCTGTGCATGAGCGCCAGATGGGGAGGGAAACCAGGGTCTCTCGAACCCCATGAAGATCCCTCCATACGTGGATGTTAGATCTGTGTATGGCCAAGGATTGTGCCATGGATATGTAGTATTTCAGCCACAAGGTATTTTTCCCCAGGAATCTTAGCACTAAGGGATGTGGAATACAAACTGGAAACACTGACTAGAAATTTGCTTTTGAAATCACGAGAATGAAGAAAAAGGACACAAGAATCCTGAACCCCCGAAACAGAACTTTCTCTTCAAAACCAGGAATGTCCCTGCCATTAACTAAATTGTGGTCTTTTAACATTGCAATGTTTCGTGTTGATCTGTTTATCACAGAATCAATGGATAGACTGAATGTATCAGTGGTGCTGAAGCTATGCAGAAAAAGCAGGCTGTTACTCAGAATCAGAATTTCATGACTTTTGTATGAATTTACTCAGTTTGTATCTCATGAAGTTATATACTTCTAATGTGCACTCAAATCTGCTCTTTTCAAAATGTTGAGGCACTATTTGCCACTAAAAAGAAGTACACAAAATGCATAAAGAGAAATGCAGGCAACAATTCTATTCAGGGACAATAAGCATAAAACCAGATTATAGATAGCGAAATGGCTAGCAAATACTGTGCACACCAGGAAAATGGCATACGCAAATGCCATAGTGGAAGAAATGTGAACTACAATGCGAAAAAAATCCACACACACTTTTTTCCCTGCCAAAATAGGAAACAAATGCAGAAATGGGCTGAAATGGACATGAGATAGGGCAGCAGAGAAGCCAAACTTGACAGATTCAACTTCTTCCTCAGAAAGGCTGCATCCACATGTCCCCATGGCTTGCTGGAAAATCGGTGTTCATAGGCCAGCCCTTTCCAATCTGGGTCCCTCCAAAAGTTTTGGCTTACAGCTCCCATCATCCCTGACAATTTAGCATGCTGGCTCAGGTTGAGGGACAATCTAAGCCAAACACCTGGAGAGATCCAGACTGGGGAAAGGTGATGACGCACAGGCACCAGCTTGGTTTATTCTTACTCTCTCCTGCTCTCTCTCCATGCCTCTCCATTCTACTCTCTCCATGCCTGAGACACTTGTGAAAAGCGCTGTAATAAATCAGATTCCTTTTTCTGTGTCTTTTATTCTGACGCATCTCATTTTGCAGGAGTGCAAATACAGCTTCTGCAGAGCACCATTCTTGTCCTGCACTCTGAGGCCTTGCTACCTAACGCTGCTAGCAGGGACAGATGGAGGCATCCCCTTGCATTATGTTCTCTCCTTCGCCATGGCTTACGCCTCTTTGAAGCAAGCAAACATGGTCGTGGTTAACATGAAAGAGATGCAAACACGCGAGATTGCAGTGCAAGCAATTTTGGCGCATGAAAGCTACCCAGTAGGTGTGTGATGTTTGGTGCTGAAGCCGTTAGTGGAGAACTCATTGCTTGAAGGCAAGCCAAGCCCTTGATGAAATATTCTATCTCAATCTTCTCATTCCCATGCAACCAAGCCCAGAACCTCAGACATATATAGGGAGAAATCTCCCGCTCCCATATCACAGGGGCACTTGGTCTCCTCCAGACTCCTCTCTGCTCGTCCTTGGTTGCTTCCTTTGCCTTTCTAACTCTACTCTTCCCAAGGAGCCACAATGAGCCGGCAGTTCAGTTCCAGATCCTTTTCGACAGGTGGAAGGGGCTACTCTGTCTCTGGCAGTGGCTTCCGAGTGGGCTGCAGCTCGACTTCCGTCCTTCCGGGGGGAGTTTACACGGGTGGCTTTGGCAGCAGAAGTCTCTACAGCCTCGGGGGAAGCAAGCGGATATCCTTGGGCCTAGCTTCTGCTGGTTCCCGAGCAGGTCACTTTGGCTTTGGTGGAAGAAGTTTGGGTGGTGGGCTAGGATACAGCAGTGTTAGTACAGGCTTTGGAGGCTTTGGCGGTGGTGCTGGCTTTGGCGGTGGCGTTGGCCTGGGCGGTCCTCTTGGTGGTGGTGGATATGCCTTCCCAGGCCCAGCGCCTGGGCGAATACACAATGTCATTGTCAACAAGAACCTCCTGGCTCCTCTGAACATGGAAATTGATCCTGAGATCCAAAGGGTTCGGATGCAAGAGAGGGAACAGATCAAGACCCTCAACAACAAGTTTGCCTCTTTCATTGACAAGGTAAGACGGGACATGGGAAGCACTGCATCACAAAAGGAAAAAGGAGAGTGCGGAGGACAAACAGGATGGAGTATTTTGAAAACCAGGAATGAAGAACATTTCACACACACTACAGGTGGTTTGAATGATGTAATTCAGCATATAGATATTTTTCTGAATGCCTAATGGCATAAGGAGGACAAAATCACTAGGCCTGAAGGTTTTGGGATTAAGGTTTGGGAACTATTTTAATTCTAGGGCAAGGACATTTTTCAAACCTTTGCTTGTGTGTTAGGAAGAACTTCCTAGCTGTAATTCAGCAAAGAAACTGGCTACCTCTGGAGAGATTGGTGCGCATCCTTCCTCTATTTGGAGATTGTCCAGAAAAGGTTGGACAGACTCTTCCCAGGGATGCTTGCAGTATCGGAAGCATACCTTATCTGGGAGCAGTGGGCTGGATGAGATGATTGGTTTGGCACTGTTCTAACTATGTGAGTCTATTCATTCAGGCATTTGTAAAAAAAAGATAAAACAGATGCAAAACACAATTCAAACTGTGACTTGTATGCTTCTAAATGTGCCGTGTATGTCATCTGGATTCTTTGATTTCAGGAAGCTTGGGTACCATCTTCTCATTCTGCTCTGGTGCAAGCAAGCTAATTTTAGCTTCTTTGCCATAGTGCTGATCACAGGTACTCAAAAATCTGATTCTGTAGCTTGCGAGGGCTCACATTCTTAGGAACTGCTTAATATACCATTATACCAACATTGGCCTAAATTTAATCCATTGGTGGGAGTAACTGTTGGCTTAATTCAGCACAAGGCGGCTCTGAAATGAAAATTTCACTGACATTGACCTTCCGTTCTTTTAGGGCTTTGAGTAACTTTGCAGTCATGTTTATACATAGGTGGTAGTGAATCACAAATGGCTGAATTCCTGAAAGGTCATTTTTCTCCAGAGCAAGTGTTTGGGACATGATTTTATCAGTGCTTCTCAAATGAGGATTCCTCTTCCTAACATTGTGAGATAATTTTTTTGGGCTTTAAATAAAAAGATGTTTTAGACAGCAGATGAGCCAAGCATGTTGCTTAAAATGCAAGTGGGATTCTTATTTATTTATTTATTTATTTAACATATTTGTATGCCGCCCCGTTGCAAACAAGCCTCGGGGAGGCTAACAACAACAATAAAAAAAAAAAAAATACAATTAAAACCAATACACTATTTAAAACTGGCCCATCTCAGAGTCTAATATAAAAATAGAAATATATAAATATAACAATAATAAAATATAAAATTAATTAACAATTAAAATATTTCTTAAATAAAAAGGTCTTCGCCTGGCGCCGAAAAGCAAATAATTCTTGCGGAATCACTTCTCTCATTTTATTTGCTTTCTCCCTGAGGTATGAATCAGTTACTGGGGAATACAATTGTGGGGCATCTGGTGGCCTGAGTGTTGGACTGAGGACCCAGGAGAGCTGAACTTTAGCCCTTACTTGGCCAAAAAGTTCACTGGGTGACTTTGGGCCAGTCACAGACTCTCAGCCCAACCTACCTCACAGGGCTGTTGTTGTGGGGATAAGATGGAGAGACTCCCAGTCCTACACACAAACCAATACACCACACTGGCTCTCAACATGACAGTTCTCCCCCCTGAAATGTGAACTGGAAGAATCCAGGAAATGGAGTGCTGTTCCTCATGACAGTTTGGAAATTGCACCTTGGTGTAAGCAAATATATTTTTGCCATCATTCTCTCTCTTTGGATTTTCCATGTGTAGCATTTGTCCTTTTGCAGCTCTCTGAGTGCTTTAAGAAGTGTCGCCATCCTTTAGATGGCAAAATTTCAAGAAAGTTAATGCAGATGTAATACCCCAACTCAGTTAAAACCACATTTGACACTTACAATGGCAATTTTATGCCAAGCTCTCTTTCAAACATTCCCTTTGGACAAGTCATCGCTTTCCAAAGTGTTGACAGATTGCTTTAGCATATATATTTCTTCAGCAACTCAAAACAGAATCCGTAGCTGTATTAGACTCCTTTAATTAAACTTATAATTATTTTAAAGCTACTGACAGAAAGAGAGAAAGTGAAAAGATTTAATCACACAGATACTCCGGTCAAGAAAGGGCTAGAAAAATGCAATGCACATTTTCCAAATATAGGCAGATCTACGCATATTCTTCCAATTTCCATAAATATAGTGTGTGTGTGTGTGTGTGTGTGGGTGTTTGTGTGTACGGTTGAGAGGAATTTGCCCACGGTTGGGATTCTGGTGGTTTCCTGGGCGTGGCTCCCCAGACTCCTGTCTACTTCACAGAGTCCCAGAATCTGAATTCCTGACAACTGTGCCCAGCATTTGTGGGTCGGTCGCTGAGAATCGAGCCCCATGTGCTGTGCAAGCTGCACTGCTTGCATGTCAAAGAGCAGCTGTGCAAATGGAGGTCACTCCTCGCACTGAAGAAGGCCAGTCCAAAGTCACTCTCACCTGAGTAGATAATAAACAGGGATGAGCAAAAAATTTGTTCAGTTCACAGGTGAATATGAACTTGGCTTCTTTTGCAACTTGGGACCAAATCATGAAACGAAGTATCCTCCAAAATACCTGGTTTTCTGAATTTTCACAGTATGATGTTCCAGACAAAACATGCACACAAAAAATGTGTATAATGGGGGAACATGCCCCCAAATTTCTGTCTTTCTAATAGCAAAACCAATATTCAAATGATTATATTAGGAAAACTGCTTACAAATTTGTGCATATTAGATAATATTGCCTGCAAAATTGCATACATGAGGAGACATATGTGAAAAGTTATGCATTTTAATTTTTCTTCAATATCTCACAGTTTGAGAGGCACTGAAACTAATGCAGGCTAAATGAGAGAACCTGTCTTTGGGAGTGCTGTCCATCTTTCAGGTGCTTAAAAGAGCAGCTGTTTCCCACTGCCTCTGGCAGAATCGGCTTCTTCCTTCCAGATGCCCAGCATGGCTGCCCTCCAACAAAGGCCAGTCCTACCTTTTTGGCAAGGAGTAACCAAGGGTTTCCGAGCCCCACGTTGGGAATAATTCGGCAGCAGCACCTGGTCCTCCTGCCAAGCTTTAAAATCATTACCTCGTTAGTTCTTACAACATCCCTCCAGGTTAGTTCTTACAACATCCCTCCAGGCTAGCTTCCTTATTACTGAAATTCTTGTATTACAGATGAAGGATCTGAATAGGTATAGGTAGTCTTTTGTCCAAGGCCACCCAGCATGTCCTTGGAAGAGTCAATCTGTATTCAGTTCCCACAGTTTAAAAGCTTGTGTTCTGGAATAATTTGAGAATGTCTTCATAGCTGTGTTAGGAAACAACCAATAGGAAATGCACCTGTGTATTCCATATATTTGCAAATATACAAGGGGTCTTCAAAAAGTTTCCGCACTTTTATATTTTATTAATATATTTCATATTGTTTTGCTGATGGCATTAAAAAGTTGGTATGACGCTGGGAAAACACATCACAAAGGAAGGTGACTATGTAGAAAAGTGATGTAATTTATTTTTGAAATTCTTAATAGAATTTTTTAAAGTGTAGAAACTTTTTGAAGAACCCTCATATTTTTTATTGTTTAAGCATAAGTCATTTGGCCACAAAAGAGAGGAAAAGAGCATAACTGGATTATCAGGATCAGTGCATGCTCACTTCTAAGGCTTTCCCAGTCAGTCAGTCAGTCAGTCAGTCAGTGTATTGCAATTAGCCATAGGCCATTACAAATTAACAAGGTAAAACATTGAATTAACAAATAAAACCATCAATCAAACATATTAAAACATAATACTAAAAGACGGACCAGGTGTGATTCAGGACAGTGTCCCCTTCAAAGACTCCCTAGTCCTTATCTTTTTAGCTGGAAGAGCAAAAAGAGATACTCGGTGGGACATGTGCACATCAACATCTGACAACAAAAACACTGGTTCTCAGGATCAGAGTAGGCATTTGAGGAGGGTACTTTGAGTGAGAAATGTGTGAGGCATTCGTTTTAGCTCATATTTGATCAGGATTTACTCAGTTTGCATCTTCTGGAACAAACACAGACTCAGATGTACAGTAATTTGTGGCCAAAGTCCGGACGTTTCTGACTTTTCAATATTATTTGTTGAATAATATTCAACAAACCCCCCCACATTGGACAGCATGGGTGCATTTGAAAATTGTCCACAAAGACAATGCTAACAAAGACACTTTAATCAATGAAAGAAGAATGTATACATATCAAAGATGTGCACAGTTTAGGAATACATATGGAAAACTATGCACAAAAAATGCATGGATTTTTATGCAAGAATAAAAAGAGGTTTAAGTCTGATGTGGCCTTGAGTCAGAATGAGCTTAGAGATAGAATTCTGAGAACTTTGGTAAACTCAAAGTTTGCTGATTCTCACTTCCCTATTTTGAACAGTTCTTCAAGATAGGGAATATGTGGCTCAACAGAACTGAAAAAGAAAAAGGCCTTGGAGTTATTGTGGACAACAGGCTAAATATGAGCCAACAATGTGATGCAGCTGCAAAAAGGGCAAATGCTATTTTGGGATGCATTAACAGAAGTATTACTTCCAAATCGTGAGAAGTAGTAGTTGCTCTATAATCCTCACTAGCCAGATCTCATCTGGAACACTGTCCAGTTCTGGACACCAAGATTTATGAAAGATGCAGAAAAATTAGAAGAGGGCAACAAAAATGACCCAGGGATTGGAAACACTGTCCTGCAAGGAGAGACTGAGACAGCTGGGCATGTCCAGCCTTGAGAAGAGAAGGCTGGGTGGGGGGACCCAGAACATCCCTCTCTAAGTACCTCAAAGGCTGTCACAAAGAGGAAGGGCAAGATCTCTTCTTGCTGATACCAGAGTGTAGGACATGGAATAATCAGTTCAAGCTGCGACAACCCAGCTTCAGGCTGGACATCAGGAAAAGCTTCCTCACTGTAAGAGCAATGCAACAGTGGAACCAGTTGCCTAGAGAGGTGGGGTACTCTCCCACACTGGAGACCTTCAGAAAGAAACTGGACAGACATCTGAATGGGACGGTGTAAATTGATGCCCTGCAACAGTGGAGGGTGGACCCGGTGGACTTCATGACCCCTTCTAACTCTACTATGGGACTGGAAGTTTCTGAGGTCAGGTCTCCACTTCTGAGGCGTGACCTCTCTTTCCACCCTCAGAAGGAGAGATCTAATCCAGGCATTGGCTTCTTCTCAGAGAATTTAGGATAGCATCACCAACAATTCTATGTTTCTATTATTATCTTAGTTTTTAGGAAGGGATCCTATGCCTCATTGGACAGAAAATGTCCTACATTTCCCAGCATGAATGGCTTTTGCCTTCAGTCATTCCCAGTATTAGGGTCTTTTCCAATGAGTCCTTTCTTCTCAATAGGTGGCCAAAGTATTTGAGTTTCATCGTCAGTATCTGGCCTTCTAAAGAGCAGTCAGGGTTGATCTCCTCTAGGACTGACCGGTTTGATTGCCTTGCAGTCCAAGGGACTCGCAGGAGTCTCCTCCAGCACCACAATTCAAAGGCCTCAATTCTTCGGCGCTCAGCCTTCCTTATGGTCCAACTTTCACAGTCATACATTACAAGTTGCAGACTTTATCTGATTCTAATCTAGATAGCATGTGAACTTCCAGTTTTAAAGCAGCCCATGATCTGTGTGGTTTTTTTTCTTAAGAAGTGAAAATCTACATCAGACTGAGGAGTCTGCTCCACAAATTTGTGCAAATTGGATAAGTCTGTCCAGATTGTGTAAATTTGTACAAATCACTTAGTAGACATCTGAATTTCACACAAAACTGAAATGAACTGTCAGAAAATTAAAAGTGGCCAAGGTAGAGCACGTGGTTCACACGATAAAAATAGGAGGCTTCTGTGAAAAATCCTAAAGCAAGAACAACAGCCATAATTCTTATCTATCAAGTTGGCCCCAAATTGTGCAGATTGAGAGTTGCATAAATCATGCTAGAGATTCTAGCTAAAGAGACTCACATGTCTTGGTTTCAAACTGGTGCAAACATTGCAGGCATTTCTGTGGAAGCTGATGAGCCCCTCCCTGCCTGACTCCATCTCCTTCTAGCCATTGGGTCAGAAATGCACCAAAAGTCTGCTGGGCTCCAGCAGAATGAGCTGATAGTCTTCCAGCCCCTTTTCTGCTTGCATCCCTTCTAGTAATGCACACCATTTGGTTTTTAGAAATGTGGCACTGTAACATTTACTGCCACAAAAACATATCACTCCAACTTGTATTTGCTTCATTGCCTTTCAAAAATCAAATCTTAAAATATCACCATTCAGATGCCTGTTTTTTTTCCAATGTTAAAGATTGCTGATTTTTACAATGGTGCAACGTTTTATTCCAACTCTAAAACAAACTAACAAACAAACCCTTTCAAAAGTCCCAAAGGGAGGAAGGAATGGTTGAGGAAGGAGCATGCATGTCTCCTTGTGCATCCTGGTCCAACCCAGTATGCACATGGGAAGCCTCTTGACCAAGAACCAGAGACTTGCCAGGTTGTCTCCCGGAGATGAACACCTGCATGTGCCAATAGACCCCATTTCACCATCTCTTCCCTTCCATTTTAGGTGCGATTTCTTGAGCAACAGAACAAAGTGCTGGAGACCAAGTGGGACCTACTGTACCAGCAGGGCAGCCCAGCTCTGAGAGACAACCTGGAGCCCCTCTTCGAGACCTACATTGACAACCTCCGGAAGCAGCTTGATAGCCTCATCAGTGATAAAAACCACCTGGACATTGAATTGAAGAACACGCAACAGCTTGTGGAGGATTTCAAGAACAAGTATGTAAAAGTGAGAGATGGGAATGGGGGAGGCCTTGGATTTGGATGCAGAACAGGCCAAACAGTGCTAGTTTCCAATTTGCTTCTCATCAAAGAGATCATGGAATCCTTTCCTACAATTTTCAGTTATTTAAGGGAGGAACCCCTCTGTCAGAGTCCTACCACCCACCATATTTCCTTTCAACATTTCAGCAGCTTCCCCTGGTTTCTGACCACCTGTCCATGATCTCCCTAGCTTTTGCCTAGACATCTTCTTTGTGGCCCCCTTATCTTCCATATTTATGCATTGATTTCTTATAGTAATATCCCACCTCTTTCCTGCAAGAAACCCAAGGTTACTTACATAACCCTCCTTCTCCTCCTCTACATTTTATCCTCACAACAACCCCATGATGTAGGTTAGGCTGAGAATGGGTGACTGGCCTAAAGTCAACCAATGAGCTTCATGACTGAGTGGGGATTAGATCCTTGGACTACATGTCCCAATCCAACACTCTAACCATTTTGGCTTGGTTCAGACTGCCACTGGTAAACCACAAACCCTAAGCTCCATCTAGACTCTTTGAATTTACAATGACTATCAATCTAGACAACATGCTAGCATTATCTAGCATGTAGCTGTCCCATCTCTTGTTTTCTCACTCTGGAGTAAGTGCAGGTGCTCTGGATTCAGACCACCATGTACAGGCAGGAGGGGATTAAACATCCCCCACCTGTTTGCTCCGGAAACACACCTACCTTGCATGGGAGTTATATGAACAAAAAGCCTCCTGTAGAAGCCATGCAGGTTTCTTTTCTTTATTTAACCCCTGTGCATAAACAGTCTGAATTTGAGGAAGAAAACAGCTGGGGGAGGAGAGATTGAATGCTTCCTTCTTGGTGTATGGCAGTCCTGATCCAATTGGAGCCACTTACAATTACTCTAGAGTGAGAAAACAAGAGAGGGGTCAGCCACATGCCACATGATTAATGCAACGTGCCATTTGGTCCGTCGGATTTGGTTTCAATGGGTGACACTGAGACTTTGCATTCCTCTGCTCCATCTCATTCATTGCAACACCTTCGTCACATCCTTCTTCCAGCCCCGTCTCCCTGCTATCCAGCCTGGGATTCCTTCCACCTGGAGCAAACTCCCTTTCCCCTTCTCTTTCTCTCTTTCCACTTCAAATATCACCTTGGTGTGCTCATCTTTAATGAAAGACTGAAATCATACATGTACTGTCGGCTTTTTCAGTGGCACCAGCAAATCTTCTCCTGCTTTGGAGAACAAGTATTGCCACCATTCACAAGTTGTGTATTGCTTTAAGTGTCTCCTCCTCTGGTTCTTGTTGAAGAAAGTGCCTGCCAGTCCAATCAAAAAGACACATGCTGTGCAGAGGACCCATCATCACCGTCATCATCACTCCATCTTCTACCATCACTGTGTGTCCATTGGACACGTTGCTTGAGGATGCTTGAAATTAGAGCCCAACAACATCAAAGGTTGCCTGTCCTTAACCTGGTCTAGCCAATTTGTCTTGAGGGGACACACCCAGAGCTCCTTCTAAGGGATAGGGAGTCCCAGTCTGGACTCCCTGGTATTTCCCAGAGAGCTCAGCCCCTTCAGCTGGCCAGCGCCTGTTCCGCAATCACTAATTATTTGATGTCTTCTTGAGTATTGTGAAGCACACTCCCCCTTTCTAGAAATCTGTTGAAAGGTTTAGTTACTGCTACTGTGCAATCATGTTGGGTACTACATGAGCAGAGCTGGCTGGAGCCGGAGGT
This sequence comes from Varanus salvator macromaculatus, assembly GCA_023646645.1. NCBI lineage: Eukaryota > Metazoa > Chordata > Lepidosauria > Squamata > Varanidae > Varanus > Varanus salvator. The sequence goes on from JAIXND010000795.1 coordinate 10,309,600, forward strand.
CAGAGATCTCTTCTGACTCACTATGTTTCTAAGAAAAAATATGCTACTATTTCCCCCCATCGCTTTATTGTTTTTCCATACCAGACACTGGAATGCAGCCCCCAGGAGCTTTTCTGAAATGGAATCTGGCCCTTGGCTGAAAGAAGAGGCCAGGCCTCCTCTGAGGGAAGGCTGCTTCATCTCTTATGGAAGCGGGTCTTCCGCTGAATGTCTGGAACTTCCTCTGCACTGATAAGGTGCCCTTAAGAAACTTCCAGTGCACAGGCAGTCCTGAGACTGATGTGACTCCATCACCATAGAATTCCAGCTCATACAGTCAAATCTGTGTAGCCACATTTCCCCTCCCCTCCCGTCCCCTTTTCTTTTGTTGAAATTTTATGATCAACTATGTGTAATAAGACAAACTGAACACCCATCTGAAGATCTCCCCATTTCCCCTAGCACTCCATTGCTTAGTTCTCACTTATGACATCAGATTAGCCATGGTGAAGGGGGCTAGAGAGAAAGGCCATGAACCTTCAGCTTTCAGAGCTCCACAACCACCATCAAAAGAGATCAACCGCTCTCAGCCCAATGTACCTGAGAGGCTCCCTTCCTTGACATCATACCAGAGGTCAACAGGAGTTATGAGCATGGTCATCTTCAAACTACATCAAGGAAGGAGGTTCCATAGTTTCAACCTTCACTCTCTCCTGTTAGTGAGAATAAGGTTATACTTGCTGTCTGATTCAGATGCAGTGAGGGGTCACTGCGGTCATGCTGATGATGGGGTGCTGCCTTGGGATTAATCTCTCTACTGAAGCTTAGAGCTCCTTGCAAGCCTTTGGGTGCTTCAACATCTCCTGACCGCACCTGCCTCACACTGTTGTCAGAATGGAACGTACGCATAGTGACCACTGTTAAGAATTTCAAGCTCTTTAATGCTCTGTTGATGTGGATCATTCGAATAATATAATCTATTTGTTCCAACAGATATGAGGATGAAATTAACAAACGTACAGCTTGTGAGAATGACTTCGTGGTGCTCAAGAAGGTAATTGCCCTTGAAACTTGAAGCTGAAATAATTTGGGGGATCTCCTCTGCTCCATGATTTGTGTCACATTTTCAATAGTCACACTCACAATAGCACCCATGCAAAACCCAGAGAATTGCAGGTTTTGGCCTAATGAATGAACACAATAGTTAATGGCAGAACAGAACTGATATGCCTGACTTCTGCAATCCAGCATTTTTTCAAAATTCCTACCCAGAATGTCTAGTTTCAAAAAGTTCAGATTCTGGCTATTGAATCAGAGCTTCTAGTTTGCAAAATAAAAACTTCTTCCTTTAGACTTGTGTTTGATTGTAGGGTACGTCCACATTGGCCATTTTCAATGCACATTGCTCTACTGTGCATCACACTAATACACTCTGCAGCCCACATCGCACATCAGGCCCTGTTACCGGCACTGCTCAACACCCGCAACTTTATTTTTATTCCTAAGGATGTTGATGGCTCCTACATGCACAAGGTAGACTTGGGATCCAAGGCTGATTCTTTGACGCAGCACATCCAGTTCTTAAAAACACTCTTTGAGGAGGTAAGCATCTTTTCATCTGTACTGTATTTTCAGGAGAGTGTATTCCTAAGCCAAATATATTATCCAGTGTATGTGACACACACACACACACACACACACACACAAATGATGCATTTCCACAGCAAACTACATTGGAGTGGGCAGCATTGGCTGTGGGTCTTGTGCTCTCCAATTACCACTGCCCTGGACACACTCAATTTCAAAAACATCAACAGAACAAAACCCAAAGGGTGCTATGAGCAGCCCATATCAGCTCCAAGAGTGCTCCAAGAATCGCGTTTTGACTGCAGGCAAGCTGAATTTAGCACTCCCCATGCTATTGAGAACTTTAGAATGGATAGCCACTGTGTTGCATCCAATGATATTTTAAATTATTGTTATTTTTTAAAAATTAAAAAAAAATAGTTCAGTCCACAGAGGGAGGCACCAGGAAGGCACAAATGGCCCCTGCCCTCCTGCAGTTGCTCAGCCTTCGCAGGGGTTGCTACACTTCACCAAATAGCCTTAGGCAGACTATTAGAGCAATAACTTTGATGTGTCCCTTGTGATGTCTTTGACTTGTTCTTAAAGCACCCCAAAGCTGAGTGTCTCTCTTCAGTCAGGTCACTGTTTTAACTCGAGTTAAGCCCACCTGTCCTTAAAACAGGTTGGCTGGGGGCATGGCAGGCCTTCTTTTACCTCACCAGCCTCCCTGGGCTGGCACACAGACATATGATCTGCTCAGACAGACAGACAGATGCATCCTCCCTATTGTGCAAAGGCCAGGCCCGCCGCAAGCATCAGGCGCTGGAGATGGCAAGGCTGCCTCCTGCCGCAAGAGGCTCTAAAATGCAGAGCTTCTCCTTTCTCATACGAGCCCGCAGGAGCCCTTCATTTAGTGCGGTGCGGGAAGTAAGCATCCACCCTTTCAAAAGGCCCATAATTAAATGCCATGAGTTCAAAATTGGATTCTGTTGATGCTCGGAACATCTCACTGAGAAATTATAAAGGTAAACATCAGGGAAGAGTTTTCAGAAAAATAACTTCTCTCTCTGTCAATCTGTCTCAAATGTCACTTAAGGACAGGATTGGGGTCTTAAGTAGAAAGAGAATGAACTATTCCTCCTCTTCCTCCTCCTCTTCTTTTCCTTTTCCTCCTGCTCCTCCTCCACAAATCCCCTTTTGTTAAGTTTATAACCTGCCTTAAGCATTTTCTTGAACTGAAAAATGAGATTAAAAATACTACTAATCTACAGATGAGCAAGCAAATACTGGTGCCAGAAATCATGTGATGTAAAGACCAGGATATTGTGATATCCTGTGGATAACCACAACCTTTCTAATCCCCACAGGAACTAGCTCAGGTCCATTCGCAGGTTCAGGAGACCAATGTTATCCTACAAATGGACAACAACCGAAGCCTGAACCTGGAAAGCATCATTGAAGAAGTCAGAGCTCAGTATGAAGAAATTGCCAGAAGGAGCAGGGCTGAGGCCGAAACCTGGTACCAAAGCAAGGTGAGAGTCACGACAAACACAAAACCTCACCAACATGGATTTGAAAGAACATTTATTAACTGTTCCAAAATGTATACTGGAATTCAAAACTGTTCTTGTCTGTGGCCAGCAGTGCCTTTTATCAGTTTTGGCTGATTTTCCAACTTGTGCCTATCTAGACAGGCCAAACCTGGCAATAGTGATCCATGCTCTGGTAACCTCTCACTTGGACTATTGCAATGTGCTCTAGAGGGACCTGCCCATAAAAATGGTCTAGAAATTGCAATTGGTTCAAAGCAGGGCAGCTTGCCTCCTGACGAGACCCTGGTGGGTAGGCCAAGGCTTCCAGGTGACGTCTGGGCCCATTTTAAGGTACTTAAGGTAATTTATACATCCCTAAACAGTTTAGGACCTGTTTGTGCATTGTGTCTGTACTCTGATTGGTCTCGTGTTCATCTGTTTACATAGGCATTTACCTCTTGTCCAAAGCACCCGCTTCAGTATTTACAAATACTTAATTATAATGTATATTATCATTTATTTTAAGTATTAATATTAATAATATTATGAATTTATATTTAATTATATATTAACATTATTATTTTATAATTCAATACATCTGTCATGTGTTGCAACAGACGTACTACTGTGTTTCTCCATCCATCTGGCTGACAATCTTAACTAGGGCTTATTTTGGAGTAGGGCTTATATTATGAGCATCCTGAAAAGTCACGCTAGGGCTTATTTTCCAGTTAGGTCTTATTTTTGGGGAAACACAGTATGTTTTAAACCATCCTGAGAGTCATTGCCTAAATAGGAATGGAATAGAAATGCCTTAATAAATGCACAAATAAATTAAAAAAATAAGCTGTTCTCCCCACACCAGAATGTAAGATCTCTGAAAGGTGAGGTGTGTCATCCAGAACCAAGATAGCAGATCCTCAACCATCAAAGTAAATCCAGATTCAGAATTTAAGAAAGCACGTCAAATCCCATGGGTGGTGCTACTGGCAGTTTTTCAATATAAGTTCTTGTAGTAAAGTCTGAGATACAAGAGCTCAAGAAAAATAATTTCAGATTGGCTCTTGGTCTTTCCTTTAATGACATGCATAATGAAAAAACTCCTTTCTCCTTTAGCCAGTTCTTATCTTCTCAAACACAGCTTATAGCTGATCCCTAAATTTTTAAGAAAATGAATCAGCATACCACCTAAAATGAATGACAGCTGATTGAATAGCTTTGTAACCAGGAATGTCGTCTCTGTAACTCTTTGAAGCCTGAAAGGGGTTCCCAGCTCTCTATATTCCTTGATCCTTCTGACTTGAGAGTCAGTTTAACTTACTTTTGATGGCAAAGGAAGGTGACATTTTCCCAGCTTTCCTTCCTACACCTTGCTGGTAATACATACAAGACAGAACTATTTGTTTGGGTCTGATCACATGGTTTCTCTCCATCTGCTCCTCAGCCGATGTTCAGCTAAGCATGAACTACAACACGCATGCTGATCTGTGTGTATAAGAATTGTTCTGGATGTATATTCAAGATGACCACCTGGTCCAAAGATCTTGGGTGTGTGTTTATTTGTGAAGAGCAAGCCATGGGTTAGCAGCATTAAGTGATTTCTATTTTCAGTATCTGTGCTGAAATGCCTTGTCACATGGCTACAGTTTTGTTCTTTGCTTTGTTCTATCAGTTCGAGGAACTGCAGACGGCGGCTTACAAACACGGCAATGAATTGAAATCCACGAAAGATGAGATTGCAGACATGAGCCGGGTTGTCCAAAGACTTCGCTCTGAAATTGAAATAGTGAAGAAAGGGGTAAGACACAATATACCCTTTGGGCTCTTTCTATTTTCCACATAGCTTGTGACTGTTTCTGAGGCAACCAACTGATTGAGGCAGCTACTGATGTCTTGAGGCTCGCACTTTTGTCTGCTGTGAAAGTCTAGCACAGGGTTTGACCCATCCCAGGATGAGTCTCATGCAATTCACGGGCTAGCCAAACTGCTTCCTTTTATGCAGATGTTTGTTTGCTACACCTGAGTTCCTCTCCAAGGACCTCAGAGCATCTTACCTATGGGTCCAAGGCATGGGTATGCGTAGCTTTCATCCAGGCAACTCACCAGTCCAGATGTGCTTAGTTTCATCTGTAGAACCTCACTGAATGCCTACAGACTACATCATATATCCTACATAGTGGAACTGTACTTCTTATCCTCTGAATGGCACCTGGCCTTACCATATTTATGTATTATTTATTTATTAAAAGCTTTTCTGACCCTTCCACTACAAGCATCTTGGGGCGGCTTACAATAAATTAGCAATGGTCAAAGCTCCAGTACCTTTGCTTTAGGAAAGGAGGTGAGCTTTCAAGAAAAGAAAGAAAAGGTGGAATGCAGGGTTATGAAACATGAGCAACAGAGGGCTAGGCAACAATCAGTGGAGCAATGGAGGGAAAGTTGGATGACATGGCGAAAATCTTGCACTATCTGATGTCTAAAACATCTTCTTCCTGATTTTTACTGCAAGGATCTCCAGTGCAGAGCTGTGGTGGAGGCAGAACTGATCAGAGCCGAGAGAGTGCCAGGGAAATTGCCAGACAAGGCACACAGCCTCACTGTGGAATCAGTTTGCACCATTCCTTCCTACGTGCAAATGTTTCCTTTCCAGACACAACCAGGCTGCCACTCCATGTCCTAAACCAGCACTGCTCTCCCGGTCTCCGTTCCTCATTGCATACAAACAATAATCACATTACTGGCTACAGCGAGCAAAGCCCTCACCAGTCAAAGCAGCAGCAGCAGCAGCGTGTGTGTGTGTGTGTGTGTGTGTGTGTACTGTATACAATGACTGATGGCTCATTTTGGTGCAACTCTGTATTTATTTATTTATTAGATAAATTTCTATGCTGCCCCTTGCCAACTAGCCTCGGGGCGGCTTACAACAAATATAAAGTATTGGCCATATATATAAAGTATTGGCCATAAAGTAGCCCGGCCAGTTTGGAGTGTGCAAAGCCGAATCAGCCCTCAGGTTATTTTTGAGGGACCTGCGGTGCTCTCCAAATGGATAGTGCAGGATCCACACATGGGCAGGCACACAGACAATCGCCACTCTCCCTACTTCCTCTCCCTCCTAGAACAGTGTTTTTGGCAAGATGCTAGAAGGCAAGTCAGGAGCAGTAGCCAAGAGAGGCTCCATTCCTCCATTTCTTTTTTCAGGTCAACGGCCTGCAGTCTTCCATCGCAGAATGTGAGCATCGTGGGGAGCTGGCCCTCAAAGATGCGCAGACGAAGCTGCTTGACCTGCAGACGGCCCTCGCCAAATCCAAGGACGAGCTGGCTCGCCTGCTGCGGGACTACCAGGAGCTGATGAATGTGAAGCTGTCCCTGGACGTGGAGATCGCCACCTACAGAACCCTGTTAGAGGGAGAGGAGATCAGGTGGGTGCAGGCCAGAAAAGCAGACCTGTGCAGTGGAACATGGAGCTGTGTGCAAACCCCCTGCCATCTGGGAATCAATCAATTTTGTCTAAATGTGGCTTCCGGCTCTTTTCAAAGGAAGAGCCACTGTCCAGTAGGGTGGAGGTAGGAAGACCATAGAAAGTCCCTACAGTGACGAAGGTAGGTCAGCCTTCATTTCCATAATGCCTCTGGAGGGCATCAGGTTGGGAAGTTCTAGAGCGAGGTGTCTAGACTGGCAGAGAAAGCATGGATAGGAAGGACAAGTACTGGACACTAAACAGAACATAGCCTTAGGTCAGTCTTCCCCAGTCAGATGTTCATGACATTCATCAAAATATGTCCACCCATCATCATCATCATCATCATCATCATCATCATCATCATCAATATAAGTGTTTTTCAGACCTTTCGTTGAGGAGACCTAGACTGTCAACATTTCAGGGAGGAAGCTGGGAGTCAATGTATTGCTGGCATTCAGTGTAACATGCATGACCCAGAGAATTTGAGAAAGGCAGGACCATAGAACAGGAGGGGAGCCAAAAGCAAAATTCAAGATGTCTAACCTTGGGGGCAAGCAACTTAAAGATTCCAGATGTCCTGAAACAAATGAATGTCCAAAGCCCATTAATCTGGCAAAAGTGGTGTGCAGAGGTATTAAAAGAAAGCTCCACAAATAGGAGCTACCACTGAGGAGCCTGGGAAACTTGTGTGCATCTCTTTGTCATAGTCCTACCTCCACAGTTTTATTCCTCCCCCTCCCCACCAAATGACTGCACCCTCATTTTATTGCGACCTCCTCTAGGCCACCCATTCCTAACCTGCTGCCCTCCATATTTTTCTGAATAAGTTTTATTTGAAATTATAATCCTAAAAAAAAAAAAAAAAACAAGGACAAAAAGAAAACTACAAACAACATCCATCATCACAAATATCGAGCCCGCTGGGTCAGTCCCCATACCCTTCTTTTTCCATTTATGATAATTTAGAAACATATTTAAATCTAAGTCAAGTCCCATTTCTCTAGCCAATAATAAAAAGAGTCCCAAGTTTGATAGAAGTCAGTATCGTCTTTCTCCTTCAGTGATAAAGTCAATCTATCCATTGCTGCACAGTCCAGAATCTTTTTTAGAATCATTTCATTGGTGGGTAGTTCCTCACTTTTCCAGTGTTGAGCGAATGCAATCCTCGCCACAGTGATTACATGTAAAATCAAATACATTTCTTGTTTACTAATGTCCTGTGGTATAATGCCTAATAAAAAAACTTCAGGTTTAAAAGCTAAGGATTTTTGTAACATTTCCTCGAGCCATTTATGTATTTTAATCCAATACTTTTTCACATTACCGCAAGTCCACCACATATGATAAAAAGTACCCAATTTATGTTTGCATTTCCAACATCCATTTGACATATTTGGAAACATCTTAACTGATCGATTTGGCAACAAATACCATCTATAAAACATTTTATATAAATTTTCTTTATACGAGGTTGCTAAAATTACCTTAATATTTCTCTCCCACAGCTTTTGCCACTTTTCTAATTCAATATTATATCCAAAATTTTGTGCCCATGTTATCATAGCTTCCCCTCCATATTTTTCTGGAACCACAACTCCCACCATTCCTGGCTATTTTCCATGTTATTTTAAAAGTTCTTCAGGGCACCAGGTTGAGGAAGACTGCCCTAGGGTTTCATTTTCAGGTTTTGTCACATGGATCCAAGGAATCTTCCTTGAGGTGTGAGCATGTGACATTCAACTCACTTCCTCCATCCACGAAACCAGTCACTGCGGTGAACAAGGGCACCGAGCTATTTTGACACCATCTGTTCTTATTGTAACGTGCTGTTTTCTTGTTTCTCCAATTAGGATGTCAAGCGATTTCACAACACCAGTCAACATCTGTAAGTATCTACTTCAGTATTCAGCTACATTTGGAAATGAGGGACAGAGGGTCAAAACCTGACGTGATTTTCTATCCCCACAGCTGTGGTCAGCAGTTCCAGCACCATCAGTGGAGGAGGAGGAGGCTCTGCGGGATACGGCCTTGGAGGGGGAAGTGGATATGGCATCGGAGGGGGAAGCGCCTTGAGTGTCAGTGGAGGAGGTGGAGGTAGCTATGGACACAGCCACGTCAGTGTTGGAGGAGGACGAGTGAGCCGGTTTAGCAGTGGAGGCAGCCTGAGCGGTTCTGGAAGCATTGCTGGTGGCGGGTATAGTTATGGAGGGGGTGGCTCCAGTGTGAAGGTCGTGTCATCCACAAGCTCCTTGAGCAAAAGAATAAGCACCTAAGGTGTGCAAAGCATTCGACAGCCCCTGCTTCAGGAATTGAAAGATGATCCCCCAGTGATCCCCTCCTCCAATATACGCACTTTCAGGTTACTGTCACCCGCAAGCACCACACTTCCTCAACACCGAAACAGAAATAAGACCAATGCCCTGTTATTCTGCCTAGTACAACATTTCCCATGCTATAAGCTATGACCAGATGGGTCCCCTTTTAAAACTGGGTACCACTCCAGACTCTGGGTACAGGAGTCACATGTTTGAACACCTCCCCTTCCCATTTCTAAAAGGAAGGAAGGAAAGAACTCCTTGCGCATACAGAGCCAGTCTCAAAGAAAGGAGGATTTCTAGCCTACTTATCAGCCCAACATATTAATTTTGTTTCTATAGGAGGCTTCTGAGGCATGATGGAAGCCTTGGAACATGTGATCACCACCCCCCTGCAGGTTCTGAAGTGGTTTGGCTCAGCTTTAAAAAAATGCAGTTTGTGGCATGATTCTCTCAATTTACCTCACACACTCGGCCGCAGAAGGCTTCAAAGAAGTACCTTGGCACTCAACTCTAAGATGCTCTTACACTTAGCCTAGTGGCTTTGCCTCAGGCCCATTGGATGACTAAGAAGCAGGGTGGACTATATTAAAACTAAAGATTAAAGCCTCACATCAGAGGTGCTGCTTTCATAAACTCCATTTCCATGTATCATCAGATAGTCCATTTGTAAATCCTTCCACAGCCTGCATGTGTTTTGCACAGCATTTCCTTTTCTTCAAATGTTACATGTTGGGAACAAGAAACACCCAGCAGCTTCATTCACCAAAGCTCTGGTCTTCCAAAGTTCTTGCCACAACAAATCTGTGAGAGTTTCAGGTACCCCAGGACTACTTTTACACCTCGGCAGGTGAAGAAAATAATGCTATTTTGGGGGACGGTGGTGCTTCATCTAACATCTCCCCCCCCCCCCGCCACATACACATGCTCAGAGCCCAGGAGCAAGGCTAACATCATAGGTTAGTCTAGGAACTTCTTACATGAAGCAGAAGGTATTTTTCTGTGCTTAAACTACTCCAATGGTGAGGCAGCAAAAGGAACAGTGACTTTATATGAGTCTAGGATGACTTCTTTAAAAAAAAGAGCTCTTTCTTATCATCTTTAAAATTCTAAGTGGCTTAAGGCAAATCTCTGAAGTATACAGAAAGGCTATTTCTGGAAGAGCTGTAGCTGCCTTCTTCCATGGCTGAGGCTAGAGAGACACAAACATTTTCCGGAGAATTGGAGGTGCTGTGACAGGCATCTTCGTCTCTGAGGTGTCCACACACCCTTTCGTTACACTGTTGTTTCTGGTCATCACGGGTTTGTGAACTTCCACAAGACAAAAGTGGGAGGTGGATGTTGCGAGACACTCAGGGGATCACATTTAGCATGATCAGCTGTTTCTAAATAAATATATCGGTACCAGCTTTGCCCTTCTGAAGCAATCCCTAAACATCCCCTTGTATTATTGCTTGCGGAGTTCCAGCACATTGCGGAAAAATGAAGCACAAGATTCCTCTTCCACCACGTGTCTAAAAAGCAACAGAAGAGAAAAATATCTGAAGCAAGTATGTTTTATGTACACTCACCATCTCTATCCCCACCCTTCCACATTTCTGAGCAATGGGTGTGTTATTTACAAGAACTAAGAAGGAGTTTTAAAAAATTAAATAGCAACCCAGCTCTGTGTTCTCTTTCAAGCAAATGAACCTCTGAGTGAGCTTTCACCTCTTGTGATGGTTTCTTCCTTCTTCTTGCATGTGCAGTTCCCAGTCCTGTGCTGGTGGTACGTAAAATTCAAAAGGTCTTTGTGTATTTCCTTTCGCCTTCTTGAGAGTTCTAACATTTCTGGTGTCTTTAATAAAACTACATTGTGTAGTAAAGTTGGCTTTGCTCAAAGCTTGTGTTTGTTTTAAATCAGTTTCAAAGAGGTTGTAAGCACTGCAGCTGATGAAAAAAGGTCACGATCTCAGTTTCCCAGCACCTGGGTATTGCTGCTAGTTTGAGTTGTGGAACGGGGATATATCCATTTTCCTGAGACTTGAAGACAGCAAGGGGCAGGAACGGAGCAGTATGCTGAATGTTGGAGAAGAAATAGTTGGAAATAACTCACTGTTGACAATCAACAGGAAGGTAGACACAGAAAGCCTCCTCAAGCTTGTGTTCCCTTTGTAGCAGTTGGACCATCATGACTTCCTCCAAAGGATCATGAAAGCCATCATTTGGAGAGCGTGCTTAGAATTCTGAGGGGGAATTCAGTCCTCCTTGCAGAACTACCTTGCCTTGGGTTTGATGGGAAGTGGAAATCCATGAATACATTTATATTGTAGAAACATCCTATATCAGATCCGGTCAAGCTGGAGGAAGCCCTAGTAGCCCTCTTGGGAAGACCAACCTCATCCATGGACTAAAGCCCTGGCAAATATATACAAGGTGAGCCTCTTCAGCACAAGCACAATCTTTTTATTTATTGAACACATTGTGATCCAGAGGTATCCTTCACTTATTGATCCGACAGTGACATTTGCAACCTCAGATGGTAGCAACACTGTAGGTTAGGTGGTTTCCAGTATCAGTGCCAATGCTGCTGGTGCTAGGAGCCATGGTGAGACAACCATGCCTTTCCCTCCTTAACAGAGTTTTGTGTAGAAATACTAATAGGAAGAGGTTGGCTGAAGGTGGGAGCGAATGCGAGAATTGCAAAAGGAGGATGACACGATTGCCTGGTCCCACTCTGCCCCGCCTGGAGAATCCTGTGGGTGAAGCAGGGCAAACGCACAATGAAAGTCTAATCTGGAGTTAATTCTTCTCAGCTCCATCCTATTAGGGACCTCACTGCTTGGGCCCTTACGATCATCAGCAAGTGTGAAGCACTGCGCCAAAGACGGAAAAACGATAAGAAGTCAAAGCTCAGCCTACAGGCTTCTACTTTATGATGCCGCTGAGATTTTATTTTGTTATCTTGTTTACCCTTTAAAGATATGGATCATGGATTCTGTTGCATTTGTTGGGCTAGAATTATTCTCATGCACCTGAACCAGTCTTCTTGTGGTTTGATATTCAGGTTGTTTACATCGACCTGTGAGGTGCTCTTTCCCATCAGTATCATGTCCTCCTAGGAGTCAGTGTGTGGCTCATTGCTGCCCCTGGTTGTTTGGTTTTGTCTTTTTGCAAAGGCTTTTGTCTGTTGTGTGAGGAATTGTTCTGCTTTAAACTTACAAACTGGCTGCGGGAAAATTTTTTTCCATTTGGTTTGGGTAAGAATTGAGCCAAAGCCACATATTTCTCCATATTTTGGATGGTATTTTTAAGTGAGTCAAGATTTAAGCAACACAAATGCAAGAGAGCGTGGATCCCTCTGCTACGTCACTAAGGAAGCACATCTCTGTCCTACTTACCTTATGCATCCCTGATGGGCATGTGTTTCCCAGTGGATTGCCCAGATTCATCAGCTGGACTTTAAAGAACAGCATGGAATGAACATTGGCACCTCTTGCTCGGAAAAGCAATGCTGATGTCATTTTTCTAATTCCAAGAATCCAGATGAGTAATTTCACTTGAGCGTGCTGTGGCTGCCAGAAATACACTTGAGGTCAGGGGGGAAGTGCCTGATTTTGGCAGCCCCTGCACAATAATCACGCCTGAAAGATGAACATCTGAAATGTTTGTACAAAGAAATGGGGAAAGCCAGTCTCTGCACCGATAGCATCTGATCAGATAAAAGCTCATGTAGTTTTTCATTCAGCAATACTACCCCACCATACACCTCAGGAGAAACTGAATAACTGGTTTCCTGCACTGATCTCACCTTGGAAGTTTCAGACTTGTGGAATTTAGTTGTCTTAAGGGGAAGGGCAGTGTTTAATTTAAGTAGGTCTCTTTTCCGTTTGGACAAGAAAACTTCTGGTGTGTGCGTGTGTGAGAGAAGCACTTCACCCATGACTATGGACCAGGTTGCATTCGCCTATTCTGGAGGCAGCAGATGCAATTCCCTCCCTGCTCCTCCATCACTCATCTCAGGAAACAGGAGCTTCCTTCCTGTTGCCCCCCAAGGAACGATTGATCTTGATCTTCTCTAATAGACATGCCAGTTCTAGGAATGATTCTTACCAACCTCTGAGGGTGGCACACTAATGCTTTCTCCTAGGAAGCAAGAAGGCCAGAAGTTGTGGCAGAGGTTGGCCCCAAACAGGCACTCATGAAAAGGTCAAGGGGTTATTTGGGCAGTATTCTGGAGATGTGTCTGATTTCCCACCCAGTTTGGGACCCTGCTGGGTTGGCTTGGGCTACTCTCAGTTTAACCTATCCCACAATTGTTCTGAGCACACCCACCCATGCTCCTCAAATGAAGGATGGGATGCAAGGGCTCAATAGATATCTCCTCCCATGGCACCAATTCACACCGCCTCTGCTCAGCCTTGTTGCTTGCTTCATGGCACAGCCTCTCCCTTCTCCACGCACCCCTCTGGGATGCTGCTTGTGCTGTACCTGGAACTGCCTCTGCATTCCTCCATCTCCAGGAGGCCACTCACTGTCTCCTGATTCTCCCCTCCCTCCCTCTCCTCTCTATCTTTTCCAGCTGTCATGGAGTCAACTGTTTCCAACGTCATCCCCTAGATTGCCTGTTCTCCAAGCACCTGTAACTCCCAAACAGGACCCCAACATGGAAGAGATAGAAGGAGAAGGAATGACCATCAGTGGTAGATCCTTTTGTCCCATCCAATGTCACAGTTGGCGCATAGATGCCAAAGGGGTTAAAAGGGTGTAGTAAATCTACCTCCCCGCTAAGGTTTTCTGGTTACTTGACCTACTTCTCTTGCCTATTTGCATCTAGCCAAATAATCAGCAGTCATTAAAGGTTGTGGACCTAGATCCATGGCGATGTCAAAATCACAACTGATGATGATGGTGATGATGATTTATATCCCACCATTCCACAAAAATTGCACTCAAGGTTGCTAACAATAATAACATCAAATGATCAAACTCTATTAAAACTTGATATAAAAACAACTACATTAAAAACAGAGTAAAAACATTTCAGCACCAGCTGGATAAGGTTAGTCGACCTGTACATTTTCAGGTCCGAACTTGGAAATAATCAGCAGCTTAATCAGTCTCTCTCTCTCTCTCTCTTTCTCACACACACACACACACCTCTATCTTAAAAGAGCGTAAAACCAGCACAGCAGCACAAAACAGCAAGTAACACTTGTAAAAGAGTTCAGGACTTAAAAGCCTGAGAAATTTCCATGTGGTTCCTATCTGACCCATTTCATGACATTTGACCTACATGTATATTGCAACTTGCTGGTACCAAAATGTACCATCGGATATAGTATTGTCTTCTGTTTTAACCTTCAGACTATGGTCCACTGATACCTTTGGGAGTAGCAATGCTCACAGAGGGCTCCCTTTTCCTGAATGCACTGAAACAGGGAAATCTGTTTCATCTGAGCTCAACAGATTCCTTTTCTGCCCTGAATCCAATGATTGGCAGCAAGTTAAGGTGTATCATTCATTCATTCATTCATTCATTCATTCATTCATTCATTCATTCATTCGGGCTTCTGTCTCTAGGATTTGTGCATATTTTTAAAACAAATAACGAAATGTGCTTAAAAAGGCACCCGAGCGCCACGTGGTTCCAGCTGACTTTGTGCAAAAGTGGAGAATTTGCACAAATCAGCTGATTCTACGCAAACTGCACTACAGCCTTGTCTGAATCCATCCTTGAATGGATGATGCAAAAGGTGCCTGATGAGCCACCAAATGTAGTTGGAACAGACCTTAACTAGTTAAATCAGAAAGGTTGCCTGAAGGGAATCCCCCTGAAAAGCAGAATTTTTCTTAGGGATGGTCAAATCTGTCCATTTAAGTTCCTTCTGCTCCGAAATATTTCATATCTCAAGCTCTTTTCACCAGAAAAAGAGGAAATTTCCAAATGCTGGTAATTTTAACCACAAGAGGAATAAACCTGATCCTCACTCTTCCCTAGTTTCATTCATGTTCCCTTCCTAAGAAGAGGCTTAATTCAAATATCTGCCAACTCATTTAAACTGATTAAGTTCAGGGAAATAACAGGAATAAGTCTTATGCTTCCTCTTCTCTTTTGTATTATTCTTTGTCCTTACATCACTCTCCAGAGCAATTCCGCTCATATATCTCACCGATGTGCAACCACCTTCCCACTGGAGCAGTGTTTATATGGGAGATAAATCATTCAGGCTACAATCCTGGGCTACAGGGCTGTTGAACCACAGGCCTGGGGCCCAGACTCAACCTCCTCGCACCCCAGTCTGCCCTCCAAGCGGTCCGCAGTTGGCCACGCCCCTTTCCCTGACTCCACCTCCTTCCTCCCAGGTGTCAATCAGTCATTCTGTGGTTTTCCAGGTTTTGTGTATGTGCACACACATGTATTTCTGCAATGCCTCTCCCATGGCTTAATGCCTGGAAGGAAGAGCTTGGAACTCAACCTATGTGGCCTCACCAATTTTGCCTCACGTCACTTGCACTGACTTTCCCCACCCCTGGAACGTTGCTCCTGAGCGCTTCTCCAAAACAGAAGTTGGCCTTTGGGCTAAAAACAGCCCTGCTCCCCTGCATAGAGGATGCAGCAACATACCAGGCACTAAGCTCCACCAACTGATTACGCTCCAGTCAGAGTGACTTCTGTCCAGACATGCCAAAGACGGCACTGTTAGTGACCAGCTCAAACCAGTGCAGGGTCACATGCATGGAGAGAAACGGATGTATTCTGTTTTCATCAAGGTTTAGGTTGATGGCAGCCCAGAGACCACGGGAGACAATGCAATGCACAGAGATTGATTGATTGATTGATTTTAATTCATATTCTGCAGCCAGTTAGTCCAACAGGACTCTGTGGACTTGTCATCCACAAGCTAATCTTTGCAGGTTTGTTACATGTAACATTCAGCATTCAGCTGCAGACACCTGAGCATAAAATATGCCCATCTGAGTTATGAGGATAGAAGAGCATATACAAAGCATGATCCAATTCCTGTCCACTCAAGTTTAAGTTCCACTGCATTTAAGGAGGTTCATTCCCAGGTGATTGAGTGCTGCATCCTAACCCTGCTTACAACATGGAGAAGCAGTGGCTGCGAACTCTGCGTGCCAAGCTTCTGTTCTGCCCCCTCACAGCTGGCACACAGAGAACCCACAGGCTGCCTCCCCCACGTTGGGATCGCTCTCCGGGAGGGCTTAGGGGCAAGGCAGGGAGGCAGGGAAGCTGGGGCAACAGCTTGCGCCCTATTGGAATGCCTCCCCTCTTCCGGTGCTCCTCCGCAGGGCTGCTTCATCCAGATGGCTGGCAATGGCCCTCGAGGTGAAATGCAGGGTGTGAGTCCGAGCTGCTGCCACCAGGCCACATGCCCTGCTTGGGGACACATAAGCCCTGCCTGAGTTTGGAGGCTTATGTGTGTTTTGACAGAGGATGCTGAATCACACCCTTTGTTGTTGACACAGAAGGCTGCAAACTGAGTAGCTGCAACCTGTTGGGAAATTACAGGAGGCATCAACTTAATGGAGCAAATTACAGCTGAGATGGAAAAGGATCCTTCCTTCAAAAGATGGTGAATGTGTCATTCCTCCTTCAGTCATTCAGATTAACAATGGATTAGCAAGGCAAATGAGCCTTGTTTAATGATGCCACCAACACTGTGTTAGACAATTGCTGTCTCAAAGGCATTAAATGCAAGGGAGTTGGTTGGAACAAGGTGGGACAAACTGCCAGGAGAGCCTCCCTTTGTTGCCTCACAGCCATCAGACTTGGTGGCTCCAGACCAGGATGCCCTCCTTGAGAGTGGCAGCCGGAGGAGAGGGATTCCAGGCATGGGGCCATTGCTGCAAGACAATGGCAGCAACAGACAACAGACAACATACCCTCATATATCACAAACCCTTACCTCTGCCAGCCGAGACATTCACACGCTGTACAGGTCTACCTTTGTGGAAGTAATGGCTCCTGAGCAGGTATCTGAGCATGCAGACATATCCTGATCAGGATCCTGCCTGAGGCAGAGGAATTCCAGGGATTTCAAGTGAATGCAGCCCCCTTTCCCTCATCCCATGCAACAGCATGGTGCAAAACTCAAATGCTTTCACTCAGCAAGCTGATTTCCGCCTTGCATTGGGTGTGAAACAGTGTCGTTCCAGAGTTGTGCATGCTGGCACTGGTATTGCTCTAAATGGTGCAGACTTCTTATTTAAATGAGGGAATGCTTCACTAGCTCAGGCCTTAATGATTTCTTCAGAGCCATTGCATTGCTGACCTACCTCATTGTACAGCAAGGTCTAGGCACTCACCAAAGGCCAGTCTTGGAAAGAAGGGAGTCATTGCTAAGGTAGCTTGGAGTGTATGCTTCAGAGGTACACTGGAGCTAGGTCCTAGAAAGTCAAAGGCATCTTTGAAAGATACTCTAAGATGCCTCAGTCTGGAAGAATCTGAGTCTGATGCATGATTTGATTAAAATGTGGCAAAAATTCTCTCTCTGTCTGAATAGGTAAGAGGGTAGAGACAAAAACAGTACAGGGTCTGGCAGATTGGGGAGAAGCCAAGACATAAGAACACACACAGAAGCCTGTTGCATCAGGTCACTCCTTCCTTCCTTCCTTCCTTCCTTCCTTCCTTCCTTCCTTCCTTCCATTGTTATACTTTGAAACTGCCCCACAACTTAAGTTCTTTGGGTAGTGTAAAATACACTGAAAACCTAAAATATAAAGTCCTAGTGAGAAAAAAAAAGAATAAAAGCAGCACATTAGAAAACCGACCCAAATTTGATAGCAAAGAGTAAAAACACCTTAATCCATCAAAGCAGCAACGGCAAAAGTGCAGCGATCTCAAAGCACCAAACTGAGAAGGCTGTACTGCAGGCACAAGGGGAGCCTTCTCTGCAGAAGGCATTCTGCAGAAGAGGTGCCGTCCCCAAAAGCCCCTCTCTCTTCTAGTCTTCTGCCTTACTTTATTTGGCAGGGGTGCCTGGAGGAAGAAGGTGACCTTCAAGTCCAGGGAGGTCAATATGGGAAGAGACGCTTCTTTGGGTAACCTTGCCCAAGCCATTTGGAGCACTGGGCCCATTGATTCCAAGACCCTGCTTCCTCCAAAGCCCACCCCTCCACTACTGCAATGGGGCTCAGCAGCATAGCAGCCTTACTCCATTGCTCAGACTGTGTGAACACTTGCTAGTTCTGCCCCCAAGCCACCGCTGGCCCAGTCCCTGTTCTCCAGGTGTTTGAGGGGAGGTCTGAAGAGACATCCTTGCTCCCCTGCCTCTACAGGCTGCCCCAACGGTCTGGAAACATGTTCTCCATGGTGCCATCAGGGTTGGATTTGGGGGCAAGAGTCAGTGGACCCAGCAAGGGGGTCCCCAATTACAGCAACCAGGAAGAACTGGTCCTGTCTAATCTTGGAAGCTAAACAGGGTTGGGCCTGGTTGACACCTGGATGGGTGACTTAAAGTTTGAGAACTGCCCAGAGAGCTTCAGCTACAGATGGTACAGACATGTAGATGATGATGATGATATAGTTTTGCTATTTTCCTGCAGCCTAGCTGGCTCTACCCCAACAGCTGTCAATTTTATCCATAATTAAATGGCCCAACATGCTAACTTATGCACGCCAAGGGGAGACAGCACTTCATTTGCATAAGAGTGGCTGACCTGGGCTGAACATATTACAATAGTTATGTAATATGTCACAAGGAACAGCTTCAGCATGCCCTACTTCTTGTAATTTTAACTTGACATTCCCGAGACTCCCTGATTCCCATCCACTACTAAAATAGTTCCCCTCTCCAAGCCTGTTGGGAAGGTAGCCCAGTTATTGCTGTGCTGAGTAAGATCAATGCAGAGCTACAAGTGAGGAATAATGTCAGGAATGGTTCCAAATCGCGTTCTGACAGAGGAAAAATGTTTGCTCTCCAGCCAACAGCATGTATTGGAAGTTCATTTTGGTTTGCATCTTCTGGACTAAATGCAGACTTGGGTTGCATTGGAGTTTGCGAGTGCAGTTCATGGACCCCAAAGAATGCATTTGACAGCATGCATACATTTGAGAAATGTATCCTGTTGACAACAGCACACAAATGCACATTAACTGATGGTACAAGAATGTGTGCTTTTCAAGATGTGTACAATTAATGCATTCATCTGCAAAATGCATGAAAATACATCCAGATTTTCATGGAAAAAGAAAAAATAATGCTCATAATCTAATATGGATTTGAGCTAGAACACACTTTAGAGAAGGAATTCAGATAACTTGAGTCAGCTTGAGTTTCGCTGGTTCACAAGTACATAATAACAATCCAACACTCAAACATATTTTTCAATGCAATGGATGCATTTCCATCACATTCAGATCAGTTTGTCACTTGTTGGAGTTAGTCCACAAAGACTGAAGAGTTACAGTAAGCCTGCAAGTTTGACAATTGCAGTAGTTCACTTTCCATATATATTTTCAGCTTCATCCACAATGAACCAGGAATTTTCTATCCTGTAGCCAATGATACCAATTAGCAGTGTCACTCTGAGCAAGCAGAGATGAATGGATGGATGAAGCTACAATTTAGTGACACCTTCACAAACCCAACAACCACAGAAAATGGCTGATCAGTAGATTCAGCACATCCATTTCCAAGCTTCTGCCTGAAGAGCTCTGTACATTCCTCTTTCTTCATTGTTTTAGAAAACCTCCTATTTCCCTCCCAGGAGCTTCAAGGATTCAAAAATAATTCTGATTAGACTGTTATTATCAAGAACCACCGGGACATTCTGAGGCACCTGGAAGTCTTTTTGCTTGGCTTGGCTTTACTTGGCTTGGCTTTGCTTTGTCGTGTGGGGGTTTGCATGAGTTCCTGGGAGTTTGCTCAGTCCACAACACCAGGCCCATGGCTAGGATAAGTGAGCTGGGATCCCTTGAAAACGCAACTCTGCAAAACACTCTTGCAGGCATGGAACTCCTACATGGGCAGGACAGAGAAAGGGTGAAACATGCAGAAGGGCAAATGCAGAGGACCTCTTTGAAACCATTTTGCTCATGCCTAATTGCCTATGGGAAACCGACTGATTAGATACTACAGGGTTGTCATCAAGAGGCTTGCAAGCCAAGCATCTCTTTTCCATTTCAGATTATTTCATCAGCATAAGGTTAGCATTCTTTGATGCCTTTTTGTTTGCATGTTAAACATGCACACATTTGCCATTTATGACTTCCAAGCAAACCAGTCCGATGGATTTGCCCATTCATTATCTTGTGGCCAAGCCCAGATCTTCTACGGAATAAAAGGGAGAACTTCTGATGGACATAGGAAAGGGGCTCTGTTCTTTCCCTCTCTCTTTCACGCCTACGCTTCCTCTGGGATCTGTTTGCAGCTCAGCTTTGCTTCATCCACCTTTGCCCTGCGCCTCAACGAGCCAGCATGAGCCGACAGTGCTTCAGCTCCAGGTCTCTCAATGGAAGATGGACTCGGCCATCAGGCTCAGCCATCAGCAGGGGATTTCATGGTGGCAACAGCCTGTCCTCCATCTGCTACACCGGAGCGGGCAAATGTGGTGGCTACAGCAGCATCAGTCACTACAACATTGGCCGTAGCAGGAGACTCTCTGGAGGAAGCCTTGGAGGATACGGAGGAAGCAGTGGTGGATACAGCGCGGGCTTTAGGGATTATAGCAGCTTGGGCTTTGGCTCCGGGCCCTTTGGCTATGGAATTGGGCCTGTGGGCTACGGTGCTGGAGTCGCACAGCCTGGGGGCTTTAGCAGCCACAGTGAGGAAGGCTATGAGCAAGCCGGAGAAGCTGGCAGTCAAAGCCTTGAAAGCTACAGCGGTGGGTGGGGTGGTAGCTACGGAGGCAACGGCTTCAGCAGCCAGAGTCTCGGTGGCAGCTGTGGCAGGGGCTGTCAGACTGCAGGCTTCAGCAGCCGAAGCCTGGGCGGTGGCCTGTCCGGTGGCAGGGGCCTGATCTGTGGCGGCTGGGGGCATGCACCCATGGGCCGCGCTGGTGAAGGCAGGGGGATTCACGCGGTCAGAGTCAACGCAAACCTTTTGCGGCCCCTTTGCATTCAGATCGACCCTGAGATCTCTCGAGTGAAAGAGGCAGAGCGAGAGGAGATCAAAACACTCAATGACAAGTTTGCTGGGCTCATTGATAAGGTGAGATACCGTAACCATTGTTCGTGGAATTTTATTCTTTTCAGCAGCCACTGCTGAAAATTTAGTCTTGGGACATAACCCAGTGAGGTTGCCCATCACATTCCCAACTCAGGAGTATGGGCATCTCCTGGTGGGCAGGAGTAGTGTGGCGGCACTGGCTGCCTGGGCATTCTTCGCACCCTGCAAAGCAGGTGGAGGACTGATCTTGGCTGCCTAACCAGAGCAGTTCAGGGGGAAGCTAAGCGGAGGCACTGCCAGGATATCTGTGCCTTGGTGCTGCTGGTCTCCCCCGTTCCATGCCCCTCAAAATGCCCCCCAAGCCACTTCTTTGAGGCTACTATCATGACCCCAGAGAAGTAGACAGATGAGTGTGGAGTGCTCCACGCTGTGATCCCCAACTTCAGGGGTGCAACTGGTTTTTGACCCCAAAGCTGAAACTGCTGTGGCCTTCTAGATACTGTTTGGGGATTCAAAGAATGACTTTATTCTACAATCCTTCTGCAACCTGATTCTGCAATTCTTTTTGCACAGGGGCTTTTGTGGGGGTGGGGGTTGGGGGGAACAGAAGGCTACATATCTGCGCTCTGCCATAGGTTCCGAGTTCTTCAAACGGTGACTACATTACTCCTTGTCTTTTTGAAGCATTGTATTTGCTTATCCAGTTCTGATCTGATGGTTGGTTGATTTGTCGTATCCATTTGCTTCTGTATTTGCTCTATTGGTCTTACTTAGCATCAGCTGCTTAATCAATTTAGGTTAAATAACTTTGCATAATGACAAAACCGCACATGTCCCTTCAAAATATAAAGGCGAACTTCCCAGTTGTGGAACCATGCTAGGGCCACATAGCTTTTGTATTACCTAATGAGCTACCAAATCAGCTCTGCACTGATTAAAATTGGCCGGCAATAACTTGCCAACTGAAGCAGTGCATTGAGAACGGTAATGGTGATGGTAGCAATGCAGTCCAGAGCAGCTCCAGCAACCACGGCGCCAGAACTACAGCTATGTAATTGTACATTTTGGACTTGGTGATCTTCTGGGGAGCCTGTCCTTTTTAGATGGCAGTGTGTATTCCTTCACTTACTGCAAAATATGGGGAACCAACCCTCCTGTTTTGGAGCGCTTCCTGCTTGCTTTGCTGTGTGGGGCCCTGTACTGACCTGATGGCACCATTGCTGGAAGTGTTGAGGTCCATGCAGGGAAAGATATGGGGTGGCGTGACATCCAGCAGCACCGAGCAACTGTCTCTCCAGAAATCCCAGAGTAAGAGCGTAGCAGAGGCATGGATTGTGCAGCATGTGCTGTGCAGCCTCTGGCCTCGTTTTCCCCTCGGGTACCACACAGCACCCCTTCCCTTCTGGGGTGCTTTCTCTTCAACTGCTTTGAAGCAAGTGAAGCAGGGAGCCAGGGGTGCAGGCCAACCACTCCCGGTTCCCTCAGCAGAGGATGCTCGACTCCATGGCCCTTTCTCCTTTTCCTGGCACTGTGCTCTGTGAGTACTCATGCTGCTCCGGCCGGCCTGGGAGTGCGGGGTGGGCTGTGTGTGCAAAGTGTGGCTGGAGGGTTGCACACAAGCAGTCTGTGCTTAAGCAGACTGTCTGGGAGGCAAAAGACAGGATGGCGGATCCTCTTTTCTGCTACAGACACTGCCTGGACAAGCAGTTGGACCCCGTTTCAGCACTGGGTGCGGGAGGGCCCTCCTGAGGGCAGCAGGCTTGCCTTAGAGGGCACAGGGTGGGCTGCCCTCCCATGGCTTGCCCCACCTCTTCTACCTGATGCTGCCTAATGGCAGGACTGGCTCTGGAAGCCGGTCTTACTGTGTTCAACGCTGCCCATCCACTGGTAACTATAGCATAGCCGCAAACATTGGCTAATCTACCCATTCAGTGGATTAAGGCTGCAGCCCTGACTCCCTTGCCAGGGACAAAGTGCCACTGGAGGCAGCCGGGCCTGCTACTCAGTAAACATGCACAGGGATGCGATGCAGACTTGGCCCCCTGCTTATATGCGAAGCCCATGCTCTTTCAGTGGCATATGCAAGGACCACCACTCTCTTCTTAACATATGGCATACTTCAGGTGAAAGTGCATTTATTCATTCTCAGGTTGCAGCATCTCCTAAGGGTTTGGCCAGGTGTCCCCAAATCAAAAGGCAACCCTTAAAGGCTTGATGTGGTGTTGGCAGGCAGGTGCCCCCGGGGATTTTGGACTTCAGCTCCCATAGCACTGGCCGTGCTGTCTGGGGCTGAAGGGAGTGGTTGTCCAAAGCAACAGGAGGACACCTGCTTCTCTGAGTCCCTTCTTCATTCTGCTTCATTATTGTCCCGCTCCCTTCTCCCTAATTTGCCAAGCGCATGGCGAGGTCTGTCCCAAAAGGCAGTTTGTGAGACCCCAGGCTCACCCCGGTCCCTCTCTGGACACAGGTGCGGCATGTGGAGCAGCAGAACAAGCTTTTGGAGACCAAGTGGAACTGCCTGCAACAGCAGGCCCCCAAGGAGAAGAAGACCCTGGACCATCTGTTCAATAATTACCTGGGAGTCCTGCAGAGACAGCTGGATCGCTTGTTGAATGACAGGGATCAACTGCAACTGGAAAAAACTAAATTCCAGGAGATGGTTGAAGACTACAAATGCAAGTAAGCAGAGAGGAATCCTAGGGGATTTTTGCTCTTGGGCAGTAAAAACATGCAATACATACAAAGCAATTAAAATGATTGGTGAGTCAAGTCCTCCCTCTTCTTTCACTGTGCCCTTCTTGGCCAGGCAGCAGCTGGGGACCAGTTCTGCCCAGTATAAGTCCAGAATGGGGCAACACCAGCTCTCAAATGCTTTGGCATTTTGCACCATAGTTAGGTTTAATTATGGAAGGTCAAACTCTCAGGGAACAATGATCTCCTCCCTTTTCGTTCCAAGGTATGAAGCTGTGATCAACCGGCGTGTGGCTGCGGAAAATGAATTTGTGGTGCTGAAGAAGGTTAGTTGTTTGGGGCACCAGAATGTGGGGAAGGCATTTGGAATGGGAAAAGACTCAGAGGCAGAATGGCCACCACAAGCCTTCCTAGTGCCTGGCTTCTCCAGTGTGATCTGGTGGCTACTGGGAGGAAATACTGGTGGGTAGGGTGCCCTTTGGTGTGGCCCAGCAAGGCTCTCCCTACCTCCTTCTGCACTCAAAAGAAAAAACCAGATTGCATCAAATGTTTGGTAGAAAAGATAGATTTGAACCATATGCACCAAAAGAAAATTTCCTAGAATCTGTAGCACCATGATAGCTTTATTAGGCCAATGCAAAGGTTATGTGATACTGCACAAGCCTCTCAGTTCTCCATAATTCCTGTACTGATGGATTGCAGTGCCAGGATGCTTTCTGAATGCACTTCCTAGAGCTTGTACAAATTAGCTGTTGGGTCAGAGATATGAACACAATGGCATTCGTGCTGGAAAAGCTGCACAAACATGCTGTGGGAGTGAGTGGTGGGGTGCTCCTATGCATGCCCATGCACCCCCACCCCCCACTGCCGAGTTCCAAGAGACCTGCATCCATGCAGCAATTGTGAGGGCTGCCTTAAATGCGACAAAATATGTGAACATCTATTTTGCTGCATTTCCCACGAAAACCGAGAAGCTGAAAACTGATGGAAAGGGTCCCTAAACCAGATCACATCCCCTCTTCCCCGCCTTCACTCGGGATAAGAATAATTGCATTGCAATCCTATTCACAACAACTCTGAGGAAAGTCTCATTGAGTTCCATGGGATTTACTCCCAGATAAGTGTGTATAGAGGCCTGAAGCCTTCGGTACTTTATTATCTGATGTGATGGTCTGCCTCAACAAAGGCACAGGTCGCAACGTACGCAAGCACTGCTTTCTCTCTCTTAAGAAACAACTGTTGAGTTACAACAACAAGAGTTATTGTGCTGTGTCTTTCAGGATGTGGACTGTGCCTACAGTAACAAAGTGGAGTTGGAGGTGAAGGTGGAAGCCCTAAGAAAGGAGTTAGACTTTCTCAGATGTGTCCATGAAGCGGTAGGTGCCCCCCTCCTTTATTCTTTCCTTGTCTTCCAAAAGAAGGATATTTTAGGCTTCTTCTGTTCTACTTGGTAGATTGGACAAAAGTGGCCAGGGAGTGAGTCTTCTGTCCTTCTCCACCACCCCTTATCAATGGACGGAGGAGAGTTCATCTCTTGCTCAGATCTTATGAGTGTGTCAGGAGACTCAAAGAGGGCAGCGTTTTATCTTGCTTGGGGAATAGCAGGTGCAGGGCGAGTCTTGCTTAGAGATTTGAAGGCTTGGAAAAACCTGGGAGAAATCAAGACCTCACATTTCCCCCAGAGCTCTAGATGTTTCTGTTCATTGGGTTTCGCCACCCCAGGCCTTCAGAAATCACATCTGCGGTGATTAATATTGCCCTGCAATAACCAACTGAAATAGTGTGTTGAGAAAGCGAGTTTAATAACTGCCAAGTCATGGCTGGCCTGGATGTGAATGTCAGGAGCTCCCAGAAGACTGTCTCAACTTAGCCCCCAAATACTTTCCTGGCTCGGATAAAATCCAAATTGGAGAGAATTTCTACCTTCCCTGCCAGCTCCCTGCCAGCCGTCCTACTGCAAAGCACTTTCTCCATCAGCCAAACATGCAGCTCCGGCTTCCCTCTATTTACCAGGGAACAGAGGGAGGGAGGCAGCCGCCCCAGGCCCCACAGTGCAGGAAGGGGTGAGAAGCCGCTCAGGCTGAACACTGACCCTGCCAGGTAGGCTGCCACCACCTCCTACATTCCGCAGGGTGAGGAAGTTTCAGACCTCACAGGACATCCTGGTTTGTAGGGGCTCCACTGGAAGAATGGCAGGGAAACAAGTAACAGTCAGCAAGCAGTGGGGTGAACTTTACCAGCATCCCAGAGGAAGGATGCTGGTAACCTGAAGCTCAATCCAGACAAAACGGAGGTCCTGTCGGTAGGCGGTTCGGGCTTCAGGGTGGGGGACCTTATTTATTTATTTATTTATTTATTTATTTATTTATTTATTAATTATTTTACAAATTTGTATGCCACCCCCTTGCACACAAGCCTCGGGGTGGCTAACAACATATAAAATACAAATTCGAAATACAATTTAAAACAATATGCAATTTAAAACTGGCCCATCTCAGTTGACCTTGTCCTTGTCCTGAATGGGGTTGCACTCCCTCTTAAGGACAGGGTCCGTAGCTTGGGAGTGCTCCTCGACCCAGAGCTATCATTGGAAGCTCAAGTAACAGCGGTGGCGAGGAGTGCCTTCCTTCAGCTTTGGCTTATCCATCAGCTGCGTCCCTACCTGGAGAACGACTGCCTGGCAGCAGTGACACATGCATTGGTTACTTCTCGATTAGACTTCTGTAACGCGCTGTGTGTGGGGCTGCCCTTGAAGATGGTCCGGATACTTCAATTGGTGCAAAATAGAGCTGTCAGGTTGCTGACGGGAACTGGGCGTTGTGCTTGCATGACTCCAGTCCTCCGTCAGCTCCACTGGCTTCCCATCGAAGTCCAGGCCCAATTCAAGGTGTTGGTTATCACCTACAAAGCCCTGAACGGCTTGGGACCTGGTTACCTAAAGGAGCGCCTGCATCCATATGTGCCCTCCCGCCCCTTGAGATCGATGGCAGATGCCCTTCTCCGGGAGCCCTCCGTGAAAGATATTAGGAGGGTGAGTACCCGAAGGAGGGCTTTCTCTGCAGTAGCGCCCCACTTATGGAATGTGCCCCCCAGAGAGGTCTGCCTGGCGCCATCGTCATTTGTTTTTCAGCGCCAGGCCAAGACCTTTTTATTTAAACGTTATTTTAACTGTTGATTTTATTTATTGATTTTAAATCTGTTGCCAGGATGTCTCCAGTATTTTATGTATTTTGTATAGAAATATATTTATTTATGTATTGGAAGCTGCCCCGAGGCTTATGCGAATGGAGCGGCATACAAGTTGTCCAAATAAATAAATAAACCTCCTTGCCATGCTTCTGGCAGAGCCTGTGCAATGCATGAAGCAAACTTGCACCTTCTGGTTTGAGGACCCGAAGCCTTAAGCCCTTTCATTTGTTTATTTAAAACTTTTCTATCCCATCTTTATCTGAAATGGATCTCAAGATGGCTTACAAACCAAAAACATAACAGCACGATAAAATACAGAAGCATTATTAAAATATACAGTAAAATAATCTCAATCATCTAATAAAAAATCAGCCTTTAAAATAATGGTGAATACAAAGATTTTTGGCCTGGTGCTGGAAAGAATAAAGCATTGGCACCAGGCAAACCTCTCTGGGGAGCAGGTTCCAAAGCTGGGGTGCCACCACAGAGAAGGCCCTTCTCTGGGTAGCCACTCTTCTAACGTCCTTCAGAGAGGGCTCCCAGAGAAGGACCTTGGAGGAAGATCTTAGAATTTGGACAGGAGTATATGGAAGGAGACGTTCCTTCAAATATCCAGGCCCTAAACCATTAAGGGCTTTATATGTCAAAGTTTATACCTTAAATTGTATGAACCAAGAAGAAGACTCTCAGTTTCATACTGTGGCCATTGAGAATGCAGCACACAAACAACCAGCTGTATCAGGGAGCAAGTTTACTGGGAAAGGGAAATACAAAACACACAAGAACCCAAGTGTGTTTGGAAACAGTGCTTGGAGGAAACAGGAATGAAGTCCCTAAGCCAGTCTCCATGTACCTGGGCATTGCTCTTCAAGCAGAAGAGGTCCTGGGGAAGGGGAGAGGAGAGCTGACAGCTGGCAGGAATGGGAGGGGACAGATGTGTGAGGAACATGACAGAGAGTGAAAATCTGACCGGTTTCTGCAATTCACCCTACCCTGCAAGATTCCTGTGCTGGTGCCACGTGGCTGAAGCATGAGCAGAGACAGCTCACAGACTTTTATTTCTGAGACAGTCCACAATTTGCTCCATTATTTAAACTGTTGATGAAATCTAAACATCCAACAACCACATGGCTCAGCGTATTCTGCACAGATTGCACCAAAGCCTCAAGGCATGTATTCACACAAATGACATTTGTGTTTACAAAAATGCACAAATCGCAGTCTGTCTATAGACGGAAGGCTTCAAACTCCCACCTGCATTCCCGCAGCTCAGTCTCAATCTGAATGTAGAATTGCAAACAGGCAGGAAATCCTTCAAGCCCGACTGAGTGGGCTTCCCTGTTTCGGTGCATCCCCAGATGGGGGACTATTTGAGCCCACTGATGGGTTGAAAAAATGGCTGAAGTTTTTCCAATATGGGTGGTGATGAGAAACGGACACCTCGAGCAACATCTGTGCAGTCCATGACTTAACGTGACATTATCTAGCAGTAGACAGCCATGGAACTCTTGCTGCGTGTGCTGAGATCCAAAACTGCATTTTCAGCCAGGTACTTTTATGCAGGATGCTGAGCTTGTTGACCAGAAGGTTGGCAGTTTGGCAGTTCGAATCCCTAGTGCTGTATAATGGAGGCATCCCCTCTTCGTCACCCCGGCTGCTGCCAGCCTAGCATGCAAATGCAAGTAGATAAAACAGGTGGCACTTTGGTGGGAAAGTAACAGCATTCTGTGCAGGAAAGCGTTCGGCCATGCCAGCCACATGAGCAAGGAAGCATCCTCGGGCAACACTGGCTCTTTGGCTTGTAATGGAGATGAGCACCGCCCCGGAGTCAGACATGACTAGCAAGCATGTGCCAGGGAAACCTTTACCTTACGTTTAAGCACCCAGGTGCATTGACAGGTGAAACACAAACATGAAAATCAGGCAGGGGGCAGATTTTTGAGGGTCCTGCAATCAGTTACTCCCTGGACTGCCAGGAACTATACTTGTTTCCCTGTGTCTGCTGCTAAGTTTACGCAGTGCAGTAGCAGAGCAGAAAAAGAAAAGGTTGTTTCTTTACAACCAAACCAGGCTGGCTGTTTTTTACAGCTAAACCAAAAATATGGAAACACTGGGAGCTACAAATCCCCTCTCTCCCGCCCTCCCCATGTGTGTGTGTGTGTGTGTGGCCTGGTGCCCATTGAGAATGCAACCCTCAATGCCTTCCACTGGCTGAAGGGGGACCCTCAAAGCAATCTGTCCCGTTTTTGTTAGCTAAATTGCTGGAAATGTCTTCTGACGCTTTATTGGCAGGAACTGGAAAGCTTGCAGACCACGACGGAGGACACAAATGTTATCGTGTCCATGGACAACAGTCGGGAGCTGGACATGGAGGGCGTCATTGACTCTGTGAGATGTCAGTATGAGGAGATTGCCCAGAGAAGCAAGGACGAGGTTAACCGCCTCTATGAAAGCAAGGTAACCTTGCCGTAGGCCGGCCTGCAGTGGAGGGGAGTGGGTGGCCTTGGCCACCCGTGAGATGACATGGCTCAGTCCAAAGTTGCACAACCCAAGGCCCTCCTTTCCTCCTCTCTTCAGTATCAAGAGCTGCAGAGCATGTGGGGACGCCAGTGCAAGGATTTGTGCGGCTGCCGCCGGGAAATCCAAGACCTGACCCGCCTCATCCAGAGACTCAAGGGTGACATGGAAACCACCAAGAAGCAGGTGAGAGGGGTCCTGCAGTCCAGAAGAAGGTGCAGAAGCAAGGGGGCCCTTTTTTGGAACTCAACAGATCTCCAGATAGAACACAAAGAAACAAATATATATATAAAGTACAAATAAATATAGGAACTGGGCACCTGACACAGCCTTAAGTGACCAAGGGTCCAGTTCTTGCCATGCCTCCTGTGCAGCAGTGTCCAAACCTAGCTCTTTGCTTGCAGGGGAATTATTGGGACTGAAGGGTTCCAACAGCAAGGGAAATGCCAAAGTCAAAAGTCTAGGCATTAACTTTCTGCAGTCAATACTTGAGAAATCTTTTTATCATGCTAAATTGTCAGGTCTCCGGCATTGAACCCTTGGGCATCATTGGCACCCACCAAACTCCTTGCCCCTCTTGGTTTTCATCAGATTAGTTAAGATTGTTCAAATTACCATTTTCTTTTTATTGGAAGAGTGGCAGTTGCTAAGAACAAGTGCTGCCCTGTGAAAACAACTTTATTTAGGTGAGAAAAAGGCGTTTGTGTCCTGGTGCGCCAACCCTCCGCCTTTTCCTTTGGGTCTTGAGAAGGGTCCTTTCCATTCAGTCGTACCACTTTGCCTTCTGTGAAAAGAGTGTCTTATGACCAGATGGGTTTTTCATGGCAGCCAATTATGAAGGGGCAATTCTCCACCCCGGAGCAGCTGTTTTGTGAAGACGCCTTTGCTGTTCTATCAAAATGCCCCAGGACTAGCTCCTTAGATTCTACATGCTTAAACCCTTGAAGCTCTAAATGATTCGGATTTGGGTTACCTGAAGAACTGTCTACACCCACAGGTGCCTGCCTAGGATTTAAGATAATCCACAGGGGCTCTGCCTGTTGGACTTCCACCCTGATCAGCTGTGTGGAGAACATCTCAAGCTGGGGGCTTTTCAGCAGGGACTGCTCCCCCAGGGGAATTTCCTTCCAAGTGACAGATGGTTGGCCTACTCTGTGGTTACTTTTAAGAGGAGTTTAGAAAGCCTTTGGCAGAGGGGTGGGAAATGACATGGGAGTTTCTGCTGTGGGCGTGGTGGTGGTTCATGAGAAGTGTGGTGTAGTGGTGAAGAGCATGGGACTGGGACTCAGGCGATCTGGGTTCCAGTGCCCACTCAGCCATGGATCCAACTGGGTGACTTTGGGCCAGTCACAGACTCTCAGCCCAACCTACCTCACAGGGTTGTTGTTGTGGGGACAAGATGGAGGAGGAGATGTAAGCTGCCTTGAGCCCTTTGTAGGAAAAAGGCAGGATATGAATGGAATAAATAAATAAATAAATAAATAAATAAATAATCTATAAGACCCAGGGGGCTGCATGCGCCCCCATGCCTAGGATGTACCAGGAGGCATCACACGGGCCCTTCGTACTCTTTTGGTGTCAGCACCTGTATCATGCTGAGGATTTTTCTCATGAATCGGCTCTTTTTCAACTGTGCCCTTTCAAGATCAACCTGATCCAGACGGCTATTGCTGACAATGAGCAGCGTGGCGAGTGTGCCTTGAAGGATGCCAAGGCGAAATTCACTGAGATGGAGAATGCTCTGCAGTCCACGAAGGATGAGCTTGCTTGCCTGCTGAGGGACTACCAGAAAATGCTCAATATGAAGCTGGCCCTGGATATTGAGATCGAGATGTACAGGTCCCTTCTGGAAGGGGAAGAGAGCAGGTGGGCAAAACACGAGCATCCACACCTGGCTAAGCATTTTCATTGCTTAATTTCAAGGTTTAATCTAGGGACTGGTTTCAACTGCACAAGAATCTGATGCATTTCCAACCCTCCCCCATCCCTAGTGCGTGAGCATCTCCCAGAATTTTCCCAGTGAAAACAATAAATAGAAAGATGTTCATAGTCCCAAAGGCACAACATTGATTTTCCACTGCTTTTTTTTACAACTGCTGCACTTTGGATAAACTCTGCTAATATAGCTTTTGGAATGTTAGTATACTGTAATCAAGCTGAACTAATTAGTGGGTATTTGGCATTCAAGGAGAAGCACTGTATCAATTATCTCACTTATTCCTGGCTCACTCTAAACAATGGCCTTTGCACACCAATAAAACAATGCTAGCCTTTACATTGGTCACTCTCTGTCAATGTCAAGCTCCAAAGATGAGGTTAGAAAGCATTTCAGATATAATAGTAAAAAAAAAATCTCGCCAAAGTGGAAGGTTGTACTCATTCATGTGTCCTTACCTCATCTGCACAAATTTCCAGGACACATGGGTAGCTTCTTGGAACATTAACAAATACCTGTTCCCTTTTCTCTGCAGGTTATACAATTCTACTCCTGTTAACATATGTAAGTAACTTCAGTTTAAAAATACACCCTATCCTATTTTGAATAACATGCCAGACATTTCACTGCCTAAGGCCCTACCTGTGCCTAAGTAACAAGATGCCATTTTTCTCCTCCTGAAGCTGTGGTGGGTTGCCCCAACATCTCTGTCCCTGCTGGACCCTCGTGCAGTGACACCTTGGGGGGATCTGGATTTGGAAGGAGCTGCACCTACGGAAACATCAGAAGAAGTGCAAGATTCAGCTCCAAGAGTGGAAAGCTTCCTTACAAAACCGGATATAGTTCTAAGAGTGGAGGACAGCTTTCCAGATGCCCCATGAGCTCTGGGTTTGGGCAATGTGGTGCCAGTGCTGTGACCCCCTGTGAACCTATAGATTGTAGCCCAGTTGACGTAGGGTGTGCTGGAGGGGGAAGGCATAGTTCTCGGGGCAGAAGGCTCTGCCAGCAAAGCAGGGTATGCATTTCCTCCGAGGGTGGCCTTTGCAGCACAGGGCTCTCTGGAGGCAGTTCTCTAGCTAGACCCTACCCCACTCAGAGCAAAGAAGGCTGCACTGCGGGGAGCTATGCCCCTGGGAGCTCTAGTGGCCTGTATTAGAGCTGGGCACAAGCACCCTCTTGAAACCCTCCATCCTGCTTGCTGGTAGATATTCTGGGCTCTCTTTACCACACTGCTCTCTCGGGAGGAGAAATTCTCTAACCATTTCTTTTAGTAGTTGAGAGGGGTCCTCACATTTTGCAGTGAGAGAATCACATCTGCTTTCTTTTTTTTCATAAGTGCTTTGGTTTGGTTTGGTTTGGTTTGGTTTGGTTTGGTTTGGTTTGGTTTGGTTTGGGCTACCACTGCAAGTGACAACAGCAACTCTGTTGGCAGCTTGGCCACCATTCTTTATCCTCCACCATACCCCAAACTCAGTATCATTCCACAGTGTGGCAGATGGAGAATGGTGGCCACCACTGATGTTTTAATCATTTTAATAGTAGAGAATATTCAGAGAAAATTCTGCAAGCAGGGACGGGGGGAAAACCTCAACTTCTTTGGAGAACTTCCATTTCAGCTATGATCTCTATTGGGGAGGGGAAGGGTCTCTTGTGGTACCCCATGCACCACTGGAGATACGGGAGCACATCTCTGGAAATGGGAGCTGCAGTACCAGGAGCAGATGCTGAGTGAGGGATGCAGGAAACTGGTCTACCAACTGTTCCCTGGGGAGGAGAGCAATTTCTTTGCCTGCTCGTGGAACCTCTGAAGCTTTATTCACCCAAGTGTTTGGCCTGAAAAACTGAAAATGAGAGTGCCCTGAGCCCTTTGCACTTGCAATGGGCGGATGGGATGGGCGTTGGTGCTCCGTGCTTCCCTGCTGCCATGTCAGCTCCTCACCTGTCAGGGGCTGAAAGTCTGCAGTGGGGAAATTCCTCCCCTTGTGTAAGTCACTTGTGCCATTCAGAGCCAAGGTCGTCCAGGGTTCTGCACTGTGTAGTCCAGCCTGCAGGGGGAGGAAGTGTTCCAGCTGCAGGGCAGAAGTTTTTCCTCTGACGTCTGGTTAGCGGGGGGAGACACTGGCAAAGAAGGTGGGGTTATTCCCGCTCTCCTTCCCTTCTGAAACACCTGTCGAGAAGGGAGGAGACATTAGGGCAGAAATGGGCAAGTTGTAGCCCCCCAGATGTTCTAGCCCACGACTCTCACCAGCTGGCACGGTCAATGGTGAAAGATCATGTCTGTCATAGGCCAAAATATATGGAAGGCCACAAGTTGCCCACCACTTCCATAGGGAATTTCGAGGACTGTGTTTTTGTTTGTGAAGTCCAAGGCTCTGTTGGTCTGGAACAACCTGATACCATTTATTTATTTATTAGGTCTCTATCCCGCCTTTTTCTTTTTTTAAAGAACTCAAAGAGGCTCATATCATTCCCCTCCTGCTGCTCTCCGTCTTATCCCCACAACAACAACCCTGTAAGGTAGGCTGAGTGGAGAGTCAATTTTTTAGTATCAGACAACAGTACCAGAGACGTATGGATCATCAAGGTTTTCTATGGACAGATCTCCCACCAGGACATTATTTTGGTGGCTACTTGGGGATATGAATTACTTGACTTTGTTTCCAAATGTGTGTTAGTAAATCCCCATGAGCTTTTTTTTAAAGTAATTCTGTTTTTCCTTCAGACCACAGCATAGGTCACTTTATCTCTTCCTTTGTGTCTGTTGCCAAGGTGGGCTGATACATTTCTACACTGCTCACACTGCAGGACCAAAGGACATCTTGATAGGATCTTGGGCTCACTTCACTCCCTTTCTCAGGCTAAAATGGCCCCCACTGCGCTTAAAGTGGGGCTCTCGGCGTGCTTGGGGCAGGCCTGGGCTTCAAGAGCCAAGTGTGCCCATGTCCCATCTGGTCTGCCTCTGGACCTGCTAAGGTGGTCCCCAGTTGAGCTCCATGGTGCCGCAGTGACTTGTACTACCAAAGAAGCTGCTTGTCTTTAGAAGCTGCATGATGTGCATATTGGGATGGAGAAGGTAAACGAAGCTATTGTTCACTTGAGCCTTTTTCTTAATTGTTGCAACCAGACCCCTTTCTTATGCTGGGGACGACCCTAAATAAATAAACCTTTTCTGTCTGGTGCTCTGCAGCAGCTGCCTGTTTTGCTTTACCAATTTTCTTTGTAGGGTCAGGTAACCACTAAGGATGTAAGAGAAATTTGTTTCAGTTCATTTTTGCATTTATCCACTTCTCCCCTTCTGGACCCATCATAGACTTGAATGCAAATGCAGTCCAAGTATGTACATTTTTGACTGTACATCACATTGTCCATCAAAAAAGTGCAATGCGATCTGTGCACATTTGACAGCAAGAGTTCATTTGAAAATATTCAGCAAAACCAATGCATACTTTTGAAAACCCTCCATAAGCACACTTTAATTGATGGGGAAGGATGTGTACAATTGATGTGCACTTTTGGAAAAAATACAGAAAAATGCATGCGTGCATGCACATGGGTGCAGGCACACACACAAGGGAAGAAACCTTGGAATCTGATATGGGCTACAGTTGGAACATGCTTCAAGGTGGAATTTGGAGCACTTTGAGTTTTACTGATGCGCATCTCCCAAGTACACACCAGGCCATTGTGCATATGTGCAGACTGGCCTCGAAGAACATGGGCTCAAAGGACTTCCATGCAGGCCCATTGTTCATTGGATGAATGGCTGCCTCACTACGAGAAGGACATAGAGAAGCCATGTAGAGGAAGGCCGTGAAGATGGGCAGCGTTATGGAAGATGAGTCCTATCAGGGAAAGGTGGAAGGAACTGGGAATGGATCTCTTATGGCTAACATGATATCACTCTTGAAATACTTGAAAGGTAGTCCCGTACTCAGTTCTTTGCTGATGGAAAGGGCAGGAGAAGATCTGATGGGCTTAAGTTACTGGACGCTAGACTTGGGTTGGCCATTTGGAGAAATGCTTTCATGCTAAGGACAGTTCGATAATGGAACCAATTTGCTTGAGAAGAGGTCTCTCCCATGAGATCTTCAAGCAGAGGTTAGGTAGCCATCTATGGAGGTGCTCCATTGCTGGATTTTCTGTGGCAAGTTGGTGTGGGGGGGGTGCACTAGATGGCCACTTCAACTCTATGATTCTTTGATAATGATGACTTGTGTTCTCATCAGTAGACAGATTATGATGGATCATTTCACTTGGAATATGAGTCATAACTAAGCAAGCAAGGCTAATAAAGTCAAGACTTGATATACGTTCACTAGCACCACCTAGTGAGGAAGGAGAGAAACACACGAGCAATTTGTGCAAACTTTGCACAAATTTGTGCAAAATTTGGAAGAACTTGTTTCAAGCGTATTCTTCTTTTGCTTACCAAACAGTGAATTTTAAATTTACTTCAACATTCTAAGCCATGCAAGTTTTTAAACTGTCTTTTTCCAGAGAAAGAGAAGCAAGGTGCAAATTACTAACTTTAGCAAATACTCCACATCACTGGCTTGACATTCATCAAGGAAATGACCTCGGGGTTGGATCCGGGCTCTGCCTTCTGCTCACAGAAGGGACCCCCACCCAGTGCAGGGAGACTCAACCTGTCGCTTGGTCACCAGAGTTACATCTCATTCAGCAGGGCCCCCTGGCTTTCTGTGCCACACATTCAGAGGGTACACTGCAGAGGGTTGGAGGACCTTCCTAAGCAGACTTGGGGGGCTTGCAGGGGGCTCTAGTGGGGAACAGTTCAAGGGGGGTTCTTGCTTCAGGAGTGGAGGTCCACCTGCATTACCTTGGCTTGAGCCCAGTATTTCTTATATATACATTGTAGTAATGTGCCATCAAGTTGTCTTCATCTTGTGGCGATCCTACCCATGACAGTCCTGCTCGGTTCTTCTAAGTTCAAGGCTGTGATTTCCTTTATAGTGCCTTTTTTCTGTTTTCCTTAGCATGATTGTCTTCCCCAAGGAGTTCACTTCCTCATGATGGTCCAAAGCATGAAAGTCTCAGTTTTGACATTTTTGTTTCCAGCAAAAGCTCTGGATAGATTTGATGTAGAACCCATTTGTTAGTTTTTCTGTCAGTCCAGTGTATTCACAAACCTCTCTTCTCCTCCAGTAATAAGTGCTTCTGGTTCTACTGGTTTTAAATCTCAGCAGCCCTGGCAGGCTTGGTCTTGTGTTTCAGGGCTGCCTGTGCTTTCGGTTGAGTGCAAAAATCTTCGCATGGATGCCACTGGAGGGCACCTTCTAGATACACTGCACTCCAGTCTATTCCTTGTCTGTACGACATAGAACAATTCCGGATAGAAATGATGTGCCTAGTGATCATTCTATCCTTTTCTAAAACATTTAGCTGTTGTTCTTGCTTCCTTGGGCTGGATCTGGATTTAAGCTGCATCTGCTGCCCTGACGGAAGTAGACTTCCCTGCCCGTCATTCTCTGGGCAGCCTCTCCAGCCCCCTGAAAATCCCCCAGTTTAGGTGGAAGGACCTTCCTAGGGCAGAACCTTTCCTCCTGCGGAAGATCCCATCATCTCATGGAAGAGAAATCGTGGGTCCAAGCCCATGTGGTGGTTCTTGGTGGTAGTGGTAGTGTAGATTGCACTTCAGACTTACAGATTCCAGGGCAATGTACAATTGTGCAAATGGGATAAAGATACCCTATCATCATGCTCCATAAAACAGTAATGCAACACAACCCTAAAACTGTAGATGGGGCAATCAAACCAGTTTAAATGCTTTGGTTAATAAAAATATCTTGTCCTAAGTGTAAGATGGCCCAAAGTCAGGGGACCACCACAGATAAGGTGCTCTCCTTTGAGCAGCTATCATGCACTTCATCCACCAGTGGCACTCGGAGAAAGGTCCTCCAAAGCGGGTCTGCATGAGGAATGGGGCTAGGAATCTGTTGGGTTCCCTGAGCATGGCTCCCCGGACACTGGTCTGCTTTGTCACAGCCCTGCGTCTGAGTTCCCAGTGAGCACACGCACCACTCCTGGGATGCACACTGCAAATCGAGCCCCGTGCACCACCCAAGCAGTGTCCCTCTTCTGCATCGTGTGCAGCAGCCTTTGTGCCGCACCTGGCATGGAAGAAGGTTGTTCATGAGAGGCTTCCCAGGGATGGAGCCCCATGCAACCCCCAGCATCTTTATTCCATGCCACCTTCAGCACCTTTGTGCCGCTGCACCTGACACAGAACCAGGTTGTCATTCGTACAACCTTTGTTCTTCAGGCATTCGTGGACTTCCTTTCAGCTTTCTAAGAATGGGCCAAGTATGAAGGGGAGTCCATGAATGCTGGAAGGATGGATTCTGCTAGGCTTCATCCTGCCCCTGCTCTAGAGATCTTAATGCTAGGGTGGGATGGTATGGAGGAAATGCTCCTCCAGCACATGTAAGCAGAGCGATGCTACTTCACCAGGGCTCATGGAATCCAACCCTTGGCTCCAGACCTGTTGCTTATGCCCTTGGGACCGTCACACCTGACAAGAGAGACACACTGTACCAGGCAGCCCTTGAATGATGGCAGATAAATTCATGGTACACACAAGCACCAACTTCTGATTTTGCCATTTTTTACCTAGCCATGCTTGTCCTGTAAGCTTTTAAAATCCTGTCTCATGGATGAAACCATCTCAAGTTAGGAGAATCCCTACATCCCAAAATAATCTGAAAATAGCCAGAGAAGATATGCCACTGAACATGTCCATAAAGTGAAAAACAAAATAATTTTAAGTAGCCTTCTCCAACCCGCGCCCTCCGGACCTTTTGGATGACAACTCTCAGTTTTCTTGGCTATTGACTATGCTGGTTGGAGTTGATGGAAGCTGAAGCTGAGGGAGGGTGCCACCATGTTTGGAAAAGGCAATTTTGAAGGATGACCCTCATGTGATTCAGCTGAGAGCTGTGAGTCAAATTGCTCCTATTGACTTAAGCCAGAAAGCCAGGCTGCAAGGGGGAAGAGAGGGCTGAGGGCCTTTTGACCAAGTCTTCAGTCTGATCATAAGAGTCATCAAGTCCTTTCCACAATATCATTTAATAAGAAAAAGGAAGAAAGAGAATAAGGGTAGGGGGAGGGGAGGGGAGGGGAGGGGAGGGGAGGGGAGGGGAGAAGGGAAGGGAAGGGAAGGGAAGGGAAGGGAAGGGAAGGGAAGGGAAGGGAAGGGAAGGGAAGAGAAGAGAAGAGAAGAGAAGAGAAGAGAAGAGAGGAGAGGAGAGGAGAGGAGAGGAGA
The DNA here is from genome assembly GCA_023646645.1 of Varanus salvator macromaculatus. Lineage (NCBI taxonomy): Eukaryota > Metazoa > Chordata > Lepidosauria > Squamata > Varanidae > Varanus > Varanus salvator. Next base: position 10,348,180 of record JAIXND010000795.1, read on the forward strand.
GGAGAGGAGAGGAGAGGAGAGGAGAGGAGAGGAGAGGAGAGGAGAGGAGAGGAGAGGAGAGAGAGAGAGTCCTCCTCATTCAAGTCGATGGGGAACTCTTTAAAGGGAGAGGGTAACATGCATGCAAGGTGTTCTCCATAAACATGCTTATGAAGGAGGGTACCTCCCTCTAGTCATGTGAAACCCCAACATATTAAAAGAATTGGGGAAAAGGAGTCCACATACCCACCATGCTTTTATTTACTGCATTCATTCATATCCAAACCTTCCTCTAGGGGGGCTCAATGTAGCACCCATGGTCCTCCCTGGTATTTTATTTATTAATTCATTTATTAAAATATCCTGCCTATTCCACCAATGGCACCCCTAGAACATTACTTGTGGATCCAAGGTCTGGAAACAAAGTCCTACGATGATAAGCTAAGAGAGCTGGACATGTTTAGCTTTGAGAACAGAAGACTACAAGGGGATGTGATAGCACTCTACACGTACCTCAAAGGCTGTCACAGAGAGATAGGAAAAGACCTCTTCTCACTCATCCCAGAGTGTAGGACATGGAACAGACAAACCACAGCACACCAGATTCAGGATAGACACCAGGAAAAGCTTCCTCACTGTCAGAGCAGTACGATAGCGGAACCAGCTGCCTGGAGAGGTGGTGGGCTCTCCCACACCAGAGACATTTGAGACAAAACTGGACAGTTAACTGAGAGGGATGGTGCGACTTGGCGACCTGCACCAGCAGGAGGTTGAACCCTGTGGTTGTCTTGGCTCCTTCCAACCCTACTATTCTAAGATTCTATGAATCTCTACAAATAAAAGGACAACACATTGAAGGGAAGGGAAGCAGAAGGGAAAAGGCAGAGTTGGGAGATCACTTCTTTGACCAGAAGAAAGTGGTGAGCTATAAGCAAGCATTTATGTCCAGTTAGGGCCAGGATTATCTTTGCTTGCTGGTCTTCTTGCACTGAATGGCAGCTTCTGTTCCTTTAGCTAGCAGATGGGACCAGTGCATCCTCTCTCCTTACATCTGCCAGTTCTTCCCAGAAGGATGGGGAAAGCGAGCCCTGCATCTACACCTCCTCTGATCAGGGGGTCTGCAGCATTCAAATTCTCATCCCACGCTGACTCTAAGGAATCATGTATAGCATAGGCCTGTACTTTCACTGTAAGTGCTGAGTCTCAAGGAAAGAACCAACAAGAGCTGTCTTATACTGCACCTTAGAATAAGGGAATTTCAGTAAGCATTATTATCAGCATTACCTAATACCGTGGTGGTGCAGGGGGGCGGCTTACAAAAACATGCCAGATAAACAGGAAACTCTGGAATCAGTTTACTAGGCTATAATTAATTTAGATGGAGAGAATTCCTAAAATGCACAATGTCTTGTGCACTGGATATGAAAACTAAGATGTGTGCATGTGTGTGTGTGTATCTCCTTTACCTTTGTCTTACTAGCTACTATTTAAAATGTTTATTTTGCTTAACATGCACACACATTAAATATGTAGGTAACCCTTCAAGACATTTTGGAGGTGCAAACTAAGCATTTTAAATATAGAACCCTTGCCATTTCACTGGGATTTCTTTTCTTGGGAATGTTGCTGTTTTGCAATGGGATTTATAGCTAGCAGGCAAACCAAACCCAAAGGAAGGCCTCATGTTCCTTTTCCTGAATCAACCAAGCCCAGAGAGTGCAAGAAGATATAAAGCAGAACTCTAAGCGTGTCCCATCAGAGGGGATCTTCTCCTTTCTCTCTCCTGCAGCACCAATATTGTCTCAGGCAACTTACTTAGGCATGAGCCGACAACTGCTTGCGGCAAACTCCCTCTCGGGAAGAAGAGGCTTCTCTTCCACTTCGGACATTCGTTGGCCAAACCGAGGCAGGATGATTGCAGCTGTCCTGCCTCAGTCTGGTGGAAGAGGTGGACTTGGAGGCTATAGCACCAGAAGTCTCTTCAACATAGGTGGCAGCAGGAGAGTTCCTTGTGGTGGAGGCCACCAAACTGCGGGCTCTGGGAGTCTCAGTGGCAGACATGCCTTTCCTGATCTTCATCAGAGCTTCGGTGGGGACATGCAGTACGGCATTCCCAGAAGCCACACTGAGCTCAGAAATTACGGTGGCAGCTGTTGGCATGGTCACGTCCATGGAGTCAGCATCAACGAACTCCTCTTACAACCACTTTGTGTAGGAGTTGACCCCGAGTTGCAGAGTATACGTGTTAGGGAGAGGGAACAGATGAAATCTCTCAACAACCAGTTTGCTTGCTTCATTGACCAGGTCAGTGGCTGAATTCGTTCATTCATTTGTTCGCTCGCTCGTTCGTTCATTCAGAACAATGTCCCACCACTTCCGAACAGGGGCTGGCATTTGATGTGCCTTCTCAGAGATCATTTGGTGGTGGGTGGTCCTTTGAAGTGTGCACCTGGAGAAGTGCTTGTTATCTACTGATATGATCAAGTATGTGCATGAACTTGTATGTGCACCTTAGAATGTCTGATCTAGACAATCTTTCTCCTGAATGTTGCAAATCTTGCTTGGTGTGTGTGTTTATCTGCCTTTTTGCTCAGGATATTTAATATCACCACCACCACATTACATTCATACCCCACCTTTCTTCCTCTTGTAAGGAACTCAAGACAGCTCACAAGGCTCGTCTCCTCTCTATTTTATTCTTGCGACAATACCCCTGTGAGGTAGGTCAGGCTGAAAGTCAGTGATTGGCCCAAAGCGAGGACTAGGACAACCCAGATCTCCTGAGCCCTGCCCAGCACTCAGAACATACACACAGCACACTGGCTCCTCATGCTATGCGTTAGTGTTCAGTAACAGAGGCTGGGGAGAGAGCTGAATTAGGGGAGTCTCCCAGCACAGAAATGCACACTGCAAACCAAACTCCTCAAATGATTTTTTGTCACTGTATCCTGAATCCCTTGGGACCTGTTACATTCCAAGTTTGCAACACACTGTGGTGTTCCTGCAGTATATTTCAGGGTGCTGAGCCTGCAAGGTGGGCCTCCCTTCCGCCCGGCTTCCTCCCATAGCCTTGCCGGTGAACTGAGAGTACAGGCAGCGCCGCTTCCTCCCTCCCCGCTTCTTGGAGCAAATGAAATGCGACTGTCTTTTCAAGCTTTCCAGTCATCTCCTTTGCCGTTTTTATTGTCTTGCCTCAAAGAAAGAGGCACACGTTTCCTCAGAAGTGAATCACCTTGTCTGCCGTGGAGCTAACAGTCATCTTTTCAGCCAAGTGGAAACTGCTTTCTCCGTTGGCTTATGCCTCAGTAGGGGTAAACGAGTTCTGCATAAATATCAAGACAGCACTCCCTGAGATGCGAAAGGGGCTTAGATTACCAAATAACTTCCAAATTCTTCCCGTCCTGGTCTGGCTGCGTTTTTCCTCTTCAGAACCATCAAAGCTGTTAACTTCTATCACTTCTGTGACTGAATACCAATAATGGCACTTTAGCATCCCAAATGCTGAAGTGCTCCATGTATCCAAATGAGCCAAGATCTAAAATAAAGTTATTCAAAATGTGCAATGGCGTGTTTTCCAGACTGTGGCAGCTGTTTAGAAAACCCTGAAGTGGAACGCTTGCAGTCAGAGCTTCAGCCAGATACACCACAAAGCTCTTGTGATGGTAGGATACGCCTCTGCCAAACCACTCCAACCAATTCAGCCAGTCTTGGAAAAACTCATTTCGTTTTTGTTAGACTTCCTACAGGTATTTCACCAGGGTGGCAGAACGGTGGACCTTGTTTTAATTTGTTGCTTCAGGAGAGATTTGGGGGGCACTTACGGCGGAGAAGTTGAAAGAAAATCTTCTATGTGACATAGAAAGGTTCAGATTGCAGACACGATATGGGGTGTGAGATCAGGACTGCGGATGATTTCCTTCAGCGCTGAACGCAGGCCCTCCGTGCATTAATGGGAGCAGCTTGGATGTGGTTTCCCTGGCCCACGTGCTTTGCATGGACCGCTGCAGCAGTGTTGTCCTTGAAGACCACCTGCAAATCTCACAAGCCATGATCAGGACAGGATCAAGGCAGTAGCTATTGGGAATAACAGGGAAGGGAGTGCATATGAGGTACTGGGAAGGGGAAGCTGGGTCTAGGAGGGGGCACCTAGAGAGAAAACCAGTTCAGGTGCTTTCAGGCTCTGTCAAAGATGGCATGCCTCCTTCCAGTGCCCAGATCAACCCTCTACATGGTTACATGAAGGGGTGCAGTCCCATGCATGCTGAGACAGAACGATTCTTACAACTCCAAGCATTTCCTACTCGGCATGTGGGACCTTCCTTTTAATCTTTTCAGCATGCAGAGGATTCGGCCTTAAATGCAGCACAGCTTGAAACATCACTGGCAAATAGAAGTGGAGATGTAGACAGATGGATGGATGTCTTTCAGGGTACATCAGTTGTTCCAATATAATTGCCTTTCAAATTTCAGCCGGGAGCTGACAGGGAGAGATAATGACATGCCTGAAGCAAATCATAGAGAAATGCATGACAAGATGAACTGGGCTCTTCCACCTCCTTGTCTTAAAAGCTGCACATCCAAATCCAGGTGCTCTCTCCATATGTGCCATTCCTTTCTTAGCCTTAATCAAACTCCCTGCATGAGTGGGGAGCAGGCTGCACTGAGCCATCACACCATGTCACTGAGCACATGGAGTCGTCCTATGTGTACACATGAAGGCTGTGTCCTTGCAGATGGCCCTGCTGTACACGCAGCTGGTGCCAGGGGCCAGGGAAAGTTGACGCATGTCATTTGGTGCGTGGATGCTCAGTTGGGCAAACAGTTTGAAAAGTGCTACATCTTTATTGCTCATAAAACAAAAACCCAGCAACGTTTTACAATATGAGTTTTAAGGGCTCATGGCTTGTATATTTTAAGTGAGTCTGGAACTGGTTTGGAGAGTGCTTAGACATGCACCGGTTTGTTGGTGAGCATGCTTTGGAAGTGTGTTCAACCCGTGCGCTGCATTTGAACCACACACACGTGTGTGTCTCTTTGTGTGCAGCAGAAGCCCGGTGTGCACATGAAGCCGTATCCCCATTGTGCCATCCTGGTGCACCAAACCAGAACACCTTCGATCCCAAAGAAGCAGATCAGTGAGTCGCAAGTCTGAATGGCTTATTAGAAACCTGAGAAGTCACAAATGCTGGAGATCCATAGTTTGCAGCTGCAGATTTCCCTCTGAAGCAGCAGACTGGGACAGACCTATTCTCCTCCTTTTGGGTGTGCACCCACCCTTTCTACAAGTCAGCCCAGACATCCTGTACTGCAGCCATCCTAGGCCTACTGTATATGACTCGAGAATGCTCTGAAAGTGTGAACACTCCCGTGCTATGCCAATGTGATGTACATCCACTGAAAATATTTGTGAATTAATGACTCCGTGCTTGCCTCCAGTTTGTACTATTTCCCCAGTATGATTGGCTCAGATTTCCTACGATGCACAAGTTTTCCCCAAGGACTGCAAATCCCATGGAAAATGTGAAACCATGACCAGCAATATAGTTTTGCAGTTCGACAGAGCTAACACAGCACGTTTCTCCCCTGTGCACCCTAGCGCCAGCCCCTGTTGCAGTTGGCTTTTCTCTTCTCTGACTTCAGGTCCGATCCCTCGAGCAGAAAAACAAAGTGCTGGTAACCAAATGGAGCTTCCTACAACAACAAGGACTCCCTGTTAGGAGAGATCTCAAGCCCCTCTTTGAAAACGCCATCAGCAGCCTCCGTAAGCAGCTGGGTTTCCTGCTGAGGGAAAAGGAGCAAATGGAAGCCCAGCTGGGCCACATGCAGCAGAGTGTGGAGGAAATGAAATGCAAGTAGGTGCCGAACTCTCCTTTTGCCACAGGAGCAGCTGTGATTGAAGGGTTAATTGCTTGGGTGGGAGGGTGCGTGTTCGCCTGAAAGTAGAAGCCATTTATCCCATCTCCTTTCTCATATGCAACACAAAAGGCATATCTATAATCTCAGGAGATATGGAAACAGGGATGTTTTAGAAAATTTAATTTCTGCAAATTCTGAGTAGAAATTACTTGATTTGCACCCTGATCTCCACACCAATTGGTTTGCAAATTGGAATTTGTAGTCTACTTGCTTCTAGTTTTCTGAATACAGTGAATGGATAGCTGGGGAGACTCCTCGGGTAGCCATTACATGGCTTCCATTTACTGCACTTCAAAAGGCACTGCTTTGTTTCCAGGCAGTTGGAAACACACCTTGTCCTGTGAATTCCTTTGTCCAATATCAGTGCCCACCTGTGTGAATAATTTAGCAGGCACCACGTCCTCCCCAACTACCTTGACAGGAGGAAGGAAGCGAAGAGGTCCCTGACAGTAACTGGTTGCCACTGTGGGGCACTTCTTCTGTCTCAAGAGGAAATCTCCATGTTCCAGACGGAAAGGAAACTCCAAGGATATTATTACAACCATGTGTTCAAAATATCTGCTCATTGGGGTGGACCTTGTATAAAAGTGCCCCAAATGATGGACATTTCAAGAGGACCTTTGGAACAATTTGATGGTTCAAGTCAGAAGTCATCAGGACGTATTCATGGGTAAACTGATGTGAAAAGGGAGTGAAAGGAGGCCGATGTACCTATCCACTCATGAATATGGCCCAGAAATTCCCTTGCACAGGCTGCATGCGGCTCATGGGATGGAGAGACTTTACTTTAACAAGTGTGTTAGAATTAAATGCAAAGTGATGGACTCGCGGGAAAAAAGTGGGAGGGGTGGTAAGGCAGTTAGAACCATCTCTCAGACCCAGGATGCACGGCTGACAGCCTTGAGAGCAAGCCGTGGGCAAACCCCAGAGCTGCAGCTCAAGCATTAGTGCTCACCACCTTTTCATTAAGTACTGATGTGGAAATTCTGGATTTTCCGACTCCATTCCACCCCCCCCCATGATGTCATCTGCCCATCACCTATCATGGGCAGGACTTCTTCACCTGTGCCAAATTCATTCATTCTTAATTTATCCAAAGCATTTATTGACCAAAACAAAACGCTCCTAAAATGTCCCCACAAAACTAAGAAATACAACAGTCCCTACCGGCAAGCTAAGAAACATGGCGCAAAAGAAAAGGGGGATTGGGAGGGAGAAGGGGAAAAAGGCAAAGCCAGACACAGGGGTCTTGATTGCATAATCATCTGATGAGTACGGAATATGGCCATTCCTATTTCAGTCCAATCCAGTCAATGCACATTTGAAGCTTTGCAGGTTTTGGGGATACTGGTGTCAGTGTCAAGTTATGGCATGCCAACGCTTTCCTCTTATATCCATGCAGGTATGAAGAAGAAATTAACCAGCTCATGGCCATGGAGAATGATTTTGTTCTGCTTAAGAGGGTGAGCAATTCTGATTGCTCTGGAGTAATTTTGGTGGCATTTCATGAAAAGGGAATAAATGAATTCTTTTAATTATAGATCATGTTAAACACAGAGGCAAAGAGAGCCATGTAAGAATGTGCATCTGTATGTATATGTGTTCATAGCATGCAGAACATCTATTTCTCCTCACAGAGATGAGCACACACTTTTTCTCTGTCTGCTGGAGAAGATTAGCTGACCCATAATTAAACTCACAAATGGAGAGGCAGAATCATGTGGGTACCATGGGTGCAGGTTCTAGGGCTTCAATGTCTTCTGTGTTAAAAAAAACCCACATGTCACTATTTTTCCTCTGTGCTGGTTCTCATGCAAGGATAAGCCGCCCTGAAAATAAGCCACATGGGCTGGATGTTCATTCACTAACCATCCTGCTCTCGACAGGTGACCCAGACCCTCTGCCGTGCTGTGCCTTGTTTCCCCCTTGCCTGCTCCTGGGAAATATCCCATGGGCCTTTGAGGCACACCTTCAGTTGCCAGCTGAGTCACTCTGCATTTGGACACATTTGCAGAGAAGTTAGTTTGCAAAGTGGTTTTTCCATCTTTGCAGAGATTTGTGCGTACTTCAAAAAAATATTTCAGGGAATTTTGCACAAGTTCACTAAAGTGCATTAGTTACTGCAAACTGGCACAAATCTCCCCAAAAGTGAATAAGGTTATGATGATAATGATGATGAAGATTCTGTTACATAGCCACGCATTTCCCTGTAGATGAAAGAAAATAGCAGTAAATATGTAGTGATCTCCACAAGGGTAGAAAAAAGATTTGGTGTTACCTAGGGAGGTGATGATGTCTTAGAGGAGGGGAGGTAGGCAAGGGAGGATGGAGCTAGAAGATGGCACTGGCAAGACTGCAGGGAGAAATCTACCCCCCCTTGCCAGGTGGCCCTTTCTACAAGCCATGCCAAAGTTGCTCTGCTGGGTTCACACATCTCAAGAAGCCCCTCCAGGAGCAAGCCACCCTGAATGCCTCCACAATAAACCACGGGTTCTTACGATGGCTTGTGCGTGGTTAACACATCACATGGAAGAAAACTCCCTGGCTTTGGATGCCCATAATAAGCTTCCCTGAAACAAACCATTACTCAGTGTGTGTTGCTGTGTTGTGCAAAGCAGGTTTCCCTCTCTTTCTCACTCAGTCCCACTGGTTCCCCCCACCCCATTCACACACAGGTCAAGGGTGGAGTCCAGAGATGCAACCCAAATCCCCCACTTCAGAACTTGCAGGATGACCTGACCTGAACCCTAACCTGTCTCAAGTTCAGCCCTGATCCTAATAGCATAGCCACAGCCTCCTCTTTCCTGCCAGCATTTACTCTGTGGGGCCTCCTCTTTCCTGCCAGCCTCCTCTTTCCTGCCAGCATTTACTTATGTACCCTAAGCTTGTTAACTTAATGGTTAAATGGGCCCTGTCTCTTTAGAGGGGGGTACTTATTACTTCTCGTCTTTTAAAACATGGGAAGCCAGAGCTGCACTGTTCAGGGGGCCTGCTGCTCATTTTGGGCACTCCGGTTTTGGACATCTGCCCTAAAGTCCTGCTCTGACAGCATCACAAGATTTATTCAGGAGAGGAAACAGTGGTAAGATGGGCGTCTCTGGACATCAGTTTCTCTGCAAACCGGCTCTTCATGAATGCTTTTGACCATGTTTGTGTGGAACGGAGCAGGGCAAATTTCAGGCATTCTGTCTCTACCTTCCAGGATGTAGATGGAGCTTTCATGAACAAGGTGCACCTGGAAACTAAGGTGGAATCCATGAAACAGGAGGCTGCCTTCTTGAGGTGTGTTCATGATGAGGTAAGGAACATTCGCATCGATCTCCTGAGGCAATAATTTCTAGAGCTCCGAAGGAAGGTCAAAGTTCCAGCCCTCTTCTGCCCTGAGGGCCTTGGAGTCACTTCCACAACAACATCACAGAAAATGCTGAAAATAAATAAATAGCAAACACAATTTCCTAAATGTAAAGTCCCAATTCTAGCTATTTAGTGACAAGCTTTGTGGTCCATTTGATGGTGGGAAGGATGATGCAAGCCACAAGGATGCTCTTCGCCTTTTTTAGGAAATTGCTCCGCTAGAAGAGCAGATCCAGAGTGAGACCGCAATCAGTGTGCAGATGGACAACACGCGAGACCTGGACATGAACGCCATCATCCATGGTGTTGAATCCTGGTATCAGAGCATTGCACACAGGAGCAAAGAAGAAGCCAATGCTTTCTACCAAAACACGGTGAGTAACAATTTGAGTATGCTTGGAAGGGAACCCTGCAGGCTGCATAATATCACAGCAAAATGCTTCTTTTCCCTTCTCTTATTGAAAACAGAAACAGTGTGCCACTGAAACTAACACGTTTAGTCACCTAAAAGCAACTTCCAAATTATGATAATAGTAACCTTATCATCACCATACTGTATAGTCACATGCCAGCCATCATTTGAAAGGGTAAAAGTGACAGTGATATTAGGATGGATAAAGCAGCATTCGTCTGGTCCGTGTCTGTTCTGGGCACTGCTTTAGCATAATTTACTCTCCGGTCTGCCATTTATGCCCTCATGTTTAGTTTTGCACACACTTTTGGTTGCATCTTTGCCTGTATTTTGTGAAACAAGAGCTGTTCAGTCCAAAGGACAAGAGTGATCCAGTCGGGGATGCATGGATGCGGCCAATTTGCCTGAAAGTACAAACCAAATTATGCCCATCCCAAGTTGAAATACGCTGCAAATTCTGCATTGATGAGGTGTGCTAGGAACCAGAGTGAAAGTCTGCAAATTGTTCCTCCTTCTCTTAATCCAGCTTCTGCTCCAGGTTTTCATTCTTTACAGAACTGCTTTGTTGCTCCAAAGAAATGTTGTCAGATCACTTTGGTTTCAGTTGCTCTCCTTGCAGCCAGCAGTGGCATCCGTATGGCCCTATGAGAACTTGGTTTTTGCTCATGAAGCATGCAGGCATGCCCTGTTTATGCTTTGAATACAAGCAGGAGCATGTGTCTATTGGAAACATGTATTAATTGCTGAGCATGTGCTTGGCTTCAGTTCATGCAAGCCTCTTATGCAAATACCCTGAATTTGCACAAATTTTGTAAAGGGTACAATTTTTCCCATAGGTTGGATCAGTTTCACCTTAGTTGACAGAAGAAATTTGTGAAATTTGCATATCTAGAGGAAATTTGTGCAAATCCAGCAGGGAATGGTTGCACAAATGTCATGTTCAATCACGGGTCAATTTGCACATTTTTTTCTGTTTGCATAGAATGACTGGCTATCTTAAATGCCAACAGGAACTGGACACAAGAAAATCCTGGTGATCATGAGGATCACTTGTTCACCTTTCCCTAGCACAGGAACCCAGGCGATTCCCAACACTGCTTTGGACCACAGTTTTCAGCTTTAGAAGCATCACGATGTCACAGTTCAGTGCCTGGCTCTCCTCAGTTACCCTTGCTTTACTTTGGTTCTTCTTGCATCAGTGCATTTGGTACGAGTTAGAACATTTTCGTGCATTGTGCTGGAGAACTAAGACTCAAAATATCATGCAAACAAGAGAGGTTAAGAGAGGGAGTAAGAGGGCAAGTAAGAGGAAGAAAATGCCAATATTATAAACTAAAGATTGTATTTCTCTCTCTCTCATTCACCCACATAAATGTTCATCAGCATCTCCTCACAAGTGTACAGGCTCACTAAGATCGGGGTCAGTGGATCAGTGGGGGCTGATGGAGTAGGGTGTCCCCTCTGGGTTTCAGTTTGAACTTAGAAGGCGACATTCACGATGCTGAATTCTTCCTCCTCAGCAGAGTGCTCTGGGTCTTTCAAGCATATGCTGCATCCCATCAGTAGTGGGACGCTTCCATTGGAAATGGTGTGGCAGAGGGAATTTCATTTCCATCACCCAGGGTGGGGATGGGGAATTGTGTTCTGTGAGGCTAATCCAGTCTGGGACTCTTCTCCATGGAGGACTGAGCCACTCTGCAGTCCTCCACAGACCCTGTCCTTCGGCCAACCCTTCCCCCTCATCTGGAGAAAGAGAAATCCCCCCTCATCTCCAATCTGTGATGGGAAATCCCAAGGGGATTCCTCTGTGCATTCCCCTCCCCAATCTAGTCCCCCCCCCCCGGTCAAATGAGTGGAAGCGCTTGGAAATGCAGGGCCTTCCTGAAGTTGCTGGCAGAGTCCCTGTCTCTGCTCCATTCCCACAACACATTTTGGTCAGCCTGCCATCCCCAGAGAACACACGCAGCATCTGTGTCCTGAAAAGGAAGTTGTGTGTGTGTGTGTGTGTGTGTGAGAGAGAGAGAGAGAGAGCGAGAGAGCGAGCATGAATTATTATATTAATGATATCCTAGCTGTCTAGGAAGGCCTCTGCATTTATACATGTATAAATAACCAAACCAAACCAAACCAAACAAAGAATCAAGCATAAAACAAAACATAAAGCAAAACAAAAAACACACACCACACAACACCCACAATACCCCACACTCTACATAGCATACAACACAACATAACACAAGGAACTGCCTGTAGAAAGCAATGGAACTGTGTCACGTTTGAACATAACGTTGCTGCTTTTGTGAGCTTTTAGTGCCAGGAGCTCCAGAACCAGAAAAGCCAAATGAGCGATTCTCTGAAGATGAGCAAGCGTGAGATGGCGGAGACGAGCCGGGCGGTACAGAGACTCCAATACGAAGTAGACAAAGGCAAAAAGCAGGTGAGCGAGGGGAAGCGCTTTCCCAGGACGGGTCAGGGTGCCCACAAGAGCAGCTGGTGCAATGGTCTCAAACCAGGGGCAGCTAGCTCAGTTGCAGGGGGAGGTCAAAATGCTGCACTGCCATGAAACTGGGATAAAGGGATGAAGCCAAGCCATCTGTGGATGAGCTGGGCTGGGTTTTACTCTGGCCTCCTTATCTTAATGCAGGAGTCAGCAGCTTTCTCCCTGACCACTCATCATCTGGTGTTTTCCTGGGTGTCGTGCAGCTTTCCCCCCACCTAAAAGCTCAAAATGCTTCTCCGGAGGTTTACTGACTCACAGCAGGAGCCTAAAGCTACGATGTGCTGGTTGCCTCGCCCCGCCCCTTCTCCTTTGGCCCTGCCCCCTTTGCTTTCCGTTCTGCCCACATGTGGAATGCAGCCCACAAGCACCTCCCAAATGGGTTGAAAGAGGTTCTGCACCCTGATCCAGACGATCGCGATATTTGGGGTCGATGTGGAGGAAACACTTGGCTCGGGAGGTGGGAGTGTCCAACCTCGACAGGGCTGTGTCTGTGAGGACAAATGGGGTCTCTCGTGCATCCCTGTGGCAGGTCGCTTGTCTGCAGTCGGCCCTCTGCGACACTGAGAAGCGTGGGGACTGTGCCCTGAAGGATGCCCAAGAAAGACTTGAGGAGCTACATGGCGGCCTCCACGAGGCAAAGGACCAGCTGGCAGCCTTGCTGTGGAGCTTCCGGGAGCTCCTCAACCACAAGCTTGCTCTGGATATCGAAATAGCGACGTACAAGTCACTGCTGGAGGGAGAAGAAAACAGGTATTGCTCCAGGACCTCCTACTGTTTAGAAAAGCACGTACTAAAGTCCAAGCCCACCTTCCCAATATGGTGCCCCCCTAATGAGTTTTTGGGGGGCTTCCACTCCCCATCATAGGAACATGCTTTAGGTTTGCTGCAGGTCCCTGTTGGAGGGCTACTTGGTGGCCAGCTGGGGCTCGTGACTGCTGGATGTGTGAAAGGGGCTCACGGCCCTTTTTGGTGTGGCAGTCAGAGCAGTCCTGTGCTGGTGGGTACAAGGGAGACCCTGCAGAGCAGTAACCATGGCCAGGGGCTGGTGTTGCTGGCAGGAGCAGCTTTCTCTAGCTTGCGTTCCTTCCCTTTCCTCTCCCCTCTTCCCTCCTCCCACTGGCCATGATGGGCTGGAGTCAACTACACCAGCTCCAGGATGTCTGTCGAGGCTTCGCTAGTTCATCCCTGGAAAGGCGCCAACTGGCTGCCCCACTGTTGTCAGAAGATGGTGGCCAGAGGTTGCAGCTGCCACACTCAGAAGGGCGTTGCTTGCGCCCCATTGTCTGAGGGCTTCCTGCCAGAAGAGGGGGCCTGGCACCCTGCCCCATCCTAGGGCCCCTCCGCTGCCCTCTCTGCAAGCACAGCATCTCTCCCGAACATGGTTGTTGTATTTGTGTGTGGGGGGGGGGGGGCATGCGCATTTTATAAGTTGGCTGTTCCTATTTGCCTTTCACTGTTTCTTTTATGGTATTTATTTGCTGTTAAGTTTTTGGTACTCTTTTTGAGAGAGGGAGAGAGAGAGGAGAGGGGGAGAGAAACAGGCAGGATGCCTATACGAAGGTGTTAATTCACTCTGTTTTTGGGGTTGTCACAGAATCAACATTCCAGCACTACACAGAGCATTTCCTTTCCAGCTTTTCCACCATATAACCCGTAGTGGGCATTGTGGCAAACTGAAATTCCCCAGTTGTTCATAGAAAAAAGAATTTTCTTTCACTTTCTCAAATATCACCTCCTTCCCTGCTCTTAGAAAAACAGAAATAAAAACCCCTCATCAAAAGTGCTATTTAAAAACTGAATCAGGAGAATCATGTCAAAGCCATGGGTAAAAATGGGGAACAGACAATAAATGCCTTGTGTAGAAAATCTCACAGAGAGAGCAAGAGGAAAAAGAGAATGGCGGATGGGTAGATGCGGACCGAGAGAAAAGAAGTCCTATTTCTGATTTTCTATGAGAAAGGACGGTTTCTCACATGACATGACTATACTGCTTTTCTTTCCCAAACAGGATATTATCTGACAGACTTCAGAATGCAGGTAAGCAATGGTAAAGTTTGTACCTTTTCTGTATTCCAAAGATGGTCCATTATATGTGGGCATAAGCGATGCCCCGTGCCATACAACAGCATGCAGCAATAATAAGTGCTGAGCTGACAAAGGGCTGGACCACTTCAGACGGCTAGGAGGTGACTCAACTTGCAATGCTTCCTTTAAAAAGAAATCCTGGGATGGAAAAAGAAATATAGCCCAGTCGAGAGCACCCAGATTTGATGGGGCCATTCCAAAACGTCACTCCAGGAACCCTCGTTCTGCAGCATTTGTAGAACCAGATGAATGGTACATCTCCTAGGCCAGTTCCATCTCTGAGAACAGGCATGGAGGGGGTTCAGACTATGAGCCTGGTCTGATCTGTGGAGGTTCCCCCTCTGATCTGCAGAGCCTCCTTGGATTTTTCTGGGGTGTGGGTGGCATTCAGCTGGAGGAATCTGCAGTGCTGGCTGGAGGAACTCATGCTAGAAGCAGAGAGAATGGTGCCACCTCCAGGGAACAGGGGGCTGCTCCTTTCAGTGCTGGCCAAGTCATTTGCTGCCCCTGCCATCCTGGGAACATTGCACAAAGCCGGGGCTTGCCCACGTTGCACCTTCCTCTGTTGCAGAGGGTGTGGGGCAGGCAAGCCCTGTCCCTGGCCACAGTGCCGGCTAGAGCTCCACTTGGCATCTTGATCAGGGACCAGACGGTGTCAGGGCTGTGTTCAGAGCCCTGATGCCAAGACCCCTTGACATCACCCAGGCCATGAGGGGTTCCTTGGGAGCAGTCATTGGGCCTCTTCTAGATGTGTTGCCCATCTCTGCTCTAAGATCTAGGACAGAAGCTGCTCCTAGCCAGCCTTGCTACCCAAATTCCTTGAAGGTGTCAGGAATTGAATCAGTAAAGTCAGCCACTGCACTGTGGACTCTTTCCAAATATACATTGCTCCTCTGCAGAGGTTCTCAGACCATTGGCTGTCTTCTTTATTTCAGTGGTCCACCCTGTCTCAAGCAAAGCAATTGTCCACTGTGGCCTTGCGCCTGGGCACAGCTCCCTAAGAAGGAAATCTAGTCTTGGATGTCCCCCAAAGAGGCAGAACCCTGGAGACGCAGGCTGGGCTCGCACGTCCAGAAACATCTCTAGCCCAGTGAGCAAGCAGTGCATCACTGGATCTGAAGATGTTGCATACCACTCCAGCAATGCTTGTGCTTATGCTTCCAGAGGTCTGCAGAAGCCCACTTGTGTGGCTGGGAGGTGCACCGCAAGTGTCGTGCGTAGATGTGCGGGGAGCCACTCTGGGGCCCGTCGCTCGGCTGCCGTATGCTGCTGCCACGGACATTCATGCAAGCATGGCATGAAAATGTCCGCAGCCTCGTGTTTCTCACAGAGCAACAGGAAATAATCAACGTGGAGCTCCCACGCCCAGCAGCAAACCATATGAGGAAAAGGGGGGCATTTCCAAGACGAAATAAACTGCTATACCAGAAATTTCCTTCCTCTCATTCACCTTTTCTATAGGAGGTTCCATATGTACAGTATGTCACACTGTTGATCTTCTTGGCTTGCCCACAGGAGCTCCTAAAAAGTGATCCCCTATCAGTCCCGTTTTACAGATGCTGAGTTGAGGCTGAGAGGCAGGTAGTCCAGATAGGCAAAACTGGTTCACCTTGGTGGGTTAAGAAGGATGCTTTCACTTTGGTTTGCAAAAGGATCAACACAGGTGAGCTAACAAAACATCATCACCTTTTGGCAGAGGTATGACTCTCGTGCAACAAGACGTGTGATTGACTTGTCTAGTTTAAGACCAATTCCAGCTGGAGGAGGCTATTTTTCCTGGCCCTGCTATCTAACGCTCCCTTTAGGGATCACCACTGGTGCATGGTGTTTGGTGCATGTGCTTGGCAAGTTCTTATAGGATGGCCAGAGCACCTCCCCAAGGAACACAAGAACCTATTTGGATTCTGCAACCATCCCATGCAAATATATTTGGGTTAATCCACTGCCCCTTCTTTGGCTTGCCTTTCACAATCAAAGGGCAAAACAACCTTGTCATTGCAAGGCTAACACATCAACAGGTCAGCAGACAGAAGGTGTGCTGATGCTTCAGAATGTATGCAAAGCATCACTTCCCAGAGGGATCTAGCGGACAGCTGTTTTCCAACATTTCCTGCCTCTTTCAATGATAGATCCCAACTTTTTAGATCTGGATGGATACAATAATGATTGTATTTCTTTAGAATGTTGAGCAGAATAGACTTTCTGGGAAAGGGACAGGTGTTTTGAGTTCTCAGGAAGAGAGACAAGCTGTTGGGTACCTTTATCCATTCACTGCCTTTCATCTTGATGATTTAATGCCCCCTCTCAGTGAAAGAGGGAGGGGGTAAGAAGTGTCATCCTGTGCTGCTTGGACAAGCTGCATAAAATTGGCAGATACGAAGCTGAGCAGTATCCTTGAAATACACCAGAGATGTTGGACTTGGTTCAGCCTCAGGACTGAATTCAGGTTTGGAGAAGCCCCCGGGGGCTACGCTCCAGTGGAGGACAGGGCCAAAGAGAAACTGAGGCAGGGCCAAAAGCAAACACCAAGGCCCGGACACCAAAAATACCAGCATATTTTGGCTTAAAGCTCTCACTGCCGGAAACTAAGTCTTAGGAGAGGCCTTTAAGCCACTTGGAATGTGGGAACCGCTGTGTAAAAGCCAGACAGCACCACCATACAGGGAAAAGGGGATGTAGTTTCCCAGGGAGCCGCAGTGGGCAGCCTGAGCACCTGAGGTCTGCAGCCCCTTGGCATAACTGAGTCATGATGATTTTCGTGTATGTTGGCATGGCTTGGTGCTGCTTTTCTTTTTAAACTGCCTTGGATACTCCTGTTTGGTGAAAAGCCCTGTAATAATCAACATATATCACTGACCTGTCATCTTTTTTACTGGCTGTTGGCACCAGTTTCTGCAGGGAGGGACAATGTATTTTCGCTTCCTACTCTGCCATGTGTACTGGGGCCTCTGATTAGATCTATGTCACATATACCACCATTAATTGTACTTTCATTAGACATTCTGACTTTTCTACTGTATCTCCAATAAACTTGGATGAAGAGTTGATACTGTTCCGTGTTTTTATTTCTTAACTATCAAGAGGATTCTTTTCTGACTAGAAATCAGTAGATGAAAATGAGTGGTGCGAAGCGGTACTAGGAGCCTTCCCGGAGGAGGGAGGAGGGGAACTGGTGCTTCTGAGGGCAAGGAGTGCCAGATCCAAATCTAGAAGGATTTTCCTCCTGAGGACGTCGCGACCACAGGATTCCACCTGCAGGGAAATCTGTCTAGGGGGTCACCAGCCCTGCATGCATGGGAAAAGCAGAAATGCCACTGAGGGAGGGAAAGCGTGGCACGCCAGTGGACCTAGGCCTGGGGTACTCGTGTGCCAAAGGCACAGATCCCTTGCCTTAGCAAAGGAGCATCATTTGGCTCACCATTATCAAAATCAAATAAGCTCAACAGAAGTTCTCGCACATCAAATCACCCTGTTGATGCAGTTGTAGCGCAAGTGCACAGCACAACTCCGTGCCTTGAAGCCGCCCAGCATGTTCAGCCACTCGTGCTCATCCCCAAGGCGTTTGGACACCCAAACCAGTGCTACCCTTGGCAAGCCTGAATTCCTGCGCCTGCATCTCAGAGCATAACAGGTTGTTATTCCCAATGGGGACTTCCGATTCTGGCACATGGAAGGTGATTGCACACACACAGAGGGCCAAATTAAATGTTCTTTTAAGTGTGCATCGTAGAGCGAGGAGTGCTACATATAGTTATCCTCAAGGGTACGTGAGTGGAGTGTTTTGCATTGGGAGCATGGTGCGCTGGCAGAGGAGGGGTGGAATTTTGGACAAAAAGAGGTGGGAGGAAGTTTACTGCCTCCCAGTGTGCCATGGTCCAAAGGAGTACCACATGTGCTTAACTTCAGAGTAAATAAAAGCAGCATGCATAGCTCCAATGAGTGCGTTTAAAGGGATATTTTGTTGGGTGCACACACATACATGTGACAACATTGAATTATTCCTCCATGTTTGGGAACTTTGGATGTTATAGTTCTGTGAGTGTCTGGCGGTCTCCAAGAGACATTCCAGCACTTCCCCAAATTACATTTCCCAGAATTCTTCAGGTTAAATCCTAATAGTAAAATTGGCATACACCAGAGTTGGAGAACTTGCAGCCCAGCAGATGGTGTTGGACTCCAATTCCTATCAGCCCTAGCCGGCCTGGACAATGAGGAATGATCATGGGACTAGTAGTTCATCAGCATCTGGATGGTCACTGGCTCCCCCTCCTAACATTCATCAGCCGCTGCAACAGGGAAAGCTGACTTCTGCCTCAGCTCATGCTTTGCCTTGCTTCCTAGGATGAAAAACAAGTTTGGCTGCCATTTTTAAGAGTCTAAATTTCATTCTGTTCCATTGTTCATTCAAAATATCCCACTGCAACTTCTCACTATTCTCACAGAAGTTGGACCAGCTGTGAATCCTGAACCATTTCTGATAGCCTCATTCCCTCAACAGTTCATGAACATTCCCTATCATTACAGCAGCTCAGCCAAGGAGACTGAATGAGAGATATTACTGTTGTGGTTGCACAGTTCTGGGAAACTCCTGTGGGGCATCATAGGGGTTACTGCACCGATGGATCATATGGAAATCAAATTCTGCAGGTGCATCCCTGAATTCATCCAGGCTCGCCTTTGTGGCATCATCCATGCACTGACCCTCGGCAAACGAGCTCATGCTGTTATATGAGGGAAATGTTACTATTTACAAATAGGTGTAGATCTGCACAGTTTTGTGGATCATTTGAAGGTTGATCTTTCCCTCAATGGGTGCTGATCCACATTTATGCACAATCTGATTTCCACCGGTTCTTTTTAAGTATCTAAGTGATGTTGCAAACTAGAATATCTTGGACTTTCTCACTGGACTCATGCTATCCGATTCTTCTCTCCTTCTCTTTGATTGCTGACAAAAGGACGATTTGTGTGTACAGATAATCTGACCCAAAATAATAATGCATTTACCACCAGGTGAATCTGTTAATATAGGGCTGCTTCATTCCACACATTCCCCATCCCACTCTTCAACGAGCCTTTTATTAAAGCATTTTGACCTTATAATGTCTATAGCAAGTCTAAAAGCTTGTCTGCCATACATAATGCGGGTGCTCTTATGTACCTGGTTCCTAAAGTTAGGGAGGATTTTGTAAAAACAACATGATCCAGTGCCAAAACAAAACAAAACAAACAACATCAGAGCAGAGCAGGGAGATGATTTTCGGAGCTTGAGTTGGTTCATCCCGAACTTTGAGGTTTTCTTTTTTTTTAAGTTAGTATGCAAATTCAAGCATTTTGCAGTCTGTCTTCATCCCTAGTGTACAGAGTTTGTCATTATTTTTTCCCTAACACAAGGCAGCTTTGAACACTAGTTTCACTTGTATGCAGCTATGCTTTTCTGTTTGCATTTTTCTTCAACATACATTTTTGAATATATTACTCTATATATTTTTAATACTGGAAGCTGTTGCAAAATCCAGAAAAAGGCAAATTTTGAAAGAGAACTGAATTTTCATTTACATCTTGCTTTGAAAGCGTGACATTTAGGCAAGATGCAAGCAAGATTTCTCTCGCATCCCCAGAGATAGGTGCAGAATGCTCATTCCATCTGCTTTGGATCTCTGACAGCTACCTGGTAGGACCACTTTGCTTGTCTCTATTTTCCTTGCTTTGCATCTTGGTGGCTGTTTTTTTTTTTTTCCTTTGCTATAGATTGACACAGCTCATAATAAAATGATTTCATAGAAACTTATTAACAGGTTCCATTCATCATTCATTTTCCCACCTCTTTTCAACCCTCATTATCATGGGGGGCGGGGGGCTTGTTCGTTTTAATTTTCTGATGTGCCTGATCTTCTGCTAATGCTCAGGATGCATCCCCAGATGACAGGGACTTTGGCACCTTGCCAAGCCAAGTGGTTCAGTGGACCCTGTAATCCAGAGGTTGACTGTTAGCCCATGACGGAGGTGCTGAGGGCACCTGGTGCTAGCAAGCAGGTGACTCTTTAACCACAATCCGTGAGAAAAGGACCAATAAGGCCTGTGCGCAGCAAGTCCAAGTACAATCTCCACCATCAAGACATCATCTCCCCGAAGGTTCCGTGTGTTCTCCTGCAAAACAAGATGGCATTTCTTTGCATAACTCAACATCAAAAGAAAGGCTGTGCCCTTTCCTTTCCCACCTCCTGTCCTCAGCTTAATTAGAAATCCGCACCCAGAGGAGTGAGCTGTCACACCACTCCAAAGACTGCAGAAGGGTGGGTATGGGGGACTGCCCTGTGTTTAAATTTCCCCTTCTTTCAAGTCTGTAATGACACACAGGTTTGTCACCTTAGGGTTTGCTGTGACTGCGCATGCAGCACAATCTTTTCTGAAGTAGAGTTCACATAATTAATTCAACCCCATGTGAAACAAATTAAGAGAACCAGGGGAATTATGCTCACCTGTTCTTTCCACAAAGACATCGGAGGTAGGAAGGGAATACTTAGGAATGACTAAGTGCCTCCTTCCCTAACCTGGTGACCTTCAGAGGCTTTTGGACTGCAAATTCCAGAATTTCCATCTAGTAGGACCATTAACTGGGAATTCTGGGTGTTGCAGCCCTAACGTGCTTGGAAGGCGCAAGGTTGGAGAAGGCTGACTTAATATGTCCTGCATACCACACCACAGGAGGTATCCAAATCTGGTGGAACTTATAGGAGAACTATTGATTAACTCATGATTAACTTAAGCTTCTCTTAAACGCCACTGATTTCTAAAGTTCTACTGCGGGCCGCAGTAGATCTGATTCTAGCTCCCCTCAAACTATGGTTTAATTAGGAGTTGGATCAAGATTTAAACTGCATCAACTGTGCTGATGAAAGTGGATTCATTCCCCACTCATTCCTCGAGGGCAGTCCCTTCAGGTCCCTGAAAATACAATTCAATCATTCATTTATTTCCATACTACCCCATAGCCAAAGCTTTCTGGGTGGTGGAATTAAACAGATCATTTGTTTGTTTGTTTGTTTGTTTGTTTGATGGATTTCTAACCCACCTCACCAGCCACACAGCTCCCTGGGCAGAGATAAGTAGGAGATCCTGTTGAATGAGCTAAAGGGGTATCCTCAAACACGGGGTGGAGGGACCTGGCATAAGTGAAGTCCTCCTTCTTGAGGAAAGTCCCTCCTTCTCCTAGGAAGCAGATTCTGGATCCAATCCTAGGATTCCTAAAATAATGTTTTTCTGTGAACTGCTTGGAGAGCCTAGGTTCAGTTCCTTTATACATTCCTTCCCTCTGTCTTACCAATATGGTAAGATGTGCAACAAGCAATCTTGTTGCTGATGCAACACAAGCTCCTGGATTCTGGTTAAACACCCCACACATGCAAAGTATTGATCCAGCAGCATTCATCTGTTTACATGCTTTTCCCAAGGCACTAGCAATAGAATGGCGCACACGCGTGCACGTGTGGGTGTGCACATGCACACACAGAGAGAAATTTGGGTCTGGACCAAGGCAAATATTTCCTGCCATGCTATGTGTTCTTTGTGTTATTAGAAACTACAGTCAAGTAAACAATACATGTGCATGCAAGCATGGGGTGCATATGGGTGAATGCATGTACATGCCGTGTCACCTCTTTGTTTCCTATTTCCAGGGCTTTTTTTGTCATAGAACGCACTGGAATGGAGTTCCGGCACCTTTTTTTGACAGATTTTCCAAGTTTTAAAAGTAACTTTTGAAAATTTGATGTTTGGTCCACGTGGATTTGAATCGCCCTGTCGAGCATAGCAGGTCGGCAGCAAAATCATTAAAACGGTGCATGTGGGCTGCTTGTGTGTCGAATCCGATGCATGTGTACTTCATCCACGCTGGTTGTGATGGCGCTGCTCAGCTTGTGGCTGGTCATGTGGTCACGCGCCGAGTGCCTACTGCAGGTGGCAACCGTTAAGTTTTGTTACACAACTGACGTGTGTGGGTGTGTGTACAGTGATTGACTACATGCTGTAGAAAGGTAAATAATTTCATGATTTCCGGCACCTTTTTTCTTACAAAAAAAGCACTGCCTATTTCTATACACAAGGTTTGGAAGCAGTCATTGTTGTTAACGGGGATGACAAAATG
This sequence comes from Varanus salvator macromaculatus, assembly GCA_023646645.1. Taxonomy (NCBI): domain Eukaryota; kingdom Metazoa; phylum Chordata; class Lepidosauria; order Squamata; family Varanidae; genus Varanus; species Varanus salvator. The sequence continues at coordinate 10,370,572 of JAIXND010000795.1, forward strand.
ACAGAAAATGCTCACGTTCCACAGGGTGATCAGAGAGGAAGATCCACACTGAATCTCCCTCAATGACTGCTTTAGCTTGCAACTCAGCAGAACACTCTGCCTTCTGCACATCTGTGTGTGGTCAATGAAAGAGGACATTTCCTGAAATAGCTTTCTGCGTATAATTAACGCCAGCAGGGAAACAATGTTCAGACACAATATTCTGCAAGCAAGCTTGCAAATAAAGCTTTTCCTTAAAGACATAGAATTATTTTTCTTAAGCTTGCATTTGTTATTATGGTTTGTATGTCAAAAGCCCGAGGCAAGCCAAACCTCTGCATTTCAATTAAATGCTGAATGCTACACCAATCAAGGCTACTCCTCCACACTATATAAGGTTTGTCTCCACTGCACCTGCTTTCTTGGAACGAACCCATCCCAGTTGGTCACAATGACTCACCAGCTGTCTGCAGCCCGAACATTCATGGGAGGAAGGGGATTCAGTTCATCTGCGGTATATGGACTAGGCAGGCCCAGAAGCTATGCTGCCTCAGTACGCCCTCTGGTCAGAGATGGATACGGGCTTCTGGGCTTCAGTAGTCTAAGCCTTTCCAACCTGGGTGGAAGCAGAAGGATTTCCTATGGTGGCTATGGTGCCGGTCATGGCTATGCTCTAGGAGGCTATGGTAGCCTGGGGTTTGGTGGTGGGGTGGGCCAGTTTGGCCCCAGAATGCATGGCTCTGTTGCAGGTCAGGGGCCCATTGGAGGACATGCAAACTTCAGGTGGGATGGCATCCGTGGGGTCCAGATGAACGAGAAGCTCCTGAAGCCTTTACATGTGGGGGTGGACCCACAGGAGCACGAGGTACGCACTCATGAGAAGGAGGAGATGAAGGACCTCAACAACCAGTTTGCTTGCTTCATTGACAAGGTGAGAAAGCAAATGTTTTCTGCTGAACTTGACACAGACAGGTGGACCATCCCGGGATGTACATCAAGGGCTTTTAGCATGAAGGAATGTAAACATGGCTCTGCATCTCAGTGCCATCGATCAGGAGGCCCTGCATGGTGCGGTGGACCAGACCAGGACTTAGGCACACACAGTAAAGCTGAAATAGATACAAAGAGAAAACTCTCTCAAGCACCTGCTTCAAAATGAGTGCTATTTCTAAAGCCACACATTTTAAAAGAATCAAATTTATTTTTTCCTAAATCAGGTTTTGTTTTGTTTTGTTTTGTCTTGTTTTGCCACACTCTCAGAATTGGATAACGTTGAATTTCAAGGGTTATTGAAATGGAACAAAAGCCCTAATCCTCTTTAAATCTAGTTGTGTTTGAATCCCACTGGAATCAATGATATTTACATAAGTCACAACTGACTTGCTCAAATTGATTTCAATGGAACATCAGTGTGATGGGCAGATCAGTCCTAAAGCTGGAAGAGAGACGGCCATTTCCTCAACTTTGCTGACTTTCCCTGGCAGATTGGAAGGTGGGATGGCCATTTTTTCCCTCCCTCTGTAATTGTCCTCTGCAGGAGATAATGTTGTCTTCCAAACTGGCACCACCCCTGGTTCCATTTGGCGTGTGTCAGTGTACGACGAGGCCGAGAATCCTGCAAGGCTTTGCTTGCCCTCACGGAGCCTCCAAGCCCCATCTTCGTCCCCACTGCCCGTGCTGGCCAGCTGTGCTGATGGAAAGTCTCACCACCACCAATGGAGGATCTCTGTGAGCAGCCCTCCCTTTTCATCTCTAGAGTGGGAAGTTGTCACTCTCATATGGCCCCTGCAATGCCCTCTGGGGTGCATAGGAGGATGTCTCCACCCTCAGGTCTGAAAAAGCGGATAAGTTACATGATCAATTTAGAATTTATTGACAATTTTTTTTTAAATGAAGGGTTTATTTTTAGCACGAAGGAATTTAATTCCCTTCAAAAACTCAAGTCTTTTTGAAATTGATATTCAAATCAACATTAAAAAATAACATGCCTTGTTTTCAGAACAGATTAGGAACCACCACAAAGAGTGTTCCCTAAGTCTTCCCCAAACCCCTTAAGCTGTGCTTTTGCTCATAATGCAGTGGATCCCTCCCTCCCTCCCTCTATTTTAAATTTTAAGTACAATACATTTTGGTATAGGCAATAGTTCAGTGGAAATTCTGTTTAAGGCACTTGGCTTTGGGGAGATTGTTGCTTATTTTATGAATGGAACTGTTTAAATGCAAGTAAATAGTGCTGGATTTCTGCAAAACATCGAACTTAGAAACATACAGTTGGAAGGGGCCTAGAAGGCATCAGATTCAACCCCTGCTCAGTGCAGGCCTCTAGTCTCCCATCCAGATTCTAACCAGACCAGTCTCTGCTTAGCAGCCAAGATTAGACAGGATCAGGCATTTAATGCTATCTGGAAACTCTGCAGCAAATGGAGATGACTTGAGAGTTGTTCCTTTGGCCTAATTTGGTATTTGTTATATATTGGGTGAAAGGCAATGTTGTGTGAATGGAAGTTCACCCACATGGTGGGCCTCCATCATCTACTCATCCCCATGCAGCCCCATTTCCTTAAAAAACTGTTTTATGGTCCCCCAGCCTTCTGGAGCATCGTGGGGACCATCCTTCCCCGCTGACCTTCTCATGGAACCATTTCCGTCAGTGGAACAACTAATTGGATTCCACCCTATACATTCAAAAACGATGTAGGTCTAATTGCTTATTGTACAGTTTCGTTAACCGTCCAGAGACCCTCGACTATTGGGCCATATAAAAATATGCACATAAATAAGCCGACAAAGATAACAAGCAAGTGCGACCAGTCCCTAGGGCCTTATCAGAGATTCCTAACTTTATGGCTTCTCAATGTTGCTTCATATGTTATGTTTTTATCTATCTTGGTGTAGAAAAAACATGTTTGTCATGCGGGGAACAAATATGTTCTTGCCAATGCACAAATCGGAGGCCAGAATACATAACAGCTACCTAAGTCACCATCTGAACATGGTGGGTACAGTTAAGTCCCCAGAGGACCCATCACCCACCTTGCTCACTAGCAGAAGATGGGCGACTAGGCAGATGCATGGAGAACAAGGGTGTTTATCTGTGGCTAGTAGACATGATGTCTCCATGCTTCCTCTATGATCAGAGTAGGAAAAATTTGAGAATGATTTGCTGGGACAGATCATCTTGCCCTCCTTGTGGGCTTCCCCCAGACATCAGGCCGGTTGCTAGACTAGATAGGCCTTTTGTCTGGTCCAGCAGGTTCTTCTGGAGCTCTTAAGTCAGACATGCAAAACTAATTCCACTAATTCCGGAAACAGATTTGCTCCTGACCTTGTTTCCTAATTAGATGTCTTTTTCCTCCTTGTCTACTACACAGGTGAGAACCTTAGAGCAAGAGAACAAAATTCTTGAAACAAAGTGGAACCTCTTGCAACAGTATGTCGTTCCAGCAAGAAAAAATCTTGAGCCATTCTATGAGAATTTCATCTCTAGAATGAAGAATGAATTGGAGTGTTTATTAAGTGAAAAAGAACACTTGGAAAACAAAAATGCTGCCACTCAGCATGTGGTAGAAGAATTCAAGAGCAAGTAATTATTCCTATTCCTATTCTCTAACTCTTAGTCTTAGTCTTACTCTTATTCAGCAAATGCACCCTGAGGCTAAAGAGATTCTTTAGTCTTCCATTGGCACATGGTACAATACAATGGGTTTGGGTAACTCCATTTGTACTCTGGTTCCAAAACCAAACCCAACTTTGCATCTTCCTATTTCAAGTTCAGTAGAAAAAAAGAAACCTCAATTAAAAAGAGGTGGGAAACATGGAAATCTATTGTTTTCTTGTAGTACCTCAGTCACCGTTTTATGTGTTTTATGTTGTCTTCTGTTTCCTTTGATCTGGAGACAGAGAATATTATTTAAGGAATGAGAAGATAAAAGTAATGTGTGGTGTACAATGCATTTGCTTCAGATACCTTAGCCTTTTAACTGGACTCAGATTGGGCAGTCCTTCAAAAGAGGAGTCCCCTTTGCAAAATAAGACATACTTCCACCTTATCTATGCTGTATGTAGGGCAAGATGTTTTTACTGACTGATGGTTTGATTGATTATACTTATATCCCTCCTTTTTGATTGCAAGTGTCCTAAGGTGGCTTACCTTGGTCTCTCCATTTCTCCTCATCAAACAACCCTGTGAGGTAGGTGAGGCTGAGAGTCCATGACTGACTGAAAGGAAGCTACTGGGGTGACTGGGGACCATATCCCAGATCTGCTCAGTCCCAGTCCAACCCTCAGCCTGGTAGACCGCACTGATATCAAGTTGCACAGAACTCTTCTTTCATGTTTCAACAGATATGAAGAGGAATTCAAGAGGCGGACCACAGCAGAAAATGAATTTGTGCTGCTCAAAAAGGTAAGCTGTTGAGACTCAGTGCCTTAGATGTGACACCCAAAGCACCACTGATAATTAAGTACTTGACAATTATCGACTTGTCTCCATCAGTGGCCAAGCAGAAGCCCCAAGTCCATACCTAGCCCCAGTGGTTGTTTTCCTGAGATGCCTCCCTAGGCCCTTTCCACAGCTGACTTGCCAGCTGCCCTTCCCCACATGGCCAGTGCGCCTCTGAGCAGGAAGTGAGACACACATCACTTTTGACTTGGCCAAAACTTGACCTGGCCCTTCAGATGTCAGCTCGGGTGGAAGCCACAGTCAAGAGGGTCTGCTCTCAGCTTCGGCTGATTCGCCAACTGTTTCCCTTCCTGGAAGAGAATGACCTGAAAACAGTAGTTCATGCAGTGGTAACTTCTAGGCTCAATTTCTGCAGTGTGCTATACGCAGGACTCCTCTTGTGCTTACTCCAGAAACTGCAATTAGTACAAAATATGGCAGCCAGTTGTTCTCTGGGACATTGTGGCATGACTGCATATTGCCTATTTCAAAGTCTTTGCATTGGTTGACATTTCTGGATACAATATAAGGTGTTGCACCTTTAAGGCCCTTTATGGCTTGGGCCCAACATAGCTTCAGGAAAGCTTTTGCCTATACAGTCTGCCTTGCCAGTGATGTACAAATCAATAGGTATAACTTACACAGGTATAATCTTACATTCATTGACACATAAACAGGCCTGAGAAAAGCCCTCTTTTCTAGAAATCAGCATGCATGCATCCTTGAAATGAAGCTGACACTGACCAGGCACTGATCCAGAGAAAGCTGGTTGGCACTGGACAGATAACGGCAGCTCAGACAAAGGGCAATTCACACCAGCCCACCCCATCCTCCTCCTATGTAATAGCACCCCATCCTCTCCCCTCCTTCAGAGCATGTTTGGTATGCAAGTGGGAAAGATCACACCATTGCAACTTTTTACTTCTGTAACCTATCGGAAAATGTTAACTGTATTATGTGTAACCCTTTAATGATCAATGTATAAGTGGACCAACCAAGGCCTGCTCAGGTGCCCCATCTGGAACTATTAGTTCATAGCTGGTTATTCTTGAGAATAAATCCTTTAAGAGAAAACCTTCCCCTATTGTGTATGTTGGGCATACGCACACCGGGACATGGACCTTTTGGGCAACACCAGCTAAGGTCCTCTGAAGATCATCTTCTGAAGTTTGTTCTGCAAGATTAACATCAACTACCCCGAGGACTTTTCAGTGGTTGCCCTTAAGCTGTGGAATGGCCTGCTGGGAGAGATGTGTCTGATTTCCCAAATTCCCACCTTAGAGAAGGAGTTAAAAAAGCATCTCTTCCAACAGGCCTTCCCAGATGACTTCTCATGTCAGCTTTATTGAATATGTCGTCTTAGTCAGTTTTAATCACTGCTGGTTTTAATTTCTTGTAAACCACCCAGGGTCTAAGAGAATGGGGCAGTATATAAACACTAAGACAAATGCCTATGAGTAAATCAAGTTATTCTCTGAGCAACTTTGCTTCACCGAGGGCACTGGCTAAGCCGCCACCACGGAGTGGCCTGTCAAGAATCAAGAGACCAAATGGGCTTTCCTCAGACTGCTCACAGCCACTGCTCATCTGGTCAGAATGAGGCCTCAGCTCCCCATGTTGCCACGTGATGAGTCTTGATTAGACATCCTTTGAAGCCATATCTCTGGAGGCTCTTCAATCGCCCTTTGTAGAGGGCAATGTTCTCACCCAGATGCAACTAAAATTCAGCAAAATTTTAAAATCGAGCTGATGGGGGGGGGGGTTAATTTGACCCTGAAACAAGCGGCTTGTTTCAATTGACTAAATGAATCAAAGTAATAGGAAATTGGTTAATTTACGTGGCACGTCCCCTGCCACATATTTTCAAATGTAGTTTACATATTGCTCAGATGCTGACGTCAAAATTGGCTGCGTGTTCAGTCAGATATGGCCACTATTCAGCCCTATAATGTTAGGAACTGGCAATTTGGGGTGGGGCTGTTGGTCACATCCTGAGGAGACTATCCTGCATTAAAACTGGCAAGGAGTTTGGGGGGATCTCGTGTGTGAGATCCTGTTAGCCCTCGGTCTTACACATGCTTTGCTTCTGCAAAACGGAGTACCAGTGCTAGCTTCATGGACTAGCACAGGGACACCCGCCGTTTCATTTGGCAACTTGCTCCGTGCATTCACAAGCTGCAGCAACTGAAAGGGTTCATGTTTAATTAAGTGTGCAGTCTTTTTTAGAATGTGGACTCTGTTTCCATGACCGTGTCCGAGCTGGAAAGGAACATAGACATGCTGTTACAGGAAATTGATTTTCTCCGACATCTCTATGAAGAGGTAAGCATGATCCTGACAAGATCTCACATGCTGGGACTCGTGGTTCAGAAAATCATAAATGGAAAATCATAAACGGAAGATAGCCCTTTCTGCTAAAGAAAGATTTCCCACACTGCTAACTGCACTGTGGGTAGTGAGGACAATCTCAGGTTTACACAGCAAAAAGAATTCTAAGCAGAAACAAACGACCGCTGCCAAACACAGGATTTTCTGCATTTCACTATTCACTGTGCAGGCAGAGCACCCACTGGAATTGTGATTAGTAGCATAGCAGTCACAGAGCTTTGTAGTAGTTCTGTTCCAGCCATTCCCGCTGTGTTTTTTCCGAATGCCAGGCATCTTTCATGTCATCATACGCTTCTTGATGGGATCAGATTTTTTTTTACACCAGCATCTGTTCTACCTGTGCTCATTTGCCTTAGTGCTGATACACGCCAATTAACTAATGTGCAGCAAAACATTTACAAAAATGTGCATCAGCACTAACAGACACTTTCATCCAGGCTGATGCAAATCAGTGTAAGTCCCTACCCACAAGGTGAAAAACTGTTCTGCAAGATCCTGGGATTCATATGACTTGGAAAAAGCCAGTCCACCTGGAATCTGCAGGCTGGATTTTCTGAAATCAAGCTTATTTGAATCTCTTGCAGATTTCTCTGACATCCTTATGTGCAGGCAAAAGACTACACAACCATGTTTTGTAAAACCCATGAGGGATAAATTATAAGTCTGAAAACCAGGAAGTCTCCTAGAGACTCATTGTATACATTATAATAGAAAGTATGCAGTAGATACTCTTTACATGTGCCTGCTCCAGTGGCCTCACTGAATACATTTCTTCTGAGGTAATTTCAGGGTTTTTCCTTGTTCTTACCTCCATAGAAAAAGAATAGGCCTCTTTGAAGAATTTTCTCTAGATACTTACCACCATTTTTCTGTAGCAACCTCCTTTTCTCCACATAATATCCTAGAATGATGCTGTACCTTTGGCATTGTGGAGAAAGCCAAACCATGGCCAGTTGTTTGAATATCAGCTAATACAGTTGCTGCTATTAAGCAAGCAACAAACAAACAAACTGCTCCTGGCAAAGGAAAAGTCGTGCTATAGCTGCTGCTATTATGAGACCCACCAGTGAGAAACAGTTGGAGATCTTCTTTTTGTTACATTCCTTCAATAAAATTTAGGGATATGACATGAAAAGGTGCATGTGATCCCTCCGCCATTTCTCAGTGCACAAATAGAAGAGAGAATTTCAAGAGGCCATTTATGCCTATCTGTATCAAAGGCGACATGTGGGCTGGAGCCAGTAGTGTGGGCTGAGCTAAGGGAACTGGTGTCCCACATTTTGGAAGGGTTTCCTGAATGGTTTGTTTCTGAAAGTCCAGGACAGCAAACGCACAGTATCCTGCTTTACTGTGGGAATGGAGTTGGTCGTAATTACAGGGTACTGAAAAGGAGAGGAGGAGTGCTCATTAGAAGATAAAGAACACGCTTCACAAAATGAGCAGATCAGAGTGTGTCGCTGTGTTTTTTCACTGTCTGCAGTTTTTGGAGAATTGCCTTTGGAGAATTACATGCTCCAGGGGTAAGTGGTTCATAACCAGTGTAAGCTAGAACTGTGACTCAGAGTACGTTTTCCATCTTTGAGCAGGATACTTTTTGCATTGACTGGCAAGTAACTTCAGGCAGCTTCTGTTGGCTTAACTGGAGCTTCCAGGTTAGAGGGCAGGTGCCTTTCTTAAAACAGAACAGCCAAGCGAAAGCAAGAGCAAAAGACAACTATTCATGAAAGCATCACCCTCTTTGATGCCTGGCTTATGCATGGACTTTCTGTGACTTGCAGGAACTGAAGTCGCTGGACAGCCAGCTCTATAACACTAACATCCTTTTGAAAATGGACAACAGCCGAGACTTGGACACCGATCGTATCATCAAAAACGTCGAAGCCTGGTATCAGAGTATTGCACACAGGAGCAAAGAAGAAGTCAATGCTTTCTATGAGAACAGAGTAAGCCAGGACATAGCTGCCATTAGTCAGTTGGGAAGATGGGGTGTTCGTCCTTCCTGTGCACACCCGGTTGGCACATTGAGGTGAATTCAGCATGTGTGACATCTGTAGAAATTGCTCATCCAAAGGCCTGCTGTTAGCTGCACTGGGACCTCCTGGAGCACATGCTACCTAACTTTTCCTGGGGTGCTTCCCCTTTTTCCCGTTTGGAGAGCAGGCAGCTGGTCTGACTTATACTCACCCATGACCAGAGATGATGCTGGGTACCATGAAGGCCCAGGGCTGAGGCCCATGGTGTTGAAGCCAGTCTTCCCACCCTTTCTCCTTTCTCAAGCCAAGCAGTTCATGGCCAGAGGCTTCCCAGGGCAGTCTTTATTATAGTAAAGCAGACCAGCCAGACTGGCTTTGTAATATAGAAAGAGTATTGTGAAGCTCTTTAGCAAAAGGCACCTGTAATGTTAAGAAGCCACCTAATTAGAGAGAGAGAGAGAGAGAGAGAGAGAGAGAGAGAGAGAGAGAGAGAGAGAGCTATTACTACCCATGCCAAAATTAATTTTAAACTGAACTCCTCTTCTCCCTTCCCAAACAAATGGAGTAAGATCCACCCTCAGGGATGTTCCTACTGCTTGTGGTCTACGTGGTGGTAAAACTGGATGCTATTCAAATGGCTAGCCTTCTTGAGTCGCTGTTAGATGTTGGGACTGCTTGCGTTATTTCCCTCCTTCATGAGTCCTGCCTTCCCCAGAACCAGAGGTGGTCTGGTTCCCACCTTCTGCTTGGCTTACCTGGGAGATTTCTGGCATTGGCATTTCAGCTAAGAATTCCAACTCAGCCTCTTCTTCCAGTTCAGATTCAGAGTCTGGGGTAACCATTTTGGAATTCTGTATTTTGGGAGAAGTGGGCCCGGTCTTTGCATGCAGGACCAAAAGATACATAAATTTGCATATGTTAATTTTCATATGTCCTAAAGCCTGTAAAAATTTCCCAGAACATTCCTATTTGTAAAAAAAAAAAAGGATGTATGAGTGGGGAGAGGAGGGCATTTGAATTCAGGAAAGAAGACTTGGCAAGAAGATTTAAGGGTTGGGGGAGAAAAAGCACACATGGGCAAAAAGTCAGCTAATCCAGGAGGGTCAGATGCAAAGAGATCAGCAGACCCCTGTAACTTTATTTCAGCAAAGTTCAGCAGGTGGTGGGGCAGATGGTTTCCTAGAGATCTGGGTCTCCAGCCCTAGTGGACCACTCCCTAACACTGTCTCTGTCCCAGTGGCAAACTATAGAAATGTGACCATGGGTGATTCAAAAATTCCCCTCACAGGGGCCACCTTACCTCAGCTCAGGCAGCTAGTTTTGAGCATCATAAAAGGGGCAACAAATTCTTGTTGGTTTTGGGTCTGCTTCAGCATCATCACCATCACCATATAGGGAATAGGTGGATTCTCTGTCTTAAATACTATGCACCCTGACTTGGAGGGTTGGGTGCCATTTGCTTCTTGGCCTCAGGTGGAAAAATAGCTTGGGCCTGCCCTACCCCTCTTCTAAGTCTGCCTTGGGTGGTTTGGGTGTTCCAATTAAACCCAGGCTGTGTTTCTGAAGTGGCGCCAACACACGAGAAACGTTCCAGTGGCCTTTTTTTTCTTGAATGCTAAAAGTGTCCTCCCTGATACTGTACCACAGTTTTCAGTGTCTTCAGTTTATTTGTGTCAGCTCTTGCCCTGCAGTAAAAATGCAACACAATTTTGATATGCTGATTTAAGTAGTTATTTCAAAAGCTTGTTCGTAGTTGGTGTAATGACAATGTGGTGGACCACAGAAGCATACTGGTAAAGCACAGCAGAAAATATGTGATGTGATTTATATGTACGATTATATCCTGGTAGCCCACTAAGGATGGAAAATTTCATTCAGTTCACATTTTAGTGTGCATTTAACTCATCTGGCACTTTCAGACAGATTCTTTAGAAGTTTCATCCGAGTGGGAATGTTCACTTGGATTAATAACAACTCTGAGTTGGATTTCCTTTTCATTTCTGGATACTAGTTCCAGGAGCTTCAGGAACAAAGAGGGAAATATTCAAATGATCTGAAAATCAACCAGAATGAGATTGCAGAGCTGACCCGGATGGTTCATAAAATGCAATCCGAACATGACAATATCAAAAAACAGGTAGGAGAGATTTTAAGCATGTTTCATCTTATATTTGGAACCTGATAATCCATCATTCTCTGGGTCAACAGGGCTACATCTGGTAACAGCATTTCATACTGTGGCAAAACTTCTCAGTCATTACTTACAAACTGTTTCTTCAGGACATCTCAGGAGCCAGTGTGACTGAGCAACAAGGAAGAGGACAGAGTATTTTGATCTTAATGGCCTTATTCTGAGTCTTTAGGACCTTTGATATTGCTGTTGTTGCAGAATTGAAATTGCTACTTCCCATGAGCTCATTCCAGCCCTGTTCAGTCGTTCGCTACCTGTAGAGAGCTTCTGTGTAATGTGAGTATTTCAGGAAGAAAAAGAAGAGCAGCCGCTAAGGAGACACAAGGAAGGAAAGAGAGCAAGTCATGAGTGCATCGAAATGTGGCAGGAAGCTTCGTTTTGCTGTCCAGTCTTTGGCAATCCGTTCTGTTGGACACTCTGTTCTTCTGAGTTCTTTGAACTATCTAAGTTAGTGCCAAGTTCATCCATGGTTTTGAACCTTTCTCTGCAGGTGTAACCGAGGTTACAATCCTGTGTAGGATTAGACACAAAAAAGTCCTACAAATCCCAGCATTGGAACTGTAGGGACTTTTTGGTCTAAATATGCATAGGATAGCACCCTTAAAAGCTCTGTTTCCTCACTTGCTCAAGCTGTTTGTTTTCCAAGAAATCCCTTTCTTTCCTCTTCTCTATTTACATTCCCCATCAGTGAATAGTAATTCATTGTTATTAGTTATTATTTTCATGCTGATAATGTGTGATGCTAACTTTCTCTTTATAGCCTCCTGAACTGACATTATTTTCTGTGTAACTAAAAGTATTTTCTGCTTAATGTTTTCATCTTGGATGTCCTCCCACTATTCCAAAACCCACAATTCTGATCCAGCCTTCACAACCTTTATTGATTCTTCCATCCTATTTATTAAATTGTGTTTGTGGTCCCTCTCTTCACGTCCACGATCTTAGAAAGTCAAATCACCATCACCCCTCTTTCCCCATCCCTTTCCTTTTATTCGTTCCATTGCAAGATAATCCTAGTCCTTGTTACAGGTGCTTTAGCGTCATTTCCTCTTTCATCAGCTCAGATCAGCTGTGTATGTGTGTATGGACAGGTTGATGCTTTGGAGACATCCATTTGTGATTTTGAGCAGCGTGGAGACAATGCCCTCAAAGATGGCCGGAACAAGCATATTGAACTTCAGAGTGCTCTGCAGAAGGCCAAGGATGACCTAGCTGGCATGGTGAGAGATTACCAGGCGCTTCTGAATACCAAGATGGGCCTTGACATTGAGATCGCAACATATAAGACACTGTTGGAGGGAGAGGAGTGTAGGTGAGTTAAGCAAAAGAAGTACACGAGTCTACCATGTGAGAATTTGTAATCACATTAAGATTGGTCTGCCTCCTTTGAAAGTCATGCACATTTATTTCAGCCAGGCAGGAACCCCAGCTTAGATTAAGATTTAGTCACCAATTAAAACCATTGCCAGTTCTCAAGATGTGCAGAAGTCCCCTTGAGACCTTTTCTCAATATTCTGGAAAGTTTCTTTGCTTTCAGTAAAAAAATCTCCAGATACTTCTTCCGAGCCAGAGTCTATAAATGCATGTGAAACTTTGCTTCAGGCCAAATGTCATCACTTCAGCTAAGCAGCGTAGGACTGCACTGTAAGCCAGGGTGAGGCTACGTGGTGTGCTCTTGGTACCTCTTTGGCACCACCAATGGGCCCTAACCTCCCACAATTCTAACAGCACCAGCAGCAGCAGCTCAGATGTTTCCAAAGGGAAGCGAGGCCTTCTAGGTTCATATGAGGCTCAGAGACATTCTTAGGAAACATAGAGGGCAAGTGGCTTCAGGTGAGAGTTTTCATCTGCAATGTACCCATGTTATGGTGGTGTCCACCACAGTTGCTCAAACTGCCTGTGGGGCCCAAAAGATAGCCTACCCTGGTCTAAGTGACTAACAGGGAGTATTATCTTTTTAATTATGATGCTTGGGCTTCTATAATTATGAGTTTGCAAGAAGGAGCCTGTCATTGTCACTTTACAAATAAGGAACACAGCCCAAGTCCATTGTGCACCCCCACTAGAAAGTGCAGGAATTGTGCAAATTGTAGAAAGAGAACCTTCTGCTACACCAGTTTGTTAGAAATTGGCTCAAGGAGAAGCGCCTGGAGGATTCTGTCTCAGGTCTGCAGTAAGGAGAATCTAACGGCAGTAACATTTCTCCCTTTTCCCTAATAGAATATTCACGGGAAACGTTGTGGGCATAGGTAAGTAAGAAGCATGAGGCGATGCTGCATCAGAGTCACCTGCTTGCTAGTACTGCTCCTCGCATTTGCTCCCTTCAGGGCTTGTCTTAATTCTGCTTTGTTTGTGGTGGAGGCACCTTGTGCTGGGAGATGCTCACACTGGGTGGTGGTGCAACATCCCTGACTAGTCTGAGGCATGAAGCCAACCTTTTTTGCAGGGCAATGTGGGAAGATGAGAGAGTTAGGATCACTCATGACTAGCACTGTGCTGCTGGCAAGATGGATGGTCACTGGAGTCGGTGAAGTTCAGGAGTCACTGAAGCAGTCGGCATGAGCTTAGGTGGACTCCGGGGAAAGGTGGAGGACAGGAAGGCCTGGAGGAATGATGTCCATGGGGTCGCAATGGGTGGGACGCGACTTCGCAACTAACAACAACATGTCAACACTGGGATGCAGGGATGAGGCAGAGTGTACAAAAACCTGCATGTGTGAAGGATGCGTTGAGCTATGTTGGCATGAATAGCCATTCTTAGATCTTTGTACTGAGTGGGTTCATGTGATGTTTCTAATATGGAAGGAGGCCTGGGACAAACCCTATCGGAATCTGTCCCTCCAAACATCTGTGGGCTTCCTCTTGTGCTTGACTTGGTCTTCCGAAGCAAGGCAAGACACGAGGTAGTCCACCAATGCTTTTAGATCTCCAGCTGCAGCAGCCATCCTGCAGAGCAGTTGTGGATGGGCTGCCTTTCTGGCCAGCCCTCACAAGGAGAACTCCCATGGGCGCTCAGACAGTGGCTGTTCCTGGTGCCAAGAAGGGTGTCGCTCAACGCATGCGACTCGGTTTCTCCGAATCATCCCACCAATGCCAGGGATGCTTGCCAGGAACTTGGACCCTGGGCTGCTGCAAAGTGGACCAGCGTCCAGGGAACCAAGCCCAGGGAATCCGACAGATTCCCAGACCCAGACAGATTCCTCACACATCCCCACATGGAAGCCTCTTGTGCGTATTCTTTCTCTGCATCTGTGAACACACACACACACACACGCACACAGAGAACTATATCCAAAGATGCTTTTATCCCATAAAATCTGACATTTCTTCTTGGCAATGACTATGTTCCCGAGATAGGCGACAATCAGGTTTCCATGTGGTTGTGAGCCAGTCTTCAGCGTATGAGCTGAAAGTTCTCAATATGTGCTCTTTCTTGCAGATATGGCCAAAAACCCCTGCATGGGGGACTATGCTGCGTTCCCAGCGTCATGTGGATATAGGCCTCCAGCTGGAGGATATGGTGGGATTTGCGGTGGAAGTTTCAATGACAGAAGAAGTGGAGGATATGATGTAGGAGGCCATGGAAGATATAGTGGCAGGAACTATAGCTCCAGAAGTGTTGGAGAGCACTCAAGGCCTGTGCATAGCAGCAATGCGGCTGGCGGATGCGCCTCTGCTGATGCAGAATTCTACCCGGGATCAGCACGTGGCACTAGGAACACCTCAACTTCTGCTGCAAATGGAAATATCTCTGCAGGCATAGATGGTTCTTCAAGAGGAGGTGGTCTCGGTATAGGGTTAGGCTCAGGACCTGGGCATGGATCAGGCAGGACTTTAGGCGGGGGATACATCTCTGGGAACATAGCCGGAAGTTGTCCAGATGTAGGCTACCTTTCTGGGGGTTATAGACCAACAGGTGTCATCCCCTTGGGTGGGAGTTTGGGTCCTAGGAATGTAGGTGGCCCAGTAGTGGTGGGTTGCAACCCTGGAGTTACAGGAGGTGTTCACATGGGGAATGTAGGCGCTCCACTTGTAGGAATTCCAGATCTTGGTGTCCCTGCTGTAGGTTTTGGGGGAGAACCTTGTATAGGAGTAGGTGCCCCTACTGGTGTGTGCTATCCTGGAGCAGTAGGACCTCCTGTGAGTATCTGCTACCCTGGACCAGTAGGGGCGCCTGTCGGTGTCTGCTATCCTGGAGTGGTTGGCCCCATCGGCAATGAGGCCATGTAAAAACCAGTGTACAAACTCAGCCTTGTATGAAATGGTTCTCAGAATACCAGCAGCAGCGATCTGAGCTTCTACCAGCACTACAGGAATCTGTTTAATAGTATCCATGCTTTTCTTGGGCCATTTTGTACTTTCAGCTCATTCCAGTTCAGAAGCCCTCTCTCCAGGTCACTACAAGCAATAACATCACTCCTTCTTCTCTCCATCACAATCCTACCCCACAGAAAGTCTTCTGCCTGCTGAACCATAAGCAGAAAGGTTTCCCTATCATCACAAGGCCTGTTCCTTTCAGATAAATTAAAAAATAGAGCTGGTTTGTTACTAGGGCTTTGTTTGTGCCAGCAAATGCTGTCCAAGTTCTAAATTACATGGCCTGAAGGTGACCATAGAGGTGTTTAGATTTCCTAGCTCTACATTAGAAATAGTTTTAATTTATAGAAAAATTATGGTTCCCACCCTCCACCATCATCATCAGCATCGTCTGGTAGCAAGCTCATCCAAGATAAGCAAAGGTCACTGTCTAAAGAGCAAGAAGTAGAGACATGTGATGGTGGTGGGTGAAAATCCATCAGATTTCCTATACGTGTCCCCATAGATTCCATTCTGTTGACTCAGGCTCTGACAGGAGTTGGCCCAGCAGGCAGTCTTCCAATTTTAACAGAGGCCATGATTTGTCTTATCTTTCTTTTTAGAAGTCAGGAAGATTTGTGCCAAATTCGTGCCTTGTCTTTTCATTTAGCATGAATTTGCACAAATGGGTGCCAACCACAGAGCAGAGGTCCCCCTGCACAAATCTGAAATAAAAGGACAGAAAATTCGAGCTTTCCAAGGAGGAGCGAGTGCCCATGGAGTTAGATGAATGGGGATCCACTGTTCTCCTGTTAAATGCTGCAGCAAGAACATCCAAGAGCTGGGCCCAATTGTCACACATTTCTGCAAATTGCCCTGGAGATGCGTAGTCCTTAGGGCCAAATGTGTGCAAATATTTTGAGCAATTTTGTGGAAACTGACCTGCCCCTCCCCAACTTCGCCTACCTTTGGCCATCAGGTTCAAGCTGTTCTGAAAGCCCACCAAATGCAAATAGAGCAAGTTTCTAGTTCCACACATCCCCAGCAAGAAGATTTTTCCCAAGAAACTATAAGTTGTGGGTGTGATTGTCAACATTCTCACTGTTCTTGCTGTTTCCATCATGGACAATGTATTATTGTGTAGGCTGTCTGTAGTTTTCCATGAGGTTGGTGTTCCCAGGTCTTGTGTCTACAACTGATGTATTTGGGGTCAACTCATACGGCTCTGTAATTTGGCTTTGCCCAGCAACCATCTGCTTCTGCTCGTTGCTTCAATAAAATACATGAAAAACAAAATGGCCACCACTGATATTTAATAATGATGAGTTGTGAAATAAAACAACTGGAAAGAAATATAGGTTAGTTTAGCTCCATTCAGCAGAATCTCTCTGCTACAAAGCTCTGCTGCTTTTAATTGGACAGAAAAAATCAGGAGATAAAAAGATGATGGGGGCTCCCATGTTGGCTCATGGAATGATGGAATCACAGTGGAAAAGCATGCTGGAATTTGGCATCCGGTGCAAGAAGAGATGTTGTTCATTGGAGAAGACTGAAAACAGAGTGCCTTGCAATCTCTCCCTTGAGAGAGAGCAGAGGCTATCTTCACATCAGACAGCCATCTGAGATCCTACACCTTCACAGAAGAAGACACCTCAGCCACAAGAAACAAGGGGCTGGATGTAGGGATCTACCAGGATTGTGTTTCTGCTTACAAAACATTCAGTCCAGCCCTGTTCACAGGTCCCCTGAATGAGAATGTGATTTCTGAATTTGTAAACGCATTCCAAAAATGCATTTTTTTCACATTTTTCTGAATGAGGGAAAGATGTTCATTTTGGGTGTGCACTTTTACAAATCCACATTTTTCCCAATCCGGAAAAAAGGGCAATCATGTTCAGAAATGCAAACAGGGTAAACCAAGGTTTGGGAGAATTAGGAGAACTTCTCCAAGGTGAAACCCATGCTTACCCTTCATGTAAGTCCCATTGCACAGATTAAGTCAAGATGGAGACTGAAGGCCAAACTTTGGAAGATCTCTTTCCCTTGAATGCATTTCCATTAGCCTTGGGCTGTGGCTGGAACATTTTGCACAGGGCTGTACCTTTGAATATGGTCCATCCTCCACCACCCTAAGCCTTGGGTTGTGGGGGGAAATTCAGAATTCTGATCTTGCCCTTGGCTTTGACTTTTCCAGTATGTGCACCCTTGCCAAATTGTGAATTGATCTTTGAGCTTCCAGGCCAACCCCTAGCCTCCTCTGTCAAACTGCAGCCAAGGACCAAGGGAGGTGGGACGGACGCTCGCTTTACAGCTGAGCTCAACTAACAGCCACTGCAGGAACAAGATGCACCAGGACACCTAGCCTTGCCTGGCACCAGTCATGTATTCATTAGCATTGATTTATATATTTATTAAACATATAAAACAGCTCAACTTTGTTCGAATTATTTGTGACGGCATCCAACTTTTCTGTCCCTATATGTAAATCCAATGTGCCTAATGATGACAAGATGGCGAGCTGGCATTGCCTAAAGAGTGCTGGTGATGGCAGTCACAGGGCAGGGCAGGGCAGGGCAGGGCAGGGCAGGGCAGGAGAACCAAAGGTGCTGAATTCCCACTGAGGCCAAATACCTGTCCGAATAAATAAAGCTGCCGGTGCCTCAAGGCAAAGAGGAAGGAAGGTTGACAATGGACCTCATCTGCATCTCAGCGCCTGCACTACTTGCACTGGATGTTCCCTTGCACTACGACGTAGGGGAGATGGGCAGGACGCGGAGCCCTGCACCTCCAAAAAGCCAAATTAAACGAGCACTTCCTATGGATAACCCGTCCTGTCTCTGATCGAGCTAAGGGCCACACACGGTGTGCACGCAGAAGTGCTCCCATGCCCTCAGCTCACTAGACAAAGAATGCACAGGGGAAAGGTGCTGCAGGAGCGGGGGCTCCCCAGAGCCTGCTGCAAGACACACACCACCCAAGCCACGTTTGGACAAAGGGCATTGAGAGCAAGAGCAAGCGGAGCTGGGTCTGCTCTCCTGCCTCTTGGTCAAACATCTGACCATCGCTCAATGGTGGAGCTCAGGCTCTGCTTCCTGCCACCATCCCTGCATCTCCAGTTAGGGCTGAGAAAGGATCCTGCCCCAAACCCCAGGGAGCTGCTGCTGCTTCCCCTTCATGCTGACCATACTGGGCCAGGTGAGCCCAGGCCTGGCCCTGCGTGAGGCAGCCTCCTGTGTTCCACTCTGCATGAGTGTGCTGATTCGGTGGTGCCTGCAGCCCACTGGGACTGGTGGGGCAGAGCACATGGGAACTGGTTGCAGGTGGAGCCGGGAGCGGGGATAGGTGGCCTCGAGGGGCCTGCCCTGCAGCAGCAGCTCGCTGCACAGAATGGGGAAACAGGGTGCTCTCTTGCAGAACAGAGAGTGCGGCCTTCAGAGGACATCCAAGTCTCTCATATCAGAGACCCATTGCTTCTGCAGCAAGAATAACTTCTTGGGGTTGGGCAGAGATGTGTGGGCAAGCAGGAGCCCACTGCCCAATCTGGAATTCGCTAACAGATTGTGTTTTTAGGATTTGGAAATTTTAATGTTTTAGAATTGTTATTGTTATTGTTGTGAGCCGCCCCGAGGCTTGTGGCAAGGGGCGGCCTATAAATTTCCAAATAAAATAAATAAATAAATAAATAAATAAATAAATAAATAAACAGCTGAATCTGGCTAGACTGGGGGCAAAGTGATGCTCTCCACACATTCCTCCCCAGGGGCAGCGTGGACCTCCTCCCTGGAGGAAAACTGCATGAGAGCGCAGACTGGAACCATGGAAGGCTGGCTTAGGCAGAAAGCCTGGTGGAAGGCACCTGGCGAGCATGGAGGTGAGAATCCACACCTTCCCTTTTAGCCTCCACGCAAGGCAAGGCATTCTGGGAACAGCCGGGCACCATTTCTGATCCAGCTGGGAGTGTTCCTTTCCCTGATTCACTGTGGGCAAAAGGTCGCGTTGTTGCTGTTTTCTCTCTTCCTTCTTTCCACTGCCACAGTAAGTCGAGATGAGTTGAAACTGTGTTCTAGCAGGTTAATTGTTTTTAGGGTCTTGTATTCCTAGTTTAACCCCAACAAGCAGACATGGCACTTTCCCGAACATGGAGCCTTCAAGGGTTTTGGGATCCAGCTCCCAGAATTCCTGCCTGTTGGCCATGCTGGCTGGGGCTGATGGGAGATAAAGTCCAAAACAGCTAGAAGACATCAGGTTGAGGAAGTCCCACAGTGATGGATGGTGGTTTAGCCAAACCAATATGTTTCTGCTTCAGCCATGATTACTGTTCTGCTTGTTTGGAGAGAGTGGAGAGTGGGACAGTATTTCAAATAACCATCTAAATGACCGTGAAAGAAAATTGGCTACTGGAAGCTGTCTACATTACTGTCCAGTCTACACAGGGCACTTCAGATGACATGAAGAGACAGCCGTTTTGGCCAACTAAAGGGCCAGGCTGGATTTCTTGGTTGATTTGTTTTGTTTTGTTTTGTGGTATGTGCTCAGACATGACTTCTGCTTGCCCATCTCTAAAGTCACTTGTGTGTGCTCTGATCTTCTGTGTGTGTCCCTCTCTTTCTGCCGATACTCACCTGAGGAGCTGATTCAGGTGCTTGGCTTTTGCAAGAATAAGCTGGCTGTGGTTGCACAGTGCTATCCTCTGGAAGAAAGAGATGTGGGTATGCTTCTGTGGCTTCTCAGAGGAGACAAATGCCCTCAATCCAGGCTCAGAAAGCCAGAGTTGCAGTGTTCACATGATTCAGAGCTGACTGAGCTCAGCCATTCATAAGAGAGGCTGGCACTGGATGGAATTAGGCATCAAGGGCACTGTTCTGTACATAGGATTTGAGCTGGGATGGGTGAAGCTGTCAGTTCAGGCTTTGCTTGATTTCTCTTTTTCTGACCACAAGTTCCTTTGGAGCCCTTTCCACATCTGACTGTGAATTCACCCCCCCCTCCAAAAAAGGGGGCTGCAGAAACACTTATACACATTCTTGTCTTCATTCCCCCAGTAACTGCAATTTTCTAAGTGTAGTTTGCATATTTTTGCAAGCAATGTTTCCCTGTGCTGGTGAGTTTTTGTGCATGTGGGGCATTTCTGAGGCATCTGCAAACTGCATCATAGATTTCTGGAGAGTGAGAATTTCAGTGAACAGGTGAGACCTGGTTCGTGTTCCCTGGAGCTGGTTAAGTATGTATAAAACTGGGGACCAAATTTCTCCTCTATCTCTAGGAGTAACACAAGATTGCTATGGCTAAGTGGAGTCACATGTGTTGTTCAGCATGGCGTTTAATCTAAGCCAACCAGTTCAATACAATGAGCACTTGTCACTTGCATCTTTTTTCCCACATAATCTCTCTAAATGCCCAGATAGGCATCTTGAAACAGCAGTTAATTTGGGAGGCTGGGATCAAATGCTGAGCTAGAAATCCAAGAATGAGACATGGTAACAGCTTTCAACAAAGGGATGTGACAAGTTGCCTGGGTGAGTCCTAGCTGGCTGGGCTCAGGGAGAGGCTTTGTAAGGTTTGAAAGCACCTCTGATAGCCTGATAAGAGGAATATTAGAGGTTGCAACTAAAACAGTATTTTTTGCTGTTGAACAGGGGTGGTTCTATTTATTCACTGTATCTTTAATCTAATTTAGATTAACACTGGAGCTGAAACGAATGAAGATTCTAAGAAGATGCTTACTGGCATTTATCTACTGCATATGCTCATAAAACTAGAATTGTTGTCAAACATTTTTAAAGTCTGATACTGTGGGATTTCCTTAAGTCTTGACCCATAACTCTGAGATTCTGTTTCATTATATGATCTTTGACAGCATTTGTTGACATGCAATGGTATTTAGCCTATGACAATATTTCAAAGTTGACATGCAATAGTATTTTATATGTAACCATGGAACCATTTCAGTTGGGGTTCAGGTCTGGTTTTGGCATGGAAACAGCCTTGGGCACCCTGTATGATGACCTATGCCAGGAGAGAGACAGGGAAGTGTGACCCGGTTGACACTGCTGGACCTCTTGGTGGCTTTTGACACCATCAGCCATGGTATCCTCCTGGAGCTGCTGGCTGAGCTGAACGTGGGGGGCACTGCATTGCAGTGGCTCTGCTCCTACTTGGAGGGCCACCTCCAGAAGATGGTGCTTGGGGAATATTGTTGGGGCATGTTCAACCAGTTCTAGATGGGGTTGCACTCCCCCTGAAGGAGCAAGTTTGTATCTTGGGGGTCCTCCTTGGTCCATCCTTGTCACTTGAGGCCCAGGTGGCATTGGTGGCTTGGAGCACCTTCTACCAGCTTCGGCTGCTGGCCCAGCTGCACCCGTTCCTGGACAAGGGAGCAGGTTACCTTCAGTAATCTAGGCTCTGGTAGCCTCTAGATTACTGCAGCAGACTCTGTGTGGGGCTGCCCTTGAAGACAGTTCAGAAGCTGCAGCAGGTGCAGAATGTGGCTGCCAGATTAATAACTGGGGCCCCGAGGTCTGAACGCATAAGACC
The DNA here is from genome assembly GCA_023646645.1 of Varanus salvator macromaculatus. Taxonomy (NCBI): domain Eukaryota; kingdom Metazoa; phylum Chordata; class Lepidosauria; order Squamata; family Varanidae; genus Varanus; species Varanus salvator. Next base: position 10,392,374 of record JAIXND010000795.1, read on the forward strand.
AATTCTGACTCACCAGCGTTGGCTGCCTGCATGTTTTCCATCCCAAGTCAAAGTGCCTGTCTTAACCTATAAAGCTCTACATGGCTTGGGACCGCCATACCTGCCAGAGTTCCACTCCCAACTCCACTCTACGTGTACACTGTGCTCAGCCTCTGGGTGCCAACCCTGGAGATTGACAACTAAGGAGAGGGTCTTTTTGGTAGTGGCTCCCCCATTGTTAGAACAATCTCCCTGCTGCAGCCCACCTAGCACTAAATTGGCCATCTTTTCAGTGCCAGGTTAAGACAGACCTCTTTGCAGAGGACTATCTTCCTGGGTCATTCAGGGGCCTGTGATGTTTCACCAGGTTCTTTTCTTTTACTTTTGGCCAGGTCTTTAAAATTTAATTCTTAAGGTTTTTCTCTATTCTATTTTATTGTTTTCAAACTTGGTTGTAAACTGCCCAGAGAGAGCATAGAACTGAAGTTATTATTAGTAATAACAATAATAATATTAAGCAGCGGGGAGTTCATATTTACCTCTAGCAAAAGGTAAACCTCTCTTCTACATCATGTGCTGCATCTTCTGCAGCACAAAGGCTGATGTACATGATGTGGGAAAGGGATGCCGCTTGTGCAGCGGTTGCACTGGGCTCAAGCATTCAGTACCATGTGGATGCTGGGCATCCTTGCCAGGAACTTAGGCATGATGACATGGACCAGTCTCTGGGGAGCGGAGCCCAGGGAATCTGATGCCCCCCCCCGCCCCCGATATTCCTCTATACTATCCTCTGCACCTTTATCTGAAGGTAAATTTCACTGAACTCATTATGACTGAATTCTGGGTAGATATGCACAGAATTATATCCATAGGGAGTCAATTTCAGTTCATTTTGCATTAAGATTTATCCCGTTCGCACATTCCAGATCAAGCATTGGACTCAAACACAATCAGTAGCTGAAGTCTGTGCATTTCCAAGCTTGCAGTGGGATTTGTAGCCTCCCCCTGCCCCAAATGTGTCCGACCGCGTGAACATATTGAACAATGTACATGAAAAATGGTACATTTAAGAATGCTCACAAATACACATTAATCCATGGGAGAAGGGTACAATATTTTTCAAAGATGAGCATATTTGATGAGAACGTTTGGAAAAATATGCACGGAAACAAGCATAGAGTTTAAAGCAAAAAGAAAACAAACCTCAAAACTTGACTCAAAACAAACTTTAAAATGGAATTCAGAGAATCTGGGTGAGTCTGAATTTTGCTGATTCTCAGCTAAGCATCTCTACATACTTAGCTGAGAATAAGCACTGTGTGAATTCAGTGGAGGACAGACTAAAGCATCCAGTTTTCATGCCCACATTTTGAATTATACATCTGAAACGCTGCACTCAGAATCTGAAAGGCTTGCATTCAGAGAAGCAGTGGCAGAAAGAGATGGCCAGGGAGGGTTTTCCCACCCTCCTGACCCCTGGCAGTCCCTCAAGCCCCCAGAGGTTTTCTCCTGGGATCCCCCTGAATGGAGTAGACTGTACCACTGGCAGGAGTGGGACGGGTGCTTGGAATCAGGCCAATATACCTTTCATGTAGCTAGAGGAAGGCCTCGCTGCCCAGTTAATGTGATTGCCAAATCCCATCCCTGCTCGTCCTCCTTTGCAGAACCCCCCACACTCTGGAGGGTCCTCAGACCCTTGGGAAGGCTGGTAGGAAAGGGGACAGAAAGTTCACCCTTTGCCCACCTCCTCTGGCCAACCCTTCTTTGGACAAGCCAAAGCAAAATGTGAGTGAAACCATTTGAAATCCTGAATATTTATAAACACTCATTTAAGCTGCTGTTGACTCTGCCACTGAAAAATTCTCCTGAGTGATTTTGATTTCTTGCTCCCATTTCTTCCCCACTTTTTAAAGTGCAGCCTACCCAAGTTTATTTATACCACATATTTCCTGGGATCTCTGCTGCAACCTAATGCACAGCGGCTCGCATTGATCACCATGCAACTTGTGTCAGAGTAAATGTGCGTGGGATTGCGCAGTTCACGGGGAACTCCTTTGCTAAATTCCTCTGTAGATATGATTTTCTTGTTCCCTTTCACAGGCACACACCCATGTCCAGAAGCATATGCCTTAATTACACTTGTTCCTAAAATCTTGCTCCTTGTAATTTACAAGCAAGACGTTTGTTCAGCGATTACTGTGGCTACTCAGTGGATGGTGGTCCTGATATTCTGGTGGCTCCTTCCAGGTGCCTGGCAACATTATCTTCAGGATCAGAATAACCAACACATGTAGATTGTGGCAGAGCCAAGACCCCACCCAAATTAGTAGTTCTCCTGCAACCTAAGTCTCTGAGAGCTGTTTTACCTATTTCATTTTCTTGTTTTCTTTCCTGGAAGTTCCTGTTTGGACAACACCTACATGTCACTCCCATGCCTAAAAGCACAATTTGGGGATTGTTTCCCACCACAGGCAGCCACGCACAGCTGGAGGAATGAAAAGGAGTTGCAGCAGCAGCAGCTCAAGAGGAGCCTTCAGATGCCACGACAGGAATGTAACTGAGAGCTCCTTCTGAGAAGGAAAGCGACGTCTGTCCTTTCTGTGTAGAGCCTCCGCCCAGCTGAAATCAGAAGCCAATCTGTTAGTTAAGAGAGCAACTTAACGAGAGCCCGTCGGATCAAATTCTGCCTACCGAAGCGAATTTCAGAGCCCGTTGGACAGAACAGGCCCTATCCCCTGAGAATGGCCCAGTTAAGTAATTTTAGACTCTGACATTACAGGGGTCCCCCCCACCCCCATCACTTTAGATTTGAATATGCATTTCTGGGCTTACGGCATTTGCAAGCCCTCCCATCCCTTCTGTTGGCTGGGGCCATGCCCGTCTCCCCTCAAGTCCTGCCCTGATGAGGCCATTGCTCCCAGGAGACAGGAGACCGGGGTGGAGGGGTCGGTGCCTTTCTAGCCTCAACCCATCCGTAGCGTCCTTTTGCAGAGTGACCTCATGCCCTGACAGCTCTGCTGTGTCAGAAACTCCCTGCAAACAAAGCAAGCCAAGCCCCGCATGCACGGTGGGCTGGAGCCCTTTCCCATTGCCTGAAGTGGTTCCTCCGCTGGCATGGAAGCCTCCACACACATCATGCACTTATTATTATTTATTTCATTTCTGTAACACCCCCCCCCCACCCCGCTCAAGCAGAGCTCCCTGGACAGTGTATAGCAATCCGTAAAGACAAAGCAAAACAATATATGGCAAAAACCATGACCAATCAAAGCAGCTTTGCAATATGCACCCCATACACCCACTCCCCATTCACACATGCCCCGATACTTTCTCTCTCTCCCAGACAGTTCCTGGCCAGGAAAGATGGGGCTGAAGCCAGTCCTTCATTGAGCTCTAACCTTAATGTGAACTCCTCTAGACTGAAGCTGTCATTTGCTCTCCTGCTTCTTCTTTCCCCAATGTGTAGGTCTTTGGGGAAGGGCAGGACCGTACAGGACTTGAGCCTTTGAGGAGGCCTGGCAGCCTGAATTCATTTTGTGGGTCAGAGGTTCTTCACTTGTGATACAGGAGAGAATTCAACCATGTGGTCCCCCTCTTTCCAAACTCCTAGAAGGTGTATTGAAAGGGAGAGCCGGGCCATGCAGTTCTTCTCAATGTGTGGATTGTTTCTAACTCGTTTGTCCCATACCCACAGCAGTAAAATCCTATTTTACAGGAGGGTGCAAAGGGGAGGCCTTTGCCTCCAATAAATTCACAGCCAGCTCAGAGTTGTCAGCTTGCCAGTCGCCCGGAGGACATGCCCATGAAAAAATGGCTGCAAGACAGTTAGCCTTCTGAAGTCGGGATGAGTCTAGCTGTGGTTCAGCTGAACATGCACAGACCAGAGCCCTTGTCAAAGCAAATAAATGGATGGATGTGTCACTGCAAAGCAATTAGATGGCAAGGAACAGGTTTCAGGGGAGGACAAATGAGTCAATTTGCCCAGTAAGGTTGTTCTCACAGCTGAGCATGTGAACAAGTTTCACTTAGGTGGGGATTCAGCTATCCCACAAAGACACTCGTTCTGCAGATCCTGGAGCACACCAGAAATGAATGTTGGCACGAAATCAAAACTACAGACCTTTGGAAGACCCCAGCTTTGGACCACTGAGCCTTTGAGGTGAACATTTGACATTCGGGCAGTTCTATTCCCAAATTCAGGGAAGAACAAACATGCAATATTTGAGCTGGTTGAGGTTCTCCAATCCTTCCGCTAAGCTTAGTGTACACTGTTCTCATTTCCAAATGCAACAGTTTTCTTTCAGCTGGGGAAAATGCACATTTTTAGAAGAGTGCACCCAAAGGGATTCTTTCTCCCCATTCAATAACACTTGAAAATTGTGCATTTTTTGAAAATGTGCCATTTTTGGATGGGCTTGCACATTTGGAAATGTGTTAACATTTGCTCTGGAAATGTGCACAGGCTCACATTTGGGGCTTTGTGTGCAAGAATGACACTTCTTGTGCATCCCTACTTACATTCATGGCGGTTCTGGTTTAAACTGACCATCAGATTTTGGATGATATGTAGCTCATTCCATCTGCAAAGCCTTTATCTCTGCTCCCTTTGAAAAGATGATGATCAAAAGCATATTCATTTGGTGGCAAAATTTCTGTGATTCCAAACAAATGAGGACGTGGATTTATGAACCTAGGAAGAGCTCTGCTGGAGGTGCACATCAACGGTCTACTTGGCCCACCGTTGGTCAACAGTAGCCCTCTAGATGCTTCCAGAGGTAGCCCAAAGAAATGATCAAAGCCAGACTGCCTCCCATTAATACATAGCCATGTGTAATTCTGAACTGGGGAAAAGCAACGCAGATCTTGTGGAACCTTGAAAACTAGTGGATTTATTCCAGCATAACCTTCCGTCACCAGAGCTCTTGCCCTCAGGAGCATGGAACATCAGCCTGAGTTCATGGACTGGGCGTGCAGGCCCCTTCTTAGCCTGAGGGTGGAATTGCATTTCAGAGAAATGTCCAGGGGCTACACTCCAGTGGTGGGTGTGGCCAAAGACAGATGGGGAGGGGCTAGAAGAAAAAAGCAAAGTCAGCTGGGAAATCCTGCAGGGCTTTATGCAAGCCCCAGAAGGACTGGACAAAAATTCTACAATCTTGCAATAGTTTATCTTTCACGGATGGATTTAACTGGAAGTCATGGAAAGTAAAAGCTCTTTTTGTATCTTGTAGAAATGATCTCCATGAGCCAAGTATGCATTGGGTGAAGGAGTAATCGGCTCTCCTGAACTGATGACTGTTGACTGTTGACTGATTTCCCAGAGTATATTCAATTATTGCTTTGCTTTCTGTAAACCATACACACTTATATACCGTATTTTTCGCTCTATAAGATGCACCTGACCATAAGACGCACCTAGTTTTTAGAGGAGGAAAACAAGAAAAAAAATATTCTGAATCAAATGGTTTACTGAACTATTTAATAAACTATGGGATGTGTTGGGATCTCTTAATCCCAGTTGCTTTACTCTCATGTGCCTCTAGCATACTGTGTGCATGACCCCCCCATCCCCCACAGACTGTGCATGTAACTGTTAGGGGATGAAAACATCTTGTATAGAATCCATCTCTGCAGTCCCTTCAATGCCACATGTATTTCCTGTAGGTCTGAATAAACTGTAAATATTCTTTTGATTGCACACCCCCAGCATACCTGCTCTCTCTGGTTTTTCTTGCCTCTATCTTAGACAGAGAAGGTGAGCAATGAGGAGAGACCTAAATTCAATCCTCCAACTTTTCTCTCTCTTTTTTTTTTCATATTTAAAAGTGATGCTTAAGAAACTCGGGCTGCATCTACGCATCCTTTTGAGTCGAGAGAAATGTTCACTCAGTGGTCTTTTGTGTGTCATTTCTTCCTCTGGACCAAGGGCATGAAAATCTAACATTTGCACAGTTGCAGAGATCACTATAATAATTGTGTTTCTTGTATCCTCAATTGGGAAGGGAACTTTATATCCACATTGTTTTTGTTAAGCATTTAGAAGTCCCAGTTAATTATCCATGAGGTATTAAAAGGCCCAACCCTTGAAAGACAAAGCTGAATTGTGGGGAACTTCCCTTCCATTCCCAAAAGGTATTTCAAGCTCACTGCACTTCTGCTGTTGAATCTTTTTTTTTTTTTTTTTCAGAACAAAGGAGTGATGGGTGTTTTCATGGGGATTAACCTTTTTTTTTCAGAGAGGAGGAAAATGTCCCACTTTCCACTTTTTCACACCATGCATAATTTTGAACATCTTTGCCATGCTTCCCATTACTCATCATTTTCCTAAGAGAAGCAATCCTGGTTGTTGTAACAAAGTCTGATAGGGGAGCTGCTCCAATCCCTTGATTGTTTTAGTTGCCCTTCTTTGCACTTTTTCCAACAATGTCATTTTTCAGGTGTGGTGGCCAGCACTGTACACAATACTTTAAGTATGGTCATATTAAAGATTTGTGTAAGAGGAATATGATCTTGGAAATTTGATTTTCAATTCCTTTCCTAATTATGGCATTTTCTCCTAACATTTGACATTTTCATCAAGCTGTCCCCCACATTCTCAAGACCCTTTCTTGGTCTGTCAGCACTAGTTCAGATTCCATCAGCTTATACTTGAAGATGAGATTCTTTCCCCCCAGCATGCTAACTTTACACTTGCTTACACTGAAAGCATTTGCCGTTCTGATGCCCTCTATAAGACGCACAGACATTTCCCCTTACTTTTGAGGGGGGAAAAAGTGCGTCTTATAGAGCGAAAAATACGGTAACTCCTGTTCACATCCCCTGTTACTCTTTTTTTCTGCTGTGTTAAAAAGCCCTTGATGCTTCACCTTTCCTCCTACGGAAATTGATTTGTCAAAACCTACCCAATTGCTTTTCAGGTTAGCTTTGTATTTGGTTTGAAACTCACAATAAGAAGCAAATAATGTAAAAATGCACCAGCATGTGGGGGCACTGCTAAACCTGCAAAGTCATTAAAGGCCAGAAGGGATCCTATGAGTGAAGTCTAGAAAATGCTAAAAAAAAAACCAAACCAGAAGAGAAGAAGAAATGACTTCATTAGCAGAACAACCACATCAGATTGCCTGAGAGAAATTGCAAGCAAAACAGGAGGATTCTGGGTGGGCAAAGCGTCTTTGGGAATTTTGAAGGGCTTAAAAAGTTGGGTTTGCACCAGATTTAAGCTGGATCTACTGTCCTGGCAGCAAGGGACTTCCTGGCCCCTTCCCACCCAGTGAACATCCTACCCAGAAACTCAGGAATGAATGAAGCAAATCCCTAAAAAAAGGTTGGAGTGACTCTCCGCAAACAATGCTGTATTCTTAGGGAAGTTAGATCCTAGATCCAACCTCTTCAGTGCAGTGACAGGAAGAGGTGACCTAAGTCTGCAGTTTTTGTCACCTTCACTGAAATTCCATGGGGATTTGGAGGGTCCCATCCATCAGCAGGAATTCTGAGGGAAGCCAAGAAAGTTTCAGGATGATCTGCACGATTTCTCAGGGTGCGGTGAAGCGCATGTCCAACGTGTCTTCAGAGCAGACTACAGGCTCCATGCTCCAAACAGGGAGGCAACAAAGACGCACCCAAAAGCCCTCTTGCTGCATATTTTCCAGTTTGTGACTTGTTAGCTGATTCGGAAACAGCAGGAGCCATTTACAAAGTGGGTGCACTCCTGGGTAGATGATTCTAGCTGCAGATTTAGGGCGCATCATAGAGCATACTTCCCATCACAGGTGCAACAGTTCCCAACACCTGCCAGGTGATGAGGTAGCTACAGGTGCGAGGGGCACTAGCATATTATGAACTAATGAGTCCTGCTTTGGAGTCTCATTGCAGAATGACCGGGAACTTCAGCATTGCTGTGCAGTCATGTCCCCTTGTGTGAGCTATTTGAGGAAATCCACCTTCAGAAAGAGACCTTTTCTTGTCTGAGGTCATGTTCATCTCGTCCAGCTCTGTACACCTCTGAAAAATTGCAGTGGAAACCAGAGGAACATTCGCAATGCGCTTCACGATCGTCAACAGCTTAGAGAAAAAGCAGGGAGACAGATGTGCCAACTTGCAAGTGGGGTCTTCTCCCCCTTCACTGCTACAGCACGTTCCATGTAAAACTAAGCACGAAAAAACCCCAACACATTCCTGAGAAATGCTGATAAATGCTCAAATGCTCTTTGAGCAGAAATGCTCAAAACTCTTTTGGCCCATATGTCTTTCTTAAAGAAGAGATTCAGAATATGTTTCAAGCAAAACCTGGGGTCATCCTATGGCAGCCTTCCTTAGCTTGGTGCGCCCTCAGCGTGTTGTACAGAAATCTGCACCATCCCCAGCCAACATCACTGGTTGACTGATGGGAATTGCAGTCAAACCCACCTGGAACGAACCAGTCTGGGGAAAGCTGACTTAGGGTTTGGAGGAACTCCTTCCTGAAATCCCATTAACCTCTATTTATGGGGGGCAGGGGTTGGCCTTCCCTTGTTGGTCCCTGCAAGAGGTGGTGGCCATATATTGGCTTGGAATTTTGGTTCAAATGAAAGTTTAATGGCTGAAGTGCAGTGCTTATATCTGTATTCAGTTTTTTTAAAAAACTCATCTTGATAAATTACTCATTAACAATAATGGCACATTCCCTCATATAATTAAAAAAAGGATGAAGCTGCAAGTGAAACTCACCTGTAAACAAGCCACTTGAAATATTTTGCTGAATGGTAATTACAATGGAGGAAGTAGATTAATTAAAGCCAAACATAAAGGCCTCTGAGAATGAAGCTTGCAAGCAAAGCAAGTTTTTTTAATTCCACGCTATTTCATGTGTGATAAGTGCTTGCTCTGGAGCATGGGATGCACTAGAGAAACCTTTCTAGCTGCTAGGCAAACCAAGCCCATGCTGTTTCATGTTTGTTTGTTTGGGTTTTTTTTTCATCAAGCCATATATAAGAGAAAAGTTCTTGGTTTCAAATCAAAGGGACTCTCTTTCCTTCATCCTTTGCTCTTCCACTTGTTCACGGCTTCACTAGCACAGCTTGCTCAACTTTTGAACAGCTGCCATGAACATAATTGGAGGTCCTCAATGCCTTGGTGGACGAAGGAGCTTTTCTTCAGTTTCTGTTATGGGTGGTCTTGGTGGAAGTCGAAGCTGTGGTATCCCATTGGGCCAACCAATGGGTAGGCCATGTGGGGCTGGTGGCTACTCCAGCATGAGCCTCAATAACTTTGGTGGTAGAAGCCGAAGAATTGCTTATGGCCAAAACTTTGGAAGACACATCTATGGTGCCAATTGTGGTCAAGGTCTAGGGGGTACAGGTATAAGTATAGGAGGTCCAGGTATGGGCATAGGAGGTCCAGGTATGGGCATCGGAGGTCAAGGTATGGGCATAGGTGTGGTTGGTGGAGGCTTTGGAGGTGGCTTTGGAGGTGGTTATGTTGGACCTGAATGTCAAGATGGACTTGGAGGATATGGTAGGATTGGAAGTTTGGGTGGTGGAATGCCATGCAGAAGTGAAGGAATCCGAGGTGTCTGCATTGATGAGCGCCTCCTGAAGCCACTTTCTGTTGGAGTTGATCCAGAGGAACACAAAGCACGGGCACATGAGAAAGAGGAGATGAAAACCTTGAACAACCAGTTTGCTTGCTTCATTGATAAGGTAAAAATGCAGGACTCTTCATATTCCTCCTCTCTTCTACTCAGAATTTTAAACTGAAGAGAAGGTATGCATGTACAGTGAAGTTCTGAGCACATTTAAGTATGCTCATCCCTTCCTATTGCTTTGCTCCTTTCTCTTTCTCTTGTATTCCTGCCATCTGTCAAGTTGGTCCCTGATCCTTCCTGGAACACCACTTTAGTCTTTATCTCCAACATTTCCTTATCAACACTAAAATTCCACCTTGAAATATACTTTGAAAATGTTTTCTTCAAACATGGGCATGCATGCACACATACACATATGTATTTACACATATATGACCTTTGTTCTTGTGTTTAAGAGAAACATGTACTATTTTATTATTCCATCCATTTTTTTTAAATTGTGAAGCTGCTTTGGGAGGGCTCCTGCCCTGCGATAAGGCCTAGAAATATGTGGCTGGATCCATGGTTGCCATTCTGTGAGCAGAAGGGGTATTTTTGTCTTTGCAAAATTTCCAACCTGTAGAGCATTTCCTCTGATGGTACACAAGAACACCATGCTGAATGGGAAGCATTTTGGGGGGTGGGATGGGGGGGCGGTGTTCATGAATGCTATTGCAAGCTAAGAAATGAATGGACTTTAACCATCAATTGCATATAATTTCCTGTGCAATCCAGAAGGTGCAAAATGGGGAAATTCAGATCCAAAACCAACTAAAGTAATACATTCAGTGACGTGTGTGTAGGGAGTTCTTTCCTCCATTTACATTCTTGGGGGATACTTGCTTGCTGAGAAGCAAACCCAGAGCTCTGTACCAGGGGCATTAAATTGAGGACCTTTTCTGAGCCTTTCTATCTAACATAACACTGAGACAGCCTGAAAATCCTGGCCATGTCTTCTCCTTGGTGTCCATCCCAGCTGAAAAAATGATCAACTGATACTTTCTGGTAACTCGTGCTTGGACTCATCCCTGAATGGCTCCTACATACCCACCAGGGAGCAGAAGGCAGTTTTACTTGGCATGTAACTTAGATGGCATTCCCTTTGTAGCTGGTTTTAGGACATCTGGGAGTAAAACTGCATTAAGGTATTGCTACCTAAGATGCAAACTGATGCTGGGCTGTACCATTTCAGATTGTATGTTGTAGCGGGCTCTGGAATGCATAAGGCCTTGCATGTTGTAAATTAGCACAATAAAGAGGATTGCTTATTGTAGTCCTTTCTCTGGTGCGATCATTTACCATGCACCAGAAACCTTTTAGTAATGTGTTTGTGTGTGCCAGAGAGAGAGAGTGAAACTGAGAGCAAGAACGAGAGAGAAAGAGAGCATTCATATGATTGATTCTTACCACCATCTGAAGCTGTGCAGGTCAAAATGTTCAAATCTCATTTTATCAGCTCCTTCTGTATAATTGGTGAGCACTAAGAAATCTTGTGAGTTCTTTCAGTGTGTGTGTGTGTGTGCAAGGAGAAGACTTGGGATCATGTTGTTTTTGACCCAAGCCAAGAATGCCAAGTATTGCTTCTGGCCATTTCTGCAACTCCTTCATGCCCCAAAAACAGCTACCCAGAAGTCCCCCAGTGCACTTGCCCATTCCTGATGTGGAATAACAGAGGCAGCATGAAGAGAGACAGAGATGTCAGGGAGGTCTGTCCCTTGTCTAGATTTGCTGGGTAAAAGCATGCCAGGTCACAAACCCCAACACTTCCAAGGGTTCCGAGAGCTGTGTGGGCTGTGCTTCCTCCATGAGTGTCCATGTGGTGACCGACCCAGCTTTGCTGCTCTGCGATGTACGAAACAGTCCTAAAGTAAAAAAAAACTCTTTGAGAGTTAGATGACTGTTATGGAAAGGGCCAAGTTCACATCCAAAATTTATAAATTTCTGGCCTTGCATTTTGATTTCATTCGCATATGGAATGAAGGATGAGGTTTTTCATTTCAAATTGTGGAGAGGAAAGAGAATGCTCTAGGCAACACACCTTTCAGTTGAGCTCTTTAAGAACAGTGGCCATGAGCAAAAGAGGCAACATAGTAAGCTGCCTCACACTGAATCAGACAAACCATGGGTCCATCTACTGCCAACACTGACTGGCAGCCACTCTGCAGAGTTTCAGGCAGGAGTTTTTGTAGCCCTCCTTGGAGATGTCGGGGATTGAACTGGGGACCTTCTGCATGTGAAACTGCTGCTCTTCCACTGAGCCACGGGACAGGGCTCCCCCCCTCCCAATACTTGCATAAAAGCACATGAACTCCCTTCTTCTGGATTATTATGAGAGGAGCAAGAGCTCTGTCTGCCTTTGCATCTGACCACATTGTGTTAGACCCTTATTCATCCTAGAGTAAACTCACTGAAATCAGTATGACCTCTGATGGTGGGTCACTGAAGTCCTACTAAGAGCTCCATGGGTCTACTCTGGGCATGACTGAATTTAAATCCAACCTCATATGTAGATACAGAGTCTTTGCGGGGAAACTTGCCCAACATGGAAAAGGTCACTGTATCCAGCATGCCCTTTGCAGGTTCGGTCCCTGGAGCAGCAGAACAAGGTGCTTTCTACCAAGTGGGAGCTCCTGAGCCAGTGTGTCCAGCCTACGAGGAAGAACCTGGAAGGGCGCTATGAGAATTTCATTGCTTCCCTGAAGAAGCAGCTGGACTGTCTCCTGAGTGAGAGAGAAAAGCTGGAGCATGAGCAGAAGAAGATGCAGGAACTGGTCGAAGAATACAGAGCGAAGTGAGTAAACCCAGTGGGAAGTCTGACTTTCTCTGACTGCCTCCTCCCTCCATCCCCAAGGCAAGTCGAGATGGTCAGAAATAAGCAACTTCACCACTTTTAGAGCATCTGGTTTCCTTGAGAATAAGGAATTCTTTTAACATTGGCACTAAGCTTCCAAACATGAATCTGTCCTGCTACTTTCCAAGTTGAATGTTTGGTATCTAAGGACTCTTTTACACTGGGAAAAGCTGGAGATCATCTGGAGATCAGCAGTCACTTTTGGAGTGCAGGTGCTCCTCTTGATGGTTCCCATTGTCATGGCCTCAAGGAGAGACCGGAGATGCAGGCCTCTGTGCCAAACCTCCTGGGCATGCAGGCATCCCATAGACGAGCAAGGGATCAGTTATCTTATTGCTGGGAAAACCCTCTTCCTGTCCCCTCTTCTACTGTGAGGATTGCAGTCAGAAGAGACAGGAAGGTCAGAAGGGGATGGCAGATGATGTCAGAGGCCCGGAGCAAGTAGACGTCCCGGTGCTTCTAGACTGTGATCCCTGGCTGCACCACTGCCGGAGATAAGAGTGATGGAGGGGTCCTGTTAGAAGGATCATCACGGGTGGTGTATGATAGGACTGCACTGATGGGCTGGGGGGTGATGGTCAGGCTTCAAGGGTGCCCAATATTTCCTGGTGTCTTGGAGAGCCCGCGTGTTGCAGATCACGGGTTGCTGCTTCATTGTCTCTCCTGCAGTGTTATTTGTTCTTCACTTGGCTTCTCTTTATTCACTCCAGTTTGGGAGTTCTGCGCTAATATTCAGGGCTCTCCCTGCGAAGAAGGCCCATTCCTTATTTAGCAATGAAATTACATTGTGTTTTTCTGCAACCCATAAAATTGCCACTTAATACTGTTATTGCAAGATTATGCCAGCAGCACTTAAACAATATCAGCAAAATAAAACAGGTGGAACTGTACAGTGTATCACACACACACATACAAGAAAGAAAGGGGCATTGTTTTTTAAAAATAAAATAACAACAACAATAGCAATGAACCCTTTTCGTTTTTGTTCAATTGCATGAGTGATCCCATCATAATGTTGTGGGGCTAAGTAGCCAAGGCCAAAACTTCCTGTGCCAGCCATGTGGTGATCCCAGCTAACCAATCCGCTGTGGACCTCGTGCCCCACGGCCAGAAGGGTTCTGCTTTTCACCACTGCCAGCAACACTTCTCAGAAGTATCCTTTATTTCTTGTGTAGTCTCACAGCTGGTTCACATCAAACAAGCTGAACATTTGGGCAGTTTAACAACCATGTTCTTCTGATGAAAACAATTGGCAACGCTTTCCCACTTAAATGGATGCCATTTGCCCCACGGCTCATGAGCTGTCTGGCCCAGATATGCCCATGAGAGCTGCTTTGGGGTTAAGTGTTGCTGGGCTCATACCAGTATGTGGGTTGCCACTGGGCATTGGCCAAGTACCATAACTGCAAAGCTTAAAGAAGGCTCTGCAGAGTTCTTTGTTTTCGTTCCCTTTCGCCTGATTATATGTCATTGCACTACCCTCTTTCCCTCTCTGTGTGTCTTTAAGCTATAGTTGTACATTAAATTTGAGTACTGTCTCAGCTTGTTCTTCATTTCTGGTGTTTGTTGATGTTCTTCATTTTGTTGTTTCATCATAATATAGCAGAAATAGCCAATGAATTCCTCACAGGTCATTTGTGACTCAGAGTACCCCCACCTGCCTGCCTGCCTGTTTGCCTGCCTGTCTATCTTATCATCTATCTCTATACCTCCTACAGGGAAACATAAAGATGGCCATGTAATTGTTATTAAACAGGTCAAATTGAGTTTGTTTGAAGCTAAATTTGACTCGTATAGCAATAGCTCTACTAATTTGGTCTTGAACTATATGAACTATATTTCTGATATTTCTATGAACTATATTTCTGATAGTAAGAGCACATCCTCACATCTCTTTCCTTGCACCCCGAATCGAACAGATATGAAGAGGAAGTCAACAGGCGAACAACAGCAGAGAATGAATTTGTGGTGCTCAAAAAGGTAATGTAATATTACCATGACTGCTAATAATCACAAACGGCGGCAAACACCAGAGAGCCAGTGGAGCACCATCAGTCACCAGACTCCTTTAGGCAGCACAGCAAGATCAGCAGCGGATCCCAGGACCGTGTGAGATGCTGCCACAAGGCAGAGGCTTCCTATCCCCTGAATGGGTCAGGGCAGAGTCACCCCTGTGTGGCTCGGGGCTCAGGGTGGTTGGCAACTTACACTCTTTTCACCTGGCCGTACTTCTTCAAGGGAGAAGGCCTTCCTACCCTCCTCATAGTTCTAGGGACGTGAGCCTGGTTAGTCCAAAATAGGTGGGAGGGGGGGAGGTCCTTCCCCTGACCCTATTTTCTCAAACCTGCCTATGTCACAGGGTTGTTGTGAGGATAAAAAGCAGGGAGCAATCTATTCTATCTCAAGCTCCTTGGAGCACAGGCGAGCTTTTTAAAAAAGGCAAAAGAATTGAGGTTAACCAGCTTTACCACATCAGAATGTTGTTGATGGTGAAAGTCTGATTTTTCCTGTTCTCTCTCAGAAACAAAACTTATCTCTTATAGCAAATCTCTGCTGCTTAGTTTACATGGAAGGAGTTTTGTACTGGCAAAACATTTAAATATACAACCCACACCCTAAAGTGTGGTTTCTGAAGCAAGATGGACCATGGTTCTACCATCCCATTTTGCATCATGGGCAAATACGCTCTGAAGTGGCTCTTCTTTTGATCCACCTGGGTCAGATTGCTGGATTACTGGATCCATCAGCCATTTAGGGTGCAATTCTGTTGTTGACTGGGATGGAAACTGTAGCATTTCTTCCTGTTTGAACCCACCCAGGATCACATCCTGAAAATATTGCATGATTTTGATGTACATGTTTAAAATTAGGCAGAACTGCTGCTCCCAGTGTGAGAACCTACTAACTGTGATGGCAGGAAAGCAACCGGTGTTTTAATTTGTGTAATGCTTTAATGGCCTGGCTAATCCAGAAGTCTTTGTGGCTAAGCCTGCAAATGCTTATTTGGAAGGAAGCTAATTCTGTATATATGGAAAGCTTGTGAGCTAAGTTCTTGTGATTTTGTAGGACTAAGAAATCTAAGAACCTGTATCTAGCCTGCCATAGTTTCAGTTGTATAATGTAATGAAAATGCAAACTCCAGGGCAAAAGAAACCAAATGGACTCAAGAAAAATCCCTATTACCAGTTTTTATTTCCTTTAAACCCAATGTTTTATGTCTTCTTCTCCTTCTTCTCCTGTCTCCAGGATGTTGACTGTGTCTTCCTCAGCAAAGAAGAGCTGGAATCTAAAGTAGGTGTGTTAGCACAGGAACTGGAAGTCCTGAGATGCATCTTTGCAGAGGTGAGTTTCTAGCTCATAGCAATCCAAATGGGAAATATGCCCCAAAGAAACAGGACACTCTCTTACTGGGAGCCTCCGTACAATATGGCAGCTCCATGTATCTGGTGCCCTCCCTGTGTTTTGGACTGCAATTCTGATGCTGTCTGTGAGATGCTGGGAGTTGTGGCTGGGGGGGGGGGTGCAAGCTGGCAAAGTCTTCAAGACAGGGGCTGATCGTGCTCCACCGCTATCCCATGGGGTTGCTGGAGGGTCTGGAGCAAATCAGCTTAGCGGAATTCCATTTTGCTCTTAGCTTCCTGGCCCTCTCACTGCATTAAGGTGTGCATCCCAAAGGGGGAATCCCTGCTTTACCTGGCCATCACCTGCCAACACGAATTTAGGCAGTACTGTCAGGGTGGTTGTCACAGGTGATGCAGGAATGACGCGGCACCATGTTCTGCAGGAGCTAAGTCATCTGCAGTGCCAAATCTGTGACACTTCCGTGGTTCTGAAGATGGACAACACGCGAGACCTGAACACAGACCTCATCCTTAAGAACGTGGAAGCCTGGTATCAGAACATCGCTCAGACCAGCAAGCAAGAAGCTGAAGCCTTTTACCATAACAAGGTAATTCTTGTTCAGAAGGCCGGGACCGATCCAGGGCAGGACGCTTCTCAGATGGCGGGAGTATGAAATGGCACATGCACGGTTGCTTCTCGTTCGTGGGGATGCTTTGAGGCTCTTGCCTCATCTGTGTGAAGGGGATCACATGTTCCCATCGTGTAAACTGCAATGGATGGTAGCGGCTGGGAGAACGTGGCTTCTCCCCGAGGTAGTTGAGCCGTGGTGATCAGGAGCGCTGCCTGCAGAGCGTTTGTGCAAATGCCACGTGTGCCTTTGGTACAGTGCCCGTGAGTGTGACAGCACTCCAGCCGTGACACCAGCACTGAGCCCACAACTCCATGGATGCCCCCCACCCTGAAGCAAAGCCACTCCCCTAAATTTCCCATGACTTGAGGGTGGACTTTTCTTACAGCCTTTGAATCAGGATTAGCGTGCTCTGATGCTGATTGGGACCGCTAAGGCCTCGCTGACGTCTGTGGGCAAAGGAGGAGCTGCCAGGCTTTGCATCACAGACCTTCTCCACAAGCCAAACCAGACCTTTCCCATTCACAGGGACATATCTATAAAAACTGACGTGTATTCTGAACTGGACGAGTTTCCCAAATTTGAAGTCATGGATCAGGGCTTGGTATTTTTTTGAGGGGAAGGGAAGGTTCTGTAAATTTTATAATGTGACATCCAGACCACCACCCCAGAAAGCCTGAAGCAAAAAATGAATGCAGGCAAGTCATTCATGAGTTCAGACATCACTGACTGTGCTTCAGATCTGGGGCATAGCCTAAAAAAAGTTGGTTATGAATACCGAACGATCATTTCCATGTTTACTCAGAAATAAGGCCCAGCACATTAATAAGACTTACTCCTATGGACATGTGCACAGGCATGCAGCCCAAGTCCCATGGATTGGAAAGAAATGGGGCTATGGCATGATCTCATACATGTCTTCTCAGAGATAAGTGGACCTTTCCTACAGCAGGCATGCTAGAATCCCACTTGAATCTTGTCTAAGTTAAGCCATCTTCATCCTCGATCATGTATATTGCACCTGCTGTGACTGCACCTGGCACAATGCAAAAATTCATTTTGAGAGGACTGTGCCAGTAGAATCCAAGCAGACAATTCCATGCATTTGAGCATCACATGTTCATCCATTTATATCCCCTTGGTAAAAAGGTCTAAGCGATGCCTAGAGAAATGCAGAGAGTCAAGCTGGTGTGATTCAGCAAATATGCTGTCCTTGGTCTTTCTCCTAGAAAAGCTAGAGATGAAGCCCTGGTTCCTGACCCTGACACATAGGCAACTGTCTCAGTGCGGGTAATCAGCAGCCCTCGTCATCATCATGTTGTTCTTTTACCAGATTGCAGAGATTCAGCACAATCGAGGCAAATACAACGAAGAGCTGAAGCGTAACCAGCACGAGATTGCAGAGCTCAGCCGAGCTACCCAGAGACTCCACAATGAACTTGAAAATGCCAAGAAACAGGTAGGACATCCTTCTTGTTTTTTCCTCACCTCTGAATGGCCTTGTTTTCCTGCAGGTAAGAGGCTAAAGGATTTCAGCCTAAGTTGCAACTGGAAGCAGGCGATGAAGATCAGCAATGAAAGACATTGCTCTGTCACCTGGCAGAAGGGCAGATTATTCCATCCCCGGCCTGGGAAAATCCATTCGAGAGGAACATTTTGTCATTAGAAGCAACACGCTAGGAACATAGGAAGCCGCTGTGCACTGATCCGCAGTTTTGGTCCGTCTAGCCCAGTTTTGCCAACACTGACTGGCAGCAAGGGCTCGCCAGGCTCCAGGCAGGAGTTTTGCCGGCCCTGCTTGGAGATGCTCGGGGCTGAACCTGGCGCTTCTGCAAGCAAAGCCACTGCTGGGCCCCTAAATATTACAACAGCCTTCCCCTCCAGATCTGAGATGCTTCTGATGACACAGCCCATCAGCCCTGTCCGGCCTAGAGACCAAAATGAGGGGAATTGGAGTCTAAAACATCTGGAGCATACTAGGGTTGGGGAAACCTGCCTATACGTAAAATGGGATTTCACAGAAATCTGTAATTGATTCAAATGAGTTCAGATTTCTATGACTCTGACCCGAGGTTTCCTCAGGAGGCCAGCTTGGCCTGAATTATGACTCTGTTCATTCATTTATTTAGTTATCTAACTTTCTGGCATTTTATACAAATTTAGTTGCAGAAAAATATTTTTTAAATGACAGGTGCAGACTAAAGCATGAAAATATGCTTTTGGGGAGAGTTGCAGATTTTCAGAAGTGAAAATTAGCACAAGTGCAAATTTGTTCAAAGGCGCATGAGAATAGATTTGGGAATGGCAAAAACCTGGTGCCCTCCGTGAGAAGCTGCCGGAGCAAAAGGTACCTGATGGCACGGGAGACCAGTCCACCTTCCCGCGTGCTTCCCCTCCCTCCCCAGTGCTGAGTCCAGTCACTTGCCTCCACGCATACAAGCTGCAACAATGAAAGAGGAAAGCTGATGTTATGACAACTAACTCACCGGCATGGCAGGGCACCTTGTGGATGCTGCTGTCCGTCGTTTTTACGTCCTGTCTTCTAAAACCCCTTCAAGGCTGACTGCTCCTTTGTCTTCTTCTCTTCCCTGCTTCCCAGGTTGCCAACCTGCAGTCAGCGATCTACGATGCTGAGCAGCGCGGCGACCTTGCCCTGAAAGATGCCCGCAATAAACACGTCGAACTGCAGACAGCCTACCAGCAGTCCAAAGACAAGCTGGCTTGCCTGCTCCGGGATTACCAGGAACTGCTCAACACCAAGCTGGCCCTGGATATCGAGATTGCAACCTATAAGGCCCTACTGGAGGGAGAGGAGAGCAGGTGGGGCACTTCTTGAAAACTCACTTGAAAGAGAGGGAGTGATCCTACTCGTGCTCAGACAGAAAAAAGCCCTACAACCCTCGCCATTCCCAACCAGCCGTGCATGGGATTGGGCCCTAAAGGATGCCAAAAACGGGGGGGGGGGAAGCTGGCATTCGGAGCACTGCAGGGGAAGGTTGGGCAGGGAATAGGTGAGATCGTCCATTCCTTGAGGCCAGGAGGCCCCAGCGGACCATCACCCTTAAGCCTGGGCTTGCAACAACCAAGCAGAGGATTTGCTCTTGGATACCCAGTTCAACACCCTGCGAGTCTCTTCTTAAAGTTTCCAGCCCCGTGTGAGAAAACCAGTCTGAAGCCTGTGCATATCACTCTACAAAACCTCAGAAGGCAGAGAAAAGTTCTCAGGGGTCCAAAGACTGAATTTTGGGATCAAGGAATAGGAATGTGCAGGAAAGTAACTTCACTTTGCAAACGATCAGGCCTCACCCCATTCACAGCCACACACAAGCATGAATGGGGAGGTGTTTGTCTGTGTGGGTTAAAAAAAATGCTCCCAAGCTTGTGATCACATCAGAACAATTCATGTCTTTTGAAAAATGGGCACTTTAATTCTTTTTAATCAATGGGAGAAAATGCTTGTTTCTCTTTAGAAAGGCTCTAGTCTCCCATAGTTGAACAAATTAAAAGCAGGCTGCAAATGAAAATGGGAGCAAGTTGAAAGGAGCTTTTGGGTGGCGCTTGGAGAACCTCAGAAAGCCAAGTATCCCCGATTCTCCCATCTCTAACAGGAATGGGTTTTTATCCCTCTTAGCTATGAGCAGAATGGTTTTTCTGAAGCACTATAGGCAGCGTGATCTCATGCAACTGCCTGGATCCCTAAAGGCATCCTGGCGAAAGCCACCCGTGCACTTCTTCAGCCCCAAAAACATCTTAGACAGCTGATTTGGGCCAACTAATTTTCGTGTCAGATGTGCTAGAAGGACAGGCTGAAGCACTGCCAACATACAGCAGAGCCTCACTTCACCTCCCCCCTGCCTCTTAGCACACCCCCAAACCTCTGGCTCAGAGGTCTGTTTTTCAACCGGGGAGCCACAAGCAGTCAGAAAGAAAGAGCTGGGCCAGCTGTGAGGGTGGGGGAAGGTTCCCCAGTGCTGGCATCCCAGCTCTGACCTTGGAGCCGTTTCCAAGGTGGGGCTGACACTGACTTCTCCCACGGCCGTCCAAGAGGTTTCAGAATATAGCCAAAGTATGCGAATCTACCAAATTATAAGATGCGGTGTTTCTTCAGTTTAAAATATGGAATCCAACCCTAGTTGATAGGCTTGATCTTATATTTGTTCCATCTACTGTGAGTAGAACTTGAACTCAGGTCTCTGACAGGGGACCTCTCTCTCGTTTGATACTCGCTGGAGCCACTTAAATGGAGACCCGGCCTGACTGGGTCTTGTCTACATCTTGTCTTGTCTACTCAACAATCCAGGGGCCTTGTCTACATAGAACCACTGAAATAACCTATTCTCAATACCATGCTTTTCAAAACGTTAGTCAAAAAGGATCTTCAGTTGCAGGATACTGAATCCCTTTTGCCTTTCTCTTCCTGACAGGGTAGGTGCAAGGAACCCAGTCAGTGTTGGTGAGTATATATGCAAGGTTCACTCTTGCTCGAAGTCACATCCCGGGGGCTTTGTTTCTTTGGGAGTGGAACATGGTCCCCCAAAATAAGAGAGCCTGTTTGTTTGTTTCCTCACAGCTCTGTTCAGTGGAGGCTACCCGGTTGGCGAATGTGCCCCCGGCATGGGAGCTGGGGTGCCCTACGGTGCAGGATTAGGGGTGGAGCATGGCGTCGGCGCCTTTGGGGGCATGGCTGAAGGGTTCGGCCCTGGCAACTGTGTCCACAGCATGGGCTCCCGAAGCGGCTCGGTTGGCAGGGCATCGGGAGTGGTTTATGGGGTCGGGCAGGGTGCTGGAGTGGGAACTACAGGAGGGTTTACCTCGAAAAACGGGGGCTACGGCTCCAGCGTCACCACTGCTAAGCATGTGGTGACTTCTGGGGGTGGAGGGCACAGCTCAGGCCTCTCTGTGGACGGGAGCTGCGTGAGTGGGCACCACAGCGGGATCCATCACATGACAGGGGGAGCCGGCGGCATCGTGGGTGCCTCCGGGGGCTACAGCGGCATGGCCTGCGGGATCGGAGGCTCTGGGATCGGAGTGCACAGCGGCGGCGCTGGGTCCGGGGGAGGCATCCACGGAGCGCAGTATGGCAGCTCCCACGGTGAACACCCCACTGGTGTTCATAGCGTGCATGTTACAACTACCACCAATTCAGCCCGAAAATGTGCCTACTAAAATCTCCATGCACCCTGCCTGTGGGCAGCTGGGTGGATCGTTTAATTCATGGCCAGAAGCATCCGTGCACTAGCAAAAAAGCTATGCCAGACCTATGCCTAAAACAAGCAAATAAACAGCCCATTGATGCCCATCAGAACGACGTCTCACTGTTGTAAACTGTCCCGAGATGCCTAAGTATGGGATGCTATAGAAACGTTTTAAATAAATAATAAATCCTGTAGCTTGAGTTCAATGGCAGCAGCTGCCTTTGAGAGATATTTTGGCTCTTCGAGCAAATCGCCTTCCTTGCTCCTTCCATGCTTTACCTCCAGCCCTGAGTCTTCTGGAAAAGTCTTCCCCCATCCCTTAATCCTGAGTCTTTTGGAAAAGGCTCAACTGGCACCCACTGTATTTGAATGCAAGAACTCTTCCCTATTCTACGGAGCCTGGCAAAACATTTCAGAAAGGGAAGTGATGCCTGAACTGCCCGAGATCTCTCACCCTCACTCTAAATCAGGAATGGATTTATATATTTCTATATAAAGAGTTATTTTTACTGATCCCTTCTGCACACATGTTCTCATCATGCTAGATCACTTACTTTTCTATAAATTACAGCGTGTTTCCATCTTGACCTGCAACACATGGGGGTGAGGCTGAATTTATAGTTCCAGGTGGTTGGAAGCTGCACTCAAAATCTGCAATTTTTAATTACAGTCTGACTCTTTAAGAGTTTTGAGGTGGGAGTGAGTAGTGGGTGGGTGTGGCTTGTGTGTATCTGTGTTGCTCATGTATCCATGCACAGATTTTGCTGGCAGGGGCAGAGTTTCAGACACCAAAGTAGCATTTGAAACTGAAAGGATGTAATAGGAATCTTCAGTTGTGCTGTGTGAAATTCTGGTTTTAGCTCTGATTGCAATAATTAAGCACTGATATATGCTTTGGCCACACTTCAATGCATGCACTACTAGTCTATTTAAGAATTAATGAGGATGTCTTATGTTTTCTGTATCTGCACAGTTGTAATGGCATTGCCTACACTTTGCTTCTTGTTAAGAATGCTAATCCTCTTCTGTATTTCCAATAAACTGCATGCATGCACTTGGATTCCGTCTTGCATTTGTGTTTCCAGCTTCCTTTGGTCTCTTCTCAGTTACACAAGGATGGCTAGTTGTGACTGAACCTCTGTGAGGTCCAGTCTCCCTGAGCAAAGGAAAAGGTGCCAAAGCATGTCTTGGGATGGGCAATTGACTATACCAGTTTGGATAAGGGTTGGCATGAAATTCCCCAGAATCCATCCCTCTTGCATTTGCGGACTTCCTCTCATGTTTGGCCCAATCTTAGGAAGAGAGCCATGCCAAAAGGAAGTCCACGAACACTCACAGAGCAAAGGTTGTGCAAACAGCAGCACAAATGCTGCGGCGCATGATGTGGAAGGAGGACTCCCCTAGAGCTGCATGTGGGGCTCCATTCCTGGGAAACTTGGACCCGGGGCTGAGACACGGCAGACCGGAGTCTGAGAGCCGAGCCCAGGGGATCAAGCAGAAGCCCACCTCAAAAGGGATTCCTCCACATCCCTAGTTCAGACTTAGGTTTGAGACCATATTTTTCATGCTCTGTGTGTGTGGGGTAGGGAGAGAGAGAGCAGTTTCTGCTCTAAAGCAGCCCCCTGAGATTTCTATTTGCTTGATATGGGAGCCACCCAAAGTTGTGATTTCCCCACCTGAAATCAGAAACGGCTTCATCTGCCATTTCAGGATTCCACTGCCTGGATTTGCTCTAGGGTTAACCAGCCCAGAGTCCTCCACAGGGCCATACCATGTGACTTTCCTGCCTGCGAGGCTTGCTAGGCCTTGCTGCACCTCCCCTAAAACGTTATATTCTGCAGCAGAGTCAAAGGACTGGTTCGCCCAGGGAAAATTATCTCTACAAGGTGGCCTCAGCCTTCCTCAGTTAGGCTCATGCCCACAGGAAGCAAAACAGATGTAGCATCTGCCTCATCCCATCCCTGGATATGGCGTAACGATCTGACACTAATTTCCATTATTTCAGGAAAAACACCATTGTCAGTTTCCTGTGCTTATGGGCACGATCACTATTTCCCTTTAGCAATGACAGGACACATAGGTTGCATCCCTGTAATTTTACGGAGGCGATGTTGAACCAAGTTGACCCTGCCAATCAATTTGTTCATTGTCTTGTGCCTGAGAATGGCATTGTCTGGACCTGTCACTTTTGCTTTCTCCCAGATTGGCATTTTTTTAAATCTGAGGTTCTTTCTCTCCCAAATATGAAGCACTATGCTCATGTTGGTAAATGCTTTTAAAAAAGAAAGTTGAATAGAATTCTCACCCTCCTGCAGTAGCCAGATTCAAGAGATATTCAATACGGAGAGGGCCATATTGTTTACCTGTTGTTTACCTGCTGGTCATATAACAGAAAACTGAGGTGCCTGTGGGAAAAAGAGGTGGGCAACGCTAACAAAGCACCAGCATGATTCACACCCAGATGCAGAGGAGCAAACCCCTTCGAGCGCTGGGCCTGGCTGGAGACATCCATCAATGTTCAGATTTCCCCTTCAAAACGGCTTTTATCCCAACTATGGAGAAATGTGCGAAGATTGGTAAATTCACAAACCAAACTGAAATAAATTTCTGACGTCTCTTTATTTGAAGGTGGCATTTGGGGTGGGGAAGGTCGCTTTGAACTGCACTTTCTGTTCCTTTGGAAGCTCACAGATGGCATTTGGATGGGGGTTTATTATTTTCTTTGTGTTCATTTTGTCTGGATGTGACACTTCATAACACCCTGGGTGGAAAAGAGACGAGTGGCAAACCATGTCACCCAGTGATAAACCAGAGCTATTGCTTTCTGAACTCAAGGCAAAAATTTTAAATACTGACCCCTAGCGGCAGCCCGTTTCTTTAAAGCCAACAAAGAAGTCAGAAAACAAAAGAAGGGTGTGCTACTTAAGACTGAACCACTCCCTTAACGAAAAAAAAATGCTTTCAATTTTGGAATATTTTTTTCTAATTCTGTGGAAGCAATAGATCCTTAACCGTAGCAACCCATGGCAGACTGCTGGGGAAAACAACAGAAAAAAACAACAATCCGGCAACTTGCGCCGAAAATGCTCTACATGACCATATGAGTAAGACAATTTTCACCCATAAATGTTTCAATACAAAATTAAGATGCAAAGATCTGGGCAGAAAACGGATAAGCTTCCTTCTACCAAGTCACACAATCCATCCTCCTAATTCAGGAATGTCTCTACCATCCTTCCCCAATGCGGTGCCCTCCAGCTTATGTCAAGCTACACCTCCTATCATTCTCATCCATCCTGGGTTGATGGGTGTTGTAGTCTAAAATATCTGCAGGGTACCATTCTAGGGGAGGATTGGGGTGTGGCATCGGCAGTGCTGCCATGACGACAATGCTCAACTCTCCTTCTGACACTTGGCTCTCTTAAGTCAGGGCAGGGCTTCCCTTCCCCTGTCCACACCTCCTTGGAGGCCCACTGCCTTCTGCCCATGAGTCATCCCATCATCCCCAGTATGGGGACAGGGCAACTGAGGAACGGCAAAAAGAAAAGGAATGATTGAGCCATGCTGCGTTGACATCAGAGAACAATTACAACAATTCCACATATTTAGGGAAGTATGTGAAAAGAAATTACTAGTATTAATATCATTTGTGTACCACCCATAGCCAAAACTCTCTGGGTGGTTTCTGCTCATGGCATTGGAAGAAGGGCTACCATCTTGTCCTTGGGCCAGCTGCAAGTCCAAAACATCTGGAAGGACCTGGATGAGAGTCGGGCTTGCCTGGCTTATTTCTGAATTTGGACCCATGGCCTACCCCAGGGATGGGGAACATGCAGCACTCCAGGTGCTGTTATACTGTACTTCGCTAACGGCTGTGCTGGCTAGGGATGATGGGAAGTGCAGTCCAACAGCATCATCAGGGCTGCATGCCTCCTTCCCCTGGATGAGGCTAACGTCTCAGGAGGCTGCAAACTGCCCCCATAATGCTCCCTGACCAAGAGCTCGGAATGGCAGGGGGATTTTTGCTAGACGTGTGGATACATGGGCTGCCTGGGCCTCTGTTGCCCTTCTGCCCTTTGCCTGCACTGGGGTGCTGCCTGTGCCTTCTTCTAGCTGACTTTCAGCTGGGCCAGGGACCAGTGGGTGGATGCCCATTCCAGGGAAGGGCCCTGCGCCACCAGCTGTGCGCTCCATCACTGCACAGGGTGCCCGGGAAGGTGGCACGCAGGCATGCGACCAGCAGCCCGAAGGAAAAACCACTGGCAGCCACTCTTTTTGCAACCTGTACTTTAAGGTTAGACATACCTGGAAGAAACTCCTTTGCTTGCTTTAGCTGGCTTGAGTATTTGTAATAATCCCATGAAATTACAGAGGTTGATGCTCATGACTAAAACCAACAGCAGACATTCTTCCCCCTTGCAAGTTGCTGCACCTGATCATCACCGCCTCCACCACTGAGGATTTTTAGTACCCGTCACTGCAGCTTCCAGAAAGGGAGGAATAAGAATTGCAGGTTGGTTCTGCTCACAAAGGAAGATTCTGGATTTCCCCAAAGCAGCAGGGTCAAAGCGAGAGCAAACAGCTCCATCATGCCAGTGCCCTCCATCTCATCCAAAGCCTGGGCACAGCTGTCCATTTCCATATCTTGTTTTATTCTGATTGTTATCATGCGACCAAGTCAGGCTGCACTCGCCACGGGGCAGGTCTGTGCTACCGCTGACAACCCAGCATGCCAAACACAGTCCGTTACAGCAGAAAGGAACTCCAGATCCTAGTGGCTGATGCCTTTGCTTCACCCTCGTGCAAAAGACTGCAAGAATGCTGAGCTCAGGGAGAATCAGTGTAGGAGCCCTGCTTGCAGTGTCATTGTGATTAGCACTTTTTTATTTTAGATGAGGCACTGGTGACATTAAAGGGCCTTTGTGCACCAGGAATTTATTGTGCACTCTTGAGTCCTCACTTTCAATACTTTTGGGGTGCTGTATACATGGTTGTCATCCTCTGGGGTCGCTCCTTAGCATGTGTTTTTTAGGGCAAGGAATGTACAGTGTTTTCCAGAAGTGAAGGAAAGAACTGGAACGCATGCAAGTGCACATATAGGTTATGCAGCCTGTTATTGGTATGGAAATGTTCACATGCCACCAGAATGGTTTGGACAACACTGAAAACATCAGAGGCAAATATACGGCAGAGTCGTGTGAAGCGTGTTGGCTGCCAGGCAGTTTGCAGCCGGACGTTGAGCAGCTGGAACTGAATGGCTGAGGATTCATCTCCAGTTCCTTGGGTTGTCCTGAAAATGGTGGTAGCGAGATACCCCTGCGAGAGCATGACCCTTTGAAGAACCCTGCCACATCCACTGAATGGCGACCTTCCTGGCGAGATTTACTCCTGAACCAGCCTCATGCTCCCACTCTGAGTGCCATGAGCCATAAATTCACAGTATTCTTTTACGCTCCTTTAAAAATGTGTGTCTTTTCCGAAGGGGATGGGCCTAAGTATTTGTTAAGACCCAATTTCATAAGAATTTCTCTCTGCAGATTAGTTTCTGGAAAGGAGGCCTGGTGTTGGGCGACCGAGACAGATTGGGGATTCTGTTGGTGTACCGAGCACCCTTCTGCCCAACAGACTCCCTGCCTGAGCTGACGGAAGTTGTCTCGGACCTGGTGTTGAAGACCCCCAGGATGTTGGTCCTGGGGGACTTCAATCTCCATGCCGAGACGGACTTGTCCGGGGCGGCTCAGGACTTCATGGCTTCCATGACAGCCATGGGGCTGTCTCAACATGTCATTGGCCCAACCCATGAAGGTGGACACACTCTGGACCTGGTTTTCTCGACGGGACAGGAAGAGGGCGATCTGAGGGTGAAGAATCTATGCTTGACGCCCTTGTCATGGTCAGATCACTTCCTCGTGAGGTTTGAGCTCGAGAGTGGCTTCTCCCTCTGTAAGGGTGTGGACCAGATTGTGATGGTCCGCCCCCGGAGTCGGATGGATCCTGATGGATTCCTGAGGGCTCTGGGGGATTTTCCGGCTGACAAGGCTGGTGCTCCTGTTGAGGCCCTGGTTGATATATGGAATGGGGAGATGTCCAGGGCCATCGACACGATCGCTCCTAAGCGCGCTCTCCAACCAGGCAGAGCCCGATCGTCTCCCTGGTACACTCCAGAGTTACGGGTGATGAAGCGGGTTGGGAGACGGCTAGAGCGTAAGTGGAGGAACTCTCGTGACGAGTCTGACCGAACACATCTTAGAGCACACTATCGAGCCTATGCTGTGGCGGTGAGGGCGGCGAAGAAGCGATTCTTCTCCGCGTCCATTGCCTCCTCGGAATGCCGTCTGGCGGAGATTTTTCGGGTGGTTCAGGGGCTGACCAAATCTGGCCCTGAAAAAGATCTCGCACCACCCTCGAAAGCCCGCTGTGATGATTTCGCCACGCATTTTAGGGAGAAAGTTGCTCTGATTCGTCACGAACTGGACTCCACCCTTGACACAGTTTCTCTCGGGGAGGGACCAACCGTACGTGCTTGTCCCTCGTTAATGGATGATTTTCAGTTGTTGCGGCCTGATGATGTGGACAAGGTGCTTGGATCGGTACGCTCAACCACCTGTTTACTGGACCCGTGCCCATCCTGGCTATTAAAGAGCGCCAAGGTCGGGATTGTGCCCTGGATCTTGGAGGTGGTAAATGCCTCCTTGAGAGATGGCCGGGTGCCTGCCCCTTTAAAGGAGGTGGTAGTCCGGCCAGTCCTCAAGAAGGCTTCCTTGGATCCAGAGGTGGTCGCCAATTATAGACCGGTGGCCAACATCCCATTTTTGGGCAAGGTGCTGGAGCGGGTGGTGGCGGGACAACTCCAAGCACTCTTGGATGAAACTGATTATCTGGACCCATTTCAGTCCAGTTTCAGACCCGGTTTTGGCACTGAATCTGCCTTGGTCGCCCTGTATGATGACCTATGCAGGGAGAGAGACAGGGGGAGTGCGTCCCTGTTGGTTCTCCTGGACCTCTCAGCGGCTTTCGATACCATCGACCATGGTATCCTTCTGGATAGGCTGGCGGGATTGGGAGTTGGAGGCACTGCTTTGCAGTGGTTCCGCTCCTATCTTAATGGCCGATTCCAGAAGGTGGCGCTGGGGGACTATGGCTCTGCGCCATGGCAGCTTTGCCATGGAGTTCCGCAGGGCTCCATTTTGTCCCCTTTGCTGTTTAACATTTACATGAAACCGCTGGGAGAGGTCATCAGGAGGTGTGGGCTGCGGAATCATCAGTATGCTGATGATACCCAGCTCTACCTCTCGTTCTCCACCGATCCAGGTGAGGCGGTAGCTGTGCTGAACCGGTGCCTGGCCGAGGTAATGGGCTGGATGAGGGCCAATAAACTGAGGCTCAATCCTGACAAGACGGAGGTCCTGTTGGTAGGTGGTTCGGGCTTCGGAATGGGGGATCTGACCCTAGTCTTGAATGGGGTTGCACTCCCTCTGAAGGACAGGGTCCGCAGCTTGGGGGTCCTCCTCGACCCGGAGCTGACCTTGACAGCTCAAGTGTCAGCAGTGGCGAGGAGTGCCTTCCATCAGCTCCGGCTGATCCATCAGCTGCGTCCCTTTCTGGAATTCGACTGCTTGGCGATGGTGACTCACGCGTTGGTGACTTCCCGGTTAGATTACTGTAATGCGCTCTACGTGGGGCTACCCCTGAAGACGGTCCGGATACTTCAATTGGTGCAGAACAGAGCTGCCAGGGTGCTGACGGGGACTGGGCGTGGTTCTCATATCACCCCAGTTCTCTGTCAGCTTCACTGGCTCCCCATTGAAGTCCGGGCCCAATTCAAGGTGTTGGTTCTTACCTATAAAGCCCTTAACGGCTTGGGTCCCGGTTACCTAAAGGAGCGCCTACGACCATATACACCCTCCCACCCCTTACGATCTGCTGCTGATGCTCTCCTCCGGGAACCCTCCGTGAAAGATATAAGGAGGGTGAGTACCCGGAGGAGGGCTTTCTCTGCGGTGGCGCCCCATTTATGGAATGCGCTCCCCAGAGAGGCTCGCCTGGCGCCGTCTTTATTTGCTTTTCGGCGCCAGGCGAAGACCTTTTTATTTAAACAATATTTTAAATGTTAATTTATTTATATTGGGATGGTTTTAATTTAGACCTGGAGATGGGCCAGTTTTTAATGTTTGTGTATTTAGTATTTGGAGATTTTAATGTTTTAGAATTGTTGTTTGTATTGTTGTGAGCCGCCCCGAGGCTTGTGGCAAGGGGCGGCCCATAAATTTCCAAATAAATAAATAAATAAATAAATAAAGGTTACAGTGATGGAAATAATGGCAACAGTACAAGCGTCAGTCAATGCTTGGAAGACGGCACTTTGCAGATGCTTTGCTGCAGCTCCTTTAGTTAAATTGCTCGGCCAATCCATCAATTTCATGATGATGTAGCAGGTGGGGGTGCTGAATCGGTCATCTTCAGTTCCATTCTGTTATTTCATTTTTCTGACTTGAAGTTTGCTCTGGACCAGTTCTGCATCCGTTTAACTTTTTATTTCAAAACTGGCATAGAATCCAAATGCATTATCTTGCACATGACTCCTAACTAAGCAGCTAGTGTTGTTTGTTTCCGAATTACACATTTTCGCAAAGTATTTGCCCTATTAGGAGCTCTTCTACATTATTTTCTTGATTGTGTGCATTTTTATTTATTTTTTGCATGCAACCCAAATTTGGGAACGTGTGAATTTCAGTGCACAACTCTGCCTGTTTTGTTCATTGGATCAGCACGTACGAACTTAACGACTTCACCTAAAATTGAGACAGTGCTAATTTCCTGCTTGTCTCCAGCAGTGATCTGCCATTTAATGTAGCCAAAAGTGAGGTGGGAGAGGCTCAGGCACTCCTCTCCCTGCAACCGAAGCCCTATTATGCCACCCATGAGTGTGGCCAAAGTCAGCAAGGGCTCTGCTTGCAGAAGACAAATGGCATGCTGCTCCCTCCAGGTCTCCTTCCACGCACACGATGATCCACCCTCTAGCTGAACCTAATTATTAGCTATAGCAGCTATTTTTTGCTCCATCTATTAGGCTTTCAGCTTAGTGGCATGGGCTAAATTTATGCCTGTCACTGGAATGTGTCTGCCAAATATGTGTGGTTTTTTGTGTAGCACCTGTCCTACTTAGGCTTTGACTCCTATGACCATGGAGTTTCAGGCTGGATGTTTTCCCAGCCCTGCCCAGAGATGCCAGGGACTGAACCACAACAGCCACAAATAGTCCACCCTATGTCCTGAAGTCAATCTATGTGGGTATTTGCACATACATGTGCCTACACTCCTATGCACTCCGTCCTGATTGCCCAGCCATCTGGAACATAAATTAGAACTCAAAAACATCCCAAAGGCATCCGGGTTGAGAAACAGTGCCTGGGTTTGAACCTGGAATCTTCTGCAGGCAAAACCTTCATAGGGTTGTGTGAGGAATCTGCTGGGGAGAGTAAGAAGCAAGTGGATTGAGCGCAAGTGGCATAAATCAGCCCAAGTTATGAAAGTTGTACTAGATCCATGTGCTTTTGGGGTGCTGGTTTGCCAATAGCACTATAGCTCAGTGCTGCGATTTAAGTAACGTTGTGCCAGTGTGCAAATGCATGCAAATGTGTGCAAATGTGTGCAAATTTCTTTAGCATATAAAAAAATGCATGCACAATAGCCTGTCCTAGAGACAGAAGTCAAGGGAAAGAAATCTGCCTCAGCCTGATCCTTGGCTCAGGCAGGAAGCTGGGGAAGACAGCTCTCCACTGTTTGGCTCAAGTTTCCAGGCTTCCCAACACTGGCAATTCCCTTCATTTAGGGATTTCCTGGGGAATCCTGGGTGCACCAAGCACCCTGACATAAGAAGGAATAGAGGTTCTGCCTTTCCATGCCCATTATGTTAGGGCTGCTCTGCAAGCAAGGTAGGACATCCACACTGCAAACACAACAGGGTGTTCCACAACTTACGGAAGCACGGAGGGAAGTTCTTGCACACGTCAGGCTCCAAGCACAGAGCAGAGGCCCTTCAAACCAGGCAACATGCGTAGGCAGATGGTTCCAATCTCGGTGGGATGGTTCATTCACTC
Source organism: Varanus salvator macromaculatus (assembly GCA_023646645.1). Lineage (NCBI taxonomy): Eukaryota > Metazoa > Chordata > Lepidosauria > Squamata > Varanidae > Varanus > Varanus salvator. The sequence continues at coordinate 10,424,067 of JAIXND010000795.1, forward strand.
TGGGTTGTGCTTGGGGCTTCTGAGGAGCTCAGCGTGGTGCTGAACCTAGCAGGGAGAGAGTTCAACACCCCAGGGAGCTCCTCTGAAGTCTGGATGAAGGCTCAGAGTGGATGACCCTCCCCAGTGACGCTGGAGCCGCCAGCCCAGGAAGATCCAGCTTTGGGCCAGCTTGGAAGCTATGCATTGGTAGACCTGGTCAAAGCAGCAGCAGCACCATGCTGCTCTTTGTGGGAGGGGAAATGGGAAAAGTCTAAATCCAGCAGCCTTGCTGCTCAGCTGGAGAGGCGCCTTGAGATGACAATCTGATTGGTGTTCCATATATGCAGCCTTGGCATCTGGGTAGGGTCAGAAATGCTGCACATGGGCCACCCTTCCCCTAGTGTTGGAATACCATTCCCATCATTCCCAAGCAGCATCGTGAGCACACTAGGTTGCAGGAGGATGGTGTATCCTCCATCCTTCCTCTTTGTCCATAGAACCATGCACCCTGTTTAATCTAAGGCTCAAGAGGCACTTCACAAATTACCCGTTAACATGCATGCATAAGATGCTTTAAACAAACACCTAAATCTCTAAAGGGAACAATGAAAGCATGTTTGCAAGCATGGATATTTTATTCCCATGCTCACCAGGGAACTGCAAACTTCCTTTTCACTGCATGCTCTGAGACAAACTGCACACACAGTGTGCTAAATAGATTTTGTACTGTGGACACAAACCATTGTTTTTCACTTGAGGGTTAGAGCATTTTAATTAATATTCAGGTTCCTCCACCAAATGGCACAGTTCAGCATTTTGGAGAGGCACTGTAAACATTAATTCACATGTGTTTAATATTTTAGAAGTACTAAATAATAGGTATAATATATGATTATAATAATTAACATGGATGCTGATGTATTTTTAAATTATGGCATTTACAGGATATAAATCACAGAGCACAGATTCACTCTGAATCGCCTGGATCCCTCTCTCTCCTTGCACCTGCTCCATCAACTGAGCAAATCTAAAATACTTGCCATTCTTCTTAAATCATAAAAATAATAATTGACATGGAAGGATTACATTGCAAGGTCTGTTTAAACTATATTAATTGCAATTTAGGTTTGCAGCCAACTACAGTTTGTGCCCTCGATGCTTGTGAGACCCCAGACTTGGAGGATTAGAGGCATCTTATGCTGAGTGGAAGGAGCAGTGGAGGGGATCTGTGCCTACCTGTCTTCCTGCTCTGCATGTTAGCTAGATGGTCATTTTCAGCCATTAAGCTGGGGCACTTTGGTGAGGGAGGTAATGAGGCTGCAGATGAGACAGGATACATCATAGCCAGGTCACTGCGGTCTCCTTCATTTCAAATGCCCCCTTTACCTGCTACCTGAGGTTGTGTTTTCCACCTTGGAGAGGCAGCTAGTGTAGCTCTTTCCATGCTGGCTGTGAGGGGAGGTGAGACAAACACGGATTCCTCCCCCCCAGACTGGAGCTCAGTTTCTGCTCTGGGATCTGGGAATCTGAAGTATCCCGTGGCCCCCAGATGATGTTAGAGGCCCTAAGATCACTCTGTTGTGTGTGTTTTAGGGTTTTAGATTTCTCCCTTTCTTGTCAAATTCCATTAGGCAGGTTGGGTGACTTAACAGGTTTTTGCTGTTACTGCTTCAGACACATTAAAGTGCAAAAAAATTACATTTCAAAGGTCATTAGATAGTTTCAAAATGCAATGAAACTATAAAGAAATAAAAAGGAGGATGTTGCAGTAATCTTCTAGGACTTATTTCAGGTACAGATATGGTAAGAACAAGTATTTTTGTTTGTTTGTTTGTTTGTTTGAAGTTCTTTCATGTGCTGGTCTGATTTAAAATAGAGCTTGGATATCTCTGCAAGCTTGCTAAACTGTGTAGGAATGCTGCAAAGAACATCGGTGAAAATGTCCAGCACTTTCTCCACCGTTTCTGCTTCTAACTGCGAGGCATTTCCAGCAGAGGAGAAATTGACAAGGGATTAGATCGTCCCTGGCTGCAGATGCCTGTGCTACGGCTGGGCGGAGGAACGCGCCAATGCCATCTGTGCCCTTTGCACCAGAACTGGATAAGGCACACACGGCCCATGCTGCAAACACCCCCCATCATGCAAGACCATCGTGCAAGACCGTGGCACAATCAGACATGGAGTTGTAGATACAGGAGGCCAACAGGTTTGCCCATCTGCATGATGTGCACATTATCACATGGAGGAGTTTAAAAACCACATGCAGATGTTGCTTGTAAGGGTGTGGGCTTTCCATGGATGTGTACTTTCCTGGATATTTAAGAACTCGGGGCAGAAACATGGAATATCCACCCCCCGCACCCCGGCCAGAAAAGGAGCTGATTGGTTTTATGCAGCCTTTCACCTGATCCACATCGCCCATCGATGCACTGAAACTGACTTCCATGCTCCAATGCCTAGTTGGACTAGGAACTCCGCGGGTACATACATAGTGCCGACCTAATTCATCTCTCCAGACCAGGGACTCTATGCATACAGCTTCGCTGGGACATTCATGATAATATTGATCAGAATTTCAGAGGACGAGGTCTGTGCTCCGCTCTCCCCTGCTCCCCACACTACCAAGCAGCTGATTGGCACTGGCACAAGGACCGATGTGAGGCAATTTGGGAGTTCAAATCAGCAAAACTCATCAAGGTTCTTCCAATTTCACCATGAAGCTTGCTCTAACCTGTCCCCAAATCAGACTTTGCACTTCGGTCATTCTTCAGTCTTTTTGCATGAAGATTTGTATTTTTGTGTGCAGTTTTCCATAGAATGCTTGAATTGTGCACATCTACACTTTTGTCATAAACTTTTGCTTGTGAAGCAAGGTTGGGCCTGCATAGCTCCAGCTGCTGCCATGGCAGACAATAAGATATGGGCTTCTGAATGAATTCTTCAGAGTATCCAGGAAGGATATTTTGTGCATTATCCATATATACCACTTTGTATTTTCCAGAATATCCAATGATGCTAGTGAGCCTATTCTCATGTTTGTCTATTCCAGTTTTCTCATATTGCGCAAACCTCTCTCTGCCTCACACGTAATGCAATACAAATGTGGCACGGCCTGCAAAGATGCAATTTTTGGAGGGGATGTACCACTGTACGCAGCTTTTTACATGCACAGACTTGTGTGTGGCCACCTGTGCGTATGCATCAATTCTTGCACAGCTCAGAAAGGATCTTTGGTCTAGGTAAGCATGTGAGCCAGTCCATTGGAGAAAAGAGGGGTGCAGTGGCAATGGTCACAAGCCATTCAGTACACTGCACGGTCATCATTGCCAAGAGCAGCACCAGAGATGGAAACCTCGCAATGGGTAAGCAAAAACCAATGTACAAAGGAGTAAAAATTCAGGTACTTGTAGCGTCTTTTGCCAATGTGCAATGAGTAAATATTCAGGTTCTTGTAATGCCTTTTGCCCTCATGACTACTCACTGAAAAGGAGCCAATCAGTTAATGAAACTAATACCCTCTGAATGAATGTTGCAAAGGATGCATTAAAAGTGTCTCCTGTGTCTTCCCATTCTTAGCAGCATATATTTACTTCATGCTTCAGCCTCTGAAAGCCGAAGTCTTGCTGCCAGGCAAGGCAAAGCCAATAATAGCCCAAAATTAGCACGGCAGATTTCAAAATATCAGTCTGTCTCATGCTCTGCATAAAAGGAGTTTCTGGGTCTTGCATCAAAGGAGCTCCTTCCACCATTCTTCTCAGGTGTCTCCCTTTGTGTGGTGCTTTTAGCCCTTCTCTGACTGAGACCCACAATGGGCCAACAGTTTGTCACTGGTGCTAATAACAGAAGAAGCTTTGCTTCGGCATCCACCATTGGAAGTGGTGGGGCAGCCAGAGTTGGTGGAGCACCCATAAGTCAACCTGGGGGGACCACCCGAATGTATGGAGGCTACAACACTAGCAGAAGCTTCCATAACTTTGGTCGGACCCATAGGATTTCTTGTTGTCCAGATCAACTGAGAAGACACTACAGATATACTGATGTAGACAGCGGAAGTGTGGCAGGTTACAGTGCCCTTCCGGGCACCTTTGCATTTGGAAGCCAAGCCGCCAGGCACTGGGGAGATGGAATCCGTGAGACTTCTATTAACAAGCACCTCTTAGAACCTCTCCATCTGGGGATTGACCCGCATGACCAACAGATGAAAGCGCATGAGAAGGAGCAGATGAAGGACCTCAACAATCAGTTTGCCGGCTTCATTGACAAGGTGAGAGGATCATGATTTCTCTTCTTTTCTTCCTCTTTATTTTGGTGCCAGGGCACAAGATTGCAGCTGTGACTGAGTACTTGGATATTCAAGGCAGAATTAGAGTCTCATGTATTGTCACCATGATGCACCATGGCGACTTGTGTAACATGAATTTCATACCGCACATGGAGACAATGCATATGTCTTGCCATGCCTGGTTGCTATACCCAGAAAGACTGGATGTGTGAATAGTGTCGATGGAAAAACATGGTGATTAGAAGGTAGGGTGAAATAAATATTTGGCTCATGGGATGATTCATAACTCTGAGGACCGAAATGCAGGTTATGTTGGAGCTCCCTGACTTGGGACTCTTTTGTCTGGAGCAACCTTCTTTTCTTGGTAAAAGAAGCTGCGGAGAAGAAGGGAACTGAAGTTCCTTTCATGGCTGAGAGCAGTTCCATTGAAGCCATAGCACAGAGTGGAACACCACCACATGCCCTTCAGCCCATGGCTGTGATCCAAAGTAGCAGTGGGGAATCTTCTACAAACCACTGTGTAGGTTGACCCTAAGTCCTGGAAGCCCGGGACTTGGTTTTGATGATGAAGCAGAGGGGTGGCTGCAGGAGGCCGTGGCCACTCTCTCCCCGTTGGTGTGTGGGCCTTTAGCACATGCCCAGCCGTGCCTTCCCTTAACACAAACTTTGTTCTCAGTGCAGAGAAGCAATGAGATTAATTATTCTCCAAAGATGCTGTCCTTCGTGTCTCTGCAGGAGTGAATGCTCAGGCTGCACCTTGCCAGTTAAAAGGCATCCTACTGAGAATGTTTTGTGCAGAAATAGGGGTTAGGCTTCTCAGAAATTGGGCCGATTTTAAAAGCTACAGATCCTTCTTCAGCTGTAAGAGTGACACGTGTACCTTCAAAAACCAATGTGACATAGCAGCTAAGATTTTGGATTGATGCTCAGGAGATCAAGTCACCAGGTGGCTCTGGCTAGCATTCTTCACAAGGCGACTGGGAGGACAGAATGAAGAGGAGAATTGTGTGTGCTGTTTTGGGTTTCTTGCAGGCAAGGTGGGCTTTAAATGTAGCACAACTAGAAATAAGATTGAAAAAGTGTGCCACCACGGCTCTCTGAGTTTTGGAAAATACTGTTTTAGCCCATCCCATACATTAAGGAAAGGCCTTTCTGACATTCCTATTGTTCATACCTTAATTAACTCTAATATTGATAGTTTTTAGTCAAGACAAATAAACAAAAAGTGGGGGTGGCTAAAATGAAGCCCATTCTATTTTCAGAGCCTTGTCCACAGCAGCCTGATAGGCTAACTCAAAAATCAGGTTGGTGTGAAGAGGCCTTCAAGGGGTCCAAATTGTTTTGCAGTCTGCTATGGTCACACAATGCAGCTCAAGGGGATTGTTCTTGGATCATTTTTTGCTGGTCCGATAAAAAGTGGAATGGAAAGTGGAAGTATCCTCAGGCTTTTGATCTTTACTTGGTTTTGCTGTTTCTCTAGGAAGTGTGATTCCTGGCGGTATTTTCCTTAATGATTATTTAACGTACTCAGTTTCTGCCAACTATTCTAGAGGCAAGGAGCAATCTGGGGGTGGACTGGCTTCTTGTGTAGTCACTGCACATAAATGGCTCCTTTTCAGGGGGGCTTATCCCTTTATAAATCAAATGGGTGCCCACATGGAGACCCCTCCAGACCTCAATCCTGGGAATCAAACTTTTTCAAGTGGACTCGTATCCAACAAGCGACCACCAACCAAGGGTACTTCAGATTGAATGACCGGGAGAGGGAGGCCACATCATGTCCACAAATTTTCCACCCAACATCTAACTTGTTGAACAGCAATTATCATATTAAATAGGCAAATGTCACTCTAGAAGGTTGGAATTGTGTATTGTCCTCTGATCAACTAAGAATTTCTATAGTTCTGGAAATGGTACTTGGTTGCTACTCCCAGGTAACTGCAGTATCACATTCCCTTTTATTTTGGGAAGTTCATGTAAGGAAGTAAGAGTCAAAGAATTCCAATCTTCCATCTGATAATATCTATAGATGCATTAAAAGGGAAAGAGAAAAGTAAGTAGCATAGCATTCTTACGATCTTTTACCCCATCATTATTTGGCTTCATCTCATTATTATCAAGAGCTGATTACAAGGAAGACACATGAGTATTTCTTGACACAATGGTCTAAACAGCCCTTTGCTCTCTTGCATTATGACAGGATTATATTTCAGCACTTTCTTCCACCTGCAGGGAACACTGGTGGCTCTTGCAGCGATACTATTATCCCAGGGTCTGAAGGGGAGAGCGGCTTCCCATTCTTTCTTTTTGGACTTTCTTTTTGGAAGAGGCAGTTGGGTCATCATCATTGTCGACGGATGAGTGACTTTGGGCTTCTCTCATTCTGGGTTCTGATTACTTGTGAGGATGCAACACTTTTCTTAAAGAGTTGATGAAGGGATCACCTGTGATGCATGGAATTCCTCCTGGTTTTTTTCATTGTTTTGACATCTTTATTTGCCTATCAATAAAACCAGATATTTTTCTAGTAACCATGAGGCTTTATTTACCCGTAAAGTCTAAGAATGGGCAAAGAGAATGACTCCGAGTGCCATATAAGTCTTTTGCATATAGCCAGAAAATTATACACGGGGCTCCTTCTGGATGAGGCAGAAAGCGGGTTGACCTCAGAAAGTTGTTGCAGGAGCATGAGACAGGTTTCCGCCATCATAGATCAACAACTGACCATGACCTCTTCCCGAAGTGTCTGGTAAAGAATTTTATGTCCTCACCACATCACTCTCTTTATGCTGCCCTTGAAGATTTTGGGGCTGCTTTTGATTCCATACCCTGGTCTCTTTGGCACAAGGTAGCTCTTGGGAAAATGGATCATAGCTTGACTGGCATTTGAAGACCTGGGCAAGAGTGATGGGCCACCAAAATGTGTGGAATCATTTCTACTCCCCACCCCTGTGGGCTCTTTGATTGCAAGGGGCTATGATGGTGCCCCTCTGGAAGTCTCAGGCTGCCTGACCAATGCTGACTTCTGGACTGCCACTGTCCCAGCAGCTAGGTGTTCTTCCAACACACTGCATAAGGACTGCACAGCTCTTCCTGGGAGAGGATCTCTGTAGCCGTCTTTTACCAGTCTCCATGGTTTCAGATGTATTAAACGCTGAACTTCTGAACTTCAGAATTAAAGTTTAATTCTGAAGTATTTCCATATTAAACTTCAGAGTATTAAACTCAATGAAGATTAAATACCTTGTAGGCAATGCATGTTAAAAGACAGAACAATGGCCAATTAAGCTCCACTAGATGTTGTCAAGCCGGATGCCAGATGGTAGAGGATCTAGATCATCTTCTTTGGGATTGCTGTTGTATCTAGATTTCAGAAGCGGGTACCTTGATCCACTTTCTGCTAATATTAGACAGAACGCTCTTTGAACAAAACCCTGTTTTTAATTTCTGCGACAGATTATTTTGTCACATGCTTCATTTTTAAGTTTGTTAAATTGGCTTGGGGGATGGTTTTTTTTTTTTTTTTTTAATCTCAACAGATGACAATATGGGGTACTGAACACCCTGAATTAATGTAATGATTTTAGTATGCAAATTATTCATTGTTTCTTTTTTGTGATATCTTTTGTGTTTTAAGACTGATGTACCTGCAAAAGCCTGGTTCCATATCAGGGAATACATTGAACTGAACTCTATTAGCCCCATCAAATTCATGTATCCACACAGACACCACAATTTAGAGCTGTTTTGAAAAGAGGCCTTGGTTTGGTCCCACAGCTCTGCATTAATTCTGAGTGTAAAGCTGATTTAAAAACAACTTTTAATATGCTCATGCCATGACTTTGTTTTCAAACATCTGAGCAGCTCAGCAGTGATATCCACCATCCTCTTTCCTTCTGCTTTTCAGGTCAGATTTTTAGAGCAAAGGAATCAGATGCTGGCCACCAAGTGGGAGCTGCTGCAAAGCCATAAGCTTCCATTGGCTCGGAAAGATCTCCGGCCTTTCTGTGACAGCTTCATCAGCAGCCTGGAGAAAAAGCTCGACTGCCTGCTGTGTGAGAAGAGCAGACTGGAAAGCCAACACGAAACCGTGAAGAACCTGGCCGAGGACAGCCGGCGCAAGTGAGGAACTGATTACGCAACCCGTTTCCACAGCTGGTCCTTGCAGTTAGTGAGCCCATAGCGATGCTGGCCCTTCCAGAGGCCCTGCCCTCCGAGATCCAAGCTCAGAGCCAGATGTTACAGCTGGACATAGGAGCCCTTCTTTCCACACAGTCCCCAAACACACACACAGACCATAGCACTGCTGCTTTAAAGCATGCAGTGCGGGGTCACTGTGGGGAGACCTCCTTCGCACTTCATTGACTGCTGCTTGTCAGAGTGGGACCCGTGCAGATTGATGGCGTCATTTCTGGCTTTCTGCAACAGCAGCATTTCCCTCCTGGCATTAGTAACATGGATGGGATGGAGAGGCCCACTTGTAGGACTGGGGGCAGGGGTTGTTCCACTGGCCCTAGAGCTTCTGTCTCATGTCTCCCTACCCTCCAATGGCCATGTGCTGAACGTAGAAGTCCATACTTGGGAATCCAATGGACTGGCATCAAGGACAGGCATGCTTGGGCACCTGTCAAGGGTCCGTATTCCAGCCAGGGTTGTGTGAGGAATCACTTTAGGGTGGGAATCCACCAGGTTCCCTGGGCTTGGTTCCTGTGGCCCTGAATCTGAGTTCCTGGGAAGACTGGGCAGGACATGAAAGGAAGCCCACAAATACCAGAGGGGCAGATTCCACCAGGTTTCTTCCCAACCCAAATCCCAGCAGGGGCCCACAGACAAGAGGCCCCTGGTGTTGCTTCTCCTCTTTGCCCTGGCAACACCTTCTTCTGAGCTGAACAGCGGAGATGGATGGAGATGCAGCCACAGAGGCCCCTGCCTGCTCACTCACTGGCTCTGTCCCCACCGATCAAGCATGTGAGTGGCAGCGGTGAGGAGAAATGCAGGGAGGGGGAGGACCAGCCGTGAGAAGGTGGGCGCAAGCGAGGTGGAGGCCATGGAGGGGGTCTTGCCCAAGGGCCCTCCTTGAAGCCAGCTGGCACTGAACCTGTGCATGCAGCCCTCTACACAGGCAGGCCACCTGCAGCTGAGAGCCTGTTAAGGCAGGTGTTCCATACATGCAAGCCTATGCAGGGCCTTCCCCAGTGCAGGCATCCAAGCACAGCCCCGTGGACGCCCAGCATGGGGCCGGGAGCCCCCAGAGCGCTGGGAGCAAGGCCAGTGAGCAGCCATGGCAGCGCCTTCAACTCCCTTCAGGCATATTGCACGTGAGAGGGCTTATACGTTGCCACAAGAGGTCAGACAGTGTGGCACTGGGGTTTGCGTCTTTGGCCACAGTCCCACGCCCACTGTAAACCATCTTATTTTGACCCGAGGGTCTAGGAGAAGGCAAGTCTGTGGGGTTGGCTGACACTTCCTTGCAGGGCCTTCTGTCTACAGAGAATCCTGGCTTTATTTATTGACTTATTGTAAAAAATGAGGGGCTATTAGAACTCCATACTGGAAGCATTACCAAGCGGCACACCAGTGCCATCTTTTTTTAATGGGCAGACCACATCCCTAATTGTCATTGATGGAGTAATTCAGCTAAGCCTTTGGTACTCACCAGGAATGGGTGACATCCTAAGGCAATTCTCCCCCTTCTTGCCCTACTGCCTAAGATCAAACGCAGGCCTTTCTTTTCCCTGAAATGCTACTATTCAATGGCAAGTGTGAAACTGGTGAGCACATTCCTAGAAAAGATTGCTTCTCCGGATCCATGGACATGCATGTGCCAGAAGGTGCTTGGATGCACACTAGGGGCAGGCACTGTCCAGTGTTACGGATGTACCAACTTTATTAAATTGTTGCTGTCTGCTCTTTGTGAATTGGTAGGCATCCTCTCTCTGCTCAGTGATGGAATCTGATTTTATTTTGCAAAGGATGTATGAGAATTCTGTTCCTCTTTGCATTTGTGCATTTGCACTAATACACAGTTAGTGTGTGTGCCCATACATGTGAGCACAAAAGCACATTCACCCACAGCAGTTAAGAAGCTTGTAACTCAGAAAAATCCAGTTCACTGCAGGATCCTCAGTTGGGACATATAGAAATCTGAGCTCACTTCAACCCAGCATCCATAGTTATTTTTATAACAATTATTATGCATGTGTGTGGCACTTTATGAAGAACTGGTGTGACAGAGTCCTAGCCACAGGTCTTATAAACTAAAATTGGCACAGGAAAGCAGCAATGGAAGATGAGGGGAGGGGCAGAACAGAGGAAGGAATTGGCAGGGGAAGAATATGTAATTATATCAATTACACACGCTTTAGCTATGGTATAAATTACAGCAACATTGGCATCTGCAAAAGCAGGACTGTGGGTGAACTCTGCTCCACACTAGCTTCGTGTGTTGGGATGAACTGACTCCCTTCCTGCTCTTTCTCTCCCTTTCCCTTCCTCTCACCCTCCCTCTGTGTGTCTTTATAAACTCCTGAAAGATACGAAGATGAAGTCAACAGACGAACCCAGGCAGAGAATGACTTTGTCTTGCTCAAGAAGGTGGGTGATCAAAATGGGCATGTCAGCTGAGCTGGCCAAGATCTCTGGCTGTCCGAGGCAAAGAACTACCTCCAGTTGCACATGCAGAGTTTTTTTCCTCGATGAGGCGGTTCATCCACCATATCCCCTTCCAGTCTTGTGGCAGAACTGAGCTCCAAGCACCACGCAAAGAACCTCCCCTTTCCTGCTTCTCTGCTACAGAACAGGTGGCCCTGTGGTATAGCGGAATGGTGCCATTGCACAAGCGGAAAAATGTTTTCTTTCCCTTTTGCAAGTAATACCACATTTCTCCTGGTGACTGAATGCGCTCCTTAAAAGGAGAAGTGAAGCTGGTGGGTCCCGGCGTCATGCAAGGGACCCACCAGCTGTGAGCAGAGAATCGCAAGCACGCAGGAAAGGCTTCTGCAGCAAAGCACACAGAGGCCAACCAGACTGGCAGAGGACTCCCACTTCAGCACCGGCCACAGGATTGCTTCCCTGCCACTAGACGAGGGTCTCCTCTGCGTTTCCTAGATTCATGCTCTTGCCTGAAGGAGGCTGCCACCACTCCCAGCTCATGACAACACACCTTTCTCGCATTCCTGCTTTATACTGTTGAGGCCTGCCTTGAGATTGACTTGCTTTTAATTTTTATTATTTTTATTATTTTTGATTGATGATGATTACTTTTGTTATTACTTTTGTTATTTTTAATACTTTTGTTATTTTTGTTATTTTTATTATTTTTGTTATTTTTATTTTTAATTTGCATTATTTATATTATTTTTAATGTTATGATGATTATTTTAGCACAAGGACATGCTAAGAAGCCATCCATGCAAGCACTGTAGGACAGTTTTGGGGCAGGCCCTTCTTGCTCCAGATGAGTGGGAGGAGTGGCTGGCAGGGCAGATTGTGCCACTGGCAGGAATACCATCTGATGCTGTAACTCAGCCCCTGTGGGAGGAGAGGGGAGGAAATAGCAGGGCCTGTTGTGCAATGTCGTTGCATTGTGCCATCAAGTCTCTGGAACCCTCCAACCAAACGCCTCCAGAACGCCTTGCCCTTGGCAGCCCTGCTCAGCTCCCGTAGACGCAAGGCTGAGGCTGCCTCGGTGGAGCTGGCCCGTCTCCTAGCTGCCCTTGCTCTTCCTCTCCTGCCTTCAGCACGACTGCCTTCTCCAGTGAGTCGGGCCTCTTCTGATGCAAAGTGTGACGGCCTCGGTTTTATCATTTTTACTTTGAGGGAAAACTCGGGCGCCTTCTGATGTAGGACGCACTGGCCCACCCTTCTGTCACTTTTTTCAGGGGTTTCCTCCAGCATCGTGTTTTGCTGCGCTGCACAGACATGCAGCATTAATTTATAACCCCCAACATACAGTGTTTCCCGGGGAGAGTAGATGAGCAGCGTCTAGAATCCTGACTGCCAGATTATGATGCAAAGGTCACTAGAGAAGGTCACACCTTCTTCCATATTTGCCCTCCCGCCCCTTGAGATCGGCGGCAGAGGCCCTCGTCCAAGAACCCTCCGTGAATGATATTAGGAATTAGTACCTGAAGGAGGGCTTTCTCTGCGGTGGTGCCCCGTCTATGGAATACGCTCCTCAGAGAGGTCTGCCTGGCGCCGCCGTTATTTGTTTTTCAGTGCCAGGCGAAGACCTTTTTATTCCAGAAATATTTTAATAAGTTTTAATATTGTCTTTTCTATGTTTTTAACTGCAACCAGTGTGGGTCAGAAATTTATTTATGTTATATTTTATGTTGTAAGCTGTCCTGAGGCTTTTTGCAACAGGGCGGCATATAAATATTTTAAATAAATAAATAATAGAAAAGAGGCAAGCCTTTGTGCAGTTGCCGTACATGTACATAAATCAAAAATAGTAGGTATCAAGTGAATTGCAATAATTTAATTTTCCTTTTGCTACACACTCTGATTTCACTGTACTTAAACCATCTAAATCAGGGGTCCTCAAACTTTTTGAATAGGGGGCCAGTTGAAAGGCTGCGGGCTGGTGAGGTGGGGGTGCCTGGGGCCGTGGGTCGGTGAGGTACCGTCGGGTGTGCGCGAGGTGGCATTGGGTGAGCGCGGCAGTGGCTTGCTCACTTGGAGATCTCCCAGCGAGTCCAAAACCATCTCCAAGTGAGCGAGCCACCACCTCCCTGCCTGCACTGCGAGGCACCAGGGAGCGTGTGCATATGGGAGGCAGGTGGTGACGGTGGCTTGCTTGCTCGGAGACTATCTCCAAGCGAGCGAGCGAGCCGCCACCTCCCCATCAGCACAGCAAGTGCACATGCGGGCGGCGAATGGCAGCACCGGCCAGATGGATGGCCATGGCAGGCCGGATCCATCTCACAGGCCATAGTTTGAGGACCCATAATCTAAATAGTCGAATGGCTTGCTTTTATTGGTGTCGTGATTTGATCTCTTTTGTTATACTGATCTTTTCTTTATTCTTGTGTTATATTTTATGGGACTATAAAGTAAGTCATTCGTTCAACTCAGCTTGAACATGGTACTGATCCTGATGACCAGTGCTCTTCCTCAATGATCTGCAAAACTACAGCAGCGTGGAAAGAGATCTGCACTCCAGAAACGATTCCAGCTTGCATTACTGCAGAGTGCGTCTCCCTGGAGTGCACCTCACCAGTGCAGTTTCCAGAGAAGCAGCCCATGTTGGCCTGCTGTCGCGAGACAGCTAAACACTCATTTGAGACATCCTAAGGCTGCTTCCAACCCTTCCACGGGCGTCCTACGGTTCTGCTTGGAGCGGTTTACGCACATCGGCCAGCCGATCCTCATTTCTTACTCAATGCATGCCTTTCTTCTTGGACTAACAGATCAAAGTGTGTCCTGGGAACACCACAAAGCAATCTCTTGAAGCCATTTGCCATGCCAGGAAAGGCCCACTCAGCCCTCTGATGATACAGATTCATGTGGCAGATTCACCCACACCCAATAATACAGATTCACGTGGCAAGCAATCCCTTTCCAGTGGCTAATGGACAATTAAGTGTTGCGTTCCCACTGCTAGATGAATGTAGATCTCCCAGTGAAATGCAAACACGTATCACCTTTTTGTGGCTACTAAAAAATTGTATACCAAAAAGGAGCCGCCAGGAACTTATTTATTTATTTATTTAAAAATTTATAGGCCGCCCCATCGCAACCAAGCCTCAGGGCGGCTTACAACATAATTAAAAGCATACAAAGCAGTACAAAAGTTAAAATACATCCCACCCCCACCCCCCGCGGTGCATCTCAGCAACAAAATCACCAAATAAATAACCACCCCTTACCAAATAAATAAACCCCAATAACTATAAATAATAACATAGTAAACCACATAGACACAAATAGACACAACGTTAACAATTAAAATAAGACTGAAATAAAAAGGTCTTCGCCTGGCGCCGAAAAGCATATAATGACGGCGCCAGGCGAACCTCTCCAGGGAGCGCATTCCATAGTTGGGGCGCCACCGCCGAAAAGGCCCTCCTCCGGGTACTCACCCATTTCACCTCCCTCACAGGAGGTTCCCGGAGGAGGCCCGCTGTCGCAGATCTTAGGGGGCAGGAGGGCACATAAGGGTGTAAGCGGTCCATTAGGTATCCGGGTCCCAAACCGTTTAGGGCTTTGTAAGTTAACACTAAAACCTTGAATTGGGCCCGGACTTCAATTGGGAGCCAGTGGAGCTGACGGAGAACTGGGGTTATATGAGAATAACGCCCAGCCCCCGTCAGCAACCTGGCAGCTCTATTTTGCACCAACTGAAGTATCCAGACCGTCTTCAAGGGCAGCCCCACGTAGAGGGCGTTGCAGAAATCTAGCCGAGAAGTTACCAGCGCGTGTGTCACTGCAATAAGAACATAACTTCCATGCAATAAGAACATAATATGCACCGTGGCGGACTAGAGAAGCACTTCTAAGGATGCAATGCGTCAGGAATCCTGTGTGGATTGGGAGGATCCGTAGATCCCCCAAAATTCATACTGCTCTGATTTTTGCAGTCCAGGTCTCCAGTCGATAGAAATATGTGCAAAAATGACAGGAGAAAATAACATTTAAAATTCCTTTCAGAAAAGTATACAGTAGGCAAGCATGCATACACAAATGCCTGTGTTGGGAGAAATGCTCACAAAAATACTTTTGAATTTTAATGTAGACCTTAAAAAAGAAATCTCAGTGTCCCAAATAAACTAAACTTCAGACCGGTGAAATTCTCAGTTCAACACAAGCAGAATTTAAGATTGGAAGGAAGAGAAACTGAGCAAAACTGAAACTGGCAAATTAATCCATCGCTACTGCTAAATACCCACAGATGCATGGATGCCTACTACAGATTCCTGTTTCCAAACATCTCTCCACACACATTCATTCTATACATGGAGCAGAGCCCTAAAAAGTGAGCATGGTTAATCTGTACTTTGTCTTAGCGGAGCACCAGGGGAAGAGATGAAGGATGTCCAATCACACTTCCAAAATTCATATTTTGCCAAGTCTGTCTTGGCATCTTTCATCTAATGCTGGAAAATTAGAATTGTGTTCTGTATTCTGTAAAAAGATCCAGGTCAGATCAGTGTTGTGGCCAGATCCCCTGTTACCATTCCCCTTGACTTTGAAATTATGTAAATATCCCAGCCCAATCTTTTCCCACCTCCAGGAAGTTGATGATACATTTGAACACCAGAAGGAACTGGAAATGAAGAAGGAATTGCTGAATGAACAAATACACTTCTTGAGAAACTTCTTTGCGCAGGTCTGTATCCTTATATGGGAATGTGCAACATGGAAAACAACTCTTATTTATCAATGCAGACATTTTAATTGTACAACTTGTAGGTCAGGTATGCCCTGGTCCTAAATATATTTAAGGATCTATACCTTCCGTACCTTGGCTATTAGCATAAGGCAGTATCTGATCAAGTCATTTCCCCAAACTCAGCTCTAGCAAAGCTCCAGCAGATGTTCTCTTTCCTCAAGCAGTTTCCTATGATGCTCATGCATTATGTGGTTCAACTCCTTGCACAACCAGCTGCAAAACTGCAGTGCACAATTTGCTTGCACAAATGGAATGTCAGTGGGATTCTCCTCTTGCTCATCGTTCAGAACATGGTTTCTGCTAGCTGTCAAAACACTTCTGCTAGTAGACTCAGTGCAGAGCTGGTTCCATAATGCGGGCTGGGGACACCATGGAGAAGGCCCTTCTCTTTTTGTGGCCGACAAAGCTTCCCTCAGAGGTGGCAATCAGAGGCAAGGCCCAGTTCTTGATCATGGCGTCCTGGCAGATTGCAGCTGGGTGAGGCATTCCATCAGGAATTGTGCTCCCAAGCGGTGCAGGGCTTCATAGGTTAAAACCTTCATAGATTAAAACCTCTGACCTTGAATTGGGATCAGAGCATACAATGCAGCTGGGCCAGAATTGGTGTTACGTGTTCAGACCTTTCTGTCCCTCTTATTAATCCGGCTGCCACATTTTGCACAAGCTGCAGCTTCTAAGGCCTTTAAGGTGCATTGCAGTACTCTAGTTTAGAGATTACCAGAACGTGGGTTACTGAAACGGGGCTACTTTTGTCCAGGTAGGGGGGTAGCTGGGCCACCAACCAAAGCTGACAGAAGGCACTCTGAGCCACGGATGCCACCACAGCCTCCAGTGACAAAGATGGGTCAGGAAGCGCCCCCAAGCTATAAATCTCCTCCTTCAAGGGGAGCACAACCCCATCCAAAACAGGATGAATTTTCCTAGCCACACTTATAAGGCAGAGACCTCTGTATACTCAGAGCCTGATATGCACTTTATAGCAAAGCAGGCAATCTGACTCTGGTGCCCATGGACACCAACCAACAGGTCCTACTGTCCCCCAGTCTTTAAAAAATTGAGAATTTTTCTTAGTGACAGCAGGGATCACTCCAAAATGGGTTTTTGTCTGTGTGCAAATTGGCAGTTCGAAGTTGTTTGGTGTGTTGGTGTGTGCTTGTGGCACTCTTCTGCCTTGTACTCAGTCTCTTGGGAATGCGACTTGCCCCATGTCCCATGGCTGGGGTGATCTTCAGGTGAGCTTCTCAGGCTGCCAAGTGTGTCCACAGTCCAACATGCTTGCCTGGCCCTGTTTTAGCGGCTCCTGTGTGAGTTCAGGCTTTATGAAACACGCATGTAGGGCCAAACCAGGCTTCACTTTAAAGCTTGATCTTCTGCCTCTTTTTTCCCCTCTAGAATAGGTGCCAAGAGCTCATTCCAGATCTTTAAAAGCCCCCTACTCAATATGCTAGGGTTCTGTCTGGATCCGGTGGAGCTCCACCTACTCTAATGTCTGTGTGTAAGCACAGCTACTAGGGAAGGCTTCAAAGTAATGCCCGCCTTTTTCGAGTGCGATCTTCACAATTGCAATTATGCCTTGCCCCCTCCCCGCACCTCAGGATAGGCTGCTGATTCATCTTCATGGCGGTGGATCAAGATGCCATTCAACCTCTGTTCAATCCGCAGGAGCTTGCTGTGTTGGATCAGCAACTCTGTGACACATCTGTGGTTGTCAACATGGACAACAGCAGAGGCTTCAACATGGATGCTCTCATCCAGAATGTGGAAAGCTGGTATCAGACTGTGGCACGAAGAAGCAAGGAAGAAATTAACCTCTTCTACAAGAACCAGGTATGAGCAAAGAATGGTTGTGGCAGTTAACAGACCTACGGTGCTACGTCACCAGAATCCCAGCACGGGTCTAGATTTGTGACATGCAACATTCATGCTTCCGTCCATCAGAACTTCCCCGGTTCATAGCCTTGAACATGAATGGACATGAGAATGTGAGCACACATTTCCCTACTTGCAGTTACATTTGAAAAAGGAGCCCTCAAAAATCATCCGTATTTGCATGCACATTTTCCCAGGGGGACACATCAATTCTCATATTTATGAAATGTATATATTTCTCTCCATTGATTAAAAACTTTCTGCACATTTTTCAAGGGGACACAGTTTTGACAGCATTGTTTGTTCCTCAGATTGCACTGTGAGCTCAGAAATATGTTGACTTCACATATTGTGAAGCAACAGCAAATTGTGTCGGGGTCCATGTTCACTTCTGGGAGGTGTGAACTGGGCACATGTTGCCAAAGAATGTTTTGGAACTGACTTTTCAAACAGCTCTGGCCTTCTATTTCAAGTGGTAAAATTACTATAGTCTATGAGGGGAAGCCAGGAGGGCTGCCTTTCTCCCAACGTATTAGCAGACAGTGAGTCCACATCCTGTTTTCCTGTCTTCCCTCTGGGTATTAAGATGAAGGATCTCCAGCAGAAACAGGGCCACTTCCATGAGGACTTGAAGCACAACCAAAGGGAGCTTGCAGAGCTGAACCAACAGATCCAGATGGTGCAACGCCAAGCAGAAAGTGAGAAGAAAAAGGTAGGGAAGCTCTTTGTGCTTTGCTTCATGCAATGCCGGAACGCAAATATACTTCCACCTGCAGTTGAGAAAAGGATCTATTCCTTTCTTCTGACTGTGGGGATCAAGCAAGGCTAACCCAGGGGGAGAACTACTTAAACAATGATTGACAAGGTGGCCATCGATCCAGTTCATAAAATGAGCATCCAACTCAACTGGTTGTGTGAAGACAGTGGTCCATAGGTGAGAACGTGAAAGGTGACTGGGCTTTTCTGCAGGAGCATCAGGGGGTTGTGACTTGGATTCCACTTCCTTGCTGCACCACCAGAACAGAGACTGCTGGCTTCCATATCCTTTCGTCCCACCTGCAGCCCAGGTATAAGATACCCAGAATCTTCTCTGGGGTGTTGCAGCACCTTTCAGATAATGTTTGGAAGGCATGTGGGGGATGCAGGGGAGCAGAGCAGACATGGCAGCCCCTTTCTGCCAGCAGTGTCCATTTTCCCTGTGCAACAAGGAAGTGGGACCCAGCCCCAGATCTATATTCTACTTATGGGGATTTCTGAAATACATGGCTGAGCAAAACAGGCCTTGGGGAGACTCATAACGCTAATCATACATACAAAGTATAACAGCTCAAATGTTCATTTCCTCTCTAGCTCAAATGCTCATTTGAGGTGGAGAAGGATTCCTTGGTCCATCCCCTCTCCTTCCCTTGGATGTTCTTTCAAGCTTCCTCTGTGGACTGGGAAGGGGGTGGGAATGAGAGAGACCCTTCCAGGAGCCTGGGAAATGGGTGGGAAGGATGGGGGACTTTGAAGCTTAGGGTTGGTTGTGTGGGTAGGTGGGAAGAGAAAGGGGAGAGGGGCTGGGGACATGTTTGGATGGAAGATGGGTCCAAGTTCATGCAGAGTGACTCAGAATAAGCTGTGCAACTTTCTAGCTTGGGGCAGAAATAGCAGGACTTATTCCAAATGGAACCAAACTGAGCCTCAAGGCACTTGTCCGTACCACTCATTTTATGCATCCAGATCTGGAATGCAACAGATTCTAGCTATGAGTCCTTTTTGCCCACATGAAAAGCACTCCCTTTGGCATGAACTGAGGGTGCACCATTAGCCTCACAAGCACCCAACAATCCTCTGCAGTCACATGGTGGATCAGGAGGAAGTTCAGCAGTGGGCAGGCAAATGACCTTTCAGGAAAACTGGTCCTCTGTGAGCACTCTGATTCTTCGGCAGCCTATGATACCCGATTCCAAGGAAGCCCCGGTTTTCAGTGGGAAGGCGCTATAGAAATCGAATGCTCCATTCATGAGTGATAGCCTGGGGATTCAACATGCTGACCCTTACAGGTGTTCTCCTCCCACCTTTCCCAGGTCTCTTCCCTGCAGGCATCCATTGCTGGCGTGGAAGAACACGGGAGCCTGGCTTTGAAAGATGCCCGGGCTAGGCAGAGGGAGCTTCAGAACCAGCTGCAGAGTCACAAGAACAATCTGGCCTCCCTCTTACGGGATTACCAGGACCTCCTGAATAACAAGATGGCCCTTGATATCGAGATTACTACCTACAGGACACTGCTGGAGGGAGAAGAGCAGAGGTGAATACAATACTAGCATCTCAGAATACAAAGGCTTCTGCCCCCATTCTAATTGTCCAGAGTAAAGAGGGCTAGTTCACTTAATGAAGCTATCTCTGTCACGTGCAGCCCCCTTCCCTGACCTGGTGCCCCGCAGATGTTTGTGATTACTTCCTTCAGCCACAGCCAAATTCTGATTAAGTTCCTATGTGCAAAAAGGTGTTTCACAGTCCATAAAGCTAAGGATAACATTGCAATCGTAACTACACGGTTAAAGTTATATCCAACCTTTTGTTCTTCTTTTCTCCCTATTTAAACAGAATATATACAGGAGTTCCTGTGAGTCTTGGTAAGGAATCTGAGGATTTCTTTTATTTTCTTCTACAATCCAATGTATTTCATTTCATTGTATTCTCTCTGCCATGCAGTATTGGCAAGAGCACTCACTGAATCCCTGCTTCTTTTGCAGATGTGATGAGCACTCCTTGTGCAGTCCACAGCACCCCCAACATGTGAAAAAATAACTTGAACACTGGGAATGAACATGGTGTGCAAATATGGAATATGGCTGCTTTCTGGCTGATGAAATTCCCAAAGAAAAGTTGCATATAAGCAGTATAATTACTAGTGGATTTGCAGGGTAAAGGCATCTGTGCAGTTTAGACCAGAAACAAGCTGCAGGATTGCTATATAGTCTTCCCATGAAACAAATGTTGTGTTGGGAATGTCATGCAAAGGCATTTTTTCTTGATGGGAACAAGTCCAGCCTCCCTCTGACATCCTGTTATCCCTTCTCTTCCTCTGACACTGCCACAAAGAGCTATAATTAACCACACAGCATCCTTTCATCTGAACCTGATAAACTATCCTCCATTGTAATTATGGTTTGCTTGAAGCAAGCCAACTTTGAACCATGGTTTATAAAGCTGGCTTGTTTATACTAACCACAGTTAAAATTAAGTCCAGCTTGCAGATGACTTGCTAGACTGAGATGAATCTAAACCAGAAGTGACAGCTTCCCATTTCTTCCATGTGGCTCCTCCATTGTTCTTGTTTAGCATGAGATGAGGGAGGCATTTCCTCCCCAGTGGAGTCAATGCATGCAGCCTTCCACCACTGTCTTTGCCTCATGGCTGGCCACAACAAGGATTCTGAGCAACTCACCCTGGATCATGAGAGGAGGCTTCTATCCACCTGCCCCGCTTTCCTCTTCCTTCCCTGCTAGCTCCTAGCACGTGTGAAATCAATCAACCAGAGCAGTACTTTGGAGACGGAAGAGACCGAGGCGCTACCATGGAGCTACAGAGCCCACACAGGCTCCCACTGCTTGCTCGTGGTGTGACCTGGCCTGGTAGACACAGCCGAAAAGCCAGATCTGCTCTGTGGGTTCCTTTCCACTACAGTACGAGCAGGTTGGCCCGTGACCTTCCTAGTGGGGAGCTGCCATGGGAGGCCTCTAGCCTGCCGTGTCAAACCACAGCACACTCTCTTCGTTCGCTTTGCGGCCAGGGAAGGGCCGTGGTGTGGTGTGCTGCTTGACTTGGAAGGCTGGGGGCACTCCCAAATAAATCCATTGCACTCACAAACCACGTGCTCACAAAGAGCAGCAGGAGGGTCCGGGAGAAGCACAGAGAGGCTTCCCGTCTTCATGAAAGAAATCAGCCGGTGCCAAACTCCTGCACACTGTGAGGAAGGTGTTTGTAGAAGATGTACAAATGACGGATGCCTTCACTTTCCCAGCTTCCGAGGGGCAGACAAAAGGAAAGTTTATTTTATTTATTTAGTAAAAGTTTTTATATGCTGTCCAATACCACAATCTGGACGGCTTACCAAATCACACACGCCCAGAAAACAACACCAACAAACACCACACTGCATCTGACCATTAATGAATTTGGGAGCACATGCATCTTTCTGTGCAAAGCTTCTGCTTTGACATGATACCCAGGAATGTGGCAGGAGGTGCTCTGACCACTTAGTGCAGTGTCCTTGGGGCACCTGAACAGGCTGGTCCATTAACTTGGTGGAGGAGCACAAGGAAAGGAAGCAATTTGCAAGGAAAGCCTCCAGTCTGCAGCGGCCTCCAGGATGAACTGTGTAGCACTCAGCCATGTGCTTAACGGATATCCTCCCCTCCAGAAAAGATTAAACAAATGCATGTTTGGAATTGTACCAACCCATCTAATTCCACATTCTCATGCTTCTGACTGACATTTGCAATAACTTGATATCTTGTGCAGTCACCTAAACAAATTATGGAAATAGTATACTGTGTAAAACATCTCAGTATGATTTGGTAGAGATTTACGTACATAAATCTTCCATCTTCTGATGATTTATATGTTGCTGAATCCCCCAAGGCAAAATTAGCATCTTTTTTGGGTAAAATGGGGGGCAAGGAGGTGGGGAAGGAACACTATGTCAATGAAGCCAGGGACTGGAACAGCATTTAGTACGCCAGGGGGTAGGTGTGCAAGTTAATTAGAATAGTGTCATGTAGATTTAAGAATATAAAGTAGTAAGTTGTCTCAGCTACATAGATTGCTCTTCTTTGCTTAACTGTGTCTACCATGAAAATAATGAATCTAGTTTTCCTTCATTAGTAAGGAAGCAGTTTGCATGCATAAGTACCATCAGCTCCTAGCAGTTCGATTATGATACCCCAAAGACTGGCAAATTATTCCGGACATGTCTTGATCCACCAGGAGAAGTCCAACCTTTTCTTATGTCAGCATTCGGAAGAATGGTGTTCTCCTCCACCTCTATCCTCCCATGCTGTCTGGGGCAGATGGAAGTTGTGGTCCAAAACAGCTGGACAACATCAGAATTATTTTATGTGGGAATATCATCACAGTTCTCTACAGCAGCAGTTCCCAAACTGTGTTCCGCAGAATCCTAGTTTTCCGTAAAAGCCTCATAGGGATTCTGTGAAAAATCTCAAATGTAAAATTAATTTTAAAATGAATCACACAAGGCCAATGATTGGATAGTCAGTTGGCTTCCAAGCAGCAAACAAGGAATGCATCAAGTAATTTGGTTCCCAGGAGTGTATTGAAAAAGTGTTGGGAATAATCAAAAGAATTCATTTGGGGTATTACCATATAATCGCTTTATTCACTTGTTTTATTTAAAATGTTTTCTTTATATTTCCTAACCTACTACATTATGCAAAGCCCTCAGGCAATAGAGAAGATGAAAGAAGGAAGAACATTGTGGGTTCATAATGCCTAGTAAAAATCAGGGTTAGGTTTCCACTGGAAAAAATGTCTTCAGAAAGGTTCCATGACCAAAAAAGTTTGGAAACTGCTGTAGAGGTGCAAGTCCAAGCAAGTTCAGACAGAAAAAAAGGCCTACAACTCCCAGCATGCACCAGCCAAACTTACTCCTCCAAGTCTGTTGTTCTTCCTTCTCAGATTTCCTTGTGCCTTTGGCTGATTTCAAGTTCAGATTTTCCTATAAGAATGCAGACAAGACTAGTGTCAAACATCCAAACAAAACCACCTTCTGTCTGGAGGGAGTAAACACCATTTTCACTAAATCCCATGCGACACCTTCTGTCCAGGAGGCAGTGAGGGTGTCATGCGCATGCGCTTGGATGAGATTCCCAGGCGTGCACAAGAAGTCGAGGGCCCTGGTGGGAACGATGGCTTATGCTCGGAAGAAGAGGAGGTGGGAATTGTCCCAGTAGGGGCTCAGAGTTCTCACCAGGATATTGGAGTTGTTGAGACTAGTGAGGCCCCAGGTGGCCAGCTACTCCCAGAGAGCCAGCCCGAGACAGCGCAGGATCAAAGCACTTCAAGGACAGGCACGGAACCCCTATCATTCCTGATTGTGGGAAAGAAGCCAATAGAGAACAGCCTGGGGAGGGTCCCACGGTGGTTTGTGATGCTCGGTCGCGCAGGTGCACTTGCCAGCTTGGGCAATTAGAAACTTGATGGGAGAAGCGGCAGCAAGCACACGTCCAGAGTGCACCTCCCTCCAGAGACCATAAGGGTTCATAAGCAAAGTTTGGGATGATGTCAGTCAAAGCAAGAGGTCAACTTTCCACCTTGAGTGTGTTTTGGAGCTTGTGAACACTTTGTAGCTGTATGGAATAAAGACTCTTTTAACAACTAATGGAGTGATTGCCTTCGTTGAGAAGGGGCATCTGGGACTGTGATAGAGGGACTGTGATTTTTAACCCAGGAGCAACCTTGCGTAAGGATGAGTGCTTGCTTGCCTGGGCCGTCTAAAGCAAGTACTGAGTTTAGAAATGATGGTTTGCTTTTTTTTTTCCTGTTTAAAGAAAAAAAAATCTTGGCCTGCAACTTCGTGTCCATCATGTATGTTGAATAATAAACCTCGTGCATGAAGTAATTGTGTGCTCTCTGCTCAGGGAAGCAGGGGGTGGGGCATCTAGTGGGGATTTCTTGACCACCCTGGTGTTGAATTCCTTTCTCACCCCCACAAATGAAAAGCTTTCTAGAACACAGAATCATATGCCGCAGAACTCAGGGATTCGATTGCTGGTGGGTGGAGATGGTTTCCTGACAAAGCCACTGACCTCTGTATGTAAGATAAGCGCTAAACCATCTTTGCAATTATTTCTTTCTTTCTGTGACATCTAATAGATGGAGCTTTCTGGATAGTTCAAAGTCTTCTACCCCTCCCCCCAAATATAGGTAATTAAATACCACATAAAATTTAAATAAATCAGATATAAAACTATTTAAATAATTAAAAATTATTTCAGTAAAATACTAGATATGTTAAAAAGACAACTAATATAATGTCATATGCCATTAACTCCCATAAAATGGGTACAGGGCAGTCTTAGCCTCAGTCAAAAAAGATTGGGTTCAATGGCAAGATTGTTCCAATAGTTCTTGTCTGCGTGTTTGCTCACTCACTTGCTCTTTCTCTCTTTCCTTTGCAACCTTCCTCCACTTTTTTCCATTTCTAACAACCAACACACCCCACCCAATATTCTGATGATGGTGACATAGCAGCAATCCCTGAAGTTCTGCTGGTATCGTCTTTAAGTGTGGGCACTAAGGAGTTTTTAACTATGTAATGGTTATACTATAATTTTAATATATATTAAATATACATTTATATTTTTGGTTGTTTATGTACACCATCTTGAGAGTTTATAACAATCAGACAGTATATAACAGTATTGCAATTGGAAGCCTTCTATTGGATAACTATGCATTTTATGAATTTCCATTGCCCAAGAGACATCCAAGGTTCTCACACAACAACGCAGCAATAATTCTAGGCCCAGAATTGTATCAGCTCCCTCCCGTTGGAAGAAGCAAGGGAGATTGTTTTTGCCAATGTCTCCTTCCTCTGTGTCCCCGAAAAACTGCTCTGTGGGGCTCAGAGGAGTGTCGCAAGTGTCTCAAGTGACGCTGTGATGCAGGACTGGGAGGTGAAGGCTGAATCGGCAAAACTCGTCTCCCCACTTCCGTTTCCTCCAGCGGGAGCCACCAAATGTCTGTCTTGTGTGTGCTGTTTTGCACAGTTTTAGGCTGCTAAGAAATGGTACAATAAATTATGTTTTGTTCCATAAAGTAAAACATGTGATGTTCACAACCTGCAGACACTGGATGTCTTAACCACTCTCCAAATCTAACTATCCATGTGTGGGGGTGTTGTAGCCCCTGTTAGCTCTACTTAGAGTAGACTCATTAAAATGAATAGGACTCAGGGTTGATTATATTGAATTGTAGCCAATTCAGTATGGAACAAACTCAGAAACATAGAAACTGAGTGAGTCAGAAGGGGTCTCCCGGACCATCTAGTCTGACCCCTGGCTCAAGCCGGCTCTGCTCATGACATGCCTACCATTTGCATGTCTAGCCTATCCTTGAACATCTTCACCAAAGGGACTTCAACCACCTCCCATGGAAGCCCGTTCCATACCTTGAAGGTCATAACTGTCAGGAAGTACTTGCTTTTCAGCGCCAGGCGAAGACCTTTTTATTTAAGAAATATTTTAATTGTTAATTTATTTATAAATTTATTAGTCTAATTGTAAATTTTAGTTTTTGATAGGTTTATTTATAGTTTTAATTGGGGACTATGAGATGGGCCAATTTTAGTCTTTATAATCTTGCAGGTTAGTTTGTAGGTGGATTTGTGTCTTTGTTTTATATTGTATTTGTTTTTTATGGACCTGCTGTGAGCCGCCTAGTTGGCAAGGGGCGGCATAGAAATTTTTCTAATAAATAAATAAATAAATAAATCCAAATTGAACCTTGGTTCATTGAGCTTTGCTTTGTTGGAGCGCGTCCTGGCCTCCTTGCAGGGGAGAACAGGTCTCTACCCACTTCCGTGTGACATCCCTCACATGCCTGTATGTTGCCAACAAATCCCCTCTGAGTCTCCTCTTCTCCAGGCTGAAGAAGGCTCCAGGCTCCTCTTCTCCACTTCCCTCAGTCTCACCTCATACTCCATCCCCTGCAAACCAGCCACCATCCTTGCGGCCCTACACTGCACTGACTCTAACAAACAAACAGTTTACATCACTGTAAGATCCTAGGCTATGAGGCAACTAATGTCAATAGTAATTACTACTATAATTGCTACTTAGTGAAAATAACATAATGATGTGGCCATGCAGTCTTTTCCTTTAAAAGGTAATGGACAAGTATTTGGTAGAAGGCTTCCCTGGTTAAAGCTGAAAATAATTTTTTCTATCATTTCCTCCTCAAAATTCTCCTTTGTGTATTGGAATTCAGGTATTCTCCAGGCATCTTATGATTCTTCCACTACTTGCTAAATGCTCACAGGTTGTTCTGCTTGGAATGAACACGTAACATTTCCTGGGAGCAAGTTTGGTGGCAACACTTGTTGATGTACATTGATTTGTTACTATACAGTTACAAGCCAGAGTCCTTGATTGTTGATGTCAGCTTACGGGATTTCCTATTTGATGACTGCCAACTTCAAAACTTACAAGAGATGCCAACAACTCAAAGGGGACCACCTGATGACCACCTGACATCATCCTGCCTCTCTTGCAGCTGGTGTGGAAAGAACCACACTGACTGTCCACTGCCAAGGTTGTTCTCATATAACCCCAGTCCTCCGTCAGCTTCACTGTCTTCCCATTCAAGTCCGGGCCCAATTCAAGGTGTTGGTTATCACCTATAAAGCCCTCAACGGCTTGGGACCTGGGTATCTAAAGGGGCGATTGCGTCCATATAGCCAGTGGTGAGAGCCAATGTGGTGTAGTGGTTAAGAGCATGGGACTGGGACTCAGATGACCTGGGTTCTAGTCCCCGCTCGGCCATGGAGCCAACTGGGTGACTTTGGGCCAGTCACAGACTCTCAGCCCAACCTACCTCACAGGGTTGTTGTTGTGGGGATAAGATGGAGGAGGAGAATGAATGATGCAAGCTGCCTTGAGCTCTTTGAGGAAAAAGGCAGGATATAAATAAAAAAATAAATAAAATAAATAAAATATATGCCCTCCCACCCCTTGAGATCGGCGGCAGAGGCCCTTCTCCGGGAACCCTCCGTGAAAGATATTAGGAGGGTGAGTACCTGGAGGAGAGCCTTCTCTGCGGTGACACCCCGTCTATGGAATGCGCTCGCCAGAGAGGTCCGCCTGGCGCCATCGTTATTTGTTTTTCAGCGCCAGGCCAAGACCTTTTTATTTAAAAGTTATTTTAATTGTTAATTATTGATTGTATTTATTGGGGTTTTATGCTTGCGCCGAGATGTTTCTGGATTTTTAATGGCTAATTTGTGATTGTTTATTTATTTTGTAAGCCACCCCGAGGCTTTTTGCAAATGGGCCGGCATAGAAATGCTCTAAATAAATAAATAAACAAACTAGAAGCCACTGTGTTGTAGTAGTTAAGAGCTCAGGCCTGGGACTCAGGAGATCCGCATTCTAGTCCCCACTTAGCCATGGAAGCCACTGGGTGACCCTGGGCCAGTCGCAGATTCTCAGCCTAACGTACCTCACAGAGTTCTTGTTGTGAGGATAAGGTTGAGAGGAGGAGGAAGAGGGGGAAGAAAATTACGTAAGCTTTCTTTGGTAGGAAAAAGGGCAGGACAGAAATATAGCAGGCCTTGAAGGGGAGAAGGGAGGCTGGGGCCAAGGACTTGTGCTAAGGCCTATCAGTGTCCTAAACTCCTCCCCTCCCCTCGCCTCTCTAGATGGCCAATAATGTCTAGAGAACATAACTGGCTACCCCTCATCGCATGCCTAGGACGAGTTCAGGCTCCAAGTTCAGGGGTTTCTGTGCAGGGAAAGTACGGGATGTCAGACTGCACCCTCAAGCACTCAGATTTCAGATTCTGAGTTAAACAGACACACCTGAAATGTCACATTTTGCATTCCTTTTTTCAGTGGTGACATTAGAGAAGTTGGTCCGTGGCAAATATCTGAACATTGGTTTGCTCCCTGAATGTAACCAGATGAGGAGTTCACAAAACCATCTCAGCATAAGAAAACATAAAAACAGTTTAAACGTAATTATCTTAGCACATGATTCTAAGAAAGAATCCTACATCTGGTAAATGATTTATTGAGCTAATTAAGCCATCGCTTTAATCTTTTTATCAGTATGACTGTGCTTGGAGCTAGAAACACATGTCTTTTGACACTAGGCCAAATGTCACCAAAGGGGCAAAGTCAGGGCTGGGACAAAACCCAAAATGCCCTACAGCAAATTGGATGTTGCTGTTACACTAAGAATCTCTGCATGGCATGGCTTTGGTGCGGAGCTGGGTCCTCAGACCGAGCCCTGCACTCTGCACTGAACAGAATGCAGTCTTCTGCCGTTCAATCCCTCAGAGACATCTGAGGGCCGGTTCACACACAGACCAGATGAACAGATTTTCCATACGGGGTTGAAGAAACACAGGAGCAAAACATCTTCTCTCACAGTAAGTACCTCTTATAAATGAGAACCAGGGTGAGCACAAACCGACTCTAGGGTTCTTTACACATAAAATGTAGCTTGAGAGGGTATGGAGTGCCAAGGATCAATCATTCTAGAGTCACACCCCATGGGTAATCTGTATACAAGGGGTGCTGATCCTAAGGTCTAGGGGCCAAATGTAGCCTGCCTAGGGTCCCAATCTGGCGACAAGAGCAGCACACTCTTATCCTGGCCCTGCTCCCTCCGCCCTTCCAGAGCCTTGGTACAAGGTTCGAATCACAGAATCGCAGAGTTGGAAGGGGCCAAGAAGGCCATTGGGTCCAACTTCCTACTGTTGCAGGACACCAATTGACAACATCCCACCCAGACCAGAAGAGAGTATGTCGACTCATACACAGCTTGTGACCTATAACAGCTCCAAGATCCTTCCTGCCTGCAGTATTGTTGAGCCAAGTATCCCGCATTTCGTAACTGCGTTTTCTTTCTTTTTCCTAGGTGCAGAACTTGACATATGCTCCTATTAAACTTCATTCTGTTGTTTTCAGCCCAGCACTCCTACCTATCGAGACCACCTTGAAATTTGTTGCTGTCTTCCAGGGCATTGCTATCCCATCCAGTTTTGTGTCACCTGCTGCTATGATAATGGTTTCCTGAACTTACTCATCCAAATCCTCAGTAAAAATGTTGAAGAACACTGGGCTCAAAACTGAACACTGTGGTACCCCATTTGTTAGCTCCCCCCAGTTTGAGAGGATGCCATTATGAACAGTCTTTGAGTCCAGATGGGGTCAGATTAGTCTGGTCAGATTTTTTCTGGACAAATTCATGTTGACTCCTTGTAATCACTGCATTGCTTTCAAGCTGTTTGCAGATTGATCGCTTTATAATTTGTTCCAGAATTTATCCAGGGATTGATGTCAGAATGACTGGTCTGTAGTTCCCAGGTTCTTTTCTTCCCTTCTTGATGAGGACAATATTAGCCCTCTTTCAGTCACTGTTCTCTTCACTGATCCTCCATGATTTCTTAAAGATAACAGAGAGTGGTTCTGAGAGTTCTTGTGCCAGTTCCTTCATCACTCTGAGACGCAGATCATCCAGTCTGGGAGATGTGAACTCATTCAAACCACTTAAGTAATCCTTAACCATTTGCCTGTCAATGTCAAAGGATCATCTTGTATTTTCCCTTTGTCAGGGACGTCCTACTCTTTTGGGAGAAGACTGAGCCAAAGTAGGAACTGAGCACTTCATGGTGTAACATCAACACCTCTAGCTCTTCTTTGCTGTGTTAGGGGAGTGGATGCTTTTGTATATATCATTATTTCAAAGATGTTGGCTTAAGTTGTAGGTGTGTACTACAAAGAACCCAGGGAGAAGCATAAATCAAAACACAGGTCTGTGTCACAAGAAGAGTTATCAGGTAGCACTCAACAGCGGTGCAGTGCATGCAGCTGGATGAGAGCTTGGTGAGAGCCCCAAGACTGTAGTGCGTGCTTGCCAGCATCTGCAAAAAGGACCAGGGCCAGGGGCGCCCCCAGAGGCCTTCCTCGCACCTCCCTGTTCATGTGCTGAAAACCCAGCCTAGGTCAACATGATGGGCTGCAGTTGCTGGTGTTTAGAAAAGCCCATGAGAGGAAGCCAAGGAGGTCCCCAAGGGATGTTTCCCATATACATACTTTGCATAGAATCAGCTGCATTATGGCTAATGTGGGAGCCGGAAGGCCGAGCTTTCGCTGTTGTGCTGGCCGTCTGTCACTCTCTTCCTCTCATTCTGTTTCCCATGTTTGAAATGTGATTGGATTGCATTTTCCCACTCTGTGCTGGTGTGCTCTTCCACACTATATCTCTGTCTTGTTCTCAGGATCTCAGGGTTTTCTTTACAGGTAAAAATATGTTAGAATCCACTGGCTTTGTGGAGGTGTTATTAAAGTTCTTCATAGTAACTAACCTTGCATAGTAACTAACCTTCATAGTAACTAACCTTGCATAAGGTTACTTGCATAGTAACTAACCTTAGTTACCTTCATAGTAACTAACCTTCATAGTAGCTAACCTTGCATAGTAACTAACCTTAATAGTCACTGCATAGGAACTAATTCTTTCTGTGGACAGAGAAAGGGCTTTGATAGTTGTTACAGCTTGGATTCTGAATAAATTTGACTTCTATTTCTCTCAAACTCCTGAGTCCTACCTGCTAATTTTTCCTTTGACATGGAGCTGTGCTTAATGTGTTTTCCTCCCTCTGTTCTCGTCCAAGCATATCTATAATGTGAACAAGCACCTTTGAAATAAAGGTGACACATAGAAAAGTGTGCCCTATAGTTAGCACAGTAAAATGCGTTGGAAAAGGTAATGTCAAAGCATGAGGATCATGTCTGGAATAATGCTGAAAGAAACCCATAATCAGGGATGAATTAAAATCAACCCCCTCAGAACATATTTGGATGGGATTAATTTTCGTAGTTTGTTTTTGAGTTGAGCTGTGCCCAAAGGACTTGAAGAGCATGATTGGGTGTTGAGCACACCAGCGACCTGGATCCTCAGATCCCATCAGTGGCATAAAAGAGGCGCACCCCGTGTTCTGCTGCCATTGCTGCTGGCTCTCCGGGTCTTCGTCCTTCTCTTCTGCATTCACATCTGCACTCGCGGGTCGAGATGAGCTGCCAGCTGGGAGCAGGCAGGTTGCACTGGGCCAGAGGCCCCCTTGGGTCCCTTCTGGCTTCATGCTGCTGCTCCTCCAGGTACTGCCCTGGCTGCTACACCAACAGGAGCACCTTCCATCTCGGCGGGAGAACATGGCTATCCCCATGTGGGGGCAAGCTGGGTGGCACCTGTGGTGGTGGAAGCCTGGGCATGCAAAGAAGTCGCAACCTTCGAGGGCTATGTGTTGGCCCAAGTCTCCAGAAGCCTTCTCCTGTGGGCATCTGCAGGGGGAGCCAGAAAGTGAGTTGCCCGGATATGAAGCAGATGAAGGGGCTAAACAGCAAATGTGCAGCTTCTGGTGCTGAAACGAGGTCTTAAGCACTTTGCTTTAATGTTTAGTTGGGTCTGGGAGATCTGCAAAAAGTTCAGATGTGTTGGGTTCAGAATCTCTGTACTGTTGAAAAGATGATGCCAATGGGAAACCAGTTGGGCATACCCAGCACTAAGGGACAGCTGCCCCATGACGCAGCCCACTTCCGGGGCCAGCCCTGGGATTTGCAGGGAATGCCTGGTTGCCAGGCCTTGTGCCAGGCTGTAAATTCATTGGTCTGTTCTGTCTTTTGCTTCCCACTAAAACCTGGAGAACAAGAGAGCAGGTGTCTCTGTGTCTGTGAAAGGAACTTCCCTCCTAAGATGAGCCCCATTCCTGAGCTCCTCCCGAGGTAATATTAGCTCCACCTGCTCTCTCTTCCTGGTGCCCTCCTCTGTATCTTGTCCAGCTCACCGTGCCCCCTGGTGCTGCAGGGAGCCAGGCTGCCCACAGGCTTCGGGGCCAGTCGCAGCGCAGCCTGCCGAGGGTGCTGGGCCCAGCCTTTCACAGATGGCCATAAGCGGAAGGAAGCCGGCTCCAGTGGGCCAGGTGGATGGGCTCCTGCTTCGCAGGGGGAAGTCAATCCCCCATCAGGAAGAGATCCAGCTCAGGGCAGAAAAATACCCAGCGCGCCACTCTGGGCTGCCAACTTGGCAGTGAATGCTTGTAGTCACATCCCTGCACAGCCTGGCCAAGCACGCAGAGCTCTGCTGGGTTTCCTCCAAGGCAGAGTGAGCAAGCAAATCAGGTTCTCCAAGCGGCAGCTCAGCCTGCCTGCTGCCCCTCAGCATGATCATCCTTCAGGTGGCTGCGCCATGTGCCTGGTCAGGCGTCGGCTTCTGGCCTGCAACATCTCTCTCCATGCTTTGCCTCCTGCTTCTCCCTGCCTCTTCTTTGGCCAGGTCTCTGGTGCCTCTGGTCCCAGGGTGGTGCTGGGCCATTGCGTTCCAGCGCTGCTGCAACTGGGCAGCTGCCCTGCCTGCTCCTCCCCCACGAGGACCCTGGCCCAGTGCAAGATGGATGCTCGCCCTGCCCTGCCCTGCCCACCTGGCCACCCACCTCTGTACCTCACAGAATGGCTCTGCCCTTTCTCCACAGCTCCTGAGCCCCGGCAGGAGCCTGGCCGCCAACACCCCTGAGCCCCTTGAGATCAGTGACGACCTCCCCCTGCATGAGTTCCTGGAAGCCGTATCCTTGGTCCTGGCCTCCAGGCGCCTCTAGACAAGCAGGCAAGAAGCAAGGCCAAATGGGGAGCAGCTCCCTGGACCCCCTCACCATGTTCCCCATCTGCAATGAAGCTCTCTTGACTACAAGTGTATGGGAACTGGGGGTTGTCCCCAAATGTCTTACGGTCAAACCCCAAGATCCCTGCCCAAAGAAGTCCCCACAGTTTAATTTTTTTTTCCCATGAGCAAGCCCCTAAACAGCCAACAAGCATGGCTGTGTCCGATAGGGTTTGCATAGTGTGTGAATGCCCCAGCTCCTTCCTGAAAGCTTGTAGATACCCTTTTTTCAAAAGCCATCGGCTGGGTCACTTTTCAGCTTCTTCCAGGGGAAGGACGTGGACCTTTGGTTGAGTTATAGCAGGAATGGGGCACCGATTCAATACAGCTGCAGAAGTTCAAGACAATTAGATCTTCTCCACATGTCTGGGTGTTCATTCCTTGCAAATTGAAAACGGAGATTCTGTCAGTGTTGTGCTCCCTCTTCTCGTAGGGCTATCTGGACCAGTAGGAATCTCCCCGGAGAGAGTGGGGTGCACAGATTTCCCCACATTTACAGGAACGCTTACATGGTGTGGGTGCTTTTCCATTTCCAGGTGGGAAGAATGGGAGAAAGGAGGTGGTGGGGGGAAGAGAGAGAGAGACAGAAAGTGTGAGAAACAAATGCCTGCACCCCACCACAACAATCAGGATTCGACACAGTGGCAGCTGAGAGAACACACGAAGAATGTCAAAGACCTGAGTCAATTGGAAGACGTTGTCCTTGCATGTAAAGCAGAGGAGGAATTGTGAAGGTGGGGATTGGTCCCAACGGCAGGTGCCACCACCAACACCCCCCCTCTGTTTCCCCCTCCTGCCCACACCTGAGATGGGTGGCATTTAGCAGGGCACCCACAGGTCTGCTCAGCTTCCTCTTCCACAGAAGACACATGCGGATTGCTCATCTGCCAGAGAAACGAGCCCAAGCTGCACACACAGAGCAGCCGGGAAGACAGAAGATGGTGGCGCACTTTCTGGCATCCAAAGCAGCTCCAAGCTAATCTGGCTGAAGTTCATATTCTGCCAGTCTGAACTTAATCATGAGCTTATACAAGGCTTCTTGCCCTAAGATGGAACTGTGGTTTTGTTCTCACTGGTGGGGTGAAGGGGGGTGCATTGACAGCAGTGTCCTTCCGAGGGTCTGGGGTAGGGAAGAAACCCAGCACCACACGCCTCCCTCCCCAGCATTCCTGGACTTCCTCTCGCACTTGGCCTGGTCTTGGCACCTGAACTGAGCTGGGGGGAAGCCCAAGGGCGACACGGAGCACCCGCAAAGGGCCAGCTCTTCCTCACAACACGCAGCAGAACAAACCAATTGTCCCGCATATCACATACCGCAGAGGCGCTCTTTCCACAGCATTCGCAGGGCTCCCTTCCTGGGCAGGGCTGCGTGAACCAACTACTCCTGCGTCATGAACTCCCATCACTTTGTGCTGCTGGTCATGAAATGCCACAGAAATGCTGATCGCACTAACCCGTGGCATGGCCTCAGGGCCACTACGCACTGGGTGCAGATTGGGGGCCGAGTCCAGGGGATCCCACAGGTTTGCACACCAAACACAGATCCCCGACACACACCACAAGGGCCCCCAAAGTACCCCAGTGCCTCCAGGGGTTCACTTGAAGCTTTGCCAACTGTCACTGGGGAAGGAAGTGACTGAATCAGAGGCCTTCTGCTCCCACGCCGAGCTGCAGGCAGAACACCTGGGCACCTCAAAAGTAGCCAGATGGAGACCAAGGCCTGTTGTTCACAGAGCCCACTGGCCATCCACATGGCCTTGCTACGTGGCCGAGAGCTGCCAGGAATGCCCACAAGGGGCACCGCGCATCTGTTGGCCCTCCCATCATGCCAGCATGGCTGTCCACGCTCGCCCCATAGCCATGCGCACTGGTCACCTGGGAGGGAAAGGCTCCTCTGCAAGGGTGCGGTGCAGTGCAGGAACCTCTGGCTGCCTGGCTGCCTGCATTGGTGCAGGCTAAGGAGTGCGAGAGAGAAAGGCCTATAAATCTGTTAATTAATTAATTAATTAATTAATTAATTAATAAGGCAGATGCTGTCACAGTTTGGTCTCATTGCGGGAAGGGAGTGGGACAGGTAGGTCACCCCTTTCCCCCACAGGTGCAGATGTGGGCGAGATCCACTGGCCGCCTGAAGAGGCTCTGTCAGGCCTTTGCTCTCCCCAGGTAGGTCGTGCCTGCTTCCCAGCATCAGAGAAGGGGCCGCGGAGGATGTAGCTCATTTGATGCTGTGTCGGAGGCTGGCGTTGCATTTCCTCTGACTCTGAGGGCCACCTGGCAGCCCCGCTTGTGGCACGGGGCCAGGCCCACTCTGCTCCTCTGAGCACGTACCTACCGTCTGAGCAGGCAGCTTTGCAATAATAGCACACGGAAGAGTGTCCACTGCCAACACACAACAAAGAGGCAAAAGAGGTCCTGATGAGGGGATAAAAGGTCATGCTAAAGTATATTTAAGGCAAGGGGACAAATTAATGAAAAGGAACAGCTCCAAGCACCTTTGCAGCCCATGCATTTGTTCCTTTAATTGCACATTTCATTTCTGTTTACGTCTGGCCTATTCTCCCGAAGCCCACGGCTTCCTGGCAGGCACTCCAGCCCCAAGTCCCCCTGCTCCTCAGAGACATAAAAGCGGGGCGGCTCCCAAGGCTGCACCAGAGCAGCCGTGTCCTCTGCCAGTATCCTTCCCGTCTGCATTCAGCTCTGCACTCGCAGGACGGGATGAGCTTCCAGCCGGGAGCAGGCAGGCTGCTCTGGGCCAGGAGCGCCCCTGGGTCCCCGCTGGCTGCCTGGCGCTGCTCCTCCGGGCCTCCCCCTGGCTGCAGCAGTAGCAGAAGCCCCTCCGGTGGGGGCAGCAGCCTGGGCTTTCTCAGACAGCGCAGCCCTTGAGGGGTGCGCCTTGAGCCGCCTCTCCTGCAGCTGCCCCCGCAAGACTCCGCCTTGACACCCAGAGAGTGCAACCCCGGGAGACGGAGCAGGAGATGGAACGTAAGTGCAGGGAGCAGGTGAGGCCGGCTTTGCTTCCATGCTGAGCAGGGTCTGCAGGAGGTGGAGCAGCTGCCATGTCTCGGAGAAAGGCAGGTGCTGCCCCTCCATGCCAGGCACCCATTGCGAGGGGGAGGGCCCTTCCCAAGCTGGCCAGCCACTGCAGTGCCCCCCCACACAGCCAAGCAACACCTGGAAGCAGCTGGGCTGGCATCCTCCCCGCCTGCAGAGGGTGCCCCGCCAAGAGACCCCCAGGTGTGCAAGGGCCTGTGCTGGGAAGGCTGTCTTGGGCGGTGGGGAGTGGTCAGGCCTCGCCTCATCAAGATCCTCCACGGTTTCTCTCTTCCCTCCCATGTGGGGATGCTCTTGCTAGATCCATGACTACGCAGGGGCTTAGGAGCATGTGAAAGTGAGGTTGCCCGCATCTTAGGGGAAATCCACGGTTCATATTGCTGGCCCAAATGCAGGATCCCTCTAAAGTACATGGGACAGGGGAAATGGGAACAGGGTGTATGGGAACTGGGGATTGCCCTCAAGGGTTTTGTGGGCTAACCCCAAGATCCCTGCCCAAAGAAGTCCCCACAGTTTAATTTTTTTCCCATGCGCAAGTCCCTGAACAGCCAACAGACATGGCAGTGTGCTGTAAAGGATCTGTGTA
This sequence comes from Varanus salvator macromaculatus, assembly GCA_023646645.1. NCBI lineage: Eukaryota > Metazoa > Chordata > Lepidosauria > Squamata > Varanidae > Varanus > Varanus salvator. Next base: position 10,460,670 of record JAIXND010000795.1, read on the forward strand.
GTGTGTGAATGCCCCAACTCCTTCCTGACAGCTTGTAGATACCCTTTTTTCAAAGCCATCTGCTTGGTTCCTTTTCAGCTTCTTCCAGGGGAAGGACGTGGACCTTTGGGGTTCAGTACATAAAGGGATAGGGATGAATCTGAAGACCCCCCAAGCCACGTTAGGCAAGGTCTCCGCGCTATCCCTGGGTGGCAGCAGCGCCAAACACATGCATTTCACATGGATTTCAGGTGGCATCCCTGGAGCAGAAGAACCAGCTCTTAGCAAGCGAGACATCCCTTCTCCAGAATCAAGCTCAGCCCAAAGTGCAAAGTTTGGATGTTATTTTTGAGATCTGTATCAACTGCCTGAGGAGGAGGCTAGACTGGCCTCTCCAGCACGGGACTGCAGACGATGCCTTTGTGGGCTCCAGGTAGTAAGCAGGAAAAAGGGTTCCTATTTCATATATGGAATGATTGTGCTTAGCGGATTAAGAGCACAAAATGGAAACCCACACTAGTGCTCCAATAGATCAAAGGAAGAGTGAGAGGAAATTCCTTCCGTGCCACATTGGAATCCAGAGGGAGCCTGGAGCAGGGGGAAGTGTTGAAACATAAAAATACTCAAAGCAGCTCTGAGATCTGGGCTTCCACTGGAGCTACGCAGACCTCCCCGTAGGCACTCGGCCAGGCTGAGTGGGGAGGGTGCTCATCAGCCCAGCTACCATGACTGAAAAGGCCCTGTGTCTTGGAGCTGCAACTACGGTTTGTCCTCGGTTTGTCCCAGGCACTCCTGGAGAGGGGGACCGGAAGGTGACCTCAGGGCCCAGTTAGATTGATTCGGGCAGGGATCTGCATTCAGGAAACCCGGCCCTGAGCTGTCTGGGGTTTAAAGAGTCAAAGCCAGCACTTTGCATCTTGTCTGGAAATGGCTGCCAGTGCAAAGGGGAAGGCACCAGCAAAATGTGACCTTTTCAGCCGTTCCAGCAACAGCCTAGCCCCCTTTCTCGAACTTCCTTTGAAGCATCCCCTGAATGCTACGCTTCCTGCCAGAGTCTGCTTCCATGTGCATCATGCATCCTAGTATGGTGACTTGCACATGCAAAGGACTGATCACCAGGCCCTTTGAATCCAAGGCACAGCTGGTAGTCACCACAAGGTGTTCCTTGGCTGAGTCCTGGGAGACTCACCCCTGTACATGCTGGTATGCGCCAGCGATTATACTTGCATCGACTCCCAGATTCACCCTACCAAACCCTAATGGAGCTGGAGTGGGGAAACCCATAGCTTGGAGAACTGATGATATGCTTTGACAAACATACAGCTTCTTGAAAACTTGGGCTTCGTGCTGGTGCTGGACATTGACAGCAGCAGAGTCTCAGACTTCGATCTCCTCTCTGTTGCCTGCCTCCCTCTAAACCCTGGAGTTCAAGAGAGCAGGTGTATCCCACCTGTGAAAAGAACTTCCCCCAAGATGCACCCCATTCCTTAGCTGCTCCCTTCTGCCCACCATCTGACCCTTGCCTGCTCCGTGCATCATCCTTTACTGGTGCCCCTGCGATGCCTCACGGCAGCCCCTGCCTGCCACTGCCTGGCTTTGCCAAGCCTCTGCACACCCCATCACTCTTCCTACTGCTCCAGCCGGAGATGCCTGCCCCTTGTGCCCGACAGGGGCTATGCCTCCAATGGAGTGGAGGGCGAGAAGGTGGCCAAGACACTTATTCTGGCCATCAGCCTCCTGGACGAGACGGCGGGCGCCCTCTCCAAGCCCAGCAACTGCATGCTCAGCAGCCGCATGCAGACCCGGCCAACTTCAGTGCAGGTCACTTCCCCATCCCAGGATGGAAAGGGCGCTGCTGGGCCGCTGGGTTCCAGCACTGCTGCAAGTGGGCAGCTTCCCTGCCTGCTCCTTCCCTCTGAGGACCCTGGCCCAGGGCCTCTGCCCCTGTGGCACAGAATGGACCCTCACCCTGCCCTGCCCACCCAACCGCCCACCTCTGTAGCTCACAGAATGGCTCTCCTCCCTTCTCCACAGCTCCTGAGAACTGGTAACCCAGTGAGCCTGGCCACCGACCCCACTGAGCCCCTCGAGGTCTGTGCGCTTCTCTCCCTGGACGATTTCCTGGAAGCCACGCCCAGGATCCTGAACTCCAGGACCCTCTAGACAAGAACACAAGAGAGGAGCTCCCTGGACTCCCTCGCCCCTGCTCCCCATCTCCCTGTCCTACCCGCCCTCAATAAAGCTCTCTGGGCTATAAGCGTCCTGCTGCTTGGGCGTCTTCTTGGGCTGCTGCTGGGGCTGAAATGGGAGGTGGGGGGGCTGCCCACAGGCTCAGGGGTTGCCGCATCTCTGGAGCCGCTCGTGGTGCCACGGGCAAGTGGCCCTGTCCTCTTTGGAACAGAAATGTGGGCAGGGGCTGATGACCCAGAGTGGTTGGGTGTTCAAAAGAAGGCATTTGCAAGGAGCGCCGGATGGATTTCTCCAAGCTGAGAGAACGGGCATCCCTACGGAAAAATCTGGTTCTTTGTAAGTGTAGCGGAGGCAAAAAAATGCCAAGAAATTGGAGCTGAGCTAGTGGTGAAAAAGATCTTGGGAGTGTGTTAGAAAGCGTGGGGAAAAAGTCCTCCCTGTTTGTGACAAGCAAACTCCGTGTTGTTATTTATCGCATTGATTGCATTTTCTCACTGCCCGTCAGCACAAAGGCTCCCAAGTCAGCATTATGTTGTGCATAATCAGGAAAGGGCTGGGAAAGAAACCTGCCAGGACCACCCTGCCCTTGTTCCGGCTGCACTCAGAATATCGCGCCTGGTTCTGGTTGCTGCCCCTGAAAAAAGGACATCGTAACGTTGGGGAAAGGGCCACTCAGGTGAGGAAGGGGCCAAAGCAGCTCCCTTTGAGGGCAGCTTGCAAGGGCTGGGACTGGGGAAAAGGCGGATGAGGGCAGACATGAGAAACATGCTTGGAATTATGCATGGTTTGGAGAAGGCAGTGGGGGCGATACTGTTGGAAGCCAACTGGGTCAAACCACCACGAAATTGGTGGGAGAGTCAGAAAAAGAGAAGAGCGAAGGCAACAGACTTCTCTCTCTCTGCTCCCCTTGCCAGTGGGCCAGGCCTTGCTCGCCCTGCTGCTGCACTCCCCCTTCCCCCAGGGCTAGCTTGACTGGTAGAAACCCCCCTTCCCAGTCCTCTCTGTGTACCTGCCTGGTCTTGGCTCCTTGCTGTCGTTTTCTGTACTTTAGAGGGTCACCTTTCATAGGGAAAAGCACATGGTGTTGCCTGTCATTCTTCCTTGCGGCTTCTCTGCCTCTGTCTCTGGCCCAAAGCTCAGAGGGCTAGCCCAGAGTCTTCACAGACAGCGTAGCCCTGAGGCATGCACTGGGCCGATCGCAGAAGCCATTTTATTCTAAAACGGAAGTGTGATTTGGTTTCCCCCACAGATGCAGTGCCAAGAAGCCACTGCATTAGGGCCACCGTGGGAGCCGGAAGGCAGCGTTTCTTCCTGGGCGTCCGTCACCCCCTTCCCCTCTTTCTGCTTCTTGTGTTTGACATGTGCCCACTCTGGGCTAGTTTGCTATTCCTTGGATGCCAGCCAAGTTCTGTAACTGGATCTTCTCGCTCAGCATCGGAGCTTGTAATGCCTCCCATAGACCTCAAAAGAGAGGCTATTCTCCGTGCCTGGGAGAAAACTGTGCACCATGTTCATAGGGCATCGCAGGAAGACATCATAATTCCAGGCAACCAAGAAGATATTCTCTTCCTTTTTGGGACACTCCCCCCCCCCCCACGCATCCTTGTTTCCCCAAGGGACAGGTTTCCTGAGCATGCAGCCGGAGGCCATCTTAGCAAGAGAGACTCACAGGATGGTAGGAAGCTCTCTTTTACGGAGTCAGACCTCTGCTCCGTGTGGCCAGGCAGCATCAACACGGGCTGGCAGCAGCAATCCGGGGCAGGGCCAGATTCCAGGGTAGGCCCGGCTGGGTGGCTGCCAAGAGCCGCCTCGCCCGCAGCTGCTCCAGGAGCTGCTCCACGCCTTCCCTTTGCTGGCTGCTTGTGCACCTGGTCCTCCCTCTGGTGGTGAGGAGGTGCTGGACAAGCTGCAGAGACAGCAGCAGGTGCTCCCACACCCTTGTCCCCGAGCTCGCTGCCCACTCAGCAAGGAAGTGATAGCAATGATGAGAGAGAGGGTGGAGAACCAGAGCACTTGTGGACCATGGGTGTGGGGAGCTGAGCTCATGCAGAGAGGTGCTCGTGGAGGGGGTCTTGCCCAAGGGGCTACCAAAGCACCCCAGTTCCCCAGGGGTTCACTAGGAGATTTCCCAGCTCTACCTGGAGATGTGGGAGACCGAACCAGTGACCATCAGTGTGAAAAGCAAGGGGCTCGGGCCCTTCCCACAGAAGCCAGCTGCTGAACCAGGAGCCTCCGCGCCGAGCTGCTGCGTCTGCACCAAGCTGCCGCTGCAGGCAGAGCGCCGGGTCTCCTCGCCAGTTGCTGGATGGGGCCGCAGAGCCGTGCTCCTGCAGGGAGGACACTGCACCCATCCTGCCTGAGTCTGCAGCTTGCAGCGGCCTATACGTGAGGTCCACTGTTCGTGGAGCCCGCTGACTGTCCATGTGGCAGCATCTGCCTCCTCTGTGGCTGTGAGGTCCGGATCTGCCGGCCTGCATAGCTGAGGCAATGAGCAGGGGGGCACCGCACAGCACAATGCAGGGGGACCCACGCCTGCTGTTTCCAATGGGAGCACCTGCTGCCCAGCACTAACCTGCTGCAAAACTCTGCTTGGCTTAGGGCTTTGCAGAATGTGGAAAAAGCTCAAGGCCGGGAATGCTGGGAAGTCCTCAGTCAATCACTGGTTGGGGTGAAAGAATGGGGGCACGTAAAGGGTATTGCCCTGGGGGTCCTGAAGAGCCAAATCAGGACTGTAGGTGGCTCACATGGGGCCTTTGGGGCTGAGGGTTAGCCAATCCAGCCCAGTCCAGCCCACTCGAAATGCACTGGTCAGACTCCCCAAAGCCTCTGGGGGCCAGCGCTCACAGCCCTCCTGCCCCCTTTAAGTGGACATGGCAGCAAGTGGGCCTGGTATTTCTCCAGACAACACACCTGCCCTACCCATGCGTGAGGTCTTTCCCAGTGGGGCGAGGGGTGCCGAGCTCTGGTCAGTTCCATGCACTCGTCCAGCCCTTGCACAGCAAGACTGAAGGGCCGAACTTGTTCCTGGTGTGGCATTGTGGAGATGAGTGGAAAGGACTTGGCTGACCCCTGTGCTGGGGTGTCCCCACTCCTGCAGTGTTTAAAGAGACATGTAGGATGGATCAAAGGGAAGGCAACATTAAATGGACTCATCCAGGAATTATAAAGTCTGTCCCAAGAAAAGACATTTTAAAAGCTTCCTATAGTAATGCACGTGCTTTTATTGTAAAAGTAAATTGTTTAAAAGAAGCTAACAGACACGTATACAGTATTTCCCAGGGATGGATGGATCAATGTATTTCCAACCCATGTCACTTTTAGTCTGCGTACAATCATAAGTCTGTTTCATTCTATTTCCGTATGAAAGTGCAATAAACAGAGCCTTAACATACACAATATTTTGATGGTCTTTTCACAACTTCCACAATTTTATGCATCTTCCCCCAAAGTTTAGATTTCTATATGTATTTCACTGTAAAATGATTTGCATTTTATTATCAAAACTGAATTGCACAGTTTGGGAAAGTACAGAAACTGATAGATATCTGTGTTCTGATGCATGTCTTGTTCTGGGGTAATGCAAATAAGATGCATGTCCTGTTCTGGGGTAATGCAAATAAGAGTTGCTCCTTCCTGCTTTCTTATGATTGTATTGTGTTGAAGCAAGGCAGTTCCCGAGAATTTTGTCAGGAGTCCTTTTGATCTGCTGATGGTGGAATGAAGAAATGTTCTTCCTTGAACAGCTGATGTTTTAAAAAACATATTTTTGTTCCCACATCAACTGCCACAAGTCTGCCTTCTATCCAAGCATGAACAACAAAAAGCCGTGCCCTCAAATGCGGTGCTAGAGAACAGAGCTTGCTCCTCAGTGTTAATTTCTGTACAAAGAATCCAGTCACCAAAATAATCTCACAACCTGGTGTGAGGTTCTTGTTGACCAAGCCCTTGGGCACTCACATGCTGTCAAGCAGGTATTGCCATGCTGGGTGGAATGTGAAACACCTCACAGACTGCTCCAGAAAGGCCCACGTCAGCAGCGCTCGCCTTCTCTTCCTGTGCTTTCTCTTGTTCCCTAGCCTGCCTCCATCAACATAAGCCGACCTGTATGTTCAGTTGCTTCACCAAAACGGATGTTGCCACATTCTGAAGCATGAGGGGCTGCCGGTGGCCTTGGAGTAAACACTTGGCTTGGCTTGGCTGCCTCTAGAAGTGCTGCACCCACCAGAGGGTGGTGACTTAGACCCCGCCAAGAAGAGGAAATGCAAATAAAATAAAATAAAATAAAATAAAATAAAATAAAATAAAATAAA